>JAQSUU010000637.1:44924894-46156118 GCA_038087645.1 Saccharum hybrid cultivar R570 | reverse complement strand
GTAGGGCCCCCCACCATTCTCCAAACTGCCCCCGATTGGGAGCAGTTTCTCCACGGGTGGGATGGGCGGCACACCCCCCTCGGTGGTACCAGGGGGCTCCTCCAACTTGAGAAGGCCACGATGGTGAGCAGCAGAGCAATCCTGGAGGACGCAAAGCCACATGAGCTGTGTTATGCCGCGTCTGCAGACTGCAGGGGGCTACGCCAAGTCGCCAACTGACATTTTGCCCAGCTTTTGTTGAAAGTAAACATGCTTACCAGTAGACACTACTAGTAAGCTCAAAGCCGTAAGATTCTAGGAACACAGAGAGTTTCATGTATTTGGCACCACTAGAAAATTTGAACTTCCTTAACTAGCACTAACTTGAAATTTACTTCCATAGATAGCACTGCCGTCCATTTAGTGCACTAAAGGTGTTAAGTGACAGCTAAAATGACACGTATACCCTTCTTTGTAGCAGAGATAGGAAAAGAAAAAATGGACATGGTTTTTTTTTTGTGTGACTTGAAAAAATGGACATGTTGTGGAAAGCTGCACGGGCCAGTTCGGCCTCTGCCTCCTCCACGACGTGAGCAACGGAGCAAGAGACAACAGCCTGTAGCGTCTCGCCGTCGTGGTGGCGTGGAGCATCTCCACGACGCGTCCGACCATCTTTGGCTTCGCGCCCTACAACCCAGTGTTCGGGGAGACGCAACATGTCTCTACCTCTGGCTGCGGCCTCAACGGCCTCAACGTACGTCCTCGTGGAGCAGGTCTCACACCGGCCGCCCGCGTGACGGCGCTTCACGCGACGGACGCTCACGGGGAGGTGCGGCTCGTGTGGTGCCAGAGCCCCACGCCGGTTGTTCCACGGCGCCAGCGTGGAGGCCGCGGTGCGGGGCGCACGGGAGCTTCGGCTTCCCCAGCATGCCGAGACGTCTCGCTCAAGGACGTCGCTATTGGTGAGGTCTTCGTGCTCTACGACGTGCAGCGCGCCATTGGTGACCTCGCGACGCCCGTGGCCAGTTCGGAGGAGCTGCGGGTGAGGCTGCCCCACAGCCTCCACTGCGCCGCATCGGGCTGCCGGAGAGCGCCGCCGCCCCGACGCCACCGCGCCGCGTCGGACCTCCAGCGGGCGCGGGCGCCCCGCGTCCACTGCCTCACGATCTGCCGCCGGCGGCCGCGGCCGCCCCACATCGTCCGCGTGAGGGCGCATGTGGGGTCGCGCGCGGCCGGCCCTTGCCGCCGCCAGCCGATCCCTCCTCCGCAGATTTCCATGGATTGCGCTTCCAGGTTTTTTAAGGGAGAAGATGACTCCATCGATTGCGCGTGCGGGAGGAAGGCACAGCAAGCGCGAGTAAGTCAGGGGGAGGGCTATTTTCGTCTCCTCCGAAATAAACTGACAAGGTGAACACGGTCAACTAACATACGACTAGTCTATATGGACGAGGAAAGGAAATTTCAACTTGATGCTAGCTAAGGAAGTTCGAATTTTCTAGTGCCAAACATGGAAGAACGATTTGTTTTAGTGTCAAATACATAATTCTCTCTTAAATTTGACCATGGAAAACAAAGCAACGAATTAATACAATGCCACTAGAGTATAATGGATCATTAAAGATATTGCAGCGACTTGGGCACATCAGTGCAACCTATACCAACACCCACCAAAAAAGAAGAAATAAAAGAACTGCAGCGTACGCCACCGTACCAATACAAAGATTACAAGGGCCCCTTGTGCAGACTGCAGAATGAGTGAATTGAGACACAACAGGCGAACAACTTGGGATGGTGCAACAGCATTACATTGATTCAAACGAATATCTTTGAGGTTCCTGTACAAAAGGTGGGTGCTGTACAAATGTAATATAACTTATTAATATACAAAAAAAAACGCAGTTCGGTGTTACACAAATGGGAGGGGAGCAGGGGGTAGACAAAAATCACAAATTGAAAGGAATATCTTCAGTCACTTGACCACACCACACATACGCAGTTCTACCTCTTCAAGACGGGGTTATTTGGATTCCTGGAAAGCTGCACCTGCACCATTTCCCTCAGGTCTCGGCTAACTTCGGCAAGAATAACTTCCTTGAGGCTTGGGAGAGATGAAAGCCCAGAGACGGAGCTTGTGGAAACATAACCAATCAGCAGCAGCTCGAGCTTAAGTGTTGCTCCTTCTTTGAATTCCACAGATTTTAAATATACTTGTTCGAGCTGCAGGACCATCAGACTCGGGAATGCTTCCCGATGGAAAGTGAGGCTGAGATCTTCACCCTTGAATGAGTCTTTCAAAAGACGTAGGATGACCAGGTTTCGCAGCTTGCCAAGGACCCGTATGGTGGCATCCAACTCTGATAGTGATAGCTTGGTCTCTTCAAGCTTCAACTTCACAAGATTGTGGAGCCCCTCTATCCATCCCGGCAATTTGACCAGACTGCCGGCCAGCTTGAGGCTCTGGAGGTTTTTTGGGGGCGAGGACACGCCATCCAAGCAGCCATGTAAACCTGGCTCTCCCGCTGAATGCACTGTCAGCGATTCCAGGCACCTGAGATCATCAAGGGTGGAGCAGAACTCTTGACAGTTTTTCTTGTTGATGCCACTCACTGCTAACCTGCGCAAATGGGTGAGCCTTTTTATCTCCTTCAGGATGCCCTTCCCCACAGCGATGTCAACACCACTCAGTGTGTGCAGCCCTCTCAGCTTTCTTAATCCTCTTGGAAATATAACACCATATCCACTTAGCTCCCTGAGTACAAAGGGGATAACCCCACACCAAAATGCGGTACACACATCACGCCTATTCATGCCATCTTCATCCACAATCTGAGGTGCGCAACATAAGGCACAAAAAAGAACTGATAAAACAGTGAAAAAGCATATCTTGTTCTGCAATAGCTTTGGCATGTGCATAGCTTCATATATCACGCTTGCAATTTCCTCATATGACATAGGAGTTTTGTTCCCAGCATAGATAGACTGTAACTTTCTGAGATTGATGATGGTACTTGGCAACTTCATTATGTCTGTATTTCTAATATCAAGAGTCTGTAGTTGCTTCAGATTACCCAATGAATCTGGAAGGTGATTAATTTTCCCGCATCCTCTCACAGAAAGGTACTTCAGGTGAAGAAGCTTCCCAATTAGAACAAGATGATGGGAAAATAGATCTTCCGTGTTTTCCAAATCTAGCACTCGCAGCAAACCCATCTTGGTAGAAATGAAAAATGGCCTCCACTTTCCAAACACCGTTAATGACCGTATATGGGACAGGTCCACTGTGTCCTCAAACTCTCCATTATCTCCCTCCCAGTTGCTGCTTATAGTGAGGTGGCGTACAACCCCATGTGTGTTTAAGCTGCAACCTTCTTCTAGTCTAAACACAAGATTTTCCTCTGTTGACATTGATATGCTAATTTCACGCATGAGATCATGGACTTTGCAAGAGTCAATTTTTTTCCTACTGAAAGGAGATTGTTGCGATGGTAGTATCATGCCCCTATCAATGAGTTCCATAAAGTACAGATCACCTCTTTCTACCATAGACTGGCCACGCACCTCCCTTGGGTAGCCTTCTGCAATCCACCGGTGCACCAGACGTTTCCGACTAATATTGTAGTCTTCAGGAAAGATGGACAAATACAAGAAACAAGACTTGAGGTGATAAGGTAAGCCATCATAGCTTCTAATGAGGACATTTGGTATCCTATGGAGCTCTGGATTCATCTCTAGCTCAGCACTAATATGTTCATTCAATTTTCTCCACTCCATGAGACTTTTTGGTTGCTTTGCCAAGAAACCACCAATGGTGACTATTGCAAGAGGAAGTCCATTGCATTTCTTCAGAATCACTTTCACTTCTTCAGCTAATTCAGGGTACTGCTCATCCATATATGCAGCTGTCCCAAACACCTGAATTTGTTTCAATTTAGGATTTCAGCACATATAAAAATATAAAATAATTGGGATTTTTTCAATTTATTCCTTAGCTCGGTTCTGATGAACTATAGACTTTCTATTCTTGAAGATAAGCACGATATTTTGGGAAAATAAAATCAGCTTTTCCATGGGACAACTTCACATGGCCATGCTTCAATTCAAAGCTAGATTTCTTGGAAGCTGATTTCCCTAAGAAGCACAGGGAGTAAAAGTGTAGCGTTTGGGAGTCTGCTTTTATAGAACTCAGGCAAGCACAAGCACAGAAGACGGAGAAAAAAACTGACATCCCTATTGGGCCTTTAAATTTGGTTGTTGGCAAATGGAATCCATGTAATTAGGAAGGCTCAAGTCCATCTAGGTCTGTTGGTTCTTGGTTACGCTTCAATTTTAATCAAAGTCTCTACTAAAATCAAAGGCTTAATATTGTTATTAAGAAGTTCTAGGTTATTTTTCTTCTTCTTTCTAGTCACCAAGTAAAATGACAAAAAAATTATCATAAATAGATTATTGCATTAAGTGGTATATGCCTTATGTTAGTATGATTAGTGTATCAGCACAAACTCTTGGGACTTTATTGATAAGTTGCTATGTGCATGGACACGCAAGAGGATGATGCACAAAAAGGAAATCTTTGCCGCAAATAATTTTGTATGCCTATAATGTAGTTCCATGTCAAATAAAGTGGGTAGGATTATATTTTATCATACCTTTTCTGTGAAGAGGTCATACGCATCTTTGTATTCCAGAAGCTTGAGCTTGTATATGTTTAAGTCCTTCCTCGAACAATGCTTAGCAATATTCTCTTCCCTTGTAGTTACTATAATCCTGCTCCTTGTAACAGCTGCAGGGAAATAGTTTACAACAGCATCCCATTCTGTGGTGGATGATATATCATCAAGAACAATCAAATAGCTTTTTCCTTGTAAAAGATTAGCCAATTTGTCACCATTCCCTTCCTTATCACCCAGTTGTGTAGCTAAGCTATTGAGGAGCTCACTTCGATTGAAAGGACGCTTGATTGTGACACAAGCACGCTTCTCAAACATAACATTGAGCTCTTGGCTTTGGTAGACATGTTTGACTAAAGTTGTTTTCCCGAGACCACCCATTCCGTAGATAGAGATCACCTCAAATTCTTGACTATGTTTATCTGAAATCTTTTTCATAACTTCTATTTTTTCATTCTCTCGCCCAATGAGCTGAGATTCCTTAAAAGCAGCTAGTGTCGTTTCCATGCGAGTCAGTCTCTTTCCATCCATAAAGGTTTTACTATCAGTAGTCCTCGTAGTGTTTGAACTAGAGGCTTCCTCTATTGAATCTGCTCCATCCTGTGAACCCTAAACACAAGCTATTCTGGTTAGGTGTTGCTTTGCATTTCACAAGGTAATGCTTAATGGTGTTTCGAAGCTTCAAAAGGTTACATTTTTTATGTAGAGAACAAAATTGTGCTTCTTCAACGGTACTCTCTCCGTCCATCAATTTAAGGTGTATTTTGATATGGGAAAAGTCTTACAAAGTAGACTTTGATCCTTATTAGTTTTACATTGTTTTATCAATTGCTACGAAATTAATATTATCTTAAACCACTTTGAATAGAAATCTATAGATACAACTTTTATACACTAAACAAACACATAATTTGGCTAGTTGCTGGTCTTCTTTTATAAAATTTGTTTTTCACTATTCAAAATATGCCTTGCATTGATGGACGGAGGGAGGCTGTGATAGATATGCAACAATTAAGATAGCTAAGAAGGTAGGCCAATAGATAATATAGAAAATAAGTTTGATTGTAGGTTCCAACAAAACATCAGTTGCGATTTAGTTAAGCTGGGAAGTTGAACTAGAAAACAGTAAAGTAGACTAAGCTATCTGATTTCAGGACTTTGAATGTTACCTTATAGAAAGCATAAAGAGTCTGGTCAACAGACAATTGCTTGTGCTCTAGAAGCGCAATCTCTGTCCCAACACATAAGCTTGCCACTTTGATATGCTCTGTCCACACTATGAATCGGCTCCCATTCTTGTTATTTGGGAAGCATGTTTTGATCTGATCCCACTCTTCCATAGAGGAGAGATCAGAAAGCACAACCAGGTAACTCTTCTCACTCAAAACTTTCTTGAACTCATCAACCAAATCATCTTCATTCATCATCCATATCCTCCACAGATCTTGGGCCCTAGGAGTTAACTTCTGCTTTGTCTTTGTTGCTTCATCTAGGATATTAACATAGAATTGCTCGATGATATTCTTCACAAACTCTGTTTGATTGAAAGGATGCATGATCCTGATCCATGCATGGTACTCAAACTTCTTCTTCCTCTCAAGATCATCATAGGCCATCTTTATGATGGATGTCTCCTGAAGAACACCACTTGTTCCCCATACAGAGATCACTCTAAGGTTCTCATCCTTCATGTTGATCAATTGAATGAGATCGAGCTTTGCGTTTTCGTGTTGCCTCCTCACTTCCTCAATGCTAGACATTGTTTCACTGGCCATGTTGGACTGTCCAGTGGAGGTGATAGCCTTGGAGCCAGGGCCCTTGATGAGGCGGTAGCGCACATTCCTCTGGCTGACATCCTCAACCTTGGCTCGAAGCTCCTTCATCTTGTTGGCCACACGGTGGCGTTCCAGCAGCATGAGAGGAATGCGCCAGAAGCGCCACCAGGATGGCTTCCCCAGACGAACAGCAAAATCCTGGAGGGAGTCCTCTGCATCATAGGCCACGTCACGGACCTGTTTCACCCAGGTCTTGATCACCTTGTGCTCATCTCGCTCCTCATGTGCTGCCATCAGGAAAGCCATCATCATCTCAAGCTCATCCCTAATGAAAGCTTGGTCTTGCTGGATGCCAAACTGCAAGGCAACCTCCTCCGCAATGGCGGATTTGGCATAACCAAGAGCTCCATCTAGCACAGACTTGCCAAGGCTAAGCCCTGTTGCTTCCATCACCACCCTTTTTTTTTCTCATACACACTATTGTTGTTGAACAGTATATGAGGCTAAAGCAATTGAGGGAAACGTAGCAACACAATGTGCAAAGAAGAGGTTCATGATCTGAGGCTCTGAGCTAATATGCTGAAGCAATAGGAAAGATACCCACTTGCTGATGCTTTCATGCGTCTCAAGGAAAGCAAAAGAAGATACTTTGCTTTGCAAATTAAATATGAAACATTCCTATCTTCTGCTTCAAGGTGACAGGAGGAACAAAGCGACATTGTCCTCTGTCTTACCTTGGTAGCACACTCAAAGGACAGATGCTAAAGGTATGCATTCTCGACACAGGGCAGTAAGCTGAAAATCTCATGCTAATATCGAAGTACTAATTAACTCCCCAGGAACATGTTCCTACCTTTTAAGCATACTCCTAATCAGCAGCAAACTGCATTGTAGAAATTAAAGTAATGTTAGAGAAGCAAGTGCAATGTGTTTGTTACACATGTCCATCTGGATGACCTCAAAACTTCCTTCTCTGTACATTTTAACGATGACCTCAAAATCTGTACATTTTAACAGGAAGCTTGTTTTGTTTCTTTTTGTACCACATGTCCGGGCTTTAAGCAAATTTATTATACCTAGCTAAAGCTAAAGTGACATGCATCCCGGTCATCCGAAGGACTGGAGCAAAGGAGCTTGTCCGGTGGGAGAAGGAATAAGGAGGAATATGAGAGCTGAGACATTTGCCTTACATTACACCTTTGCTTGTTGCAGCGTCGCAGCTCCCGAGAGTGTAAGGAAACTGCATAGTCACCCAGCGATCTGTGACTCCTCTGAGGATGCCACATATTTCTATTTCCGTCTATAAACGCATCGTGTGAGCATTAGCCTGAAATGTTGCAGCTCCCGTCTCTTCTTTCTTCTTCCATCGCTGTGTGCATCCGTACCCCAAAAAAAATACTGAACAAAAAATAAACAGATGGTCAAGAACAGTTTTCTTCCCCCTCACAATAAATAAATGATAAAATCGGACTTCCTCTGTGCATTCGGTCCGTTCGGCTGAAAAGGCATGTCTGAAAGTACCGTTAGCTGAATTATTATGAGAGAAAAATACCGACAACTTAAAAGAAAATACGGATTATAAGACAAGCGAACAGGGCTATTATGAAAAACTGAACCTTTTAATTCATGGAACGATGTGAGATTTTAATCGATGGAATCGAGGCACTGCTGCCGCGAGTGGGAGCAACCACCACCTCCTCGCGGATTAAAATCGAGCGGCGCGTGCGACCGGCTCGCTCCAGCCGCCGTTGGGCCCTGGTGCCCTAAACGCGGCGGCGAGCCGGTGACCGGGCAGAGCGCCATCAGATTCCGGGAGGTGGAGGTGGTGGAGGGGACTGAGAGGCAAGCCGCGGCGAGCCGGCGACGCGAACGGGAGCAAGACAAAATGGGCCATCTAGGCAATACGGCCCACAGGCCAAATGTGCCTCGGCCCGTTCAAACTCGCCCCCGACCCGGCCCACCTACACCTCCCAGCTCACCTCCCGAGTCCCGATCCCGACGACCGCTTCGTGTCGTGCCTTCGTCTCGTCCGTCCCCTAGTCCCTACGACCCTACTCACTCGCGCACGCCACCGTCTACCAGCGCCGCCGCGGGGCGAGGCCGAACCCTCCTCCGTTCGCCGAGGCGGAGCACGCCCTTCCGGACCAGCTTCCACCGGGGCAAGCGCTAAGTCGCCTCGAATTCTCCCCTGCTAGTAGCGGGCGCCCTCCCCCGTCGCTCTACCGGGATGGCGTCGAGTGGGGATCCGCCCGGATCTGCTGGTGAGCGCCCTCTCGCTCGCTCGCTCGCTTGATTGGATTGTGTTCTACTCTGTTCCGATCTTCGCTGTGCTCGGAGAATCGAATCGAGTCCGCGTCTTCCTCTGTGGATCGACCTGCTGCAGTTCATCCAGTCAGTTGTGGATTTATTTGCTGTGTCTGGTAGAGTGCTAATCCAATCCGTTCGTCCATGGCTCGATTCGGACCCCGCGCGAGCTCGATCTTAGTGTTAGGGTGCTTGTTATGCTGAATTACTGATGCTGATAGCAGTTTATCTGCTGAAAATCGGGGGATCAGTAGTACCCTCACGCCCTAGTGAAGTCCGCCTCTGCACGCAAGGGATGTCAGTGATACGAATTTTGTAGCAACAGAGTTTTTTTTTTTTTTTTGCAATTGTTCGATGAGAATTTGCTAATTCATTTGGCTGCCCACTGATGAGTCACAGTAGGAAAAATAAGTGGCCTATTCAACTCAATTTGTTAATTACATTCCTTATGTGTTAGGGTTGTGCGGGGGATTCTAGGTTTTAGGGGGTGTCAGTAATTTGGTCTGCCTTTTCTTTTTTATATATAGGTAGTTTATACTTCCATTCTATTAAGTTGAAAATAAATAAGTTCAATGTTAGCCATGTTGTCTCAACTATGCATTGCATATTTATGAACTCACCAAACTGTTGTCAGTTTCTTTCAATGGCCGTTTCATTTTGCTTTGCTGTCATAGTTTGTTACCACATGATGTCTGTTTTTGTTCTTATCCTTTTCTTTTGCAGATGAGAAGAAAGGTCCAAAATCCGAAGGATCTTCTGACGAACGTCAAGGGGTTCCTCCAGCAGGCTTTTCAAATCCTTTTGATTTTGCTTCTATGCAAAGTTTGCTCAACGTATGCCCCTCTATGGCCATATAAATCCTGTAGTACATACAGATCTTCCTAATTACTTCTACAGGATGGTGTTGTTCACTTAGTCAGTATCAATACATTATTGTAGTTTTACATGCTTGCATTCTTCTAGCTTTATCTGAATCTGCGTTATTTTTATTTAATGGACTCTTTGCAGATTGCTTCAAAGTTTACCCTTGTTATGTGCAGGATCCATCTATTAAGGAGATGGCAGATCAAATTGCAAAGGATCCTGCATTCAACCGGATGGCTGAGCAGCTACAGAAAAGTGCTCATAGTACAGGCGAACAGGGCATGCCCCCATTGGACCCTCAGCAATACATGGAAACAATGCAAAAGGTCATGGAAAACCCCCAGTTTATGACAATGGCAGAGCGTCTGGGGAATGCTCTTATGCAGGTACCATTGGAAAACCTCCAGCTGGTTTCCATTGCCTTATTTGTTTACCAGTGCCCTAAGTCTCAGTTATTTGGTTCAGGATCCTGCTATGTCCAGTATGCTGGAAACCTTTAGTAGTCCATCACATAAGGAGCAGCTAGAAGAGCGTATGTCTCGCATTAAGGAAGATCCAGCTATGAAGTCAATTCTTGATGAGTTAGAGAATGGGGGTCCTTCTGCAATGATGAAGTAGGTCATATCTACTACAGATATGTTTTGTTTATAGAGTTTGTTTATGAAATTCCTGCCTGTCCTCATATAGGTATTGGAACGACCCTGATACTCTTCAAAAGATTGGCGAGGCAATGGGAGCTAGCTTCCCGTTTGGTGCAGGTTCTTCTGCTGAACCTTCTGGTCCTGAAGAAACTGAGGAAGAAGGTGGGGATGATGATGAATCCATTGTCCATCACACTGCTAGTGTTGGTGATGAAGAGGTAATGAGAACATTGGTTTGAATGTTTGGTTTTTATTTTTGTATCGAGTTGTTTTGAACTTTGCATATAATTTTATTTTTATTATACTATATGCTGGTGACACTACAAATCTACTTCATCAATGTCCGCTACTACCTTTTGGTGGTTGCCATATATCTATTTAATCTGAGTGGTGCCGGTGGAACATAGAAATCTTGTAGCTGTCATAATCATGTTGGTGTTTTTAGGTTAGATGTTTCTTGTAGCTATTATAATAATGTGGATGTTTTCAAAGAAGATGAACTTGCTTATGTTGTTAGCTTGAGACATCGACTTTCTGATTCAAAGCAAATTCACTATTGCATGCCAACCATTGCATCTTTCTGCTTATCGGTCATTCATGATTTGCTCTTAAATGGCCATGGGCTCATATTTGAACCTGCAATAGTATGTTCAGTGTTCACATGTTCATAAATTGATGTATGTTTTATTAATAATCCTGATAAAGTCATCAATATTGCATGTTTTGTTCTAAACATCATTTATCTGTCTTCACAGTAAATACAGATGCCACCTTGCTACTGGGTTTTGATTTTGATATGCTGATGTTGCCTTCTAAAATTTATGCAATAGGGTCTCAAGAGGGCACTAGATGGTGGAGCAGACAAGGATGAAGAAGACTCTGAGGGAAGAAGGGCCTTACATTTTGCATGTGGGTATGGTGAGGTATGCAGATCTCTTCAGCCTTGTTAATATGTGATAAATTCGAACTTGTGGAACTAATGAATGTCCAACGATACCAACACTTCAAAGTTGTTTATCATACTACCACATGACTAGGCAAGCTATGAACGACATTATATTTGATTTGCAAGGCACATGGGATATCCATTTTCCTAAAGTCTTCAGAAACTTTTACTCTTTTAGGGCCTGTTTGGATGACGTAGTTTTAGAGAACTGTGGTATCATGAAACTGTGGTTTTATAAGCCAAAGACATACAAAACCATGGTTTAGAAAAAAGAGGTCATGAGTGGAGTTTCTATATAACTCCAAAAAGACCACGGTTTTGATAAAACCATGGTTTTAGAAACTATAAGGTTGTTGTATCCAAACACCCAACAGCTTTCAAAAACCAAAATATTTTGCAGAACTGTAGTATTTATCCAATATTCCAAAAATGCTTTGCATCCAAACGAGGCCTTATTCTTTTGGTGTTTTTAAAACTTGTGGCAATTTTCTAATTACTGTTCGGAAACTAGCCACCTCTTGAATATTTAGCTTGTTTAGGGTCTAAAAGACATGCTGTTACTTTCAGCTATGATAAAATCTAACTGAACATAAGGGGTATCTTAATAAATTTATGAAAAATGAAGGTATCACCTTAGAACCCCTAGCATTGCTTTAAATTTAGGGGGACTGCCAAGGCATACCGATTACCTCATATTAGGTGGCTGCAAAACACTTTCTTGGACCTAGGTGGCGGCCTAGGCTGTTTTTTGAAACACAGGTGGCCATTAGCTTCCTAGGAGTTGGTAATGTTCGCTTCTAACCTTGAGATAATTATTATGGTATTCAGAGTAGTTTCAGGACCTTGCTGTTGAGTAATTGCAATTTGTGGTCTTTAGGATTGGCATTATAGTCCTTTGAAGGTTGTATTGATGCTGGAACATTAAAATATAGGAGTGATCTTATGCTGTTTGTCATGATTTCATAGGTATAGTAGAATCTAGAACGCTAGATGGTAAAATACACTTGGGAAATGGGTACATTTGTTTCCATATTTGTTACATCTATTTGGTATCTTTATTGATACTAGTGATAAAGAATTTGGTCAACTGCATTTCAGTTGAAGTGTGCCCAGATCCTTCTTGAAGCTGGTGCTGCAGTGGATGCTTTGGACAAGAACAAGAACACCCCGTTGCATTATGCTGCTGGCTACGGCCGCAAGGAGTGTGTGGATCTTCTTTTGAAGCATGGTGCCGCCGTGTAAGTTCAAGAATCTCTTTCCTTTCCCAAGTTTGGTACCATCAATGTTGCTTTTGACTGTACCCAACGCACTGCAGCACGCTTCAAAACCTGGATGGGAAGACTCCCATCGACGTTGCCAAGCTCAACAACCAGGATGAGGTTCTCAAGTTGCTCGAGAAGGATGCCTTTCTTTAAATTACGTGGCTCCCATATACACATGGATTCTTGGTTCAAGTATGGTCATGTTTCACACCGGTTTTTTTTTTTTGTTTGGATGGCCGATACTCATACCAGGGCCTTACTGTTATATGCCTAATTGCTATCCTGTCTAGCTAGCCTGCTATTGCAGGGGCTGCTATTGTAACAGCCCTGTTATGGTGCACGGTGACTTTGTGTATTCCCACTTCATTTTACTTATGTTGAATCTCATATGCATGTTGTTTTCTAGTCATGTTGGATGTTATTAGTACTAAAGAGAGTGATATTATATCCCCCATAAATATTTGGGGCTCCCTCCATTTCGTTCACACCTGCAAATGCTTCCAAGTTGTACCCAATAAAAAAATAGCATGAGACGTTTTGGATTCTTAGGAGAAATTGTTGGAACCGATTCTCATTTTTGCGAAGAGAAATAGTCTGACCTTGGATTCACCTAATTAAGTGATTATGAATTACTAGAGAAATGTTTCTAAAAAAACTGAAGTAAAAATGTTTCTATCATAATCTGAAACCCTATCAAAATACAGCAGTAGTGACTAATATAGTAGTACTTTAAAAAAAAACGGTGTCAAATGACCATTCATATATCGGCGCAGCTAGCGTCCGGATGTCCAGACAGACACCTGGACACGGGTCCTGTTCGAGCGCACCCACTGCGCCTAGTCTCATCCCCACGTAATAGAAACAGGAGTGTGCTCGTCCCACCCGTGTCACCTCGCGGGTCCCGTCCCCGCCGCACCTAGGTCACTTGCGGCATCCCGTCCCGGCTGTGCCCGCGTCACCCCGCAGCGTCCCATCTCCACCACGCCCTTTTCCCTGCCGCGACGCCCTATCTCTCGCTGCACCCTGTCCTCTGCCGCGCTCGGTCTCCACTGCGCCCCTTCTCCATATGCAACATATACAACGCACCTCTGAAACATGTTTACATAGCTATTACAACATATGCAATATTCAAATGAACTTTTATCACATTTAGATAAAACACTTGAAACATACGTCCGAAACAGTTGAAACACTTGAAACATATATTTACAACGTACGCTTGCAGCGCAACATCATCTTGATGCTTGGGCAAGTGGAGGCTCGCCACTTTCCCCAGCATGCGGAGCTCGATGGCGGCAGTGGACAAGTGGAGGCTCGCTAGGCAGCGGCGTGCAAAGTTCCTCCCCTCTCCTGTTTGCTGGAGCATCCGTCGTGGAGGTCGACAGCAGCGGCATGCACGTGGAGCTTGCCGCGCGCGGCCGTCACAACCTTCGCCCCCGAGTTCCACATCGAGCCTGTTGCAGATGGGCTATTTCTCTCCGTGTTGCCGATGGGCTGTTTCTCTTGGTGTTGCACAAGATAAGAACGGATCTGAGCGTGTAGGGAATGAGCGTCCGTCAATCCAAATGCTCAAAGCATATCATTATCGTTCATATATCCCTATTAAGCATCCACGTGTATGGATAGAGGAGAAATACATTGAAACGACCATATCTCATCAATAGAGAAACATCGTCATAGAACGCATTCGCATTCCTCAATGTAGCGCCAGGTGGCAAATGAGTATCGTGAGGTGGCAATGATGTGTTGATGTGTGCACACTGCTGATTAGAAAGAGCTGACGTGGTGATGGCTATCAAGATCTCGAGAGTAACGACGTGTCACGCACATGGCAGGATATGATGCTGACATATATGCACGTGGCAAAAAGAAAAAAAAAATGGCCGCGTTAATTATGTATATAGGCAAGCGTGAAAGTGGAGAGAACTACTCCATGGTGATATTATGGCTCTGTTCGACTGACTGTATTTTTAGCTGATGCTGAAGCTGATACTGATTTATTGTGAGAAAAAATACTATTCTATAACTAGCTGATTTTGACTGATAAGCTCAGACGAACAGAGCCTGCGATTCATTCAGCACGAGTGACCGATGCAAACAAGCAACAAATCAACGGCTCAATGCCTCAATGAATGAATATCGGCCCGTGCGACGCATGTGTCAATCAAACGAAACAAGGCGGCGTGCATGCGTCCAACCTGTCTCCGCCTAGCCTGGCTCTAGTTGCCCAAGGTAACCTGGCTTGTACGCCAACCGATCACGCCCAAAATGCGTGTGTACAGGATAACCTAAACTAGAGCCAGTCACATCCATTATTCCCGGCTCACCCGGTTTACCCTGCATCGTGCGTCCTTTGAGCAGAAGAACACCCCGCGCGTTGCTCCGGCAACTACTAATTTGAAATAAAATTTAACTATTTATACAATTGTTAAAAAGAAATTAACTATTATAAACTAATATTTATGAATAGTATGGCATGCTAATGTGGACAACTAAATGTATGTTAGTGGATGATGTGTCTCTTTGACATGGATATCATAATTGCTTGAGCTAGTAAACTTTAATTGCAAGTGATAGTAGACTGCTGAGGTGCACACCATGCATGCAAGTGATTGTGGATTGCTAAGGTGAATACCTTGCATGTCAAGAAAAATTATTAGTGGGATTTTGTTTTATAAGAGTATAGGATCCCTTTTTTTTAGAGCAAACTACGACGAGGAGAGTCCCGTCCGGATAGTATTGATTTATCATCAACAACCTCGTTTTTAGAGAACGAGGTGAAATAAAACCTGTCGTCCGGTTAATTCTGGAAAACCGAATTAAAACTAAAAAATAGTAGCCCAGCGTAAGGGCTATTGTAGCATGTCTGAAAGTCCTAGCGTAAGGGCTATTGTAGCATGTCTGAAAAGTCCTATGTTTAGTGTTGGTAATTAGTGACAATGCCTAAATGTTAATCATATGCATAAGAATGTGTGTAGCAATGATGATTGGCACGAGACATGATGAAGCATGGTGATCAAGTAATGTGATGATGAAGTGCTTACCATGATGGAGTTGGATGTAGATGCAAAGCTAAATCTTGGAGCTCAAGGCAAAAGTATATGACAGGTCCTTTCATTTTGCATCCAAGACATCATAGAGAGTGTGGATGGCTTAGGATCGATAGCCATACTGTAAAGAGGGGAATTTCCGGGGCTATTGATCACTTAAGTGCCACTAGATGAAGATTCATTTGCATATACATTTAGATCTAGTGGAGAGCTAACTTAACGCCTCAAAAATGATTGTGAAAATGCTAACACACATGCACATGGTGATATTAGCACATTTACAAAGACGGTGGAGTTTGAGCGGTAGAGAGGGGTTTGGGTTACTCTCTCTCTCCTGCCGAGCTTGCGAGGCGGGATTCAGCGCTTTTCGGGAAATGAAACGTCTATTTTCCACTACGCCAGATGCGAAGAAACGGAGGCGAACGGAGGTCACAGAGGTGACCGGATGCGGTCTCTATTTGATCGGACACGTCCGGTCAGTGCTCAGTGCTTGCGCGCGTCTCGGTCTTCTAATCAGACGCGGTGGCGCGTCCGGTCACGCGTGGAGGCTTACTGGAAACGACCGGACGCTGGCACTGTGGCGTCCGGTTCGTCTAGCGTGCGCGTCCGGTCACTGACTCGCTGGAGCGCTGCTCGGCTTGACCAGCGCGTCCGGTCGGTCACGGGACCTGCGCGTCCGGTCGTGTTTCGCGCATGGGTGGTGTGCGCACCTGCGCGTCCGGTCAGTTCGACCAGCGCGTCCGGCCAGCGCGACTGCAGCAGAATCGAGTGCCTAACGGCTAGTTCTTGTTGGGGACATCTATAAATACTCGTTGGCCGACTCTTTGGAGCATCTCTTGACTTGTTGATCATCCTAGCACTCCTTTGAGCTGAGCACTCGCCCTCCACTCTTTCTCCCTTGCTTGTTTGCCTAATCAAAGCGAGATTGAGTGATCTCAAGTGTATTTGCTTGTGAGTTTGCATCTAGTTGGCACTTGGGTGTTCATTTGTTGCGGGATTCTTATTTCTCTTGGTGGTTGTCGCCACCTAGACGGCTTGGAGCAGCGGTGGAGGTCCAGCACGTGTTGGTGATTGTTCGTGGCCGGCTCCGGTGAGCTTGTTGTGAGGGGTTGTTGTGGTTCCCCGGCGGAGCGCCGAATTCCAACTCTAGTGGATTGCTCATGTCGGAACTTCTCAGTAGGTTCTTGTGGCGCCTTTTGAGAGGCTCGGTGTGTGATACCGATTAGCCACCGAATCACGTAGTGTAGGGGGGACACAACGGGGACTAGCGTGCCGGCAAGCACGTGAACCTCGGGATAAATCATCGTGTTTTCACTTCATTGATTGTGATTGATTTGTCTCGGTGGTTTGGTTATCTTGGATATTATCTTTTGGATATTGATTGGTTGGCTCAATTCATCGCCCCTCAGTGAAATCTCTCGTATCTCTAACTTGCATTACATTTCAAGTAATTACTTGTTTGCTCTTGCTAGCTTGTTTAGTTGTCGCTCTTGCGGTTTGACTTGTGCGGTTGAGTGAAATATTTTAGAATTGTCATTTGGATAGGTGGCTTGCAACACCCCATAGGCTAGGCAAAACTCGCTTCTCGCTATTTGTTATATTGATAAACTTGTTTAGCATACTTTGTAGAAATTTTTATTAGGCTATTCACCCCCCCCTCTAGCCATCAAGACCTTTCAATGTCCACAAATACAACAAAAAGGAAAGAAAAAGAAAAACTACAACACCAAGGAGTTATACATTATTAAATTTTTTTAGGGAACTAGTGCGCTGTACATGCATGTGGCGGTTCCGTGTTACCTGACCGGAGAGGGTGGCGGCCGAGCAGCTATGCGGCTGCTACGTGCAGCCGGCGCATCGATACCCCTCTAGAAGGGTTTCTATGGGATGGCAGGGCAGCGACGACGGCGGTGACAACAAGCTAGGGTCCGGGGTCTTGGCCTGACATTGTGCTAGGGGGCTCCTTGGACGAAAGCCTCGGCAACAGTGATGCATGTAGGCGTCACTTTCCCTGTTGAGGACGTCGTGTTCCCTAGCACTATCTTCCACAGGTGAAAGCTCGGTCCATCTTGGACGAGCAATGGTGACGTTCCCGACGTCATGCCCTTCCTGAAGGCGTCGCTGTTGGAATTCGTCTCGGCCACAATATCGCCTTTGCGTGATGCTCTTTGCTTCTTGGCGCCCGGTCCGCGTGTGGAGGGGGGATTTGCAACGTGAAGTCGGAGCTCCTGCGCCAGGGGATGTGGCTCGACAACGATGACATGAAGCGATCCCCCCTTCTTCGTTGACTGGATTGCTTTGGAGGTCTGGTAGAAGCCGGAGGCGGGGCGAAAGATCAAGATAGGAAGTCAGATCTGCTCTTTGGGGTTTTTAGCTTGGCAACGATGACCTTTGCGGCCTCTCCCTTCGGACCGTCTGCCTGTCTTCGTTAGGATCGTCTGGGGTCTGCTATAGGAAGTCGGAGCTGCTGGCTACTTTGCAACCATGCTCGACAATGATGACTCATGGCAATTTTGTACTCTTCTACGTCACGTGGGTGGGTCTGCACTTCGTGTGTCCTGTATTTGGCATCACGTTGGGCAGTCCTTCTTGTGCATAAATTTATTTCGTCTTAATTGAGCGGCAGAGCTCCTACCTTTATTTCAATAAAAAAAGGGTGAAGGGTCCAGGTTGTTATGGTATGACAGAATTAGTTTTTTTATATATCTTTATCAGTATCTCTGTCTTTAAAATTGTTTGTGACTTAATTAAGTTGTGTTGCATTACATTAAAACAGCATACTTACGAGACTTTATCACTGAATCTGTCGTTTGTGACATAAGTCACCATGCATTATACTTCCTTCGCTTTTTTTCATATGTCGTATTTGATGAAACACTTCTATGTTTGACCATTAATTTTTAAAATTCTATGTACTTTCACAAAACGTCAATTGTATATCATGAAAGTATTTCTCATGGTGAATCTAATAAAAACATAAATCTTATGTTGTTAACTTATACTCTCTTCGTTCTAGATTACAAGACGTTTTGACTTTTCTAGATACGTTGCTCTTGCTATGTATTTAGACATTGCTCTTGCAATTTTTTTAGAAGAAAATTTCTTCTACCGTCTCTAGTCTCTTGAATAATATAGATCAGCATCAACCACCAAAGCAAGGATTTGTCTAGTGAACATAGTCACAAACGCCATAAGTACATGACTGAAATTCGAAGGTATATATGTTTTTGAAAAATGGTAGTAGGAAGTGATCATGTTCTCCTGTCAAGTCTTGCATCTTGACAGAACGTCAATAATAACTGCAAATACTTTCGAGAAAAACTTGTGTTGAACGCCTCTTGTGATGTAATAGTAGACTTGGTTATTAAGGACACAAGGAGGGCGGTGGAGACCGGTCGTTGCTTGACACAGTGGCGTTTGGGAAGAAAACTTGCAGGAGTCGCCATTCAAGAAAGAACTGTTGTCCCAGCTTAACAAAAACCCAAACAAGCCAATTCTGAAGATGGAGTAGAGAACGACACTGACCATCTTGTATTCTTGTCTGTTGCGCGTGCATGCTTGCGTGTGTGAGTGTGTCAAAGAGTTTTATTATTGTTGTTTCTGAATTCTGATAGGCATAATATCGTGCTAGATTCATGGCACAGAAAATGTTGTTCATCGATCCTTTGATCTGTTGGGAGTGTTGTTCAGATGATACTTTTCTTGTTTCATCCGTCTCAACACTGTTCGAGTATACAAGTAAAACTCATCCAGTCATCCTGGTGCATTGTCGCTCTCGAAGCCCATATGCATGTACACTTTTTCAGCCTCTGCCTGTGTCACAACTCAGAACTCACAGCTCTGGCAGCTGAATTGCCTGTTGAAGCCGGGCTGCCGTTGCAGCGCCAGCAGTGCAGTTTCACATCGCAGTCTGTGTCTTCCTTGCCCAAGTCATCTTGTCACGGGTCCCGGCTTTTTTTCGCGAGCGGGATTTCACCCGTATTTCATTAAGAGAGGGAAGGAGTTTAAACCACAAGAACAGTCGGCTCAGGCGGCGAGGAGCTACCCATAACCGAGCAGACAATCCCTAAGCTACTGGACAGGTCGTTGTCGTAATCTCGTCAGTCATCACCGGTTCCGTTGACAGTTGTCCTAAGAGGGAGAGAGCTGCTGTGCCGGCAAAAGCGACGAGGCCATTTGACTACCAAATCTGACCTCTACTTATCTTTGGATACTGGACAGGCCAAAGAACTGGCAATACTTCATTTCCACAGCAGGCCTTGGTGAGTCTGTTGTTGCTGGAAATTGGTGAACTACTCCTATGTATAAGATCAAAAAATCAGTAACAACGGAGCAAGTTTAAAGAATTGGCAATGCCTCAGCCTAAGCTTCTGAGTTCTGAGTTTCACTGTTATGGTGGGTTACCAACTGTAACTTGTTGAACAAGTTGAGAAAATATGGAGTAAGCCTTGCAGAGCTAAGTCCACTCTTGATAGGATTCAACAAAAGCTTAAACTCTTCAAGCAATTTTTCAAAGGGTGGGGTTTTAATCTGCAAGGGGAATTCAGAAAGAAGAGGAAAGAGCTTCAAAGTGAGCTTACTCAATTAGAAGAGCTAGAAGAAAATTTTAGTATAACTAGTGACCAAATCATCAGGAAACACTGGGTTATGTGTGAAAATCTTAAACTAGCAGGAAGAGATGTAATACAGACTACTTCCACAAATGTGCAAATGGGAGAAAAAGAAAAAATACCATTCTATCTCTGGATAAGGATGGTGAAGTTATTGAAGGAGATGACAACCTATTGAAACATGCTTCTGAATATTATTCAGAGTTGTTTGGTCCTGTGCAGCAACATAACATTCATCTAGACTCATACATTTGGAACAATTCTGGTAAGTTGTCTGAGACACAGATAACTTCAACCTCTGCCAACCTTTTTCTGAGACAGAAATTAGGGAGGCTTTGTTCCAAATGGAAAGAAACAAGGCACCAGGACCTGATAAAATACTGATTGAGTTTTTTAAAAAATGCTAGATTATTGTGAAGCATGATATTATCCAGCTATTTGATGATTTTCATAATAATAGAGTTGATATAAGCAGACTCAACTATGGCATCATTACTTTGCTTCCTAAAATCAAGGAGGCAGACAAAATACAGCACTACAGACCAATTTGCCTGTTAAATAGCCTTTATAAGCTGATCACAAAAGTGTTGACCATTAGAGTGGAACCCTATGCTGACAAGCTCATTAACAAGGCCCAAACTGCCTTTCTTAAGGGTAGGAATATTCTGTCTGGAATCATGTGTCTTCATGAAACCAAAAGAAAAAAGGAGCTAGGAGTGATATTGAAACTTGATTTTGAAAAGGCATATGACAAAGTAAATTGGAATCTCTTATTTGAGTATATGGAAATGAGGGGCTTTGATAAGAAATGGAGAGACTGGATCACTCAAGTTGTCACTGGTGGGACAGTGAGTGTCAAGTTAAATGATAAGATTGGGTCCTATATCAAGAGTTACAAGGGTGTAAGACAGGGTGACCCTCTGTCTCCCATTCTTTTCAACTTTGCTGCAGATTGCTTAACCAAAATGGTTGAGAATGCTCAGGATAGAGGATTGGTTACTGGTCTGGTTGATCATATAGTTCCAAATGGGGTGGCCATTCTGCAATATGCAGATGACACTATTATTTTTTTGAAACATGATGTTGAAAAAGCTAGAAGTATGAAACTATTACTTTATATGTATGAGATGATGGCTGGATTGAAAATTAATTTCAATAAGAGTGAAATTGTGATGATTAATGATAATGACAATTGAGGTTATGTGTATGCCAACATTTTTAACTGCCAAGTTGGTTTTTCCCCCATCAAATATATGGGGTACCAGTCAGCCCCAGTCGATTGCATTTGTGTGATTGGGCCCCTTTGGTGGACAAAAGTAATAAGAGACTAGCTATTTGGAAGGGGGGAACTATGTCCATCGCTAGGAGATCCACTTTGATTAGTGCGTGTCTTAATAACTCTCCAATCTATCAATTCTCTGTTTACTTGGCCCCAAAGACAATTTCTGACAAAATTGACAAAATTAGAAGAACCTTCTTCTGGCAAGGTGGTGGCACAAAAAGAAAATATCACCTGGTCAGATGGGTTAAAATCTGTAAGAGCAAGAAGAAAGGTAGATTGGGTATTAAGGATTTGAAGAAAATGAATTTGAGTCTTCTCACCAAGTGGTGGTGGAAGTTAGAACAGTAAAATGGGCTCTGGCAGGATATCATTAATGCTAAGTATTTACACAATAGAGACATTTTTTCTGTAACCCATAGAATCACTGATTCACCCATCTGGTCTGATCTGCTCAAAGTTAAAGATATCTATTTGCAAGGCAGGAATATTAAGATTGGGAATGGGCTTAAGACCAGATTTTGGTCTGATCCTTGGCTATATGACAAACCTATCTGTGTTATTTCTCCCATTCTTTTTACTCTATGTGATCAGAAGGAGGTTTATGTAGCAGAGGTGACGAGTGGTAGAATACATATCACTTTTAGAAGATGGCTTACACCTGAATTGCAATCCTGCTGGAATTTGATCCAGACTGGTATGCACAATTTTAGACTACATGATTTTGATGATATGATCTTATGGAAACTTGAGAAAAGTAGGAATTTTTCTGTGAAATCTCTCTATAATGCTTTGACCCATGATGACTCTGGTCCTTCTCACAAGAATATCTGGAAGGGTAAAGTTCCCCCAAAGACTAAAATCTTCATATGGCTCTTGACCAATAATGCTATACTCACAAAAGATAATCTACTTAAAAGAAGATGGTCTGGGAGTCCTAGTTGTGCTTTCTGTGATCAGGATGAAAATGTGGATCACTTGTTTTTCACCTGTCCCATTGCTAAAGTGATTTGGGCTGTCATTGCAAGGGTGTTGGGTGCTAATAATATCCCAGTTTCTCTAACTCAGTGTTGGAAATGGTGTGAACATTGGCTGCCACATGGGAAAAAGTTCCACATGTGGGGTATATCAGCCATTTGCTGGGCTATCTGGAAGGCCCGAAATGCGGCATGTTTTGAAGGAAAGATTATCAAAAGTCCAATTGAGATAATATGTCATGTGGGAGCGCTAATGAGTTTTTGGGCAGGATTATACGCTGATGTGGAAAGGGAGATGCTCATCAATGGAGTCAATACCATTCTCCGGGAGGCTGCAAGGATCATCCTCACCAAAAACAGTGCAGAAGGTCAGAAGCGCTTGAAGCTTGGAGGCGATGATGAAGGGACGGATCTGAAATGATCGCAGGAAGCAGAATGAGGATATGGGGGGCTTTTTTGATCTATTCTGTTGGGTGCTGTATCTTTGTTCCTCTGGTTCACGAACTTTGCTCTGTAATAAGTTTCTCTGTTATGCCAGGTAGTGGGTGTTAGACTGTCAGGTAGTGGTTGTTGGACTGTCTTTTGATTTCTTCCTCCTTTAGCCGGCTGACTCTGAGACAGAGTTTAGGCTAGGAGCCCCTTTTATCTGTAATCTCCCTCTGCTCGAACAAACTCTTGTATTTCCGTTTATCTCTAAATGGAAATGGGGGAATGGCCTTCGCGTAGGAAAAAAAACAACTGTAACTTGTTTACAGAAAATATCGCCATTTCTGTCAAGTCTCAACTCTCAAGTAAGTCCTGCTAGACTTCATCAGATTCTTACTGATATATTGCCGCTCTCAAGCTCTTCCTATTGGCCTAGTGCTATATGCGTTTGCCGTGCAAGGCAACGCTACAACTCATCACAGCTAACGTAGTACCGTCCTGGATGTCTGGCAGCCGATGGCACCTCCTTGCTGGAGACTGGAGAGTGGAGACAGGGCAGCCATTGCTGGCACCAGAGCTTCACACTGGGTTCTGTGTTCCAGCCTCCTCGTCCCGGTCCTTGCCATGCTCGTCGCTGGCCCCGGTGAACTGTGCCGTCTCCACCTCATTGGAGCCCCTGCGTGCAACCAGAGTCGTCTTAGTCTCAGTAGTAGTAAGAACCATATGTGTAAGCGTGCCAGGTGGCAGACATATCTGAAATGGTGGTGAAACGAGACATACTTGTATGAGTATAAGACGATGCCGCCCGCCGTGGCGGCGAAAGCAACGAAGTAGATCCAGTCGACCTGGCCATGTGTAAACACACGCTCGGTGAGTACATTTTTGTCAGTCCTAGTATTGCTTGGAAACGATGAACTTAGTCAAGCTGAGTCCTCTTCGGTTCCAACTTGAACCGCAAGGTACTAGTATCAAGTTCTCCCGGTAGGAATTCTGAATGTGTACAGGAATGCAGTGAAGTAGACAAACCTTCTCATGGTAAGCAAAGATGCGGATCAGAACAGCCCACATGTCTGAAGTCAGGAGCGAGAGGTTCAGCATAGTTGCGCCACATATCTGCGACAGACAAGAGAATGCAAATGCAAATGCAACGTCAGAAAAAAAAAACCTGAAAATACATACTAGCAGTCAGGATCATCAGTAAGCTCCAGCAATCCTGCAGTACCTTTAAAATTATTGGTACAGTGGAGTAGAACAGGAACATTGCTACTGCGAATCCAACAAAAGGGAGCACCTGAAACAACAGAAAAAGACCATGGCAAAGAGAATCATAACCATGTCTGGATAATAGTAGAAAAAAATAATCTAGAATTTGCATCGATCAGAGCTAAGGAAAGAAATCAGAATGTTTGGCATCAAGAAGGATGGGGAGAGATACTTACAGCACCAGTAGTCCATGTAATCGAGTAAAGTTCTTTTCGCTCAAGTATACTACTGTTGCAGTGTCAAGGAAACAATAATAAAGAAATCTCCTTGGACGGAAGGATGATAGTATAGGATATGATTGATAAATACTAAAATGGGTGAATTCCAAAGGATACATTTGTATGCCACTGACAATTGCTCCAAAAATTCCCAACATTGCCATCAACTCTATTCTGTTGCTTTTCTTGATAACAAACTCCTGGATTTCAGTGAGAAGAATTTCTAAATCTCTTTGACCACGTTTTTTTTAAATCCAACAAGAAACAACTGATGATCATATAAATAGTTGTAACATGCAAGTAAAGACACTCCTGGGAGCTGTGGAAAGAGCGGAACGCTAGATGCTTTCGAGGAGCGAACACTCAAGTGCCGCAAATCCTAGCTGTGCTAAAGCGTGAGGCAGAGCTCTGGGTCCAAGCCGGAGCCCAGAATCTTGGTTGTCTTTTAGGCCGAGTAATACATTAGCTACAATCAAGGATGGGCGGGCATGAGCAGATTTGAAAACCTTGTAAAGCCTGTCTTGTAATCCAAACAATTTCTATCTTAATACAAAGGCGCGCAAATCTTTTGCGTGATCGAGAAAAAAAAAAGACAAGCAAGTCGCTGGTTACCTCAGTAACATTACTGCAAGCATAAAGCATTGAACCAAGAATTACAAACAAATCACCCTTCAATGGATTAGGTCCTTCTGCAAGACATGTCAGAATGTAAGGGAAAAGGGAAATATGCTATATTCAGCAATGTTAAAAAAAATGGAACAATTTTCCTATGCCCATTAAAGTACTTTATGGTTATTGCTGGTTTTATATGGGACTGTAACATAGGCACATATATAACACCATGAGAAGCATATTCTTACTAGCTCGATCAGAAGCATGAACGTCTGAAAATACAACTAGTATAAAGCCAACCACACAAACTCCGACGCCAAGGAACTTCCTCAACCCATACTTTGTCTTCAGAAATACCCAAGTAAGAACAATGACGCACGGAATTGACCAGCAATCCAACAGCATCACGCTTGTCAAAGATGTGTACTGGTATGACTTCACGACTGCACAAGCAAACAAAAACATTAATGGAGCCAACAGAAACTGAAATAATGGTTTAATTTGTGTCAACTACATACCAATATAATTAGCTTCCACATCGATAATTCCAAGGATTAAGTAGTAGTACCATTTTATCTGCACAGAAAAGGGTACAGATTCTGCATTATGATGCCACCTATAAACATTTTTTTTTTTTGCGATACAGCCACCTATAAACATTGTGACTGCCAACCAAAAAATTGGCCTAACCAAGCTGTATTTGAAAACAGAATCAGAATATTATCGAAAGAAGGGCTGCAAGGCTGTGCCAATTTCTTTCAAAAGAGGAGTTTAGTTAGAGCTTCTACGAGAAAAACAGAATCAGAATAAGCATCAATCCTGCTGTGCTCCCTGTCCTACACCAAGATAACAGGCAGTGATCATAGGCCCTAACTATTGAGAAGCGAAAAGATAAGATATATAACTGCACATGTGACATGCATGTCAAACTTGTAGGCTACAAGCAACCTTCAACAGTGTAGAAAGGACCGGAGGTCAAATTGGAATATGGCAAAGGATGGCCATGCGCTCGAGAAGCCGCAAATGGCCAAGAACAGGAATCAACAGGTTCTTTACGTCGCTGGACATTTTCCGTGTATGAAATTTCTGACATGACAACTCACTCTGACGTAACAGTTGGAGCTTTGAAGGATGCATTGCATACCGTGAGTGGCTGCCGCCGGTAGAGGAGAACGCTGCCATAGGCCACAGCGAGGAGGATGTAATTCAGGAGCGACTGCGATGTCGGCGCGTTGATCCCTGAAAACATGTTGCAGCGTCAGTAAACTGGTCAGAAAGTCAGAACTATCTGAACTAGAAATATAAAATCAGGAGTACTTTGCAAAAAGAAACTAAAGTTAGCTGAGACCAATGTATACATCCAACTGAAACAGAGCAACAATTATTAAAAAACACAACTTTTGCCCAGTGAAATGATTAGTCAGGCACTGAATTAACTAGTAGCACACAAGCAATAGAGGACATCAGATGCTGCGTAAGTGCGGAAAGGGAGGCACGATGTTTGATCGAAAAAGGTTATAGATTTTATACTGTTAGAAAAAAAAATCTGTGTCGAGCTGGAGCAAAAGCGTCGCGAGTCGACGGCAGAGGATCCAGATTCCCCTACTTCGCCGCTGCACCACCAGAAGAGTCAAAAGCGCAAATCTTTCCGGCAGATTTCGATCGGTTTCGTCACGGAACGTGCGTGCGTGCGCGATCCCTCAACAATTCCCAAGAAGCAACAGTACCGAGCACTCGCCATCGGCGGCGGTCGGTGGTCGGCGGCGGCGGCGAACCAATCGAGCGCGCGCGATGGTTGGCGGCGGCCGGCGGGCGGGCGGTAGTGTAGAACTGTAGGTATACACACGTACCTCGGCGGGCGAGCTCGGAGGAGGCGAAGCCGGTGGCGGTGATGAGCAGCGAGACGAACTGCCCCAGCGCGAGGCCCAGCAGCGTCTCCCGCCGCACCCACCGCCGCGCGCCGCCTGCTGTAGCACCCTCGTCCGGCGGCGTCATTGAGTACTAGCCCTCTCCTCCCTCCCTCCCTCCTTCCTTTGACCTCTGTCCTCGACGCGTCCTCTGCTCCTCGCCGCGCCGCCCGGCCGCCTCGCGCCGGGAGATCGATCGATCAGGCGATCGGCAGCAGGTGTTCCCCGCAGCTGTGGCACCTGGCAGGGCACTCTACGCGGCGTGCGCGCGCCCTTGTTCCCTCCGTCAGCGTGCTGCGCGCGCGGCGCGGTGGTGGGAAGTGGCGGACTGCAAAGGAAGCCAAGAAGCTGCCAAGGCTAACTAATTGCCAGACAGACAGCCCGCGCGCGCCAGCGCTAGCTGTGTGCTCTTCTGGCCTTTGGCAGTGCAGATTGGATTGGGCGCGGGCGCGCGGCCTTGTTGCGCTGCTCTGCTACCGTCGCTTGCAACCAAGAGGGCCCGAGGGGTAGGATATCGATGGCGATGGGGGTTGGCTCGGCGCATTATTGGACTCGGAGGGTTGGGGATGGACGGATGGAGTTTGACACTTGATAGGCTCGGAGATTAGGGTCCCGGGGACAGAGACGGCGACGCCCGTTCATAGGCTCGCTTGTCATCGCGTTTTGCCCTACTATAAACACTCCCGTTAGATTTAGCAAACGGTTTATTATTACTTTGTTTTATTAGGCAACCTGATGATAGGTTTGATTTAATTTTCTGAACAAACCTCGGCGTGAATCATCACGGAAGTCATCGCATACTGATTAGAATGTCCTGGCCACTTCGTAAGTTTATTTTAAGACTAAAGATTAGCAAATTAAATCTAAAAATTGTTCAACTTTAAACTAGATAGAGATAGGTCCCAATTCTTTTGCTACCAGTGGTCTCGATTCTTTGCCACTTGTGGTCTCGCCATAAAAGAATAAGGAGAACAGTGACGAAGGCAATGTCGATTTTAAGTCACTAAGGGTGTGTTTAGTTTCATAATACGCCACGAACACATTGTTTGGTTGCTATCTTAATTGTGGTACACCACACGTTTGCATGTAGCCATTGTCTGTGGCGGATGTCACATTAATCTCTTGCCGCCGCCTCACCTGCCGCTGTGGCAGGCTTTGGTCAGAGCCAAACACAACCTAATTATATGCAACATTCAAACCATTTAGACGACTTCATTGTACTTAACTGCCGCTGCCACATGCATATAATCACCATAAGAAACGAAGATGTTGTTTGGTCGCTATATACCTTAATTGTCGTGCGCCACATGTTTGCATATAGCTATTTTCTGTGACGAACGCCACATCGGTCTTTGCCACCGCTGTGGTAGGCTGTGGATAGGAGCCAAACGCACTTAGTTATATGCAACATTCCAAACCATTTAGATGACCATGTTTTCGACTGATATTAGTACTTTCACTAATAATATTTCAATAATAATTAGTTGGCTAAAATTATTAGTTTTGTAATAGTTTGCTAGTACATAAACTTGAAAAAACGAACCGTCAAAACTTAAATAGCAAAGTCAAATTAATCATCATAGGAGGAGAATTCTCTATCTATTCTTTTTCATATAATTCAACCTTGTTCCGGTTGGGGACAGAGGCTACATATATCTAGCTCTCTTGAAAACGAACAGATGCCGTAGTCTTGCTTGCATGATTGGGTTGGCAACGTGTGGCAAGATGCTCCTTTATTTTGAGACTTTGACCCTGAAAATTATTTTTGCTTTATTTTAATTTAAACACGCCTTTCCACGGCCAAAAAGTCTCGCTGCACCGCCCGTCCGCCACAAATCTGAGATCGTCCACAGCGACGTGTCTTGTGCTTTATTCTTTGCTGGGAACTCAAAAAGAAAAGCTTTACAAGCAATTCTCAAAAAAGTTTTACAAGCAATGCACTACGTACGTCTCTCCCCTCGGTCGCATGTGTCATGCTCAAAAGCCGTCTTCTTCCACTCACACAAAAGCCACACTGCTCTAAGCTCATTATCTTTCACCCATCAAAGAGGCATCTTGAGGTCTTTTTCTTTCCTTGCGCAACATGTACAGTTCCTAGTTGCAATCGTACACTGTACATGTATTATGCTTCATTCACAGTCATGATGGACGTGCGTAAAAGAGGTCTTTTTCTTTTCTTGCGCAACATGTACAGTTCCTAGTTGCAATCATACACTGTACATGTATTATGCTTCATTCACATAGTCATGATGGACGTGCGTCCGCCGACAAAATCATTTACTTACTAATTACTATAATACTAAATAAATGGCAGCTATTTAGTAGGTTAACCAATAGATAGATCGGGTGCTTATATACGCTTCCACCAGGAATTAACCCTTGTGTAAGAATGGTTGAATGGTTGTAACGTGATGCCTGTTGAGGCTCACGGTTGCGTGTTAAATAGAAGGTGGGAAAAGCCCCCACCGTGGCTTACAAGAGATGAATTGTTACAACCATACAAAGGCCCAAAGACCAGGATCTAATCTATGACTATGCTCTATGTTTAGTACAACACATATGCATGATCACGCATGAAAGAGGTCTACCACTAATACTAGTCAAATGTTGAATATTTCTCACACCCATCGTCAATCACAACTATCTTGACAAGTTGAGATTGTTCCTGAATTTAATAATCAAATTTTCTGGAAGTGCCTTAGTGAAACCGTCAGCCAGTTGATCTGTAGTGCTGATAAATCTGATATCTAGCAGTTTTGCTGCAACTTGTTCTCGCACAAAATGATAGTCAATTTCGATGTGTTTTGTTCGAGCATGAAATACAGGATTTGCTGATAAGTATGTGGCACCAATGTCATCACACCACAGACAGGCAGCTCGAGGATGTGGAATACCTAGTTCATCCAATAGTTTACGTACCCACATAACTTCAGCTGTCGCATTAGCCAATGACTTGTACTCAACTTCTGTACTTGAACGTGACACCGTAGCTTGTTTCCTGGCACACCAAGAGATCAAGTTGCCACCGAGAAACACAGCAAATCCTCCTATGGACCTTCTGTCATCAGGACAGCCAGCCCAATCTGCATCTGAGAAAGCACTGACTAGCATAGAGTTAGACTTTGTGATTTTTATGCCTAAACTGATAGTACCGTGGACATATCTCAAAATTCTTTTAACTGCCTCCCAGTGTACTGTGGTTGGAGAGTGAAGAAACTGGCACACTTTGTTGACTGCGAATGACAAGTCTGGTCGTGTGAGTGTAAGGTATTGAAGTGCACCAACAATGCTTCTATACCTTGTGGAGTCTTCAACTCCCAACCTAGTGCCACTTGTGATAGACAGTTTTTCAGTTGTACATAATGGTGTCTTCACAGGTTTACATAGTTGCATATTGACTCTTTGCAAAATTTCAGATGCATACCGTTCTTGTGTCATTAGCAATTCATCATTTTTCCTCTGAACTTGAATACCCAAGAAGTAGTGCAACTCACCAAGATCTTTGATTGCAAAATCCTTCTCTAGGTCTCGAAGCAGTGCATCCACGGCTTCCTGAGAAGAACTAGCCACTATAATATCATCAACATACACAAGCATAAAGATCACATAATTTCCCTTTTTGTAAAAGTATAGTGATGTGTCAGCTTTGGAAGGAACAAACCCAAGACTCTGCAATTTCTTACATAGCCGAGAGTACCATGCCCGAGGTGCTTGTTTCAATCCATATAGGGCTTTATCAAGTTTACACAAGTAGTGAGGTTTGGTTTTATCTTCGTATCCTAGAGGTTGTTTCATATATACTTCTTCTTCGAGATAACCGTGTAGGAAAGCATTTGTAACATCTAATTGCCTTAAACACCAATTTTGTGACATGGCAAGAGATAGCACAAGCCTAATTGTAGCTGCCTTGACAACAAGACTGAATGTATCTTCATAATCAATGCCATACCTTTGCTTGAAGCCTTTTGCCACTAACTGAGCCTTATATCTGTCAATTGTGCCATCTGATCTTCTTTTTATTTTATACACCCATTTGCAATCTATTACATTCCTGTTCTTTTGAGGTGGTACTAGGTGCCAGGTTTTGTTCTTATGTAATGCATCAAACTCAGTGTCCATGGCATGTTTCCAATTTTTATCAACTAAAGCATATTTCAATGTTGGTGGTTCCTCAGATGAGATAGCTAACTGGCCATATCGAATTGTGCCATCGGTGTATACCTTTGGTTTACGTATTCCATGTTGTAGGCGGGTGGCAGGTCGATGAGTAGGGGCTACATGATCCGTGGGTGCAGAAGATCCAGCCCCCTGAGGTGGAGACGATCCCGTCTTGCTCCTTGATTCAGCAACAGCGTGCGGTGCAGCCGTAGAAGATCTCGGTGGCAGGGGTACAGAGGCAGATTCGCGCTGCACGCGCTGTTCTTGGTCGGGAGCGCCAGCAGCGCCCGATTCGTCAGCGCACTGAGATGACCTAGACGCGTGCAGCTGATCCGATGCCGATCCGCCTGTAGGTTCCGCCGTGCGCGCAGGGTGATCACCTCCGAGATCTGTGCCTGTCGTTGCCAAAAACGGAAAGACAGAGGGAGACATGAAATGATGAGCATTTTGGATGAAATTTTCACCGTTTTGCGCCTGGTTTTCAACAGATCCTGCATTCTCATCAGCCATATTAGTGTGCATAGAATCATTGCCATTAGTATCAACAGTATTGTTATCCCCAAAAGCGGAAAAAGGATTTCGAAGTGAGGTAGGAAGAAGAAGTATTTCTGATCTCAATCGAGCTCCTACATTTGGATGGAGTTTGGCAAAAGGATAGACATCCTCATCAAAGACAACATCTCTTGATATGTAGATGTGACCCTCAGCTATATCAAGACACTTGAACCCTTTGTGCATATTGCTATATCCAAGGAAGACACATTCTTTTGAGCGAAATTGTAGTTTGTGAGTATTATATGGACGTAGGTTAGGCCAACATGCACAACCGAAAGTTCTAAGTGTAAGATAATCTGGTTTTTGTTGGAGAAGACGTTCAAGTGGGGTTTGATCTTGTATGACTTTGCTAGGGAGTCTATTGATTAAATATGTGGCAGTAAGGAATGCCTCATCCCAAAATTTCAGCGGCATAGAGGCATGTGTAAGTAAGGACAAACCAACTTCTACTATGTGACGATGTTTTCTTTCAGCAGATCCATTTTGCTGATGTGCATAAGGACAAGAAACATGATGAGATATTCCTATACGTTGGAAGAAGGTATTTAGTTTCTGATATTCTCCTCCCCAATCGGTTTGGATAGCAAGAATTTTTTTTGTTAAATTGGCGTTCTACCATGGATTGGAAATCATGAAATTTTTGAAAGACTTCAGATTTGTGTTTCAACAAGTAAATCCACGTAAATTTACTGAAATCATTGATGAAACTGACATAATAATTGTTTCTTCCAATAGAGGTTGGGTTGGTCCCCATACATCCAAAAATACAAGTTCAAAAGAAGATGCTGACATGCTTGTTGATTTTGGATATGGCAACCGGTGGCTTTTGCCCTTTTGACAAGCATCACAAACAGAAGATTTATTTGGCTCGAAAATAAAGAAAATTTGATTCTTGCTAAGGACCTGATTTACTACTGTAGAGGATGGATGGCCAAGGCGGTTGTGCCACTTAGATGATGAAGGCTTGACGGCAGCATGTGTGGTTTTATTTGTTGAAGATGAATTGGATGTCGATGGCAACTTCAGTAGATACAATCCGCCCTTGCATTCCCCTCTAAGTAGTATGTTCTTCGTGACCTGATCCTTGATCAAGAAATAATTTGGATGATATTCAATAAAGGCATTGTTATCATATGTAAGACGATGAACTGAGGCCAAATTTTTGTTAGCCTCAGGAACATAAAGAACATTGTTTAGATAAGATTGCGTTTTGGGGTTTTAACAATACTTTGACCTATTTGGTTGATTCTCATACCTGCACCGCTGGCTATGTGTACTTGATCATTGCCATGATATTTGTCCCTCACAGTGAGTTTGTCCAACTCGCCTGTGATGTGATCGGTAGCACCGTTGTCGGTATACCAATTTGTGTCGATGCCATAGGATGTGGTTGCAGCTAAGGCCGAGCGCCGCTCCAGTGGTGGCCTGAAGGAGGTTTCAAAGCGCTTGTAGCACCGGTAGGCGCTGTGTCCCTCACGGCCGCAGAGTTGACAGGGATCGTTGTTGTCGCGGTTGCTGTGGTTGTTACGGTTGTTGTCGCGGTTGCCGCGGCCACGGTTTCGGCCGCCTCCACACTGGAAGCCGCCACCGTGACCGCCTCCACCGCCGTGCTAGAAGCCTCCGCGACCACCTCGAGTGGCGGTGTTCACGGAGGAGCCTGAGTTGCTGGGTTGACGCAGATCCATCCTTTGTTCCCAGCTGACGAGATGTGTGTAGAGTTCCCCGAGGGTGAGAGGCTCCACACGCGCCGCCATGGACGAGACAACCGGATCAAAGTCCGTGTCTAGCCCAGCGAGAATATACGAGGCCACCTCCTCATCATCAAGTTTCTTCCCAGCCGCCGCCATGTCGTCGGCGAGGCCTTTCATCTTGCTGAAAAATTCAGCAACTGTAGACAATCCCTTCTGCGCGTTTGCTAGCGCCATGTGGGTATTGATTACCCTGCCACGGGATTGAGCGGCGTTCATGTCCTGGATGACCTTCCATATCTCGGCAGAGGTTGTGCAGTGGGACACCTGCACTTGCACATCCTTGGACACAGATAAGTAGAGATAATTGAAGATTGTCTGATCCTTACCAACCCATTCATCATAGTCGGGATTGGGGATCAGTTCTTCTGGCTTGTCCGCAACTTTTGCCACCATCTTGGTCGGCATCCCTGTGGTCTTGGCGTCGAGAAAATGTGCCAGTCGCGCGCCGCGAATGGCAGATAGGACGTGGGTGCTCCATGTGGAGTAATTGTTCTTGGCAAGTTTCTCTGTAACCGGGCAACCGATCAAGGAGAAGGCTGTGGGGGGAATGGAGGAAGAGGTCATTGGAGATTCTTGCGAATTGGCTGAAGATTTTGTGGATTGATCACCTAGGCTCTGATTACCATGTAAGAATGGTTGAATGGTTGTAACGTGATGCCTGTTGAGGCTCACGGTTGCGTGTTAAATAGAAGGTGGGAAGAGCCCCCACCGTGGCTTACAAGAGATGAATTGTTACAACCATACAAAGGCCCAAAGACCAGGATCTAGTCTATGACTATGCTCTATGTTTAGTATAACACATATGCATGATCACGCATGGAAGAGGTCTACCACTAATACTAGTCAAATGCTGAATATTTCTAACACCTTGGAGCTCTTTTTTAAGCTCTTCTCTATCATAAGTTTGGCTGTGACTGGTTCACTCTCCGGTCTCCACTACACCGAACTCCATCCCGAGTCAGATTTACTAGCTGCATCTATTTATCTTGTAGTCAAGGTCTAGCCCTAGCTCTAGCTCTAGGAATAGAGGTTATCATGGGAATTGCCACATGTCCCTAGGACGATGTGTGGTACTCTATCCATGCTAAAAAAATGCAATTCTAGGTTTGAGATAAGTCAAACTTTCTTAAGTTTGACCAAATTTTTAGAAGATAGTCCAATGATACTTATTTGGTATCACAAACTTAAAATTGTTTCATTTCTTTTTTTCGGTAATGCCCCTATTCGATCGTCCGTCCGTCTAGATGGAGCCCGCCCGAGTCACGCCGCTCTCTAACAGACCTTGCCCACACTGCGCCCCATATACTCGTAGCCTCTCGCCCGCACTGTCTCCATTCTTCACAAAAAAAATCATCGAGGCAAGCGCCATGGCATCCCCTCAAGTGCGTCGTAGCCTCTCTCTCCATGGATCCAGCGACACCCCTCCTCCACGCGCGTCTTCCCTCAAGTCCAACGGCCTCCATGGTGTCCCCTCCCCCCACTCCATGGCGGTCGTGACCCTCCCCGCATCCCTCTGGATCTGGCCGGTGAGCTCAAGCAAGCCGTTGGTGCTTGATCGGCGGGCTTAAGCAAGCCGCTGACCCTCCCCTACCCCGCCCGGCGGCAGCCTCCCCAGATCCCGTAGTGTCTCCTCTCCCTCGACCGACTATGGGCATGGCGGGGGCGTGCAGGCGCGCACCATCTAGCGAGCCTGCGCCATTGCAGTTGCCTACTAGGTAGGTCATGGCCGCGTGGCGATGCTATATTTCAAGTGTTTCTGAACGTTTTTTAGACATGTTGCAAGCTCATGTTTCAAGTGTTTCAGTTGTTTCACGCAAATGTTGCAAAAGTAGATCGGAATGTTGCATATGTTGCATGATTATACACATATGTTGCAAGTGTCTATCCCCAATGTTTTATTTGTTTTTTTACATGTATGTTGCAAGTGTTTCAGATGCATGTCTCAAGTGTTTTATATGTCTTCTTTTGTATCTTGTAAGTGTTATATCTGTATTTTTAAAAGTAGATCGGGATGTTACACATGTTGCAACGGTGTTTTAACTGTATGTTCCAAATGTTTCATCTGTTTTAAACGTATGTTACAAAGGTTTCATCTGGATGTTGAATAAATCAGGGTGTTGCATGGCGCGGCCGGTGGCTGTCGCTGCTGCTGGGACGCAGCCGTGGGTCAACCCACATGGGTTTCCGCGTGCGGGGCGTGGAGTGGGCGCGGGGGCGCAGGTCCCTATGATGTCTGCCTGCATCCCGTGGCTGCTTCGAGCCCTCGTCGAGGCATGACTTGAATTCACTGTTCAGTTCAGCTTTGAGAGCCCAAGCTGCCAAGCTGCTGCTTCCTCGATCGTGCTCGATATTCAGACGAGTGCAGGTGCAGCTAGCTTTACCAGTTTACCGTAAAGGAAAGATGGATGGGGCCTCCTTTGTTTCTTACCCCTTTTTGCTTCTCCCTTTGTCGAGCTCGTTCAAGATTGGAGCGTCAGATTGCAGCAATCGCCGACCCTGAAAGATTTTCTACACATTTTAGGTTGATATACTTGGATTGCAAGTAGCAGGGAGGCGATTGGTGTCGGAGCGAAGCAGTGGGATCAACAGGTCAGGAGGTAGCTAAGCTCCATCACCATCTCCACCCCACCTGCACTGCACATCATCACTCCGATCTTTGTCTGACTTGCCGTTGCCATCCACCTCTCGCCATGGACGAGACGAAATCCTCCAAGGCGGCGACCGTTGTCCTCTACCCCGGCGCGGGCGGGGTCGGCCACGTCACGCCCATGGCAGAGCTCGCCAAGGCCTTCATCACCCACGGCTACCTCGTCACGATGGTGCTCATCGACCCGTCCGGTTCCACTGCAACCAGCGCCGTCGCCCGGCGCCTGGCCGCCTCCTATCCGTGCATCTCCGTCCACGTCCTCCCTCCGGTTCCTCCGTCCGACTCCGACGACGCCAGCAAGATCACTAACGCTCTGCTCCTGCTGCCGAGGCGGTACAACGGCGCGCTGGAGCGCTTCCTCCGCACGACCCCCGTCCCCGTGCGCTGCCTCGTCCTCGACGCGTTCTGCGTGGACGCCATCGACGTCGCAACGCGGCTGGGCGTCCCCGCGTACACGTTCGTCGCCACGTGCGCGTCGGCGCTGGCCGCGCTGATCCAGGTCCCAGCGCTACTCGCCGGCAGAAAAACGGGGCTCAAGGAGCTCGGCGACGCGCCGCTCCAGTTCCTCGGCGTGCCGCCGGTGCCGGCGTCGCACCTGGTCCGGAGCCTGCTGGAGCGCCCGGACAACGAGCGGTGCAGGGCCATGGCGGACGTCTGGGCGCGCTGCACGGCCACCGGCGGCGTCCTGGTCAACACGTTCGAGTCGCTGGAGCGCGCGGCCGTGCAGGCGCTCAGGGATCCCCGGTGCGTCCCTGGGCGAGCGCTGCCGCCGGTCTACTGCGTCGGCCCGCTGCTCAACGGAGAGGACGGCGGCGCAGAGAGGCACGAGTGCCTGGCGTGGCTGGACGCGCGGCCGGAGCGCAGCGTCGTGTTCCTCTGCTTCGGGAGCAAAGCCGCGCACTCGGCGGAGCAGCTCAGGGAGATTGCCGTGGGCCTGGACAGGTCAGGGCACCGGTTCATCTGGGTCATCCGCTCGCCAGCCGGCAACGACGAGGACCGTGAGGGGTTCCTTCCGGAGGGGTTCTTGCAGCGGACCCAGGGCCGTGGCCTCGTCGTGAGGTCATGGGCTCCGCAGGCGGACATCCTCCGGCACCCATCCACCGGCGCCTTCGTGACGCACTGCGGGTGGAACTCCACCCTCGAGGCCGTCGCGGCGGGCGTCCCGATGCTGTGCTGGCCGATGCACGCGGAGCAGCGGATGAACAAGGTGTTCGTGACGGCGGTGCATGGCATGGCCGTCGGGATCGAGGTGGAGGTCGCGAGCGCGACGGGCCTCGTCGGCGCCGGCGAGGTGGAGGCGAAGGTGCGGCTCGTGATGGAGTCCGCGGAGGGGGAGGGGCTCAGGGCGCGCGCGGCGGCGTGGAAGGAGGAGGCGCGGGCCGCGACGGCGGAGGGAGGCGCGTCGCGGGCGACGTTCGCCCGGTTCCTCTCGGACATGGAGAGCGAGCAAGCCTTGAAGCGATGATGATGAATTCTGCGTAGGCCCATGGGCTGATGGGCCGTGGATAAATTCTCACCGGGCCGGGCCACCACTCCATCCATATGTTCGTTGGAACGTGCCGGCCCGGGCGGCGGCGGAAATTTACGAGAGCGACGGACGGCGACTCGTTGCAGTTCTGTGCAATCTGTCGACCAAGAACAGTTGTTTCTTGTTTGCCACCTAAAAAACAATCAGTTTCAGTTGGCGATCAAAGCAGATGGCTTTTAGCGAATTTTTAAGCTTGTTTATTTACTATTATATGCCGGCGGCGACCAATCAATCAATCAAACTGTCAAGGCCGAGCGACCAAATCCGCGGGAACAGGTGACGGGGGCAGATCAATCAGTCAATGAGTGAGTCGAAGCAATAATAGGGGTGATCACCAAACGCATTACAAAAGCGCGGCACAGCTGGAAAGAGCGAGGAGAGCGGTGCCGGCGGAGGCCGACAGGCAGGCTACAGCCGGAAAGGCGACTCCGCCGCCCAGCTGAAATGGCCAAATGATTTGCCTCCCCACAGCTCAGGCCCCAGCTCAGTCACAGCCAGACGCCGCCCTCCGCTGCTCTGCTCTGCTCCCTCCGTCCTTCACTACTCCTTCGTCTTCCTTCTTGCCCCTCAGGTGGCGAGCCGCCAGCCCGGAAACCAATCGAACAGGCCGAGGCCGCCCGCCTCCACTGCTCGCGTACGTGCTTCCCGGTCCCGGCAGCAGGTGAGGGTTTCGCTCCATCTCTCGGATTGTGTTTGTGAGCTGAAACTGAAAAGAGGCTCCCGCCTGGCGCCTGCATTTACGTTGGTTTTGCCTGGCTTGATACTTTGGAAAACTAAATCCGGGTTATTTGTGGGTTCAAAATAAGGAGGTGATTCGACTCGGTTTCAGTGTAATCGAATGTCTGAGTTTGAGCTCAATGCTTTCAGTGTCTCTCTGGATATCTCATAGTACACACTAGAGATGTCCTTCCGGCACTATGTTGTGGCTCTCTGCAGATTTCTGCTGTTGTTTCGACTCTGAAGAGTTCTCTGGTGGTTGATCATATCGTGGAAGCCGTGTACTAGTATTTCATCTGTGTTAATATCTATTGTGAGCTGTGAGTTTGTGACTGACCAGCATCAAATTGAACTATGCAAAATCTTCTTTTCTGGTTGAAGTAGAATGTGGGCTGGTAGAATAGCTAATATATGTTTCTTTTCAAATTGGACAAGCTTGATTTCTTTTCGATGAAAAATAAACACAGAAATTCCATACCATGCAATCGTCTATATGTAATCTGTTCTTCTCAGTTTGTTTGTTTTTTATGGTTTTTGACTACTGTAACTGAATGGCTAGTAGGCACTTGCTAGTTTAGTGTTGCCATTTGTATTTGTTGAAGCTTTCCCCAAAAATTAAAATGTTGGGTGCAATGGCTGCTGCATGGAACTTGAGACTTATTGGTGCTTACATCAAATATGCTTTTCCTTTTTCATTTAAAATGAAGGAACAGAGAAGGAAGGAAAACAAGAACCAAGAGCAGAGCTGAATAGGTCACTATGCGCCGGTGGCTTTGCTGCAGTCATTTTGACACACCGTATCTTGAAAACGAAAATGGACTTACAAGCAGTCCTGATAGAACAAGTGGTACGTCTGTTGTTTATGATATATTTCTTATAGCGTTACTTACTTACTTTATCAACGTACAGATGATTAGAGCACAAATCTTAGTCTGTACTTTGTATTAATGAAAGACAGATGACGTAATTGTGGGATTTTATGGCCCCTGGTGTGGTAGATTAAACTTGTATTAGATGAATGGCACAGAGCATAACATGTGAAGACAAGCTTTTGGTTTTTACAGAAAACTATTCTTTGCTAGACCAAGTCCCATTTTTATTCCCTATGGCGTGCCTGATGGAAATTTTGAAACTAATTTTTTATCATATATTTTAGCTAAAGATATGTTGGATACATTTCAAGTTAGCTGAATATACCGTGTTGTAACCAATATAAGTTCGGCAATCTGACGGTTTCATTACAAAAATGCACCATGTTGTTGATCAAACAGCTGCACTTAAACATTGTTGTACAAATTCGAAAGTCTAAAATGATACTAGTTCAGGCCTGGGTCAGCAAGCTACCTGTACACATTCTTTTTTCTAGAAAGATTAATGGTTTTCAGGCCTGCTACGTGGACAGCTCAATGGATGAGGCACAACCCCACCTGAAATTTTCATTTCAAAAGGAGAACTGAGTACAAGCTTGCTACTACTTTGTTAGTTGCTTATTAGGCAAGCATTAGTAGCGCACATGATATCGATCAATACATCCTTCTATCGAGAGATAACCAAGTAGAATTGACTGGAGTAGTATTTAACACTTGGATTGAACTTTTGTCCTTCTTGGTCAAATGACTTAATAGTCAAAGACATATAGAAAAATACAAATGTAGCTACAATATTGTCAATGCAAAGCCAGGTAAATTTGAGCTTACGCAAGGCATTTCAGGTAGCAGGTTTGGTACAGATGAGGACAAGGATTAGTTAGAATGTCATGCTGATTGAACTTTTAGGTGGTTCAGTTACCTTCTATTTAGGTGCTTCTTACTTTATTCATTGTTTTATGGTATTCAATATCGAGATGGATTTACATGGCATGCTTATAACTGTTCTGTGCCTTTTCTCTCTGCATTCCATGCTTCTGCTGCTGAGATCATAAGCATATTCAACATATGCCTTTCAGGAAACGGTTTAAATTCAAACAGTGATCCTGCAAAACCACCTTCCATTGAAGTACCTGCATTGTCATTTGATGAATTGAAAGAAAAGACAGATGATTTTGGATCCAAGGCTTTGGTTGGTGAGGGGTCATATGGAAGAGTATATTATGCTGTTCTGGAAAACGAACAACATGTGGCTGTAAAGAAGCTTGATACTTCAGCAGATCCTGAGCCTGATAATGAATTTCTAGCACAGGTATGGTTTGTGGTTTGCCCAGACCCTGATACTGCAAATAACTTAATTATATTATACTCTACACTCTTATTAACTGCAATAAAATTGTTTTTGCAAATTATCCATTTTGCGATAATGTTTTGTATATTGTTTATGCTTAATGTTGAACAATTTTATCTGTCCCTTTTCCTATTTTGGATATAGGTGTCCATTGTTTCAAGATTAAAACATGAAAACTTTGTGGACATGCTTGGTTATTGTATCGAAGGAGATCAACGTCTACTGGCTTATGAATTCGCTACAATGGGCTCTCTACATGATATTTTGCATGGTATGCTCTAGCCACTTAGCTAATATGCGGCATTTGGAGATAAAAAATATATATATTCATGGATGAAAACATGAAGTCCTTTCTAAATTTGTTTTTTTTTTCAACAGGAAGAAAAGGTGTTGCAGGTGCACAACCTGGACCTGCTCTTGACTGGATGCAAAGAGTCAAAATTGCTGTTGATGCTGCAAAAGGTCTTGAATATCTTCATGAGAAGGTTCAACCTTCCATAGTCCATCGAGATATACGGTCTAGCAATGTTCTTTTATTTGAGGACTACAAGGCTAAAATTGCAGACTTCAATCTTTCAAGCCAATCTCCAGATATGGCTGCTCGTCTACATTCTACTCGCGTCCTTGGAACCTTCGGATATCATGCTCCAGAGTAATATTTGACATAAATATGCACTCTGCTCATATCTAGGATAATGCCCCCACATAATTATCATTTATTTACCTTTATCCTCATCATAAAGAAGCATGCTAATAATCTTTTGACTATTTTGCAACTCTATGAATGGCCAAGGGGAAATTGGCTACTATAGAATAGCTAAGAACCAACAAATGCACAGATAATAGAAATATCTAGTTTTTATTAGTTAGGTTTTAGATATTTGGATCTATGAGTGGCACGAAATGAATATTTTGGAACTTTATCTTTGTTCCCCATCTGATCGGTGACATAAGAGATCTCTTACGCATTGCAGGTATGCTATGACTGGCCAACTGACTCAAAAAAGTGATGTATATAGTTTTGGGGTTGTCCTTTTAGAGCTTCTAACTGGAAGGAAACCTGTAGATCATACAATGCCAAGGGGCCAGCAGAGTCTTGTTACTTGGGTATAAATTAAATTCTTCACATTAAGGACCTGCACAAATATAGCAAAAGAATATCAACAACTTTATGTAGTTATTGTTAGTGGTCTGATTTATCATGTATGTTGTTCCATGTTCAACTCAGGCAACACCAAGGCTTGGTGAGGACAAGGTGAAACAATGTGTTGATCCAAGATTGAATGGAGAATACCCTCCAAAGGGAGTTGCAAAGGTATGTCCCATTCTCTCCTTCCATGTGTCCTTTATTTGTGATACAAAAATCCACATTTTTCAAATTGGCTACTGAAATTTGAAGTTGATGGTATAAGCAAAATCAGCATTAGTTGCAACAAATTTGTGAAATACCCAGCCATCAGCAATTATTTTTCCTTTTGTTGTTGACGCAGCTAGCAGCAGTGGCGGCTCTCTGTGTTCAATACGAATCTGAGTTCAGACCAAGCATGAGCATAGTAGTCAAGGCCAGCGACGAAGCCAGGAATCGACGAAGCCAGGGCTGGCTTCCTCTTCTTCTTCCTCCAGCCCCTCCTTGCCTTCTTCTTCCTCCTCATGGCGGTAGCCCGGGCTAAGCCCGGGCTTCATGTAAATCATGGCCGTAGGGGGGGCTGGAGCACGGGTAGCCCCCCCGCTGGCTTCGTCGCTGGTCAAGGCATTGTCTCCTCTTCTTGTAAATGCACCATATCAGGCGGCTGGTGCTCCTGATATATCTTCAGATGCCTGACAACATGCACAACTCAAAACCCATGTAAAGAAACACCATTTATTTTTGGTATGCCATTTTTGTGAATTATTTATCTTTTGTAAAGTCAGAATTGTGTGGGTTGATTGGAGAGGAAGGGAAGGAAAAAGGGGTAATGCATTTATTTTGAACCCATGTACTTCGTATGCTTGAGAGCTGCTGCAGTTAAAGTTAATTACTTAAGCTACACATTTGTGCATTTGTTGCCCTTCCCTTTTTTTTCCTTTTTGAAAAGATCATCCTTATATTCTTTGTTGTGTATTTGATGATTTGCTCTTCAGGATTCAGGCAGGGCCTAATGTGTAAGTTTGGTTGCGCCTCTTGTGATCAGCTTGTTACCGGGGATTTAAAATATTAGGGGAATTTCAATCAAATTTTGTGAATTCTACCTTACCTGCTGATGAATGAAGTTTGGCTTTTTCAATTGTATTATTTTTTTGAAGACGTTTTCAATTCTATTATGATTATATATAGTCGAATATGACATATACTGTCAACAGATTGAATTGCAGTGGAGAACATTTTCTGCCCTCAATTTTGCTGTCAAGGGCAAGTGGGGCCCACACTAGTGGAGTGAGGAAAACTAGAAATTGCACGCTGGGGTTTTGAATCCGGACCTCTTCTATCAGAGAATCAAACCATCGGGCTAGTGTATGCTTCCTGGTAAAATTGATGGGACACGACCTAACAATTTCAGAAATTTAAAATTCCAAACCATTCATTTAATTTTTTGTTGGAGTTTGAATGCAAACTCCACAGTATGCAAATCCGGTATTTCTGCCCATGAACGAATCTTTCTGAAACCGGAACTGATATCCTTGCTTTGTTGTTGGGTGGTCTCAGAACTGAAACTTTTGAATAGTCTTATCATTTAACAAAAAAAATGCCTTCATTTTGAGTTTGAATACTCCAATCCATACAACACGGTTACATGAAGCTCTCAGAAAAAGAAAAAAAAAACTTAACAAGAAGAAAACCACAACTTGTGACTCTGACAACCCCAGATCAGTTAATCATCCACTGCCCCTTCTCTAAGCATTGCTGGCAACAGGTTGCCATAGTGTCCCTGTCACTGTCAGCATGGATGAGAGTCTCTCTTCTCTGGGAACTCCAACGGCCTCAGGTATCCCGACACCTACATCCTCTGCTGTGAGTGCTGTCAGTGACACTTCCAAGGATTTCAGAAAACTTTCAGAACGTAGCAGACACCAATGCAAATTAGTTAATTCTTCGGATAATAATAGTATCCTGACGTCGAAGTACCAATGAGCTCGTTCAGCGTCCGCGTATCGTCCGCGAGACAGATGAGGCCCATCAGGCTGCCGTCGTCGTCGTACAGAGGTGTGGCGTCGGCGACGACGAAGAAGCGCTCCCCCGACTTCTTCTTCACGGGGAACTTCCCTCTCCAGCATTTGCCGGTGAATATGTTGCCGATGATGGTGTTCAGCGCAGGGATGTCGTCGGAATGGATGATCAGTCTCGTGATGTCCTGCCCGACTGCTTCCGCCGAAGAGTAGTGGTACAGACGCTCAGCGTTCCGGTTCCTGGCGGATGGATTATTACGAGGAAAAGCAACCAAATTTGGATCAAATTCATGTAGAATCTCACGCCATTGTTTGGACCAATGCCAAGTTGAGAACTTGGTGACTGCACAGGAGGAATGGCATAGGTAGAAAAATGTTTTTTACCAGTAGAGGACCTTCCCCTGGAGGTCAAGGACGTGAGCAGCCTGCCCCAGGGACTGCACGGCCATCATGTGGTGCCTGGCGGACATCCCGGTGCGCCGCGACGCCGACGCCGACGAGGACTGCTCGGCGGGCTGATGCGACGAGGAGCCGCGGCGCTGGAGCTTGGACACCTGGCGCTTGAGCTCGGCCTGGCCCTCCTCCAGCGCCCGTATCTTATTCAGGAGCTCACGCTCGTCCTCGGCGTCCATCGCCGGCGGACGCCGGCGAAGGACCGATCGACGATGTCGATCACGCACTGGCCGGTCGATGGATGGATCGAGGTGGCCGGAGATACTGTAGGATCTGATGAAATGGCAGCAGATATAGAGGCATTGCCGCATCGGCTAGCACAGCAGCTGTTTGGAAACTAACCCAACGAAGAAAACAGCTGGGAGCCTGGGACAGAGAAGGCGACCGACCTCCGTGTCCGTGGAGTGTACGGATACGAGAAAAGATTATACTAGTGTAGTTGTAGGCAAAAGGCCAAAAGCTTCGCTCATGCCTGACATATTCTAGGCTCGAAGATGACATGCTGTCTCATGTCATGTGCATGCATAAGCATGACAGCATGAGATGGGATGAGAGAGATAGGAGAATGAAGAGCATGCATGCATGAAGCTAGAGAGATCAATTCAGATCGTGCTTGCCGGCGGCCGGTTGCCCGCCTTGGATCCTTCCATTCCATGCTCTACGTGCACTGCAGTGAAGCTAGCTGGCGTCCTGGATCGTTGGGGATCGAGCCCGAACCCTTCTTTTATCTTCCTCCGATCCTGCGTTGAGCGCTTGAGGTTGTCCAGCTCGATTTTGGAACAAACATATTCTTTTGTGTATAATGACATTTGTTGTGGTCATGCAAAAATGATCATCGAGGATGAGTGGGATGTTCAAGACGATGGGGGGCTATGACTATGACCAAGATAGGGCGAGGTGCCAAGGGAGGAGGAATACCAACGTCGTAACTTATTTGTGTAATTGTGTTGTCGGACTTTCTTAGGATCCACACGATGATTGATGAAGAGAAAAACAAGCACACGAGAGACTTCGGGAGGATCTCGTCGAACATCTTTGGTCCATTCATATCTCTACCTAGTTTTTTAAGGGGGTGTTTGGATCATGGAGCTAATAATTAGCCCATGTTTTTGGATAACAATTAGAAAGTCTAAATGAGCTAATTTTGGGACAGTAAAGCTGATGAGGGCTAATTGGTGGTCAAAGTCCATTAGCCCTTAATTAGCTCATGTTTAATCTATTCATTCATAAAGTGGACTAATTTTTAGTCTTTGTGATCCAAACAGGCCCCTACTAATGTGACGAACTTTGTTTATGAAACTTCGGTTGTGATGAGACTTTGGTTTCCTTGAGATGGCACTCTATTGGATTGTTTGAATTTGAATTGTCGTGTTTGAATATAGAGTACCAGATGAGAAGAAAGAAAAACGTAAAGTAGAGGTCTTAATTCGAAAGATCATAGTAGAGTTGAGTCTAAAAATCAGACCATCTCAATTGAAGAAGCCTGTGTCCATAATAAAAAAAGAGTGCTGGTTTATTAAAAGGGCAAAATTGGCTGGAGGACATCGTTCAAAGTTGGTTTTTGCCATAAACCATCAAAAAAATTATGTCTTTGCCACAAGACACTGCTCAACTATACACAATTGATGTAGGACACTGAACTCTATATTCTATTCAGATTTAATGGAAAGCAAGGGGAAATGACAAAATTAGCCCCAGTTCAAACACATCAGTCCCCTCCCCCTGCATCGATCCAGAAGGATTCTTTCACCGCTCCCAGCATCCCTCCCGCGGGCGGCCCTCCTCGGCCACCGCGCCCTCCCGTCCGGCAGCATCGTCGCCACACGCGGTGGCCGAGTAGCGAGTCGGGTGGACGGCGCGTAGGCCCAAACGCTGCAGCGGGCGGCAAGCGGCACGCCGATGGATCCCCCGCTGACCTGGTGAGCCGTGGTGGCCGCTCTTTTTTTCCTTTTATTTGTTTTTTTGTCCCTACCACCGCTGCGTGCGCCGTGCTTGTTCCCTGCCAGTGCCGGTGGCGGTGGTGCTGCACTACGCCGTGCTGCAGGGGAGCATGCTAGGACAAGCTTCGCCTCCTGCTCACGAGAATCACCACCATATGGATTCAGGAAGAAAACAGGACAAACGCTGCTCCTGTCCTTGTGCAGTTATTCTAATCCGATGGACGATGGTGTTCTCTCAATGCATATGGATAATCTTGTTTTTCTTCCTGGAATCTCGCTATATGCGAAGAGGCAGGGGTATGCTTGTCCAAATTTGAGTGTTTTGATTTGAAAATATTATTATATGAGACATAGTGTCTCCTAGCAAATGTACATGGTTCTGTAGTGTCTCCCAGCAAAGCCATTCTTTTTTAATAACCTGTGGCAAAAGCCACCTTTTAACGGTGTCCGGTAGCAAATTTTCCCTATTAAAAGCTACCGCTGCAGTTGGCTATCCCATATTTCACCAACCGTGCAACCCCAGTCGAAACAGTGAGTACTCTTTCCACACTACTTTCGTCGTCTGCCACACCACAAGTTTGACGAATTGTGGAAAAAGAAAATCGAATCTCGTAAATCAATCCCGTCGGCTCCAGCCAGGACCGCAGCACAGCAAGTCGCAACTCGCAACTCGCAACGCAAGTCGCTGCAGCCGCCCCCAGCCGACGAGCGTGTAGTCTCACGCTAGCTTCAAGCTGTAACGAACGCCCTCCCTCCCTCGGCCACATCGCCCGCTGCTGCTCTATCCCTTTCCTGCTAGCATGGCCATGATGCTGCTAGCGCGCAACCTGCGCTCTGGCCTCCGCCCGCCGCTCTCCGCGGCGTTCTCGTCGGCGGCCGCGGCGGAAGCGGGGAGGGCGATACGGGACGGGCCGCGGAACGACTGGAGCCGGCCCGAGATCCAGGCCGTCTACGACTCCCCGCTCCTCGACCTCCTCTTCCACGGGGTACGTACGCCCCCCCGTCACACATGGCACACCGCCTGGAATGGAATGGACACCTCGCGATCCCAAATTCCACCGCTAACCCTCTGCTGGCGCTCGGGTTTGGTACTGGATTAATGGCCTCGCTGGAAATTTAGTGAAAGATTCTGTCTTTGAGCTTCTGGCAGTTGAAGGCCGGGATTTACTGGCAAGGTTATGTCTAGAGTCTTCGGGATGTGAACGCTAGATTTGTTGCATAGAGGTGCTTGTACTAGTTGAATGTCAATTTTTTTTTTAACCGTGGAGATTGCCACAGAGTGTCGTCGGTAGGGCAAATGCCAAAAATGTTTCATTTTGGGGAATTTCTTGTTCTGTTTAGCGATAGCGATTTATCTTTCAGCTCAGTGGAACTTTGGATGAGGACAGTGGCTATTTTATTTGCTTTCTCAGATATATGGATATATTATGAAACATCAGTCCATGTTCAGCTAACAGTCGATGGATTTAGTACACGGATATTAGTGGTATGCTACCCAAGTTTCGTTAAGTGGTGGTGATGAGCATCGACTCTGTCAATTTAGGTTTTAGGACTTTTAACCAGTGGGAAGCCCCAATTATCAACACTTCAACAGTGATGTCAACTTCATTGGGTTCTTTTTGAACTTCGTGTCCAGATTTTTTGAACATTGCTGCAAAGTATTTAGCGTTGAAAGCCAAAGACAGACTTTGAAAGAATAATTCTTGTGTCCTTGATATTTTGGAGCTCCATTCCTAGGATAAGTAGTAGTAGTTAGTGCCTATGTCATGGCACCTTATCTTGCTTTAGCATCTTATCATCTACCTTATCTTCTACTTTAGTTGTTGCTACTTTGTTTCTACTTTCAGTTGCAAAGCAGGCCTCTTGGTCCTATATATGTAACAAGAACCAGCCATGGTTAATGTGGCTTAGTAATATAGAAAAAATCTCCCAAACTTGTGTCTTTGCCAACAGACTTTTCATATTATAAATTTTTTTTACCTTGTTGCGTGTGCAAGAAAGTTGTTCATATGGACTTTGGTGTCAACTGTCAAGCTTATGTGTTCATAAGTTTGTAAAAAAGGTGAGCTATTTATAAGTCCATCTGTAGTGTTGGTAGGGAGGTACTGCCCCCAATGCCCAAGGGCCGTATAGCTTATAGCGTGGAAATTCACATCAAGACTTTCCCTTATAGGGGCTTTCAATAGTTGGCACTGCAGTTAATGGAAAATTTCACTGTTAGGAGCAGGAATGGGATGTTCATGACAAGTTTTTCTAAGATCCACCTCTAGAAGGCTGTATGGTTGTTGGTTCTTCTCATACCTATTGGGCAAGTGTTGGAGCATCACATAATTTTGTAGAGGAAGTCATGTACAAGTTTACACTGCTATGAATTTCCAAAGTTTTATCGTTATGTTACCTATAGAAAAGTCTAGTTATTGTTTTTTTTTGAGCAAAAAGTCTAGTTATTGTCGTAAACCATGCAGTGAAGATCAGGGATGATGATTTGTTGAAATTCATGATAGTCTGATAAATGGAGGTCAATAAAAAAATTTGCGTGACTAATGTCCTATTAGATATATTTGGTCAATGTAACATCTTCATTTGGTGTAGAACTATTACATTACTGAGCGTCTTTACCCATCATGGATTGTAAGCATTCCTTGGAGTAACTCCACAGATTGCCGGTTTGTAAGACGGAATAGAGATGTAACAAGATGAAACGATTCAAATGGATCATTATTCTTCTGAAGAACACAATGTTCTTTACAATATGAGTTTACCTGTGATGTGCATTTAGCATTCATGTGACTATGTCACAATGCACAGTTGATAGGGCAACAACTCTGACGTGCCATTTGTTCTTCTAATTACTGCGCAACCACTTCATTTTTTCAGGCTCAGGTCCACAGAACTACCCATAAATTCAGAGAAGTGCAGCAGTGCACACTTCTTTCAATCAAGACTGGTGGGTGCAGTGAAGATTGTTCTTACTGCCCTCAGTCATCAAGATACGACACTGGATTGAAGGCCCAAAAATTGATGAACAAAGATGCTGTCTTAGAAGCAGCAAAAAAGGTATTGTTAATGTAATAATTGTCTGGGAGGTGACAAGTTCACTTCAGCTGTTTTTAACTGTCGCAAAGTGACATCTAATCTTATTGTTGATTGTAGACTTATAACTTTATAACTCATGAAATTCTGTACAATATTATTATTGCTCACAGTACACTATTCTATATATTGCTCTTTTTCTAATCTATTTTTGTACAGGCAAAAGAGGCTGGGAGCACCCGTTTTTGCATGGGAGCTGCATGGAGAGAAACCATCGGCAGGAAAACAAACTTCAACCAGATTCTTGAATATGTCAAGGAAATAAGGTATTCATTGGAATCTTTTGTTTATACGATAAAACTATGGTATATATATATTTTGGCGCATGTTCTGCATAACCATGCACAAATTTTTGTCTAGGTCAATGTTCTATTATCATGCCTTTGTTCACCTAATTTGTATTTTTCTCAAACAAACTAGCTTTGTGTATTCACCTACAATATACAGGCCATTGACTTAAAGGCCTTAATTGCATGGAATATGATGATATATCTGGTCAACAGAAGTTTTATGCATGATCATTATAGTTTATTTCAACATTTTAGCATGCATTGGATAATTGAATATGCAGGGGTATGGGCATGGAGGTCTGTTGCACACTGGGCATGATAGAGAAACAACAGGCTGAAGAACTCAAGAAGGCTGGACTTACAGCATATAATCATAACCTAGATACATCAAGAGAGTATTATCCTAACATTATTACCACAAGGTCATATGATGATAGACTGCAGACTCTTCAGCATGTCCGTGAAGCTGGAATAAGCATCTGCTCAGGTGATTCTTCAAAGTTACTGATGTTTCTTGCTTTTATACGAGGACTGAGGACTACCCTGCACAAAGCAATCCTCTTCCAGCTTACAAAAAACTGGGCAATATACGTCTTTGGTAGTTCAGTGTATAATATGGTGCTACATTTGTTTTTTTTTTCAGGTGGAATCATTGGTCTTGGTGAAGCAGAGGAGGACCGGGTGGGGTTGTTGCATACACTGGCCACCTTGCCTACACACCCTGAGAGTGTTCCTATTAATGCATTGGTTGCTGTAAAAGGCACACCTCTTGAGGACCAGAAGGTATTCGTACTGCCGATTATTTTGTGTAGTGTATAGTTTAGGTGGTTGCAGCTATTGGGTGATCCTGCATCTCACTCATGGAAAACATGCCTATATCTTTGTATAGTACAAGTCATTGATTGCACATTGTTGGCTACAATGTGTAGACTATAAGATCTGCACATGCTGCTTTTTTTTATTTGTTTATGCTAACTAATGTTCCACATCAGCCTGTAGAGATCTGGGAAATGATCCGCATGATCGCCACTGCTCGGATCGTGATGCCAAAGGCAATGGTGAGGCTTTCAGCAGGCCGAGTACGGTTCTCCATGCCAGAGCAAGCGCTCTGCTTCCTTGCCGGGGCCAACTCCATCTTTGCTGGCGAGAAACTTCTCACAACCGCAAACAACGACTTCGACGCGGACCAGGCGATGTTCAAGATCCTTGGTTTGATCCCCAAGGCTCCAAGCTTTGGCGAGGAAGAGGCGGCGGCTCCTGCAGACACCGAGAGGTCTGAGCAAGCTGCTTCGATGTAGAATATATATCATTACCGATTCTCTGTATCACAGTTAGGGCGAAACTAGAACTATTGTTATTATAGCTAGAGCATTGTATTGTAGAAACCACAATATTTCATTATTTTGTAGTTGCTTGAGACTGGCTGGAAATAAAATAAGGAGTGCCAATATGTGATGCAAGTTTCAACCTTTGTTCTTTGATCTCTTTAGATGCAGCACCACCGGCCATCAGTCGTCTGACGGCCGTGAGCGTGAGAGCAGGGTTTGGAGAGCAGTCGCTCTCTGACTCTCTGTGACTGGTTCTTGCATTGTCAGGAGCTCCATCCAGTTCCAGATGGATTCGCGGACTGGGTTGTCAGTTGTGGACTTGTGGTTGGTGGACTGGTAGCTTGCCGCATGTTTGTGCGTGTATGTTGTCCTACCATGATATGGGCAGACTCCGGTGTGTGGTGTCAATTTGTCAAATCACATGGAAGTACGATGGAGTCGTGCTGCGCATGGCAAGCTGCGGTCCATAAGTTTCAACAAACACCGACAGTCATCGCTTGAAGGGTCATGATCGGCTCAACCTCATCTTACACGATTTATATTTTGAACATTACTCCTTCCGTCTCAAAAAAGGTGTTTTTCAGCATTATTACTTCCATCCCTGGGAAAATTCAATTTTAGTATATCACTAAGTGAAACTATCTTTTGATCAAATTTATATAAAAAATATATCAATCTTTGTGATACCAAATAATAATTATTAAATTTTTCATGAAATATATTTTCAAATTTTAATAATATCTAGTATCTAAATATTTAACACTAAAACTTCATTAAAGTTTAAATAGTTTAACGAAGGACATACTTAGATTTGCTTAATTTGAGGATGGTGATAATATTTCCATACAAAATTACACATACAGGTACATGGGTTGTTCGCCTTCGCTCTCTTGAAAATTTTCAATAGAGTTAGGCTTCGCCAGAGCAGGATGTGTCCATGACTTTGACATATAAGGCAAGGGTCTAGCAAGCTTAATATATTTTTAGCCTACCAAAACGTTCTTTTTTTCATGCCACTATGCGTCTATGCACATCACCATTCATAAATTGTTGTGCATTTGAATACTAAGTTCATATATGGACTTTCAGATTTTAACAGTATTTGGTATCTAAATATTTGATACTCTTTTTTATAAACTTTATTAAACTTTAAATAGTTTAACTAAGGGCATAGTTAGAATTGCTTAGTTTCAGGATGGAAATAATATTCCTATACAAAATTACAAATACAATTACATGGGTTGTTTGCCCTCGCTCTCTTGGACAACTTTGATAGAGTTAGGCTTCGCCAGAGCATAATTTGTGTCCACGACTTTGACATATAAGGCAAGTAGCTAGCAAGCTTAAGATATCTTTAGCCTACCAAAACGATCTTTTTTTCATGCCACTATGCACATCATCATTCATAAATTGTTGTGCATTTGAATACTAGTTCATACATGGACTTTCTCTGACAAGATTATATTAATAACAAAACCAAAACTAGTGCTTCCTCGGTAAACAAAATGACAATGTTGCATTCAAATTTTAAATTTTGTAGCACATATATTATCGTTTTGTAGCACAAATATTCAAAATGTACTGTAACACCCCTGATGTTACGAGCTTGCTTAGCACCAGGGTAAGGCCTAAGATAAATCATCGAAAACAAATTCCGTGGTTTTTAAAATTTCAACACACGAAAAATTATAAGCGAATTTCTATGAACAAAAAAAAAATGTGATTTGTGTATGTCGCTTAAGTAAAGTGTGATGAACAAGTGGTGTTGATGAGAATGCAATTATTAACTTGTAAAAGAAAAGTGAGAAAAATACAACGCATGCCTTGATAACCATAAATAGATATACAACTCAAATTGTGTCAAATGTATTCGGGTATACATGCTTTTATATATATATATATATATATATATATATATATATATATATATATATATATATATATATATATATATATATATACTTGTAATCTCTCTGTTATCTTGATATGATTGATTGTATAGTGGAAAATTCTGCTTTTTAAATAAAGAATCAATAAAAATAAAATAAAATAAAATAAAGGAAGGACGAAAAATATAACACTCACGTACACACAAGAATGACTCATGACTGGCCGCTTGCTCAGCTGCTCGATGCTCACCGCCGTCGTCTAGCCTGCTGCCCCCGGGTAATTTTGGCGCGTGCTCACGCTGCCGTGCTGTTGCCTGCAGCCGCGCTGTGCTGCTGCCTAGCCGTCACGTCCGCCCTGCACCTCTGCGCACGCTGCCGCGCTGTCGCTGTTGTTGCTGCACAAGACCTTGCTGCCCGCCGAGCCACGAGTCAAGCCAACAGTGCACATGTGGTTAGTCTAAAATGTACTACTACGAACTGCGACGCTTAACCATGTGTCAGTGATTAGTCGATGTGCTCATGTGGTAAAGGGCAGGTGAATGCTACTGCAATAAGTCGAGCATTAAATACGTTCAGAACTGTGCTGTTGTTTTGCTTGCAATTGATTCCATCGCCTAGTCATCGTCCTACCTCCTCAGCCAGTTATGAAGGAGAACGAGGAGTGTGCAGCACGTATGATTTATTTCCTGCTGTGCATAGAAAGAGAGAGAGCTGCCGCTGCTCTGCATGCCGTGCAATCAACGCATGTCTCGCTGCGCCGCTGTCCGTGCTGCTGCTGTCCGTGTTCCGCCAGGGTCTCGTCCCGGCGCTCCACGACGCTCTTTCTCTGAGCCCCGTCCCTGCGGACGTCCCCGCTTCATTAATGCAACCTCGACTGTAGGAGACTGAGCCTTGAAGAGCAGCTGCCTCGTCTGCCGTGCTTAAATGGAACACCTCGCCCTCCCCATCCGCATCTCGCTCGCGCTGCTGCTCGCGGCCGCGGACACTGCCATGGCCGCTATGGTCGAGCAGAGCTCCGAGCTGCCACTCACCTCCCTCCAATTCTTGCATCCACTAGCTCGAGCGGTCATCCATGGCGGACGTGCCTCGCGAGCACGAAGCTCAGCTTTACGTGCAAGCACATGTACGTCTCTTTCAAAAGTTCGTGTTTATTTACCTGCACAGCTATCTTGCGAATTTTATATCTCCATCATATCAACTCGGATTCCATGAATTCTTCTTCCTAAATTCATCTAAAATCAAACTCTATCTTCCATATTAATTTCATGATTTTTAGAGCTCATTTGAAATTATGTGATTAGTTAATTATATCATTAGCTTCTTGTCTTTCCTTAAATGTATTGAACTTTTAGAAATTCATAGAAAATCATAGAAAATTCGTAAAATAGAAAATCAAGATGTTTTGGAACCCTTGCGTTTATCTCTATGCATTAGATATATAATATTGCATGTTTTAGTAGAAAAATATTGCACTATATTTTTCCTATGATTAATTATAGAGAAATTCATACCGGTAGATGCTATGCTTCAAATGAGATGAAAATTTTATGGCATGTTATTCATGTGATGCTTAATTTAGGATAAAAATTTGAGGTCCAGATCTTGTATGATTACTGAGTTATTAATTTATCTTTGTCACATGCTTTTATCGATATGAAATCTTTGTTAATTGCTAGTAAATAATATGCTTATCTGAAAATTATAAAACTTGTACAACATTTATAATTAGTCGAGATGTACCTTCCATAAAAGTTTCATGTACAACGGAGATGTTTGGACTGTCACCTTTTATTCCACGCTTACCAGTAATAATACCTTTATATACAGTAATTAGTGATCCTATATCTCAAATATGTTGTCCGTGTTACTTTCTTCACATGTAGGTTAAACAGAATGTTATGCATCTCTGATGATGATAGGTCTATGCTTAGTATGTTGCTTTACCTTACATGAATTTTATTAAATTGCAATGCGGTTGTATTGTTAATTTGTGTTTTCTTAATAATAACCAACTCACGAATAAATCTCTTTTAGAAAGGATGAGAGTCGGAGTGAGAGTGACGATGTGTTGTTTGTCTTTCAATAAGTATATCTTTGCTATGCTTGTTCTGCTTAAGCAGGCATTGCATTTTTGCATATCATAATAGGAACGATGATGGTTGATGGGTCGATGGATCAACCAAATGACTTGGTGTTTAATCAAAGGTGGTGCCATGGCGAACAGGTCCCGGAGATGGAATACTAACTTTTGGTTATCTTTTACCCAGGCAAGCCCCGGTGCATAACCCCTATTATTCTGCACTTTATTTTATGTTTGTGCATTAAGTTTAAAGGATTTGAATGAAACCCACTTGCATATAAATATCTTAATCCCATGAGTCTTACTAGCATGTCAGGATCGTGTAGATTGCTATGCTACAGGAATTCGGTAGAAGTCGAGTGATTTTCTGCCACTCGCGAGAGATAGGAATATCTTATTGTTACTATCATCATGTTGCTATCTCATGGTATATAAATGTATATGGATAATTGGAGACCGGGCGGAATGGGTTGGATAGACTTGAACCTGGTTGGGCAGCAGAGCAGGGCTCTGGTTGCATTTGTTTCGCCTGTGTCAATTAAGGACCGTTCGTTGCATGGACCCTGGTCAAGTCACAGATTTATTGTCCCGAGCATATACTTGCTTATGGGAGCGGGAAAACTTGTTTCTCTCCTGTCATGGGTTCCGGCTCTTTCCGGACCGGCTTTTTAGGGTGGTTATATATATTGGGTTGAGGAGGTCTAAGCACCATACTGAGGTCGGGCCTGCAGTGTTGGGGGCTTAGAGTCCGAGCTTGGACGGGGACCTGGACCCCTTGACGGGAGTGGAACGGGTTGGTCTTGCTTGTGCCCGGGGTACAAGCGAGGCGTGTGTTTTCGGGGCACCCAGCTGGGCACATTGATTCGCGAATCGCCGTCGCTTAGACGGTACGGCTTGACTATGACATGGCATCGTAGTAAGAACTGGAACAAGAAAGTTGTTGGTAGAGAAGATAAAATGGTTCTGATTGCTTACCACTTGCTTGAAAGTAGAACATGTGCTTACCTAGAATGGGTAGCTAATGAACTAATGACGACTGCTAATAAAAATAAATATAAGGATGCACCGTTAGTAATGCTTCCTGCAATGCAATAAACCAGCAAGCCCGATAAACCTTGCATATCCTTGGAGTCTTTTATTTTCTCCTGTCGGGTAAGTCTTGCTGAGTACAATTGAGTACTCAGGGTTTTATTCCCCCTGTTGCAGGTGACAGGTGGATGCTGATGAGCTGACAATTATGTGTGGAAACCTCCTGGTGGGCTCAGCGAGGATTTCCTTTGCGATGCGGAGTAGAGTTATTTATTAAAACTCTCACTTAAAGTTTTACAAGGAAAATACTATTAATCTGTTATCATTTCATGCATTTAAACGTTCTTCATGTTAATGTTTAAAATGGTTTCATTTCCGCTGAACTCTGATAATGTTTTAGATTCCGCTGTTATAATTACATAATGAATTACTCTGATGTTGTACTAAAAGTGATGTAAGAAATGGTTAAGGACTTTATAAGCTTTACTCCCTCATTCACGATCCTGATGAAAAAATGTGGATCTTCGAGTTCTCCCTCGCGGTGTGCTCGACGGAACTGCTCAGTTTAGCGCTCTTTCGAAGTACTTAGTGCCTAATGGAAGACAAGTACTCCGGAAGGGTGTTAAATTAGGCGGTTCTGCCACAGGTGGTATCAGAGCGTAAATGAGGAAATAAAGCTTTTAAACCCCTTCTAAATTAAAAATTTGACAACAAAATCTTTTCAAAAAGATAGGACGTTTGCATGCGAAGTTATATAAATAGCCCTATTACTATGGTTATGTATCTAGGATAGATGGCACTCTGCTGACTTGGATAGACTTAATCCAGTTTTCTGCAGGTACACTAACCCGGGCATAGTTCGATAGCATCGACTAGCTATAGAGAGAGCGATGTGCCAAAAATCTGTGTGCGGTTGCCCTATATGTCGGCAATAACGTGAGGGCGAATAGGACGTGCATTCATGCATACCCTGTTCGTGCATTTGTGGTGTAGGTCGATCAGTCTGTCCAAGAGTTACTACAATATTGTGGCTTCGTGTATCGTGTTCACCGTGTTTCGCGCCTGTCGTGGCTCGCCCTTTCGTACCCCTCTCTGCGCTCTTGTCGGTCATCTACCCTGCAGTCGTGCTAGTCTTTTATGACCTCGGTCCTTCGTGTTCACCTCTGCATCCGTGCTAGACATCCCCGCGTGGCCTCGGTCATTCGCGTGTCCATCGTCGCGTGAATTCGGCAATCCTCTGTTGTTGTTCTGTGCAAGCTTGACGGTAGACTGCGCCAGGATCGCTGACCGTTTTGCCTTTATAAAAGGCCTAGCCAACCACTCGATACCGCCACTCCGAGTATCCTAGTTACCTAGCTTCCTTGGTGCAAAGCTTCTTGCAAATCCTTCCTTGCACCACCACTAGAGATGGCAGGAGTCTGGGTTAGCAGCTACTGCCTGAACACTGAGGGTTTTCCCAAAGTTCTCCATGCCACCCTGCAAAGGCTCGGAGTCAAGGATCGTCCTGAGTATGAGGGCCGTGAGTACATGAAGCATGGCACTGAGCGGTGTAAGGTCACCGTCTATATTGGGAAGAGTGAGGAGTTCCCTGACCTCGCTGAAGGCTGGAGTGTGACTGCAACTGGGTTTCGCTTTGTCGACACCTACCAAGTTGTGGCCCGCAAAGCCTTGCGGCACCTTTGTCAGATCTATGAGGAGCCCATTGCCCGTACCCCCATGCGGTTCTTTCCACCTTTGGACAAGAATCGGCAGGTATGGAGGGCTCGTTTGGAGGCTTTGTATGGACAGGGGCAACAGGAAGACAACCCCACCGTGGTTCATATGACCACGTACCTGCTGGCTCTGGATGAGCAGTATGATCGCCAGGCTGCGGAGCTGAGGGAGTGCCTCCACCGAGCCGAGGAAGCCGAGATCTTCTCCCGGATGCTTGAAGTGCAGCTTGCTGAAGCACACGTCAGCGTGGCAAATGCAGAAAGTCGAGAGGCTGCCTTGGCGGAAGCCCATCAGGTGGATAGAGATCGACATGCCCAGGAGTTGGAGGACGCCTATCTCGTCACAAGCGCCAAGCGTAGGACGCTGGCCAGGAAAAGTTTGGAACCCTTGATCTTGGAGGGAATCCCTGTCCACCCGCCTGAAAGGAGAAGAACCAATGTAGCAGCACCGCCAGCACCGCCACCCTCAGAGGTTTCAGAAGTGGAGCCCTTGCTTCCCCTCACTCAGCCACCACCAGGAGAAGACAGAGATCCGCAACCCAGTGCAGCAAAAGTACCACCAGAGCAGGAATGAAGATGTTCGGCCCGATGAAGTAGAGTAGTTGCCCTAGAGATGTATCTGTAGTTAGTAGTGTTTCTCCTCGTTGTTCTCTAGTGTTGCAATCCTTTTGTTGTGTGTTGTTTGTTGCGGTTGAGAACGTTTAGCCGGAGGAGGCAAGCAATGTGTTGAGAGCAAGTGCCCGTATGTTGTACCATGTAAGGACGTTGGGAACGTGCTTGCTTAATCACCATGTTTGTTACTCATAAATCTCGCATTATATTGTTTAGGGTTCTCGAAGTAGCATCAAGAGAAAAGTGGATCAACGATGTGGGTTACCGGAGTATACTATATCAGTTAATTGTGGATGTCCCAACAGAACACTTGAATCCGTTGTGGGATTCGCATTCCTCGTTCCTTGTTGAGGAAGAGACCCTTGTTGCTTGAACCTTCCTTTGCAATACTCATTTGATTCTATGACCCCACTGCCTTCTTTGCGTGTAAATTGGTAACAGTCGCCTGGTTAATGGCTTATGGTGCCGCGACGGAACCGAGGGCCTCCTGTGGATCGCGACCACATGGTTGTGCTGCTGGGTGCGCGCTGGTATCGAGGTTATTGATCAAATGCCTTTACCAAGTTACACTATCGTACTGTCCCTGCTAAAACAATATATTCTTCAAAAAAAAATTTATATCCTTGTGTTCCAACGGGAAATCCACAACATATTGATGAAGTTATCTCTTCTAACTCGTATGCGGCAAGGAAAAGAAGAAAGAGAAAAGCTACAAGAAAATATAGTACTCGGGTATTCTGGAGTAACGGAATGCCTGATTTGACGTCGTCCCGGTGCCTAGTTTGACTGCGATGAGCGCGCTGAGTTTTTGTAGCTACGTATCCGGTGTAGGGCGTCAGTGCTAGGGCCCGCTAGCACCCTGCTCCCGCGTGGCTGCGGCGTGGTGCCGCACTCGCTTGGTCCTCTCGTGTAGTGCGCCCCCTCCTCTTTTTCCCTGCTCCGGTGTCGGCTCTCGAGCCTCGCCCTTGCTCCCGTACCGGACCCCCCTCCCTTCTCGTTTTCTTTTGGACGCCGTCGCCCGCACGCCTCCTCGTCGAGCGAACCCCATCCCCACCTTTCCCTTCTTCCCCACTCCAACTCGCGCTGGGAGAGCGCCATGGCCAATGCCCTCCCCACCTCATGATCTACTGGTGACTCCCTCATACCCCGTTCTTTTCTGATGCGCTGCATCACCACCACCCATCCCACCTAGCTATAAGATGCCGCCTCGAGTGCTCCTCCTTCACCCATCTCCCGATCCGAAGCAGAGAGCTCGCATAGTTGATCCCCTCCATCCGTGCTCTGGTGGGAGAAGCTTGGGAGCAGTTGGGAGGGTATTAGTTGGAGGCAGGGCTACGAGATCCAGCCGTTGCTCGCTGAGCAAGGGTCGCTAGTCAGGGTGATGGTGTGACTCGAGAAGAAGGGATCTGGTTTCTGTTGGAGAAGTTCAAGTTCACCTAGGGTTCGTAGGTTTAGAGTTCGCGATGATCTTGGTACCAGTCTCCAATTTCTGGCTCTGTTGGGCATACGCCATGTTCTGGATAATCGTTTTTCTATTGCTTTTCCACTGTCCCCGTCTTCGTCGATTTCTAGAGAGGTTGTGAGTTGTATCAGTTTGTTCTTAGCCGTGATACCTCTAGATCCCCGAGTGTTGTAGTCTTCGAAGCCGTGTAATCTCCTATTGTAATCTCTGCTAAGAAGTGAAATCGTGTTTTCCCCTTGTTGATTCTTGTTCCGAATCTCGGGACGAGATTCTTTTTAAGGGGGGTTGATTGTAACACCCCTGATGTTACGAGCTTGCTTAGCACCAGGGTAAGGCCTAAGATAAATCATCGAAAACAAATTCCGTGGTTTTTAAAATTTCAACACACGAAAAATTATAAGCGAATTTCTATGAACAAAAAAAAATGTGATTTGTGTATGTCGCTTAAGTAAAGTGTGATGAACAAGTGGTGTTGATGAGAATGCAATTATTAACTTGTAAAAGAAAAGTGAGAAAAATACAACGCATGCCTTGATAACCATAAATAGATATACAACTCAAATTGTGTCAAATGTATTCGGGTATACATGCTTTTATATATATATATATATATATATATATATATATATATATATATATATATATATATATATATATATATATATATATATACTTGTAATCTCTCTGTTATCTTGATATGATTGATTGTATAGTGGAAAATTCTGCTTTTTAAATAAAGAATCAATAAAAATAAAATAAAATAAAATAAAGGAAGGACGAAAAATATAACACTCACGTACACACAAGAATGACTCATGACTGGCCGCTTGCTCAGCTGCTCGATGCTCACCGCCGTCGTCTAGCCTACTGCCCCCGGGTAATTTTGGCGCGTGCTCACGCTGCCGTGCTGTTGCCTGCAGCCGCGCTGTGCTGCTGCCTAGCCGTCACGTCCGCCCTGCACCTCTGCGCACGCTGCCGCGCTGTCGCTGTTGTTGCTGCACAAGACCTTGCTGCCCGCCGAGCCACGAGTCAAGCCAACAGTGCACATGTGGTTAGTCTAAAATGTACTACTACGAACTGCGACGCTTAACCATGTGTCAGTGATTAGTCGATGTGCTCATGTGGTAAAGGGCAGGTGAATGCTACTGCAATAAGTCGAGCATTAAATACGTTCAGAACTGTGCTGTTGTTTTGCTTGCAATTGATTCCATCGCCTAGTCATCGTCCTACCTCCTCAGCCAGTTATGAAGGAGAACGAGGAGTGTGCAGCACGTATGATTTATTTCCTGCTGTGCATAGAAAGAGAGAGAGCTGCCGCTGCTCTGCATGCCGTGCAATCAACGCATGTCTCGCTGCGCCGCTGTCCGTGCTGCTGCTGTCCGTGTTCCGCCAGGGTCTCGTCCCGGCGCTCCACGACGCTCTTTCTCTGAGCCCCGTCCCTGCGGACGTCCCCGCTTCATTAATGCAACCTCGACTGTAGGAGACTGAGCCTTGAAGAGCAGCTGCCTCGTCTGCCGTGCTTAAATGGAACACCTCGCCCTCCCCATCCGCATCTCGCTCGCGCTGCTGCTCGCGGCCGCGGACACTGCCATGGCCGCTATGGTCGAGCAGAGCTCCGAGCTGCCACTCACCTCCCTCCAATTCTTGCATCCACTAGCTCGAGCGGTCATCCATGGCGGACGTGCCTCGCGAGCACGAAGCTCAGCTTTACGTGCAAGCACATGTACGTCTCTTTCAAAAGTTCGTGTTTATTTACCTGCACAGCTATCTTGCGAATTTTATATCTCCATCATATCAACTCGGATTCCATGAATTCTTCTTCCTAAATTCATCTAAAATCAAACTCTATCTTCCATATTAATTTCATGATTTTTAGAGCTCATTTGAAATTATGTGATTAGTTAATTATATCATTAGCTTCTTGTCTTTCCTTAAATGTATTGAACTTTTAGAAATTCATAGAAAATCATAGAAAATTCGTAAAATAGAAAATCAAGATGTTTTGGAACCCTTGCGTTTATCTCTATGCATTAGATATATAATATTGCATGTTTTAGTAGAAAAATATTGCACTATATTTTTCCTATGATTAATTATAGAGAAATTCATACCGGTAGATGCTATGCTTCAAATGAGATGAAAATTTTATGGCATGTTATTCATGTGATGCTTAATTTAGGATAAAAATTTGAGGTCCAGATCTTGTATGATTACTGAGTTATTAATTTATCTTTGTCACATGCTTTTATCGATATGAAATCTTTGTTAATTGCTAGTAAATAATATGCTTATCTGAAAATTATAAAACTTGTACAACATTTATAATTAGTCGAGATGTACCTTCCATAAAAGTTTCATGTACAACGGAGATGTTTGGACTGTCACCTTTTATTCCACGCTTACCAGTAATAATACCTTTATATACAGTAATTAGTGATCCTATATCTCAAATATGTTGTCCGTGTTACTTTCTTCACATGTAGGTTAAACAGAATGTTATGCATCTCTGATGATGATAGGTCTATGCTTAGTATGTTGCTTTACCTTACATGAATTTTATTAAATTGCAATGCGGTTGTATTGTTAATTTGTGTTTTCTTAATAATAACCAACTCACGAATAAATCTCTTTTAGAAAGGATGAGAGTCGGAGTGAGAGTGACGATGTGTTGTTTGTCTTTCAATAAGTATATCTTTGCTATGCTTGTTCTGCTTAAGCAGGCATTGCATTTTTGCATATCATAATAGGAACGATGATGGTTGATGGGTCGATGGATCAACCAAATGACTTGGTGTTTAATCAAAGGTGGTGCCATGGCGAACAGGTCCCGGAGATGGAATACTAACTTTTGGTTATCTTTTACCCAGGCAAGCCCCGGTGCATAACCCCTATTATTCTGCACTTTATTTTATGTTTGTGCATTAAGTTTAAAGGATTTGAATGAAACCCACTTGCATATAAATATCTTAATCCCATGAGTCTTACTAGCATGTCAGGATCGTGTAGATTGCTATGCTACAGGAATTCGGTAGAAGTCGAGTGATTTTCTGCCACTCGCGAGAGATAGGAATATCTTATTGTTACTATCATCATGTTGCTATCTCATGGTATATAAATGTATATGGATAATTGGAGACCGGGCGGAATGGGTTGGATAGACTTGAACCTGGTTGGGCAGCAGAGCAGGGCTCTGGTTGCATTTGTTTCGCCTGTGTCAATTAAGGACCGTTCGTTGCATGGACCCTGGTCAAGTCACAGATTTATTGTCCCGAGCATATACTTGCTTATGGGAGCGGGAAAACTTGTTTCTCTCCTGTCATGGGTTCCGGCTCTTTCCGGACCGGCTTTTTAGGGTGGTTATATATATTGGGTTGAGGAGGTCTAAGCACCATACTGAGGTCGGGCCTGCAGTGTTGGGGGCTTAGAGTCCGAGCTTGGACGGGGACCTGGACCCCTTGACGGGAGTGGAACGGGTTGGTCTTGCTTGTGCCCGGGGTACAAGCGAGGCGTGTGTTTTCGGGGCACCCAGCTGGGCACATTGATTCGCGAATCGCCGTCGCTTAGACGGTACGGCTTGACTATGACATGGCATCGTAGTAAGAACTGGAACAAGAAAGTTGTTGGTAGAGAAGATAAAATGGTTCTGATTGCTTACCACTTGCTTGAAAGTAGAACATGTGCTTACCTAGAATGGGTAGCTAATGAACTAATGACGACTGCTAATAAAAATAAATATAAGGATGCACCGTTAGTAATGCTTCCTGCAATGCAATAAACCAGCAAGCCCGATAAACCTTGCATATCCTTGGAGTCTTTTATTTTCTCCTGTCGGGTAAGTCTTGCTGAGTACAATTGAGTACTCAGGGTTTTATTCCCCCTGTTGCAGGTGACAGGTGGATGCTGATGAGCTGACAATTATGTGTGGAAACCTCCTGGTGGGCTCAGCGAGGATTTCCTTTGCGATGCGGAGTAGAGTTATTTATTAAAACTCTCACTTAAAGTTTTACAAGGAAAATACTATTAATCTGTTATCATTTCATGCATTTAAACGTTCTTCATGTTAATGTTTAAAATGGTTTCATTTCCGCTGAACTCTGATAATGTTTTAGATTCCGCTGTTATAATTACATAATGAATTACTCTGATGTTGTACTAAAAGTGATGTAAGAAATGGTTAAGGACTTTATAAGCTTTACTCCCTCATTCACGATCCTGATGAAAAAATGTGGATCTTCGAGTTCTCCCTCGCGGTGTGCTCGACGGAACTGCTCAGTTTAGCGCTCTTTCGAAGTACTTAGTGCCTAATGGAAGACAAGTACTCCGGAAGGGTGTTAAATTAGGCGGTTCTGCCACATGTACAAATAGCTACAAACACCAAACTAGGTTCATTAGATGTACCATGACATATATCTTGATAATTTATTTATTTGATATTATGGATGTTAATACATTCTCTATAAACTTGGTCAAAGTTATATGTCATCTATATTCAACATGTAGATTACCAATGTGTCTGACTTAGCACAAAGCTAAAACGACTTACAATTTGAAGCAGATGGAATATGTACCATCTATATCTAATTAACAAAGAGTTACTAATGAGAAACAATCTAATAAATACTCCATACGTCCTGAAATATTAGGAATCTAGTTTTGTCCTAAGTCAAACTATAATAGCTTTGATCAAGTTTATTGAAAAATATTAATATCTATCACATCAAAGATGTATATTATTAAAATATAATCCATAATGTATCTAATTAAGTTAATTTCAAGTCCCATATATTTTCCTTCTTTTTGTATAAACTTGGTCAAAGTTACTATAGTATGACTTAGGACAAAACTAGATTCCTTATATTATAGGACGGAGGGAGAAATAAATTGTATGATCTGTCTATAAATTGTATGATTGTATGTGTATTATTCTAGTACAAAGTTGCATGTAACAATTCTCAAAGATGAACCAAAGCCTATAACCCTTAAAATGGAAACCGAAATTATGGCCATTCTTAGTGAAAGTTCTATAAAAGTTTTATTTGCATTTAATAGGCTGCCACATAAGCATGTTTTTTATAACGTGACAATGTTTTTTTAGAGGAGAGAGAATAAATAAGTTGTTAAAAACTACACTATAAAACACTTCACTGAAAACGACCTGATAAATAGGGACATTCATAGTCATTTCAGGCCTTGGCTATTCCGTTTGATATATAGTTGCCAAATGACTACTACCATCTCAGTTTGTTTGTTTGAGCCCCTAAAATGTGCATTGTAACTTACAGGCTGTTATGACGAGGGGACTACATTGTTTGGACGTTTGAGCTCGCCAATTTTTTAACAATCTCCAGTCTGCAAAAGTCCACAATCTCGGAAAAGCATGGCTTTAATCGTGTGCACGCGGTGGGATGTGCGTGCGTACTAGCTATTGCGTGGTTTTGGGTGCCTGTTGCTTGAAATTTTTAAAGAAATGGAATTTTGACATCAAATGAAATGATGGAAGTATATATCGGAGGAAGAGACGGAGCATGTTCTTGACATTTCGGAGGGAAATATATATCGGAGGGAAATATATCATTTAAATTTTATAGCAACACAACGATTAAGTGTTTATTTTAAGTCCACGCATGTTCTTGACATTTCCTTTAAAATTAACCACTACTCGGAGCAAGAGTGCTACTTCATTTTAAGTGTTTATTTATAGCAACACAACGGCACAAATAAATGGAGTTTTAAATGTGAATCAAACGGGTCAAATCAAATGTGTGAAGAAAACGAAGAGGAGGCTTACTCCAGCTTTAACCGCGTTTGCTTTCCCAAATCACCCCTCCCGCGGCTGGTTCTCCACTCATTTTACTATTCATCTAACTAGCTAAACAGTATTTTCTCTCATAAAACCAGCCGGTTTCGATCGAAATTCTGCCAGCCGAACGCATCCATAGAAAACCCAAAAGAAACGCCATTAAAAACGCGCCCCACCATTAGGGTGCCGACTCGGGCACGCAACTCTCTCTGCCGATCTCCGCCCACCTCTCCTCCCCCTCGGCCTCTCCCTCCCAGGCCCGCCCGACCCGGCCCGCAGGAACCCTAGCCTCCCCGCCCCGCCCGATCTCCCGATCGCCGGATTCGTGCCGCGGCCGGATGGACTCCGATGTGGAGATGAACGCCGCCAGCGACGAGGAGGTGATGGACGACGAGGACTACTACGACTACTGCGACAGCGACATGGGCGACGACGGCGACGGCGGGAGCGAGGAGGAGGAGCTGGTGGCCGGGGACTACGACGAGGGCATGGAGGCCGAGGGGACCGACGAGGTGGTGTCTAGGCGCGAGCAGGTGAGGCCGATGCTGCGAGCATGAGGCGGATAGGGCCGTGTGCCGTGCTTAGGATGTTTAGCTATCGCCGGAATCCTTGGGGTTTGAGTTCGGATGTGTTGGAATAGGCTGAAAAGCTGCCGTGCTCCTGAATGGAATGGTGTTTTTTAGTTCAGTTATTTCATTTCATATGTGATATGTCAGTGAGCTGGGGATTTTCATATGTGATATGTCAGTGAGCTGGGGATTTGGGCGATCAGTGCATGTACTGGAGCACTAGAGTGGTAGCTATGTACCTTAGCACTAGAGTGGTAGAGCGGAAGCGATGTACTAGAGCGCTAGAGTGGTAGTGATGTACTGAAGCGCTGGTGTGGTAGCGGGTTAGATCAATTCATTCTTAAATCAGTGAAGTGTTAGATCGGTTCATAGACTTTTATTACAACTGGTGGTCTGCTGCAAATTGATGATCATTTCAGTGCCGTGGCTGCTGATGCCTGATTTATATGCACCGCTGAGTATTGATTTGTGTGGTCTGAGTTGGGTTTAAAAGTAGCACTGCATGAGCTTCTTTTGCATCTTAATCTGAGTATTGATTTGTGCGGGCTGAGTTGGGTTTAAAAGTAGCACTGCATGAGCTTCCTTCGCTTCTTAATCAACTGTTAGTTTCGCAGTCCTAGATGAGTGATGTACCGCCTCTTGTAGCCTCTGTCAAGCATCCTAGATGAGTGATCACGCTTGGTCTCTTTGTGTTGCTTTGCTCTTCTGCCCATAATTTTGCTCCATGTGATACTCTTGAGTTTTGCTAAAAGGGAAGTTGCATTTGCTATTAACAGACATTTGTGGTTTTAAACGAAGAAGTTATATCTGAGCGTCAAGAGGAAGATGTAAGCAAGGTATCTGCCGTGTTGTTGATCACAAGGGAAGAGGCGTGTGCCCTCCTGCACCACTACAAATGGTGAGTTTGTTATGTCAGTGCTCCATCAAATATTCTTTTTCTGAAGGCAGCAAACTCTTAACAACCTTGTAATGAAATGGCATTTATCCTATGTTAGTACACAGTCACTGAAATCAGGTACTCATGTCTATATCTTTGAACACAGTATCATACCTCAGTATGTGTAGGTTTCTATGTTGTTTCTTGTTTTTAATTACTTCCCAAGGTGCTGGCAGCCCCGCCTTTTTATTGTTGAAAGTACCTCTATCAAGCTCGAGATAGAACCTGTAAATATTCTCTCAAAATACTCTGGAAAGGACATTGCATGATATGTACCATATGCTAATCATGGCAATGATTTTCTATTTTCCCATATGTTTGCGTCTATACATGAGATATCAAGAAAACTGCTACCTTCAGTTTGATCCTACTAATTTTCCCTGTTTTTGGTTGTTCGCAAAAGGTAGTGCACACTTTATGCACTTGGATATATTTAGAATGATAAAACTAAATCTGCGCTAGAAGCAATGCACTGACATTTTCTTATTGCTAGATGGTGTGGAAGTGGAACTAATGTACATCTGCGCCCTGTGTGTTCTGTATTCACTATGCAGGAACATCAGCAAGTTGAGTGACGAATGGTTTGCAGATGAAGAAAAAGTCCGCCATACTGTTGGCTTACTTTTGAATGGAAATCATGAGCCCCGCTCTAGGAAGGCAAGATTTATATTTCGTATTTTTATGCTTTTTTTTTTTCATCAAAGCAGCATGTGTAATCTGGTAGAACCTTTGGCTCTGGCATATATTCATAATTTCTTCTAACAATCTTTTTGGTTGCAGCTAACTTGTGGAATATGTTTTGAAGGGTATTCTTCTGATATGATGAGCTCCGCTGGTTGTGCTCATTTTTATTGCCATGAATGTTGGGAAGGTCTCCCATCCTTCCTCTCCCTTGTTATTGCTCTTTATGCTTGCATGATTAGATTCTGTTGTCATTGTTTGACTGGTCAAATTTATGTTTTATCTTGACTACCCACAAGCATGTTTTGTGATCCTTTGATTGTGATAATACTAGATGTTTAGTATTGTGCATGCCCCTATATATTCTACATAAGATAGAATGATATTGAAGCAGATCATGCCTAGTTTTGTATATTACCCAGCATAGTTCTTAAGGCGTCGCCTAGGCGTCCAGGCGACCCCCCAGCGCCTTGCAAAATGCTCGCCTAGGCGTCTGGGCGGTGGCACATTGTCATGCCTTGCCTTTACGCCTTTAGAACTATACCCAGAAATCTAAATGTAGTATAAACCTTTTTCTGTTTTCTTCTGTAACGCCATAGAACTACATTAGACACATCTGAGTAAATTTCCTAATGTCAATATGAATGACATAAACATCAGGTTTTTCTGGTGCCTTCTATATGTTAAGTATTGCTTCTGCTGGTAACATTCGTCGTATGACTATCCTGTTTTCCCTTGTATGTGACTATCTCCCTCCTAATAAAGGGGGGATTTCTGATGGATCAATTTAAATTTTGTAGGCTACATTAGTGCTGCAATAGGTGGTGGTCCAGGATGTTTGTCATTGAGATGTCCTGATCCATCATGTAGTGCTATGGTTCTTCAAGGGACGATTAATGAATTAGCTAAAGATGAGGATAAAGAAAAATATGCACGATTTCTCTTACGTGCATATGTTGAAGGTAGCAAGAAGGTAATAGGTTTTAACAATTTGACTGATTCTCCAATTACACAGTTCTTTGGGCCTGCCTTGTTTTTTTCTTACACTGCTTTGGCATCATGTTCTCTCACCGTAAACTCAATTGTGAAACCTCATTTCATGCAGACTAAATGGTGTCCAGCTCCTGACTGTACATGTGCTGTGGAGTTTCTTGGTGATGAAAACTATGATGTGTCATGCAATTGCAAGTTCAGCTTTTGCTGGAATGTATGATGGTTCCATTCTTCTAATGATTTTATGCTTTTGTTTTCACGAGTCCTAGGGATCAAGCATCTAAGGCTTCATCAATATCCATTACTCTTGTTTGCAGTGCACTGAGGAAGCTCATCGACCAGTGAACTGTGAGACTGTTTCTAAGTGGATATTAAAGAACAGTGCAGAATCTGAAAACATGAACTGGTTCGTTGCAGGCTCAACACTAGCGTTTGATGTGGTTTTCAAGTTTCGGTTTTTGTTGATACTATATTTTAGTTAAGACAGGGCAGATAGATAAGGAGTTTCTTTAATTTTTTTGGAAGATACAACCTATTTCAACTTTCTGATTTTGATTATTTGTTTTGTAATGTGACTAAGCACAGTGATAACTAGTTCCTGTGTGGTTGGAGCTTCATATCCTATTTCACCAAACTTTTAGCAATTTATTCAACAATGTAAATGTCACAATCCTGGAACTATTCACCTTGACTGCTGACAATAAGTGAGATGGTGAAAAAAATTGTGCCTAAAGTTAGTTTCAGGTTCACAGGCTTTTATTACCATTTTTTAAGCGATTTAACTTGGAAGTGGGTAGGGAAGCCATGACAAATATTTCTGTGAGGTTGAATCATAGGTGTCATCAACTATGAAAAATATCCTAGTGATTCTAATATAGTTTTAAGATAGCATTTTTTTTTGTTTACTGTAACTTGCTTGGGATTAATAGGCCTTGTTGTTACTGCTGCTGTAGATTGAGGATAGCTAGATTTTTTTTTTCTCTCTGAACATGTAGGAGAGTTGCGTATCATTATATTAAGAAGATGATGAGGATAGCTAGTTTGATTTAAGTGGATTATAGAGGTTTTGGATTGATTTAATTTTCATCTATTTGCCTTATTTCTTGCAAAAGCCCTAACTAGGCACAAGCAACCAAGATGCTGTTCAACTTAAACTTTGCATTACCTGCACTAGATTCACATATCATTCAGATAGAGATAGTGTGTCAATGTGTTTAGCTGATAATTGTGATTGTTTTTATTTTATTCCTTATGGCACTCCAAATTGCATGAAAAGGTTTATTATGTTGTGTTCATCTTTTCAGGATACTGGCTAATTCTAAGCCCTGTCCAAAGTGCAAACGGCCAATAGAGAAAAACCAGGGATGCATGCATATGACATGCACCCCTCCTTGCAAATTTGAATTTTGCTGGTATAGTTAACTCACTGCTTGAAAGAATTAATATACATGCCATGTTTATCTTCTTTTGTCTGAGGTTCTTTGGACATTCTAGGTTATGTCTAGGCGCATGGTCAGATCATGGAGAGAGAACAGGTGGCTTTTATGCTTGCAATCGTTATGAATCAGCAAAGAAAGAGGGAGTTGTATGTCTTCTCTTTACTTCATGCATTTCAGAGAAATCCTTTTGTAGAACCCTAGTATAATTGTCATATTATTTCTGCCACTACTGCTATAATGGGATTAGAAGCCTGTGTTTGGTGGGTGAACAGCAGCTCATCTTTGGGATGTTGTGATTTTCTGTGGTGCTGGATGCTATGTTCTTTTGATTTCCAAGAATGTTTTCTTCTTGAACTTAAATTGCTTCTGTTGCAGTATGATGAGACTGAAGCAAGGAGGGAAAGAGCTAAGAACTCTCTTGAGAGATATATGCATTACTATGAGCGCTGGGCATCCAATCAGACAGTACGTTCAAGTACCTTAGTTCAATGTACATAGGTTTCAAAATATATCTGTTTTGTGCTCATAATGTAATGTTCGAACCTTCTCTTTTGTTGTGCTGCTACTCTATAATATAATGCCAGCTATAGTTCTTGCCTTCTTGGTGGGATACCCATTTCAGTATTATGTTGGTTGTGCATAAGAAGAGTAATGTCTTGACCAAATAAGAAGAGTAATGTCTTAACCAAATATGCTTTGAGGTTGTTCGAGGGTTTGTTTCGTGATTATTTCCTCAGTCAAAAAATAATCGCATTGCCTTTTGTACGTGCATTATCTGATTATTTCATGGTTACCAATATGCTTATAGGCAGTCAACGATATATTTTTATTCCTGATGTTCTTGATCTCCGGTGCATTTTTATGCTTGAGTACTTAGATGCTTTCATTTCATAAGGTATATTTTGAACTGAGCGCATGAATTTCTGTTCTCATGTTTGCCTCTATTGCAGTCGAGGCAGAAGGCCCAATCTGATCTGCTAAAAGCGGAAAAGGATCAGGTGAGAAAATAAATCATGTTATGGACCTTAAGGGCGCTCACAGCGTGCCATGTAGAAGTTTCTCTGCTTGTCATTCTTTTCTGTATTAGCTGGTTTCTAATATTCTTCTGTGCTAGACTATATTTCAGTCTTGCTTGCCCTAACTCTTCCATGATGGACCAACTATAATGCTGTTTCCCTGTTCCTCTGTGCCACAGCTTGCAAATTTAACTGATATTTTCGGGATACCAGAGACCCAGCTTAAGTTCATAATTGAAGCTTGGTCACAGGTTTGCCATCATAAATTTTATATTATGGTTTCAATAGGTTTTGTAATTTACAAATGTTCTTATATCAGATGATTTCACCACTCTATTGTACATCAGATTATAGAATGCAGGCGAGTGCTGAAATGGACATATGCTTATGGCTACTATCTGGATGATAAGGTCAAGAGTGAATTTTTTGAGTATCTGCAAGGTTTGTTATTTCTATTTCATGTCGACATTATTACTGGGTTTATAATTGCTTGTGGGAACTCTTGGAACATCAGTGAATTCTATGTATTTTACAGGTGAGGCTGAGTCTGGCTTGGAACGTCTGCATCAGTGCGCTGAAAAAGACTTGCAAAAATTTTTACCTTCTGTGAAATCTGACAGCACTGAAACGACGGCACCTACACCGGATGAATTTAGTGAATTCCGCGTGAAGCTTGCTGGGCTCACAAGGTAGTAAATTCACCATGCTGTCCACCTTTGTGCTGATATGACTACCTCCTCTGATCTCTAAAGCATGATGTTTTAACAAAACAAACAGGCAGAAACAAGTGATTTAGTATGTCTAAAATGTCATTATGCATGATTCGCTCCATAATTTGAGTTATGCTCTGTTTTTTGCTTGTTTTCATGGACCCTACATCATAGAAGGATGTCCTGGAGTCTTCCATCATTACCCTAATTTTACTAATGTACTGAGCTTTGTTTACTGCAGCGTTACTCGGAATTACTTTGAGAACCTTGTTCAAGCTTTGGAAGCTGGGTTGGAGGATGTCCGCGCCACTGCCCAGGCTGCTGGTACATCCAGCGCTGCCACCAGCTCCAAGAAAGGAGGAACTAAATCCAAGAAGCAGCAGCACACAAAACCATCATCTGACCACACTGATGATGGTTGGCCCTGCGAGCGCTGCACATTTCTTAACCCTCCCTCAGTGGATGCGTGCAGTGTCTGCGAAAAGAGTAGGTACTAAATGATGGAACAGCCCAAAGGGAGGCACCCCAAGAAAAGCTCAAAGTTTATGAGAAGAGGGGCGCTTTAGATCCAGCATCGGATGCTGAGAAGCGGAGCTTCCAGCAGCTGCAATGGTGTACAGAGTTATTTTAAGGGCCTCAAATGGCTGGAAATGGAGTGGAGGCTCAAATGGTTACATGTGTGTGTGTGGGGTCATTTGGTTTTCTAGTTCGTTCATGTTGTTCCTTGTAAATAGTAGTTGTGAAGTGGTAACCTGTGTTTATGTGGTGGGTTTTGCTTCTGACCAACTGTGAAATTGAACTTTCACAAAACTGATGGAAGGTAGCTCTGTTTATTCCCTCGTAATTGCGGGCAGGGCCTTTGTCTACTATTCAAGGACTTTTACGTATTAACTATGGTTACCTGCCATCTGCTAGTGCTGGTCAATATTACTTCAAAGCCGAACATCGCGTGATATCTGTTTTCCCATGGAATTCATATACTGTCACCTCGACCGTATGCTCACATCTTTGACCAATCCATTCCTGTGGAAACTTGGATTTCATTTCAACTTCTTCATAGGCTGGGGTGAAATTGTTTGAAAAGTTGGCTGAAGTTTGTTATTCATTTGAATATATGCTTATCGGTTAGGTGTGATTGTGTGAAACGTTTGAAAGTGGGTGTTGGCCACCATACAGGGGCTTGATTTAGGAAACTAGGCGTTTGAGACGATGATCAAGAAACGCTGAAACGGTTGGTCGGTCGGTTTTGCAAGCTTTTTGACAGGTTTCCGTTCGCCATCCGTTCTCGGCTTTGCTTCAGCTTCTGAAATCGAAATTGTGTCAGTAGCGCTGCGCTGCGCCCGTTGTGCACCCTTTCTTTTCTAAATTTTGAACTTTGAATTTGAAATTGTAAAATGCAGTTCTAATTACCCAACGAATCGAAAATGATTTTCTGTCAGATGAGCAGCAGCAGCAGCCGTACATGCACGCGTTTTCCCCTTTTGCACCGCAGTTCTAATCAAGAAGCGCCGAGTCCGTGGATCGTAGACGTTGGTGGTGGCTAGAGTATCTGCGAATCGCGATGATCACGACATGTCCTTGCAGAGCTTGCGGCTGAGGCTGCTGAAGTTGGCCCTGGAGTACTGGCGGGAGCCGTTCCTCCAGTCGGTGCCGGCCTTCATCATGAGCTCGAACTCCTGGTAGCTGATGCGGCCGTCCTGGTCGGTGTCGACGTCGCGGATGATGTCGAGGATGGCCTGGTCGTTGGGGCCCAGCTCCTCCCGCAGCTCCTCGGGCTCGATGAAGCCGCTGCCGTCCTTGTCGAAGTACCTGAACGCCGACGCCAGGTACTCGTCGTTGCTCATCTTCTTGAGGTGCAGCGACACCGTCACGAACTCGTCGCAGTCCAGCGTGCCGTTGCCGTCCGTGTCGGCCTTCAGGGATGCATGCATGTCGTCATCCGGTCTGAGAATGAAAAGACGAGCGGCGGCGGCGAGCCGGCGACGACGATCGAGGAAGCAAGCAAGCAAGCAACAGAGCAACCAAGCAAAGCACTCACGGCCTCGAGGAGCATCTTGATCTCCGACTCCGGGACGGGCTGGCCGTTGATGTGGAGGCCCTCCATGAGCTCCTCCAGCGTGAGGTTGCCGTTGTGGTCCTTGTCCATGAGGTGGAACATCTGCACGTACTTGTCCAGCTCCTCCACCGGCAGGTTCCGCGCCACCACGCCCAGCGCCTTCTTCTTGAACTTGTTCATGGCGGAGAACTGCTGCAGCCGGGCGCGCACCGCCTCGCCTAGCGACACGTTCGGCGCCGTGTCCGCGTTCTTCAGCCACGGGTGCTCTGCATGCCATTGCAATTGCAAGCGCCCCATCAGCATCAGTGCCGCGCATTCTCTGCACTCACCGGAGGCTAGGACGATGACGGCTTACCAAGCACCTGCCTCGCCGTGAGGCGGGTGGAGGGGTCGGGGTCGAGCATCCGGCGGATGAGGTCCTTGGCGTTGGCGGACACCCTCGCCCACGGCTCCCGGTTGAAGTCGATGACGCCGCGGAGGACCGCCTGCGCGATCTTCTCGTCGTTGTCTGCATGCATGGCATGCATTGTTCAGATCAGCACCGGATCGGAGGACGAAGAAAAAACACACACACGCCGCCTACGGCCTTCCTCCCCAGAATGGCGGGACGCCGCAGAGGAGGATGTAGAGGATGACGCCGGCGCTCCAGATGTCCACCTCCGGCCCGTAGTTCCGCTTCAGCACCTCCGGCGCCATGTAGTACGCGCTCCCCACCACCTCCGTGAACCGATCGCCGGGGCTGAAGAAGACGGAGAGGCCGAAGTCGATGACCTTGAGCGGGGAGTCCTCCGACTTGTTGGCGAACAGGAAGTTCTCGGGCTTGAGGTCCCTGTGGCTGTGGATGACCCCGTTGGAGTGGCACAGCCGCACGACGTCGACGATGGTGCCGAACACGCCCGCCGCGGCGCGCTCCGAGTAGTGGCCACGCGCGACGATGCGGTCGAACAGCTCCCCGCCCTCGCAGAGCTCCATGACGAGGTGCACCGCGCCGCCGCCGCCGTCCTCGCAGCACGCCTCGCGGAGCCGCACCACGGCCGCGCCGCCGCGGGACGACATGCGCCGCATGATGGCCACCTCCCGCTGCACGTCCGCCGCGTGCGCCGCCGCCGCCGCGGCCGGGGGCGCTCCGGCCGGTCCGTGGGGACCGGCGGCGTTCCCGGCCCCGGCCCCCGGGCGGCGGACGACGCCGGCGCCGTGGCCGCCGCGGGGCCGGCGGTGCCTCCGGATGGTCTTGCACGCGAGCGCCTCGCCCGTGGCGGCGTCCCGGCAGCGGCGCGTGACACCGAACTCGCCGCGCCCCAGCTCCCGGCCCAGCACGTAGCGGCGCGCGAACTCGGCCGCGGTGGTCCGGACCACCAGCGGCCCGGCGTCGGCGGCGGCGTCGTTCTTGCGCGGGGACGGGGACGGGGACGGCGTGGCGGACGCGGCGGAGCTGGCGCCGCCGTCGCTGGAGCGGTCGTCGCGGTCGCGCTCGGTGACGGGGAGGACGAAGGAGATGCGGCCGCGCAGCTTCCGCGAGCAGGCGAAGGCGGAGTAGCAGCCCCCCATGGGTCCGAAGGGGCTACGGCCACCTCGCCTTGGCCTCGGCGCGTGCGTGCGCGGGGACGCTGGGCTCGGCTCTGCTTGTTCTCTTGCTGGCTTGCTCTGCGTTGTGCGCACCGCGGGCGCCAACGGGTCAGAAGCTTCCCTCCCCCTCGTTCGGTTCGCCGCGCGCCTCGCGGGCGTGCCCGTGGCCCGTGCACCTGCTATTCCCAATCTATTCCTGGCAGCGGCGGCCGCATGCGTTCGTTTTAACGGCGCGTACGAGGTTTGTGTCGTGTGTACTGTACTCGAATAGGAATATGGTTGGATTACGTGACATGTGCCGTTGTGCGCCAGACGTTTCCACGTGCGCAAAAAACCATTAAAAGTGGTGGATTAGATAAATTTCGGTCTTCGTTGGTTGCACTATATGACTATATTCCTTGGATCAATGCTAAAATGGGATCCCCGGAGAAGAGCAATGTTACTTCCTCCGTTTTTATTTAGAATGTCGTATGTGTTTAGGAATGAAAACGAAAATGATAATTTCCGATTTTCAAGAATTGTTTTCGAGTATTTTCCGATTTTTAGGCTTAAATGGAAACGGTAGCGGTAATCGAAAATACAAAAATGATAACAGTAAAAATAATCGGAAAAGAAAGCGAAAATTTTCAAAGATTATTGTATTTAGCCGATAATTTACCGTCGGCAGTTATCGATTCAAAGACCTTGAATCCTAATTTATTTATAGACAAGTATTATTTTTTGATCCAGTTGGCCCACATCTAAGCAGGTATTATTTTTTGAATGGAACTATATGACAAGTATTTCATCTGTATAGGATCAAGAAGGCAATCGGCCAATCACGTACTCCACTCAAAACTCTAGCCAATCACCACGAACACGAACAGACTCTGGGGTAGCGAGCACCCGCACTTTCTGCACGGCGGCAATGGCACCAACCTCTATGCAAGTTGGTGTGAAATGTGTGGTGTCTGGTATGGTTCTAGCTCGTGGTCTTGTTAATTGTGGCTTTATTTATTATTGTCATATGAGATAGGACGAGTTATATGGCACTTCTCATGCTACACAGTTTACGTGTTTATCGTTTTTGAGGATATCGTTCTCATGGATTCCAATCATTATCGATATCTATTCTGATTGACTATTATCGTTTTTGAAATTACCAGAATATCAATGACATATTCGTTTCCGACAATATCTTGTTGATTTCGTTTTCAAGAAAAAAACCTCCTATCGATCGTTTCTAATCGTTTTCATCCCTATATATGTTTTTGAAAAGAAGTCGCAAATCCATGTCGTATTTTGGTCTAAACGCAGTTGTGTAGTCGAGGCTAGTCTTGGGAGTTCCATCAGAGCCTACCATGTAAGCGTTTTTGATGATGTGACAACTTTTTAAAAAAGAGAGAAGTGAGTTTCACGGTGAACGGTGATGCAACTCTTTGATATGATTACCAACTCTTTATGAGTTATAGAATTAAATAAATATCTATAAAACCATAGAATAAAACTTTTCATTAAGAGTAAACGTTTCATCCAGAATTCATTTTATTCTATATGATATGATATTTTAAAAACAACACCATGATTTTTTTTTACTGAGACTAGTCTAAGAGACACATCGTTTCCTTCGGCATCATAATTAAATCTGCTTGCAGGTGAGCTGTGCACGCGCGAGAGACTCGTGCACGGAGGTACAGGCGAGGTAACGGCGTAACGCGATGGAGCAGAAAAATGAGAAGGATGGACTTGACATCTTCTCCTTGGTCTGTGCACCAAAGGCAAGTATGATATGATATTTAAATAAAAATAGAGGGACTGCGGCCATGTTTAGTTTCAATTTTTTTTTAAGATTCTCTGTCACATCGAATGTTTAGACACATGCATAGAGTATTAAATGTAGAAAAAAACTAATTACACAGTTTAATAGAAAAACCACGAGACGAATCTTTTGAGTCTAATTAGTCCATGATTGGATATTAATTGACAAATACAAACGAAAGTGCTACAGTACCCAAAGCCAAAAATTTTCGCGAACTAAACACACCCTACATGGCAATTACATATTTGCTTCTATCAAAATATACTTCAATATATAATGATGAGTAAATTATGTACACACACAACAACTTGATAGGTGGATGCAAATTGGTCCAACAACTTATAAAAGTCACCTGTGTAATTCGCAAAAAAATGGTGCATATAAGGTCCAAGTCCAAACATTGCTAATACAACAAAATACATGCTCACTAGTTAGGCATTATAATTAATGGATAATCTAGCCAACATAAATATCCCAAATCAAACCTGAGCAATACTAGATTGGTTGCAATCTGCAGTACTACTTCAGTAGTAATTTTCAGCGAACGACAATGTTTTGCTCTCATAATATTTTAGCATAAGCAGCAGTATAAGCCAAACTTCAATGAAACGAACAGGGCGTGCTAGAAGATTTCAACCTTCTTTTTTTTACAAAGAAGATATAATATTTCCATCTTGCTCTTATTAACAAAATTGAGTAGTAATAGTAATATTCAAACGATAGATCATGGCCATAATCCTATCGATATCATACTCTAGTATCCGACAACAAATTATTGATCACCTTTCAATAAAAACACAAACTTGCACGATCATAATATTGAGTAAGGACAGAGTAGTTGCTGCAGAACACCATGGTTCTAGCCGTACAAGTTTATGAACTAATACTAGTAAACTCGATCTATAAACCAATGATCATTTTCAGGTGAAAACCCCACCTTAGCATGATTAGAATAGAGGATTAAAGTTTTAAGAATAATATACACTAACTATATTCACGAGGAGAGAGGCCAACTTCCGGTGATGAGGCTCGATCGCTAATGGCTTAGGCGACCGACGTTGTGGAGCACCTGCTTAATGATGCCTATCTTATAGTTACCAGAACCATCTTAAACAATCCCACTATACATACTGTATGTGTCATAAACCCGCTATTAACCCTAGTGACCAAGTTATCATACCTATTTAGGCCCGTTCGTTTCCAGCCCGGAATGGCCTGGAACTATAGAACTATTCGATACTTTGTACCGGTCTGGAAATGATCCTGGCCGTTCCAGGTCGGGAATTTACAAATTGTTGGACTAATGTGCATCTACTTACCAAGTTGTTGTACGGTGAATTTAATTTACTCACATTTACTCTATATAATGATTATACTTTGGAAGTAGAGAAATTAAAAAATTCTGCTAGGACTAGTGGACCATACCTAAAAGTCTATTTATTTTAGGATAAATTTCAAGTTTTTCTTAGGCCAGTTTTAATGAGAGTTTTATAGAGATTTATGAGCATTAAATATGCTAACATGACACTGCATTGATGAAGAGATATGATGAAAGTTTCATAAAAATAGAGAGAGTTTTATGTAGATAAAACTCTTCTATACTATTTTCAAAATAATAAAAGTAGAAAAAATTTTATGGAGATAAAACTCTTCTATACTATTTTCAAAATATGAGCATATTAAAAACTAAGCCATAAAAACCCACTAAAACTGGGCGCAGACCATTCTGGTGTCGGTCAGGGCCGGGCCTCCTCGTCCCACGACCACGACCCAAACCACCCGGCACCGCCACGGACCTGGCCCTTTCTCAACCCGGAGCCGCAACGCAAACCCCGCAAGGGTTTCCACCGCCTTTGCGCCGCTTCCCTGGTTTCAATTCGAAAAAGAAAGAAACCCCCTTTGCAGTCGCTCGAGCACGGCAGCGGCGGCGAGGAAACACATCCCTTCTCGGAGCATGGCGACCTCTACGGAGCCGGAGGGCGCGCCGCCCGCGGCTAAGGGGACCAAAGGAGAGGCCAACAGGAAGCGCAGCAGCGAACAGGGAGAGGGAGGCCAGGGAGGAGCAGTCAGCAGCGGCGGCGGCGGCGGCGGCGGCTGGCAGAAGCGGAAGAAGAAGAAGGAGGTCTTCATCTACGGCAACTACAAGAACTACTACGGCTATCGGGTAAGCGCGAAACTGCCTCCGTTTGTGCTTTCCCCACTGGAACTGCTGCTGTTCGGTGTTCACGCGTGGTCGCCAGCTGTTCGACGATATGCCTCACAGTAGGTTCAGGTGTTCGTGGGGTTTGTGTATTTCGGTCCGATTGGTTTGGTTTGGATTGACCCTGAAACAGAGAAGGCTGAACTTGCATCCCTAAGTGCTTGACTGGGAGATGGTTCACGGGGATGAAAGCACTGGTACTGGCCTGTGGCCTGAGTGTTGCTGGCCGGACTAGTGGGCAGGGATGGAGTAGATGAGCTCTTACACGTAGCTCCTTACCTCGGACTTTCCAATATTTATTATGTAATAGCATGCCTAGTGGTATTAGGGTGGGAGGGGTATTTAACATTGTCCAGCTGATAAATAATGACTTCAATAATTCTACAGATTGATCGTAATGTTGGTGAAGATCCTCGCCTTGAGGCGTTCAAGAAACAGTGGTTTGAAAACAAGGATTGTCTCGACATTGGATGCAACCAGGGTTTGGTAACGATTGGCTTAGGTAACCTTTTGATTTTGGGGATAAGCTCTTGATTTCATTTGCTAAATTCTTATATAGCATGCTTATAGGTGCTATGTACTTCTTGTAGACAAATGTCTCAGTCCCAAGATGAGGTCATCAGGTTTCTCACCTTTGTTTTCTTAATCTTGTGCAGCCATGAAATTTAATTGTCGAAGCATTCTTGGAGTTGATATTGATTCAGGTTTTTAACCCCCCCCCTCTGCCCCTAATGAACTCCTGTTGCGTGTTGATTCTCCTCTCATGTTATGTGGTTGAATGTTACCTGAATCAAATCCGTTTTTATCTTTCCTTGTTAGGTTTGATTGAGACTGCTAAGTGGAACCTACGAAGGATAATGAGGCAGGATAAGGTGGCTACAAAAAACGTTAAAGCTCAGGAGTTGTCAGATTCTCCTTCTCAGAGCTCTCCAGGACAAGTGGCGTCTGAATTATTGAATGGGAACAAACACCAAGATCTTTTTAAAATCGTCTCTTTTCGACGTGAAAATTTTGTAGAGAGTATGGATGGATGTTCAGAACAGTATGACACCATACTCTGGTAAGTTACAGATTAAGGATAGAGATCTCTCAAGAATTGAAGTTTTCTTTGTACTGTTCTTTCCCACAGTGCCGCTAACATATTATTTTTTTTATGACGTAGTTTGAGTGTGACAAAATGGATCCACCTGAACTGGGGTGACGATGGCCTAGTTACTTTGTTCGTGAAGATCTGGAGGCTTCTAAGACCGGTATCTATGCCTCTCTATTAGCTGGCCTTCTAAATTGCACATAGATGGTTAGAGGAAAATTACATATTTTTCCCATATGTTAAAACTCGACCGGGGCGGTTAAGACTGCCGCCGCAGCTTTTAAACGAGAAGAAGTCGCCTTCTCACCCGGCGAGAAAACCCCCGAACCCCCACCCCAGCCTGACACAGTGAGACGTTACCCGTGAGATGGGCCGATCACCTTAACTGTGCTTTGGCACCTGGGGCGAGCGAGGGGATTTTTTTAACCACAGCCTGAAATTCGCTCCCACGGGGAGTCGAACTCAGGACCTGTGGAGTGCCGCTCGAGTGACTTAGCCATCTGAACTAAGCACCCTTTGGCATTTTTCCCATATGTTATTTTGCAGGGAGGTGTTTTTATCATGGAGCCACAACCATGGAGTTCATATAAGAATAACAGATTAGTTTCAGAGGTTGGCTCTTTTTGTTCAGATTATGTGACCAGCTAACCCTTATTGACATTTTTCTTTTCGCTGCATTGAAACGGGTAATGTTAGTTTTTTTCTTAGAAGGAAGTTGTTTGTGAAACTCTTGCTGCACTTTCCATTAATTAGGCTAAATGTGACTCTTGACAAGCCTATGTTCTTAGCCGCTGCACTCCTGATCCTAAGCTCAAATGAACATACCATAAATGATCAAAATCCTCTGCCAAACTTAATACAAATGCTTGATTCTTTCATGTTGTTGACCTTTAAATTTCCCTGGACGTAATAAACTTGCAATTCTTACTCCCTTTTCCCAACCTGTTTTCAGGTTGCCAAAGAGAACTTCAGCACCATCTGTATATACCCAGAGACATTTCGGGAGGTTCTTCTAGACAAGGTATTTTATTTTAGCTACCAACTCAGTTTTGTTATTGACCCTTTCGGGAATTTCACTGAGCGATTTGGTGTTTGTTCTGCCAGATTGGATTTAGGTCAGTAGAGTTGATTGCGGACAGATTGGTGGGTACCGTCAGTGGTTTCAACCGCCCAATAGAAGTTTACCACAAATGATGAAACTGGGTCAAGGATTGTGGCATACCTGTCCAAGTGCACACTCCCTGACCAAATGATTTGTGTTGAGCTTTGAAATGCTCGCTGACTGACTGGGTACAAGTACAACAATGAAGGCCTTGCATGGTGCTGGACTTGCATTTGCAACAGAGAGTATCAGATGTCAAAGGAACAGGATGGAAGAGTGGTGGTAGGATGTATTGTTCTCTAGATGGAAGTGTTGGGAATTTTGTTAATGGTTTTGTTCTTGTATAAAATGGATAATGGACACCTTACCCTGAAAGGGTAAAAGAAGCTTTGATGAATATCAATTTTGCTTGCTATGAAAATCATGATTTCTCTTGCTCATTGTTTGCCACGTATATATAGTCATGGTAGTAGCTTAATTTGAGTGAACGAAGTCAGGTGAAAGGGTGTTCTTGTTGGTTCTGGCAATGACAGATGCCTTGTGGAATTCAAGTGGTTATTTGTGTGTGCAGTGGAAGTGCCTTCTTTAAGCTGGCTTCCTTTGTTTATTTTTTATATGAGAGTATCTAAGGCGCTGAATGTTGTTGCTGCACCATCAGCACAGCTGAAGAGAATCCCCAGTTCATTGGTCACTTGTACCTCAAGCTTAAGCTGACCCCACTCCGAAAGACATGATAGACCAGTGTTTGTACATCAGGGTCAGGGTGGATTTGGGTTGACTAATGTGAATTTCATGAGTTTAAGTCCCCTACATCAGGGTCAGGGTGGATTAATGGGTTGACTAATGTGAATGTCATGAGTCTAAGTAACCTAGGATTTTTTTTTTTGAAATTTTAGAAAATGCATCTTCAATTTTTTTTTCTTTTGCAACCTGTTGCTTGAAAAAGCAGCACACTAACATTTTCCTACAGCTGGTTGAAGAGGATTAGCATGTGCACAAGTATGTCACCCAGCTGAGCCGGTTCTTCTTGCTTTCACGATCTGAAAATTTGTTTGCCTGTTTTTTTTGGATATGGAACTAGATCCGATCTACATTAGCTCTGATGAAATCAGATGACACTTTATCAAACAGTTTGTTATAGGATCGATGACTGAACTCAGTAGCTAAATATTTGAGGTTTAGTAGAACCTTTAGTCCTTTAGCGGAATTCATTTTCTGTAAAATATTTGGAAGGCTCTGCTAGATCTTTGTCCTAACTTTTATTTTTTCAATTCTGTTCTTTGATTTAACTTTAGCTTTTGTATGTTCTCTTCTTTGGGGTTCCAACATGCTAATTTGTCCATTAGACCGTCTGTTGCAGCACAATGAATCAATGATGAATCGGAGATGGTGCAAGCAAGAACTTGTTTTGGACTGAATGTCTGATTATAAAGCAGTAGCCTTTTTATTTGATTCAGAAGCAGCTTGCTGCTGTTATATAGTTACAGATTTCCTTGCCCACGGATTTGGATAGTTCAGGGTGTAAAACACTCTAGGGTGTTATTTGAACGGTTTTGGATAGTTCAGGGTGTAAAACAGACGGTTTTATAGTTGGGGGTGTAAGTTAGACACTTGATGATAGTTGAGGGGGTTAAGTAGACTTTTTCCATTACAAAATGCATACACGTTTTCTCTCTTTACGTTCCTATAATATTAATGCATCCAAATTAAGTTCGAATTAGCTACTCCGAGCAAATCTAACATGTCAAACAGCCAATTGCCATGGTAAATTGGTAATTATGAAGAATAGTGAACACATTGTTTGATTCCTTCAGCATTTCATATACGAGCCATCAACAACTCTGTGTTTGCTTCAGTTCTAGCCTAACTTCTGTATTAAAAGTTGGTTTGTAGCCCTGTCGGTTAAGATTAAGACTACCTTCACGACCAATATTTTGACAGGGTTGTTTCAACTTGACTGTTGCTTCAATTCTTGTCCGTCTTCCTCCTCTCCGATCTGGGCGGCGGCGGAGGAATCCGGCGCTTCCTCTTCCCTCCCCACGCACTTGACTGGCGGCTGCGCCATCTCCTCTACAACCTTCTCCTCTTTGACCTTGTCGGAACGGAGGACTCTCAGGGACGGCGGCGGCCCGGCCTGGCGCTTCTGCGGCCCAGCAGTTGCCAGGACCGCCGCCCAGCAGCACGCCGTGGAAGTGCGTTCTTTATGTTGCTGCTAGATCTGTGTCCTAAGTAATTTTTTTTATCAATTCTGTTCTTTGATTTAGCTTTAGCTTTTGTATGTTCTCTTCTTTGGGGTTTTCCAGCATGGGAATTTGTCCATTAGACCGTCTGTTTGCAGCACAATGATGAATCGGAGATGGTGCAAACAAGAACTTGTTTTGGTCCGAATGTCTGATTATAAAGCAGTAGCCTTTTTATTTGATTCAGAAGCAGCTTGCTGCTAAATATAGTTACAGATTTCCTTACCCACGGCTCCATATAGCTCCAAAAATGCATATAATTTGATAATTTACGCTCTTCATTACAAATGCATACATGTTTGTTTCTCTCTTTACGTTCCTAATATTAATGCATCGAAATTAAGTTCTAATTAGCTACTCCATGCATCTAGAATGTCAGTTAAACAGCAAAATGCCATGGTAATTATGAAGAACAGTGAACACTTTGTTTGATTCCTTCAGCATTCATATAAGTACAAGCTATCAACAACTCTGTTTGCTTCAGTTCAAGCCTAACTCTGTATTCAGAGTTTGTAGCCCTGCCGATTAAGATTAAGACTACCTTCACGACCAATATTCTGCATTAAGATGTCTCACATCCTTACTGTACATTTGATTTGTGTGACTTAATTTTGGCAGGGTTGTTTCAACTTGATTGTTGCTTCGATTTTCGTCCGTCTTCCTCCTCTCCGATCTGGGCGGCGGCGGTGGCATCCGGCGCTTCCTCTTCCCTCCCCACGCACTTGACTGGCGGCTGCGCCATCTCCTCTACAACCTTCTCCTCTTTGACCTTGTCGGAACGGAGGACTCTCAGGGACGGCGGCGGCCCGGCCCGGCGCTTCTGCGGCCCGGCAGTTGCCAGGACCGCCGCCCAGCAGCACGCCGTGGTAGTATCGGTGGTGACGCGGCCAGCCAAGCGCTCGGTGACGACCCACTCCAGCACCTTCTGGGTGCGCCGAGTAACGAGGTCGCACATCTCCTCCTCCGCCTCCATGTCCACCTCCTCCTCCTCCTCGACGACCGGCTGCGGCAGCAAATCCAGTCTCTTCGCCATACCCCACGTCGCCCGTCGGCTTTCCCCAATCTTTCTTTTCTTTTCCGGTCTCTGAAACCTGATTTTATATTCATAATATAGTGGTGGGCTGGGCCGTATCTCTGGAACTCATCCAATTCGAACACGTCTACGCTCCTCCGACTCGGAGTTGTGGGCTGTTTTCTTTCTTTTCTTTTTTCTCTCGACATAAAGGCCCTCTTTGGCAAGGCTCCTAGAGGGGCTTCTGCTCCGGCTCCTGCAGGAGCTCTGCCAAACGGCTATTTTGGAAATGGCTTCTCATGGGGAGCCACTAGGAGCCGGAGCCATTTTTTGCTTGGGAGCTAGAAGCCTCAAAAACGAGCTTCTCGCGGCTCCTTGTGTATTCAACCTCTTCCATCCATTCTAGAAAAACAGGAAGAGCTGTTTTGCCAAACGTTTTCCAGAACGGCTTCAGCTCCTCCAGAAGAGCTGCTCCTTCAGAGGAGCCAGAGCCGGAGCCATTTTCGGAGGAGCCGGAGCCCTGCCAAACAGGCCCAAAAAAGCAAACCTGTTTTAATTTTATTATTACACGAGTATAATATTCCCTTCATCCTAAAATACTCTCTCCGTCCTAAAATAAGTGATGTGTTAGGTTTTTTCTAAGTCAAACCATTTTTCAAGTTTAACCAAATTTAACTATTAACTTGAAATAGTTTATACTAAGGACAATCCTAAAACATAATTTATTTTGGGACGAAGGGACTATAAAGCATTGAAATATTTATTTTTTTTCCTAAATTACAATGTATTCTAGGTGAATTAACTCTCTCAAACCACCAATCATATGCGTACCTACCACCGTACTCAAAATATGGTAAGCACAAGATCTCTATAGTTAGGAGAGAGTTACATTGTGTTACCCAATAATCTGTCCTAAAATTGTTAAGATACCTTTTATTTCAGAATTAAGCGAGTATCTACCATACTTGTGAACTCCATTTTTTCTCTTGGAATTCTTGTACCGGTCAATACCCACTCCGTCTATCCTAAAAAGAAATTCGTCCTAGGTTTGAACTAAGTTAAACATTTTTTAGTTTGGCTAGATTTGTAGAAATATATTTCATTATATTCATCTAATGATACTTATTATGACATATCTTGAATACTAGTAATTTCTTTCTTTTGGTTAAGTTTGAGATTGTTTAACTCCAAATAGTGAGAATGACATCCTTTTTGGAAGGGGGACTTTATTAAAAACTTTAAATCCTATAATTTTAAAGTTTTTAATAAATATAAATAACTGCACATAAGTAGTTATATATGGTATATTTTCATAGAACTTTAGTCATAGTTATTATAAAAATACATAAAATTATCTTTAATATAGCATATAATTCAACAAGCTAAAAAATATACAACAAATGAGATATTACTTGATTTCTCATCGATATCAGTATTGGCTGGAATCGCTGATATCGACTATATATATTGTTGAGACTGGTATAGGACGAGGGTGTTTTCATACATGTCTAGCCACATGTACAAGATATACTAGTTGTTCCGGCCGGTACCGAAATAGAATTAATATACTTGCTATCTAATGCATATTTCTACTTATTACTAGTACTACTCCATCAATCTCTAATTCTAGCACAGGCTATTGTCTTAGAAGACATATTATGAAATGTATTTCTTTAAAAGTTTACCTCTTTGATATTGTAAAGATTCTTGTTTGTTTCGATAAACTTAGATATGGATGCACACTTCCCTCTATCCCTGAATAAATAAATTTCTAGAGTTGTCTTAAGTCAATTTTTTTAAACTTTGACCAAATTTCTAGAAAAAAAACCCATCAAGATTTATGACACTAAATTAGTATCATTAGATATACCATAGAATATATTTTCATAATATGATAATTTTATATCATAGGTGTTGTTACTCTTTTTTATAAAGTTAATCAAACTTAAGATAGTTTGACTTGCACGCATTCTAGGAATTAATTTATTTGGAGACGGAGAGAGTATATTATAGGGTGGACAACTTCACAGTCTTCACTTATCTTTTGTGCATATCTACACAGTGACAACATCACATCAGCACTACTGAATCATGTTGCATTCAGTATATTTGGTGTTGCAAAAGGCTGAAGAACCAAAAAAGATTGATATTTCATTGGTGAGTTATTAAACCGTGTTTTAGGACAGTCTTAGGTGGCCGCCTAATAATGACTTTAATCAGTAGTAGAATTATCAAAATTTTGATTATGATCAAATTTGCACAATATAATCAAATTTGAATTAACATTCTTCCAAGCGGAGTTATCCAAGCAGCCAACACAAACATACTCTCGACTCTGTATCTCAGGTGCTGAATGTTGTTGCTGCCATGCTGCACGTTCAGTAGAGCTGAAGAGAATCCCCAGTTCACCACCGGTCACTTGTGGCTCAAGCTTAAGCTGACCCCATTCCCAAAGCCATTCAGAAAAAGCCAGTGCTCATCAGTCGCTGTCTGAAGATGCAACGACATTCTCAGAGCTCCAAGGAAGGTACCGGTGCAGCTAGCACCAGTCTCTATCCTCTCCACTCTCCAGTAGGCTCCATGCCAAGGAACGAATCCATCCATCCACTAGCAGCGATGGTGCTGCAAAATATATAAGCAACTACTAGCTCGCAGGTGTGCAGTGCCTGTGCACCTCAGCACATTCATTCAGGTGAGCCAATTAAGCCCTCTGCTCTGTGTGCCGATAGCTTGAACCACTGCACAATGGTGTGCCTGAGCTTCAGCTCCAGCGGCTGCCAGGTCGCCCACCCGACGGCGCTAGACTACTTCCTGGCCGTGCTCGTCATGTTCACCGCCGTCGCCGCGGCGAGGCTGCTCGCCAGCGTCGTGGCGCGGTGCCTCTGCGGCGACGGACCCGACGCGCACCACCACCACCACCACCACCACGACCATCACCACCACAGCCCGGATCCCACCACCGACGTGGACGAGGACGTGGTGGAGCTGCCGTGGGGCGGCGGCGCCGGGCTGGCCATCTTCGGGCAGCCCGGCATGGACGTCCCGCCGCCGCCGCCGAGGCGGAACGACCAGGGGTGGCACTGGCACAGCATGCTGGCGCCGCCGGTCTCCCCCGGGACGACGGAGCGCGTGTGACACGTCGCTCACGGCTCACCCCAGCCCACCGCGTCTCGGCTGCTAAAGCCGTGACGCTGTGTAGTAGTAGCAGCGACTGTCGTCGACGTCTATGATGATACTATTGTCAGTCTAATTACATTACTCCGTTCTGGTGTTTCACTGTTTTGGAATCGAATCCTGGAAAGAGTTAATAAATTCAGTGATATAGAAATTTCTGCTACAATTAAACAAAAGCCCCTATAGCTCAGTGGTAGAGCGTCAGTCTTGTAAACTGAAGGTCCGTAGTTCGATCCTGCGTGGGGGCATTTTTATTCCTTTTTGTTTGTTTTTTTTGCTTTCCGAGATTTACCATGAAATGCCTGCACAACTTTTCGAGTTTTTTTTTTCACACAATCAATTTGGGAATAAACTGGCTTCCCTGTATTTCATTCCCTTCTGAAGTGCTTTCCGAGATTTACCACAAAATGCCTGCACAACTTTTCTAGCTTTTTCACACAATCAATTTCGAAATAGAAGTAAAACTGGCTTCAGAGCATTCCTGAAGAAATTGCATTGACTATATCTTAAATCCTACTTCTTCCATAAGACGTTTTGGTATTTATAGATTCATAGTTTTTTATCGTGTATTTAGACATATATAATATATATCTAGGTGTAGCAAAAGCTATGAATCTAAAAAAGTCAAAATGCCTATAAAAAACCAAAATATATTATAATTTGAGACGGAGAAAGTATAACTTATGAATTCTTTTGTTTTCAGGAGGTTATGAATTCTGATTCTTTTGATCTAATTTGAGATTATTTTTTACATACTTCATCAATTTTCAAAACGAATGACGCATTAGCCATAGAAATAATGAGATAGCCATAGAGATAGTAATCGACACTTTAATTAACAGGTTTTATGAAAATATGGCATTTAAATAAAAACAATTATATTGTATAAAATAAACTTTCAGACTAAAAATGTTGTATTTCCTACAATCACAAATATAAGCCCTTTAGGACATCGATATAGTCTCCAACATGATACTTTGAATGAACAGCAGTATTTATAAAAAGTATTACCTTAGACGGAGAGTAGTATGTATTACATGAAATTTTTCATAACTAGCAAAATTGCCCGTGCGTTGCAACTAAAGTACTTTTTTTAGAAAAATACTATAATTTTTATTATTGGTTGAAACTTAAAAAATTAATATCAGAAAGTGCATCATCAAAATGTAATGTTTATATCTATACCTAATATTACGGAGCCAAATTTTCTTATTAATTCAAATTTACCTTGAATTTATCAAGTAATGGCCTGGCATGACCCAACTATTTTCTATATCAAGGAACTTTAGCTAGGTTAAACTCCAGCAGCGTGGAGGCCTTTCTTGTATCACCAGCTCCACCAGCAACAGAGTCACCACACTTGCCAAGATTGAAGAAGAGGGCCACCCCGTGCTCCACGCTTTTGTTGTCATCATTCGAAACCACCTGTAAATTATGTACCGGAAGAATTAGCTAGAGAGATGTTAATAGTAATAATACTTATTAGGTGACTTACTATTCCATGATTATATATAGTACGGTAGTACCTTTAGCACGTCGCCAACGATGTTGACAGGAAGTGCACAGGTGACGGCATGACGTCCACCCAGGCATTACCGTGGCCGTCGAGCAGCACCTGCAGCCCACTGACGTTGTCCTGCAAACCACTTTGAACAAATAATCGACGTGGACATGGCTGCCGAAGATCCGCTCTAGCTGAGGGCACGATGGGCAGTAGTGACACTGCATCAGGGTCGCTTCAACCTGCATTGCCTGGTTCAGCTACTTGGTCCCGGCCCCCCACGCCGACCGCTCCAAGACAGCAGGCCGATGATCACCTTCCCGAGCCCCGTCTACGACAGGCGTGGTAGTCCAGTAGTGCGTCCAGGCATGTCGCAGGGAGACGGTCGAGGTGGGATTTGTCGTGGACGAAGTGGGGAACGAGCATGTGACACCATGGAGGCACATTGGCAGACTGCCAGGCGTTCCGTGGCGGGATGGGTACGGTGGTGTAGGTGGTAGGTCCGGTGGTCGAGACAGAGTAGTATGCGTGTGCCGCCAGTGTTGCTCTTTGAAGCCTCTGACTGTGGAGAGCGCCGACTCGAGGTACTGACCGAGATGCCATGGTTTGGTGACCTGAAATAAGCCGTAGGAGCGTGCCGCGGCACCAGCAAGTGCGGCGATGTGGGAGCGTGCGATGGTGAGGTCAACGTACGGGGAGACCAAGGCGTCTGTGGCAGCCGAGGAGATCGACGCGGTGGGTGTCAGGAACAGCTGCGGCACCGTGGTGATGCCGGACTCGACGAGTCCGCGAACATCGACACCCGACTTGTGGAAGTCGAACAGGGCAAGCGGGTCCTCCTCCTCGTTCTCGTCGACTGCGACCATCATCCCGTGTTGGATATATTGACCCCTGGTGGGCGGGCCGGTACGGTTGTGTCGTCCATCAGCACGTTCGACGCCCAGCTGAGCAGTGGCGCGTTCCAGCTGCTGGGCCTTCTCTCGGCTGTCTTAGTGAGCGGCGCTACCTTGTCATGCACCCCGTAGGTTCGCCATCGCCGCCTCCACGGCCGTCTCGTCATGCTCGCCGTCTCTTTCCTCAAGCTTAGACGACGCCTCACCACCGCCAACTTCTTCGATAGCCTCGGGACGCTGCTGGACTGCCAGGCAGCCCGACTTGAAGCGGTCGCACTGCATGCCGCTCCCTTGCCCGAGCACGTGCTGGCGGCGATGCGTGCGGTGCCGTCGGTGTTCTTGGCGTACATGTGTCTATGAAACGTTCAAACACATGAAAAGAAAAAAGCTTGAAAAAAGCACTCGATGCTAAAGAAAAGGAAAACGCAAAACAAAAATAGGAAACGTTAGGAAAAGAAGAACGTGGACGCTCAGACACAAGAAAAAAATTCTACATGGGGGAGAATAAAGAATTATAGGACTTATATAATACTGTAAAAGTACAGATACATACCATGTTCATCCGGCTTATAATCCGTCTTTTTCAACTTTTTTTAGCCAGAACAATATTTTTCTCTCACAACAAATCAGCCAACAGTGTTTTTCAGCCGGCTTATCAGCACAGCCGAACGGAACCACAGAGTTATACTTTTATCTTTTTCCTATTCCTGTTAGGATTCCTATTTAGATTATTCAATACAGGAGTCAGAATCATCTATCTTGCCTTTTCTTCTCACGTGAACAAACAATTGTATAACACCTAGACTCTTTGCAGTGCTCTAAATAGAAATTCAAATCCTATGAGAATCGACCAAACTCTTTGTTGTTATATTAGAAGTAAGATAGACTCTCGTACCATCGTTGTTGTGACACATAAGAGCTTGTTATGTCCGATTTTGTGTTGGATTCAGCTTTTAGTTATCCAATTTCCGTATATAAAATAGAGGGCTGACCCAATACGTTTTGGAATCATACTCTATATTGCGCTGAACAAGAGCTATTCTGACTCGTTGAGCACGGGTTATATATATATAAGTCCGGACCGAAGAAACTCTCCATTGTCCTGTAGTTAAAGGGAGACGGATCAAACAAATGGATGGACGAAAAAAAGAGCCTGAAATTTTATCAATAGGTATAGATGAATCTAACGATGTCAGTTTTTTAATTGTCAATCTTTGAAAAAATTAAAATACTAATAATTAAAACCTTAAAGTTTGAATGGACCTATAATTATGATAGGAGGGAGTAACATCTATCTTATGTGCTGTATTTTTAGACAGTTATTTTTTAAATTAATATAATAGGCAGCCCATCGACAATGAGGAGATCACGGTGGCTTCACCAATCTTAGATCTATTTTTGGACGCTTTTAAAGGAGTTTTTATTCAAGGGCCTGAATGTGTATGCTTGTATTAAGCCATCACATCTACACTATGTTTTTCTCTCTCGTCCTCAATGAACAGGGAGCCAGGACTAGCCACGATTTACGGCTCCTCTAGCTTCGGCTCTTTCTGTTACTGTAGCATGCATAGAGCCACGGCCGAACAAACCCACCCACCCTTAATAAAACTAGTATACAAGCATGGCTGCACCGTCTTTAATAATCGGATCGAGAACTATCATAATTCTACCATCTATCATCTGGCATATAGAAAACTCTACATATATCGCTCGATTTTACGATTTTTTTACCCTAAACTCCCAGAAAAAACGATTGTCGTCGTAGAGGTAGAGTCTACGAGAGCGATCTTAAAGACGCCGGAGACCAGCCGAAATCGGCCGTTTGGCAATCGGGCTCGACTAGGACTAGGGTACGGTACGATCGAAACCCATACGTCGTGTCGGACTCGGCCCATTGTCGCCCTATAAAGGCATGCAGCAGGCGCCCAACGGGTCCCATACATCCCAAGCCACGGCACCGGCACGGTGTCCAGCGATCGACCGCGAGACGACGGGCATAATGATGACGGGCTCGTCCACCGGCGACGGCAACAGCGAGCTCTCCTCCTCGCCGGCGGCGGTGCACACGCTGACGGCCGCCGCCAGCGTGGAGTGCGAGGGCGTGGAGTTCACGGTGACGGAGCGCAACGAGGTGGCCGAGGTGGCGAGGGGCTGCGGCGGCGGCGCGGCGCCACGCGTGCTGGACAGCGAGAGCTTCTGGGACGCGGGCACGGGCACGCGGCGCCACTTCGTGGACGTGCAGGGGAAGGCCGAGGCCATGCTGTTCCTCGTGTCCGTGCGCGAGGACCAGCGACGCATCGTCGCCGTCTCGAGGTGTTGTTAGGACTGGGTTTAATTAGCGACACGATGGATCGATTGTACGTGTGGTCGCGTGTGATGTTGTCAAGGCATGCATGAAATTGGACACTCCAAATCGTGCTTGCATAGTTGGATTGTGTAGTGTGTACGTGGTCTGTTCATGTCGTGCAATCTGATGTTTCTGTGAATCCCAGAACGGAGATAGAATTCATGTTCCGCATCATCGGATCGATCAGCTAAGTAGGAGTAGTATTTTACTTTTTTTTATTTAGCTGCATGTAATAACAAAGTGTGCAATCATTCTGAACTTAGTTATTCGGCGTTCTTCCCACATGGGTTTTGAAATGGGCCGGCACATTGGATGATTTTTGGAATGCGATTAGGGCCTCGTTTAGATGCCAAAGTTTGGGGGCAAACTTTACATAGTAAACGTCGCGTCACACTGTAGCAATTTTATTTTTATTTGGTAATAATTGTCCAAACACTGATTAATTAGGCTTAAAATGTTCGTCTTGCAAAGTACAACAAAACTGTGCAATTAGGTTTTTATTTCATATATATTTAGTACTCCATATATGTGCCGGTATTTTGATGTGACGAGGAATAGGAATTCTGCATAGTAGATTTGGTGGCCAAACTTTAGTATCTAAACATGGCCTAGGTTGGTGAGGCCATGACGGTTCTTCCCTATGGGCTCCATGACCCATGCAGGCCAATATTTTTAGTCAAAATTTGACAAAGGTGGAATCAGCATTACTAGCGCCCGGACGTTCAGACGCTCGCGACTTGTTTCCCGCGCGTAGCGAGCGGATGGCGCAGACCTCAGCTTGCTCCGGGTACACCACGCGTGCATCACGCTGCCATCGGCCCACCCGGGGCTAGCACCTCCATGGGCGTCTGCGTGCTCGTCGAGTAGGGTTTCCCTACCAAGCTCGAACTATCACGGTGAGATGGAGGGAAGGGAAGGAAGTGGAGGAAGAGGAGAGGGCGAGGCACGCCGCGCGAGGTAGGAGCCGAAGCCTTGCGGCAGGCCGTTGTCCGCTAGCCACCGGCGCCATTGCAACATGTGCAACACCCGATTTACTTTTGAAACATCTAGATGAAACATCTGCAACATACGTCTGAAGGTAGATGAAATACTTAAAATATGCATATGAAACACTTGAAAAAACACCTAAAAACACTTGGAAATCCATTGCAAAACATATACAACATCCAGATAAAACACTTGCAACATATGTGTGAAACATATGCAACATCCAAATAAACACACTTGCAACATACGTATGAAAAAATAGATGAAACATTTGGAACAGACGTTTGCATCATACGTGTATAGCCATTGCAACATATATGCAACATCCCGATATACTTTTGCAACATTCATACAAAACACTTGCAAGATACCTTTGAAACATCTAAAACACTTGAAACATATGCTTGCAACATAGGGGCATCAATGGCCCAGTGTACACCCAGGCACAGGCGCATGCCTCTCCTTCCTGTCGACGAGCGATGTTGATGGGGGCGCAGGCGTAGGCCTCCCCAGGTCAGGCGCATGCCTCCCATGCCTCCCCTTCTGCGATGGGCGAGGTGGATGGGGGCGCGGCACGGGATGGGGGCACAATGCTGGATGGTGGCGCGAACCGCGGAGCAACCTGGCACGGGGTGCAGGTGTGGCGCCGCCGCGCTGGAGAAGGCCGTAGCGGTAGGTGCGCTACCTGCAGCGAGCGGCCCTACACAACTGCATTGGAGAAGACAAGCGGCTCTGTCATTTTTTTTTGGAGATACGGAGGCGGAGTGCGGGCGCGCTATGAAGCAGCGAGCGGAGTGCGGGTGCAGGGCATCCGGAGGGACAGACGCCGCATCCTATCCACTACCGAGGTGGAATTGGTGGTAAACGCTGCAAATGCCAAAATTTACGAACAAAATCTTGAACATTTGCCATAAGACATTGTAATAATTATATTTTGCTAATTTCTCAGATCTGTGGAGGGAGAAGACGGGGAAATGTCTTTTTTTCATTGTATTCATCTTCTATACATGTGGTCTGGGATATGCTTTGTCCTCTCAACTAGGCCCCACACCATGTCTACCACCACCAAGTCTGGACACACTTACACAACCACAACATACGCTGTGCGGCGGGGCGCGTCCTAGCTCGAGTCATGGGGCATCACACTCTCACCGCTCGTCCTCCTCCTTTTGCTCGCACTCCTAATCAACAGTTTGGCACACTCTGCCTCACCTCCCTCACCGACCGTGGCATGACACTAATCTCTCCACACTTGCCTATCTTCCCTCCCAACTTGCCATCCTTGTTGCCTCCCTGCTACCACCTCCTATGGTTCCACTTAAGGATGAAAACGGTCGGAAACGGTCGAAAACGGACTTACGATATAGAAAAACGAAAACGGTCGGTTCGGAATATTTCTACATTTAGCAATTAAAGAGTACAAAAAATGGTCGTGAAACCAATTGAAACTGACAATTTTTCATGTTAAAAAACGGTTCATAATATAGAAAACGAAAGCGGTCAGTTCGGAATATTTCTATTCCGTTTTCATCCTTAGTGCCACTCTGAAAGTCCTATGTTTGGTGTTGGTAATTAGTGACAATGCCTAAGTACTAATCCTATGCCTAAGTTGTATGTAGCATATGAGGATTAGTACATTCCAAGGTTGGTGGCAAGATGGACATGGTGATCATGATGGCCACACTTGGATTTGGATGCAACCCTACGTGATCAAGGCAAAGGTATATGCTTAAGGGTTGTATTTTAGTAACCAAGACACCTAGTGGGTGTGGTTACATTATAGGATAGATAGCCGTACTATAAAGAGGGGAATGACGCGGCTATTGAACTCCTAAGTGCCTCTAGGTGTGCATTTCATGTCATATGCATTTGGATAGAACTAATAACGCCTCGAAAAATGATTGTGAAAATGCTAACACACATGCACATTGTGATGATCACTTGGTGGTGTTAGCACGTTTGCGACGGCGTTGGAGTTTAAGCGGTAGAGAGGGTTTGGGGTCCTCTCTCCCTCCCGTCGAGCGTGCGAGCGCGGGATTCAGGTGATTTCGAGAAAATGAAATGCCTATTTTCTACTACGCCGGAAGTCGGAATTCAAACGAAAATCAAACGGAAGCAAACGGAGGTCACAGTGGTGACCGGACGCTGCACCGGACGCTGCACCGGACGCGTCCGGTCAGTGTCCAGTGTCTGCGCGTATTTCAGTCGTTTGATCGGACGCGAGGCGCGTCCGGTCACAGGCGACCGGACGCGTCCGGTCGTCCAGGGAGCTTACTGGACTCCCACCGGACGCGGGCACTGTGGCGTCCGGTCAGTTCTTCAGCGCGTCCGGTCGTTGGTTCGTTTTGCGCGACTTAGTGTTGACCGGCGCGTCCGGTCAGTCACGGGACCGGCGCGTCCGGTCGTGACCAGCGCGTCCGGTGGTTCCGACCGGCGCGTCCGGTCAATAGTTCGGAAAATAGCCGTTACGCGACCGGCGCGTCCGGTCAGTTGGACCAGCGCGTCCGGTCAGCGCGTGTTCTGCTGGATCTCGTTCCTAACGGCTATATTCGAAGGGGTACGTCTATAAATACTCGTTGGCCGGCTCAAGGCTCTCCCTCTTGGACTTTTTGACATACTTGTGAGCACTTTGAGCTAAGCAACTCCCCTCCCACTCATCTCTCTTGCTTGTTTGCATATTCGAAGTGAGATTGAGTGATCCAAGTGCATTTGCATTGTGAGATAGCATCTAGTTGGCACTTGGTGGTTGATTTGCTGCGGGATTCTTGTTTCTCTTGGTGGTTGCCGCCACCTAGACGGCTTGGAGCAGCTTGGAGGCATTGGCAAGAGTTGGTGTTTGTTCTTGGCCACCTCCGGTGATTGTGAGGGGTTTGTGCCTATCTCGGCGAAGCGCCAAAGGCAACATTAGTAAATTGCTCGTGTCATTGCAACCTTTTGCCATTTGGTAGGTTCTTGTGGTGCCTTTTGAGAGGCTCGGTGTGAGACCGATTAGCCACCGAACCACGTGGTGAAGAGGGACACAACGGGGACTAGCGTGCCGGCAAGCACGTGAACCTCGGGATAAATCTTTGTGTCATCATTCATATTGTGATTGATTGATCCCGGTGTTCGGTTGTCTTGGAATTCATTGTTGATCATATTGGTTGGCTCAATACTTCGTCCCTCGGTGAAACCCTCCTAACTCAACTCCGCTTTACTTTCTTAGTTATCTTTGCTAGCTAGTTTGCTTTGCTAGAGTAGCTCTTTTGTGTAGCTTGCTAGTTGTAGTTGTAGTTACCTTCTCGGTTCGACTTGTGCGGTTGAGTGCCAATATACTAGAATTGTGATTTGGATAGGTGGCTTGCAAACTCCCCGTAGGCTAAGCAAAACTCGTATCTCGCTATTTGTTATATTGATAAACTTGTTTAGCTTGTCTTTGTAGAAAGTTTTAAAAGGCTATTCACCCCCCTCTAGCCATCTAGACCTTTCACACTCTCGACCTTCTCTTCCCCCTTCTTACTCGCCATTTACAACGGGACAGTGTCTTAGAAGCCTATCTCGCCACAAGGCAATACATGGTCAGCTTGCTTGGCACGACACTATAGCAATCGTCAACCTCCTCATACGGCTTGCCTCAACGCACATCTTCATGATATTTTGGTACGTATCGCCATGCACTCCTATGTTTTCATCCATGGCGAGGAAAACACATAGTGGGGCATGGCGGCCAAGATAGTGAAAGTCACTTCATGCCTCTATTTTTTTAGACGAGTCACTTCACGCCTCTAGGAATGGGAATGGGAATGGGAATGGGAAGATGAAGGCATGCAAGGATAAAATTGCAATTTCACCTTTGTTCGATGTCTTAGAGCAAAATTTGTTTTTTTGTCTCTATCTACTCCCTCTGTCTTTAAATGGTAAATGTAGTCTGATCAACAAAATGTTATACACAATAGATTTTGACCATTTGGTTTCTCTTACAACATGTTGTTATTTGCTAAAAAAATCAATATCATGTTAGAACCACTTTGAATATAAATCTAATGGTGTAAGCTTTATGTCCTAAGGAGTGTATAATTTGAACAATTTGTTAGTTAAAGTTTATAAAATTTGATTTTTTTTCTGGTACGAAACACGATTGTCATTCAGCACCCTGTTCGCTGGATGGTTTCTGCGGCTGATAAGCCGGCTGGTGCTGTTTTGTTGTGAGAGAAAAATACTGTACTATAGCTGATAAGTCGGACTAATAAGTTCAAGCGAATAGGGTGCAAATATGGAGAGAATGTTATTTATGTTTAGTTGAAGTGGCCCTGTCACTGTGTGCTGAGATGCTGATGCGCCGAGTCAGAGTTGACTTGGTGCTGCCAGCTGTGGCTAATTTATTTCTTGGAAGCAACGCGAACCGCGAATCTCATCCGCACACGATTTTCCAATAATGCTTGCTGGCAAGGCAAATCTGTGTCTTTTGACCGTTTGAGAATTCTTAATTTGATCCGTGGATCCATCGGTTAGCGCTGCTCTGAGTTTTCTGACCACTTAATTTTGTTATTAAGCATACCATGCCGTGTCGAGCAGATACGAACATCACAAAAAAAATTACCCCTTGCTCTCCCAATGTGAACACAGAGACGGTTTAATTTTCGCCACAAGATAACGTAGAGGCAGGGGCATGCAGGAGTGAGCTGAGGTCTGAGCTGTGCTTTGAGGTACCTCGAAGCTGCGAACAATGGTGAAGCAAATTCTACTGCTGAACTGCTGATCATCTTGACACATGAACAGGATCCACATGCGACCACGTGAAATATCCGTGTTAAAAATATGTTGACATGCTCGTCAACGTGTTGCTACGAATCCGTTTTTCTTATCTAGTTATATCAACAAGAACTAGCAACAAATCCGCACGAATAGCGTGGCTATATTTCTTATAATTTTTGAATGTGCACCAGACCATGTATCATTTCTATTAATCAAAGAAAATATTACAAGTAAGCGGTCTGAAAGACCACAAACTGACAAATAGCCAAAACCATGAAAAACCGTACACAACTAGGAAATACTCCGTAAGAGTCGCCAAGGATTCATGTGCCTGGAAGGCTTCAGGTTCTTGCTTCATCTTTAATTTATCTAAATGTAGTTCAGCATCGAATTCTCGCCTTTCAGACAAAAGTGCGGCCATTTATTTCCTTCTAAGGCCCCCTTTGGGACATATTCTAGAAAACTTTTCTGTGTACTGTGCTTTTTCCCTTGAAAATGAATGGATTCCTGTACATTTCATATAAGGGGTCCTAAATCTTCATGCGAGGAAGAGGAGTCAGCGAAGCCCCTTTTTTCTGTTCAATTCATAAAGGGGTCCTAAATCTTTTTATCCAACTAGCTAGCAAATCCGTTCGTGTGTTGCATTTAATACAATTCGTGTACGTTGGAATCAAACTCCATTGCATGGACAAAAATTTATGATCCCAGTGCAACACACGGACATATATCTAGCAAATCATTAGAAGTTTGATCAAAATTTTTAAAAAATATATCAGCATGTATATTGCATTATATAGGTAAATTTTGAAAATATCTTTCACAGTCTATTGATGAAGCTCTTTTTGATACCGTAAATATTATTTTCTTTCTACAAAATTGGTCAAACTTAGGTCCATTTGACTTAGAACAAATAAAAATCTCTTGATTATATTCCAGGGGGAGGGAGTAGCTTTGTACAATGATGGATGTTCAAAAAAAGGGGAAATACTTTGTGCGGTATAAAACAGGTCCAAAAGAATCATCAACTATATATCTCTGTAATAATAATACTAATATAAGAGAACTAAAAGAACCTCTATCGCAAAAAGGAAAAAAAAAAGAACAAAAAGAAGCCAGTAGTAGTAATAAGAAACGCAGGAAGCTAGAAAGCACCAAGATTCAAGAACTCTCTACCGATGACATCATGGTTAACTGGTCATCCTCAAACTAGTGGCCGGGTCCCCTGGGGCTTGGTCCGGCCGGCAGCCGCGCCATTAGCAGCTCCACCGCCTCCTTGACGGTGATCCTCTCCATCGCCGCCGTCGTGTGGCAGTGGCACCCTGAGCCCGGCCTGGCGCTGACCTCATGGCGCCGGCGGAGCGTGTGATGACGCAGACAAGAACGACGACGACGAGGGACGCGGCAAGAAGCAGATGTTGCCGCCGTTGTGTCGGCGAACAACCCATCGCATGCATGCAGTTGCACGGCCGGAACCAAAGGAAAGGCTGAGCGAGCTAGCGTGCGTGCGTGTGCAAGAAGAAGGAGGAGGAGGTGAGAGGAGCTGATTGCTGACTTGGTCTTGAGAACTAAGCTTTGGCAGCTTATACTTGCACGCTGGGTGTTGTGCTCTTAGCTTTATATAGGAAGACGGCCGGGGTACATGATGAAGGTCTTGGCTGCTAGTTTAAGACTTTGTTTAGCGTGTGGGTCAAGTCTCAAGTGCTTTTATATTAGTCAGCTGGGAGATACGAACCCGTGTTTGTGTAGTAGTAGTAGGAATAATTGGTTTCCTGCTGATGAGAGGAGAGGATCGAAAATAATTGGGGGTACTTGGGTACAGATGTTGAATAGTTTCCTCCATTTCACAAAAGTAACAAATGGGACTTCCTTTCCATTTTCTCTTAAGAAGCTTGTCTTTGGTTAGAATAGCTCCATATTCATCATTAGCCACATAAAATTTTTGATTTTGTGCAGGTACCTTTCCTTTTTAAATCTTCTAATGATTTGGGCCAACATCAATACTAGCTAGTCATTGCATTGTACATAGACTTCGAATTTTTTCCAACTTCCAAGATATTAAATCAGGTCCTTCCTGTAACTCAAAATTCAATACTTTCTCCCAAATATGCTCCCAAGTATCCTTTAGATCATCAAATACTTTCTCCCATCGCTTGAGGAAGTGAGCCTAGCTCAATTGGTTGGGTGAGAGATGTAGCAATGCACCCAACCACCTAGAATCAAATCCTGTCTTGGACTGAATTTATGTGCCTATTTCTCTTTTTAATGAAAAACCACCTAATTCCTCCTAGGTTAGATCTTATTTTTTTATTAGCCATCACCTGGAAGTTAGCACAATTTCGCCCTTCTTGACTTGTGCTACATTTACCTCTTTATTCTCGCACAACTCATATAAAGCTGTGAATAATGTATCCAATGATTTTTCATATATCCAAGAGTCTAGCCAAAGACTAGTACATTCCCCATTTTTATCTGTAACATGTCTTCCAAGCAAATATATGTTTTTAACTTTGAGTAAATCATACCAAACAGGAGAATCATTACATTTATGCTTCACATGGTGAATAGAACTGGTTTTCAAATACTTGAAGAGCATGGGGGCACATGCCCTCAAGGGTAAAAAAAATTATGTCTGAACGATGGCATTCCACTCTACCCAATCAACCCATATCATCTCCCACCAAGACCATAAAGTTCCTGTTGATGTTTATTGTCTCATCATACAAAAAACTTTTATGTATATAGTGTTTTGGATATTAGGTTAAGCTAGATGATACAAGGTTTTTGGATATTACCTTCTCGTAGAAAGCATAAAGGACATGGTTAGAAGACAACTTTTTGTGCTCTAGGAGTGCAATCTCTGGCTCAACACATAAGCTGGCAACTTCAACTTGCTCTGCACACTATGAGCCGACTTCATTTGTTGTTGCTTGGAAATAATGCCTTAATCTGGTCCCACTCTCCTCAACGTTGGATAGGTCAGTAAGCACTATTAGGTACCTCTTCTCCTTTAAATATTTCTTGAATGCACCAACCAAACCACCTTCTGTCATCATCCTCATCATTCGCAAATCTTGGGCCCCAGGAGTAGAGTCTTGTTGTGTTGTTGTCACTATTTCTTCAAGAGAATCAACATAGAATTGCCTAACGATGTTTTTCAAAAACTCAGTTGGATTGAAGGGGTGCATGATCTGAATCAAGGCATGGCATTCAAACTTCTTCATTCTTTTCAGGTCGTCGTAGGCTAGTTTGATGATGGATGCCTCCTGCAGAACATATAGTGAATATAACTGGTTTTCAAATACTTGAAGAGCAGGGGGCACATGCCCTTAAGGGTAAAAAAATTGTGTCTGAACGGTGGCATTCCACTATGCCCAATCGACCCATATCATCTCCCACCAAGGCCACAAAGTTCCTGTTGATGTTTATTGTCTCATCTCATACAAACAACTTTTATGTAGATAGTGTAGTCGTACCTGCTCTTTCCCTATGCAGACCATGGAGCTTGGTCAATATTCTGCAAGAGAATGGGGATGACCTATCCATGGAAACCACAACATCAATATCGGAGGTGCTCATAGGGGTAGGGTGTGCGTGCTTGCGTTCATAGGGGTGAGTGTATACTCGTGTATATGAGCGTCTGCATCTGTAACTGGGTCTCGCAAAAAAAAACAAGCTAGCCGTGTGAAATATCTATTTGGGTTTTGGTAATCGAGTGATAACATAGTGGACTTGCATGTTTCATGTGAGATCATAAGGTTAGGTTTAGTCCACAAGATAGAGTTGAGAAACATAAAGGCCATGTGATGGAGTTGGAAAGGATCATTGAAAGGATCTATAGCATGCGATGGAGGTGGTAATTGGTAGTCTTTTTGAAACTTACAAACTCGATCAAATTGTCAAATCGCGGAGCCTCCGCGCGTCAAAGCAAAAAATATAGCAGAATATAATGAATGAACTTTAGATCGATTGTAATACCAACCTTCCCCGGGAGTGTGTTGTTGGCCTTCTCAAAGCAGTGGTTTACCTAGAACTCGTGGAGAGAGTAGATCAAGTGCAAACCTTAAAAAGCAATTCAAACCCAAGTAAAATGCAAGAACAAGCACAACACACAAGACAACTATAAAATTCACTAAGAAAGAGTTGTAAGTATTCAAACTCTATTACAAGGTTTGAGATACTATTTAGAAGATATTTAACTCTTTAGTGTATCCACCAATATTTTATTTAGAAAAATAAATGATAATTCCTCTATTCTATTCATATGTGCATCTACGTACTGCGTTTCATAACTTCAATTTTGTACCAATCACACATTCACACTGTGATGAGGATCACTGGGTAATCTCTAATCCATGAAACTGGTCAAGTAGTTACTATACTTTGACAAGAAACAAAACTGCTCCCTCCATCCCAAATTATAAGATGTTTTGGTTTTATAGATACATATAGATGTGTTATGTACCTGGATATACACTATGTCTATTAGATACGTAGTAAAAAAACAATGTATCTAGAAAAAAACAAAACATATTATAATATGGAATGGAGAGAGTAGTAAACACGGGAGCACCGTCTTTAAAGATACGGAAGGACTAGCGCCCAGACGTCCGGATGCCTGCGCCTATAAGTCGTTTCTCACGCCGTTTCACGCGCTCATGCGGGGCCCGTGTCGCCCCGAGCATCACCAGCATCGAGAAAGAGAGGGAGGGGGCGGCGGATGCCTAGCCGGTGCCGGAGGAGGAAGAGACACCGATGCAAGGTAGCAGAAAAGCGAGAAGGGAGATGCAACATCCGATCTACTTTTAAAACATGCAGATGTAACACTTGCAACATACGTCTGAAGGCAAATGAAACAAACACTTGCTACAAAACCAGATCTACTTTTGAAACATCCTGATGAAACACTTGCATTATACGTACGGAAACAACTGAAACACTTGGAACATACATTTGAAATACTTGCAAAAACATATATGCAACATCCAGATAAAACACTTGCAAACATACGTCTAGAAAAACAGATGAAACATTCAGAACATACACTTGAAACATACATGTATAGCCATTGCAACATGTGCAACATCCGATCTACTTTTGCAACATCAAGATGAAACACTTGCAACATCCAGATGAAACATCTAAAACACTTAAAACTTACGCTTGCAACATGGGCTTTCAACGCAATGTCATCTTATTGCTTGGACAAACAGAGGCTTGTCGTTGTGGAGCTCGTCGTTGGCGCGGAGGTCGACAACGGTGCATGGAGCTCGTCATACGGTAGCGGCGCGGGCAACTCGCCGACGGGAGGGCTTCACACGAAGCTCACCCCCCTTGCCGGCTCGGTGGAGGCGGCCGCGGCTCACCAGATCGGTGGAGGCGGTCGCGGCGAGCGGGCCGGCCGTGACAAGCAGGCAGCGCAATGGAGCGCGGCCACAGCGAGCACGGCCGCGCGCAAGCAGGCAACACGGTGGAGGCAGCCGCACGTGAGCAGGCAACACGGTGGAGGTGGCCACACGTGACCGGGTAGCGTGCTGTGGAGGCGGGCAGGGCGGTGAATGTGGACAGGAGCGAGAGAGGGCGCGGTGGAGAATTTTACTTTTTTCGGTGGGGTGCGGACGAGAGGGAGCGAAGACGCGATAACGAATGAGAGACACGTCCGTCCGTACGGACACCCGTATGGAATCATTATGGTTAAATATAGGATCAAAAATAGTCTTAATTCTACAATACCATATATAAAAATCTATATATGTAGCTCGATATATGATTTTGACCCTAAACTCCAAGAATCGCTTGTCGTAGAGTCTATGATCTTAACGAATCGGCCGTTTATCTGGCAACCGGATTCGACTAGGACTACGGATACATCCCCACACGTCGTGTCGGACTCGGCCCATTCTCGCCCTATAAAAGGCATACAGGCGCCCAACGAGTCCCAGGCATCTCCAAGCCGGGCTCACGGTACGCTGGCCAGCAAGGCAGCAATCGACCGCGAGACGACGGAGAGAACCAGCCTGATGATGAGCTCCTCCACTGCCGACGGCAATAACGAGCTCTCCTCGCCGAAGGCCGCCGCGGCCAGCGTCAAGTGCGAAGGCGTGGAGTTCACGGTGACGGAGCGCAACGAGGTCGCCGAGGTGGGGAGGGGCGGCGGCGTCGCCGCGCCGCGCGTGCTGGACGGCGAGAGCTTCTTTGACGCGGGCACGGGCACGCGGCACCACTTCGTGGACGTGCAGGGGCAGGCCGAGGCGATGCTGTTCCGGGTGTCCGTACGCGAGGACCAGCGCTGCATCGTCGCCGTCTCGAGGTGTTGTTAATTAGGGTTTAATTAGCGTGTCACCATGGATCGATCGATCGTGTGTGGTCGCGTGTGATGTTGTCAAGGCATGCATGAAATTGTTGGACACTCAAATCGGCGTGCGTATTCGGATTGCCTACGTGGTTTGTTCATGCCATGCAATCAGTTTCTGTGAATCCCAGAACCGGAGAGCTAGAATTCATCGAACATGAAGTGTTAGTTATCCGAATATCATCGGATCGATCAATCTACTAGTACTAGTATAGGAGTAGTACTCTGCTTTCTTACATAGTTACATGTAACGAAGTGTGCAATTAACGTAGTTATTCGGCGTTCCATAGCCCATTGGATGATTGGAATGGAATGATATGAAGTTGGTGAGGCCATGACGGTTCTTCTATGGGCTCCATTGCCATCACACATATGTCAATATCTTTGGGCCCTTTTTATCCACAAAACTAACAACTAGTTGACTAATTTTTAGTCCCTAAATATCCAAACAGGTGAACTAATTGAGCATATGGCAGATGCTGCTATGGGGGAGGCGAGTGCACTTAGAGAAGGGATGATGCTGGCACAAATGATGGGATGCAACCGACTAATGATTCAATCAGATTGTTCGGAGGTAGTAGAAACAATGAGACAAGGGGGCATCTCAGCAACGGTAAGTGCACCAATATATGATGATTGTTACATGCTTTGGCAAGACTTTGTTTCTATTTGTATTGAGCATTGTAATCGTGAAGCGAATTGTGTAGCTCATGAATTAGCTAGTGTAGCTATGCAAAGTAAGTTATTTTGTAATTGGGTCGATCAACCCCCTAGTTTTATACTAGGAGCCTTGGTGAACGATGTAACTATTATTCAAGATCAATAAAGTGCGCCAAATGGCTTCAAAAAAAATTGTTAGTTCATTAGTCATGAACTGGTTGTTAGTTCACTAGTTCACTTATAGGAGCTAATAGGACTAGTTGTTAGTCCTAGTCCATCCAAACAAGTCCTTAGTCAAAATTTGACAAAGGTGGAATTGGTGGTTAATGTTGAAGACACCAAAATTTATGAATGTTATAAATTCACGATCATTTACCGTAAGATGTTGTAACAATTATATTGGGGGGTTGGGGGGGGGGTTTGATTGCCTTTTTTGTCCTTGGTTGGGGGGGGGGGGGGGGGTGATTGCCTTTTTTTTTGTCCTTGTATTCATACTCTGTACGTGCGGTCTTTGATATGCTTCATCCCTCTTAGCTAGTCCCCACATCATATGGGTCCCACATACACTATTTACTTTTTGTTTTTTTTTGCTCAACTTTTTTTAACACCTCTTTAAGCCGGCGCAACGTAGTGCGCCCCCTTGTGCTAGTATAACTGATTTTCAAAGAGTTGAAGAGTAGGGGGCACATGCCCAGAGGCAGAACCAGGAGGGCTAGCAGGGGCCGTGGCCCCCCAAGCACAGTAGATTCATATAAATACCTATATAAATATTTGTATTTATAGCACAAAAATATTAATTTCACATTTTTTATTAAAATATGATGATTTTTGTTAGAAATAGTGTAGATTTTTTTGAAAATTTGTTGAAACATATAATTATGTATATTTTATCACACTAAAAAATACGATCACATTTGTCTAACCCCCTTAATCAAAATCGCTGGTTCTGCCTCTGCACATGCCCTTAAGGGTAAAAAAATTGTGTCTGAATGGTGGCATTCCACTGTACCCAATCGACCCATATCATCTCTCACCAAGGCCACAAAGTTCTTACTGATGTTTATTGTCTCATCTCATACAAACAACTTTTATGTAGATAGTGTAGTCGTACCTACTCTTTCCCTATGCAGACCATGGAGCTTGGTCAATATTCAGCAGGAGAATGGGGATGACCTACCCATGGAAACCACAACATCAATATCGGAGGTGCTCATAAGGGTAGGGTGTGTGTGCTTGCGTTCATAAGGGTGAGTTTATGCTCGTGTATATGAGCGTCTGCGTCTGTAACTGGTCTCGCAAAAACAAACAAGCTAGCTGTGTGAAATATCTTTTTGGGTTTTGGTAATCGAGTGATAACATAGTGGACTTGCATGTTTCATGTTAGATCTTAAGGTTAGGTTTAGTCCACAAGATAGAGTTGAGCAACATAAAGGCCATGTGATGGAGTTGGAAAGGATCATTGAAAGGATCTATAGCATGTGATGGAGGTGGTAATTGGTAGTTTTTTGAAACTTAAAAACTCGATCAAATTGTCAGATCGCGGAGCCTCCGCGCGTCAAAGCAAAAATATAGCAGAATATAATGAATGAACTTTAGATCGATTGTAATACCAACCTTTCCGAGGAGTGTGTTGTTGGCCTTCTCAAAGCGGTGGTTTACACGGAACTCGTGGAGAGAGTAGATTAGGTGCAAACCTTAAAAAGCAATTCAAACCCAAGTAAAATGCAAGAACAAGCACAACACACAAGACAACTATAAAATTCACTAAGAAAGAGTTGTAGGTATTCAAACTCTATTACGAGGTTTGAGATACTATTCAGAAGATATTTAACTCTTTAGTGTATCCACCAATATTTTATTTAGAAAAAATAAATGATAATTCCTCTATTCTATTCATATGTGCATCTACGTACTGCATTTCATAACTTCAATTTTGTACCAATCACACATTCACACTGTGATGAGGATCACTGGGTAATCTCTAATCCATGAAACTGGTCAAGTAGTTACTATACTTTGACAAGAAACAAAACTGCTCCCTTCATCCCAAATTATAAGATGATTTGGTTTTATAGATACATATAGATTTGTTATGTACCTAGATATACACTATGTCTATTAGATACATAGTAAAAAAAATAATGTATCTAGAAAAAACAAAACATATTATAATATGGAATGGAGGGAGTAGCAAACACGGGAGCACCATCTTTAAAGATACGGAAGGACTAGCGTCCGGACGTCTGGACGCCTACGCCTATCAGTCGTTTCTCACGCCGTTTCACGCGCCCACACGGGGCCCGTGTCGCCCCGAGCATCATCAGCATCGAGAAAGAGGGGGAGGGGGCGGCGGATGCCTAGCCGACGTCGGAGGAGGAAGAGACACCGATGCACGGTAGCAGAAAAGCGAGGAGGGAGATGCAACATCCGATCTACTTTTAAAACATTCAGATGCAACACTTGCAATATACATCTGAAGGCAAATGAAACACTTAACATGCATATAAAACACTTGCTGCAACACCAGATCTACTTTTAAAACATCCCGATGAAACACTTGCAACATACGTACGGAAACAGCCGAAACACTTGAAACATACATTTGAAACACTTGTAAAAACATATGCAACATCCAGATAAAACACTTGCAAACATACGTCTAGAAAAACATATGAAACATTCAGAATATACACTTGAAACATACGTGTATAGCCATTACAATATGTGCAACATCCGATTTACTTTTGCAACATCAAGATGAAACACTTGCAACATCCAGATGAAACATCTAAAACACTTAAAATTTACACTTATAACATGGTCTTTCAACGCAATGTCATCTTGTTGCTTGGACGAATAGAGGCTTGTCGTTGTATAGCTCGCCGTTGGAGCGGAGGTCGACGACGGCGCATGGAGCTCGTCGTGCGGTAGTGGCGCGGGCAACTCGCCGATGGGAGGGCTTCACACGAAGCTCACCCCCTCGCCGGCTCGGTGGAGGTGGCCGCGGCGAGCGGGCCGGCCGCGACAAGCAGGCAGTGCAATGGAGCACGGCCGCGCGCGAGCAGGCATCACGGTGGAGGTAGCCGCACGTGAGCAGGCAACACGGTGGAGGCGGCCGCGCGTGACCGGGCAGCGCGCGGTGGATGTGGACAGGAGCGAGAGAGGACACGGTGGAGAATTTTATTTTTTCAATAGGGTGCGGATGAGAGGGAGCAAAGACGCGATAGCGAATGGGAGAGACCGCGTCCGTCCGTACGGACGCCCATATAGAATCATTATGGTTAAAGATAGGATCGAGAATAGTCTTAATTCTACAATACCATATATAAAAATATATATATGTAGCTCGATATACGATTTTGACCCTAAACTACAAGAATCGCTTGTCGTAGAGTCTATGATCTTAACGAATCGGCCGTTTATCTGGCAACCGGATTCGACTAGGACTAGGGATACATCCCCACACGTCGTGTCGGACTCGGCCCATTCTCGCCCTATAAAAGGCATACAGGCGTCCAACGAGTCCCACGCATCTCCAAGCCGGGCTCACGGTACGCTGACCAGCAAGGCAGCAATCGACCGCGAGACGACGGAGAGAACCAGCCTGACGATGAGCTCCTCCACTGCCGACGGCAATAACGAGCTCTCCTCGCCGAAGGCCGCCGCGGCCAGCGTCAAGTGCGAGGGCGTGGAGTTCACGGTGACGGAGTGCAACGAGGTCGCCGAGGTGGGGAGGGGTGGCGGCGTCGCCGTGCCGTGCGTGCTGGACGGCGAGAGCTTCTTTGACGCGGGCACAGGCACGCGGCACCACTTCGTGGACGTGCAGGGGCAGGCCGAGGCGATGCTGTTCCGGGTGTCCGTGCGCGAGGACCAGCGCCACATCGTCGCCGTCTCGAGGTGTTGTTAATTAGGGTTTAATTAGCGTGTCACCATGGATCGATCGATCGTGTGTGGTCGCGTGTGATGTTGTCAAGGCATGCATGAAATTGTTGGACACTCAAATCGGCGTGCGTATTCGGATTGCCTACGTGGTTTGTTCATGCCATGCAATCAGTTTCTGTGAATCCCAGAACCGGAGAGCTAGAATTCATCGAACATGAAGTGTTAGTTATCCGAATATCATCGGATCGATCAATCTACTAGTACTAGTATAGGAGTAGTATTTTGCTTTCTTACATAGTTGCATGTAACGAAGTGTGCAATTAACGTGACGTGTTAGTTATTCGGCGTTCCATAGCCCATTGGATGATTGGAATAGAATGATATGAAGTTGGTGAGGCCATGACGGTTCTTCTATGGGCTCCATTGCCATCACACATATGTCAATATCTTTGGGCCCTTTTTGATCCACAAAACTAACAACTAGTTGACTAATTTTTAGTCCCTAAATATCCAAACAGGTGAACTAATTGTTAGTTCATTAGTCATGAACTGGTTGTTAGTTCACTAGTTCACTTATAGGAGCTAATATGACTAGTTGTTAGTCCTAGTCCATCCAAACAAGTCCTTAGTCAAAATTTGACAAAGGTGGAATTGGTGGTTAATGTTGAAGACACCAAAATTTATGAATGTTATAAATTCACGATCATTTACCGTAAGATGTTGTAACAGTTATATTAGGGGGGGGGGGGGGTTGATTGCCTTTTTTTGTCCTTGTATTCATACTCTGTACGTGCGGTCTTTGATATGCTTCATCCCTCTTAGCTAGTCCCCACATCATATATAATGCTAGTGAGCCTGGACACGCTCACATGGCCACATCATATGTTGCACAGTGGGACACCTCCTTGATCCACCTGGCATCACTATCACTGCTCGTCCTCCTTTTTGCTCCCCACTCCTAATCGCCTGTCTGGTACAATCTGCCTCACCTCCCTCACTGACCGTGGCATGACCCTCCTCTCTCCACATTATTTGCCTCTTCCCTCCCACCATGAAATCCCTGTGTCTCCTTGCCAGTTGCCACCACCTCCTATGGTGCCACTCTCGACCTTCTCTTCCCCCTTCTTACTCGCCATTTACAATGAGGCAATGTCTTCGAAGCCTAGCTTGCCACAAGGCAATACATGCTCAGCTTGCTTGACCTAACTAAGCATGACACTGCAGCAATACTCAACCTCCTCATACGGGTTGCCGCAGTGCACACATCTTCATGATATTCTAGTACACGCATCGCCGTGCACTCCTATGCATGTTTGCATTCGTGGCGAGGCAACACATAGCGGGGCGTGGTGGCCAAGAACAAAGAGAGACGCTTTCACACTTTTGAGAATAGGAAGATGAAGGCATGCAAGGTTAAAAACGCTAATTTCACTTTTGTTGGATGTCTTAGAGCAAAATCTATCTTTTTTTCTTTCTCTAACTACTTTCTCTAGTCTTGAAATAAAAAAAGTAGTTTGATCAATAAAATGTTATCCGTAAATAATAGATTTTGACCACTAATTTTTCTTACAACATGTTGTTATTTGCTAAAGAATCTATCATTTTAGAACACACTTTGGGGGACAAACCATTGACCAGCTACTACCCAAGTTTGTTCACTCCATTTCCTTTTAAAAAGGGGGGTATTATTAGGATTTTTTTAGAAATTAAAGTCGCTAGCTTTTTTTTTATGTTTGAACCATTATAATAAATTTATTTTACAACATATTGTCATTTATTATTATAAAACTATTGTTTACTAAACGACATTTGAGACACAAATCTATTGATACATGTATTGTGTGCGATATCAAAGTTTCTAATATTTGACTTTTTGGATCCTAGTTGCCCTACATTTTGAAATAGAAGAAGTATACAGTACCATAGTACATTGTCGGTGACAAACTAGGAGGAGCCTTAGTTGGGACTCGGTGAATTTAGCATATGCTTATCTCAAACCAGAAGCCTTATGTTTCGGGTGAGAGACAGACGCAATTGTGGACGATTTATGTTTTTCAAATCATCGAATTCATGGAAGGGACATGTGCCCCACTCGACTTTTCATATTTCTGAATTTGTGATTTGGTATCCTGTTTAATTAGGCCATGTTTGTAAATCTTGGAACATGAATGTCTCAGTGCGGAAGCATGGCCACCGCGCCGGTGCCGGCGGCGGCACTTACGCGGGCGGCGGTGGTTGGGGTGCCATTACGTGTGACTGTGAGCACCTGGATTAGCGCTGCATTTTGGCACTAAGCGCTGCGGTCACCGCGCATGCCTCCATGCGCCAAGCCTCCTCGCGCTACGCTCGCCGCTCCTCGAGTTGTCGCATACCTTGGATGGAATCGGTCCAGTAGTTCCTCAACGTTCTTGTGGCCGCCGCCGATCGCGATCGTGATCCCGATCCACCACCGCCGCTAGACACCTTTCCCATCATGTCGTCGGAGGCGAGGGGCGCCGCCGGGGCCGCGTCCACGCTCGCGCCGGAGCTACGTCTCACCGGAGTAGGGCTGCGCGCCCGCACTGGAGCCCGCAACGAAGAGAAATGGTCACTCGAGGGAAAAAAGAATGAAGCAGTATCTTCCATAACCAGTAGCAGGCTGGTAATTTCTTTGAAGTTGCCACCTCCATGGCAGGTGAAAGCAGGGGGGGCTACTGTGACTGTGAGTTTTGTATTAGAGCAAAACTAGCTTTTGGCCCAAAGTAGTTGTAGGTTTTTACCTCTTTGGTTGCCTTTTGGCTTTTTAGGGAGCTAGCAAGTTTAGAAGCCCAACCAGAGAGGGGGGGGGGGATCGCTTTTGTATTCTTATTAGATTTGAAGCAGGCTATTTCAAGGTAAAGAACTACCTATAGAAAGATAAATAAGATGATGGCAAGTCCAAGCACCGGAGAGAGAATGAGCAAAGGCAAAAAATAAAAAAAACTAAATGGGATAGAAACCAAAGGGAGACTGGGAGGAAGATAGTGAAATGAAGGGAACAAATCATGTATAGCTAGGGCCGTGAATGTAGGTGATTCCAATCATAGAAGCCACTTGTTGGCATGGATGAAGTTATCGGCTGTGCAATTTGCTGCCACAGCAGCATCGTTGATGACATGGAACCCTGTCCAGTTGACGCGCCTTTTCCTGTCTGCACCGAATCTCGTGTTTTGGTACTCGCCATAGTAGATGGTGTCAAGGATCGAAACTACGGCGAAAGTAAATTTTGCCCTAAAGGGCATGTGCCTCATGCACATCCGATGAGCTGGAGGCATATGCCCTTAAGGGGAAAAAATGTTTCCTAAATTGTGGCATTCCACTTCTCCAGCCTGATACTTCGCTGAAGTTGTGCCCGGGCAACGTCTTCTTCATTGTACAATCCTGGAAAACAAAATCTCAGTAGTTGTCCGATCCATTGCATCCCTGAGCAGTTATGACATTGTGCTTGCCGGGCACCATCTTGGCCAAGAGCAAGGCGCAATCCTAGAACATCACCCTGGATCAGAATGTTCATGATTTTACAACCTGCCCAATACATCCATATTAATCACATCCAAACCGCAAAAAAAAAAACATGGTTGAGGTGGTTACGGGTAAAACCCATTAATTAAAAAAAATGAATTAAGCACGTTGGCAGTTCGGGTAGGGCCAGTGGCCCCGTGGGTAGCTACGTGAATACGCCAGTGGATGCCTCAGGCAAGGCAGCGAGCTTGAGAGTTACTTGCATAAGTCTATATACAAGCTAGGACTTATCTCAAAGCAATCTCAGCTTGCATCTCACAATTCACCAAGAAATAATTGATCCATTGCTATTTGAACCCCCTCCTCCAGCACCTGTCACACAAAACTGTGGTGCTTTTGACTGAACTACGAGTCCCATGCACCGATGCTAAAAAATGGGTTTCTCAACAGTCGCGGCTTGAGCTAATTCAGGCAGCCTGGGGTGTGTTCACTTCCCATGCAAACCTAAAATATTTTCTCTTTCACTCATCACATCGAATCTTTGGACATATGCATGAAACATTAAATATAGATAAAAAAGATAACTAATTACATAGTTTGTCTGTAAATGTCGAGACGAATCTTTTGAGCCTAGTTAGTCTACGATTAAACAAATTTTGTCAAATAACAATGAAAGATGCTATAATAAATTTTCACTCATTTTTCTTCAACCGAACACACCTGGATTGAACAACACAAGCCCGTCAGCGCACGCGGGCACGCGGGAATAAGCCCGGTGGGACCCACATGGCACAATGATCCGTTGACCTTAACCGCAGTTCCACCGTTGCTCTTGACTTCTTTGTTCCCTGGCGACCTCGCCCGTATGGCCACTCCCCCGCGTGCTGCCTCCTCCGGCAAGCCACGCCACGGGGCAGCGCACACGACGCGCGCGCAAGTAAAGTTTCGCCGCGGGCACGCCGGCCCGGATGCCACCCGCGCCAGGAAGAGCCCTCCACCTCCATGGCCACGGCCACGGCCACGGCACCGCGGCGGAGGCACGCGTCGACAGGCGCCGCGGCGGGGGAGTGGGCGGCGGTGTCGGCCTCGGGCGAGTGGCGGGCGGAGGCCATCGGGAAGCACCAGCTGGTGCGGCGGACGGGGCTGTCGGCGCGCGACCTCCGCGCGCTGGACCCGGCGCTGTCGCACCCGTCCAGCGTCATGGCCCGGGACCGCGCCGTCGTCGTCAACCTGGAGCGCGTCCGCGCCGTCATCACCGCGTCCGAGGTGCTGGTGCCCGGGCCGCATGACCCCACCGTCGCTCCGCTCGTCGCCGAGCTCCGCGCGCGTCTCACCGCCGCCGCCACCTCGCCCGCGCCGCCTCGTGCGGTCTCGGTCTGTGTCTGTCTCTCTTGCTTGTCTCCGCCCGAAACTCCGAATCCGATCCGTTTGGCTTTGGCAGTGTTTAGTTGCTTCCAAATTCCAAAAATTTTACAAGATTCTCCGTCACATCGAATCTTTGGACGCATACATGGAGTGTTAAATGTAGGTAAAAAAAATAACTAATTGCACAATTTGTCTGTAAATGTCGAGACGAATCTTTTAAGCCTAGTTAGTCCATGATTAGATAAATTTTACCAAATAACAACGAAAAGTGCTACAGAAACTTTACACCAGCTTTTACACCATCTAAACACTGCCTTTGTTAGACTGCTTTTGCTTACGCAAGATCTCATCTTTTGGCCGGGTTGAAGGACGGCGAGGCAGGGAAGGACGGGGGCGTCGCTGCCGTTCGAGTTCAGGGCGCTGGAGGTGTGCCTCGAGTACGCGTGCAAGTCACTAGAACATGAGGTCAGGTCCCTAGATATCTACGATCTGCTAGCTTTAATTTTCGATGCTCTGTGCTGAATTGGAATTGCGTATAAACAGCATATGGACGTTTAACCTGTTCACTGAAATCATCTTTTGCTTCCTGCTGTCCATATATTTCGTCAGACATCCATGCTGGAGAAAGAGGCATACCCAGCGTTAGATGCACTCACCTCCAGAGTGAGCACTCTCAATCTTGAGCATGTACGGCAAATAAAGAGCCGATTAGTCGCCATTTCTGGGGGAGTTCATAAGGTAATAAGCTACCGACGGTGACGATTTATGCTATGAGTTGAGAGCATTTATTAGGAGTTCATAACGAAGGACGTCCTGTACTTATGATTTGATCACCACAGGTCAGGGATGAACTCGAACATCTGCTAGACGACGATGCTGACATGGAAGCGATGCACCTATCGGAGAAGGCCGCATTCCAGGCAGCCAGTCAGTCGTCCAGATTCGACATCGGGATAGAACTCGTCGAAATCGATGAAGAAGGGTACTGAATTCTGAAGTTCTGATCAGTGAACACTGAACACCTCCAGCAGAAGCTATCTTTTCCTTCCATCCACAAAGTCGTTAGATTTGCAAATAACCCAAGCTGCGGCATTGTTTTTCATGATGAACGCGCGCGCAGGGATGACGACGAAGCAGAAGCAGAGCAAGGATCCATGGCCTTCATGCCGAAGATCGACGAGCTGGAGAGCTTGCTGGAGGCCTACTTCGTGCAGATCGACGGCACCCTGAACAAGCTCTCGACTGTACGTTCTCCTGTCCTGTCCGCCGATCGACTCAGATCGATCGATGCGTTGGATCCATGCGCTGAAGATAAATTTTCTTTTTTGCATTGGGTTGGATTGAAATGTTTGAAGCTGCGGGAGTACGTGGAGGACACGGAGGACTACATCAACATCATGCTGGACGACAAGCAGAACCAGCTGCTCCAGATGGGGGTGGTGCTGTCCACGGCCACGCTCCTGGTCACCAGCGCCGTCGTCGTCACGGGCGTCTTAGGCATGAACATCCACATCGCGCTCTTCAGGATCACCGACTTCAACGTCTTCTGGGAGGCCGTCGGCGGCACGGTCGCCGGCGCGGCCACGCTGTTCGTCGTCGCCATGCTCTACTACTGGAAGAACGGGATACTGCGGTGACCAGCCGGGGGCCGTCCAGCTCCGCTCTTCTTCAGTGTGAGCTCTGAGCTGCACAGCGTGCTCTGTTTGAGGTGTTTAATTTGTGCAGATAAGTTGAGTTCTGGAGATGAATACGTACAATGCAAGGATGTGCGCCTTGATCGGTGTGTGATTAAGTTGAACTTGCAGAATGTTGTGGTGAAAAATTGGCAGAATAACGTGCGGTGTGCGGTGCACCGTCAGGTGGACCTCTCTCTCTGAACATGTCGAGGAGAAAACTTGGGCAAGCGTCTGTTAGTTTTCCGGTCGTTCTGTTCCTATTCCGGAATTCGTAATTGTTTTCATACAAATTAACCTTGTGTTTTGAATTCTTCTTTGATGATTTCTCGTGTTCGAAATTTCAAATTTACCACAAATATTTGTGCATAGTAATAGTAGTACAGGCTTGCTAGCGTCCGGACAGATGGGACGTCCAGACGCCTGTGCATGTAGACCGTTTTCACGTGTCCACACAGGGCCCGTGCCACCCCAAACATTACTAGCATCGAGAAGAGGGGAGGGCAGCGGATGTCCAGCCCGGTGCCAGAGGAGGAGGAGACATCGAGGCAAAACAACAAAAAACGAGGAGAAAGATGCAACACCCGACCTACTTTTAAAACATCCAGATATAATATTTGCAACCTACATCTGAAGGTAGATGAAACACTTAAAACATGCATCTGAAACACTTGCAAAAACACCTGAAAAAAACACTTAAAAACCATTGTAAAACATACGAAACATCCAGATAAAACACTTGCAACATAAGTGTGAAATATACGCAACATCCAAATAGACACACTTGCAACATACGTCTAGAAAAACATATGAAACATTGGGAACATAAGCTCACAACATGCATATACAACCATTGCAGCATATGCAGCATCCTGATCTACTTTTGTAACATCCGCATGAAACACTTGCAACATATCTCTGAAGCATTAGAAACACTTGAAACATATGTTTGCAACATGCGCTTCTTCGTGTCGTGATGTCTTTGGTCGATCATGGGAGATGTTGTCCCAGCCGCTGACGACCTTCACCTGGTGATGCGGTGCACGCCGTGGCCGCGACGGGCGAGCGTAGAGTGGGGTGTGGCGGGGGATGCCCGCAGCGGCGAACTGGCATGGGTGCAGCGTGGCGAGGGATGGCCTCGGCGGCAAGGCGGAGTGGGGCAATGCAGCGCAGGATGGGGGCGTGCACGGAGAGATGGCCGCGACGACGATGTAGAGTCAGCCCGTCTTAGAGGGGGTGCAGGCAGTGCAACGGCCGGGGGGGCCGTATGGCCAGAGGGCCCATAAAATATGTTGTATGTATGTATGTATAGTATATGTATTGTATTTGGCCCACTTAGCACAATAAACCTAGGTATATTCTTCGATTAGGCTAAGACGTCCAGGTCCAGTCCACGACTCTGTGTCTTTGCGCGTGCCTACCACCTGCGGGCCCTTCGTACTCGCGTGTCGCTTTGTATTCGTGACTTCGCACGATCTGCTGCGGCCGTTTTCGTCCGACTCTCGGATCTCGTCTTTTGTCTCCACCGGCGGCTGGCGCTGCGGCGCTGATGAAGAACGAACAAGAATAGCCGAACAAAATGGAGGAGACGGTAGGCTCCTTGAACATCTTGATTTTAGTTCCAAGCCAGGCCAAATACAGTTTGAGCACAGGGATAGGGGATTGCCGAGTGCTTAGGCCTGTAGGCTGCAGGTAATTTGTTTTAAAATTTCACTATTCTATGTTACTGTTATAGGGAACATATGCTACAAGTTAGCTTGTCATATTAAAAAAATCGATTGCTATATCGTTACTGTCTTGCACAAGAGCCCTCCAAATTGTTGAGACGGCCCTGTGTAGAGTAGGGCGGGTGACGGCCACACGGCGCAAAAAAGCACGTGACGGACAAGAGTCGAGAGATGTTTTTATGAGAGTACGTATAGAGGGAATGGCTTCTTTTAGATGTGAATTTTTAGATGAGGGTGAACCTAGCATGTATACAACTTTTTCTAGATGTGAATTTTTTAAAACAATTACATGTGAAGCAGTGAGCCAGTGACACTAAGATAGGTACGCCATGATTGTCGAGAAGGGCCCTAAAACGTCTACTCCCTGCGTCCTAATTCGTAAGTTTGATTATATTTTAAAAATATTAGCAATATTCTGAATAAGTTTATAATGAGAATATATTTAGCAATTCATTTAGCGATACTTATTATGTATTAGAAATATGAATATTTTTATATATTTAGTCAAAGTTAAAAATATTTGATTTTTCGGACATTGAAAATGATCGTTTTTATGAGACGGCGAGAAAGCAGGAATTCAGCTTCAGGCTGATATTAGCGTCAGACAACCGTGCTGGCACTGGCACGGGCATGGACGGAGACCAACGCCAGATTCTGGTCGCCACGCTTGGCGGTTGGCAGGCAGCGAGTGGTGGAGACCGCCAACTCTCTATCCACTTTTGAGACCTCTTCCACTCTCGTCCCAGTCCCACTGCCTTCCACTGCCCTGTGCCCTCTCCTCTTCCAGCTGTCCATGGCTGCAGCAGCCTCCTCTGCCTCGCCGCTCCTCCTCCCCTCAGGTATCCTCGCTCACCCCTACTTACATACAGCTCGCTTCTTCCCTTCCCATCAGAGCCCACTCGTCCGTGCCTGAATGCCTGATGAATGTTCTGCTTGTCACAGGGCCGAGACATGCGTCGGCCTCCAGGGCGTGGCTTCGCGGCGGCAGCGAGTTCAGGAGCAGGGCGCTGAGCTCAGAGGCGCCGTGCTGCTGCAAGGCCGCCGCCGGTGGAAGCGCGGAGCAATGCGGGGCGGCTGACGATTTCTTGATCGGTGGCAGCAGTACCCGGAGGGGGCTGGTAGGAGTGGCGCTGGGAGCGTCTGCCTTGGGGCTGGCAGCGTTTGATGCCGTCGCCGCCGGGTTGCCGCCGGAGGAGAAGCCCAAGCTCTGCGATGCCTCCTGCGAAACCGAGCTCGAAAATGTAGGTTGACTGGTTAAGGGGGTGTTTGGTTCGAGGAGTTAAATTTTAACAAATATTGTAGCACTTTCGTCTTATTTGACAAAAAGTTTTCAATCTGGGACTAATTAGGCTTAATAGATTCGTCTCGTAAATTACTCCTAATCTGTGCCGACATACATACAATTAGTCTACATTTAGTACTCCATGCATTTGAGGGAACATTGATGTGATGGGAGTTAAACTTTAACAAAATGAAACCAAACAGGCCCTAAGTTACAGTCTTGGAGTTCTTTTTTTTTTCAGTTGGACTGGTTAGAAAATATAATAGCATTAATAAGGTGCTGGTTTCAGAAAATTGGATACCTGCTTACCTGGATGAGTTAGTAATTCCCTTCATTTCGTGCAGTTTAAGGTTTCAACGTATTCAGCAATATACTTTTTCTAGAGCAAGGCATGACTGCAAATTGAGATATGATCACCTCATCAATATGCAGAGGCATGCCTTGTTCCAAAGAACATACTGAGGGGAAAGCTAAATCTGAATCTGAATTACCTAATGTTATCTAGGTGCCCATGGTAACTACAGAATCTGGTCTGCAATACAAGGATATCAAAGTGGGCGAAGGGCCAAGCCCACCCATTGGTTTCCAGGTTGCTCAAGTGATCATGGTGTTGTCAAATATACTCTGCTGTTTTTACTAGCCATATACTCACAGATTGTTTCACTTCTTGCCATGTAGGTTGCTGCAAATTATGTTGCTATGGTGCCAAATGGGCAGATTTTCGACAGGTGAGATTTGGACAACTGATGTGTGACATTCAGCTAAAGAGCTGTTTGTCATCTGTACTTCGTTCACTAGTTCTTTTTAAGGGCGGCTGCACTTTTATGAGGAGAAGAAAATAAAAACAATGCTGGTCCAGTCTTCAAGTAATTTATTTACAAAAGACACATAAATGTACCTTATGTCCTATTCACATATCAGGACTTGCAAAGTTAGAATTTGTTCTTTTAGCATTTTGTTTATGAATCCATTCCAGTTCTTATTGTGCTTTGCTGCTTTGTGCAGTTCACTGGAGAAAGGTCAGCCCTACATATTCCGTGTTGGATCAGGACAGGTATTAATTTCTGCATGTTTGGTTGGTGTCCATGTTCTGAAATATATCATAAATTGGAGCTAGTGATTCAAGGATGAATTGATTTGAATATGAAATCGATAATGTTTGCACTTCTCAGCTTCATGTCTATCCGTGCATCAGTAGACTAAGCTACATTGACAAAAACAAGAAACAAACTGAAAATACAATTTTCAGCTCTCAAGTAGAAGTTTTAGTATGTGATTTATTTTTGTTAACTAACTCATATCTATTTGTCAACATCAGGTGATTAAGGGGCTTGATGAAGGGATTTTGTCAATGAAGGTTGGAGGACTACGTCGGTTGTACATACCTGGTCCAGTACGTAGCATTCCCTCCATCCCAAAAAAGATGCACTTCCAAAATAATGCTCAGTCAAACTATCTTAAATTTGACTAAATTTATATAAAAAGATATTAATGCTTATCATACTAAATAAGCATAATTAGATTTTTCATGGAATATATTTTTATCACATACCTATTTGGAGTCTTAAATGATTGCATCCTTTCTAGGTCGTAGGTAGTAAAAAAAAAGACCTCAACTATATATAGTTGAAAACGAAGGTAGACAAGGTAGCAATCTGATAAATAGCTTCTTGTTCTGAAGATTTGAACATAACAATGATGATTTTCCTTTTCTTGATCATGAACAGTTAGCATTTCCTAAGGGTCTCACTTCAGCTCCAGGGAGGCCAAGAGTACCTCCTAGCAGCCCTGTTGTATTCGACGTCAACTTACTGTACATACCAGGTCTCGATGATGAGTGAAAACATTCTGTTGCATTAGTCATCCTTTTTGTATACTGCAAGAGTAACACACTGTACATCTAGAGCAACATTTCTTTCCGGCTGCAAAATCTATGCAAGTATTTGTGTTAAGGACATAGCAAACTCCAAAAAGTTGGAGTGTTTTAGATCTAGATTTTCTAGCAAAATGATCATAAGAAATACATATTGGCAAAATGCGTCATTTTATGTCAACCAAAAAATAAGGTGGGCTGGTTATTGAGAATTTAGACATTCAAAAGAAATGCCTACTAAGCGAATGGTTATTCAAACTTTTAATTGATGGAAGAGTTTGGAAAGAGATACTGAAAAAAACACGTAAAAAAACAATCTTTGATTCAAACACAAAAGAATATCAACAAACTCAGAGAGGAAAGTTGCCTGCAAGTTTGGCGCATTTAAAAATGCTGACAACTCTGAATATAAGTCATAATCAACTTGAGGAAAGTATTCCGGATTTGCCAACTGGTGTTCAAGTGTTTGATTTATCCCACAACCACTTGTCTACATCGTTTCCACAGAGCTTCGGAGAAATTGGATTATATTACCTGCTGCTCTCAAATAATTTTCTTAGTGTAGGAATCCCAACAGATCTATGCAACATGGTATCAATGGAAGTTATTGATCTATCTAACAGTAGTTTTTTAGGGGAGCTTCTGAACAGTTGGCGTAAGAACTTGAACCTGTATACCATAGACTTCTCAAGCAATAATTTCTGGGGAGAAATACCATCCACCACAAGTAACCTCGTTACACCATCTCAGAAAGAATAACTTATCTGGGATATTGCCCACCTCATTGCAGCCATGTAGCAGGCTGATGTTTCTTGATCTTGGTGACAATAATTTGTATGGAAACATACCAAAATGGATAGGTGATGGCCTACAGAGTCTAGTACTTCTGAGTTTAGGTTCTAATCCTATGTGGCCAGATACCAACATGTCCTGGGAAATTTAACAGCCTTGCACTTGGGCAGTCAAGTCTGGGACACATCGCCTTTTCTTGAACTCATGGTTTACCGTGTCGGAGGTGTGTGCACGGATACTTTAGAAGCAACATTCAAAGGTCAATTATTCATTCTCAGAAGATACTACTATTTAATAAAGAGCATTGATCTCTCAGCAAACCAATTGACTGGTGAGATTCCAAGTGAAATAGGATTTCTATCTGCATTGTCTAGTTTGGATCTATCTAGAAAACTCACTGGAGGAAGTATTCCTGATGAAATTGGAAGCATGAACTTATTTAGAATCACTGGATCTCTCATGGAACGATCTATCAGGCTCAATTCCTCAGAGCTTGACGTCAGCGTCATATTTGAATTATCTGAACTTATCCTACAACAACCTCTTGGGAAAGATACCATTGCTAGGCCAATTTCTGACTTTCACTGGAGATTCGTACTTCGGCAATGTGAATCTTTGTGGGGTTCCACTATCAAGAATCTGCTTACCCAACAGCAGCAAGCATTATCCAAGAAAAAAACAAGTGTAAGCATTTTGATACGCTGACATACATGTATACGTTGCTGGGTTTTGCAACTGGATTCTCCATTGTTTGCTTGACTCTCATATCCAGCACAGCTACAAGAAAGGCATATTTTCAGTTTGCCGATGGTGTATTCCATAAGTTGACATGAAGCTCCATATCAACAGGATGTTAGCACGCAGGACGAGACCTGTCCATGCCTACAGGAAGTCAACTCCATTACTCGCTACAACTTCGGAGGGCCTTCCACTGCAATTTAGAGGAACCTTGCATAGTACGAATAGTTTTGGGTAAGCCCGATGCTAATTATAAGTTAAATAATTGTCTTACCGTTTTTCTGTATACACCTGTTGCAATGCAAGTTAATTATAAGTTAAATAATTGTTTTTTTAGCGAGAATACAGCAGGGGAGCCCCCACTGTAAGCGTTTTTTTAATTAATTTAATAAAGAGGAAAAAAAGAGAACAAGCATGTACAACTATACAACAGCCACCAACAGAGAAAGAGCAACAAGACTAAGAACGACAGAAAGCTAGGGAGTCTATACAAAGAGAGAAAGCCGGTCGTTTAGCGTCACTGAATTTAAGAGCTTGCAGTTTAGCTTCCTCAATGAACAACCTCTTCCAGGAGAGGGACGTCCGCTATCAAAGATGAAGTCATTTCTTTGCTTCCAAATTTGCCAGGCTGCGATGATGAAGATCTCCATGAAGAAAAGGCACTGAAAGTTTGCATAGTTCCATTGGATACCCAAGTACTGCCAACACTCTTTACTGAAAGGGCAGCTAAAGAACAAATGAAAAGTAGTTTCCTCCACATTGTTAGTGCAAAGAACACAGTTGTAGTTGTTCCCTTCTAACTTATGCTTTTCCCTCTTTAGAATGTTTCTTGTGTTCAACCTATTCATGAATAGAAGCCATGAGAAAACTCTTAGCTTATTGCAACACTTGGAATCCCAAATCCAAACAAAAGGGGCTGGGGCTGAATGTTTGTGTAAGGGAAAAGTTAAATAATTGTCTTACCCCATGACAGAAGAAGAGTTCACACCTGTAGCAATGTCAGCTGGGTTGCCAATGCTGTGGCCAATTTTTATTTAAACAAAAGGGCAGTAGCTCTAAGAAAAATGGTTCACATCTAACGACATCAATCAGATCGCATGGGTCACATTAGTCATGTCATTTAACGAAAAAGTGCCTAAAAGGATCAGGCAATCCAAAGTGTCACTACGCCTAACATCAACGCGGAAAGACGTTAGAAGACTGGGAGCCAAGACTAGATGTCCAAGTCTTCACCTGCACTGGCTCCATTTCCTAATAACTAAGAGCAAGCAACAGCGAAGAAGTAGCTCCCCTATTCTAGACCCCTTTTTCAACAATCATGGGGCCTCTACTGGAGAGAATGCTCACAGCACTGGCACTCTGGTGCCTGGTACTCAACACCAGGGAGACAGAAGCATGCATCGTAGCGGAGATGGATGCTCTGGTTGCCTTCAACGTCAGCATCAAGGACCCTCATGAGAGGTTAAGTTCATGGAAAGGTGAAAATTGTTGCAACTGGAGCGGTGTCAGATGCAGTAAGAAGACTGGCCATGTCGTCCAGCTGGACCTTGGCAAATACAATCTTGAAGGTGAGATCAATCCATCTTTGGCCGGTTTGACCAACTTGGTATACCTCAACCTCAGCCAAAGTAACTTCAGTGGGGTGAATATCCCTGAATTCATGGGCTCTTTCAAGATGTTGAGGTATCTTGATCTTTCTCACGCCAGTTTCAGTGGTGCAGTCCCTCCTCAGCTTGGTAACTTATCAAGACTCACATATCTTGACCTAAGTTCATCCGGTTTTCCAGTGATAACTGTGGACAGCTTCCATTGGGTTTCAAAGCTTACTTTCCTTAGGTATCTTGATCTCAGTTGGTTAGATCTTACTGCTTCCATGGATTGGCTGCAGGCTGTGAATATGCTTCCTTTGCTCGAGGTGATTCACTTGAATGATGCATACCTTCCTGTCACCAATCTCAATTGTCTTCCTCAGGTCAACTTCACGACCCTTAAAGTACTTGATCTCAAGAATAATAATCTGAGTTCTTCCTTGCCAAATTGGATATGGAATCTATCTTCCATTTCAGAGTTGGACCTGTCTAGTTGTGGGCTTTATGATAGGATTCCTGGTGAGCTAGGAAAACTGACATCACTTAAGTTTCTTGCACTAGCCGACAACAAGTTGAAAGGTGCAATACCACGACCAGCAAGCAGTCCGTGCAACTTAGTACACATTGATTTGTCACGAAACCTTCTGTCAGGACATATCACGAAAGCAGCAAAGAATCTTTTACCCTGCATGAGGCAGCTGCAAATCCTTGACCTTGCTGACAACAGATTAGAAGGAAATCTATCTGGTTGGCTTGAGCAAATGATAAGTTTAAGAGTTATTGATCTCAGTAAGAACTCAATATCTGGAGATGTGCCAGCCAGCATGGGCAAGCTATCAAACCTGACACACTTGGATATTTCCTTTAATTCATTTGAAGGCACGTTATCAGAACTCCACTTTGTCAATCTGTCAAGATTAGATACTTTAGTTTTGTCATCAAATTCCTTCGATATTGTAATGAAGCACGGTTGGGTGCCACCCTTTCAGCTCAGAGAGCTAGGAATGCAAGCTTGTTTGGTAGGGCCACAATTTCCAGCTTGGCTGCAATCACAAACTAGAATCGAGATGATTGATCTAGGCAGTGCAGGCATCCGTGGTGTGTTACCTGACTGGATTTGGACCTTCTCTTCATCAATTACTAGCTTAGATGTATCAACAAACAACATAAGTGGAAAGCTGCCTGCAAGCTTGGAGCAAGTGAAAATGCTGACTGCTCTCAACATGAGGTATAATCAACTTGAGGGAAGCATTCCTGATTTACCGACTGGTCTTCAAGTGTTGGATTTATCCCACAACTACTTGTCTGGATCATTGCCACAGAGCTTCAGGGACAATGTATTCTATTACTTGCTTCTCTCAAACAATTTTCTTAGTGAAGAAATCCCTGAAAGCATAAGTCTAGTGCTTATCTACTTAGGATACCTATCTAGAGTAGTTAGTGGCTGCTGTGTCAGCCCTTATCCTTATCTTATCTTGCTTTAGCATCAAAGCATCTACTTTAGCATCTTTAGGATATGCTGTAAACCTCCCTTGAGAACCAAGTAAGCAGTCCTATATGTATCCCTAACCTGCCATGTTTTGGCAAGGCTAATGAAATAGAAAATTCAGCCTCAACCTGTGATTTGTCTCCAACAAATGGTATCGGAGCCTAGCGTTCTTCCTGGGGTTTTTCCCCTTACCCATCCCAATCCGTCGCCATGTCTCTCCGTTCCCACTCCTCTTCTTCCTCCAATCGGTCGACTACGTCCAGTGCTCGGCGCAGGCAAGCAGCAGCTGCAGCAGAGCTGTTCGAGGCGGAGCGGCGCGAGCAGGAGGCGGCGGACCGCGCGGCTGCAGCGGCACGGGCGCAGCGGCTGGCAGCTGCCGAGCTCGCAGCAGCACGGGCCGCCGAGGAGGTCGCAGCCGCGGCTCCTGCTGCTCGAGCGGCGGCAGCGGAAGTCGCTGCCCTGCGGGCCGCTGGAGGCGGACACGGACGCCCGGAGGCGGACGCGGCTGGACGAGCCGGTCGCAGTGCGGGCGGCTCCGACACGGACGCAAGCGAGGAGGAGGCGCACACGAGCGCGCGAGGCCGAGCGGGCCGCGACGGACACGGACGCGTCTAGGACATCGGCGCCCGGGTGGACGCGGATGCGAGAGCAGCGGTTGCTGCGGCTCTGCGCCGCGGACACGGACGCAACGACTTCGACTCGGACGCGAGCGAGGAGGAGGTCTACGGACGCAGGCGGACGCGAGGCGGACACAGGCGCGCGTACAGAAGCGGACCGGCGCGGCTTCGCAGGAGCGGACCGAGAGCGCGGCTTCGGCGGACGCGGAGCAGGTGGCTTCGGCGGACGTGGAGCTGGCGACCGGGGTGCACGCGATGCGGACCTGCGTGCACGTGGCCTCGACGACGTTCCAGGCGGACGCGGTCTTGGAGGCGGACACGGCCTCGACGGCGCTCCAGGCGGACGCGACCCTTGGCGTGATCCGCGAGTCGACCGCGCACTGGAGGCGCAGCGACTACGGGAGGAGGCGGCGCAGCTGGAGGCAGAGCAGGCCTTCGGCGAACAGCAAGCGCGGGAGCGGCACGGACGCGGCTTCGACTTCGACCGGGACCAGGGTGGACGGGACGCTGGCGCGCGGAGCCCTCGCAGGCGGCGCGCCTCCCCTTCCCCGGACCGGCGCCATGGTCGCCGTGGCCGCCCCGGCTCTCCTCCCGCCGTGCAGACCGTCTTCAAGGACGCTGGCACCGGCGGAGGATGGCCCATGCTCACCAAGACCAACTACGCCGAGTGGTCCATGGTGATGAAGGTGAAGATGCAGGCACGGCGCATATGGGATGCGGTACGGTACGGCGACGCCGACTTCGACAAGGATCGGCAGGCGCTGGAGGCGCTTCTCGCGGCTGTTCCGACGGAGATGCACTCCTCCCTCGCGAACAAGCGGACCGCCAAGGACGCCTGGGACGCCATCGCCGCGGCGCGCATCGGCAGCGACCGCGCCCGCAGGTCCACGCTTCAGAAGCTGCATCAGGAGTGGGAGAACCTGGCTTTCAAGTCGGGTGAGGACGTCGACGACTTCGCTCTCCGCCTCAACACCCTGATGCAGCAGTTGGCGCGGTATGGCGACGACGACATCGACGAGGAGAGAACTGTCGAGAAGTTCCTCCGCGTCGTCCCCAAGAAGTACTCGCAGGTCGCCATCGCCATCGAGACGTTGCTGGACTTCTCCGAGCTGTCGATCGAGGAGGTGACGGGTCGCCTCAAGGCCGTCGACAACCGCGAGCAGCTACCTCCCTCAGAGCCGGTCACCATTGGTGGCAAGCTTCTCTTCACCGAGGAGCAGTGGCTCGCCCGCCAGCGAGAGCGGAAGAAGGGGGAGGCCTCGGGCTCTTCAGCTTCGGGTTCGACGAGCAGCCGCAAGCGTCAGCCGCGCAAGCGGGACAAGGCGTGTGGTGGCGCTCCTGGCGGCGCCGATGGCGAGCGCAAGGCTACCCGCGACGACACCTGCAACAACTGCGGGAGGACCGGCCACTGGGCCAAGGACTGCCGGCAGGCGAAGCGCGGCGGTCAGGCACACGTCGTGCAAGCGCAGGAGGGTGACGAGGCGGCTCTGTTCTTTGTACACGGGAGCATCGAGCCGCACTCCCCTCCCGCACCGGCCGCCACCGCGCTCCTCCACCTCGACGAGCTGCGAGCCCACGTCTTCCTCGGCAACGGGTCCGGAGGTGACAAGATCGACGGGTGGTGCATCGACACCGGTGCCACTCAACACATGACTGGGCGGCGGGAGTTCTTATCCGAGCTCGACTCCGGCGTTCGAGGCTCTGTCAAGTTTGGGGACGCCTCTGCCGTGGAGATCAAGGGCGTCGGCTTTGTCGTCTTCACCGCCAAGACCGGCGAGCACCGGTTGCTCACCGGCGTCTACTACATCCCCGCGCTGAGGAACTCCATCATCAGCTTGGGACAGCTGGATGAGAACGGCTCACGCGTGGAGATCGAGCACGAGGTCCTGCGGATTTGGGATCGCCATCGTCGCCTTCTCGCCAAGGTGAACAGAGGCGCCAACCGCCTCTACATCCTCCACGTGCAGGTGGCGCAGCCCGTGTGCCTTGCAGCCCGCCGCGATGACGACGCCTGGCGGTGGCACGAGCGCTTTGGGCACCTCAACTTCGAGGCCCTGAAACAGCTCGGCAACAAGGAGATGGCGCAGGGCATGCCGCGAGTCGAGCACGTGGAGCAGTTCTGCGACACCTGCGTCCTCACCAAGCAGCGGCGGCTCCCCTTTCCTCGCCAGCCGAGCTTCCGCGCCAAGGAGAAGCTGGAGCTCGTGCACGGCGACCTCTGCGGCCCCGTGACACCGGCCACACCTGGAGGCTGGCGCTTCTTCCTGCTGCTCGTCGACAACGTGTCCCGCTACATGTGGGCGGTCTTGCTCGACACCAAGGCGGCGGCTGCGGACGCCATCAAGCTGCTGCGGAAAAGGAGTGTGGCTGCAAGCTTCGGGTGCTACGCACCGACAACGGCGGCGAGTTCACGGCGGCTGAGTTCATGGCGTACTGCGCCAACGAGGGTATCCAGCGCCCTGCGCCGTACACCCCGCAGCAGAACGACGTCGTTGAGCGCCGCAACCAGACCGTGGTGGCCACCGCCCGCGCCCTCCTCAAGCAGAGAGGGATGCCGATAATCTACTGGGGGGAGGCGGTGATGACTGCCGTCCATCTCCTCAACCGCTCGCCCACCAAGGCCCTTGACGGCAAGACGCCGTACGAGGCCTGGCACGGGCGCAAGCCGGTGGTGAGCCACCTCCGCGTCTTCGGTTGTCTCGCCTTTGCCAAGGAGCTCAACCACGTCGGCAAGCTCGACGACCGAAGCACGCCGGGAGTCTTCATCGGCTACGCGGAGGGCGTCAAGGCCTATCGCATCCTCGACCCTGCGACACAGCGCGTCCGCATCTCTCGGGACGTCGTGTTCAACGAAGGGCGAGGCTAGGCTTGGGACAAGGCGATGGACGACGGCTCGACTTCGACTCTCAGAGACTTCGTCGTCGACTACGTTCACTTCGAGGGAGCCGGGGGAGCTAGCAGCTCGTCTTCACCGAGCTCGTCCACCGCGGCACCCGGCTCACCATCAGCTCCGGCGAGTCCTCCACTGCCTACACCACCAGCGAGTCCTCCACCACCGGCCACGCCCTGCTCACCTACACCGGCGGCGCCCCGCTCTGCTACACCGGCTCCCCACTCTCCTGCACAGGCGCCGACACTTCCAGGATCGGCACCAGCAGCTTCGGCCCGTCAGCGCACGGTGGAGCTCGCCACTCCGCTGTCCAATGACGAGGACCGCGTCGACGCCTACCACGACGGCGAGCCTCTCCGGTACCGCACCATGGACAACATCCTCGGCGATCAGCCTGTCCCTGAGATGGCGGTGCACGACTTCGAGGCAGAGCTGCACCTGGCGCACGAGGATAGCGAGCCCCGCTCCTTCGCTGAGGCGGAGGGAGACGCGGCATGGCACGCCGCGATGCAGCAGGAGATGGATGCGGTCGAGCGGAACCAGACATGGGAGCTGGCGGATCTTCCTGCCGGCCACCGCGCCATCACCCTTAAGTGGGTCTACAAGCTCAAGAAGGATGAGGCCGGGGCGGTGATCAAGCACAAGGCATGTCTGGTGGCTCGCGGGTTCGTCCAGCAGGAGGGAATCGACTTCGACGACGCATTCGCGCCCGTCGCACGGATGGAGTCCGTTCGTCTCCTCCTCGCGCTGGCAGCCCAGGAGGGTGGCGTGTGCACCACATGGACGTCAAGTCCGCCTTCCTCAACGGTGACCTGAAGGAGGAGGTCTACGTCCACCAGCCGCCGAGATTCGTCATCCCCGGCAAGGAGAACAAGGTTCTCCGCCTGCGCAAGGCCCTCTACGGCTTGCGGCAGGCGCCACGAGCATGGAACGCTAAGCTGGACTCCACCCTCAAGCAAATGGGGTTCGAGCAGAGTCCTCACGAGGCTGCTCTCTACCGGCAGGGCAAGGACGGCAATGCCCTGTTGGTAGGCGTCTACGTCGACGACTTGGTGATCACCGGCACCAAGGAGGCCGAAGTGGAGGCGTTCAAGGAGGAGATGAAGGCCACCTTTCAGATGAGCGACTTGGGCCTCCTCTCCTTCTACCTGGGGATCGAGGTCCACCAGGATAGCTCAGGCATCTCCCTTCGCCAGACTGCCTACGCCAAGCGCATCGTCGAGTTGGGCGGCCTCACCGGTTGTAACCCAGCCTACACTCCCATGGAGGAGAGACTGAAGCTGAGCCACGATAGCACGGCCAAGGAGGTCGATGCCACGGAGTACCGGCGCATTGTGGGCAGTCTTCGCTACCTTGTCCACATGCGGCCGGACCTGGCGTTCGCTGTTGGCTGCGTCAGTCGGTTCATGCAGTGACCGACGATGGAGCATCAGCAGGCTGTCAAGAGGATTCTCCGCTACGTCGAGGGCACCATCGACTACGGTTTGCACTATCCGAGGTGTCCCGGTGCGGAGCACTTCATCGGGTACAGCGACAGCGACCTCGCCGGCGACATCGACACAAGCAAGAGCACTAGCGGGACGCTATTCTTCCTCGGCAAGTGCTTGATCAGCTGGCAGTCGGTGAAGCAGCAAGTGGTGGCTCTGTCCAGTTGCGAGGCGGAGTACATCGCTGCCACAACCGCTTCGACTCAAGCTCTCTGGTTGGCTCGGCTGCTGGGTGATCTCCTGGGAAGAGACGCAGAAGCAGTGGAGCTCAGGGTGGACAGCAAGTCCGCCTTGGCCTTGGCGAAGAACCCCGTCTTCCATGAGCGCAGCAAGCACATCCGCATCAAGTACCACTTCATCAGGAGCTGCTTGGATGAGGGGAGCATCAAGGCCGGCTACATCAACACCCAGGATCAGCTCGCCGACCTTCTCACCAAGTCCCTTGGGCGGGTCAAGTTCCAGGAGCTTCGCGCCAGGATTGGGATGGTTCAGATTCCCCAGAAGGCGCCGCACAAGACTTAGGGGGAGAATGAAAGCATAAGTCTAGTGCTTATCTACTTAGGATACCTATCTAGAGTAGTTAGTGGCTGCTGTGTCAGCCCTTATCCTTATCTTATCTTGCTTTAGCATCAAAGCATCTACTTTAGCATCTTTAGGATATGCTGTAAACCTCCCTTGAGAACCAAGTAAGCAGTCCTATATGTATCCCCAACCTGCCATGTTTTGGCAAGGCTAATGAAATAGAAAATTCAGCCTCAACCTGTGATTTGTCTCCAACAATCCCAACAGATCTATGCAACATGGTATGGATGGAAGTTATTGATCTCTCCAGCAACCATCTTTCAGGGGTGCTTCCTGATTGTTGGAATAAGAATTCCAAACTGAACATGATAGACTTTTCTAGCAATAAATTCTGGGGAGAAATACCATCAACCTTGGGTTCTCTAAATTCTCTCATAACATTGCACCTCGGCAAGAATGACTTATCTGGGACTTTACCCACCTCATTGCAGTCATTAATTAGAGTGGTGCTGCTTGATCTTGGAGAGAACAATTTGTCAGGAAACATACCAAAATGGATCGGTGTCAGCCTACAAACTCTGCAGTTTCTGAATTTAAGGTCCAATCAGTTTTCTGGTGAAATACCTGAAGAACTATCCCAGCTTCATCATCTGCAGTATTTGGATTTTGGCAACAACAAACTATCTGGCCCTGTACCACATTTCCTTGGAAATTTAATGGCCTTGCAATCAGGCAGTCCAGTCTGGGATAGGGACACATCAACTTTACTTAAATTTGTGGTTTATGGTGTTGGTGGTGCTTACTTTTCTGTGTACACGGACACTTTGGAAATATCATACAAAGGTCGAGTATTGATTTTCAGATCTTACTATTTAGCGAAGAGCATTGATCTCTCAGGAAATCAAATAACCGGAGAGATTCCAAGTGAAATTGGATTTCTATCGTCACTAGTAAGCTTGAATCTGTCAAGGAATCACATTGGAGGAAGTATTCCTGATGAAATTGGAAGCATGAGGGATTTGGAGTCACTGGACCTCTCATGGAATGATCTATCAGGTTCAATTCCTCAGAGCCTGACGTCAGTGTCATATTTGAGTTATCTGAACTTATCCTACAACGACCTCTCGGGAAAGATACCATTGCAAGGCCAATTTCTGACTTTCACTGAAGATTCGTACTTCGGCAATGTGAATCTTTGTGGGGTTCCACTATCAAGAATCTGCTTACCCTACAACAGCAAGCACTATCCAAGAGAAAACAAGTGGAAGCATTTTGATACGCTGACATACATGTTTACGTTGCTGGGTTTTGCAACTGGATTCTCCATTGTTTGCTTGACCCTCATATCCAGTGCAGCTGCAAGAAAGGCATATTTGCAGTTCACCGACGGCATACTTGATAAGTTGCACGCTGCAACTGACATGAAGCTCCATATCAACAGGATGTTAGCAGGACGAGACCTGTCCATACCGACACCGACAGCGACAGGAAGTCAGAACTCTGTTACTCGGTACAACTTCGGAGGGGCTTCCACTGCAGTTTAGGCCAGTCTCAATGGAAGTTTCATAGGAGTTTCATGGGCATTAAATAGCTAATGTTGCATAGTTTAAATAAAGAGAGAGATAAAAATAGTTTCATAGGATGAAACTTGTTTACACTGTTTCCAACCCAAAAAGTCTTGGAAACGGAGTCATGAAACTTCTATTGAGACTGCCCTTATAGGAACATTGCATAGTATGAATATATTTTGGGTAAGCCCGATGCTAATTAAGTTTAATATAATTGGCTTGCCGTTTTTCTGTATGAATCAACTTCAAGTATCCAGTTTGGGAAGTGTAAAGTGTTCTGCAAGATTCAATTGAGACCTCGATGGCTGAGGCGGCAGCTATGTCTCTGGCGGCGGTTATTACGGATCGACTACAGCTACAGCATACAAACTTCCTATCTGATAACCAGGAGCTTGTTCAATTCTTCAATTCCGCTAACTACTCAAATCCTCCAGATTGGAGAATTAAGCATCTAACTCAACCTTTGTCAACCACACTCAACAGAGAAGTACAAGGACAAGGACATTGAAGATTAACAGGAGTCTAAACCAAACTGCTCATACCCTTGCAAGGCAGGCGTTTCAGGAATGCCAATCCATGTACACACCTCCTACCGCTGCTTGTACTTGCTCCAACTTAGCTCATGTACATCACTGCCCCTTAGCGGTGCTACTGCATAATGTAACCATTGACACTGTAATGGTCTTAGCAGCTACATGCTGTTGAAATGGGAAAGCGTTTGTTTGAGAGAGAGAGAGAGAGAGAGAGAGAGAGAGAGAGAGAGAGGCCCATCTGACTTGTAAGATTGGGCGAAAAATCCGTCAGCGCTACTGCTGATGCTAGGAACTAGTAGGAGTGACTTACCTGCAACGGGGAATACGACGGTAGTTGTTTCCTTGGGGAGGACGCGCCGAAGTGGCGAGGTCATCGCCACCCGCTTCGCGGTGCCGGGCGAAGCTCCGCCGTCTGCGCGCGGTGCGGACAGCCTGACGCACATAGACCGCACTCGCCTACTCCGAACGCTCCGGCACCCATGGGGTCCTGCAGAGCGCCTTCCCTCGGCGCGCCATCCCGAGTCCCGACCGCCGGCCATGGCGGTGGACGCGAATTCCATTTGCCGCCGTCCGCGGGGGCGGACTGCGCAAGCGAGTGTCGGATGGGCCCAAATCAGGCCCAGTCAGCTCAGCTCAGCCCACTCGTTATCGAGGCCCGATATACGAACGAAGCCTGTACATAGCCCGCGATTGCAACCTCGACGAGGACACTTCTCACGCCGATGAACACTAAATTCATCCTCATCCAGTCATCCATCCACTAAGCAAAGATTTTGAATTTTTGTCTGAACAAAACCAAAGCAACTCTAAAGAAAAAAATTCTTCATATCTAACCACATCATACAGATCACCTGGTATAAACTGCGGGAATAAAGGGTTTTCTTCAACCATCGTTTTCATCTACACATAACCCGAGTATAACATCCTTTAAGGCTTATAAGCAAGATGCAAAGCCAACGAAATATATCTGCGCCTTTCAGATATATATAAGTATCGCTTCTTTTACCGAACATACAGTATATCCTCAATCATCCAGACATGACATACACCCCCAACCTCTTCCAAGCTAGACGACAGCATGCAGCTAGCCTCCGTCGCTGCCGGCCGGATCATCAGCTGCTGCTGCTCTCCGACCACGCGTCACCACCCCACTGCCACTGGCCGGGAGGAGGCGCCGCCGGCCCTTTCACGTTGAGGTTGAGCGCCGCCTGCTGCAGCTGCTGCGTCTGCAGAGGGTGCAACGGCTGGTTGGGGTGCTGCTGCATCGCCAGGAACGGCGGCATTGCTTGGCTGGGGTGGCGGAAGACCTGCTGATTGCCACCACCGAACGGGTGCGGCGGTCCGGCGAAGTTCATCATCATCTGGTTGCCCATCTGCCCTGTCGCCACCTTCAGCCGCTGCAGCTCCGATTTCAGGGCCTCGTTCAGAGCTGCAACAGGGTTGTGTTTGTGTTGTTCATTCACTTGTTTTGCCGACAACAAAATCTAAGCATTGCTGCGATTTGGCAGAACGAAAGAGAAAATGTGTACTGAAACAGTTAGTGTGGTGTTGAGCTTTGTTTACCATCTTGTAAGTGGACTTGTTGCTCTGTGCTCTGCAGACGTATCTTCAGTTCGCTGTTCTCGACTGTCAGCCCAGCTGTGTCTCTCTGTTTGTATTAGCAGATAGTAAGGAGGAATGATTATAGCAATGAGAAATTAACATGAACTCAAAAGAATGCTTAAGGAAAGGAAAAAAACCTTGTCTGCTGCAAAGAAACTATATATATCGCATCAGATTCAGGCTAGGGAAATGATTATTTGATCCTGCTATAGTAATAAACTGTATGCTATATGCAAATGCACGAACTTCAATCTAGTGCAACTGGTCTGTTTGGCTACCTCTTCGTGGTTTGCAAGAACGTAAGAGCAATATATGACATATTCTTTCATACTACCACTAAAATATTGGTTTGGTTCGCAGTGAGGGCCAACATTCAGAGACCACTGGCATATATCTCTCAAACATTGAAAACTCTACCAAAATCCAAATATTGTTGTGGCTAAGATGGCATAGGCAGGCTGGATCACAACATAGAGCAGGCTTGGACTAGCTCAAATGGGACAACAGGCTGGCCTTGAATATAGGATATAGGTTTCCTATCAAGTCAAGTCATTATTAGAAAATCTATCTCATGTAAGCAAGATGGATCATGATAATAAGATCCCATCTATAGTTTGTTTACCCATCAAATCGAACCTCCTAGAAATAGTGGCTCCGTGTACCATTTGTAATCAATTAAGACAGAAGGGAAATCCCTATCTCCTAACTGTTGCTCTATCACTCTCCGGCAATTATTGTTCACAGCAGTTTTCATACCACCCCTCCTCTCTCCAACAAATCTATGTCCCCTAGCAATAATACATCATATCCCTAGTGCAATGTTTTGGAAACATCCTGAATGACTGTCTTAACTAACATCATAATAATTAAAAATATAGTATCAAACAACTGAAAATTAGTTTAGAACAGAGTAGTAACAAACAATCGATAATTAATTAAAAACAGAATATTAACAAACAATTAAAAAACAGCAGTAACAAAAAAATTGAAATTTACATGACATCATCAGAGAAGAAGCATTCACACCTGTAGCAATGCCAGCTGGGTTGCCAATGCTGTGGCTTCTCTCTGCATGAACTGCACCTTCCGCTCAAGTTCAGCAATGTACCTCATCTTCCTTTCTTTTGATCTTGCTGCTGACTGTCTATTATTTATAATCCTATCACATGATTCACCAAGCAATAATCAGAATAAACATTTAAGTGTTTCTCGAACAAAAAGGACTAAATTAGTTTTTAGAAAAGGTTTTATTTCCATCAATGCTGAGTTCTTCTGATCTCATTATCCTTGCAGCTTTATTTCTGATTGTGTAGGATTTTCTCATCAAGAAAAAAACAACATAGAAATATTATAGTTTGCAACAACAAAAAAAGCCTTTTTATTCCCAAGTAAGTTGGGTAGGCTAGAGTTGAAACCCAACATGGGCCACCAACAAAAAGGAAAAACAAAGATAAAATGAAAATGTATATATAAGGCATGATAATAATGGTATTATTAGGGGATCTAAACCATGCTCATGGTACAGGCACATGAATAGCTGTTTTCAATGCGCCCCTATTCAATGACAGTTTCCCAAGTGTATTCCATCCTTTCAATAATTCCATTTTAAAAGTTAAATTACATCGATACATCACAACGAAGAGGACAAAATTTAGGAACAAACTTCAATTTATTTTAAATGACATAAGAAATGCGATTCTTCAGAAGAAAAAAAGGACGAATGTAAATACTGTTAGATTCTGGCAAGTGACAAGCCTGCATATATGTAGGAAGTACACGAATACAATATACAATTTCCTTTGGACTATAACGAGTTCTGAAAAGGGGGAATTCTGATAAGTTATCGCAGTTAGGTTTGTCTCATGACAAAAATAACAACACCAGAAAAGGATCTTCCATCAACAGGGAACATGATAATATGCTATGCAGTATCCATTGCAACATGATCCCCAAAAATCAAACTTTGAAGTTTCATCGCGTATATACAGCTCTACTATTTACTAGCACAAAAGATTCAGCATATGTATAAAAAAGAAAAATTCTCTTAGGTGTTAAGGTGCATAGCCTCCATAGAGTCAGAATCAATACTTTTCTATTTTCCTTTAGCAAGAAAAGGCAAGAGCGAGCGTTAGCTTGTTTGGTTAGTAGCCTAGTCACATGTTTGGTTAGTAGTCTAGTTGCGCCTGAGCCAACCCGGGTTCCAGCTCAGCTTGACACTGGCTCTTATCCTTCTTCTTCTTAATTTATTATTCATTTATTAATTATTAATATGGCTTCCCTGCCATATATCTTCTCTTCCTTATAACTTAACAATTCACAATGGCATGGTCATATATTTCACTGTTCTTAGTTAGGAGGGTTGTCAGAAAAGTGAATCGACAAGAGAATTCCTCTCTTCAGTTCCTGGAAAATAGTGAATCGACAAGAGAATTCCCCTCTACAGTTCCTGACAAATAATTCTGTCTTTCCCTCCAACGACTACTTGTCTAGTTGTCTTTCATGCCATCTGCATTACATCAATTCTTACAGAATCATCAAGTAACAACTCGAACCAGAATGATTTAAGGATCTCTGCCCAAGAAAGCACCAAATTCATCTACTTGGTACCAAATAATATACTAACAAAAATCCATTTTAATTTGATGGAGAACACATTCAGATGAACGAAACATGATCTAACAGATGAACTTCATAAGGAGCAAACAAAAGAGATCCACAAAAACAATACCTTTTTGCCTTCTTTGGATCGATGAGCGCTAGCTCGGCAAGCTTCGCGGCGGACATTGCCTTTTTCACCTCTGCCGGCGACACCCCGTCCATCGACGTTGTCCCGAACAGATGCTCTGCGTTGATGGAGCTCGAGGCATCCATCGAGTGGCTGTGATGATGCCTCTGCCCCTGCCCTGCCCTAGGCGCCGCAGACGTCTCCGTTGCCTCTCCGCGACCCCCGGCCATGGCGCACGATGACTCCGACTCCGACGCCCCGCACCGCGAATTCAGCTTATCCACGTCGAGGAACATGGAGAAGAGCTCCTCCTCGTTCTCGTCCGACAGCGCGGGAGCGTCGCCGGCGCCGGGGGGGCCGAGGTCCAGGTCGTCGGGGAGGCCGATGATCTCTGAGAGCGCGCGCCGGTGGCCGGGCTTGCGCAGGGGAGAGTCCGGCATGCTGCTGATGTCGCACTCCGTATGAGGAGTCGGCGGCGAAGGCGCCACCGCGTCGGACGAGGATTGCATCTCCGGGCCATTGCCGGCGCCGCCACCTCCTCCTGCATCGCCACCGCCGCCGCCTGCGATCGGTGTCTTATCCTTGTTCATGTTATTGCCAACAAGAATCTCATCAAAGGAAACGCCTTCAAGGAAATACGTTGCTCCACATTAAGCAGCGAAAGATGAAGAGGATGTCGAACAGAAATTCTCGAGAAAGGGGATAACAATTTGACGTAAAAATCAGGATTCAAAGGAACCACAAAAAATGATTAGATCTAAATATGCTTCTGATGAAAAATTGGAATCATGCAAAGAAGAGCATATGACCTGTGATTTCAGTCTCCCAAACAAAAAAGAAGAGAAGGATGATAGGAGACAGACTTTTTTTCTTGGCCTCTTTTTCTCAGACTTGGAGATTCGTGTAACTCAATTTTGGATGGGAATGGAGCATGGAAATCCTGGAGACTCGGGAGATTTATATAGGACATTATTTGTTGGTAAAATAAATTTGATGTGGAGTGTGGATCACGTGTGTGAAACTGTGAAATGAAACAAGAAAAATAGGGAATTTTGTCAACCATAACAAAAATCACATTTTGTCATAAGAAAAGGGGGTAAAAGTTTAAATACATTTCAGTTTCTGTAGAAATATACATTTCATTAAAAAAATTAAGCAACGTTTTGCATTGCAAGGATTGATTTCATCCCTCACATTACAATGCGTGATGGATGTATGTAAAAATAAAATGTTCTTTTGGGCCGCACTAGTTAGCATGGAAACCTAAAAACGACAATAACCTGGTGATTTGTGGATAAGTAGTGGTTAGAATCGTGAATATAACGGAAACGTCAAGTAGATTTTGATGCAGTATTTTTCTCTTAGAAATGATAATGAAAAAAACTGATCAAGCACTTCCAAATTTGATTTTTCTCTTGATATATATTTTTTTATTCATATACCAAATCAATGCGCGGAGTCACTTGTTTTGCAGTTATTATATCCAAATCAATACTTAATTATTGCCCTAAAAATCGTACTCAATTATTCCAATGCAATTATGAATTTACAACCGGACGAACCCTTGCCCATGCCTGGTAATGCTAATCTTGCATTCTGTTTTTTTTTTCAAAGAAAAACATAGTACAAACGTAGATGATCGCATGCATACTCATCTTCACGACTAACCATATTTACTCCTACGAATACATACACACTGGCGGAGCCAGAGGGGCTGGCAGGGGCCATGCCCCCCCCCCCCCCCCCCCCCCCAACATCACCCCCCAACATCACATCAAACTTGTTTTATGTAATAGATAATTTAATAATTTATATTAGAAAGATATAATAAAAGTTTTGTCATATATTTTTTATGACTTTTGGACAACAAAATTAAATAAATTTGTATTTTATCTTTGGATAAGCCTATCTACGGTGCAAAAATTCAAACAAATAAATTACACTCAGTTATTTTATGGTTGAAACTCTTCGACCGGCCCCCCCTATCCATAATTTCTGGCTCCGCCACTGCATACACACGTCCGATAGATCATGAAACTATTGTAGTCCTCGTGAGCGCCTCATTGAAATCCACGTTATCTATCGATAAAAGAATAATATTTTTAACTATAGGCATTTGTGTGGTAATTCAAAGAATCCTGAGTGGGCAGCTTCCATAGTTGCACCACAAGAGACCTAACCAACTAAAGTATATGTAGCTCACAATGATGTATCATGTATTATGTCTTCGCATATCTATATCTATGTAAATTCTCATTGCACCCGATGGTTTTTCTTCCTATGTGCAAGTCTAGAATGTTGAATGCTTTGTTGCAATTATTCCTTCTTTACTAGATGAATATTGATACATTTACACATTAATTTGCATAAATCTAAGCACAATTCAGGATCCAATCATCAAATCACTTACATGTAAATCCATTGATGCATCTGATGAAGTACACAAAAGATATATAGTAACGAGGTTTCCCTAGAGATGGCAACGGGTACCCGAAACCCGAGTACCCGATGGGTATTACCTGATAAAGAGACGGGTATGGGATGAATTTTCTACCCGTGGGTACGTTATTGGGCAAAATCCTATACCCATCGGGTATGGCGGGTACGGGTGCGGGTGTATACTACCCATACCCGCATACCCGCGGGTAAGACATACCCGCAAAAATAACTAGTCAACCTCAGCTATTTTAGCGCATATAAGTCATGAATTTGGCCCATTGAGACATCCACTATATTTCTAGTAGATTGCCTTTGTTGTAATGATGCTAATAATGTTTGTTAGCATGTTTGTAACTTGTTGGAAGCTTAGAATGATTTATTTTTGCATGTGACTATTTGATATTTTTAGATAATTTTCGGGTATGCTATCGGGTACGGGTTACCCGTCGGGTGAGAATTACCCGGCGGGTACGGGTACAGGTGGGCACTACCCGTCGGGTACGTACCCGTTGCCATCTTGAGGTTTCCCGGACCATTGCCGGCATATATTAATAAGAAGGTATATTGCAATTTTGTCAATGTATTGATAATATGCATTCTAAAAAGAGTTGAAGCCTGTTTTCTAACCAATTAAGGACCTATTTGATTCGTGACCAGAAGTTGTTGTGTTGCATTGCATGTTAGGCATGCCAAAGTAAGTTTTGTACTGTAAATGTTTGGTTTACTACCGTAGCTTAGGGTGCCAAACAATCTTAGCCGCAACCTGGATGCTTTCTAAAGCACTCCTAGCCAAAAAGTCTGGTGACTGAGTCATTCGCCATGACTTCGGCACAACAACAACGAGAGTGATGCGTGTACTGCTCTTTGGTTTAAAAAAACGCGCAACTTTGGCATGGATACACATATGAGTGGCGCGAAAGTGCAACCACGGTGCCTCTTCTGTCTAGATATTTCTTCACCACTTAGCCATCCTCTCCTTATTTCTCCAATGTTTGTTGGTAAAGAAATTTTACCCTGGGTGGCATTGCCGCTTGGGTTTGCCACAAATTCTTTCATGAGATGGAAGAGCTCTTCCACGGTAGTAATGCAGGTGGATCTCTTGTCATGGATCAAGAAGCATGATTGGATGATGGTAAGGTTTGTGATAGTGATGATAGTGGAGGGCTTAACGACATATCTGGTTCTGCACATCCAGTTGACCTTTGAGGTGATGACTCTGACACATTACCCTCATCTGAAGGTAATAAAACCAGTCCTTGAAAGGGCATGCATTGTGTGACCAAGATGGTAAACATGATAGTCCGCTTTCTATTGAAGGGTGTTTCGGTGACCTTTTGCACATGAAACTATGGAAGTGCTCATCATCTAAGCATGCAGATTATTTAGGCTTTTGTCCATGCTGTGCTGATCCTTTTGGACACGGTAGATTGAAATGATCCTGTGCAATTGATGATTGATAGTCGTTGTTGATGCTTTTGTATAGGGTAGACTTTGAAACTGATGACCAACAGTTTGTTGCTGCTTTTGTATAGTACCAATAAGGCTGGACGAAAAACTCAAAGCTCGTTAGCTCGCTCGACTCGTGGCTAGCTCGGCTCGGCTCGGCTCGGCTCGTTACCATAACGAGCCGAGCCGAGCCAAGATTTTAGCTCGTTAGCTATAACGAGCCAACTTGAGCTAGCTCGCGAGCGGCTCGCGAGCCAAACGAGTCATAGTTTTAGGGAAAAAGTCATCATAACTTATATTATGTTTGTATTACTTCATGTCTTACACTCTGCAAATGATTGATATGTTAGCTCATACGAATATTTTATTTAATTTAAGGCTATTGGATATATTATTTTTGTATTATTATTATTTTTAACCTTTTGATAAATGCAAATATTAAATTTTATATATTTTTTATAACTGGCTCGCGAGCCTAACGAGCCAGCTCGAGCTTTTAACGAGCCGAGCCGAGCTGGCTTTCTGGCTCGTTAAGATAACGAGCCGAGCCGAGGCGAGCCGAGCTGGCTCGTTATCCAGCCTTAAGTACCAATAATTCTTAAAAAAAAAAGGAAAAAGTACCAAAACAACCACTACAATCTCAATCCAGCCCATTTTTACATTTGAATCCAGACCGGCCCGTTTTGGCTCAGCCAAGTTAACGGCCCAATTAACCCTTCCTTCCCAGCCCTGTCCGACACCACCGTCACCCCTTCTTCCCGTTCGCCACCGGTGCCGGCGCCACCTCGCCGCCGCCGAGCACGGCCGCAGCAGAGTCCACGTTGGTGAGGAGGTACTCGTAGATCTTCTTCCTCAGCCGCTCTATCGTCTCCTCCGGCACGCCGCTGGCCGCGCCGCCGTTCGCAGTGGGTGCCGCGGCCTCGCCGTCCGCTTCCGGGGGCGGATGCGGCGCCATCTCCGCCGGCTTCCCGATCTCGCTCAGCCAGTCGTTGACGCGCTTCAGCTGCGGAAGCATCCTCGCCGCGCGGTCGCGGTCCCACGGCGCGGCCGCCGCCACGTCCGCGTCCAGGAACCGCTCCACGAACGCCAGGAACCACCCCCGCGCCTCCTCCCCGAGCCGCCGCGCCAGCTCGCCTCGCTCCTCCGCGCCGCCTCCCCGCTCCCACTCAGGCGGAGGCACTGCAGCCGCCGCAGCGGCGGCGGCGGCCGCGGCGGCAGCGGAACCAGCCCTCAACCTCCCCTTCGCCGGGGACAGCCGCGACTTCGCGGGCGACGACGCCTTCACCGCCGCCGCCGCTGGCTTGGCTGACTCGTCCACGAGCACGACGGCCAGCGGGGAGATGGCACTGGCAGGGGCGGGTTTGAGGTTGTAGAGGGAGAAGGCGGAGAGATCGGTGGCGAGCCCGGCGCCGACCCAGGAGGTTGCCCGGCGGCGGCGCTCCGCCGCGACGGCCAGGGTTTCCTCGTCGGCAGTTGACGCGTCGCCGGCTGCTGATTGATCTGGTGAAGTTGCGGTGGAGGCCGTGGCAGTGGCCTTGGTTAGAGACTCGGTAACGATGATGGCTCGGGAGAGAGCTCCATGCAGAGCAAGGAACTGCTCAACGCCCTGCTGTGGGTTCTGCTCCTCCGCCGACGAGCTCACCTCTGCGTACGAGCTGATCAGAGCAATACAACGGTCAGACCAAGCTCAAATTGCATCAATGCTTTTGACAGTTAGTAAGCAAAGTAAAACCACATTCACGAAGCTTCAGGATCATAGAATTTTGCATTGCAGTTCTTGGACAACTACTGTAACATACATACAACAGTAAATTTCACATTTGATCAGAATTTCAGATTAAACCAAATTCACAATTGCTGTTGGTCAGGATAGGGAGCACAGTGAGAACGGTTGGTTTCATATTGCTTTTTTTTTCTAACCAGTTTCATACTGTTGTTAATACACTTAGAACAATAGTGCAGTGGCAAGTACAGTGTACAGATAGGATCACTCCCTGCTTGGCAACATTTCGACAAGAAGAGCTGGCTGGCCATCCATGCCTGGCATGGGCTACAGGGTTCAGCCATTCAGTAAAAGTGTTCAGACTGTCGGTAGAGCAAAGGAACACAATGGCAATGTGAAGTCTGAACTCTAAACATGTGCAAACGTAATGGCAAGTCCATGCTTGGTCAAAGGGAGACAAAACAAAGATAGGAGTAGGTGATAGGATCATTGAGTCATGCATGACAGCTAGAGCAATGATATTTGAAATGTCATGCCAGCGTATTATCGGCAAAAAAAAAAATGTTAGGAGCCATGTGAGAATTCAAATAGACAAAACAAAAGAACCAACCATTATCCGAAATGTTGTCTAGTAGAAGCCATGTGAAGCATGGATATATGATTTTCGTAGATTTGGAATGGCATGTTCAAAATTGGATGGATAAATGAAAACCTTTCAAGAGCATGTTTAACCAAATAGCAAATCAATGGGTATAGTCAATCCTCAACAGTGGCCAACTGGCCAGTGGCCATGATTATGACTAAGAAGAACTTGGTGGAAATTCACACCAAATTTTACAAAATTTATATGTTTTGTTCATTTTTTATAACTACTGTACAGTGCATCTATCAATCTAGAGTCTTGAAATGGTGACAGGTTCGGATGCTTTAAACTACAGATAAATTCTGCAGTGGCAAGATCATACAAGTTATGTGCTTGGAAAAAAAAATACCTTAAACATCGAAGAAGGCTCTCTGCTGCAGAAGCTTCTTGCATGGCTTCAACAGCACCCATTTGTGCTGCATCCCTGTACTTCAGAAGCTCCTGTGACAACAAACATCTCATTAAGCACCAAGTAAATAATAGGAAGCATTCCCCTACCATGGGCTCAAATGATATATTATCCTCCCCTTCTTTTTGGCTAAAATAATTATCCATACGCATTATTATTTTCTTTGATAATGTATATGCATAAAACTGTCAACAGCAACACAGGGGCTGTTTTCGTTGCCTTGGTAATGAAATTCGGTTTTACCGTTGTGGAAAAAAAAACACAGGGGCTGTTGTCAAAAAAAAAGGTACTGAGGTGGCAAATGAACAGAGCACACTCAATCACTCATACCTTTCCTAATTTAGCGAGTGATGGAGGAAGCGTTGTCCATGAAGTGCTAGCATCTGTCAATTTCCTGCTACTTGCAGCAACCTTAACTAGATTTGTGATATTCGGGTTATTTAAAACCCCTGACGTCCTCCTTATAGGAGAAGAAAGCTTATTCACAACTTTGTCAGAATCGTCTGCAGGAGCACTTGCTGAGCTCTTCCTGGGTGGAGTCAGAATCTTACTGTCATCCTTATGCAATGGCTTCTCTTCTGCTACTGGTTTCCGTCTGGGAGTCTGAACATGGAAGAATCACAAAGATTGTTTACCAAACAAACTGCATGTCCATGGATATTAATAGGATCACTGATGGGTTGAAGCAATACTATAGTCTACATGTTCCTAAAATGAAACACATATGTTCAGGTTCTTGAGTTATAGTCTTATAGATCCTATATTGATGAAACTTCACAAATATTAAGACAGCACATTGCTGTTGATCCTGCATTGATGAAAACTTGACAAGTAATAACTAACAAGACATAACATTATATACCCATATATGACAAGCATTGCTGATACATACCGAAGAGCTTCGGTTCTCGGACTTCTTTTCAGCTTTGGCAGGCTTTGAATCTGAATTGCCTTTGTCCTTTGCATCTCCTTTCCCTTCCCAGCTTCTTCTCAAGGCCTTTGGCCCAGATTCAAAGCTCAATAAGGTGTTACTAATTGAGTTACCCACAGAGGACTTCCTCCCTGCCGTAGTAGCCTTCAAAACAGAAGCAGCCTTTTCCAACAAGGATAGCCTTGACGGTGATGATTTCTCTGCTCCTTTGGTTTTTACTCTCTGTTTCATGTCATTCGAGAATTTATCAAACGACGCAGGCAGAGAATGGACACTGGTCGGAGACGAAGGCGTCGACCTAGCGCTGGTTGATTTTGCCTTTGAGCTTAGTCCGTCCTTCTTGTCCAAAAGGCCATTGAGTGCCTGTTTTGAGAGGTTAGAGTTTGACTTGGTGAGCTGGGGTTTTTTGCTTTCTTCTCCATTGCTCTTGACAGAAGCATTGATCTTCTCCAACTTGCTCTGCTCTTTCTCCAGCGACAAAGCATCGGCGGCATCCTTCGAACCACCACCATTGACGGACGGTTGTGCCTTGCCGCCGCTGCCAAGAAAACTAGAGGAGCTAGTCACCACAAGATCCTCTGGGTTGCCGACGCAGGCATGCCGGCCCGGAATCGGCCTGACTCCCCTGAGGATCGGCACGGGAGTGGCCGCCTCGAGACGGTCCACATGGACGAACTGCCCCAGCTGGATGGTGTCGCTCAAGATGAGATCGTGCTGCTCGTCGGGGAGGGAGACGTAGGTCGCGTGCGACGAGTCAGACACCTTGAGGTAGAACCCCTGGTTGGTGAAGAGGTCGCTCCCCGCGAGCGCGGGCACGATGCTGACGACCTGGAGCAGGGACGACCGGTGCTCGCCGGCCACCTTGACGTCGCTGTTCATGTGCTGGAGCAGCTTCAGGAGGACCCCGGGTACCAGCGACGCCATTGCTGTAGTAGCTCCTACAGCACATTTACCTGCGCATGCAGTGTTGAGAGCCTGTTTCAGTAACCGTGATCACTCCACTCTGGCCTTTTAGTTTCCCTATTCTCCCCCCAAATTCCACTATGCAAAAAGAAGATTCCCCGTCACATCAAAATGTCGGCAAATGCATGGAGTACTAAATGTTGATGAAATCAAAAACTAATTACACAGTTTTGTTGTACTTTGCGAGACGAACATTTTAAGCCTAGTTAATCAAAATTTGGATAATTTTTACCAAATACAAACGAAATGTTACAGGAATTCTGATACAGTGTTTTTCTCCCCCAATTCACCCATCTAAACGAGGCCTCTCATACATATGGTCAGGTTAGAGGAGGGGACATTATGCTATGCAGTGGAGTCAAGAGAACAATGATTATGAGCTATCGTTGGACAACCTGGGCTAGCCGTGTGGCAAAAGTGAATCTCTCCGACAACCTAGCCCTTGTTGCTTAGTTCCCAAAATATTTTATAAAATATTTCAGATTTCCGTCACATCAAATTTTGGAGACATGCATGAAACATTAAATATAAATAAAAAATAAAACTAATTACACAGTTTCTTTTAAGTCTAATTAGTGTATGATCGGACAATAATTGTCAAATAACAACGAAAGTGCTGCAGTAACGCTACACTTACATTTTGCAAAATATTTTGCGAACTAAGCAAGGCTCTAATGGAAATAAAGGCTGCGGCTTTACAACCAGAGCAGCAAATCCAAATGAACATGTCGGTAGCCCAAACTGTTTTTGTTGAGTCTAACGAAGAGGGGGAAAAGAAAGGCATTTGTCACCAAATGCTAACCCAGTGATACAGCTGCGAAAAAAACGAATCGAGCAACAAATTCAGGCAGAACAAATAGCTGAAAACAGATTTCGCCTTTTTCATACTATATAAGAAAGCAAACAAATTTGTGAAAAAAAAACAAAAGGAAAAGGCAGAGCAGATGGAAGCAACGCAAAAGCAGTGCCGTACGAAGCATTACAGTAGCTGAAAGCAGGGCATAAAGAGGTGTCCTAGAAACGGTGGCTACAATGAGTAAGGACGGCGTTGTTCGTTGCGAGGGCATTCAATTGGGTCCGGAAAGGGATACCATGAGTACGAGCGGATCCAACGAGGACCAGCCAAGTCGGATGCCCCATCTCGTGCGTTCTGGAATCGGCGTCAGTTGTAGTGCAGTATATGTATTTCCTGAAAGCAGGAGGAAACAAAAACACAGCGCACGGACATTGGCACATGGAGAGACGAGACGAGCGAGAGAGCTGAGAACTGAACCAAATCTTGGAGCAAAAAGCTCGTATGAATGATCTCTAGAGCTTGCACCGATCAATCAAAGAGAGTGAAGAGACAATCCTGGCAGCAACTAAAGCAATCACCATCACCTCTCTTCAGAGAAATATTGGTTTTTTTTTGGAAAGGACACAACACACAGGAGGAATCAAAGAGAGACAGACAGAGAGAAATCGAAATCTCTGATGGCCCCCAACCAACTTCCGTAATAAATTTCGACGCTTGCTTTCAATGATCGAAGACCAAAGCAAGAGGCGAAGGAGGAACCAATCAATCAATCCAGAGACGAGAAGGCGATGCGGGAGGAGAAGCAGCACAGACCTCCTGACGGCCGAGTCCCGCGAGGCCGATCCCCTCCTCCTTGACCTTGAGCAGTTGAGCACTTGGTGGCGTGGTGGTGGAGAAGAAGCTGATTCTTGTCTCTTCTTCTTCCTCTCGACACTCGCCCCGAGGCGGCCGCAGCAGCTGCTGCAGTGCAGGGCGTGCGGCCTACGACCCTTGAAAAGAGACGAGGGCTTTTCGCTTCCTGCTCAGGGAGAGGGAGAGGAGGGGCCTCCTCAGTCCTGGCCTTGTCGCATCCAGGAATCCCGCCGCCGCCGGTTGGCTGCGGGAGGCGGTGACGACTGACGAGACGAACCAACCAGGAGGCGACGGTGTCCTCCTCCTGGACTCCTGGTGCGTGCGTGCGCGCTGCGCGGCGTGGTGCTTCTCTCTCCTCTCCTCTCTGCGCGCGCTCGCTCTCTCTCTCTAAAAAGGAGAGGAGGCCAGGAGGGAGAGGTGACTGTGGGTGTAGGAGGCCGAGCGCACGCTCCTGCTCCTGCGGGCTGCGGCGGCGAGGACAGATGGCGACTGTGCTGTGGAAAAGCTGCGTGGAAAGGAGGCGCGGGCCCCGCCCACCCAGTGGCCGCAGGAGGCGTGTGTTGAGGTGAGGCGTCGCTTTCGATAGCGGTGGGGGCAGAGACCGGAGAGTGGAGTTCCAAGGAAGCTTGAGGAAGGCGCAAAACCTTTTTTATGCTACTTCGCCGGATTGGTTTTTTCATTGCTACTCCCGGGATGAGTTCATCTTTTGATGAGCGTGTGTGTGTTAAGCTTATTTAAGCTCTGCTAACTAGTACGGATGGGTGTGGATGATAGTACTGCCTCCGTTGTCCATTCTAAAAATATAATACAGTTCTATTTAATCAGGTTATCCAAAGTTTAATCAGATTTATAAATATAAGCATCGATACATTTACACCAAGTAAATGTATTGTAAAATTATATTCTATGATGACGAATTTAGTGATACTTACTTCATATCATTTGTATTATGTTTTGAAGATGGTTTTATTCCATAGTATGCTCTAATTACTTTTTCAAGCTTTTTAGATTTACTAATTAACGTTTTAGATTTACTAATTACTACTTTCGTTCTAACAAAATATAACTCTAGCATGTTTATAATTCAAACTATTTTTTTCAAATTCATATACAAGTATAAATATTTATGATATCAAATAAATATAATTCATGAAATATAGTTTTATAATTCATCCATCTGGAGTCATAAATATTCAGGTTTTTTTATAGTTTCGCTAAGGACAGAACTAGAGTTGTATTGTATTCTTTTTTTGTCCGAGGTAGTATTCTCCCTCTGGCCCTTTCAAGTTTAACTAGAATTATACAAAATATTTATAACATTTTTTTTCTTTAAATAAGTGTATTATGAAAATATATGCAATGATTAATCTAACAATATTGATTACGCACCATAGATATTAGTAATTTTTTATTTTTTTATATATTTAGTTAAAGTTAAATATTTTTGAGTTCTCGATATATGAGAATGAGAACGACGGTTGAAAAGAGATCGAAGGAGTAGTCAATGTTTCACAGCCTCTTCCAAATTATCTAAAACCTTGCCTTTGAAATATACATCAAGTAAAGCTCTGGATCACCGGAAGTGGATGGTAAGAGCCCGATGAGTAAGACTGTCAGAGCAGCTAAACTAAACGTGAGCCCAGTCGAACCTTTGCTTGCCTTCAGCAAACCACAGCACGGAGTCAAACCTAGTTTGGTCAGCGCTCCTGCAATGCACGCATTCCATAGTCACAAATCGGATAACCTACCGACACTTCCCAGTTCCCTCTGCAGCATTCTGACTTTATCATAAATTAAAAAACAGATAGTAATTCACTGATTCTGATTGTGATTTCCTTCCTTTTAATTTCCACGTTAAAAATGGGGAAGACATGTAATCCAATCCCGACCAAAAAAACAAATGAACGGTTTTTAGCAGATTCTAGATGGCTGCCTGCATATATGATACAAAAAAAAATCTGATGGTTGTTAATATAAAAGGTTTCTTCTCAGGCCATTCGGTCAGCATTGGAATGACAATGCAGTCGCTGCCGATGAATAATTGATAGGGATCTCGTAACTACTGTATAATGCATTGCCGGCCGGTTGGTAAACCGGCTGTCAGAGTATTATTCTCTCTTTTTTTTTCGTCTCCTATCATTGCAGTAGCATCGTCCATGAACGAGCAACGGTAGGTGTAGAGAATCCGTATGGATAAGAAAGTTAGGATAGGATCCCAAATAGGAGTATCTTGGTTCAGTTGACCTGGTTTCACCGGTCGCCTAAATAACAGTTTAGTCCGTTTAAACAATCTTTAGAAGATAAACAAGGTTCACTCATCTCTATCTCTATATATTTAAACGCGAGTCAAGCTCGCACCAACGACGATGGCCACGTCACCTGTAAATCCCGGGCCGTCAGATCTCGATCGGACAGCTCGAATCACGTGAAAAATCGCTTTCGCGGTCATTGTTTGTCTACTATTCATATATTGTTTATCACTGTTTGTCTTTTTTTTGTGACTGTTTATCACTGTTTGTCACGCATCTTTGCTACGCGCACACGAGAAACATACCTGAGCCCTTCTCCTTTGTAGAAAAATTTCAAAAAAAAACGTAAATAAACTAGAAGCAACCTAGAACGTACCTAAATATTTTTTGCCTTTTCAGTGTCATCAAAAAAAATTCTAGACTCCTTTCGTTCGCATTTGGCCGATAAATTTAGAAAGTCTATACCTTATCCATCCTCCCTCCAACTCCGATAATTCTACCACAAAAAAAACCCTAAATATTAAAATCCTTTTCGGTAATTTACGGTCATTTTCACAAACACACAAAGTAGACCATTTTCCTTTGCAAATAAATTCCAGAAAATTCGTAAATAGACTAAAACAAATCTAGAACGTATCTAAATATTTTCTGTCTCTTCTTTATCATCAAAACAAAAAATGAAACTCCATGACACCTACTACGTATTCTATTACGTTTATAAATAATCGCTAAAACCTACTGTAGCCAAATTTCCAAATTATAAAACCTTGTTTCAAACAAAAATGGGGGTTCGTAGCAACACAAACGTATAACAAACTGCCTCAAAATGCTAGACACCCTGCCTGCTAAAAAATTAATCAATAATTGACACAACTGGTTCTATCCCATGAGGCCGCGCGGCAACGCCGCACATTGTTTCTAGTATCATCTAGGCTCTAAACAACGAATATTTGACTTTTACATACATGAATATACATTTTAATATTTAAAAATATTGCTATTATTTTTAGAAAATGGAAAAACATCTTTTGAGACTAGTTAGACAACCAAATTTGTCCGATGTCAACAGATAGAGGGCGTCTAGTATCCGATTTCATAGAAAATAGATTTTACCCTTTAGTTAAGGAGAAAGTACATTTTTTAACCTCTAATATAAGTTGTACGCTCAGTCCAATTTTCAACTCTAACACTATGAAACTAGGTTACGATTACCTTTGAACTATCGAAACCAAACAAATTTGTTCCTCTGGATGGTTTCGTTTGTGGTTTTCTATGTTTAAAAATAATAAAACTATAGATTGCTCTCTAAAAAATCATAAGAAAATTATTTTAAAATAGAAAAAATATGAAACTGGCTCTTTTCATTCCTATTGTTTTACTGCTTGTAGTTGTGCTCGATCAGTACTTATCTAAAACAAATAATATCAAAATAACTCTAAATGGAGCGCCTATAGATAGATAACGTATTAGAAGAAAACAAGAACTAGTTTTATTTTTTTATTTTAAATAAATTAATTAGAACTTTTAGAGATGAATCTAGGTTTTCGTTGTTTTTAGAAAATAGAAATCCACCTTTGAAACCAGTTTTAAGGACCAAGTTTGCCTAGTTTTGATAGTTCGAGGGCATCGAATACCTCGTTTCATAGTTTAATATTGAAGATCAAGCTATCGTGCAAGTTAGATGTTAAAAAATGGAATGTACACTTCAGTCTAACCACCTCTTCTTCGAACTAGTCGTATTGTACTCGTATGTATAGAATGGCTCTGGCTCTCTTTCACTTCAAACTTTGTATAGTTCATCTTCTTTTTCCTTTTATGTTTAGATAGCTAAGACTAGCTTAGTTGGTTAAGAGTGTAGACTATACAAGTTTAAAATCCTTATCAAGGCAAATATAATTAAGGCCCTGTTTCATTTTCCATGACTAAAATTTAGCTACTAAAATCAATGACTAAACTTTAGTCACCCATGTTTGGTTCTAGTGACTAAAAGTGACTAAAGACCATTAAAGTAGTTCAACAAAGATCAAACTACTCCTGATAAATGCACAAATCAGTGTTAGGGACCGGCAATAATGAGGGGCAGCCCCTGTCCACTAGGCACTTTAGCCCACTTTAGCTACTCCTGAGGTACTAATATGACTAAACTACTTTAGTCTCTTTTTAGTCAGTTTGTTTGGCAGTTTAATAGCTAAAGTGACTAAAGTTTAAGTGCATGTTTTCTTTTAAACTTAATATGAATCCATGTAGCAAGCTAATTCCGCCTAAATTGGGCCAGGAGAAGTGAAAGCTGCATGGGGCACAAACCCAACTTATTTTGTTATTGAAGAACAAAAGTTACCTGGAAAAGCAAGCAAGACCTCCACCTTTTTTCTCGAAATGCAAAAACAAAACCGGGTGGCAATCGACCCAAGGTCTCGAAGAGCAAATAAAAGGGATTAAAGATGGTCTGGCTCCACTATCCAATTGGTACTGTCGCATTCCATTTTAAGGATCTTCATGCCTTTGCTCAATTTGCAAGGAACTACTGTACTATGCAAGAACAAGTACACCCATTATTACTTTATTGCATTAACTCGATTTAGAAAGGTTAAGTATTTAATTTATCTAATGTCATTGATGCCTGGTAATGTAATTCCCCCTCTGTAAAATATTACTCTTTTCATTCTAAATTGTAGGTCATTCTGCATTTTTTGGTAGGCTAAAACACCTTATAATTTGAGACGGATGGAATATTACTACAATATAAAATGGGATATCTGAGCGCATTTACAAATGTGTATATGTACATGTGACGAAGTGAGGGTACAATGCATGTGCCTCCTATCCATATTTCTAACCTTTTATTTATAGCCTACAGGAACTCTAATTTGCGTGCCTTCTTCCTAATAACTGATCTGAATAAAATGGGAAAAGCTTCAAATGAACTAACTTTCTTTTTCACCATGCCGGTACCCATCATGGTGACAGTGAGATTGAGACCCCCCAAAGCATTGTGATTAGCAATAATTAATCTACTCCAGATCTGCTGCTGCATATACTGTCAAGCGCCGCATATGGTCCAGACAGATCTCCCACAGCAGAGAGAGAGACCAGGCAACTGAAAACAGTTGGTGACCATGTGCTCCCGCACAGTCGCAGCACTTGCACAAAAGAATTATTTTTGGCATTTTTCGTTTATATTTATATACAAATCGCCTCTAAGTTTCTTAAATTTTCCATGCGCATGTGGCAGCTGAACAGGATGTCGGCTCGGCAACGTGGGCATGGATGATGATGATGAGCCTCGATCAGCTTCCCATCAACGATCGATCGCCATCTGGAGGCGATGTCTGACTTTATACTATGGCCGTGTTTAGATTCCAAATTTTGCATAGTAAATGTCTCGTCACACTGTAGCAATTTTGTTTTTATTTGGTAATAATTGTCCAAATATTGATTAATTAGGCTTAAAATATTCGTCTCGCAAAGTACAACAAAACTGTGCAATTAGTTTTTGATTTCATCTACATTTAGTACTCCATATATATGCCGATATTTTGATGTGATGGGGAATCTTCTTTTTGTATAGTGGAATTTGGGGGTGAATTTTGGTATCTAAACAAGGCCTATGACAAAGAATCGAAGGGTGTTTTGGTTCCACCTACTAAGTAGTCAGCTGTCGCATCGAATGGTTGGACATATACGTGGAGTATTAAATATAGATTATTTATAAAATGTACAGATTGGGACTATTTTACGAGACGAAATTTTTAAACCTAATTAGTCTATAATTTGAAAATGTGGTGCCTCAGTAAACATGTGGTAATGATGAATTAATTAGGCTTAATAAATTTATCTCGTGGATTACTGATGAATTCTTTTTTTCACTAGAATTCGAACATCCTATACGACACCCAACACCCCTGGACTCTAGCAATGGATCCAAACACCCCCAAGCTAGCTAGCGCATCAGAACTGGAGATGTCGATAACCGAATGCTACTGCTGCCAGTGTGTTGTGTTTGTTCTTATGCACTGACTGATTGTTCAGGCGCAGCAGTACTATTTATCTGGTAAAATTCTGCATCAATCGTGTTCGGATTTCTACGAGTTTTGGACAGAAAACCACATGATTATACAGATAGACAGTCCGGGTTCCCAAAAAGGAAAAAAAAAAACCTTAGCCATACAGTCCGGAGATATACACAGGACAGGATATGCATGGATTATTCATTGCTAGGGCCTAGGGCTACATCCCACATGCGTGTGCATTTGTGTGGGGCCGGGCTTCTGCCTTTCTCTCTCTTTTTTTTCTTTTTTTTTGGAAGAAGGGCTTCTGCCTTTCTGAGCAGGAAACTAGCGCATGCATTATCTATCGGAAAAAAGTCTATTTTTCATCTCCCAACTCTCACCAAAGTCTACTTTTCCTCCCTCAACTTCAAAACCGGACAAACCACCTCCTCAACTTTTCAAATCGTGCATTTTACCTCCCTCGAGCTGTTTTGAAGGCGGTTTTACTACAGTAAACGGCGGTATGCTACAGTAACCGGTGGTTTTGCTACAGCGCCCGTGTTTTTGTCTTTTCTTTATTTATTTATTTCGGCTGAATCTTTAAAAAATCATAGTAAATCACAGAAAAATCATAAAATGGAAAATTCAATTTTTTTGCACTCCACATGAGTAGATCTACACAGTGAACATATAATATGGTATGCTTTAGTACAAAGTTTTTGCTATAAAGGTTTTGTCTTTTTCTTTTTTATTTATTTGGCTGAATCTTTGAAAAATCATAGTAAACCACAGAAAAATCATAAAATAGAAAATCTAATTTTGTTGGACTCCACATGAGTAGATCTAGATAGTAAACATATAATATGGTATGCTTTAGTCCAACAAAATAATTATAGAAGCTGCAGCTATGAATTATTGCAATTAATTATAGAAAAACATAGATCTAAAGCTACAACAAAAATTTTGTACTAAAACATACCATATTATATGTTCACTATATAGATATGCTCATGTGGAGTCTAACAAAATTAGATTTTCTATTTTATGATTTTTCGGTAATTTACTATGATTTTTCAAAGATTCAGCCGAAATAAATAAAAAAGAAAAAGGCAAAACATTCATAGCAAAAACTTTGTACTAAAACATACCATATTATATATTCACTGTGTAGATCTACTCATGTGGAGTGCAACAAAATTGGATTTTCCATTTTATGATTTTTTTGTGATTTACTATGATTTTTCAAAGATTCAGCCGAAATAAATAAAAAAGAAAAGACAAAAACACGGATACCGTAGCAAAACCACCTGTCACTGTAGCATACCGTCGTTTACTGTAGCAAAACCGTCTTTAAAACCGCTCGAGGGAGGTAAAATGCACGGTTTGAAAAGTTGAGGGAGGTGATTTGTCCGGTTTTGAAGTTGAGGGAGGAAAAGTGGACTTTGGTGAGAGTTGGGGGAGGAAAAATAGACTTTTTCCCTATCTATCTGCAACTGCAAGGCCGCCGGGCGGCCCACAGGCCCACAACAAGCATGACGGACAGAGCACGTAGGCCAATCTCTACCTTCCAGCATAATGCGATGCCGGCCATGGCTCGTGGCGTCTGATGTGATTTGCTTGGATGATGCGCAACCGTGGGCCCTTGTCATGGCCCACGATCCGACCAAGCCCAAGGAGTGAGACCCAGTATAGGAGGACAGGCCTGCGTGCCTGATTGTCTGGCCCATGAGCCATGGCTTGCCCCGGGGCCACGTGCCTGTGTAAAAACCGTCAGCGTGAAACTCATCTCTCGTCTCTCCTCCTCCGTTCTTCCCCCTTCCTCTGACTCTTTTTCGCTGCCGGCGGCTCTCATTTTTGACCCGTCAGCACTCCATTGATGCCGTCGAGGAACATCATAGTACTCTTCCTTAAGATCTAGCTTGTTGTCTACTAACCTTCGTCTGTTATCAATGTTTTAGGAGCCTTTGATGAGAGGCCTTCAAATGGCGTCACAGGAGGTTTTATCGGAAGCCTTTGGAAGAATGTTCGCTCTAGTTAGGCCCTGTTTGATCCATGGGACTAAAGTTTAGCCCACCTCTTCTAGTCATCTTTTAGCCCTCATGGATCCAAACAAGAGGGCTAAAAGTGGGGGGGGCTAAACTTTAGCCTATCCCTTTTCCATTAGCCCCTCCAAGATAGGCTAAAGAAGACTAAAAGTGGTCCCCCAATACCAAAAGACACATATTACCCCCACATATCCCTATGTATGGCTATCCATGAGTATTAATCAGGAGGCAAAAGGGTCATGGTAGGGTACATGGTTAATCTTTAGCCCTTGGATCCAAACAGCCCTATAGACTGAACTTTAGCCTCTTCATTCTAAGGGCTAATCTTTAGCCCTGAGCTAAACATTAGCCCCATGGATCCAAACCTGCTTTGAGTAAAAGCCTAAGTATACAACATTAAAGTCGGTTGTGGACTAGGAACAACTAGCTAACGTCGAAAGGATCGAGAAGTCGACTGTGGACTTATTCTAGCTAAATGAACCCTAAAGATCGATCTTGTCCTTTAGCGCGCGCTCTCTCTCTCAATCAATTCCTAAAGAAAAATTTGTTCACCAATAAATCGATTCCTATCTCAATCAATTCCTAAAGAAAAACTTGTTCACCAATAAATAGATTCCTAGAGGATGACGGTACGGTCCACCAGCCCATTTAATGCTCTCGTATTCCCATTCTACGTACTACTGCATCCCCTCTCGTCTCGTATTCCCATCCTATTTACTACAACATCCCCTCCCATCCTAGGCAACAACCTGTTCGTCTTCCATGCCAGCACCTTGCTCATCTTCTGTGCAGCGGCTTGTACATCTCTCTTGGTAGCAGCTTGTTCATCTTCAATGGCAGTAGCATGTTCATCTTCCAACGAAGGGGCTTCATTAAGATCAAGTGGGTCTCCGGCTGCTGGTGGTAAATTCAAGTGGATCAAACTCTTTGAAAGAACGATCTCATTCACATGATTCTCGGAAGGGCGACACCTGATTCTCTTGATGTTTTCTATAAATTGCAGCAGTAATCTTCGTATCTTTCCCATTTGCTACTCTTGTAATGTCGCAGTTGCCATTTTTTAGTGCCGGGAGATTGGATTCGAACTACCTTAAATACCACATTACCACCTATATATATACAACATCAGACGTGCGACAATTTTCATTGCAGATCAAATACAAGAAACCTGGCCAATTCTGCAGTAAAAAACTAGACGAGGAAACCAAAACCAAGCCCTGCTGTAATGGCGTCGAAGCCTACCATCGCCGCCGTCACGGCCATCGTTAGCTCCTCGGCATCGCCACCTCCGTCGTCCCCACCGCAGTCGCCGACGCCGGCTTCGTGGAGAGCACGTGCAAGAGCTCCGACAACCCGCAGTGCGTGGCTGTGCTGGGCACAGACCCGCGGAGCGCGAACGCCACCACGGTGGTCGAGCTCGCCAGCATCGGTCTGGACATCGCCCACGCCAACGCCCTGAACAGCACCAACTACCTCTCCGGGGAGGCCGACAGCAGGCGCTACCGCTCCGAAGAAGGCGACGCGCTGGACGAGTGCGTCCGGCAGTACGGCACGGCCCTCGCCGCGCTCAAGTCGGCGCACGACGACTTCGACAACGGCCACTCGGCCAGTACGGCGACGCCGAGCAGAACTCCAGCGCCGCCGAGGACGCCGGCGCCCGCTGCGAGCAGGCGTTCACCGACCGCCAGCTCGAGTCGCTCGTGTCCGACATTGACAAGAGGTGCATGACTGGACCAGCGTCGCCAGCGACCTCATCGACCTGCTCTATGTTGATGCCAAAGCCAAACGCTCCAGCCGTCGGCTCTTGCGTGCTTAATTAAGAGGGATGTTTGAGAGATTTGCTAGTTGTTGCATCGCCAATCCGCCGTGCATGCATGAGCACGTGACGTGATTTTACGGCCTTAGTTCCAGTTGGTTAATAAATCAAAGTTTTTAACTCCAAAATTTAGTGTTGTTCATGTGATCTAGTTATAAGTTTTCTACACCACCGCGCTGAAGATTTCTTGAGAAGGCCAAAGTCGGTTGTGAGGGATGGTTTTTAAACCAACTGCTAATAGAGCAACTCCAGGAGCTATTAATAGATGTTTTTGATGAAGAAATACCCTTCCAACAACTTATTCAAATTAGAAAAGTTGTTAGAGTGAAATATATATAGAGAGAGAGTGTGATTTTTATTCAAATTACTCTCTAAATAATGATTTAGAGAGTGAATCTGACAAAAACTCTCGAGATGCACTAAACCACGATAATAGAAAACAGACATTCGTAGCGATAATTTTATTAAGTCAACCATCCCTAAATCATAGGAACAGTTGACAAATAAGACCGCACAAGTTATGGCGACTTGCCTCGTGCATAAGCATCCTACCAAAAGACAACCTTGTTTAGAACAGCTTTTGTTCCGCTTGTGGTGAAAAAAAAGACTGGCGAACGATCCCCAAACCCAACACTTCTACCTCTGCTTTCTCCCCCACATTGTTTACACATGAAATCGGCATCGGCCACAGAGCGAGCCTTGAGGAAAATCCCATCGATTCTCCACCTGAGCCCCGCGTCTCCCTTCGCTTCCTCCTCCCCATGTGTTGCCCTCCAAGCTGTCGGCAGGCTCCACCTCTCCACGCTCCTTCACGCCGCCGGTGGGCTCCTCCTTCCCGTGCTCATCCTGCGCACCGTCGACAGGCTCACCTGAGCTCCTCCTCCGAGCCACTAGCCAGCTCATCCTCCATGTCGGCGAGCACGCCTGCCGCCATCTTCGTTGTTTACTCACTCCTTCAAGTCACTGCTGAACTCATCCCCATTGTGCCAACGGTTGACGTCCCCCTCCTAGCGCTCTACCTCCATCCCCTTCTTCTTCCTCCTTTTTTTTTGGTGAACGGAAAATGCGACCACAAGAGGTACAAACGATGCGATTTTCTTTGATCCAGATTCTTGTGAAAGCTAGCTTTAGGAGAATGTTAGCTTTTGATTCTACTAGGTTCGTGCACGTGCGTTGCTACGGGACAGCTAATCTTTTGTACTAATAAAAACACACGGATTGCACAATAAGATAACAATACTGTGAAATTAAATACCGACGTTAAAGTGACATTTAATCTAAAAAAGCAAAGTTTGTGAAATTAACACACACGGAGAGAGCGTCGTCGCATGCTCATAAACTCTACTGGTGGAGACGCACGTACGTTGTTTGCTATAGAGTCATGGAGCGCTCAGTCCACGATGGCGGGAGGAACTGGATGGCAGCTTGCACGATGATCAACTACGATGATCGATGTAGAGATGGCTTGAGCGATCATGGCGTCCCGGTGGGGTGGGGAGATTGTGACATCGAGGTGGGGTGGTCTGTTTTGTTTTGGAAAGAAAATCAGAGGGAGAGAAAAAGGGATACGATGGGGGGGAGGGGGTGGTCGATCGCACGTAGTAACCCGATGTCGGATGTCGCACAAAAACGGTGTCCACTTTCTAGTATATTGCCTGTGCTAACGCTATAGCAATATCTGGTAATACAAATGAAACACCCAAAGTATATATATTTTGCTGCTCCCTCGGGTTTAGACCAGGCTTCAACAATCTCAAACATCAGCACACAATTCCTCATTTTTTTCATGGTCCAACAGATATAAAATGCCCCAAATTGAACTAACCAGAAATTGTGAAAATTCATAACATATTTGGATAGGGAGATACCATGAACAACAGAATATAAAAGACAGTTCTCAAATCCAACTTAGCAATTTGTTATCCAATATATGTCCCAAAAGAGCTCAAGGTTTCTGTACAGAAAAAAAATTCTCAAATTCAATTTAGCAATTTGGTACAGAACATCCTAGTTTTCAATGCCACCACTAATCACAAACCATATGCATATCTCAAATTAATGTATAGATAGAATACAAACACCATTCAAACAATTCCTCCCAAATATAATCGTTGTCCCACAAGGCCACAAGGTATTTGAAGATATCCTGGACTCATACGGAAACAATTATTTGTATCTCTACCACATATAATACACCAAAAAAACTTCCCTAAAGCCACACAACAGTCTGTCCACCACAGTCATTATCTCTACTAAGTACACCCAAAGAAATGCACCAAAACCAAACTAATCATCTCTACCACATATAATACACCAAAAAAACTTCCCTAAAGCCACACAACAGTCTGTCCACCACAGTCATTATCTCTACTAAGTACACCCAAAGAAATGCACCAAAACCAAACTAATCATTCGAAATCAAAGGTCCAGATTCAATCTTTCCACTAATTCCTCTTACTCACTCATATCCGACGGATCAAATCGTTTGGATCAGACCCTCATCGCTCATCCGTCTCCCATCCCGCGCCCACCCAGCCGCGACCCTTTCTCTACCGCCCCGCACCGCCGCAAAACGAACATTAGCCCGCCACCGCCGCCCGCCGCCAGGGATTAGTAACGCCGAGACACCAGGGGCCGGGGAGCCGCTCCCCTCCACGCGGCCAGGGAGGGAGCCGCCCGCCGCCAGGGAGCCGCCCGCCGCCAGGGAGCACGCCCGGCAGCCACGGAGGGCGCCCGCCACCAGGGATCGGCCACGGCGCCCGCCACCAGGGATCGGCCACGGAGGGCGCCCGCCACCAGGGATCGGTCACGGACACCGCTGCGCACGTCAAGTCAGGAAAGCGGCCACGGCAAGTCCGTACGCACGCCCGCCAGCCAGGAAAGCGGCCACGGCGATTAAAAAAAAGAGCGAACCACAAACCTCACAAGCAATCTCCAGGTTTTTTTTTTTGCAACCACATGCTATTTTTGTGTGTGTTGTTCTTGGATTGAATATCAATCTCCCCTAATTGTTTCAGATTACCTGGACACTGCGGGGATGCCTGTCTTTGTGTTACAATAAGCAAATTGGTATGGCCATGGTTTTCACATATTCTTTTTTGCTGTATCTTACAATCCTGTCATATATAGTAAATTTGACATATCACTGGTCTCCATGGGTGACAACCAGCATAGTTTCAATGAACCTTGATTCCTGTATGATGAGTTGCATAGTTTTATACATGTCGACATTTGTCAGTTTCTTTTTCTCCCAAATATGCAGGAAGCCTTTCTGATTGTGTAATATTGCCAAACAAATGCATCCATCTTATAACTGCATTTATACCTTCAGAACTTGAAGTTCGTTGCTTATACTTGGCGAACGAGGTTTTTGGGATAGCCATGTCTTTCTTATATTTTATTTTCGTACATATGCAATCACTTACAACTGCATTTATACCTTCAGAACTTGAAGTTCGTTGCATCAGTGATACTATATAGAAGTTTCTACTGTCATCATTTATATAGACATTTGCCATTGAAACTTGATCATTTTTGCCTTATTTTTTTGGTCAATATGGGGGCCATCATCGAGATCAATCATTACAGGCTAAATAAGTGGTCTGCCATGGCGGATAGACGACCAACCCGCACTGCATTTGGCGACATATCAAACATCATCGGACGAGGTATGTTAGTTGACATCGTTAATGTTCAGTTTCTCGAATTTTTTAGCGAAACTGTCAACTGTGACACACATTATACATCACACCAACAGAGACAACACCTGCAGATGATGAAGAGACAATTAAGAGGGAAGAGAGGAATAGAAAACAACGTGAATATCGCGCACGGAAAAGGGCCGAGGAAACCAACGAACAAAGAGAGGAGCGGAATAGAAAGCAACGTGAATACCGTGCAAGGAAAAAAACACCGGCAGTACTAACGACTCCTGATCATGGTATCCGCAATCTGATCATGTATACTATTCTTCTTTGTTTATGCATTCCAAATGAGTAACACGCTTAATAATTTTTATACACGCAGAACCATGTGATGTAAAACCTATATCCGGTTGCTCAGATGTTAACATGAAAGAACCGGTATATTCCACCTTGGCGCCATATTGGTTGGGTACGTGGTCTTTATCGATGCAATTGATTATATAATACTACAGGATAAATATGCCTCTGGTACGTGCTGTTTATTGAAAATAAAAGTTGCAGCAGGAAAATCACCACAGAAAAGTGGTGTTTCAGCCATTTGCCAAGCATCAATACATTGTGACAAGGAAAATGATGATCCAATTGAGTCCAGTGACTGGCTACATAGGAATGATGAGTACGTCAGGAAACAACGACCACCATTGATGCCTTTGCAGACCGAAGGTTCAAACAGCACCATAATAAATACAGGTATGCTAATATCTAATAACTAAGACATTGTAAATTTAGAGGGGGTGCAGATTGGATGAAATATATCTCTTTGTGTTCAATGATCAGGTGCTGGCTCAAGCAACGCCAAACTGCTCAGAAAACGAAACTGGTACCTGAACATGGATGCTACAGCCAAGGCAAAATTGCTAGAACAGAGGCGGGACTATAAAAAAGCAAGAGCAGCCGATAACAACCGCCGAGCGTGCCCTACTCTTGCACAGGAAGAAAATGTTAACCATATACCTGTGACACATGTACAGCCGACATGTGGACACACCAATGATGAAGTCGAATTTGACACTGCTTTATTCGAACCTACAAACCATACAAACCATGAATCTGATGATGAAGGTTGGTTTTACAAATCTTTTCACCAATGCAGTTTTTCTTTGTTGTCATTTTGTTGCATGCATCTTGTTAATTTCAAGCGCCTGTGCAACAGATCATCTACGTGACATAGAAGAGGAATTTGTCATACAAGAAGAAGATGGTCTGATCGATTTTGAGGCTATGCAGCTTCTTGGTGAAGGTAACTATTTACTTATAAATTGTTATTTCTAGCCATGTGGAGTGACTGCCATATTGACATATTTTTCAATATATAAAAAACAGAATGTGCATTCCAGTCGTATCGTGTCCACGATGATTGCACTGGCAATGCTGCCGCAGATGATCCTTATGATTTCGTCTATCATAACTTGCCGGAAGAGCACCATGTTTTGAAAAAAGTTCCAGACTGCCGATACTGTGGAGCCATGAGATTTGAAGGCGAACCACCGGGATTCTGTTGTAGAATGGGAAAGATAAAAGTGCATATCAATGATGTACCTGCTGAGTTGAAGAGGTTGTTCACGAGTCAGGTGGATACTGATGCAAAATATTTCAGAAAACACATACGGTACTTCAACTCTCACTTCTCATTCACAAGTCTTGGAGTTACCCTGGACCGGAGATACTGCACCGCAGTAGGTACCGGCATATATACATTCCGTGTACATGGTGCGATGTATCATCGTCTGGACCATTTAGTGCCAGGATCAAAAGGGCCACGTCACCTGCAACTCTACTTTTATGACACAGAAGAAGCCGATACATTGTCGCATAGAGTGAAAAGGTCACCTGATCTTGATATAAATATCGTAAGAAATGTGCTCAGGATACTACAAGCGAATAACCCTTATGTACAGACCTTTAATAGAGCTGGCTCTATTCCAAATCTTGGTGACTATGTAATTGAGCTCAACACTAATGTGACACCTGACCAACGAAGGTATAGCCTCTTCTCCATTACTCGCTATTTCTAAAAAAAATTAATAACCAGCAAATATACTACTTCCTCTTTTTTTAATGGGTGCATAACATTTTAAGGTATAATGCCCCTACTGCCTCACAAGTTGCTGCTATCTGGACCGATGGAGGTGACCCCCAAAGATGTTTTGATAGGAGTGTTATTGTATACCCCAAAGGAGAGAAGATGCGCTATATTAAAGCATATCATGGTTGTTATGACCCATTAGCATATCCTTTATTAAATCCTAAAGGAGAAACTGGATGGAACAAGTTCATGCCGTACAATGACAGTCCCAGAGAGTCAACATCTCCTACTGATGGCGAGGATTCAGTGCACAAACCATTGGGTCCTACTGATGGCGAGGATTCAGTGCACAAACCATTGGGTCCTACTGATGGCGAGAATTCAGTGCAACAACCATTGGGTATGGCAACAGTCGAGATTCAACATACTTCATCCTACTATGTATATAGGTAATAGGTAAATATGTATAATAAACAATGTTTTCCATGTTCATGCAGATGATGGAGAAACAGATGACGACATTCAGCAAGGTGACTACATGAGTAGAGTTGCAGAAACAAGTAAATCTACAAGGTTTGTGACAGCAAGAGAATACTATTGCTTTATGATGCAAGTTAGAAAGGGTCTTTTCAATATCTTGTTATTTGGAGGGAGGCTTTTCCAACAATGGGCCGTCGACATGTATATCAAGATCGAGTCCATGAGGCTTGACTGGTATTCTAACCCTGAAAACCAGAAACTCATAAGGGCTGAACTGTACCAGGTGAGTACTTTAAAATTTTTTGACATTTCAATGAACATGGATATAGCTATTTCACTCATTATGCAAATTTAATCTTATGTGTGCCATAGGGCTTGGTTGACGTAGTTTCTGCTGGAGAGACTAGAGCTTCAGAGGTTGGAAAGAGAGTCGTGTTGCCCCGTTCTTTTCCGGGTGGTGATCGCGATATGCAACAAAGATTTCTTAATGCAATGGCCATTGTCCAGCGTTTCGGGAAGCCAGATTACTTCATCACAATGACTTGCAACCCCTATTGGGAGGAGGTCACAAGCAATCTTGAACCTGGCCAAACACCCCAGGATCGGCCGGATTTGGTGTCAAGAGTATACCGAGCCAAATTACGCTCGGTCAAGGATTTATTGATAAAGAAGAAATATTTTGGTGAGGTTGCAGCATATGTGCATGTGACTGAGTTTCAGAAAAGGGGCTTGCCACATGAGCACATCCTATTGATTATGAAAAGAGGATGTAAGTTATCAAACCCGGATGAATATGACAAATACATCTCGGCAGAGATTCCTGACAAGGACAAGTACCCTGTGTTGCATAACCTGGTCATTAAGCATATGCTCCATGGACCATGTGGTGCCTTGAATAGAAAGTGTCCGTGTATGATCGACGGAGAGTGTCGCTTTCGCTATCCTCGGCAATTCAACCCAGAAACACAACAAGGCAAAGATTCTTATCCTTTGTATAGGAGAAGAGATGATGGCCAGCATGTCAAGATAAGAGGGGCTGAGTTGGACAACAGGTGGGTTGTCCCATACAATCCTGGCCTGCTTATGAGATATAACTGCCACATCAACGTTGAAGCATGTTCAAGCATCAAAGCCTGCAAATATTTATTTAAATATGTATACAAAGGCCACGATTGTGCATCATTCTCAGTTGTTGATGCTGGGGTAATAAATGAGATTCGTCAGTATAGGGATGCTAGATACATCTCACCGCCAGAAGCTGTACACAGAATTTTCGGTTTCCATCTTTTTGGTGTATATCCTTCGGTTTTGCAGCTCCAATGTCATCTGCCAAACATGCAGTCTGTTATTATTGATGAGACAAAGAATTTAGAAGAAGTAGTGAACAATCCCAAATCTTCTATGACTACACTGACAGAATTTTTCAAGGTTAGCTGTGTGGACAGTTTTGCAAGAAAATTATTGTACAAAGAGATGCCAGAGTACTATCGGTGGATCAGTGGCAAAAAGGTATGGCAAAGAAGAAAGAAAAAAGGACAGATTGGGCGGATAGTGTATGCGCACCCTGCTGAAGGCGAGAGGTATTTTTTGAGAGTGCTTCTGAATCATGTTAGAGGTCCAACTTCATTTGAGGATCTGAAAACTGTAGCAGGAATCATATGTCCTACTTTTAGAGAAGCATGTGAGAAGAGAGGACTCATAGAGACGGATAAGACAATTGATGATTGCTTGTGTGAGTCAGCAACCTTTCAGATGCCATGTGCTCTTAGAAGGTTATTTGCTACTATTCTGGTTCATTGTGAGGCCACTAAAATTCGTGCACTATGGGAGAAGCATAAAGAATCAATGTCCGAGGATTACAACAGAAACCAGTGTAACTCAAAAATAGTAGAACAAATGGTGCTTAGAGATATTAGGGATTTGCTCCAATCCATGGGAAAAGATATAAAAAACTATGATCTTCCGGAGCTGAATGATGCAGGTAATAATTTGTCATAACATTGTGTACTTATCTTACAAACAGAAAAAAAAGTATACTGATATCTAATTTTTTTTGTCAAACAGCTGAATTTTCCAATGACATAATGAGGGAGGTCAGAGAAGAACTTTCAGTAGGGATCGACCAGGAACATTTAGAAATAAAAGGGAGTCTGAACAAGGAACAACGTGCTGGATTTGATGAGATTATGGATCATGTATTGAATAAAAAAAGTCAAGTGTTCTTTGTTGATGGTCCAGGAGGAACAGGAAAGACGTTCCTGTACAAGGCACTTCTTGCTAGAGTGCGTTCTGAGGGACTGATAGCCATTGCAACCGCAACCTCTGGTATAGCAGCGTCGATACTGCCTGGAGGTCGCACGGCACACTCAAGGTTCAAAATCCCTATAAAGCTTGCGAGCAATAGCATGTGCAACTTCACAAAGCAAGGTGGGACTGCAGAGTTACTCCGTAGGGCATCTTTGCTAATCTGGGATGAGGTTGCTATGACGAATCGTCTAGCGGTGGAGTGTCTTGATAGGTCGCTGCAAGATATTATGAATTGTGAATTGCCATTTGGGGGGAAGGTCATGGTATTTGGTGGAGATTTTAGACAGGTGCTTCCAGTGGTAACACGTGGGACCAGAGCACAGGTGACGGATGCTACATTGCAAAGATCTTATTTGTGGGATAGTATCAGAAAGATACGGTTGACACGTAACATGAGGGCTCAATCTGACCCATGGTTCTCAGATTACCTCCTTCGAATTGGGAATGGAACTGAAGAGACAATTGCCAATGATTATGTTCACTTGCCAGAAGATATTGTGATTGGTTATACAGATACAGATGATTGTGTAAACAAGCTAATCCAACATGTGTTCCCATCACTTGAGGACAATGCAAGATCAACAGCTTATATGAGCACACGTGCCATCCTTTCTACCAAAAATGAACATGTGGATCAGCTAAATGAGAAGATGATTGACAGGTTTCCAGGTGAGGAAAAAGTTTACCATAGCTTTGACTCTGTCGATGATGATTCAAGAAACAACTATCCTATTGACTTCATAAACTCTATCACTCCAAATGGTCTCCCACCGCATGTGCTCAAAGTAAAAATCAACTGCCCTGTGATCCTTCTCCGCAATCTTGATCCAAACAATGGATTGTGCAATGGCACGAGGTTAATGGTTAGAGCCTTCCAGGATAACGCAATTGATGCTGAAATTGTTGGTGGGCAGCATGCAGGCAGAAGGGTGTTCCTACCTAGGATTCCAATGTCTCCGTCCGATGATATTTCACTGCCTTTCAAGATGAAAAGGAAACAGTTCCCGATTCGTCTAAGTTTTGCAATGACCATAAACAAAGCACAGGGGCAGACCATCCCAAATGTTGGCATCTACCTTCCAGAACCTGTGTTCTCACATGGACAACTTTATGTCGCTTTGTCAAGGGGAGTTTCAAGGCAAACAACCAGAATTTTGTCAAAGCCAAATAAGGAACTAGATTCTATAGGGAAGAGCACCAAAAATATAGTATATAAAGATGTGTTGAACCGGTGACGAGTGGTAAGTAATATTTTCCAAACATGTATACAGCCATGAGAACTATCTCTGTTTTGCTTTTTTTTCTTGCAGCAAGAGTCAGGTTACAAGTATCTAATCTAACTTACAGTTGCTGGTATATGTAGAGAAACAATCTTTATCATTTCTTAAATTAGATGGCTGCAGCAGACTATGGTGGTGATGGCAAATGAGGATCCTTGCTATATATTTAGCCCTGTAAGTTCAACTGGTGCTTGTTTCTGAAGATCCTTGCTATTTTCATAGGAGTTACCTCCTAAAGGGAAAAAAGAGGAAGTAGTGCATTATCTCAATATTATTTTCATGCAACCAAATTTATTTAATCATTTAAATCAGCTACCATTAACTTAAACCTTACTGCATCAATGGCTATTGCAGTTGACCTGACAGTGGAAACCATTCCCTCCAATTGCTCTGGATGGGCAGAGATGTCCTCTGCTTCAAAATACTCAACCTGTTGGAATCTCTACCCCTATAAACACCACTTCATTGGTTACAATGAGCTGATCAGTGGGGTGCGCCGCCTGTTGCTCCTACCGGTGCTGTCCTGGTATGTACTGTTACCTGCTTATTTTAGAATTTCTTCGTCTTCTTTGGTATTAAACTTCTTCATCCATGCATGTTGTGTTCACATGAAAACTATAACACTGACAGTTTTATTCTGTACGGAGTTACTGTTCTCCTAACATGACAATTTCTATTTTCTGTTGCAGCTCCTGTTCCTACCGGTGATGGTTAGGAAAGCTGGAGTCCCTGTACCTGTGGACGGCACCATACCTCCAGTGATTGCTCCTACTGGTTGGGACCAAGCAGCCCAGCCGACTGCCCAAGGCTGGGAGTAGGCATAGTGAAATGATGCTTGTGATTCTTGCCCTGAATATGTGCATTGTCGACGATCTGTAACTGATATACTTACCAACTGATGTTCTCTCTCCATTCCAAAATACTGGCGTCAGTATTTATAAAAAGAACTTTACACTCCAATATATATTTTGAGTTGAGTTGCAATGGTTAAGTTCTATGCATTAAACTACTCCTACTGGTTGGGACCAAGCAGCCCAGCCGACTGCCCAAGGCTGGGAGTAGGCATAGTGAAATGATGCTTGTGATTCTTTTGACTGCCCAATTACATATTCAGATGTCTGATTACTAACCTCATACTTTGACTGTTTATTTCATACTGCTGAAGTGCTGCCCTGCTGCTATTTGTTTCGGAAACTCTTGGTGCTGAAAGTGTTTTTCAGATTTAACTATGAAAAAAATATCATTTTTTGTTGTTGTTTTCATGTACATCCTGAAATAAACCCGTGGCGTTAGCACGGGCACTATACTATTTCTTGGTATTGATCGACGGCAATAGCATACTGCCGAGCAGCTTCCACTCCTCCCTCTGTCTTGTTTGTCAGGATGACCCCACCTGTCGGCACCTCCATCCACCTGCAAACGAATTATATAACTCAGATTGGACGAGATCCACGGTGTTGTGATGAGATAAACTACAAAAAACTAACCAAATTGTTTGAATGTTGGGACTGGTGCTATGATATTAAAGATTGCAACACTGTAAGATATATGTTATGTAAACTCTTTTAAAAATTTATATTTTATTTTGCACTTATAGTGGTGTTTGTTTATAGGTTCTATTGCCATATCATAGAGATAGGCTCTACATTTTATTCATAATAGAGATGAGAAAGAAAAATGTATACATTATGGATCCTCTTTCTCCTAATATTGCAAAAGGTAAGGATCGATGCAAGCCATATCTAACTACATTACAAAATATTGCCAATCATTTCAATATCGCCATGAAATTGGCTAATCCTGCATGGAACAACAATATTTATGACTGGCATCGTGAATTCCCAACATGGCTTCCAAGAAAAAATAACTGGTAATAACTTACAATATATTTCATCTTTCTAATCAAATATAGTCATTTCATTTAGCTACAGTAAATAAACACTTGTTTTTCTTCTCCAGGAAATTGTCAGGCTTCCTTGTATACAACTACCTAAAGAAGTGGGACGGGACAAGATTGCTGATCAACCCTGTGAGCATATGTTCTCTATGTATATTTTGTACAGTGCATAGTAAATTGTTAAGTTAACTTACTATCTGCCATTCACAGACATCACATTCACTAAGGACGGAATTCTTGGTGGACATGTTGAAGAGTATGGAAAATGAATGTGAAAATATTATGCCAGGAGAACTCCAAGATTTACTTAAGCAATTCGGAGCTTATTTGTAGTATGCGAGACATGACTTTATTATGTCTTCTTATGCATGAGTGTATTCCGAATTATATGTATGGTTATATATAGTCGCACGAGATTAAAAACTATAGAAAAAATATCGTCGTTTTGGTTGAAAATGGTTATTTTCAAGTGCATCATTAGAATGAACCCGTGGCGTTAGCATGGCCATTTCATGGACACCGAATAGGCCAAGGCCCAAAACGGCCCTGGTCATATACAATTGCGTGAGACAAAAATATGGAAAAAACCTTAACGTCTGGTTGTTTTTAAGTGCCTCCCTTAAGTGAAACCGTGGCAACGCACGGGCACTATACTAGTAAGTAAATAATAGACAATATAAAGGAGATAATAATATAACTTCAGTGGAACTTCTTAGTTACCTTTGCTTCACTGATCTCTGCCACTAATGTTGTACATAAGTTTTGCCATGCACAAATCATTCCTTTAGTCGATACTCTATGCTGACCGAAACTTTATTTTCATGTGGCCTGCTTAAATAATTTCCCTATTCCCGATGGTAATTCTGGAGCATTAATGAAGACTCAAGGAGAAATTTCCCGAATCGTGAAAGCTCTAAGAACTGCAGAAATATATCATGTCTTCGTAATATGAACCAGACCTATTCTCCAATTAAAATATTTATAACAATGCTTTATTTTTATATCCTCAAATTAATTATTTATTTTATACCAAATCTAACTCCTCAAAAAGCTTATACTTTATAGTAGAAAATAATAGAAGGTTGAAGTAGTCTATAAAATTTCTCACAACTCATCATATCAATATATTCGCTCCTAGAAAGATAAATCACTGGCTCGTGCTTCAAACTCTATTGGTTCTGATTTAAGAAGTTATTGATGCTGAGCTAAATTAAATTGTGAATAACAGCGCCTCATTGCTAGGAGATCATGGATTATGCAAACAAACTCAGTCCCATTACTGCCAGTCTGCCACCTCCCTAACACCAGCTGTATGTACACATCAGCGATAACATCAATGGCTTTGTTAAGTATTGCTTTACTGCTTATCATATCAGCATACCTTAACAACCTGCCCACCAGTCCACCAACAAGACAGGCTGAAACCACAGCAGCTCAGCCAAGAATATATTCTAGATGAAAGCTAATATTCAGTCAACAAGAATACATATATATTGGATAGATTATGAAGTACTCCTGAGACATGATAGCTGACAATCATAATGGTTTACCAGCTGTGAACACCATCGGTTATTTTGATAGATCACGAACTTTGACAATCGACACATACCTTTATCCTTTCAACAGCATCCTTTTTGCTGCAAGCGTTCTAGCATTCTGGAGTTTCTCATCAAGAACATCCACTGCAAGTCTGCAATGACTTCGGAAGCTTCGAAGGCTTTTGCTATCTGTAAACAGCTGCAGAACAAAAGATCTACTTTTAATAAGAGGAAAGAAGAAAGATCCTAAATTTTATCAGACATCAACTGACCTTGATCCAACCCCTCCAACTCCGATCACAACTACCGAATCACCCGCCCACATTTCAGAAGCATGCCTCAGGGCACCATAAGCGGTAAACACTGCACATCCTAAAATCGATGATTCTGTGTATGGCAATGAGTCAGGGAGAACTGCTAGCGCATTGGCTGGCACAACGCAATACTCTGCAAGCCCTCCCATACTGTACATGTACACCGGTTTCCCTGCAGATGGAGAATTTCAGGATACATTAAAATGCCTGGTAAAATCATACTATTGTGTTATTGATGTATTATGCGAACGTCTCCTCAGGTTACCATTGCCCCTTAGAAACGGCCGTGTTTCGCCATCATAGAGCGTCCCTTTGGCACGATATACGCGAAGAAAGACTCGCACAGATCGCCCTGTATCAAATCAATGCACATGAGCATAAGCTGCATAAGAAAGAAAAAGCATTGAAACATGAGAGAAAAGAAAGGGATGCCATAATTCAACGAAGAAGCGGTACCTTAACACAGTAGAAGCAGTTCTGACATGGCATTATGAACGCTCCGACAATGTGACTTCCTACTGGGAACCTGAAATGTTTTCAGAAAAGGAACCATCAGTTCTGAACCTAAGACAACATCTGATGCCTGATGAACCGAATCAATGGTGGAGAAGACCGGCGCCCCTATGGTGATAGCCTGAAATCGATAAGCTACATCATAGTCCATTCCTAGCCCATTCCAATGTACAGACGCACAGGAAAATTAACACTGATATTAGTGCCTTCTCAGGGTTCAGCACAAATATATTGTTATTTTCTTCTAATGAAGTCACAGTGATCCTTGGTGTGATCCATCCGGTACCACTAAGTAAACAATAGCGATGGAAAGGGAGGAAGAGGTGCTTATCAGTCTCAAATTGCATCACTGCACAACATTCTCAAGTTGCTTTGTACTAATCAAGACTCGATGTTTCTTTTTGTTCACATCAAAATTTGAATTATATTATAATTTGTTCATTTCATGAACACTCATGTAGTATTTGGTTAAACTGTAACTAATTCAGAGCTGTACGAGTTCAGAGTATATCATAGTTCAGAGTATATCATAGCCCTTAGCATCACATGGGATTAATCACATTGGTAAATAATTAGAAATTGTAGCCATCGAAACAAATGTAGTCTATTGTCGAGGTGGAGGCTCCGAGCAGTGGATGCGGTTCTCCTCGCTGTGACCCGATGCGGCCTGGCCGCGCGTGCTGGTGGCGATGGCAGGGTGGAGGAGCATGGGTAGTAGTCCAATAAACCGATGAAGCACGAAACCTAATAAGCTCGAACCGAGGCAAATCTGCTTATCCCTAAATGCAAGTGGATTAAGAAGGTGGAGGAGTAGGAAGGCGGCGCGTACCCGTTTTGTTATGGCTTCAACCTCTAGCTCCTTCGGATCCTCGTCCTCGCTCTCGTTGTCAGTGGCGGGGAAAGCGGAGGAGTCACCTGGGAAGGCGGAGTCAGCGCCACAGGTGAGCTCGAGCTCGGAGTCGAGGATGGCCGCGAAGTCGTCGCTCCCACTCGAAGACGACGAGGACGGCGGCGCGGGTGCGACGAACGTGCGCACCTCCGAGAGGGAGTCGGCGCGACACCGGGTCGCACGGGGGAGAGAGTCCGGCGCGGAGGCTTGCGGCGCGGAGGGCTGCTACGCTGCGCGTAGGGTTCCCAGTGGGGGAGGGCGCGGAGGAAGTTGTCGCATGGGGAAGGCAGGCTAATACTTGCGCGAGTTTCTAATTTGCGCGGAGGAAGTTGTCGCACGGTCCACCTGCCGGCGTCTTTCTCCTCGCAGGATCGCACGAAAGAGGCGGAGCGACGACCCAAAACGATTGTCGCACCATTCTACGGTCTTAGTTCTGTTCTTTTTAGTTGTAGGAGAAACATGGCGAGAATAAGTTGGCCCAAATAGAGTCAAAAGTTAGGCTTCTATCAGCGTGCTTTTCGACTTCTAGTTCACAGCCAACCCGATTGTTGGACAACATTTTATTCATTTCCTCATAAACCAATTATATAGCTTTTCAATAGACTTCCTCATAAACCACTATTCTAACAGTTGGGTTGTTTAGTTGAGCTTCAGCAAAAAACTAAAACAAAAGCCTAATGTGGGCAACTCAATAGTTAGACTTTTATTTCAGTTTTTAGCTAAACTTCTAACAACTAGGTTGTTCGTTTCAGCTTCAGCAAAAATATAAAACAAAAGTTCTTGATTAGAAAGATTTTTCACTAGGCAAATTCTGTGATCATTATAAAACAGCTCAACAATATTTAGCGCAATTTCTGTGATCATCATATTCAAATCAGGCCTTGCTTTTCTATGCCCATGCCAAGCCGTGGAAGCCTAGTTCTTCTACGACGAGACTTCCTGTGGACAGTAAACCTGAAGCATCTCGACAAATGACATAACATATAAAACCACAATAATCAGTAGCTACGTTTGCAGAGGCTATGTTTGCAGAGGAAACGTATGATGGAAGGGGAACAGACATAAATCTAAAGCAACGTGCAGTCAAATGAGAAATAAACTGAAAGGTGCATCCTTGAACGAGGTAAATTGGTATTTCTCCAAAAATTCAAGATCCACAAATCCAACACTGACAGGTCTAATAGCTTAGGTTCCAAAATTACATAGAATAACATGCTCTGCTACTGATAAAGATGCTTTGGTAGCTCATCTCGACGTTGTCATGTATCCAATCAAACCTCCTGGACGCTCAAACCTGCAACAACGGACATTGAGTAGTCAAAAAAACAGAACTTCATAGTGGTTCCATGCATTAAATGTGAGACTACATTTGACAGATCAAAATGGGCAGGGTTTACAACAATTGAAAGGAAATCGGTAATCACAAAACAGATGACCAAAGATACAAGCACATTTCGGACTATAGATCAATAAGAGACAGATAATTTTGTCCCTCAGATCTCATAGCTATTACCCATCATCGATGAAATTAGAATCGACTGGTTTTAACCACAAGCCTATATGCCAAAGAGTAGAGACAACAAAGGCTTGAAGCTAAAACCAATCAATCATTCATCTATGGTCAAATAATATAATCTTCAATGGGACACAGCCTCAACAAATAGAAAACACAAACAAAAACAAAAAACAATGAACTTAGTTCAGAGTGAAAGCTGATAGGAAATGATCATACAAGTCCCTCAGATCTCATAGCTATTATTGGCCATCATGGATGGTTCTCATAGTTGGTTTTAGCCACAAGCCACCCGCTAATCTAGAAGACATGTCAGATGGCTTGAAGCTAAAATCAATCTTCAACCATCTTTGGACCCAAATTTTATCTTCACTGGGACAGCTGACTGACAGATACTTAAAACGAAGAAAATGGCATCAATCCAACAAAAATAGATAACAGAAAAGAACATCAGTAATGTGGGTAATTCAAGGCAATATTACTCCCAGAATCGAGTTTTTGTATACCAGATCAGAAACAGTATCATGTCAATTAAAGCTGTGCTAACCTGGGGGAAGAGATTGCTTCAACTTGTTTGCCTTCTCAGCATCAAAGACGCAGAGGGTGTACAAGTACTTGGAGCAGCGCACCTTGAACTTGACAACATCCTTGCTCCTCTTGATCTTCACTGAACGGGCGTCCTTCCTCCTCGCGGTGAGAAGGAAGTCCTTGATCTCGTGGATCTGCTTCGGCTGCATATTTATTTCACAAACGATTAGACAAAGCAAAGAGATAGGTTGACATTTGACAATTAACTACAAAATACTAGGATGGCAAAAAAGAAAAACTCATTGCTACCACTAAGAAAACAGACACCCACATAAATGCACCTTACAATGGTAGTTTATATACAATTGGATCTACAATGTTGGGTCTTTTTTACAATTTGACCTGTTAATCTATCAGTAATTTCGAATTCTTATAACTACAAGCACAGCCAATGCTAAACGTACGATGTCCAATTATAAAGAGCCGAATGGCACCAGAAGACGTCATAGATACTATACGTAGTCAGCACAAGCATACAAGTGATGAACTGGCATAACCACGGTGACACCAGAATACAGTATAATTGACATTATAAGCTTTCCATGCTCGCAGGAATTCAGCCTAGGATAAGGCTCAAACTAAGCCACAACAGCGACTTACACAGAGATTGTACAAAACCAGAGCAAAGTAACATTGTTTGGGTTCGTCAATCAAACAGGGAATCTCTTGCACAATAATAATCCACTAAAAGGTCACAGCAAGACTCGGTCTAGAAAACTTTCATCGATTATACAACCGGACAAGCGACTTGCTACCCAGAAACAACTCATGACGCCGGTTACAGAACATGGATGAGACGAACTAGAGAGGGCTAGTGCCGTAAACAGGACCGAGCAGAAGGGAAGCGGGAGGGACTCGAGGGATAGCTACCATCTTCTCGCGAGAGCTGGGAGTCGCCAAGCTCTTCGTCTCGCGGCGGCGGCTGGATCCCACGGGAAGAAGGAAATGCGGAGATGGCGGCGGGGTGGGAGGGGAGACGATTATATAGGGCACGCAGATAAAACCCTAGACAGGGAGCGATTCCAGGAATGCCCACGTCTTCGCTCGCTGCAGGTGGGGCCTGTAGGTCGAGGGCTCTCTCCCACGGTGGAAGGGCGCACCGGATGGGCCGATTTGGGCCACGTGGTCGTTGAATTTGTCCCCCTTTTTTTTTGGCTCAGCGTTCACACCAATTATTAAAATTTTAGGAGTTCCATTTAGATTTCATCATGGATTGAAATATCGGTAATGTTCCACCGTGGGCGTCCGTATCACGTCTGTCCGTCCAGACGCTCCTAGCTAGAGCTATGGACCGACCCACATGCTTGCTCTCCTCACCACGGCATACACAGTCTATAAAAAAATAGCGATATTTTCTCTATTCGCATTGCCTGCATCCGCCGTGGTGTTTCCCACCCCGCACCACGGCCGCCCCGGCTCCTGCTCTTGCTTCGCCATGCCGCGCCCACTGCTCCTGCTCCTGTTCCGCGCACCCACCCCGCCACTCCTGACGCTACTCCCGGCAATACTCCTACTCCGTGCGCCAACCCTACTACTCCTGTCGCTGCTCCTTGCTCCTGTCCCCCCCCCGGCTGCTCTTGCTCCGTGCCCGCCCCGATCAATGACGCCGATAGGCGCCGCCAACGCAAGGAGAAGCGTCGGGCCCTGACGCGGAATCTCTCTGGCCTCGCCTCCTACTATGGCTGCAGCACGCTGGCGCCCCGATGCAGACGGCGGTGGAGGTCGCACCGGGATACAATGCATGTTGCAAGTGTACAATTAAAATGTTTCATGTGTGTTTATAGGTATGTTGCAAGTATTTTATATGGATGTTGTAAAAGTAGAACATGATGTTGCATATGTTGCAATAGGTGTACACGTATGTTGCAAGTGCTTGTCCCCAATGTTTCATTTGTTTTTTTAGACATATGTTGTAAGTGTTTTTCTGGACGTTGCATACATATGTTGCAAGTGTTTTATCTGGAGGTTATGTATATTTTCAATGACTTTTCAAGTGTTTTTTTGTGAGTGTTTCAAACACATGTTTCAAGTGTTTCATCTATCTTCTTTTGCATGTTGCAAATGTTGCATCTGGATATTTCAAAAGTAGATCAGGATATTGGATATGTTGCAATGGTGTTTTCAAGTGTATGTCCCAAAATTTTAATCTGTTTTAGACGTACATGTTGCAAATGTTTCATCTGGATGTTGCAAAGTAGTTCATGTGTTGCACATGTTGTAGTGGTGTAACACTCCGGTGTTACGCAAGCATTTGCATGGCAATCATAAGCATGACATTTCATATCATCATAATCATACATGTGAATATTATAATTTGAGTGCAATAAAATCTTGGAAACGATATATGTGATGTAATATTTAATGTGCTAATCACGTCACACCAAATCTTGCAACTATAAATTTTATATCACTTAGAACTATAGTTCAAATTTTTGGAGCAACTAAATGACTCAAAGTTTTGTCAAAAACTTGTTTCAAAAATATTAATTAAAAATATTCAAAAATACTCCCTATTTTAGCTTTTATTCTGCCATTCAAAATCTATTGAGAATTTTTAGTTGGCCCCTTAATCAAAGTTGTAGAGAATGAAATTCTAAACAACTTTTATTTTTGGGTCAATTCCATAAAATGTCTTCTTCTTGTTCAAAATGGGGTTTGAAATCTGTGTTTGAATTTGATTTGAAATGAAAAATTTGAAAAAGATCAAAACCAGCTTAGCAGGCCGCCGCCTCGGTTTCGGCCCGCTGGCCGAAATGGCCCGCGCCACTCCCGCGCGCGCCCGCGTCTGCCTCTGCCTCGGCCCGGCCCAGCCAGCCTCCCCTCCCTTCTTCCCGCTCGCGCGCGCACGCTGTCGCCCCGGCAGAAATCGCCCGCCGTGTGGCGGCCGCACGCCGGCGACGCCACCGCGTGGCCGCCGTGGACCCCGCGCCCGTGCTCCGCTTCAAAAATGACCGGGCACCTGGTCTCCCTCCCATTTCCGCCTCGTCTGCTCCCTTTCTTCCTCCCTCCAGTGAAAGCCGCAGCGGAACGCCGCTCGCCACCGAGCTCCGCCACCGTCACCGCCTTGTTCCGGCTCCGGTGGACCACCTCCGTCCAATTGGCCGTGCACGAGGCTCCGCCCCCATCCTCCCCTCCTCCGAACGGGTGTCGCCATCCCCTCGTTCGCCCCGGTAGGGCTCAATTTCCCCTCGCCTCGCCGCGCCACCGCGACGGTGCCGTCGAGCCCGTGCTCCGCCACCGCCTCGCTCGCCCTATCTCTGCCCTCCCGCGTCTCCCTCTCGCGTTCGCCACTCTCTTGCGAGCGTTTTGCGCGCCTTAGCTGGTCTCGGTTTGGCCGGAGCCGGCCGTTGGCCCTCGGCCACCGCCGCGACGTCGAGGCCACGGAAGCCGGCGACCTCGCTCTGCCCTCCGTTCTCCCCTTTCGGTGGACTGGGCTGCGCCTGTGGGCCGCGCCCCGAGCAGGCCGGCTCGGCCGTTCTCCCGCGCGCGCAAGCCAGGCCGCGAACGGCCATGGGCCGCTTGACTTCCCGGGCCGGCCCAGTGCCGTTATGAAAATTTCATTTCTATTTTTTTTCCTTTTATTATTCTTTATGAAAATGCTTTGGAAAATGTTTTAGTAGTCATTTCAGCTCCAAAAATTATGAAATAAATTTCTCTAGATTCATTGGAACCAGATCTATGATATAAAATTATTGCATGTCAAATTTGAGATACTTTCCTGTAGAGTTTTTAATTAACTATTGAAATGACTGTTTTCTTGATAAATGCTTAATAAATCCTAGAAAAATCAGAAAAATGTGATTCCAAGTTTGTTAATCTTTTTGTGACATGTACTTGCTAGGAAAAATTTATATCATGTCTGTTCTGTAGAAAATTGTGTAGGTGTAGTTCAAATGCTTTCTATCACTAATAATTGTTATTTTTGTTAATTAAATAAATTTGAATAAAACATGTAAGTAATAATTTTTCTATAGTGTTTGTTTACTGAGTAGAAAGTAGAAAAATTTCTAAATCTGTTGTTTGATACTTTTCATAATGCAAAGTATTTTAATATTCATTTTTAGGCCTTAGCTTGTTATTTTTATATAGACAGTTCTAGTAATCCAAATGCAATGAAAATCTTGTGGCATGCTAGTTTTGATATTAGTAATCCACTGTAATTTTCTAAGATTTTTCTGTGCTACTAAACTATGTATTGCTGTTCAAGCATAGGCTAATTAGGGTTTACATTCACTCTTTAATGCAAGATTAGTTAGTAAACTATACTTTGGTGCATCTTTGAAGCATCTTGAGTGTCAAAGTGTCTTTGCATGGTAGAGAATAATGGTGGTAGTTTTTGAGTACATGTTCTTGGATGACGTAGACTACCTTGTTGAAGAGTCGTAAGTTCCCCGTAATTCAAATAAAGTAACATGCTCATTTACATCTCATGCATTCATCATCATCCTCTCATGTCATCCCTGCAATGCACCTAGGCATGAGCACTTATACTTCTGCATCATACAGGATCGCAGGAAGTGACCCCGGTAGCAGTCCCCGAGGACCTAGAAGGGCAGTCCGAGGTGCCAGAGCAGGAGTTGACCGAAGCCGAAGAGGAGGTCGGTGAAGATCTTCCGGAGTGCCCCGACCACCGTCCGAGCTCGTTTGAGAGAGGCAAGCCCTGGAGCATTTCTCCCCCGGTTTGCAAATAATTTATTATTAACTTTACTTAATTTGATGCATTACGTTTAGGAGTTGTTTGCAAACGTTGCTGCATTATACCTTGTTTCACCTTGCTTTACCCGCTCCTTGTTACCCTGGCGTCCGCGGTCAATAATTGCTTAGTTGCTTAGACCGGTAGAAGTCGGGTGATTGTCTGTCATCCGCGAGCTATATGGGATTACCTGGATTTATGTGAAAGAATGTCATATGAGAATAACTAAGTGTCGAAATGAATCTAAGACCGGACGGAAGCTTGCAGGGTTTCGGACTGTAGTGTCTTCCGTCTGTGTCGATTAAGGACCGTCCGTTGTTGGGCCTCGAGTCATGTTGAACGCATGTCTCATATTTAGCTGGCCGAATAAAGTACCTTTCGACCGCGAAGCTGGGAGATTATTCGGGCCGAGTGGATTGCCCGCAACGCACTGTACCGGAGCAGTAGTGGCAGGAAACGGGGGCGCGATGATAAGGCCAAAGAGCAGTCGGGCGGCCCCCGGGTACATGTGGTTCCTGGCAAGCTCGTGACTTTACCTGAATGGTTGACTCGGTGACCAATACCTCACTTTAGCGGGTGAGTGAGGTTTGTGTGAGGAATAAATTACCAGCTGGTTAATAATCGATTCGAATCGCCATCGTTCACTGGATAGTGAACACTTGACTTGAGCTACTTCATCGTAGTAATATTGATGAACATTTGGATAGTTATGTGGAAGATGACATGGTAATTATTGTTAATGATCAATGGTAATCCTTACTTGCTTAATCACATGGTTACTCTAGCATAAGTGCAAACATAGTTGACAGGGTAATAAAGATTAAAATACTGCATGCTTTTGTAAAAGAACTGTTAAGTTAAAATGCTTTTCTTGCAAATGAGTCAGCTACCCCACCAGAAAGCCTATCATGATCCTTGGTGTCATTTTATTTTGGTTCTGTCGGGTAAGTCTAGTTGAGTACCTTCTCGTACTCAGGGCTTTGTTCCCACTTGTTGCAGATGGACAGATGTACTATGGTTACTGTATCAACTGTCTCTATCCTGCGATGGGCGAAGCTTAGGACCATGGGCAATGGTCATTCCCTACCTCTCGCCTGATGCTTTTGCTGGAGATAATCACAAGCTGGTACTTTATTTCAAAACGTTGTGTGTGTGCGTGATTTGAACTACTGCTTCCGCTACTTTTATTCGAACCTGGTTTGTAATAACTATGTTTAAACTCCGATGTATTTTATGCCGCGAACTTCTATGTAACTTATGACGGTGACCGCTAAACTTATTACGATCTTGGCTGTTATGTGAATGGTTTGAAATCCGTCGAGATTTCACGGACTACCGGGTTATACGGGCTTAAGTTTGTTAAATTGCCCTCTCGTTGGATGATTTTCTTACTTAATCTCGTATAATTGGGCGGTTCTGTTACAGCTGGCATCGGGGCAAGGTTTAGCGTGATTACTGTTCATAAGTGTATTTAAAACAAGATTTTGTTTAAAAAGTGTAATTTTCAAACTAAAAGTGTGACAGTGGTCATATCCTGTATGCCCAGTTAAGGACTCTAGGTGGCTATTTAAGTACTAACTTGGGGTTCTTGCACCATATTTCTCTTTTCGTCGCTCATACGGCGTGCTATTGTATGAGTGCCACTTAATTGAGTGGTAATGTATGGATCAGTTACCTCTACGCTTCGGTAAGTGTGAGCTGTGAGAGCATGGTCGGATACACCGCCGATCTAGGGAGAGTGCTTATATGATACTAGAATAATTACATGTTTTACACATGTTTTTATGAAAGTATCGCATGTGTGGGTGTTCCGTCCGTTGAGGCGATGCCGTCAATAGGACGATGTGTTTGGGTAGTTACTACCGTTGTACACGCATCTGGGGATTCGTGTAGAGCGTGTAGGTAGATTTACTGCTTTCATGCATTCATGGGGAATGGGCTGAAATGAATTTTCTGCAGGTACATAACAGCGTTATCGTGTAGACCGAATTAGTTACGTATATGAGAGATCGTTTGTATGCCACCGAATTCATCGTTAGATGTCCTTATTTTCTAAGTTTGTGAGAACGTAAGACTCGTGCATGCATCATGTTGCCTGTGCATTTCATTCATGACATGCATTCCTCCCCTTATAAAGGATTATCCCATTTTGATAAAAGTGACATCAACTTAAAATATGTTCTCACCGGGTAATTAAAACTTATGCTACAGATGGCCCGCACGAAGCAGACTGCCCGTAAGTCCACCGGCGGAAGAGCACCCCGTCGTCAGATGGCCCCGCGGGAGCACCGCAACACGGACACTTTTCTAAGCGAGTTTGGCATGCCCACCTTGCTTTGGAGAGTGCTCCATTGTAAGGTCCAAATAGGCTAGAGGGGGGTGAATAGCCTAATTAAAACTTCTACAAGAATTATTTAACCACAAGTTAGAACAAAAGGTGGCGGAGCAAAATGCACTAGCTCTAACTAATTAAGCAAGCCACCTACACAAGTCTAGTACAAGGCTATCCACTAAACATAACAACAACAACAAGCTAGATACAAGATGTAATACGAGAGAAGAGCTTCGAGTGATTATACCGCCGTGTAGAGATGAGAAGTAACAATTAATCAATCACACAAGAGAAATCCTCGGGAAGAGAATGACACAAGAATTTATCCCGAGGTTCACTTGCTTCCCGGCAAGCTACTCCCCGTTGTGGCGATACACCCACTTGTCGGTTCGCGAGCTAATCGACTATCAAGAGTCGAGCCCTTGGCGGGCACCGCACAACCGCACACAAGATGGGGATCCTCCAAGCCACGAGCTCCACTAGAGTATCCAATTTGCAAACTCCCGCGGGGAAGGATCAAGAACCCCTTACAACACTTGGTGAGGGCTCCAACAATCTCCAATTGTGAGCTCGATCACCTCCGCTGCTCCAAGCCGTCTACCGTGTCGGGAAACACGGAAGAGTAACAAGAAATCCGCAGCAACTCGAAGATCAAGTGCCTCTAGAATGCAACTCTCAAGCAATGCACTTGAATCTCACTCAATCTCACTCAAGATGTGCAATCAATCAAAGAGATGAGTGGAGGGGTTGTTCTCTAGCTCAAAGGATGTCTCTAGGTCTCAAAATGTGCAAGAGATACCCTCAAACCCCGGACACCCTCTATTTATAACGAAGGGGTACGCAGCTAGCCGTTACAGGCGACGCAGCGAAAATCGCGCTGACCGGACGCTCCGGTCAGGGTGACCGGACGCGTCCGGTCACTACACGACAACCGTGAACAGTGCGCGTCAGAACTAGCCGTTGCCCTGACCGGACGCGCTCAACCGCATGTCCGGACACGACAGTGCCAGCGTCCGGTCGCGTTCCAGTAAGCTCCCGCTGTGACCGGACGCGTCCGATCGCACGTGACCGGACGCGCCAGCCGCGTCCGATCGCGTTCCAGTAAGGGTTCACTTACGACCGGACGCGTCCGGTCGAATGTGACCGGACGCGCCACCGCGTCCGATCGTGTCTGCTCTTCAAGCTGAACTCCTGGGTGCGTGACCGGACGCGCCGGTCCCGCGAGGGACCAGACGCGCCGGTCCGTGACCCTCTCACTCGCGCGTCAGACTGTGGTTTGAACTGACCGGACGCGCTGGTCACGCCAGACCAGCGTCCGGTCACAAACCCTAGGCGCGCTGCGTTGAACTGACCGGACGCGTCCGGTCAAACCGTGACCGCGTCCGGTGCAGCGTCCGGTCAACACAGTGACCGCCGTTCGCCTCCGTTTCTTTTCCAACTTTTGGCGCAGTAGAAAATAGGCATTTCACTTCCCGAAAATGCGCCGAATCCCGCCTCGCAAGCTTGGCGGGAGGGAGAGAGGAACCCAAACCCCTCTCTACCGCTTAAACTCCACCGCCTTTACAAATGTGCTAACACCACCAAGTGTACACCATCATGTGCAAGTGTGTTAGCATTTCACAAACATTTTCCAAGGCGTTATGTTAGCTCTCTACTATATCCTAATGCATATGCTCAAGACATTGATCTAGTGGCACTTGATTCCCGAGCTAACCGTGATTGCCCCTCTTGATAGTCGGCTATGTATCCTAAACCCGGTCAATCACTTCTCTACTCAACTTAGACCGGCAAAAGGAAAACCCTATGGTTATACCTTTGCCTTGCGCTCTTAGATCCTTCGTTCCAAGTCCATCTCCTCATGCTTGATCACCATGATCATCATTTTATGTGCATCTTCACCATGATCGTCATTTCATGTCCATGCACCATTTCTTTGTGATCTTGTGGCCACCACTCCTTGCCACGTACACCTTCATCACATGTGTTGCTTATGCCTAACACTTAACACATGGCATTAGCAACTTGGTGTCATTAATTATCAAAACCAAACTTGGGCTTTCATCCATGATGTGGGGTACCCAGAGGGTCAAGAGCCGGTGTACTCTTGGAGCGAGAGCCAGCTAGCTGAGGATGGACTTGCAGTCGTAGAAATCACCGTCCCTGCTCTTGGTGATGCGCCATAATGGGATGGTTGGCATTTGGAGTTTGAAGGACGCACTCCAGTTGAGGGTGCAGAGGGCGCAACCTTTCGCGTCATCCGAGACATAATGAGCAGGTTCCCCAATGAGTTGGCAGCAGCTTTGGCCGGTACTTTCCCGAGAGATGATCCTCGCGATGCCATTTGGGTACAGCCGCAGGGAAGTGCCCTGGTTAGAGGCCCCAGTGAAGGACGGGCTAGCGACAACCACACCATGAGTGCCATGTATGCAGCCATTAGAGCATACCAGGGTCTTGAGAATACCTATTGGACTTTGACTGGCCTACGTGGTGATGACCGGCTTGAAGCAAGGAAGCAGAAGAAGAAGCAAGCACGTGCTATAGCTAGCTTGCAGGAGCAGTTGGCCGACATGAGCTTGCAGCGGGACCGGGCTCTCGAGAGAGGCGAGAGTTCCATGCAGCAGGTGCAGACGTTGACTCAGGCCAACAGAAATGCAGACCGCATGATGGGACAGCTAGTGCAAGAAAGGAATGAAGCCTGGAACGAGAGGGACCTTCTGAGGCAGAGGGTCGAGGAGCTAGAAGAGTACAATGCTAACTTGCATGAAGAGTTTCATGCCCTCTACAACGGGATGGGCCCGTATGCTCCTCCGGACGCCGCCCAGATGGACGTCGACGACGACGCTGCTGCTGAAAGTAGCAATGGTGATGCCTCCGACCTCGACGACGGCCCCGAAGAGTAGGATAGTGTCCTGCGTTAGTAGCTAGGCTTTGTCGCGATGGCCTTCTTTTGGTTTCCATGTATCGCGTTGTATCCTGTTCGATCTTGAGACTGGCGATCTTTTGGATCTTGGTTGTGTATGCGATGCCCGAACGCATAAAAGTCCAGTGTGTGTATGCTGGCAACGTGGTTGTGTTGGAACGCGAGGTTGCATTCGAAGTAACTTAATTAGTGATGTTGTTTTAATAGGAATGAACTGGATGAAGAACTAGGGAGCAGTCATAGATACAAGCAGTCGGATGCTTACCCTTAAGGATCCCCAGGCAGAGGGTACTTTTCGGGTACCATTGCCTAAAAGAACAGACCTTGTGAGTGTGACCTGTGCCATGGAAGTTGTTCCTATCCACCAGATCCCGGTAGTGTGTGAGTTCCCGGATGTGTTTCCAGACGAGTTACCCGGCCTTCCTCCAGATAGAGATGTTGAGTTTGGAATCGAGTTGATCCCTGGGACAGCTCCTATTTTGAGGAGACCCTATCGGATGCCTCCGGATGAGTTAGCTAAGCTGAAGAAGCAACTGGAAGAATTATTAAAGAAAGGGTTTATCCGCCCAAGTAAGTCTGAATGGGGATGTCCTGCCCTGTTCGTGAAGAAAAAGAAAGAGGGTACTCTAAGGATGTGTGTGGATTATCGACCTCTTAATGCTGTAACTATCAAGAATAAATATCCCTTGTCTCATATCGACGTTTTGTTTGATCAGTTGGCTAAAGCTAGAGTGTTCTCCAAGATAGACCTAAGGTCAGGGTATCATCAGATAAAGATTAGGCCACAAGATGTTCCGAAAACCACCTTTTCTACCAGATACGGGTTGTACGAGTATCTTGTTATGTCGTTTGTCTTAACAAATGCTCCTGCATATTTTATGTATCTGATGAATACGGTTTTCATGCCAGAGTTGGATAAGTTTGTAGTTGTCTTCATTGATGACATTCTAGTATACTCTGAGAATGAGAAAGATCATGAAGAGCATCTGAGAATTGTCTTGACCAGACTGAGAGATCATAAGTTGTATGCTAAGTTCAGCAAATGTGAATTTTGGTTGAAAAAAGTTCCTTTCCTTGGTCATATTCTATCTGAGAATGGAGTTTCGGTAGATCCGAGCAAAGTGCAAGAGGTTATGGATTGGAAAACTCCAAACACGGTGTCAGAAGTCAGGAGTTTCCTAGGGTTAGCTGGTTACTATCGCCGCTTTATCCCAGACTTCTCGAAGATTGCCAAGCCGATGACAAGTCTGTTACAGAAAGATCACAAGTTTGTGTGGACAGAGGAGTGTGAGACAGCTTTCCACACCTTGAGGAAACTGTTGACTACTGCTCTAGTTCTTGCACAGCCCGACATCGAGAAACCTTTTGATGTGTTCTGTGACGCATCGAAAACAGGATTAGGATGTGTTCTGATGCAAGAAGGAAGAGTCATTGCTTATGCCTCCCGTCAGTTGAGAAAACATGAAATCAATTATCCGACACATGATCTTGAACTTGCCGCTGTAGTGCATGCCTTAAAGATTTGGAGACACTATTTACTTGGTAATGTGTGCAATATTTTCACCGATCATAAGAGTCTCAAGTACATTTTCACCCAACCAGAATTGAACATGAGACAGCGAAGATGGTTAGAACTAATCAAAGATTATAACTTAAATGTACAGTATCACCCTGGGAAAGCCAATGTGGTAGCTGATGCTTTGAGTAGAAAGTCACATTGTCTGAATATGCAACCCTTACTCGAAGATGGTTTTAATCTAATGCACCCTGCCGTGTTACATAGTATTCAGATCAGTTGCTCCTTGGAAAGTAAGATAATAGAAGGTCAGAAGACAGACAAGGGGGTATTCCACATCAAAAAGAAAATTAAAGAAGAACTCTCGAAACACTTCAGAGTGGATGAGCAAGATGTGTTGTGGTTCGACAACCGTCTTGTTGTTCCAAAGGATAGAGAGCTTAAGAATAAAATTATGGATGAAGCTCATCTCTCTAAGTTGTCCATTCATCCTGGCAGCAGTAAAATGTATCAAGAGCTAAGACCTCGTTATTGGTGGACAAAGATGAAGAAGAAAATTGCAGCTTATGTAGCCAGATGTGACACATGTTGTAGAGTGAAAGCGATTCACATGAAACCTGCCGGATTGCTACAACCTTTGTCAGTACCTAGTTGGAAGTGGGATGATATAAGTATGGATTTCATCACGGGTCTGCCTACTACTCAAAAAGGTCATGATTTGATTTGGGTAATTATGGATCGTCTTACCAAGACAGCCCACTTTTTGCCTATCAAGACAGAGTATAGACCACCTCAATATGCCGAGAAGTATATTGCGGAGATTGTGAGGTTGCATGGCATACCGAAGACTATAGTGTCTGACAGAGGGTCACAGTTCACTGCTCACTTTTGGGAGCATTTGCACAAAGGTTTGGGGACTAGTCTGATTCGTAGCACTGCCTATCATCCTCAAACAGATGGTCAGACTGAAAGAGTTAATGCTGTTTTAGAGGATATGTTAAGAGCTTGTGTGTTATCTTCCAGAGGTTCATGGGAGTCATGGTTACCCTTAGCAGAGTTCGCGTATAATAATAGCTATCAAGAAAGTATCAAGATGGCACCTTTTGAGGCTCTGTATGACCGGAAGTGTAGAACACCTTTAAACTGGATTGAGCCAGAGGAAAGAAGGTATTATGGTATTGACTTCGTGGAGGAAGCCGAAAAGAAAGTTCATATCATCCAGCAAAATATGAGAGCAGCTCAGTCACGACAGAAAAGTTATGCGGATAAGAGAAGGAGACCGCTTGTATTCGAAGTTGGTGACTATGTTTATCTAAAAGTCACGCCAATGAAAAAGAAGCGGTTTGGTATACGCAGAAAGCTCGCCGCCAGATTTGTAGGACCTTACAAAATCTTGGAAAGGAAGGGTCCAATGGCTTACAAATTAGAATTACCAGAAGCAATGGGTGCTATATTCCCAGTTTTCCACGTATCACATCTCAAGAAGTGTTTGCGCGTTCCAGAGGAAAGAATTGAACCTCGAGGCATAAAACTTAAGTCAGATTTGGTGTATCGTGAGCAGCCAATTTGAGTCTTGGATTCCAAAGAGAGGGCTACTCGAAACAGTGTGGTGAAAACGTATAAGATACAATGGAGTTATCATGATGAAGGGGATGCATCTTGGGAAACGGGTGAATACCTACAAAAAGCATACGAAGATTTTTATAATAAATGGTTCGTAACCCAAATCTCGGGACAAGATTTTTATAAGGGGGAAGGGCTGTAACACTCCGGTGTTACGCAAGCATTTGCATGGCAATCATAAGCATGACATTTCATATCATCATAATCATACATGTGAATATTATAATTTGAGTGCAATAAAATCTTGGAAACGATATATGTGATGTAATATATTAATGTGCTAATCACATCACACCAAATCTTGCAACTATAAATTTTATATCACTTAGAACTATAGTTCAAATTTTTGGAGCAACTAAATGACTCAAAGTTTTGTCAAAAACTTGTTTCAAAAATATTAATTAAAAATATTCAAAAATACTCCCTATTTTAGCTTTTATTCTGCCATTCAAAATCTATTGAGAATTTTTAGTTGGCCCCTTAATCAAAGTTGTAGAGAATGAAATTCTAAACAACTTTTATTTTTGGGTCAATTCCAGAAAATGTCTTCTTCTTGTTCAAAATGGGGTTTGAAATCTGTGTTTGAATTTGATTTGAAATGAAAAATTTGAAAAAGATCAAAACCAGCTTAGCAGGCCGCCGCCTCGGTTTCGGCCCGCTGGCAGAAACGGCCCGCGCCACTCCCGCGCGCGCCCGCGTCTGCCTCCGCCTCGGCCCGGCCCAGCCAGCCTCCCCTCCCTTCTTCCCGCTCGCGCGCGCGCACGCTGTCGCCCCGGCAGAAATCGCCCGCCGCGTGGCGGCCGCATGCCGGCGACGCCACCGCGTGGCCGCCGTGGACCCCGCGCCCGCGCTCCGCTTCAAAAACGACCGGGCACCTGGTCTCCCTCCCATTTCTGCCTCACCTGCTCCCTTTCTTCCTCCCTCCAGTGAAAGCCACAGCGGAACGCCGCTCGCCACCGAGCTCCGCCACCGTCACCGCCTTGTTCCGGCTCCGGTGGACCACCTCCGTCCAATTGGCCGTGCACGAGGCTCCTCCCCTCCTCCGAACGGGTGTCGCCATCCCCTCATTCGCCCCGGTAGGGCTCAATTTTCCCTCGCCTCGCCGCGCCACCGCGACGGTGCCGTCGAGCCCGTGCTCCGCCACCGCCTCGCTCGCCCTATCTCTGCCCTCCCGCGTCTCCCTCTCGCGTTCGCCACTCTCTTGCGAGCGTTTTACGCGCCTTAGCTGGTCTCGGTTTGGCCGGAGCCGGCCGTTGGCCCTCGGCCACCGCCGCGACGTCGAGGCCACGGAAGCCGGCGACCTCGCTCTGCCCTCCGTTCTCCCCTTTCGGTGGACTGGGCTGCGCCTGTGGGCCGCGCCCCGAGCAGGCCGGCTCGGCCGTTCCCCCGCGCGCGCAAGCCAGGCCGCGAACGGCCATGGGCCGCTTGACTTCCCGGGCCGGCCCAGTGCCGTTATGAAAAATTCATTTCTATTTTTTTTCCTTTTATTATTCTTTATGAAAATGCTTTGGAAAATGTTTTAGTAGTCATTTCAGCTCCAAAAATTGTGAAATAAATTTCTCTAGATTCATTGGAACCAGATCTATGATATAAAATTATTGCATGTCAAATTTGAGATACTTTCCTGTAGAGTTTTTAATTAACTATTGAAATGACTGTTTTCTTAATAAATGCTTAATAAATCCTAGAAAAATCAGAAAAATGTGATTCCAAGTTTGTTAATCTTTTTGTGCCATGTACTTGCTAGAAAAAATTTATATCATGTCTGTTCTGTAGAAAATTGTGTAGGTGTAGTTCAAATGCTTTCTATCACTAATAATTATTATTTTTGTTAATTAAATAAATTTGAATAAAACATGCAAGTAATAATTTTTCTATAGTGTTTGTTTACTGAGTAGAAAGTAGAAAAATTTCTAAATCTGTTGTTTGATACTTTTCATAATGCAAAGTATTTTAATATTCATTTTTAGGCCTTAGCTTGTTATTTTTGTATAGACAGTTCTAGTAATCCAAATGCAATGAAAATCTTGTGGCAGGCTAGTTTTGATATTAGTAATCCACTGTAATTTTCTAAGATTTTTCTGTGCTACTAAACTATGTATTGCTGTTCAAGCATAGGGCTAATTAGGGTTTACATTCACTCTTTAATGCAAGATTAGTTAGTAAACTATACTTTGGTGCATCTTTGAAGCATCTTGAGTGTCAAAGTGCCTTTGCATGGTAGAGAATAATGGTGGTAGTTTTTGAGTACATGTTCTTGGATGACGTAGACTACCTTGTAGAAGAGTCGTAAGTTCCCCGTAATTCAAATAAAGTAACATGCTCATTTACATCTCATGCATTCATCATCATCCTCTCATGTCATCCCTATAATGCACCTAGGCATGAGCACTTATACTTCTGCATCATACAGGATCGCAGGAAGTGACCCCGGTAGCAGTTCCCGAGGACCCAGAAGGGCAGTCCGAGGTGCCAGAGCAGGAGTTGACCGAAGCCGAAGAGGAGGTCGGTGAAGATCTTCCGGAGTGCCCCGACCACCGTCCGAGCTCGTTTGAGAGAGGCAAGCCCCGGAGCATTTCTCCCCCGGTTTGCAAATAATTTATTATTAACTTTACTTAATTTGATGCATTACGTTTAGGAGTTGTTTGCAAACGTTGCTGCATTATACCTTGTTTCACCTTGCTTTACCCGCTCCTTGTTACCCTGGTGTCCGCGGTCAATAATTGCTTAGTTGCTTAGACCGGTAGAAGTCGGGTGATTGTCTGTCATCCGCGAGCTATAGGGGATTACCTGGATTTATGTGAAAGAATGTCATATGAGAATAACTAAGTGTCGAAATGAATCTGAGACCGGACGGAAGCTTGCAGGGTTTCGGACTGTAGTGTCTTCCGTCTGTGTCGATTAAGGATCGTCCGTTGTTGGGCCTCGAGTCATGTTGAACGCATGTCTCACATTTAGCTGGCCGAATAAAGTACCTTTCGACCGCAAAGCTGGGAGATTATTCGGGCCGAGTGGATTGCCCGCAACGCACTGTACCGGAGCAGTAGTGGCAGGAAACGGGGGCGCGATGATAAGGCCAAAGAGCAGTCGGGCGGCCCCGGGGTACATGTGGTTCCTGGCAAGCTCGCGACTTTACCTGAATGGTTGACTCGGTGACCAATACCTCACTTTAGCGGGTGAGTGAGGTTTGTGTGAGGAATAAATTACCAGTTGGTTAATAATCGATTCGAATCGCCATCGTTCACTGGATAGTGAACACTTGACTTGAGCTACTTCATCGTAGTAATATTGATGAACATTTGGATAGTTATGTGGAAGATGACATGGTAATTATTGTTAATGATCAATGGTAATCCTTACTTGCTTAATCACATGGTTACTCTAGCATAAGTGCAAACATAGTTGACAGGGTAATAAAGATTAAAATACTGCATGCTTTTGTAAAAGAACTGTTAAGTTAAAATGCTTTTCTTGCAAATGAGTCAGCTACCCCACCAGAAAGCCTATCATGATCCTTGGTGTCATTTTATTTTGGTTCTGTCGGGTAAGTCTAGCTGAGTACCTTCTCGTACTCAGGGCTTTGTTCCCACTTGTTGCAGATGGACAGATGTATTATGGTTACTGTATCAACTGTCTCTATCCTGCGATGGGCGAAGCTTAGGACCATGGGCAATGGTCATTCCCTACCTCTCGCCTGATGCTTTTGCTGGAGATGATCACAAGCTGGCACTTTATTTCAAAACGCTGTGTGTGTGCGTGATTTGAACTACTACTTCCGCTACTTTTATTCGAACCTGGTTTGTAATAACTATGTTTAAACTCCGATATATTTTATGCCGCGAACTTCTATGTAACTTATGACGGTGACCGCTAAACTTATTACGATCTTGGCTGTTATGTGAATGGTTTGAAATCCGTCGAGATTTCACGGACTACCGGGTTATACGGGCTTAAGTTTGTTAAATTGCCCTCTCCTTGGATGATTTTCTTACTTAATCTCGTATAATTGGACGGTTCTGTTACAAGTGGGACTCACCTATCATAGCCACCTGCTTGTAGCTGCTGGGCCCTGTGCATGCGTGTGGGAGCGGAAGGGCGCGAGCGGTAGGTGCATGAAGGGCGCGAGCGATAGGTGCAGGAAACGAAGTGGGTGCAGATCGAGACGCAGCCCCCGCATGGGTAAGGCTGGGCATTCGGGTTACCCGAAAATTTCGGGTCGGGTAATTCGGGTAGTTGAAAATTCGGGTATTGAAAATTGCTACCTGATTTTTGCCCTGAAAAAGCATTACCCGAAATTTCGGGTACCCGATAATTCGGGTTCGGGTTTTACCCGATATACCCGAAATTGACAAAACTAACCATTTTGGAAGAATTCAAGTACCATTTTAAAGCAATAAACAATAGTCCTTTAAATCACATCATGCCTTTATATCAATTACCAACAAATCACTTATCAAGTTAGCATAAATCTACATTAATCCATGCCAAATAATATATTTATATGGCATTGAACTACCTCATGTCTTCGTATTAGGAATAGAAGAGCAAATATTTGAGATATTTCGGGTAATTCGGGTACCGGAAAACATTACCCGAATTACCCAAACTAATTTCGGGTTTTTACGATCACTATCCGAAATTATGATCGGGTAATTCGGGTCTGGATTCGGGTAATTCGGGTTCGGGAATTGGGTATCGGGTATTTTGCCCACCCTTACGCATGGGCATGCGTATGCATGGGAAACGGAGCAACGCGGACCCCCACGTGAAGTAGACGCAGGCGGGCGGGCGGCATCAGGGCGCTAGCAGCTGTGGATTATTCGCAATTGTTTGTAGTGGATATAAGCACTGCTTGGCACCAATTAAAACCGAATTCTTGATCACCCCACCACGAGAATCGAAAACAATGCTGCTCAAACGCCTCGCAATATCGATGATGTAATTCATTTTACTGTGAGAACCAACGGGGAGTCTGATTTCTTGTAGTGCGGCTCTCCCACCGCACCTCCATTACGGTTGGGCTTCCGGTTGCCTATCGGTTCCGCTTCCATACTGCACCGCTTGGTCGGAGAATAAACTGACCAATTGAAGCTAACAGTAGCACATCCAAAAGCACAACGGCAGAACATGATTGACATATGTCTATACAGCAACCACTACAAACAATTGCCAATCCTATCCACGAGAAAGAATGCAGTAAGATCCATTTTGCCAGGAAAAACGAACACGCTTCCAAATATTCCAAACTCAAATGTTAGAGCAACAGTGCCAAATTATTTGTTGGACTATGACATGTCGTATGGTCCATAAACAGATCGACACAGCCACACAGGCTGTGCAAAAAAAAAGTGTGTACTCTTTCGCATAAACAACCCGGTACAGCAGGAGCCTATGCAGCAGCAATCAGTAGTCGTCGCCTCTGGATATGACCTCTTTGCATGTTGGCCGGAGTAAGATGGTGTGCTCAAACTGAGAGACATAGCTCCCTTTCACGTCACACAATGGAGGATACGGCTGCAAAGTACGAACAGAGAAGGAGACGGTGAATAACCATGTCCACAACAGGGTTCAGACAATGGAGTCGAGATGGAGCTTTTCACATACCTGAATGATACCACTATCACAAAGATTTTTCAGAGCCAGGAGGTATTTTGTCTCACCAAGACGGTCCAAGTACCGGCGGCAAAATGCGAGTGTTCCAAAGTTGTTGTTGATGGTCCCAAGTAGTTGCTTAGCCTTTGCTACCCTCAAAGGCACATGCCCAACGTCAAAGTTCTTCATGTAATGGCTGCATTCCAAGTCCTCCTGGACAAATCCCCTTCCTGAAAATGTCATGAAGCTTACAAAATGTAGAAGTCATCGAGGACTTGAACTTATGTGAAGTGACTATTCTAGATATAAGTGAAGTGATTAATCCTTTTTATTTTTATAAAAACTATTCATGATGACACATTGTAGCACTACGATATTTCCGTCAATCAGTTGAAGCTACAAAGACTAACATACCAGTAGATCCAAAAGTTTCAATAGCATAAAACTCCCCCTCTTCCATTTTTGTTTGTTCTCCGCCTTTCACAATCGGAACTGATTTTCCACCATGGATCTGATATGGCCCAATGCTATGTCCATTGAGGTTCCGAATACTTTTTACTGTCACAAACAAAAAGGTACTTTCAATTGCCATTGCCTTTTCTACATTATATTGTTTGGCACAATAGAAAATCAAAAGTTGTAGCACCTTGGAAAACTTTCCCATTGATTTCAACCTCATATGATTCCATTACTTCTTGGATTGCAGCACCAACATCACAAAGCCGTGCATCTATTCCAGCTTCCTACAATGAAGTGATCAAGTCATATTAAAGTTCAATGAGTGCATGCTGCAACAGAAGAAACATAATTTCAGAACACGGCATATATAAAGGAGAAATTCAAATTAAGCCAAGACAAAGAACTATATACAGGAGCAGTTAGAGAGAGATGTCAACACACAATAATTATCTAATGGAAATCGTTATCCCAATGAGCACATGATCATGTCACGCTTGAGCAAAGGATATCACTTCTGTACAATCGCAGAACACTACAGGAAAATGACATGGGCAAAGGTGCTAACTGAAATCATGCACTCTTATACCCCACTCTATAAACGTAGAAGCACGGCCTACAGAGGGTGCAAAGGAACATGTTGAAATTACCTTAATCCCTGTATTTGTGGCATCTCTTGTTGCTTGAAGCAATGGATCATACATAGGATTGAATGCAACAGTAAATGCACAATCAACAATGTACCCTGGAACAAATAAGTTAGTTACATGAAATCTACAGAGGTAGTCATAACAAAAGCTCATACAAGATAAACAAGGCAAAGATTGATGGACCATCTATATGCGTTCCAAAATCCAGCTTCATCACATCATCATACTGTAGCACAGTCTTGTCACCAGCATTTGGAGTCCAGTGAGCTGCGACCCTAAGAATTGGATTTCCTTATCGGTTTGTGAATGGAATGAAGATATTTTTAAAATGAATCAAGCAGGTGACCTGCTGATTATATTAAAAACAAGAAGCTCAGACTGAGTGGTACAACATCTCAACAACAAAGAATGGAATGAAGAATTGGAAACACGACAGATGTATATCGTACCAATGGAAACGCGATAGAAGAATAACATACCAATTCAAGGAGCATCCAGTTGGAAAGGCAATGCCAGCTTGCAGTCCATTCTCCTTGATAAGTTTCCTGACCATGTTTTCCAGTGTTTCGCATAGATCAATCATTAACATTCCAGGCTTAATAATGCTCCTCATATATTTCCGCACCTAGAAAATCAGGAACAAACATTGTAGAATTGCAACCAACAACACATAGGATTAAGATTATGCTGCAAATTTATCAGAGACGGGTTCATGCCAAACCTGTCTATGAACTTCTGCTGCTCGGCGAACAGAGTTGTACATTGGCTTTTGCAGTCGTTCGAGCTCCCTCTTTTCCTCGCTAGTTGTTCTCCATAAATTACTGAAGATCAATAGTGTACATATTTGTAAGCAGTTAATGGCAGTTCCCAATATCAACTGAGAATCATCATAGTTAAAGGATGGGGGAACTAATTTTTTCCCCTCGATGCATTTCAGATGTGAAGGTTTTCATATGATAAGAAATCAACATATGCTCACATAGGATAGTTTAATTCTATACAACTTCCACAACTGGTGATAGAGTTGCACTTACCCATCCTTATATTGCTGAATTTCACCCTCAGGAAATTCTCCTGAAGGAAAAAGCTCGTCAACAGGTATTGATGGAGGATCTGTCTGCTGAAGAGGACCCTTCTTCTTTCTACAGAAGGCATGGGACATCCTCGTGAATTGAAACAGACAAAAAAAACACACACAAAATGTATGGGACATCCTCGTAAATTGAATCAGACAAAACAAAACAAAAAAATGTATGGTCCAATTCAACAGCAGAACTCACTTGGATTTGTTTTTCTTCTTTTTCTTCTTTGCAGCTTCTGAAGATATCCATTTCAAAGGCAACTGTTAGACTAACATTACCCCAAATGCTAGATGCAATAAAAGAGTTTCAGCCTTATATGAGAAATTTGGCAAACAGAACTTGCAAGGCAGAGTTGCCACCTGGCGCTCCATCTCGAGATGGATCATCAGTTTGTGCTTCGTCATCATCCTCTGGTGGTGAAGACTGAGCTGCAGGAACCACACCATTGCTGTTTGCAGTTTTGCCTTCTTTAATCAGATCTGCCTGCAAAAAGAAGGGGATGTTCACTATGAAAGCAAATATACAGGAAAGCAAGGAGAATGTCATACAGGGTTCCTTAATCCATGTAAATAAAGAATTTTTTTTAATCATTTTCAATTTCAAATTGAGTTCTGGGGAAGCTACCCATGTTACCTAGTCAAAAGTTTAGTGACCGCTATTAGGACAATTCTGGTCATTATTTAAAATGGTGAATTAAGATAAAAGCATGATTGCAACATGGAACGAATGAATAGAGGAACACTGCACTGAACATGAGTATACAAGAACAATAAGCAGTCATCATGATTACAACAGGACCAACTCTGCAAACAAAATACCCCCTCCTTCTGTTCTCAAATAGATGCCAAAGCAAACCTGCTCTGTGTTGTGTAGAAACAGCATTTGCGATTCTATGGGCTATGGGAAACAAAGAAACCGCTGCGGCTACCTACTTTGGTTTCTTCATTTTGTCCCACATGCAGTGCCTCCATCTCCTTGGTAGCTGTATCAACCGCGGCCATATTGTATATTTCTAAATAAGGTTCAAACCTGAATGAGCAGAATAAACAAAACCGTAAGCACCAATATAGCTCAGGACAACTTACATTCCATTTCTTTTCTTTTTTAAAAGAGAAGGGAAGCAGATCTACCCTTTAATTAGGAAAGCAAGCAAGTAGAATTAGTTCAGTGTACAAGGAGCACTACAGCTGCTCGCAAGCTGCAAATTGTTAGATACTCCCTCCGTCCACAAAAACATGCAATTCTCGCTTTTCGAGAAGTCAAACAGTTTGAACTTTGATCAAATTTATATTAAAAAATATTAATATTTATGATACATAATTGGTATCATTGGAAAGATCTTTGAATCTAGTTTTTTAATAAATTTATTTGAAGACATAAATGTTAATACTATTTACTATAAACTTGGTCAAACTTGAGTCAGTTTGACTGGCACGCATCCCATAATTGCATCTTTTCTTGGACGGAGGTAGTACATCATTTAGCTATATGCATATGGGAGGGGAACTAATTGTGTCATGTATGCCCATGTGCACCCAGTAATCAGGTTGACCATTCATCGCAGAATCAAAATCTTCATTGAATTTGTTTTCTTTCATTTAGCAAGCTTTGGCCAGGTCTATGTAGCAAGTTTAAGACAATGCCTTGCAAGCTGGATGCGAGACCGACTAGGATAGAGCTTTAGAAAAAAAAATATAAGTGTTATACTTAACAACAAGAGAGCTCGCTGCTTCATCAGAAGCACCCTTCGAATGTTACTACCCACAACAAAAGTAGTCTACACTCCACAGCCACAGCCATCAGGTTTGCGTCGGCAGACCATCCTTACAGAAAACTATGGTTCCAGTAATCTGGAGAAATTCCAGAAACCCAGAAACTCCCCTGGAACAACTTGGCCGGATGAGAGTCTCGGATCAGCACTACTACCATCAGTCCATCACTGAATTTGGAAACCGTGAGCACAAAACCGAAAATAGCCAGCGGCTGGAACATGAGCCGACAATACCTTCCTCCCGGTTCGAGGCCGCGAGAGCTCCGACGGGCCCACGGTTTGCTGTTCGCCGATTAGGGATGGGGCTGGGACGGGAGGCTCCGCCGCGTTTCGTGCGAGACGGCCGGCGGAGGGGAGGCGGAGGGGAGAACGCCTTGACGGCTAGAGTTGGATTTGGACCTGGACTGCGACAAGAAGGCTTCGTACGTTTTCCCCATTGCGGTGCGGCTACCGTTCTACGACCCAAACCGACCGCCGTTACGGCAGGTGGGACCCAGCTGCCAATCTTCGGCCCAACAGGAATTACAAAGCCCAAGATGGGTCTTGCTGGACCCACACTGCATCGGCCCAGCCCACCCAGTGTCCTGAACACCCCAGCAGGCAGCAGCGGCAAAAATCCTCACGATTCAGAAACCCTCGCCTCCCCCTTCCTTCCCGGCCGCCGCCTCTTCCCCTCCTCCCCGCCGCCGGAAGGAGAAAAAAATGGGCGCCGATGGGGAAGAAGCGTCGCGGATAATCGTACCGATGGCGGTGGAGGGGACCCCGGGGCAGCTGGCGTTCGTGGAGGAGTCGAAGCTGAAGAAGCGCAAGGAGAACGTGGACTGGGCCGTCAGGAACCGGGAGCGGAAGGCGGCCAAGCGCCAGCGCATCCGCGAAGAGCACAAGGTCATCGTCAAGCGGCCCGAGGATTTCGTCACCGCGTTCCGCAACAAGGAGCGCGACTTCCTGCGGATGAGGACCCGCCTCAAGGTCCGCAAGCAGCCGCCCGCCGAGGCGCTCAGCTCCAAGCTCATCTTCGCGATTCGCATCCCTGGGTAGGTAGTAGTCCTGGTAGCGGAACAAGCTCTCCACTGTTTTTTTTTCTTCATCAATGGTGTTAACAGCTAACGTTGTTTGTTTGATGCGTGTGCTTGTAGCTCCGTGGACTTGCATCCGCACATTAGGAAGGTTTTGAGGAAGCTACGGCTGATAAAGGTCCTCACTGGGGTGTTCCTCAAGGCCACCGAGTTGACGCTGAAGAGGCTGCTTGTGGTTGAACCCTTTGTCACCTACGGGTAACTTAACCGAATGAAAACAACATTTTCCAATGCTATGATCGACTATCTTGTTGTTTTTGTTGATATTCAGCTTTGCTGCTGTGTTACAATAGATTTCCAAACTTGAAGAATGTGAAAGAGCTTATTTACAAGAAGGGCCGTGGGTTCTTGGACAAGGAGCCTTTCCCTCTTACCAGCAACGATCTAATTGAGAAGGTATGCTTTGGCACCATATATATATTTTATATTTAAGCAAATTATTATGTACTGTGGGCTACCGGTCAGCAAGGAACTTGAGTCACCAGTTTTGAGTTCTAGTAGTTTTTAGGTTATGAAGATTGGATTATAGCAAATTGAAGTAACTACTGGGGGTTAATCTTAATCATCAATAAGAAATTAAATCCCCCAGTCACCGGTTCTGATTTCTGAGTACTAGTCTTTGTTAGGCTGAGAAGACCTAATCAAAACAAATTGAAATAACCACTGCTGCAGGCTATGCGTCAATAAGGAACTAGCATGCCCTCAGTCACCAATTATGGGTACTATTATTAGTTAGGCTAAGAAGATCTGGTAATAGCTAATAACAACACTTCAATTTGGATGATCAGTTCATTTTCAGCTCATTTGTCGCCAACATATTTTTTGTGAATCCAGTGATCACTGAAAAGCAAACTATTCACGATTAAGCATTCTCATCGTACACTATATTTTTTTTCCGCTGCGGAGTGAGAAAACAGAGAGGTGGTTAAAACGGCTTCTGGAGATTTTAGATTTAGTTTTAACTTCTGAATTACATTGAAAAGTCTCCTTGTGTGCCTTTTCTTAAAACAGGCTCTTGGAGAACACGGCATCATATGCTTGGAAGATGTTGTGCATGAGATCGCCACTGTTGGGCCGCACTTTCGAGAAGCATCGAAGTTCCTCATGCCCTTCAAGCTCAAGTGTCCAGAGAGGAGGCTGCAGATGAAGAGGAAACCCTACAAGGATGGTGGTGACTCAGGCAACCGTGGCGACAAAATCAACGAACTAATTGAGAAGTTGAACTAAAGCAGACCTTGCCTCCCGTTGTCATTTTGCCTTGGAGTGATGGATCTGTTACCTTATCAGTTTTGTAATAGCATAGCTGGATGTACCTTTAACTTTGAAATCTTACCTGCTTTTGTGCGATCAGATCATGAAATAGCAGAAGCTTCTTTGGTCATCCCCTGCCTTCTGCTCGACATGTGCCTTTGGTTGATGCGACAATATATCAACTCTGTTATGCTGTAGTGTGTTATTGATTGTTGAATTGAGTATATATCCTGATCCCTTTGCTGTTAACATGCTGTTCAAAAGACAATAATGGACCTTATGCACAACTAAATAGTGTCGGTACCTAGCTGGGTGGCACAATGAGCAATGGAGCACCCTATGATTTGGTTGAATGTTAGGGCTACAGTAGTTAACCTATTACATCAAGTTGGGCCATCCTTCTCCAATTCCTAAATTCGTCACTGCAATTAGATGGCCTTGCAATTCAATGGTGCCTAGAGATTCATGCTTGATTGCAAGGTGAAGGGTGATCGTAGGTTATTGGCAAAGTAGAAGGTAAAGCTTTCAGCGAAATTGTCTTGCTTGTTTGTACTATGGAGAAGATAAATTGTATCACAGGCTAGTTGGCATTGTAAGTTTAAACTTTTGGATTTCAAAATAAAATAAATAATGGTTTCTCTTTTGTAAATTTAACTCAGGCTCCTTTGGAACAAAGAAAAATGGAAGAATGTTAGGTCCCATTTTGGAACATGGAAATGTGAAAACATAGCAATTTCGTAGGAATGCAGTTGCAAAGTAGGGAATTGGAAAATATTAGAATTTTAAAGGAATGTTTGTTTGGATAGGCCGTAGGAAAAAAGTAGGAATCCAGGGCCTGTTTGGAACGCAGTAATTTCCCAATCCAACTTCCTATCGCTTAAAATTTTACCCTTATTTTACCCTAGTCGTTCATGCATTTCCACAATCCTGGGTTCCAAACAAGCCCTTAAAATTTTGTTCAGAATTTAAAATATGCAACATGAGACTTTGAGAGCTTTTTATTGTGCAAAAAGGGTAACTGGCGGAAGAGTTTTCTTTAGCGGTGGATACCAACAACGTACCACCTTTTTCAGTAATTATTTATTAAATTAACTATTATAGATTTTTTTTTCATATGTACATGATGTCAGGAATTATGAAAGGTTTGAAAAAAAAAATAGAGAACTGAGTCGACGGTCAAACCAGCTACAGATCAGGATCAAATAAAAACTTTCCAGCCACCGTTTTTTCGACCCAGTCTTAGGGTTCTCAATCACCATATATCACGTTTTTTTACTCCACAGAAATGTCAGAATGCTATTAAAAAAATGGGAGAATGAAAGTTTACACCAAGCAACAATTGATTTCCCAAAGAAATGTCAGAACATTGCTGTACTGCAAACAAAAAATATTCTTATTTGGCACATGCAATTTTTTAACGGGAAACTCAACTCACGTGCGACCATATATTCCTCACCCCAGCATTACACTAGTCAAACAATGGCTCAGTATAGTGTACACTGTACAGTGTTTTTGTTTTCATTGTTTTCCGTGGTCAGAGGACACAACCTAAAGCCCTACATTTCCTTTTCGTGGAAAGAATATACGAACCAAATGGATTTCCATCAGTGTTCGTGTCGTACAATAGAGTTAGCATATCAAATAACTGCACACCATTGTTACCAACAGAACCAGGGACATGTGCCAGTGGAATTTCGATCCAGAGGACAAGTCATGTGAATTGACAGTAGATGTTGTGCCCGTTTTGTCGTCCTTAATTTTAATGCTCGACGAACCTGAAATTACAAGCAGATGACCAGATAGTTGTGAAAATATGGGGCAACCCATGACTGGTATTTATGATTCAGAACAGTGCAATGCTTGTACTAACCAACCATGGGTTTTGATTTTTCCCTCTGAAAGTGTCTTTCACCAAAAACAAAAAGGAAGTAAATGTGGATGAACTTTTATCCCAAACTACATATGTAATGGGAATTGACGGTTAACAAGAATATAAATTATTGTATGCTAAGCTCATGGCTCCCAGTTTCATGTAAAATATTTTGGAACTAGTCACTGGAAATAAAACAGCAAACTATGACCAGGGGCGGAGCTTTGTGTATACTAAAGTGAACAAAGACTTAATTCCACCACTTAAATGCTGATGAATCGCTAATCTAGCCCGCTCTATTAATACCTCAAGTTTGATTGGTCCCCTCTCAATTTAGTTCAAGCTCCGCCACTGACTATGACTGCAATGTATTATGAAATGAACTAAGGATGAGCAGATTAGAACGTGCTGACACTTACAGTTATAGTCAGTCCACCCAATGACTCGATTTTCCAAGTCATAGACAACCAACTTGTTTGAAAGGACAAGATCTGAAAGAAAACAGACGTAGTGTCAAAAACACAGCGTAAAGACAAAAACGATTTGCTAGTGCAGTGCTGACCTCCCATAAGCACAATGTCCTTTCCGTCCTTTGACTGTAATGCACCATTTTGGAATCCCACACAGTATACGTCATTCTGCTCAGGGAACAAAAAAAGTAGACCATAAAAGTCATGATCACGTACTTTTTATGCACTCGGAAATGGAACTTGCATGCTCTGCTATTTCAAAAAGTTGTTGTGCTAGAGTCCAAATATCAAAAATGGACTTTGATTAAAAATTTACTGAAATAACTCTTAGTTATGCCTATATATTAATACTGTAGAACGTGAAGCATAGAGCTTTACTGCTTTACTGTACAGGAGTTTCAATGTCATGTATCTACAAAGGTTATTTAAAAAAATTACTCCCGAAAAGAAAAGAGTTTCCAGCTACAAACATATAATAAAGAGAATGTATACATATACAGAAGTGGTAGGCTATTTCTCTTTATAAGCAAAATAATGGTGCAGTCTGGAAAGGCGATGAGAACTATCAGAAATTTCAAAGGCACACAAGGCATGTACATGTTGGCAATATGAATGTGTGCGATTTTTCTTTAACCTCTCTACAGTGTGGATGAACTTTGACATGTAATGTAATCTTCAAGCGCACGTAAATCTAGATGTGTTGTAAATGTAGTTGGGGTTTGCTTCTGTAGTACTCATGTTTACTAAGTTTGAAGCAAATTAAGTACTAATGGGTGATGACCGTGGTCAATCGTGTAATACCAGTGTTTGGGAAGTTGCCACCATACCATTAGTGAAATTGCACTTTTGCCAACATCCCATCGAGTGTATGACATGCGGGACAAGGCTACCAACTAGCATTGGCATAGTCACATAGATTGATAGATCAATGGCATTTTGGCAACGTAGGTTTGACTGGGTGTTCTGGCAATTTTCCTTAGTATACTTTGACACCTTTATCCAAAAGAATATATCTCTCGAGTTCAGCAAAATTATTTCACATCAAGGGCAAACAGACAATATTAAAAGACAGATGAAAAGAAAACCCGCCTGGAGGCTTGATATGGAGTGATTGAGAAATTTTTGGAGAACCAAAATCCTAACAAATAAACAATGTAACTGGAAAAGACAGCATAAGGTAGATGCATCATACATTCATATATACTAGTTTAGTTATTGTTTTTCACATTGATTACAAATGGCACGCATGATATCACAAATTACAAAAGTGTTTTATTTTAACCATTATCATGTAGTTTATGCAAAAGGGGAGAAAGAAAGACGAGAGCACTGAAGCCACTTTCAAGTGCTATAAGCTGGAATCATGATGAACCCATGGCAATGGGTGAATTAAGTGTTACTCTACTAGGAGAGAAATGTCATGTTACCCCATTTGGGAAAAAGTACTCATGAGGATACACATGCAGCGCAAGATCATCCTCAAAATGGAAGGTGATGGTTGGGAATCCATCATCTACACTGCAAGAGAAATGAATACAACAATTAGAATCATAATCATAGCAAGAGAATATAATCTATGGGCTGGTGATTCATCTTTGTGCCAATTCAAATGAAAACAGAGCAAGTGTGAAGAATCGAAGAGATGAGGATGTCAATTCATGAAAGAAGTATGAGAGGGCATTATCGATACCAAGATTTCAATAAAATATATTTCAGCATGTATGAAATGCAGCATGGAAGGAATTGCAGGTAATAATTAGTACTCTTCCAACTGCAGCTATATTGTGTCGTCGCAAAAAAAAAAAAACTGCAGCTATATTGTGTAAACTACTAAAACATACCTTCCAGGATATTGGAAACACAAAAAATCTTGAACATCATGGAAGGTTATATCCTGATGCTTGTTAAATACCTACAATTGATTGAGAAACCTAATATGTAAAGAAAAGGCATATGGTCAAACATCACAAGGGAAGAACTAGCACATGATCTTTGTCATACCGCGAGCATTACTTTTTTGAAAACCAATTCTGGAAGGTATGTCAAGGTGGTACCACTGTCGATTATGGTACCCTTTTTATCATCTGGTTTAAAAATATCTGTCGGGAGTTCTAGTGTAGTGCCACCAACATCGATTGTCTTAAGGTTCACATTGTAGTGTGGCCTGGAAAGTAAAATCATGACAGGTTATGAGTATGGTATAAATGAAGTAAAACAGCCAGCTGCAATATCTTAAGTAGAACTAAAACTATGTGCCAAGAAACTGTGCGTTCATATAAAGTTTGTAATAATGCCATTGATACGGGACTTTTTACCGACTCAAAACCCACAAAAACAATTGTATGTTCGAAGAGGCCATGGGAAAAAAGAACAGGAAGGGTCACTAGCACTAGCATCTAGCAAAACAGCATTGGTGAAACTTCTGTTTGTAGCATAGCACAAATGCCAGTGACAGAACATTTGTCCAAAGACCAAATATTTTAATACCTATATTTATTTTCTTCACACGTGCTATTTATCATATTTTATTCCATACTTCATAAGTGTCCAGTTCTCATATAATTTTTTTTCCTTGTTAGTTGGATACTAAGCAACGTGCCTAAGCAAGGTTTGTCACTTCACATGTCAAAATTAGCTCAGCAGTCAGCACCCCACCTCAAGCTCTTGGACACCAGTTGGTCAACATTTTTAATCCTAAAAGCAAGCAGCGGTGCACGCTATCTTGTAAGGCTTCTGGTAAACTAGTAACACGCCAGTTGTCCACCATTTCATAGAGCAAGTACAGCAACAACAGGTTTTTAGAGCTGGGAGTGGGACGGATATTTTTTTCCCCCATTTTGCTTGAGTTTTCACATTGCAATAATAGTGAACTATAAAAATGGAGACTTAAGGATTAATCAAAGTCAACAGCTATGAACAATTCAAAAGCGTTATATGACTAGTGGACTATAAAATTGGTGGTTCGTGAAATGCATCATTGGCATCAATCAGATTACGAAATATTCTATAAAGTGGCATGGAAGTTCCCTATCAAATCCAACTAGAGCTTTTATTTATGGAATGACCATTGTTCATTTTGTATTATATCATGGCAGGATCGACAATGTTATCCTACCAAAAAAACAAACATTACACATGGTGCAAATATTGTATGATCACATCTTTTTGGCCCTTAACACAGAACTATGATACGGATTTTATCTCTCTTCCCGAAGCAAGTTCTAGACAAAATTTACTTAAAATTATCAACGATAGGACAGTTTCAGAGAGAGTGTAATGCAACCAAAATGATAATTAGTGTGGCAAGGTTAACATACATACTTGTCGGCTACCAATGGTGTTGTTTTTACTTTTGGATGCACCACATCTCCAATAGCAAAAATTCCACCTCCTTTTACAGTATCCAAGCAATGAGCAAATATCTTCTTCACTTTACCAGCAGTAGCTAGTTGTGATAGCATTGATGTATTTGCCTCACCAAAACCAAGAATTCCATCAAGGGCTTGACTTGAACTTCCCAAATCCCCACCTTGTTGAGCGCCACACCTACAAAGGAAAGAAGAATCATCTATCCCCAATTAAGACATCAGCACTATCAACAAATGTTAATTAGGTGATGCTTGTTTCCTACTCAGTTTTTGTATTGCAATATTCTAGATAAAGAGCATGGGATGCATATAGCAAATCCCACAGCAGGGTTGATGCTTTCCATGATACTTATCTTTTCAATGAAATAATAGCACAAGAACATGTAGCCAGGATAAAGGGCCAAGAATACAGCTTCATTACCTCACAGTGGGACAAAAAAATTTGAAGCTCATGCTAAAGAAGGATATTTAAGTATCTTTGGGGCGATGGCCAAGTATCATGCTAATCTTTTCAGGCAGCATAATAGCCTCTTGCTCTATTGAATGAATGCTAAAGAAGGATTTGAGGCAATGGCCAAGGATCATGCTAATCTTTTCAGGCAGAATAATAGTTTATCGAATGAGTGGTATCCTAAGAAAAACGGTTGCAATGTCATAACTGAAACGACCGTACTCACCCAAAAATGACGCTGGCATTGGCAGGCTGTGTCTGCCCATCCCCAGTCACCTGATCAAACTGCAGTGCATCGTTGACGAAGGAGCCTACCGTCGAGCTACCATCACCGTACGTGACACTATATTCACAGGGCACATTGGCGCTGCACTTTGGCAGCCTTCCCCCAAAGGTGGATGCACAGAATCCCTGATCGCACATCACCGTGCTCCCGGTGGAGGACGCCTTGGGGTCGTAGAGCGTCAAGTCTAACTGCACAGAGAAGCCCACACCGCATTCACATAAAAAATGGACACAACTGGATTAATCTGCAGTTCACACACACATAAAAAAAAAGGAAAAGTGGGAAATGGTACCCCGAGCCCGCTCTTGCGGGGGCATTGCTCGCAGGTGATGCAGTTGACCCAGAGGATGTCGCTGCCGGTGTCGACCTGGACGTAGTAGCGCTTGGGCGGCGTCCCGAGCTTGACCTCCGTGTAGTAGAGGCTGCGTGCGCCCGGACCGGCCCAATAATCCACCACATTCAAATTCAAATCAAGCACCCACCCGTAAATCCTTCCAAAATAAACAAGCTAGCGAGCGTCTTCACGTACCCAGTGTCGGTGGGGAGGCCGAGGCCACCAAGAGGAAGGTCGGCGGCCGCGAGCAGGCGGCCGTGGCGGGTGCCGTCATGGGCGCGAAGGGCGCTGATGTTGGCGCCAGCAGCACCGCCTCCCACTCCCACGGGGAACTTGCGGCGCACCTGGAAGACGCCGGTAGCCGTGGCGCCGGGGGCATACCCGGCAGCTGCCAGCAGCAGCATCAGCGCGGCGAGGAGGAGCGCAGCACGCCGAGGCGGAGGCGGAGCCATGGATTATTCGTGGGTGGGACAGACGGCAATTCGAACCGCAACGGGCGGGAGGCCGGCTACGATTCGTGTCCTCCCCCGCTGGCCGTTGCTCCTCCTCCTCCTCCCCACGGCGTCGGAGCCTCGGCCTGGGAGGCATTTGAGCGAGGAAGGAGGGGCAAGCAAGGCACCGCAAAACGGGGACGAAAGCGGGGGGCGGGGCGGACAGCTCGTTGGGGACGGCCAAATCGCGGCACGCTCGTATTGGGAAGGGAAGCCGGATATGTGCGGGAGAAACAGGAGCCGTCAAATTAGGATCGAATGGTCAACTTTTTTACCAACTTGGACTAGACTGAACCTCACCTTGGCTTTTCCTCGCGTCGCCTCCACCCTCCGCTTCCAGGTCCCGGCGGCGGCGGGGGAGGAGAGAATGGCCTCCGCGGCGGCGGCGCCGGTGTTTGAGAGGGTGGCCGGGATCCGAGCCATCGCCGAGTCCGACCGCTATAAGGTAAGCCCCTCCCCACTTCCCAGGAACCAAGTCGCTTTGTTCTAATCTGAATCGCTCCGCACCTCCTGTTGCTTTGCTTGGCTTCGCGAGTCACTGTAGTAGCTGCAATGCTTGGGACTCGCCTTGCGGCTATTCGTGGGGCATCGATTCCGATTACCAGATCGCAGATCCTGTTGAGAAATCGCCTTATCGTTGTGGAAATTAGAACCTGTCCTTGCCATTTGCTGCTGCTACACTCTCATTTGGCTACACCTGAATCTGTCTCGCACTCTCGCAGGCCTGGTTCCTGGACCAGTTTGGCGTTCTTCACGACGGGAAGAAGCCGTACCCCGGCGCCGTTTTGGCATGTATGTTGGCACAGAGAATGTGTAGCTACTTCTGTTGAGCTTGTTTTTGTTGATGCTGCTATTTATTCATGTGAGCAATCGAGGTGATTCTTGCAGTGGAGAAACTTGCGGGGAATGGGGCAAAGATGGTGATAATCAGCAATTCCTCTAGGCGGTCATCTGTGACAATGGAGAAGCTCAAGAGCCTGGGTTTCGACACGGCCTGTTTCCTCGCGACCATCACCAGTGGGGAGCTCACACATCAACACCTTCAGAAGTAAGCTTCCTGGGGGCACTTTCTTCTTCCGATAGAAGTTATGTTTGTGCTTATTGTCCCCTTTAAGGATGTAAAACTTGATAGATGTCATAAGTATGAGAGGCTTTAAGTTACCTTAACATTTGCTGGGTTCTGACTTCTGAGGGTTTCATTTTTACATTGGACTGCACATATCGACCAATGGTTATGATACTACCAACCAGAGGAGTTCATTTTTCTTGTATGCAATAATATTTGGTCCCTCGATGTGACTTACTCGGAAATTGTAGAAAAACTTTCTACACTTTACTGTAAGATGAACTGTCTATCTACGATTTAATCCATGAATATAGGAGAAACGACCCATGGTTTGCAGCCCTTGGAAGGAAATGTATCCATATCACTTGGGGCGATCGAGGGGCGATCTCTCTGGAGGTTTGTCTCCTGCCACTTCCACTTAGCATCGGAATGGATTTATTCTAATCAGTTTTTCATTTTCTCATACTATAGGGCCTTGGTTTGCAAGTTGTGAACAATGTTGATGACGCAGAGTTTATATTAGCCCACGGTACTGAAGCCCTTGGTTCACCTTCTGGTGATCCTCTTCCCAAAAGTCTCGAGGAGCTTGAGCAGGTTCTAATGCTTGGCCTAGAAAAGCGACTTCCAATGGTGGTAGCTAATCCAGATTATGTCACTGTCGAAGCTCGAGATCTCCGTGTCATGCCTGGTATTTTTTTTCTCGAACACGCTGGACAGATGTGTATCCTTATAGAGTATAGAGAGAGAAAAGGGGAAAGAACCCCATACAAAGCAATCTCTTTACCTCACCTAGGAGATAAGAGAAGGTTGCAGCAAAGCACCAAAGTTAGTCACCTAATATACATGTAAAAAATGAACCGGCCTTACTAAAAACACTCACACTAAACCCTCTCTGCAACCAAAAAATAGCTCCTGGAGTTTTCAGGCACCAGAGCCTCAACTCATCTTTGAAGAAGTGTTGCGCTGATGGTAGCGATGGGGTTGCACCATAAAAGAAAAACTGTTATTCCATAGGGCCCAAGCTCCCTGGATTACTGCACTGTTAAAACCCTTTCTTTTGGACTTCTCAACTTTTTTTGCATGTTTTTATCCACCATTCGTGTGTTGTTTAACTTGGAATGAATCTGCATGGCTTATGATCATGATGTTAAGTATTACTCCTATGTCGTTTAGCTTAAAATGAATATGCATGGCTGCGCTACCAATTTAGATATTGCTTAAGTATGAGAGCATGATGTAAAGTTTTTGCTCAGTATGTAAAGCCTATGTTGCCTTTAACTTGTACATTTCTGGTTATTCACGCAAATGCAATCTCTCGTTTCAGGCACTCTGGCAGCTAAATATGAGAGTCTTGGTGGTGAAGTGAAATGGATGGGGAAGCCTGATAAGGTATTCAACTAACCAGGGCATGTCTACTTATGTAGATTAAAGAACAATTCAACTGCATCTTTTCTGCATGTTCGAGAAAAGAAAAGGAACCATTCAATTCTATCTGCATGCAGCAGCAGAGCTTAATCGAACATGGCTCCTCCTCAGTCTTCAGATTTCTCAAGAAATCACTTGATTTTATTCAACAAATTTGTTAAGCATAAGTTGATTTAGCTTGGCCCCCTCTACATCTGTCATCAAGCTACATCAGTGTCGTCATGATACTTAGTTGCAATGGCACTCAAAGAATGTGATGAACCACACGCTAGTGCACCCTTTTTATAGTTTTTTCCTTGCTAAAATTTTGTTTTTGTGTGTTTGGTGGGGAGAACCTTTTGTGTTAGCTACTAATGTGTTATGGCTTTGTCAGGTGATCTATACATCAGCGATGTCCCTAGCAGGTGTTGATGCTCATGAATGTATCATGGTGGGTGATTCACTGCACCACGACATCAAAGGAGCAAATGCGTCAGGAATCGCATCTGCGTTCATTACTGGAGGGATTCATGCAGATGAACTTGGACTCGGTGAATTTGGAGAAACTGCTGGGGAGGATGCCATCAATTCACTGTGCAGCAAGCATGGATCATATCCTTCTTATGTTTTGCCTTCATTCACGTGGTAGAAACGTGAGATATTTTGTTTTAGGTGCACTGGAAAGTGATTTTAGGCAGATATTTTTTATGGAAACGCCACACTGAGGATCAATCCGTTGGAGGTATCATTGTACTTAATAGTTACTGTGGTTGTTTGATAATCGCTGTTAATTTGATAGATAGAAGCTGGATGTATCTATGCTACGGCGTTAAGAGTTTGAGAAATAAGGGATACCGGAAACAATAATCCAAATGAGGCATTGCTTATTTCAGTTCAGCACAGCAATCAGTATGTGAGTACTGAATAGATTTCAGGACAATCCAGCTAGGATGTTGATTTCTGTGATACTCTCATTTCGTTTCTCTAATCTTTCTAAAATGTGACCTAGCAGCTGAAAAAAGTGCTAATGTCAATTAAAGTTGTCTCGTTGCTAAACATGGGTGAACGCCCAAATTAAAATACCAAGTTATACTGAGCATATAAAAATACTAAAGTTCACTGTTTGCCAATCGAGTGTTTCCATTTTTTTGTTGTGTGTGTGTGCATTGTTACGATGGTCTGCGTTTGAGAAAATGGTGAAAAAATAATGATCAACAAAAAGGCTGTTGCTATGAAGATAGTGAACTTTCTGGATATATGCTCGTGCTGCCTATTCTAGCATACTGTCCGATGGTACTGTCAGACTATCGGACAGTAGAGCCAGGCTTGGGGTGTTTGATCCAGGGCTAAAGATGAGTTGGTGTCACATTGGATGTTACATGGGGTGTTTGAATATTAATAAAAAAAATAAATTATAGATTTTATCAGTAAACCGCGAGACAAATTTATTAAGACTAATTAATTCATCATTAGTACATGTCAATGTAGCTTTACTGTAGCACCATATTGTCAAATCATAGACTAATTAGGCTTAAAATATTCGTCTTACAAATTAGTCTCAATCTGTGTATTTAGTTTCGTAAATAGTCTATATTTAATACTTCATACATGTGTCTAAACATTCGATGTGATAGGAAAGTTTAGTCGCACTCTTTCTGTCCCGTTTTGTGAGTCGTTCTGGGAAGGTTGCAAACTGTCTACATTCAATGTCTCTTCCACGCACATAAAAAAGTCGTTTAGGACATGATTGTGCTTACTAAGGAGTGATTAATTAGAGTGTATTTTTCCTGGTATGCCCCTATTAAATACGGTTGCGGGTGCATTCCATATGAGAAACAACCATAGGTCAGACGACTAGTGCAGCGAGGCGTTAGCCCTGAGGACCCGAGTTCGATACCTGGTAGGCGCCATTTTTTTTTGTTACTGGCTTATTTTTGCATGGCAATGTTTGGCCCTGCGTGTCGTGTGCGCTGTGGCTGCATGACGCGCGGATTTGATTCGGCTGGGCGTGGTGCGCACGCTGGGCCGCTTGAGCGCGTTTGTGCTCGCGTTTGGGTGCATTTGGCCGCGTTTCTGGGCGTGTTGGGTGCCATGTTTTCGTTGGTTTTTCGCAAATGATTTTTGCGGTGGCGCCACGGGATTCTAATTTTAGCGCTCAATAGCTCTGACGTTTGAGTTCCACCGTGCCTATTTAAACGTAGTCTTTCCCCCGGCCTCTTCTCTTTCCATTACCGTGCTTCATCTCCTCACTTTCCCTCTCTTCTCTTCACTACCGTATGCAATGGCTGGTCCTAGAGTTGCTGCCTTTGATCTGAATGTTCGCTTAGAAGAAGATGACAACGGCAATCTTGCCTTCGATCTCAATGAGCCAATATTGGAGTCCGGCAACGATAATGGTAATCACCTCTCTTGTTTGAGTTTGTTGTTTCCTTCAAGCGCCATCTTTTCTGTTTTTTTGTTTCATTTTTGGACAGGATTTGATTTGAACTTGCCATTAGATGAATATGGTGCGGTTGACTTTGATTACGTACAAAACCTCGCTGATAATTTTTTCTCAGTTTGTTCTTTCCCTTTTTGATTATTTTTTATGTAATCCGTGGCTAACAAGAAGAATGTTCTTTTTTTTCTTTTAATGGAACAAGATGGTGAGGTTCTCGTTGAAGTACACCATAGAAGGAAAGACATGACAAAAGAAGTCATAGGACAAGTGTACCCAGTATTGTTGGCTAGAAGCAAGAATGGGACACTAGGCAAGAAGGATACAAGAATTGTTGCTGATCAATTTGGAGTGCACATTCGATCAGTTCAGCGCTTATGGAAGCGAGGTAAACACCAACTTGCTCATAACATTCCTGAAAGGACCTTAATGTCGCCAAGAGGGGGTAGACCTGTTTAAAACAAACTCGCAGCAGAAGTTAAACTCAATGTGCGGCACTGCCTTACTTGAGTACGGCAGTGCTTCACCCTAGGTGCGGCACTACCTCAGCCCTTCAGAGCGTTCAACGCAAACCAAACTTAGTGGAGATGTACTAGAGATATCCAGTGACAAGTTCCCCAAGTACCTGCACTCACAAACACTCATAACCAAGTAAATCGAGTGGAACACAAATAATATTCAAAACATAAGGGGACAAGACACAAGATTTATACTGTGGTTCAGCTCGCCACCACGGCTTGCCTATGTCCATGTTGTTGAGGCAGCCACTAAGGCTTAGGCTTTGCAACTCTTCTCCTCGTTCTCAAGTTAAAAGAGTGAACTCTTAAGACAAGGGGTGATTCCACTAGATCAATGGATGATTACAAACTTTCTCACAGCTCACCACAAGCATGGGAGGTTGCCGGGCGATGCCTAGCCGTCTAGGAGGCTTCACCTCCAAGAGTAACGAATGCTCGACGCAGCCCAACAAGTGCTCAAGGTTTGGCTTGCCCTAATCAGCTCTCTAACACTTAATCAATCACTAATCACTCACTCTCACAAAGAGAGGGGTTAGAGAGAACTCTCACAAGGCTTGGGAAGGGTTTGGAATGTTCAGAATATCAACAACCGAGCCAGGAGACGTGGGATGAGTATATATAGCCACCCCACAAAAATTGGTCGTTAGAATTCGAAAACTAGTCGTTATGGTATGTAAGGTGCGGCACTGTCTCACAGAGTGCAGCACTACCGTAGCTCCCCGAAACAGCACAGGTCACCTCACAAAAAACGTCATAACGTTTTACTTCGAACTCCGTTTTCAGTGATCTTGGACTTTTCGGAAAGCTTGTTTCGAGAGCTATCCAACCCTGCAGAGAACAAGCCCCAAGATCAACAAGTGCAAGTGTTGTGCTAATGTGTTTCTCTCATGTTAACACTTGGGTTCGGTTAGTTTGAGCACTTGAGACTTGTCTATGATTCATATTGCATCCCCCTTGATAGTACGATATACCTATACTCAAGATCAAGAGAAAATAACCATTTTAACCACTTGAGTCTTCACTGTATTCATAGGTCATTTCTTCTCAATATCACTTCATAAGGGATTGCAATCAACTTTGTCTCCTTTCTTTGAGCAATCATACCTTGAGCATGTGACTTGAACCATTTCTATATATATAAGTTCACCTCATGGCTTCAAGTCACTTCTACTAATGATTTGATCCTTAACACAATATGACTCCTCATAGCTCGATTAGTTCCTTGACTAAATGCAAGTACTCTCTTGTTTACCTTACCCATGGTACCTCGGTCCTCAAGCCGTCGCTTGCCCTTCACCTTCGCTTAGTCTCTCGAAGCTTTTTCCTTGCTATCTTCACCTTATCGAGCCACACTCAAGTCACATCATATTAAGCATCCATTGAAAACCATTTCTTCAATATTATGATCCTTATTTGAATATCTTCTAGATATGAATGTTGAGATCAATCAAGCTTCAGTTTGATTCTCATAGAGACAAATATGGATCAACATCAATATGGTCAAGCCAATTCACGATTTCTTATATCCTATTCATTTTGGCTTGACAATTCTAATACTCACTTCAATCTTTATCTTCATACTTCTAGCTTGATCAGCTCAATGCAAAGTGATTTTTCAAATCTTTATCCATACAAGCAAACCAAAGTAGAGACCATTACAGCGAAAATCAGAACTTCTGATAGGAGACCAGAATTTCTGACTTTCGCAGGATTCAATTGTGAGCAGTGTCCTTTGTCATTTGACCTTTGCTTGGTATAATCCTCACTTATGCACCCTTGATTCATTCTCCAATCCTTGATCAAGGCTAGTCCAGTGTCCAACTCTTCTTGTTCATACAAAGCAAGTCACAAAATCATCAACTCATGTCTCATTTGCCATTTGCCAAATATGCTTGCTTTCACATGATGCTATGATATCCCACAACATAGAAGTCATTTCATTGATTCCATTTGCATCATTGTCTTTTGCTTAAACTAGATTGTTTCCATGATCTTCTAGTACAACAATACACAATTTTGGCCTTCATTTCAACACTCTGTGGAATACCATCAAGCTTGCCTTCTTGTTGAACTTTTGATACATTTTGTTATGCAATATTCATGTGTATGCAATCAACTCAATTTCCTGTTCAACACTTAGCAAACTTGTTAGACTTTTAATGGTGTTGTCATTCAATTCACCAAAACCCACTAAAGGGCTAGATGAACTTTTAATCTTCCCCTTTTTTGTGATTGATGACAACACAATTAAAGCTTACAAGAGATTGATAAATAATAAGATTTTGAATCCTATGATATAGTGAGCTCCCCCTAAATATGTGCATAGAATAAAATTTCAAATTTTGGCCTCAATTGCCAAATGCACATATTCAAGATGAAGTATGGGAACTCTCCTATATCTTACCATCCATGGGGTGCTAGATGTCATCATGATAACCATGATGCTCATGGCAGTTCATGCACTCAACGAAATAAGTTGTTCCAGCCAGGTGTGGCACTATCGCACTACTGAAAACAACATAGAAATAAAACAGCCACCACTCAAGGCATGCATGAACACCATACTAGCATATATGGTCCTTATCAAGAGCATCGATTTAAACTATCCTTGCACATACCACACAACAAAAATTGAAAAATCTTATATACCTCTCTTTTACCCCCTTACATCCACATATCAATCTCTCCCTTACACTCTCTCCCAATATTTCTCCCCCTTTAGCATTAATCTCCAAAAAGGATCTCTCCACCAAAAGGAAGAAATAATGGTAGATAAGTGAGGGTAAGAGATAGGTAAAAGTTTTGCATATAGGATTTCTCTCCTGAGGGTAAGAGATAGGTAAAAGTTTTGCATATAGGATTTCTCTCCTGAGTTTTCTACCAAACAAAGTATGCAACATGTTAAGTCAAGATTCTTGAGAAGTCAGCATATTTGGCTCATACCTCACTTAGATGAATATTTTAACATGAGACAAACTTACTTCATCACCATAAGAGGTATCAACTAAATATCTAACTCAATCTCAATCATCACCATAAGAACAAACTCATGGTGTGACTCAAATATTGCATACACATGCACACACTAGCATGTAGGGCCTAGATGCATAAAGGTAGTACAAGAGTTCATGGAGCGATATACCTTTGTTCTAAGCCTCATAATCTCCACCATGATCATGAAATTTTAAATTTAGTGCTTTGATGGGCTTGGCATAATGCCAAAAGACTTCATTTGTGTCCATTTCTCTTGATCATAGGAGATATCATGAACTTGTGCTTGATTTCAATTGAAAAGTCTATTGCTAGCTCTTATTGTCATTTTGAGATACCAATTGAAGACATATTTCTTGATATACCAAATTTAAAGATTATCCAAGAATACCAATTGAAATATGATCTTCATAATTTTGACACCAATTGAAAGAGTCTTCACAAGTTGATACCAATTAGAATAGATGCTTGCATCTCACAATGTCATCTCGGGAATGCTCACAAAGATAAGAGATAGCATTAAATTGCACAAGCTAGAGTTTCACAACTAGTGACCTTTTGGATGTGGAAGGCATGTAGATCACTAATTGCAAAACCTTATAACATAGACTAAATTCCACCTTTTTGATAGTACATACATATATATGTGGAAGGCAAGAACATATGCACTTTTGGTCAATTAAGTCCAAATAAGGGAATTTAAGCTATATTATGGAGAGTAACTACTTAAGAGATAAAATTGCAATCCAAATGAATATGAGAGATAACTTTACTAATTTAGATTGAGTTATTGTAGCATACTCATGAGAAACTCATTCTCACCAAGAGACTAAACAAATTCACTAAAAGAAAACGTTAGTCTCAAAGACATAAGACATAGTATGGGCTCCCCCTTAATATGTGCATCAAGTACTCGAATTACATGTGAATGCACTTGAATCGGTTTAAGAGTCAAGAGGAGTTCATCCTATATCTTGGTCAAGGCATGATAAATTTGCAATAATTGAAATTATGCCAAGGAAACATACCACCACCAAGGTAGATACATCACCACACAAAAGTTGAATGACATGACCATCATAAGTGAGACTTCAATGATTTAGATGGCCATAGTTCTCACTTGATGAAAAGTGGTGAAATGGAAAGCTCCATTCCTTTGTTGACATGGTCTTGGATGACAAATGAATTGGATCCATGTGCACTTGATAAGCTCTAGAGAGGAGAAATAGCAATGAAAGTCTACTCTTCAATTATTTTCTCCAACTCATTCAAATTTTGTTTCACTAAAGGATTAGGGCATCTGATACTAAACCGGGAGCACGTGGTTTATAAAGACCAAGATCTCCTAGAGTAATTGTGAAGCACCCAGAGAATCCAAAGGAACCATCCATCCTTCTTTGTTGTCTTCTTTTTCCAATGTATGTGAGACTACTCAATATTAACTTTAAAAAAACCATTAGTCCCACAAGATATAGTTTAAACTCCCCCTTAATTTGTGCATTGTTGGCATTTCTTAGCACCTCTACTAAGTATGGGGCTTGAATCCATCCTTAGCAACAGCGCCAGAAATGACTGTTGGTATTACTTAGCAACTTCACTATTAACTAGTGCTACTAAGTACATCCTTGATAGTTCGTTAACAATTTTAGATATGTATCCACAAGCGCACAGATCTATCATTATAGCATTTTGTCACAGAACCTCCTAATTATGATGGCCCACATGTACCCGTCATCGTCATAATGACCTCTGACAGCCGTACTTATGTTCCTCATAACTTAAAAGGCCTGCTTTCCTCCGAACAGGATCCAATCACAGGAGTATTGCAATATTACAACAGTTTATTCAAAATATACAACAGAGTAAAGTAGCGGAAGTCTTACAATAACTTAAGTTTACAAACCAGTTTCTAAACCTCAAACCTTATGTAACATTATTACAAACCGATAGTAGGGAAGTATCAGTAGTAACTTTATTACATCACACAAGCGAGATGCCTTGCCCAGAGGCCACATAGTCTACTCGTCGTCACTTTCTTCAGCCACAATGGTCATGCAACAAGGCTCAAAGCAGACTTGTTCATGAACCGCACCTGCAACAAGGGGTTCAACAAACCCTGAGTACGAGAGTACTCAATAAGACTTACCCGACTAAGAAACAGACTCCAAGGGCATGCTAGCTTTAGGGAATCAAGGTACGGGTATTCAAGAATCAAATTTTCTTTTGCAGAAAGGCTTACTAAAGTGAGTCCTTACTTTTAATGTTTTACTTTTACCATTGATGGTTCATTAACCAATTCTAAGTGATCCTAATCTAGATCAAAGTAATTATCATCAAAATCTTTCTCATTCTTTCTTTCAATTTCAGTTCTTAACTACGATGTTGGTGCAAGGCCAAGACTCCTTTCTCGTGGAGCAACGACGATTTGAACCGCTTCATTTACCCAGCTGGGGATTCCTAACCACACGACATATGTAGAACCGAATCTTGCATATATCAACTCTTACCTGAATAACCCAAAACCAGAACGTGTCTATCGCTACCCGAGAGCACAGTACTCCTCGAACCTGGCCCAATTCTAGCCCCGAGGGTACACGTTACTCTCGCCATCTCTCCACTCCCAGTGCGAGGTTAGACGTTCTCGTAATGGACTAGCCGAAGTAAGGCTTTACCCGATATGGGTACATGGCTAGTACTAATAAAAACTCCATGACGCGAGGGCCAACAACGTACGGTCCTTAACTGATAAGGCAGAAACAATACATTGGGACTCCTCTCCCAATGCAAGTTAGCAGTGGCCAAACCACCCGCCCAATCTTACAAGTTCATTCTCATATTTCAATATTCATTAAGTATGCCGTCATGGCCGAGTAAACATTCATTTAAAAAGCTTAACTCATAAGCATAGCGAAGCATACTACGCATTTTCTGTAAAACAGGTATCAAGGGTGATATCACAATAATCAAGGATGATAATGCATCAATTAGGTTATCACTCAACTCCTAATTACTTAATGCAGTAAACCATATTATAAATAATAAATATTTGAAAACTCAAGGCAGGGTTTAAATGCACCGGGGCTTGCCTTGCTCTGACGCGACGACTAACTCAGACTCGAGGACTCCAACTTCTGGTCCGGAACCCACCGACGACAACTCTTCTTCGGAGGCTTGCTCGGCAACTTCGACTTCTTCGAAAGCGGGAACTACACAAGCATATAATATGTCTTAACATGATGCTCGATGATAAACATGATGCTTGATGATGATATGCCACGGTTTATGACTCGAGTACAACTTTCCTTCGTGGTACAGTCGCAAAACAGTAAACCTACTAACTAGAAGCGATAACTCCAGCGATACCAGCTTTTATCACTAAGTAAGTTACTAACAAGCTCAAACATGAAATTAAGGTGCCAAAGATCACCCAAGAGTAGTGACCTAAGGACTTCACTCAATCAAAAGGGCACACAACACTTAAAGTTTTCAATTTAACATTCATTTACTATTTAATTAATTAGGGCATAATTAATAGTTGATCATACTTTATCTAAACAAGCTTAAACTTTTTCTATGGATTGTTCATGACCTAAAACAGTTTCAAAATAAATTTCATGATTTTTGGATTAATAAATTAATTATTAAAAATCATAGAAGTTGCATTTAATCTTTATTGAAACTAATTAAATCTACTTCACAAAGTAATCAAATTTAGGATTTAACATTTTTCCTAGGTAGTTTACACATTGAGAAGCTCACACAAAAATTTTCATAAATTTTGGAGCTCTACACAATTTTTAATGAAATAAACAAATAGCATTACTATTCAAAATTTTGAAAAAGAAAAACAAAAACCGAACCGGGCCGATTTCCTTTTCTCCCTCCGGTCCAGCCCAGCCGAGCGGCCCAGCAACGCGCCCGCGCGCTCGCTCGCCCGCGCGCGGCTCTCTCTCCCTCTCTCTCACTGACAGCCCGGCCCCAGCTGTCATCCCTCACCTCCCGCTCTCTCGCTCACTCCCGCGCTCTCGGTGATGCCCGCGCGGTGGCCGGCCGGTGATAAGGCATCGGTCGATCAACCGAGTGGCTCTACAGCATCTACACAACCTAGCGAACCCGTTTTACAAACTTGCAGCTCGACTCGAGCTCCGGTGACCCGCTATCGACGGTGATGGTGGCACGGTGACCACGGTACACAGCACGCCGGCGCAAACACCGCAGTAGAGACCAAATTGAGGGTATGGGGAGCATCAGGGGCTCACAGTGGTTGCAGCGATGCTCTTGGTGGCGACGGGGAGAGGCTGGAGTGGCCTGGCCACGTGAGGGCGACGGTGGCGGTCGATCGCCGGAGGTGAACACGGGAGCAGGTGGTGCGGAGGCTTGGGTGTGAAAACGGTGAACTCAAGTGGTCCACAAGATGCGCGAGGATGAGGCGACTCTATTGGTGCGGTTTGCATGGCCGGAGGCGGCTTGGTAGCGGCAGCGGCAAGCGGCGGAGCTGCGGTGGCGGCGGTGGAAACAGAGAAGAAGAAAAACGGTTCACAGTTACTCGGTCATATATGTAGGCAGCGGTCACGGCAATAGCGCGGGAAGGCTCACGTCGTCGCGCTGGCGGTCGAGGGCGCGCCTGGAAGCTGGCCGAAGGCCACGGCGGCTCGCCGGCACCCATACCGCGCGGTGGCCGGCCACCATTGGTGCGCCACTGTAGCTGCCCCCCCCAATTTTGAATCTTCAAACTGTTCTCTCAAATTACTTGCAAATTCATGTAACAACTTGAAAAATTCCCAAGATATGAAATCTTTAGAATTTCAAGCTCTACAAGTTTGGTATTGAACACTTTTTCAAATTCGAACTAGATTTTGAAATTTGAGTTTAAATTCAAAAGGGGACACTTTTTGGGGATTTGGTAATTTAGAAATTACTTTGGATTTTATATTGAAACTTCAAAATCTCCAAACACCAAAGTTGCACATCTAAACAAGACCTACAACTTTTCTGTTCAAAACATTTTCAAATTCTGCCTCCATTTTGAAATTTTAGTTTGGGGACAAAAATGAGTCAAATTTGAAATTTTCTTATTTTCAAAATTGCTCCACATTTTACACTAAAACTTTGAAAACTCAAAACACCAAAGTTGTAACCCTTGAAAAGTTCTACAAACTTGGTTTTGAACTTTTTCCCAAATTTTGCTTAGATTTTGAATTATTTCAAAAGGGGTAAAACAGGGTTTTGAAATTTAGGGTTTTTGGAGGAATTTGAAATTGGAATTTGTTGCTACTTTAATTAGTGAGTACTTAGTGATCAAACCATCATCCAAGGGCATCATTTGGACCAACATGACATGGTTGACCAAATGCCACTCTTGGTTGACCAATTTAGCTTTTGAAATTCTTTTACATTTTCCCCAAATTTGAATTTAAATTCGAATCGGAAAACTCGTGACAAGTTTTTGGATTCCAACTCAAACTCAAACTTGGAGCTTCATTTTATGTGATGCACTTGAGCTCATACCCTACACTTGACACTAGTGTGTAACACAGTCACACACCTCAAATTACGCAGGGCATGGACTAAGTATTTGCGATGGCATTCGAAATTAGGGTTTTCGGTTCGGATCACACCACTGAGAAGCACATCCAATCTAGATAAGTAAACTCGTTTTAGTTGATGCATAACAAGATTGACCTAACCATGGATGCTTTGCGATGCATTATAATGATATGGCAGATTAATTAGCACTATAACACCCGGGGTGTTACACATTTCACCCGGAAGTATCCGGGTATCGTTCATTTATATTTTCCTAAAGGAAGACATTGATTAAGAGTCTAGTATGGATATGAACTTGAATAATAATGCTTGCAAGTACATCAATTGTTTATAACAGGGGTAAGAATGATATATTCAAGATAGTGGACACACACTTGACATTCCTCAAGAATAAAATAGAAAAGAAAGAATAAACAAAAGTCTTAAGTTGGGCAGGCATTGGTCTAGTATAGTCATACAAAGATAAGTTGATAATCATACAAGTTATATAATTATTATTAGAGCTAAGTGTGAAGCAGGTTGGAAGGCCACTGAGTATTGGTCTGCCAGCAACCTCATGTGAAAATTTAGACTCCTACACCCTAGTCGAACGTGGGGGAATACAAGGGACAGACAGGGCTATCACCACCTGCCGCCTACCCCTCTACCATGGAAAGAGACAATGCAATCACCTGTCTCTCCATACCTAAGCACCACGCTTGCGTATATAGAAACTACCTAAATTTCCCTGGGTCCCCAACCCTATGGATCGACAGGTAAAGAACTTGGGCACACCTGATGACACGATGAACCGCCACCTCAACTTTACTCTAATTCTAGTTATACAAGTTATATGATTGGTTAAGCATAAAGTTAAATATGCTATTCTCATGACACATAAACTTTGCACTAGTTCATATATCATGATTGTGAATTCTTCCAATATAGTTTATCCAATTCAACCTCAACCTTGATTTTATTCAAACTCAAATTTTGATCTCTTTGGCCTCTAACAACCACATCTTTCTTTAGGTGAAGAGTAACCAAGGGCTTGTGATTTGTTCAGTTAAACAAGCACAACCTCTTCTTCTTGATTTTCTATAAACAAGCTTAATCATAAGAGAGCATTAGTAACACAAGTACTAGTTTCTCATTTAGTAACCCTTTATATATGTGGAAGGCAAGTGAGTCACTAAAATAGAGAAACCTCATAACATAGACTAAATCTTCCTTGATGTCCCATGCATTTTCTTTTGAGTGGAATTAAAATGTGAATATGCATGGTTGGTCAATTAAATCCAGAGGGTAGATTTAAGCCATATTATGGTGAGTGGCTAGCATAAATAAATCAATTTCAAATCAACTAGAGAGAAAATACATCATATAATTTTGGATTGATGACTTTCATATCATAGCACACTTCATCTGAGAAACACATTCTTATTTAGTGAGACTACATAAATCACTTAGAGAAACGGTTAGTCTCACAACTCTAGTCATAGAGTAAGTTCCCATTAGTAAGTGCTCTAAGTATTCGAATTTCTCATATAGCACTTTATTCACTTAAGAACTTGGGATTTTCACTCTATGTCTAGGTCATGGCAATAAAAGAATGATAAAATTGAACTATGCCAAGAAATACTTACAACCGTTTGAGCATGTAGAATGCCATAAGATGTGAATGTAAAGTTGGCAATCTACCATATGACAAGAATTCATTAAGTATAGAGTTATTGAAATGTAAGTGATAAGTGCCTCTACTTGAGCTTGAATATTTATTGTTGACTTTCTTGAAACTTTTCATTTGAAGTCCACAAAGGAAACTCAAGTCATGTATGTTGCTTGTTGTAGATGATCAATTCGATTCCAATCATACATCTCTCCCAAAATGACCAACAACCAATGTATATCCTCAAGTGCTTTATTTTTCTAAGTGGCTACATAAGACACAAAAGGAGTAAAATTTGAAAATGAAATGCACTTGTGATTTTAGAGATTACCTATTTTGGTGAGCTATTGGTTGTGGCGCTAGAGATTAGTCTTGAGTTGACCTTCCATATCCATCACATAGACATGAATCACTTCCATCATGAGTTTCATCTTCTTCTTGCTCATATACATGTTGTAGGCTTCGTCAGTGGTGGAGGCAAGAATAATATCTAGGTGTGGCGGGTTTATAAAGGTCAAACATGTATAATATACCTATCAATTATCACTTCAATCAGCTCATGGCCACCCCTTCCCCTTGGCTAGCTATCTGATCTTCAACGTGAATTTCCTCTTCATTCCTTGCCTCTTGCATACCCACTAGAACCTCAAGCCCCACATCACCGTGCTCTTGGGGCTCTTCTTGTTGTTGTCCAACAATGACATCTTCAGGCTCAGGCGGATCTCGTTTCGAGTTGGCTGATAGATGCTTGGGCAAAAATGGTCTTCAAATCTATATATAAAACAGAAGAGAAAAAAATCAAAAAAAATAATTAATAATTGATTATTGAACTATCCGCGTGAGATGATGTGTAGCCTAGATAAATTAATTAACATGAAAATATAATCTCATTAGTAATTACAATCTAAAACATAAAATACCTTTCATTATGTATCTGCTCTTCTTTGGTGGTGCCATTTTTTATGTCGATTCCTTCCGATGTTAGACTCGTAGCTGGCAGTCGTTCGCCCTTGTCAATCGCCGGCTTGCCGTTGTCGATGGCCGGCTTGCCGCTTCTCCGATCACTAACTCTGCACTTGATGCACCACCATTTTTGGATATGCGATAGCTAATAGGTTTTGGTCTTCAAAAAATACAAACTGTCAGGCATCGGGTGTTGGCGATTCAAACCTGGAGCAGTCGATCAGCCAGGAAGACCAACGAGTACTAGCTTCCTTCCGTGGATAGTGGCCTCTTGAGGTAGGCCCATAAGATACCAGCCCAGCAACAAAATCCATCCGTACATCAGGTCATCAGCCAACAGCTAAAGATGGCAACGGGCACAAAATATCCGCGTGCCCGCGGATAGAAAACCCGATGGGCACGGATACGGGTTTAAGTTTATGCCCACGGGCACGGGCATGGATGTGATTCTAAACCCGATGGATATTTGCTCGCGGGCACAAAAAAATGGTATCCGCACCCGCAAACCCGCTAGACCCGCACCAATGACTCTTGTATGGTTGTATGTCTTTTATTTGTGTTAATTTGTGATGACTTGAGATACACTAGTGTAGACTTTTGATGAATCTTGTATGGTCAATGTATCATACTTTATCTAATGTTGAGATATAGACGTTTATTTGTTCATATATTGTTTCTTACTTGCTATTAAGATATGGTTGGGTGCTTCGTTGCTTCATTTTTGCGGGTATACGGGTGTGCCCGCGGGCATGTGATATCCGCGGATAGCGGGCACGGGCATGGTTTTCTACCCGTGGCGGTTAGCGGGCGCGGGCGCGGGCACGGGTTTTTGCTCGCGGGTATGGATATCTAGAGCTAGTATCCGCGCGGATTTTACCCGTTGCCATCTTTACCAACAGCCATGTATATTTCACGTATATACACATGTATACTAGTGCTTTGTATACATTTTAGGTATAGCATCCGCCAAACCTGGCCATACAGCTGCCTTCGCCCCTAGGCTTCGTCCATGGCTTGGACTATTGTTAATTGCTGCTCCCTATTGCAGTGCGACACTGCCACTCAAATGTGCGGCACTACCTCAGGTGCTGCATCAGCTGATTTTGGAGAAGCTGCAACTTGAGGATTCTGCTCTATAGTGGTCTAAGATCACCAGTGGTCATTCGCTTGATTGCCTTGCAAGGTGATTCCTTATTTCCTACAACATGAAGAAGATCTTGCTCTACTAGAGAGCCATTAAAAACATCATATGGTAAATGATCCATTTAAACTCCAAGAACTCTAGCCATTTCTAATAATTCACAAACACACACACACACATACTTATGAACTAGTAGAAACTACACAAGTGGCTAGTTAGCAAGGGTTAGGTACTAGTTACTGAGGTGAGTATGAAGTTAGAAATGTACCCATTGATTTATCTTTGGGTCAACCATATTAGAAAAGATAATATGCATTGATTGATAGCTTGAGTAAATATTTTCAATCATCTTGCTCAAGCATCGCAAAGCTTCATATCACCTTCAAGTACCTACAACACTCATCAAGCACAACTTGGTACCCACACTATGATGGGTCCGTCAAGGTTAGTCACAAGAGACTTAGGCACCCAAATGGCCTTTGTGCTAGCACATGATAAACCAATCACCTTTCTAGCACAAGTGTCATTTTTGAGTCTCATAAGCAAATTTGAAGTAATTGAAGAGTTGAGCTCAGGAGTGTTACCCATAGGATAATCCATACTTAGATGTCCCTTTCCTCGATAAGTAGCAAATGCGGTGTTTGTTCTTGCAAGAAATCTTTTTATCTTGCTTCTTGTTTGCTTCCTTGTTTTTTTGAGGGAATTGTCTGCTTCCTTGTTGATAAGCCTCTTTCTTGATGATGCCAAGCCTTCATCCTTCATGGAGGGACATGATGCAATTTTATGACCCTTCTCATTACATCCATAACACTTTCTTTTGCTTCTTGTCTTCTTCTTTGGAAGTGTGGCTTGGTCATCAACCTTGTTGGAACACATAGAGGCATTGTGTCCTATGTTGGAGCACTTGTCATGAGCCATCTTCTTCTTCTCTTGAATCTTGCTCATGCCCTTCTCTTCTTTCTTCAAGGAGCAACCTCTTACATGATGACCCTCCTTCTTGCACCTAAAGCAAGTGATGAGAGTATTCTTTGGTTGAAGTTGCACCTTGGTGCCCTTGGGGGCTTTTCTATTCTTTCCAAGTGCGGCACTACCGCACTGGGATGCGGCACTACCACACCCTACATTCTAGATAGATTGCACTTCTCCAAATTGCCCTTTGACTTTGCCATTGTTGGACTTGTGACCTTCTCGATGGGGCTTGATGCGTGCTTTGGTTGATCCCTTCTCAAGCTTCTTCACCATGTCTTCACGGTTATCTTGAGAAGGTTGAGTATTGCACTTGCCCTTCCAATGAATCAAGTCCCTTCTTAGCCTCTCAACCTCTTCCTTGAGCTCTTTATTTTCTTTTGTAATGGAATCATCACAAGTTTCTATAAGTACATGCTCAACGGAAGGTTGGTATGCTTGAGAGCAACAATTGTTAGCACATGATAAAATATATGGAACTTGTGTACATGTGCACTTGTGAGTGTGAGGTTGGTATGATTTTATCGATGTTACCACAACCTCATGAGCTATTTCTAGCATGAGATGAGAATCCATAAGCTTCTCATGAGAGCACAAGAGCTCATCATGACTTTCTTGCAAAGTCTCATTCTTGCTAGTAAGCCTTTCCACCTTATCCTTGAGCATATGATTCTCATCTTCTAATTGAGCAACACAAGATAGAGAGTTAATACTGTGGGTTTGCTCAATTGACAAGTTTTCATACCTTTCGACCAAACTAGCATAAGAGCACTTAAGCTTTTCGTGCTCTTTGGTCAACTTCTCCAAGCATTTGATCTTTTTGATGACAAACTCATTTTGCTCATGAAGTTATTCTTCTTGGTCTTGAATTTTCTCTATGAGCTTGAGCACCATCAACTTGTCTTTCTTGCTTAGACGTGCCAAGTGTTGATTGGACTCATCATCATTACTTTCGTCTTCACTTTCACTCTCACTTGCCACATTCTTCTATTTCTTTGCCATGAGACCCACATGAGAAGTGGCATAAAGTGTTGAGCTTCTAGGAGAGGTGGATTCATCATTTGGCCTCCACCGATCATAATCTTCTTCTTCCTTCAAAATGTTAGTCTCACAAGAACTAGAGGAAGTAGAAGTACCACATGTAAAAGCACTGTTCTCACCAATCATTTCATTACCGTTCACATATATTGGTGAGGGAGTCGATGTGGCATGATCACTTTGACCATTTGGGAGAATCACTTCAAATATGATGGCATCAAGAACATCTTCACTCAAAGCACTAAATAAGACATTAGTAGCTTGAGCATTGTATTGTAAGCATTTCACTTCCTCTTTAGATAAGATGGACAAATCATCACTAGGAGGAGAAATACTTACATCTATAATCTGCTCGATATGAGGACCCATGTCCTTAAAAATAGTAACCACACTAGCGGACTAAGATGCATAATTTGAACCATCCAAAAGTAAAAGTTCTAGAGATACCTTCTCACTTGTCGACATTGTCTCTCAAAGCGGTTAAGCCCGAAATTGAGAGCCCGGCTCTGATACCAATTGAAAGGACCATGATGTCGTCTAGAGGGGGGTGAATAGGCCTGTTTAAAACAAACTCACAGTGGAAGTTAAACTCAAGGTGCGGCACTGCCTCGCTTGAGTGCGGCACTGCCTCATAGTGGCAGTACCTCACTCCAGGTGTGGCACTGCCTCACCCCTTTAGAGAGTGTAACGCAAACCAAACTTGGTGGAGATGTACTAAAGATGTACAGTGACAAGCTCACCAAGTACCTGCACTCACAAACACTCACAACCAAGTAAATCGAGTGGAACACAAATAATATTCAAAACATAAGGGGACAAGACACAAGATTTATCCCGTGGTTCAGCTCGCCACCAAGGCTTGCCTATGTCCACGTTGTTGAGGCAGCCACTAAGGCTTGGGCTTTGCAACCCTTCTCCTCGTTCTCAAGTCAAGAGAGTAAACTCTTTAGATGAGGGGTGGTTTCACTAGATCAATGGATGATTACAAACTTTCCCGCAGCTCACCACAAGCACGGGAGCTTGCCGGGTGACGCCTAGCCATCTACGAGGCTTCACCTCCAAGAGTAACGAATGCGCAACGAATGCTCGACGCAGCCCAACAAGTGCTCAAGGTTTGGCTTACTCTAATTAGCTCTCTAACACTTAATCAATCACTAATCAATCACTCTCATAAAGAGAGGGGTTAGAGAGAGCTCTCACAAGGCTTGGGAAGGGTTTGGAATGTTCAGAATATCAGCAACCGAGTTAGGAGACGTGGGATGAGTATATATAGCCACCCCACAAAAACTAGCCATTAGAATTCGAAAACTAGTCGTCATGGTCTGTAAGGTGCTGCACTGCCGCCCTTGACACATGACACTGCCGGGGTGCGGCACTGTCTCACAGAGTGCGGCACTGCCATGTCTCCCTAAAACAGCACTAGTCACCTCACGAAAAACGCCATAACTTTGTACTCTGAACTCCGTTTTTAGTGATCTTGGACTTTCCAAAAAGCTTGTTTTGAGGGCAATCTAACCCTGCAGAGAACAAGCCCAAGATCAACAAGTGCAAGTGTTGTGCTAATGTCTTTCTCTCATGTTAGCACTTGGGTTCAGTTAGTTTGAGCACTTGAGACTTGTCAATGATTCGTATTGCATCCCCCTTGATAATACGACATACCTATACTCAAGACCAAGAGAAAATAACCATTTTAACCACTTAAATCTTCAATGTCTTCATATGCCATTTCTTCTCAATATCACTTCATAAGGGGTTGCAATCAACTTTGTCTCCTTTCTTTGAGCAATCATACCTTGAGCATGTGACTTGAACCATTTATATATATATAAGTTCACCTCATGGCTTCAAGTCACTTCTACTAATGATTTGATCCTTAACACAATATGACTCCTCATAACTTGATTAGTTCTTTGATTAAATGCAAGTACTCACTTCTTCACCTTAGCCATGGTACCTCGGTCCTCAAGTCATCGCTCACCCTTCACCTTCGCTTAGTCCCTCGAAGCCTTTTCCTTGCTATCTTCATCTTATCGAGCCACACTCAAGTCACATTATATTAAGCATCCATTGAAAATCATTTCTTCAATGTTATAATCCTTGTTTGAATATCTTCTAAATATGAATGTTGAGATCAATCAAGCTTCAGTTTGATTCTCATAGAGAAAAATATGGATCATCATCAATATGGTCAAGCCAATTCACAATTCTTTATATCCTATTCATTTTAGCTTGACAATTCTAATACTCACTTCAATCTTTATCTTCATACTTCTAGCTTGATCAGCTTAATGCAAAGTGATTTTTCAAATCTTTATCCATACAAGCAAACCAAAGTAGAGACCGTTACAGCAAAAATCAGGACTTCTGATAGAAGACCAGAACTTCTGACTTTCACAGGATTCAATTGTGAGCAGTGTCCTTTGTGATTTGACCTTTGCTTGGTATGTCCTCACTTATGCACCCTTGATGCATTCTCCAATCCTTGATCAAAGCTAGTCCACTATCCAACTCTTCTTGTTCATGCAAAGTAAGCCACAAAATCATCAACTCATGTCTCGTTTGCCATTTGTCAAATATGCTTGCTTTCACATGATGTTATGATATCCCACAACATAGAAGCCATTTCATTGATTCAATTTGCATCGTTGTCTTTTGCTTGAACTAGATTGTTTTCATGATCTTCTAATACAACATTACACAATTTTGGCCTTTATTTCAACACTCTGATGGAATACCATCAAGCTTGCCTTCTTGTTGAACTTTTGATACATTTTGTTATGCAATATTCATGTGTATGCAATCAACTCAATTTCCTGTTCAACACTTAGCAAACTTGTTAGACCTTTAATGGTGTTGTCATTCAATTCACTAAAACTCACTAAAGGGCTAGATGCACTTTCAATTCCGGTTGTGGTTGTAAGTAAAAAGAAGGGTAGATGTGGCCGCAAGGCTGTCCCTCTTGATTTGGAACAATTGCGCAACATTCCTCTCAAGCAAAGAATAACCATAGAAGATGTGTCTAGTAAACTTGGTATGAGCAAAGCTACGATACAAAAGTATTTAGACAAGGTTTGCTTAGGCGTCACTCTAGTAGCATCAAACCATACCTCACAGATGCTAACAAGAAGACTAGATTGAAGTGGTATGTTGACATGATTGAGCAGGGTTTGCTGGTGATCCAAGATTTAAGGATTTTTTGACTTTGTGTTCATTGGTAAAAAAATGGTTCTACCTCTCTCAAAAATCTAAAAAATATTACTTGCTAGCCGAGAAAGATGAACCGCATCGCACTTGTAAAAACAAGAATTACATCCCTAGGCTCATGTTCTTGTGTGTTTGTGCTCAGCCAAGGTTTAAGAATGGAGAATGTGTTTTTGATGGAAAAATAGGTTGTTTTCCACTTGTCACTTATAAACATGCTGTTAGAAGAAGTCACAATCATCTTCATGGAGAACAAGTAATCAAGCCAATTACTTCAATCACAAGAGAGGTGATTAGAGATTTCATGGTAAACAATGTGTTGCCTGCCATTCGAGCCAACCTATGAGCGCGGCGGCGAGCTTAGAAGCAGGCTTCTCCATCATTATCGGCGTGGAACATGCCGTAGTGAACACAGAGAGAGTCCGCCACCATCTCGACGGAGTCCGGCACCATCTTAATGGAGTCCAGTACCTCCTGTGGCGCCATCTCGATGGAGTCTGGCACGACGTCCTCCATGGCGACCTCCTCCGAGTCCGGCATGACGTCCTCTGCGATGAACTCCTCCGAGTCCAGTGCCACCATTGAGTCCACGGTGACCTCCACTGAGTCCATGGCGACCTCATCCGAGTTTGTGGCAACCTCATCCCAGTCTGGCACCACCAATGATTCCAGTGACTCCTCTATCCTGCGAGCAAGTTTCAAGCCGCCAGACTCCATGGCAAGCGAACCCTAAACCCTAAAAAGAAGCTAGCGGCGAGTGTTCTATAGAGAGGAACGGGTGGCCAGCGTGCTAAACGAACAAGGGAGGCGAGCGTGCTACGGAGAGGAACGGGAGGCGAGCCTGCGCACAATTACTGTGGGAGAGGAATGAGGTGACATGATTAATGCCAAGTGAATTGGAACGGGTGGCGAGCGAAACGGGCGATGAGCGCCAGGGGCAACCGTGTCCAAACCAGACCCCGCGTATTCACAGCGACATCCTTTGTGAAAACGGGCCAAGAGCCTAGAACGACTTCATTTATGAGTACGGAGGGAGTAGACATGATGAGGACATCGCCACGTTGGACACACCGACGCTATGGTCTTCTCCAAGTTGCAATTCGTCCCCAACTCAGCTGCCACGTCACCCTCGGATTCAGCAGACACGTCGTCACTGTTTTAGTCATAACTCTCTCATACGACATCGAAACGGGGCGTTCTTGGATGCGTTGGAAAGGGGACGACGACGCCGTCGTTTTGGATCTGGTCCCAGCTCCAGAAGGTCCGTGGATCATTCTGTGTGACCATGACAAGGTGCTGCGTCACCTATTTGGGCCAACTTGGCCATGTATCGTGTCGGGCCTTAAGCCCAAGTTGTGGGTGCCCAACCCCTGGCCGTCTTCAACCCTAGGTCGAGTCTTAGACTATAAAAATAGCCGCCGCCGCTGCTAGACAATGGGGTTTTGTTTAGAGTTTAGTTTTCCATCGAGAAACTGAATCGTTCATTGTAACTGTGGTGACAAATCCTTTTACAGTGATCCAGGGCCCCTGTTCTTGATCTCCTCCACTGTGTCGATTAGTTCTTTGGAACCGAGTTCTTGAACCCTCTATTGATATTCGCATCATTCATATTTGCAATTTCAGATTGCGTGTTTTTACCTTTTTGCTTGTGTTCTTCGATTCGCTTGCAGGAAAAGCCTTCTTGGCGATGTCAATCAAGTTGTGCTTGGTTGATAACCAGCGGAGCAGTGGTGTAATGGTTGCAGGGTTTGAATCGTGTCTGATTTGAAGCCGGATCGCCAACGTCGAGATCTCCACAAGTCGAACTTACCGGTTACCTCTCGGAAGATCGGGCCTGTATCTCATCAAGACACAGATAGCGTCCAGGTCCGTAGCATCTTGGATGCACCAGCTTCGAGGCCAGAACAACTTTGAAAATGGGACAGAGGGAGCATATTCTATGTAAAGATAATGATGCTCATGATTATCAAGTATGCAATCCTTGGGTCGGTACATTTGTTGTGCTAATGCGAGGTTCGTGTGCTTTTGCAGGCCAGGTGATATGCCATGGGACGGAGGTGACATTCCCAACTCTGACCCACACTCTGCTCTGTTGCTCATTTAGTGCCCATCATGTGATTGCTACTTGCTTGAAGGTAGTTTGATGAGGAATCATGCAAGTGTTACTGTAGATATTCATGGGGTATAATATATTTGGTTGTCACAGGTACTCAGACTCATTCGACACCTCATGAATGTTTTAGCTTGTTCCCATCGGTTAAGTGCATGTTTTGAACCCAAGAATTTTATAGGAATCCATCATGAATTTCACAAGAGTCGATTCAATTTCGAAAGAAAAATGTAGGAACACGAAAAACTTCCCATGTTCTAGACAGAGCCTAATTAATCTTGTGTTAATTCGAATCATACCATTACAAGTACAGGAAGGGGGGCCGGTGAATCAGGAACACGTGTTGCGGTTTAAATTGGAGATACTGCAAGATCATATTCGTATTTGCTTGGTCATTTGAAGTCATTTCCTTGCTATCTTCACCCTCTTAAGGCATCCTAAGACAAATAATGATTCCAACAATAAATATACATTGAAATCATTTTCATGAAATTCATATTCATCTTCATTGATTTCACAAGCAAACTCCCCAAGTGAGACCAATCCATATGCATAACCTCATGTCTAATTTACCCTTCACAATTGTCCTTACCTTCACATGGTGCAAGGGATATTTCATAACATATAAGTCATCTCATCGTTTTTATTTCTATTGTTGTTTTTTTCTTGAACTAGATTGTTTTCACAATAATACATTATTTTTGCTTCATTTCAACATAATATGGAATATTATCAAGTTTTCCTTCTTGTTGAATCTTTGATACACTTCAAATCATATAACAAATCATATCTCCAAGTGTGTGCCATTTTATTAAATCTTTGTTTAATACTTAGCGAACTTGTTAGACATTTGATCGTGTTGTCCATTCAATCCACCAAAACCCACCAAAAGGCTAAATGCACTTACAAGATGTCTCAGACTGCTATAGTTTTAGAATCCGCGTTTAGTCTAACTAGTAGGATTATCGAGGACCAGCGGTGGCGTTTAAGTCTAGAGATGGTGGAGATGTTGTCTGGTGAAAGATTGGGAGCAAGGGGATGCAAAAACTCATCATACCACGGAAAATTTGGAGCTTCAAGAGCCTTTTGAATATTTGTATCTTGATAATTAATCTAGAGTGTGTAATTTGTATTATAAGCATTTGAGCTAGTTGTACTCCCTCCCCCTTTATAGGGTTTTTCTTATGAGGTGTGAGTTTTTAACGAGACAACCATTGCACTAAACAGCTCCAAGTTATCTTTATAAATCAAGTTTAAACCCTATAGTGATGTCTTCGGGTATATGCTTATTTCGGTATCTTCTATGAATGAACTTCGCATCTTTGGATCAAGTTTGAACCTTATTGTGTCGTGTCTTTGGCTATAAGCTTATTATTATATTGTTAGTTTGAAGGCTTAGTATCTCTAATTGTTTATATGAATTATTGTATGACTTTGAAAACTGTTTATAATCGGACAGAGAGGTAAAATGAACAGTTTTAAAAGTTCTAGGAGGTGGATTACCCGATTTTAGAGTTTAGGGAGAAAAAGCAGACTTTCGCAAAAGTTAAAGGAGGTAATGTAAACTTTTTCTATTTGTCTACGAAACTCGTTTATAACCAGTCAAGGAGATAAAACGAATGGTTTTAAAAGTTTAGGAATGTGGGTGGTTTTAGAGTTAAGGAAGAACAAACAGACTTTAACAAACACGACACAGTTCGACGAGCCAGTCAGATACTCGGATCATACGTTAGTAGGCCCATGCTGTAGTGGGCCGGGCCGCCCGTTTGGCCACCTCCTGTTCTGCTGTCCGCGTTCGATTTCATTGATCTCCACGGCCCACGCCACGCATCCGAAACCCCTCGCCTCCCGAGCCATCCCGCTCCCCGCGTTCGATTTTTCCCTACGCCATTCCTTCCTGCTCCCACACCGACCCCCGCCCCTGGCACCAGCACGCGGTCGGCGGCCCCCGGCCCCGTCTCGCCTGCCCGGCGCCTGCCCCTCCCCACTCTGCTCGGTGGGCACCACGCCCTAAGCCCCATCTCGCCTGTCCGCTTGGTCGCCTGGACGCCACACCATCCCTGCCCCTCCCTGCTCCAGCAAGGTCGGCACCACGCCCCGCCCGGCCGCCACGCTGTCCCGGCGCCTGCTCGGTGGCGCATCCACCTTGGGAGCAGTTCGTTCTCCGCGGTGCCGTGAGTCCCCATCTCCCTATTAGCCGCCTCCCTCCCCTCCTCGCTGCCGCGACGCTCCCCTTGCGACACCACTGTCGAGCGGATCCAGCGCCGCCACGCATGTCTCGTGCTGTCATTCGCAAGTAATCTGCACCTGCTGTACATCCGCTCTGAGCCTTTGACCCAGGTCCGTAAAGCGTTAATCACTGCCTACTGATTTGATTTTGGTATGTCCCTGTTGTGCAGTTGTGTTTACTTGGGGATTTGATACTATCCTGTGCATGCCTTTATCAGATTCTGGACTGAATGTTGTAGGCGTATCTTCATCATTGTTATTCTAATGGATTTTCTGAGCAAAAACGAAGTGACACTTGATTGACATAACCTTTTTTCTTATAGAACGGACATTTGGATAACTGACATACATCTTACAGACTTTAGGTAGTCTTTACAGTGCTAATGCAATTTTGCTACCAAAATTTTGTTAAAAAAGGATTCCTAACTCAATTTAATGATGTATGCTCTTTTGTCAAACAAAATTCTTATTGTAAATTCCAACTACACCAAATTATTATAAAAGTTGTGTTTAGTTCCCCATGGAATGCAAAATGTAAAATGTCAACTACTTTGGAATGATGAAATGCAAAATGCCAAAATTTTCATGGGTGTGTTTAGTTCCATCCAAAATGCCAAATTTTTCATGGGGTGGGTGATGACTTTTTGGCTTTTTTTTTTTTTGCCTCTTGAGACCAAAATCCAAAATGAAGAATGAATATTTTTTTGCCAAAAATTTTGCATGGTGTTTAGTTTCATTCTGTAAAATGATGGGCCAAAACCCAAAATTTTTTGGGTGAAATAGGGAACTAAACACACCCAAAGTTGTTTAAAGTTTGTTAGAAAAGGATTCCTAACTCAATTTCTTGTTTGGTTGTTTTCTGCAAGATTTTCAATTTTTTATTTTGGTTGTAGTGCCACTAATCTTACTTTTAAAGTTTAAACCCCTTCTGAAGTAACGAATTGTATAGTAGCTTTGCTTCTTTTTACGCCATGAATTCTTGAAAATGCTTAGCTATAGGCATGTGGCAGCAGCATGCTGCAGGTGGAATATATAGATGTATGAAGTAACATCTCTAGATTCATGCATTATAATGCATCCATGGCTCTCATCTCTAGATTGGTTTTGAGCTGATTGAAAATATAATGCATGAACGCCAGTTGTCCTTAGCAAGTATATATCGTTTGAGTTGGACCATGTTTTTTTCCTAGCGTATTTTTTTCACCTTTACATCAGCATCTTACTTTTTGTGTTTGTACTATCGCGACATGTTTATCAGTTATTATATACTGTATGATATTTTTAGAATAATAATTATTTTGTTTAAGTTCTATGTGCCTGTAGCAACACACGGGCTATTGCCTAGTAGAATTAAAAGCCTTTTAAGCAAAGCCTTGACAGCGATACCCCGTTCATCCGGCTTATAATCCATCTTTTTCGGCTTGTTTTTTCAGCCGGAATAGTATTTTTCTCTCACAACAAATCAGCCAACAGTGTTTTTCAGCCGGCTTATCAGCACAGCCGAATGGGCCAATAGCATCAGTTGTGGTCTAGTATGAAATAACTGCATTCAACCATGTATATAGTATACCTCCTTATTTGACCTCAAAATCTCAGGAAAATTCACCTCAGACTTGGAGGACTGAACGGAAGGGAAAGGGCTAGCTACATCATCTCGTTCTCCACTCCCCACGGTGCGGGGTTCAAAACATTTTCCCCAAAACTCTCTCCTCCCTCCGCTCTCCTCCACCCAAAACCGCCGCTCCCACTCAGACCCACGTCTAGAAGCTTCTGGATCCATTTCCTGGTGCGGATGGAGCGGCTTGACTCCAAGTTCCACCAGAAGTACACCGCTCTCAAGGTACCGCAGGCCTCCCGCTTCTTGCTCATCCTGTTTCTATAAGCCGGGCCACTGTGGTTTGACACTGCCTGCAATTATTGTTTTCCGGTTCAATCCCTCGCTGCAGAAGCGGAAGTTGCTGGACGAGGGGCTGGAGCGGAAGCGGGAGGCGGAGCTCAAGGAGCTTTACGATGGTATGAGTCCTGACTGAACCTATCTCTGGGCTGGACTCGATTTGGATGGGGCTATGGCAAGGAGGGTTTTGGGAGAAACCCACTTGTTATTTTCCCCCTGATTGATTTTTTTCCTTTTGTTTTGATTATGCAGCCATGAAAGATTGGACCAGCGAACTGAAGAAAGATAATGATGAGCTCAAAGAGAAGCTGTAAGATTGGGGTTTTGTTGTTTAGGGTGGAATTGGTGCCTATATCACTTCTTATATCCCTTATATTTTGTTTTATTTTTGGCTAATTTGATTTGATGATTCTAGGGCGGACAAGGAGGATGAGCTCGAGAAGGCCCGTCAGGAATTCCTTGAAGATATTCGTAGTAAGATTATATATCCAATCTCAAAGTTCCTTTCTCTTTTTAGTTGAACCTCTTTTAGCTTACTCATGGAATAGAAATTTGTGGTCCCCGTATGAGTGAGGATTCTGTTGGGGACCCCACCTATTTTTCATCTCTATAATACAATGAAACGCAGCTCTCCTGCGTTTTCAAAAAAAAAAGAATAGAAATTTGTAGCCTGGCACATGTATGGAACTGATACGTGTCTTTGGGAAATTGGAGCAGTGATTAGTGGTGTGTCCCTGTTCGAATTAATTATTGATCAACATGCTTCACACCGCCTGAACCTGAACACGACAGTGTGCAGATCTAAATATCTAACTAATGATGAACATTGCAAATACTGTTTAAGTTTACATGTCATAGTTTGATCAGCTTTGGTTTCTTAAGCAATTTTCTTAGGTCGAAATCTTATTACCTGTGACCATGTTTTTTCTTTTCTTTTTTTCCTGTCTAACTTGTCATGAGAAGTAGACATGAATTTGGTTAATCCTTTTGAGCTGGTTCCCCTTAATTATATGATTATATATGTCGTGTTCACCGAAGTTGCTGGGTTGTTGAGAATGATGACACCCAAAACACAATTTGTGAAAACCGGGAAACCGGAGTTTAGAGAAAACTAGTTTTGCTTATCCTCAAGTTAGTTGCATAAATCAAACAAAATTTCCAGAGAAACAGACAAACAGGTTTATTGGATCCACTTTTCAGTTTTCACAAAACTACAGATCCAAACAACCCCTAAATAATGTCTTTAACATCTTTACAGAACAATTGAGGAAGGAAATATTTCAATAACTATGCCCTTGCTTGCCTCGATGGACAAATACTTCAAACAGGGAATACCGGCTAAACTTGTGAATTAAAGCGAGTATATACTAGTTGGAGTACTGTCTATAAAATTGCCACAAGGATTTATGTTTCAAAAAGCTCAGGTCAGAGTGGACAACCTTATTGCATTGTGGACGCCAAAGGACATCTAAGTTTTTTTTTTGCGAGACCCAGTTACAGACGCGAGCGCACACTCACCCATATGAACGCACGCACGCACACCCTACCCCTATGAGCACCTCCGAAGAACTGAGTTGGACCGGTAAATCTCGAGATTGACGAAGTCACCACAGGCACCTCGAATAAATCTAGGAAATGCGAGCACCCGTGTCAAGTCGGGGGCTTGAACCCGAGTGGGCAGGTTCCACCACAAGGAACCCAACTAGCTGAGCTACGCTTAATTCGCAAAGGACATCTAAGTTTGATGAGTATCAACTTTACTGCTTTGCTGTACTGGATTGCTGGTTGTAGCTTATTAGCATATGATAAATTAAGAATATTTTATTCTGCGTACATTTTCCAAAACCAAACTGTTCTGTATTTTTTTGCAATATGGTCAAACAATTGGTCGATTTTGCATTCATAATTTTTCGAGTAATAGTTGGGAGGTCATTGAAATGTTACCTCTTCTTATGTCCATATGTGTTTTTCTGCTATGGTCCGAAATTTGTTTTGACATTGTTACGGAAAAGTGCTACATTACCAAGAATTTAACACTATCTTTCCATCCTATTACAGTGCTGATGTGGTAATTTAATTCATAGTTTGCATCACCTGGTTAACAAATTGTGTTATGACAACATAATGCATCATGATTTGTGAGATGGAGTGGTCCTTTCGCATCAATTTTACTTTTAAGTTTCTCCCAACAGTTTTTTTCCCTTGTCTTTATTTATTTGGTACCAACTAAGTTGGTTTAGGTAGCACAATACTTTCTCATTTCCATTTTTGATTCCTACAGCAAGGGACAGTGAAATTCTGAGGCTGAAGCAGCTCTTAGACGAGAAGGCTGAAAAAAACAATTCTACAGCTACTGGGTCTCCTGGCCTAACACCTGAAGTTATCGTAGAAAAATCAACTCCAATGTTACCTAAAAGAAAGACACCACTATCCCAGGGCAAGATAAAGAGGGTACAGTTGATTGAAAATGCTCCTCACAGTAGCCCCACAGAGGAATGTCAAGAGGTCAGCTTAGAAACCTTAGTAGTTCCTTTTCACGTACAAGTATGTGAGTGAGCTTTGTTTACTAATCCTTCTTGTGGCTTGAATTGATCTGATACTGCAGCTAGAATGCTCTAGAAGACATTCATGCATCTCAGGTTAGTGAAAACTTAATTTGATCTGTCACTACTTTGTTGTATGGCTTGGAATTAATTTAGTCTGCGTGAATGTTGATTCAGGGAATGGGACAAATGAAATTCCAAGTGCTCGTATGTTCCATTTGCTGCTTCAATCTTTAGTTCGCATGAAGATGTCAGTAAATGATGGAACAGAAATGTTTTCGGTTTCAGTATGTCACGAAGCTAGTGGTACTTGCTCACACTGAATCTCATGTTCTTGTTTTACTGCAGCTCAGTATTAGCACAGCTATTATGCTTTAATATTTGTCATTCTTGCGGTGTTACTATCTTAATGCGATTTTGTATGTTACTTTTTTCACGTTTCTTCTGACGGTTACATGTTACCAAAGTAGCGTCTTTCATATGTTTTTTCATTTCATTCCAGGATGTATTCACTCTCTAGTCAATAATATAGAGGAACTGATTATGATCCTTACAGAGTTTAAACTATTGCAGGTTACAGATTCACCCTGACATGGTTAGAGAAACATGGTGAATGGTCGTATAAGCTCTCCTCGTTGGGCACCCTGGATAGGATAGCCGTCGATTGGATGAGGCAAGACATAAGATTCAGCACGAAAATGTGCCATATGTTCTTTCAGCGGATATCAAGCATCATAACAAAAGGGTGACAGTTGACAGCATGCTCTTCGCTTCAGCTAGCTATCTCAGTCTGCCTAAGGAACTTGAAAATGGAAGCCTGCCGATGTAAAAATGTTTTCCCGTTATGCTACTGTAGACCTGTGTCGAGCTCGAGCGTACTGATTCGTGGGCGACAATTGTTGCCATGGCTTGTATTCATGTTTGGGTCCACCTACGGCTACTGGCTACTGCCATATGCATAAACTTGACAGGAAACGAGCTAGTTTTCCTTGTGGACTGTGTAAATGAAATTGTAGAATGGCGTGGAATGTACTCCAAAAAAAAAGTGGCACTTAGATTAAAAAAAAAAGTGACGCTTTGGATGATCGCTACGGCAGCAGAGTGTAGGGATTTCCGCTAGTCGGTTAGTTTGGCTGTTTTCTCTTACGAAATTGTTTTTATGAAACAAAATATCCCCTTTCGTTCCAAATTATGTTGTTTTGGCTTTTATAGGTACGTGTACCTGAAAAGCTAAAATGACTTGATTGATAATAATTTGGAATAGATTGAGTACACGTTTGGAGAACACTATACCCACATTACTGAAAATATGAATTCGCTTTGGTGGACAGGGTCCATTTGACCTTTGAGTTCTTGATACCACCTCTGTCCTGGAAAGGATGAAATTATGGTACGTGTCGGTTAAAGTGTTTCACATTTAATTAAGTTTTTAGTAAATAATATTTATATTTATGATTTAAAATTAATTTATTATGAAAATACATTTGGTAATTAATCTAATGATATTTATTTGTATATCGAATCATGATACTATTCTAGAATTTTATTCTTTTGGAGGACACCAGAAGAGGAACGGCAACATCAGTACATGTGGTTTTCATCTGGGTAACAAACACGCTGTGAATGGAGGTCATCTGAAATTTCGTTGATCGCCCTAAATTCAAGCAGTCTTGTCGAAACAACAAGGGGGCGAAAACAAGTCCTGTAAAAATGAAGAACATCTGAACATTCAGAACTCAAAGAACAGTCACATATACTACTACTGCTGCACCACCAGACTGGGAACCCAACCCAACGAAAGCATCCTGTCTTCTCCATCGACCCAAGCGAGATCAGTGTTGTCCTCCTCTACGCGGCGGGCTTGTGCACTATCTTCCTGAACTCTGAACAACGAAGAACGAGGAAACGACAAAGCGAGATTCAGAACAAGAAACCGATGGGTCGATCGCGGGATTCTTCATTCCTGTTGAGAAGCGAAGCGAGATGGCGAATCGCGTACCTTCCTGGTTCGCCCAGAGCGCCGCCGCCTGCGTGTTGAGCGGCGAGTCGTTGTTCGGCTCTGCATACATAATCCGTCGGCGGTCAGAAACAAAACTAGGAGAACGCACGCAGCAGGAGGCCGGCAGCGCACGAGATGGATGGGTCCCGTCGATCGAACAAAAGAAGGTTTGGTCGCGATCCGTTACCTCCGAGCAGGCTCTGGATGGAGAGGAGGACGGTGCGCACGTCGTAGGCGGAGGACCACTTGTCCTGGAGGATGTCGAGGCAGATGTTGCCGTGCGCGTCGATGTTAGGGTGGAAGCAGGGGGTGTCGAACCGCACCTGGGGCGGCTTGTACGGGTACTCGGCGGTGAAGACCAGCGCGAGGCGGTACGAGGTGCCCTCGTAGGGCGTCCCCGCGGAGCCCGCGATGGTGCCCACCCAGTGGAGCATGCTGTCCCCCTCCGGGTCCGGGAACGCCGACACGCCCGGGTCGCCGCCCATCATCAGCGCCATCAGCTCCGACTGCAGCCGCCGCACCACCGACTGGCCTTCCAAGCCCTTCCCGGCCCCCGCCGCCGACGCTGACGGCTTCGGCGCGGATGCGGATGCGGATGCCGCGGGGACGTTCCCGGTCTGCGCCTCCTGGTTCTCTCCCCGGGCCATGGCTGACGATCGAGTCGGTGCTTTCTCGTCGGCGGCGGGCGATTGAGGGGAGGCGGCGGCAAGAGATCCAGGATAGATCAGAGCGGACGGGGTGATTGGCTGGGGATGGGAACGCTAGTCTCTTCTCCAGTTCTCCTCCTCTCTAGTGACCGTTGGGGGCGGCGGCGGCAGGCGCGTGGTTTTATGGCTATGGAAACGCTCCTGTGTACGTCCGCACGGACCCGCACTCGCCCACGCCGCTCCCGTCGGTGTTGCCCGTTCGCTCTACTCGTGTGACAGACCCGTCCGGGTCCCCTCCCCCGCCCACCCGCGCCGACGACGTTACAACAGTAGGTATTAGATATTTTCGAACTACGTTGCAAGTGTTGTATATCAATATTGCAAAAGTAGATTTAAATGTTGCACATATTATAATGGCTATATACACGTATGTTTCAAGTATATGGTTAAAATATTTCATCTGTTCCAAACGAACGTCGTAAGTGTTTTGTCTGGATGCTACAAAAATAGATTTAGATGTTACATATACATGCATGTTGCAAGCATATGTTTCAAGTATTTTGAGGTGTTTCATACGCATATTAGCAAGTGTAACATTTAGATGTTGCATATGTTTGCAATGGTTTCTAAATATTTTTCAGGTGTTTTCGCAAGTGTTTCATACGCTTGTTTCATCTGTCTTTTTTTCTATGTTTGCAACTGTTATATCTGATGTTTTAAAAGTAGATCGGGTGTTGCACACGGAATGCCTGTGGGAAGCGTGCGGCGGCGCGTGACTACTACCGGAGCGCTCCCTCACGAGCCCGACGCGCTAGGCGCTCATTCGCTCCTTGTGCGGCTAGCGTCCAGACATCCGATCCAGACGCTAGCAAGTCCGTTATAGCTATGATCGTAGCGTTAGGTCAGTTTCAATGAGAGTCTCATCAGTTTCATTTGCATTTAATAAGCTATTGCATGAGTATTTTTATGACGTAGCAACGTTTTGTAGAAGAGAGAGAATAAGTTGGTTTCGTGGGATGAAACTTTCTCGGCATGATTACCAACTTTTTATGAGTCATGAAATTAAATGCCTATGAAATCATAGAATGAAACTCTCCATTAAGAGTGGGTGTTTCATCCATATTTTATTTCATTATATATGACATGTCACTCTTGGAAACAACGTCACGAAACTCTCCACTGAAACTGGTCTTAGCATCTAAGCACAAAGTTGATCGTATGGCATCATTTAACGATGGCCTTAAGTAAATATAAAATGCAACATATTACTACATAAATTTGTGTTGTTATGCACAATCAATAACGTTTTATGAATTTCTAACACCACGTTTGGATACATGTATTTAGCTTGGAACTAGGGAATCGACACCACGTTTGGACATAGGTATTTAGCTTGAAACTAGAGAATTGGAATCGCATATCTCCAGTACCACGTGTTTGCATGCCTTGGAATTGGATCTTGGTTAGCCCATGATTTCATAAGCTATTCTTAATTCCAACATGAAATGACACTCCCAATACTCACCTGTGGAGCTTGGCATTAGCCAGAATCAGTAAGGCAAAGCAGGGGCGCGAAGGAGGTAGGGGACCCCCTCTGGCTGAGCCAAGTTTCTTTGTGACCTTCACATGCCACACACAGACCTTTCCCTACCAAATTCTTATCGGGCGCACGTGCGCCGCAAACTCAAGCGGCGCACATGTCGTCGGAACTAAGGAAGAAGGGGACGGTGCACTCCTGCTTGACAATCAATTGGGTCTTTTTCGTTTTGCTCGAAAAAAATTCCCTTTTTGCTTCACAATATCTTTCCAATGTGAGGCATCCACTCTTCCACATTTGATCATTTCGTTTATGTCCTTTTGTATGAATCAATTCACTGTTCCATTTTGTTTATGAATCCTGCTTCATGTCGTTAGTGCTAGCTTCCATGTGGGTTCATCCTGGATGCATGTGTGGATTATTGTGTTTGCTCACATTACTTGTGTGAGACTAACATATTTGAACCATTGTTTTTCTTTTGTATGGTTAATTGCATATTTCCTTCCTGACATTGTATAGCTCTATAAATTCCACTCTAATGTTTATTTAGCAAAACCATTTTCTACTACTCAAAATCTTTGAATGATCAGATCGAACAATCCCAATTAAGGGGGATGGCTATGTGGCCATGGAGGTGCATACGGGTGTAATGTAGGTCCAGAATCCTTGATATTGAACACACTATTTCCACTAGAGAAATCGAGGAGGGGCTCATCTACCGGCGCGGGCAACCGATGTAATCTCGGCAATAAGCAGAGCTCGGTAATGCAACAATGAGGGTGGATCTCAGGCATTATAGAGTTTGTCGCAAGATTAGCGGGGCGAAGCAGCCACCGACACAAAAGGGCACTCCTCACACCAGTTTGAGGTGAGTCGTTGAGCGTGAGGAGGTGATCTGCAACCACCAATGTGGGGAGGACTAAGCGCAACAAAGGACTAGATGGCTGAAAGGTCTTGATGGCTAGAGGGGGGGTGAATAGCCTTTTAAAATTTTCTACAATGACAAGCTAAACAAGTTTATCAATACAACAAATAGCGAGATGCGAGTTTTGCTTAGCCTACGGGGTGTTTGCAAGCCACCTATCCAATTTACAATTCTAGTATATTGGCACTCAATAGCACAAGTCAAACCGAAAAGGTAACTACAACTACAACTAGCAAGCTACACAAAAGAGCCACTCTAGCAAAGCTAACTAGCTAGCAAAGGTAACTAAGAAAATAATACAAGTGAGAGTTAGGAGGGTATCACCGAGGGGTGAAGTATTGAGCCAACCAATATGATCAACAATGAATACCAAGACAACCGAACACCAGGATCAATCAATCACAATATGAAAGTGATGACACGAAGATTTATCCCGAGGTTCACGTGCTTGCCGGCACGCTAGTCCCCGTTGTGTCCCTTTTCACCACGTGGTTCGGTGGCTAATCGGTCTCACACCGAGCCTCTCAAAAGGTGCCACAAGAACCTACCAAATGGCAAAAGGTTGCAAATGACACGAGCAATTCACTAATGTTGCCTTTCGCGCTTCGCCGAGGTAGGCACAAACCCCTCACAATCACCGGAGGTGGCCAAGAACAAACACCAACTCTTGCCAACGCCTCTAAGCTGCTCCAAGCCGTCTAGGTGGCGGCAACCACCAAGAGAAATAAGAATCCTGCAGCAAATCAACCACCAAGTGCCAACTAGATGCAATCTCACAATGCAAATGCACTTGGATCACTCAATCTCACTTCGAATATGCAAAGAAGCAAGAGAGATGAGTGGGAGGGGAGTTGCTTAGCTCAAAGTGCTCACAAGTATGTCAAATGTCCAAGAGAGAGAGGGCCTTGAGCCAGCCAACGACTATTTATAGACGTACCCCTTTGAATATAGCCGTTACGCACTTGAAACAGCCGAAGTCGCGCTGACCGGACGCGCTGGTCAAACTGACCGGACGCGCCGATCACACAACGGCTATTTTCGCAAAACACCGACCGGACGCGCTGGTCGCAACGACCGGACGCGCCGGGCTTGACCGGACGCGCTGGTCCCGTAACTGACCGGACGCGCTGGTCAAGCCAGAGCAGCGCTCCAACGAAACAGCGACCGGACGCGCTGGAGAACTGACCGGACGCCACAGTGCCAGCGTCCGGTTGGAGTCCAGTAAGCTCCCTGATCGACCGGACGCGTCCGGTCGACCATGACCGGACGCGCCACCGCGTTCGATCAGACAACCGAGAAACGCGCAAAAGCTGAACACTGACCGGACGCGTCCGGTCAAACAGAGACCGCGTCCGGTCCAGCGTCCGGTCACCACTGTGACCTCCGTTCGCCTCCGTTTCTTTTCCGACTTTCGGCGTAGTGGAAAATAGTCGTTTCAACTCCTCGAAAACGCCTGAATCCCGCCTCGCAAGCTCGGCGGGAGGGAGAGAGGACCCCAAACCCTCTCTACCGCTCAAACTCCAACGCCATCGCAAATGTGCTAACACCACCAAGTGATCACGTCAAGTGCAAGTGTGTTAGCATTTTCACAATCATTTTTTCGAGGCGTTATTAGTTCTATCCAAATGCATATGATTATGAAATGCACACCTAGAGGCACTTAGGAGTTCAATAGCCGCGTCATTCCCCTCTTTATAGTACGGCTATCTATCCTATAATGTAACCACACCCACTAGGTGTCTTGGTTACTAAAACACAACCCTTAAGCATATACCTTTGCCTTGATCACGTAGGGTTGCGTCCAAATCCAAGTGTGGCCATCATGATCACCATGTCCATCTTGCCACCAACCTTGGAATATACTAATCCTCATATGCTACATACAACTTAGACATAGGATTAGTACTTAGGCATTGTCACTAATTACCAACACCAAATATAGGACTTTCAATCTCTCCCTTGTTGGTAATTGGTGACAACCTTTTCATAAAGATATTATGATAAAATTTTAATTAAACCCATGTCACATTGTCCAAGTATATTACCATGTGTAAGAATTATGGACATGTGATCATGAATTTAAATTGATAGCAATGACTCCCCCTACATGTATGCTATATGTTTGGATTTTGGAAGCATACATGTTAGATAGGAAAGATTAGGAGCATTGACTACCAATAGGTGCTAAGTGTTTTAGATTATAGACCTTTGAAGCATGATACCATCGGAGTAGCAATAAACACCGTCTTAGCACCTTGTGTAGTTAGATACCACTTGGAAAAGCACAAACATAACTAGAAACCTCGTGAGATCAACACTATAAGCAAGGCTCTAGTACCACTTTGGAAAACATGAAGCAAGAAAAATCTAACTACTTCCTATTCATGCTAGTACCTCAATACATCATTCAAATTATACTAGCAAGTCACCACACAAGCAATGTATCAGAGAAAAAGAAATGTATAACTATGCATCATACATATGAAGTGCACAAGGAAATGTAACATTCATGTTTAAGAGCTTGCTCCCCCTACTTGTGTGCTCAAAATTTTAGTTGATCCCATTCTTTTATCAATTTCTCCTCTTTTAGAATCTATCTTTGTGAACAATATTTTTCTCCCCCTTTGTGCTTCTCCCCCTTTGAGTTCTATCTTTGTGAACAATATTTTCTCCCCCTTTGGCACCAATGACCACAAGGGACCAATTGTAGATAGATTATCATGTTGAAATATAGGGTGAGGATCAAGTTTGTGATTCAACCTAGATCGCTTGCATAAATAAAATGCTTCGGTTTGATCCAAGGGCAAGCTTCTTCACACCTCACTAGAAGGGTTATCATGCACCATGTTGAAGCAAATATTTAGACAAGTTTTCTAGATTAAATACTTAGGATCACAAGCGCTCAAACAAGTTATATGCTACCACTAGATCATACAAGTCATGGAAACAATAGTGGCACCATAAAAACTTCAAAGTCATTTGATTTTCATGAATGAGCCTAGAACATGTAAATTATGACTAGATGCACTAAACAAATCCTTAGCATAAAATGTATGACATGTCAACCAATTGTACCTTGGGGCTCAAAGGAGAGACATGTCATTATGGGGTGCATCAACTCATATTGGAGAAGTCAAGTATGTTCAACTCATTCTTTAGCTTGTGAAATCTCTTCTCATCAAGTGGCTTGGTGAATAGATCGGCTAGTTGATCTTCGGTGCCCACACTCTCAATAGCAATGTCACCCTTTTGTTGATGATCTCTAATAAAATGATGACGAACATCAATATGCTTTGTTCTTTGATGTTGAACCGGATTGTTGGTTAGCTTTACGGCACTTTCATTGTCACATAGCAATGGCACATTCCTGAAATTGAGTCCAAAATCCTTCAATGTTGCCTTCATCCACAAGATTTGTGCACAACAACTACCCGCGGCGATGTATTCGGCTTCGGCGGTAGATAGTGCAATACTATTTTGCTTCTTGGATAACCATGATACAAGTGATCTTCCCAACAATTGATAAGTCCCGGAAGTGCTCTTTCTCTCCACTTTGTCACCGGCATAGTCGGGATCCGAATATCCTACTAGCTCAAAGCTTGCACCTTTGGGATACCATAATCCAATATCTTGTGTATGCTTTAAGTACCTCAATATTCTCTTTGTTGCCTTTAAATGACTTTCTCTTGGTGAGGCTTCAAATCTTGCACACATGCATACACTAAACATTACATCGGGCCTTGATGCCGTCACATAGAGTAGGCTACCAATCATTGATCTATATAGCTTTTGATCCACCATGTTGCCACTCTTGTCACTATCCAAACTTCCACTAGTGCCCATTGGGGTTGTAATGCCCTTTGCATCTTCCATGCCAAACTTCTTGAGCATATCTTTGATGTACTTGGTTTGGCTTACAAATGTTCCTTCCTTCATTTGTTTGATTTGAAGTCCAAGAAAGAAACTAAGTTCACCGATCATTGATATTTCAAATTCCTTTGCCATCATTTTTCCAAACTCATCACAATAATCTTGATTGGTTGAACCGAAGATGATATCATCAACATATATTTGCAATACAAACAAGTCTTTCCCAATCTTCTTGGTGAATAGAGTAGTATCCACTTTGCCCATGACAAATCCTTTGGATAGCAAGAAGTCCCTCAATCTTTCATACCATGCTCTTGGTGCTTGCTTCAATCCATACAAAGCTTTCCTTAACTTGTATACATGGTTGGGTTTCTTGTCATCTTCAAAACCGGGAGGTTGCTCCACATACACCTCCTCTTGAATGTACCCATTGAAAAATACACTTTTCACATCCATTTGATATAGCTTGATATTGTGAGCACAAGCATAGGCAAGTAAGATCCTAATTGCTTCCAATCTTACAACCGGGGTATAAGTTTCACCAAAGTCAAGACCCTCTATTTGTGTGTAACCTTGAGCCACTAGTCTTGCTTTGTTCCTTACTACTATTCCATCTTGATCTTGCTTGTTGCGAAAGACCCATCTTGTTCCAATGACATTGTGATCCTTAGGCCTCTCAACTAGTTCCCATACTTCATTTCTCTTGAAGTTGTTGAGCTCTTCATGCATTGTATTTACCCAATCCGGATCTCTTAATGTTTTATCAATGTCCTTGGGTTCTTCCATTGACACAAAAGAAGAGTGAGCACAAAATGATGCCAATCTTGATCTAGTTTGAACTCCCCTTTGTATGTCACTAATGATGGAATCTAATGGATGGTCTCTAGCAATATTGGTTGGTTGAAGCACTTGGACTTGATTGCTTGGATGTTGATGTTGATCATGAGTTGGAGATGATGAACTAGCCACTTGTTGATCTTGTTGCACTTGAGATGATGTACTAGCTTGATTTTGTATTAGAGAACCACTAGCTTGTGTAATTGGACTTTGGAGCACTTGATCTTTGTTGTCATCCACATCAATCACTGGCCTAATATCACCAATATCCATTTCTTTCATAGCATTAGTCAATTGAGTTCCTCTCACATCATCCAAGTTATTTTCCTCATCTTGAGAGCCATTTGTTTCATCAAACTCAACATCATAAACTTCCTCAAGTAAACCACTAGCCAAATTCCAAACTCTATAAGCTTTGCTAGTAGTGGAGTAACCAAGTAAGAATCCTTCATCACATTTCTTCTCAAACTTGCTCAATCTAGTGCCCTTCTTCAAGATGTAGCATTTGCAACAAAAAACCCGAAAGTATGTAATGTTGGGCTTTCTTCCATTTAAGATCTCATATGGTGTCTTCTCTAAAAACTTGTGGCAATAGAGGCGGTTGCTATAGAAGCAAGCCGTGTTGATTGCTTCGGCCCAAAATGAATGACTCACATTATACTCATTTAACATTGATCTTGCCATATCAATCAAAGTTCTATTCTTCCTCTCAACTAAGCCATTAGATTGAGGTGTATACTTGGCCGAGAATTGATGCTTGATTCCAAGCTCCTCACATAGCTCATCAACTCTTGTGTTTCTAAACTCACTTCCATTGTCACTTCTCACTTTCTTGATTGTGGTCTCAAACTCGTTTTGCACTCTCTTGATGAACTTCTTGAATATGTCAAATACATCACTCTTGTCCACAAGAAAGAATACCCATGTGTATCTAGTGAAATCATCCACAATCACAAAACCATACTTGTTGCCATCAATGCTTGTGTATGTAGTTGGCCCAAATAGATCCATGTGCAATAACTCAAATGCCTTGGAAGTACTCATAATGCTCTTCAATGGATGAGTGTTGCCCACTTGTTTTCCGGCTTGACATGCACTACATAGCTTATCCTTCTCAAATGTGACATCCTTCAAGCCTCTAACTAAGTCATGCTTCACTAACTTGTTCAATTGCTTCATGCCAACATGGCCAAGTCTTCTATGCCATAACCAACCCATACTTGATTTGGTGAGCAAGCATGTTGAAAGTTGAGTGTCACTAGCATTGAAATCAACCAAGTATAGATTCTCATATCTAAAGCCTTTGGAGATCAAATTAGAGCCATCAACACTAACTATCTCCACATCATCAACACCAAATATGCACATGAAACCTAGATCACACAATTGAGCAACCGAGAGAAGATTGAAGTTCAACTTTTCAACTAGGAGCACATTGGAAATGCTATGATCATTTGAGATTGCAATCCTTCCAAGAGCCTTCACATCACCCTTGCTATTGTCACCAAATGTGATACTATCAATGCCACTATCATTTGATTTGAGAGAGTTGAACATTCTTGAATCACCGGTCATATGTTGAGAGCACCCACTATCAAGCACCCAATGCCTTCCTCTGGCCTTGTAATTTACCTACAAAAAAAATTAATGTTTCTTAGGTACCCATACTTGTTTGGGTCCTTGGAGGTTAGTAACTAAGCTCTTTGGTACCCAAATGACCTTCTTCTTTGGACCCACAATTGGTGTACCAACAAACCTAGCATGCACACCTTTCTCACCCTTGGTAAGCACATAACAAGAATCAAAAGGAATGTAATCTATTTTAGCATAAAACTTGTTGTTGTTCATGTTCATTTTATTACAATTAATCTCTAGATGTCCAACTTGCTTGTATCTATTGCAATAACGACCATTGCTCTTCACAAAGCGAGGCTTTGGAGTAGCAAAGGCCGCCTTGCCCTTCTTGGGAGTATAGCCCAAACCCTCTTTGTTAAGAGAGAACCTTTTGGCTACCCAAGCATTTTAGCAAGCGGGCATCCCCACCATAGGCATTGCCTAATGCACGGGTGAGATCATCCACCTCTCTCTTGAGAGTCTCATTCTCAATCACAAGTGATGAATCACTAGTAGTAGAGGTAGAGTTGGTTATGGTGGATGATGATGAGCTACATGAAGCATTAGTAGGACCAACAAATAAAGAATCATCAATAATATCACATGTTAGTCCAATATCACAAGTGGCAATCACTTGCTCCTCCTTAGCTTCCTTCATGAGCTTCTCCAACTTGAGGTCCTTTTCCTTGATAAGCTCAAGTAGAGAGGAGTGGGCTTCCTTAAGCCTAGTGTGAGCAACTTCAAGGTCCTCGTGGTCTTCCTTTAGACACTCACGAGAGGCCTCTAGCTCATCAAAGGATTTTCTAAGAGCTTTGAGCTCTTGTTCAATTCCTTTGTACTCCTTACTCTTTTTAACAGCAACAAACTCCTCCATCAAGGCATCATTTTCATTGCTCTTAGCAATGAGCTCTTGTTCCAAGATTTTGCACTTCTTGGTTGTCCTCTTGTAGCCCTTGCTCATTTGATCTATTATGCCCAATAGATCATCCTTGGAGTAGTTGTAAGGTCCTAGATGGCTAGAGGGGGGGTGAATAGCCTATTAAAAAATTCTACAAGAACCACTAAGCAAACTTGTTAGAATAACAAACGGCGTAAAGCGAGTTTTGCTTAGCCTACGGTTGTGATGCAAGCCTTCTATCCACAAGTCTAGTAGATTATAATCTCTAGTTCACACAAGGGCTAGGTCACTAAACTTACACTAGTGAGCAAGCTAACAACAACTAGCAAAGGCTACTACTAGAGCTACACAAGATAATCTAGTAAAGTAAATGCAAGAGATAGGATTGTGATTCTTATACCGACGATGGAGTGAAGATGTTGCCAATCACCAAGGAGATATATAATCAATCAATATTGACAACAAAACAATAAGGAGACCAATCACCGAGAGACAAGAGACACAATATTTTGTTCACCCGGTGTTCACTTGTGCACCGACAAGCTACGTCACCGGTTGTGTCGACCAACACTTAGATGGTTCCTCGGTGTGACCCTCAAGTCACTTGCCCCTCAAGGCACGCCCCGCAAGGCACCACAAGGCACCACTCTCAAGTGAGGTAACTCAATGACACGCGCAATGTAATAGAGTTGCTTTTGGCGTCCCGCCGAGGAAAGCACAAGAACCTCTCACAATCAACCGGAGGTGGCCAAGAACAATCACCTTCTCTTGCCAACGCCTCCAACAATCTCCAAGCCGGCTAGGAGCGGTACTCTCCAAGAGTAACAAGAAATCCACCGGCTCAACCACCCACAAGTGCCACTAGATGCCCTCAAGCTATGCAATGCACTTTGGGATCACTCAATCTCACTTTTGATTTGCAATCCAGCAAGGGAGATGAGTGGGAGGAGTTGCTTTAGCTCAAAGGATGCACAAGAGTGTTAGAAATGCCAAGAGACCTCCCCAAGGGCCGGCCAACGAGTATTTATAAGCACCCCAAACAAATAGAGCCGTTGCCACTCCACTCACAGAAAACTCGGGACGACCGGACGCGCCGGTCGAAACTGACCGGACGCTCCGGTCGCCCAACGGCTAAATTTCGAAACTGCGACCGGACGCGCCGGTCGTAACGACCGGACGCGCCGGTCGCTCAACGGTTCTTTCGCGATCCACTGACCGGACGCGCCGGTCGCAACGACCGGACGCGCTGGTCACGACCGGACGCGCCGGTCCCGTGACCCACCGGACGCGCCGGTCAACACAGAGCCGCGCACAGCGAAACAACGACCGGACGCGCTGAAGAACTGACCGGACGCCACAGTACCCGCGTCCGGTGGGAGTCCAGTAAGCTCCCTGGACGACCGGACGCGTCCGAACGTGTGTGACCGGACGCGCACCGCGTCCGACGTCTTCGTGAACCGCTGTTCGCATGACCGGACGCGCCGGTCCCGCGAGTCACCGGACGCGCCGGTGGCAAACCCTCGCTCGCACGCCTGACCTCTGCGCAGTACTGACCGGACGCGCCGGACGCACAGTGACCGCGTCCGGTGCAGCGTCCGGTGCAGCGTCCGGTGCAGCGTCCGGTCACTTCTGTGACCGCGTTCGCCTCCGTTTCTTTTCCGACTTCCGGCGCAATGGAAAATAGGCATTTCATTTCCCCGAAATCGCCTGAATCCAGCGCTCGCACGCTCGGCGGGAGGGAGAAAGGAACCCAAACCCTTCTCTACCCGCAAACCACAGCGCGACCAATGCCACCTTTGCAAATGTGCCAACACCATCAAGTGTACATCTCCATGTGCTTGTGTGTTAGCTTTTTCTCAATCATTTTCAAAGGTTTTCCAGTTAGCTCACTAGGCCCTACATGCAATGCACTTCATGAATTCACCTAGTGGCACCCGTGCGTCGAATAACCGATAAGACTTTCCCTCTTAATAGTTCGGCTATCGACCCTAAACCACTCACACCCTCTATGGTGTCTTGAGTGTAAAACAAAATGGCCCTATGGTTATACCTTTGCCTTGAGCCCATTTTGTTTCTCCAAATGATATGATCCACTTCATATCATCACATGACCATCTCGATCCATCGACCTTGATTTCACTTGCTCTTCACCGTTGCATCGGTCCGTCGGCGCCAAGTATTGCTTCAAGCTTCACCATCGCATGGTCCTTCGCTTCGAAGCCTCGACTTGCCCTTCACCTTCACAACCGGTCCATCGAGCCAAGCCTCATCTTGGTCTTCACCATCTTGGTCACATGAGTCAATGTCATGTCTCATATTCAATGACCACCTTTATCTAAATCATCCACTTAGATACAAAGGTTAGTCCTAGGTTTCATCAATTAGCCAAAACCAAACTAGGGACTTTCAGTAGTCCTCATCCTCCTTATCATCACTCCTACAACATTACTAGCACAAGGATCATCATCACTATCATCATATTTTACCTTGGTAGGCTTGACCATAAGGCATGTCGATGTAGTGTCGAAGATGGATGACTTGTTGGAGAGGGCGATGCTTGCAATGGCTCGCCGAGTGGTCCTCTCATCATCACTAGAGATTTCATCATCATCACTATCGGAGTTGTCACTATCCCAAGTGACTACATAACCACCACCCTTCTTCTTGTTATTGATAGTGAAGCTCTTCTTCTCTTTCTTCTCCTTCTTGTCCTTCTTGTTCTTCTTCAACTTCAACTCCCCATCATGATATCTTTTGTCTTCATAGGGGCACTTTGCCACTACATGATCGGGGCTATTGCAATTGTAGCAAAGCACCTCCTTTGCCTTCATGAAGTCCCTTCTCTTCCTTGCCCCATATCCTTTCTTCTTCATGAACCTCCCCATCTTGTGCACTAGGAGGGCCGTGTTGCATTGTTTGTTGATGCGGTCATTTGGAGTGAGATTTTCTTCATCAAGAATGATGTATCCTTCCTTGGTCACATCCCAAACCTTCTCATGTATATTGCCTAGATATTGCTTCATCTTCCTTTTCCAATGATCAAAGGAAGAGACGCCATCAAAGAATGGAGGCTTGCCATTAACATGATTGAACATAACTTGAGCCATCTTGCACCGAGGTTGTTAAGCCTTGCAAACGGTGACCACGGCTCCGATACCACTTGAAAGGTTTTGATGGCTAGAGGGGGGGTGAATAGCCTTTTAAAATTTTCTACAATGATAAGCTAAACAAGTTTATCAATACAACAAATAGCGAGATGCGAGTTTTGCTTAGCCTACGGGGTGTTTGTAAGCCACCTATCCAATTTACAATTCTAGTATATTGGCACTCAACAGCACAAGTCAAACCGAAAAGGTAACTACAACTACAACTAGCAAGCTACACAAAAGAGCCACTCTAGCAAAGCTAACTAGCTAGCAAAGGTAACTAAGAAAATAATACAAGTGAGAGTTAGGAGGGTATCACCGAGGGGCGAAGTATTGAGACAACCAATATGATCAACAATGAATACCAAGACAACCGAACACCAGGATCAATCAATCATAATATGAAAGTGATGACACGAAGATTTATCCCGAGGTTCACGTGCTTGCCGGCACGCTAGTTCCCGTTGTGTCCCTTTTCACCACGTGGTTCGGTGGCTAATCGGTCTCACACCAAGCCTCTCAAAAGGCGCCACAAAAACCTACCAAATGGCAAAATGTTGCAAATGACACGAGCAATTCACTAATATTGCCTTTGGCGCTTCGCCGAGGTAGGCACAAACCCCTCACAATCACCGGAGGTGGCCAAGAACAAACACCAACTCTTGCCAACGCCTCTAAGCTGCTCCAAGCCGTCTAGGTGGTGGCAACCACCAAGAGAAACAAGAATCCCGCAGCAAATCAACCACCAAGTGCCAACTAGATGCAATCTCACAATGCAAATGCACTTGGATCACTCAATCTCACTTCGAATATGCAAAGAAGCAAGAGAGATGAGTGGAAGGGGAGTTGCTTAGCTCAAAGTGCTCACAAGTATGTCAAATGTCCAAGAGAGAGAGGGCCTTAAGCCGGCCAACGACTATTTATAGACGTACCCCTTCGAATATAGCCGTTACGCACTTGAAACAGCCGAAGTCGCGCTGACCGGACGCGCTGGTCAAACTGACCGGACGCGCCGATCACACAACGGCTATTTTCGCGAAACACCGACCGGACGCGCTGGTCGCAACGACCGGACGCACCGGGCTTGACCGGACGCGCTGGTCCCGTAACTGACCGGACGCGCTGGTCAAGCCAGAGCAGCGCTCCAACGAAACAGCGACCGGACGCGCTGGAGAACTGACCGGACGCCACAGTGCCAGCGTCCGATTGGAGTCCAGTAAGCTCCCTGATCGACCGGACGCGTCCGGTCGACCATGACCGGACGCGCCACCGCGTCCGATCAGACAACCGAGAAACGCGCAAAAGCTGAACACTGACCGGACGCGTTCGGTCAAACAGAGACCGCGTCCGGTCCAGCGTCCGGTCACCACTGTGACCTCCGTTCGCCTCCGTTTCTTTTCCGACTTTCGGCGTAGTGAAAAATAGTCGTTTCAACTCCTTGAAAACGCCTGAATCCCGCCTCGCAAGCTCGGCGGGAGGGAGAGAGGACCCAAACCCTCTCTACCGCTCAAACTCCAACGCCATCGCAAATGTGCTAACACCACCAAGTGATCACGTCAAGTGCAAGTGTGTTAGCATTTTCACAATTATTTTTTCGAGGCGTTATTAGTTCTATCCAAATGCATATGATTATGAAATGCACACCTAGAGGCTATCTATCCAAATGCATATGATTCTCCTCTTTATAGTACGGCTATCTATCCTATAATGTAACCATACCCACTAGGTGTCTTGGTTACTAAAACACAACCCTTAAGCATATACCTTTGCCTTGATCACGTAGGGTTGCGTCCAAATCCAAGTGTGGCCATCATGATCACCATGTCCATCTTGCCACCAACCTTGGAATGTACTAATCCTCATATGCTACATACAACTTAGACATAGAATTAGTACTTAGACATTGTCACTAATTACCAACACCAAACATAGGACTTTCAATGGCGGCGGGGCAAGGGAGAGCCATGATTGTAGGCACATGTAACGCATAACAGGACGGGCGGAGGAGTCACGCCTACCAGCAAGAGACGAGCGGTGGCGAAGCAGTCCACCGACACGTGATGAGCGGGAATCAGCCGTGTGCAGCTGAAGCGATGGGGTAGGGATGGGAGCAGAGCGATTGGTTAAAAATATTAAAATGAATTACTATCTTGAGCCACACTACGTAGCTCGTGTGACTCAAATAGTATGCCACATGAATGTATTCTCTCCTTTTTGAATAGCTGCATGCAACGCCACATGTTATTGCTAAGTCACCGTTCCGCTGATCACAACCAATTTTTTCTTATATCGGCCAATTTTTTATGTGGCAGCGGACTCATGAAAATTCAAATGAGAGCCCGATGAGTTCGCAGGAAATTTAACAAGTGGCACGACCGGTGAAATTGGATGTACTAGGTGTAGGAAAGAGGAGAGCACGTGATGACAGTGATAATGGTATTTTATGAGGCATTAATTAGCATGAATGGTTTACGACTTATATCTAACAATAAGATAAGAAGATTTTTTTTTTGAAGAGCATCAATATGATATTACTAATTGTTATATATGACTAATAATATAAACCGGTTATCTAAAATTTTGGATATCTATAAATTATTTTGTTTATTATCCGTAGCAACACGGCAAGTATCGACGTCGACTTCAGCCGCCGGAAACCAGGTCAGCCGTCGATTGTAGAAGTTTCCAGAAGTTTGCAGACACACGCGCTCCCCCAAGACCCCAAAAGCCCAAATCCACGAGTCGTAGTCTAGTCTCTCCGTCCGCGCAAGTCCTCTCTCGTCGAGACGAGTCGCGTTCCTGTTCGCCGCCCCGCCGCCCATCTCCCAAACCGGACTCAGATCGACCCCTCCTCCTCGTGGTGAGTACCCTAGCTTGCTCGGGCGGGTGGTTGTCGGAGACTTTTCGGAGTTCCAGGGGCGGTTCCTCACTGCGTCCCCGGGCTGGGCGGTCGAATCCAAATCTCGCCTGCTCACCATTGGGTTCCTTCCGTTGGGTTAGGTTTTGCGTTCTCTGCCGCGGGGCACCCTGATAATCTTCTCGAATCCACTCGTCCGTGTTGCGATCAGGTTGAGGTTGAAGGGGACGGAACTAGAAGCCTACTGAAAGGTACGAGAGCTCTTACAGACGCATAAGCATTTGGGTTATCTGTGTGTGGGGGTGTGGCGCCTGATCTGCGTATTCATTATCTTGCTTGATTGTGCAGGATGGCTGATGATGCTTCCCATGGGGCTAGCAGCTCGACTGTTAAACCTGCTGATGATCCAGAGTCTACCATCGAGATCAACATCAAGACCCTGGATTCACAAGTCCACAAACTTCGCGTGGAGAAGAATGTGAGAATTCTCCTGCCCCCTTCGCATTTTTGTGGTGTGTGTCTATCTGCTTATTTGCTGCTGAACTCTGTGTGGAGTGCTAGGAGCTATATCCATGACTCTGCATTGATTTGTGATCCTTTTAGTTAGGATTAGCCATTAGGTGTGCAAATGTTAGTGTGTGCATTAGGCAATGCTTCGGAAGAGCTAAGTGCTAACCGCCTCATTTCTAGGCGCCTGTTTCCGTTCTAAAAGAGAAGGTCGTTGAAGCTTTTAGTTAGCATTAGCCATTAGGTGTGCAGATGTTAATATGTGCGTTACGCAATGCTTCGGAAGAGCTAAGTGCTAACTGCCTCATTTTTAGGCGCCTGTTTCCGTTCTAAAAGAGAAGGTCGTTGAAGCGACTGGGGTTCCATTGGATCAGCAGCGCTTGATTTTTAGAGGAAGAGTCTTGAAGGATGATCACCTCCTATCAGAATACCGTATCCTTTCTGTTTCTGCATCTTGTGTCATGGTTATGAAGTGTATACTTGATCCATCTGCATCTTTGTTTCACTTATCCTTTTGGTGAGTCTACTGTGTAATAATACTCCCTCGGGCCAAGTTTGAGAGGCGCATGAGATCTGAAAAAGTTTCCAAAATTTTCGGGCGCCTGAGCTGTTGGACGCAGTTTTCTCTAGGGGCCGACACGCTCGTCTTGTCGTTTCTTGCGCAGAGTAATAAATGCATCCGATACTTGGCCTCCTTCCCAACTGTGCTTGCTCTCGTTTCTCACGGTTAGGACATGTGGCAAGCAGCATGCAGATGTGAAACCGAAAGATTTTTGCTGCTGACAGTAAATGGATTAAGGGGAGTTATTAAGGATCCCTTTGGTCTCGGTGAAAATTACTTATATGTCTGTGAAACTTGGATGGAGGGAGTATTTGATTGCCTATTTCCTTGTTACCTTCTTTTGCCCCTATTTGCTTAATTATGTTCCGTGTTCAGTTAGTGATGGCATAATTTGTTTTTCTGCGCTGTAGATACTAAGGTTATGGCAATTTGATGAATCAGAAGAATTTCTTTAAGTTGGTCCATAATTGGTTTTAATGCCTTTCTAAGTGGATTATCAGTTAATGTTACAATATCACATGCAACCCTATGCTGCTATACATTCTGGGGTCTGTGCTAGATTAATGGTTTCTGTCAGTAGGTGGCTGGATATGCCATTTTGCAAAGGAACTTGCCTTCACATTAAGTTCTATTCAAAATTTTCATTTTTGTATTTTTTTTAAATTTTCCCACTTGTATGATTTTAAAATGCTTTGTTGTGTCATTTACCTTCCCAATGAATTTGTTTCTCTCCATCCAAATTCTGTCACCTGTATCCTTAACAACCACAAGATTTGGAGGATGGATATACATTGCATCTGGTCGCTCGGCGTGCAGCAGAGGGCCAGAATTCTTCTGGGGCTTCTGAAGGAAATACACATGCTAATGGTAAGTCATACTGTCGTTTTTGTGACAGCTTGCTACATGATCTATCCTGAACCACCAAGTGTATCTGTATATGCTTCCATGATTTGTTGCCTACTTGCCACCTTATTCCGCATAGCTATCGTCAGAAAATTAAATAGACTTTGTTCTTTCAGCCTAAGCGCAGCAAAAAATTGCTAGTTATGTTAAGTAGTGTTAAAATAGTGAGTGCCTAGGTTGGTGCTAAATCTAATTGATCCTAGCCAGTGCTTAGGTTAATTATTACTCGAAGACATGGGCCTGAAAAAAGATTTATACTTTTCTTTTCTGTGCAGTAAACGTTACTGGAAATGGAGGATTGTTGGATGATATTTCCAGGGTATGCTTCTCTCATTGTTGATTCTTTCTCCATGAAGTTATCTGATTGCATGGCTCTTGGCTACTTTGACATCTTTATACCTTTTTTTTTTAAAAAAAATTGTTAAATCATCTTTGAAGAAACTACATATGTGACATGTTAAGGGGTTTGTGCTTTGTTCCAGACTTCTAACGTTTTGTATGTTGTTGAAATAATTTCCAGGGTATGCTTCTCTCATTGTTGATTCTTTCTCCATGAAGTTATTTGATTGCATGGCTCTTGGCTATTTTGACATCTTTATGCCTTTTTTTTAATTTTTTTTTTGTTAAATCATCTTTGAAGAAACTACATATGTGACATGTTAAGGGGTTTGTGCTTTGTTCCAGACTTCTAACGTTTTGTATGTTGTTGAAATAAATACCAATTAATTGACTGGCCATACGGTACATGCCATATAATTCTTCTACTATTTGCAGAGTGTTCAGGATCTTCTGGGTTCCTTAGGTGTTGCAATGTCTGGTGGTGTCACTAACACGGCATTTTCGGTAACATGGCAGTTCTCAAGATCTAGAGGGGGTACCTTTGACCTAAGAATTAATTGTTTTATGGATGCTTTATCAGGTTCCTTTGACTACTGCGCCAGAAGGACCCAATAATGTGCCCGGAAGAGCTCAGCCAATGAACCCAGCGCAACCAGGATTCTCAGTTCTAAATCATCAAATACAAGTAACACAACTTCAGCCGCCAGGAGCCATTCCTCGCAATATGGTAGATATTTTGTGCTTTTTTGCTTTTCCTCCAGTATTTCAGTTTGTACAGCATTATCTTAACTTTAACCAATGATAACAGATTATTCCAGATTCTTTGACAACTCTGTCGGAGTACATGGATCGCATTGACCGAGTATTACAGAATAATGGTACCATTTTGTCTTATAGTTGGTTCATCCATTGCTTGCAACCAAAGATTTTTATATTCATTTTATGCTATAAATGAAGGTGCTCCACCATCCAGGGATTCACAAAGCCAGCAACAACAGACAGTGGATGATGCTAGTGTCAACCCGAGATATCCAAGTCCTGATGTTTTGGCTTCAGTTATTGAGAGAGCCCAACAACTTCTTGGCGGCAGTGCAACTTCTGCTCTTTCGGTATGTTACTTATCTTCTGTGGTTATGGTCTGTACCAGTTACCCCTGACTCTTTGAGAGTGATGTATTGTTCATCTAAAATGTTTGCCTCCCTGGTTATGTTCTGCTAAATTTCCACTTCTGTTCTGGTGGTCACTGTAAACACATTTAGTATTATGGGTTGTCATATTTTGTGCAATTCTGTGAGAATCTAGATAAGATAAACTGAAGGACTAGTGAATTCTTGACCACCCTTAAACAGCAACCCTGGTGTATAGTCAGGGCATAAACTATGTTCTGGCTTCAAGGTGAAATTATCAATTCGCAAGGAACTTTTATAATATATAACGTCAGCTCACTGTTTATTGTTTATAATGCCTGCATGATTTCCTGAGTAGGCCTAAACCTTTTTTACATGTTGTGGCTTTTTCCCTTCTTGGATGCAAAGTTTCTGTTGAGCTGCATGGTTCAGTTTTTAAATTTTAACACACTTTCAATACTCTGGGTTTATGAACCAATAGATGCAAACTTTTCTTTGGATGTTTTCAAGTTGTTATTGAGGAACTCCTGAATTTATGGATGCATAATTTTCATTGAAAACATCTGTGTCTTTTACGTACCTAATAATTTTCTGTTTCAGCACATTGCACAACGTATTCGGCAAGATGGTGGGACTGCAGATGCATCTCTTCGCCGTGAGATCCAAACTGAATCTGTTCAGCTAGGAATTTCGATGCAACATTTGGGTGCTATGTTTTTTGAGCTTGGTCGGACGATGATGATGCTCCGCACAGGGCTATCTCCTGTATGCATAATTTGTTTTTCCTTCATGTTATGTAACTAACTTTGTAGATGTCACCATATTGAAATATTTTAATTCTGCAGTCTGAGGCTTTTGTAAATTCTGGGCCTGCTGTTTATATAAACTCCACAGGACCAAACCCAATCATGGTTCAGGTGATAGTTGCTACACCTTTTTCATGCTAGTTTTTATGGTCAAGGGCGCTCATCAACACGTTTTCTCTGTGTAGCCATCTTATCAAAACACCCCTCCTTTTGGTGTATCTAATATACCAGTTATGGGTGGAATTTCTGGTGCTTTTGGTATTGTTGATCCTTCTCGATCATCTGGTTTCGGTGATCCTTTTCGACGTATGAATGTCCCAAGTAGCGGTAAGGTCACATTTCAATGCCTTTCAACTACTGGTTCCCTCTTGTTAGGGTCTTGAACTGGAGGTCCTCTGAACAAACTGTCTCTGTAATTCTGTATTGGGTCGTTAGATAGGCATAAATTGTTTATAAAATCCAATTGCGTCTTTACAGCATTGTTAAACTGCTTTTATTTCTTAATTATACTAGGTTATTATAATTTGTTTGAGATGCCAGATGTTTACATCTCCTATTTGCTATTCTAATATCATGAATTGGATACCTCATAAACCTTATGTGACTGTGTGCTGGCATGATTGGACTAAAGTGTATACAATACTTATATTTGAAGTTCAAATTAGTGTTAGGTGCAGTATCTTTCAGATTTGACGTGTGTCATCAATGTACTTGCTAGATTAAATACTCTGTTCTCGAGTATCTTCTGGAATATCCTGGAGTTCATTTGCACATGGGAATTTATATTATTTTGCTAACTAGATCTTTGATTCTTCCACCTTTGTGTCTAGCTGGCTTCCCCTAACTAATATTTCTTCTCATTCCCTAACTTAGGTGCATCTGCAACAAGTGGTTCAGCTGCTGGTACTACCACAACTTCTGAAGGAGCTATCAACGGGAACCGCCAAGATGCGGCAAGAACTCAAGGAGGTAACACACCGGGTCACCCGGCAGCAACACGTGGATTGCCAACCAGAACAATTGTTGCTGCTGTTCCAGCACGGTCCTCGGCCGAGGCTCCAAACCATGTCTTTAGTGTTATTCTGCCTGTTCAAGTGAGGGGCCAAGTTGCAGTGCCTAATCAGTCCTCTCAAGGTTCTCAAGCAGCAGTGGGCAATGGAGCTCAAGGAAATTCAACATCTGCTGTTCCACAAGCTTCTGTTGGTGGTGTTTCTGGTGTTCCTCCTATAGTGGCACAGGTAGCCAATGCATTGGCCGCGAATGCACCAAGCCAGGTTTCTTTATCTACACAAACAGCAGCAGATCAGGGATTTCACCCGACCATAGACAGCAGAGCTGATGTTCTGAGTTCTTCAACACCAGCCACTACACCACCGCAGAATGATCCCTCAGGTTAGAATCATGGACAATCTTCATTTAAAAAAGTGCAACATCATGTGACTGAACCGGGTCTTTCGAATAGGGTGTTACGAGTTTTTTTGTAGACCTCTTAATGATATTCACCATTCCTGTTGTTAGGTATTTGTGGTTCCAGTTTGCCACCTCAAGACAGGAATACTTCAAATGTTCCCAGTCTTGACAGTATACAACAGCATCCACAGTTGGGAGATACTTGTGCAGATACAGCCAACTTACCAGGAGACGCCACAGCCACCAATACTCACGATGTTCCTTCGAACGCATCAGTAGAAAATTCTGCGCTGAAGAACAAATCCTTGGATGAAGTAGGTTCACAGCCCACTGAGCCTTCTGCAAGTGGCAGTGCTGAACCATTAGGTCTTGGCGGAGGTCTGATTCCAAAGGTATTAATTAGTGATTTTTAATTGTTTATTAGTCTATCAGGACTATCAGGATTCCGTTGTTTGGTCTTCATTTTTGTGTTTATTCTATTTGCCAAGTCACATATTTGGAGTTGTTTTATTTTACTATTGTTTGATTCTATCAGTAAGTTACATGTTTGGAGTTTGTTATATGTTTCTATTGTTTAATTGCTTCTTTTAACAACACTTGTAGAAACGGAGCAGAGCAGTAAAGCCATCTGGGAGCACAACTGATCCTGGTAGGGATTCATTGTCAGTCAGCCAAAACCAAGATCCTATTTCAGTGGCCCAGCAGTTTCTGGAAGGTTTTGCTTCCCGAAATACTAACGCTAGCAGAAGCCATGCCCCCGCCTCTGGTCCTCCATCCTCTGTGCCACAGCCTACTGAAGTTCCTCCCAGAAGACAGGGTGGTGGACAACCTGATATTGGCAGCATGATATCTGGTATGCTCAACAACCCAGTTTTCAGCAACATATTGTCGAATGTTGCAACACAAGCAGGGGGCTCAAGTGCTGATTTGAGGAGCGTGATGGAAGGATTACAGAGCCCTGCTATTGTAGATACGATAAGCAGTATCGTGCAGAATGTGGATGAGCAAGACCTTGGGGCCATGCTTGGTTCAGGCAGGGGGCAAGGCGGCATGGATTTGTCAAGAATGTTGCAGCAAATGATGCCTGTTGTATCCCAGGCTCTTGGTGGAGCAGGGGGCCGTTCTGCTGGTGCAAATAGTAGACAATCTAGGTCATGGCCTCAGCACATTGACAGTGGAGAAGGAAATGTACCAGCTAGCAGTTCTCAGGTAAGCTATTCTGTGTAGTAGTAATCGCTTGTATTTGCATTTGTAATGTATATATGCTGCCTGTGCTGTGTGTTTGGTTTAGAGAGCAAATACTGTATGAATGGTTTACATTATTCTGCCATATTGATGTTCATTGTTCTGCTCAGTTATGCAAACCCTCTTTGGTCAGTATTACTTTCCATGGATGCTTTTGCATAATTGGATGTTAAGAGCCTAGAAAGGCTAATATGACACTAGGGCAAAATTATTGTGTGCTTCTGTAACTCTTCCTGTATGAATTTTAATTAGGCCTATCTAGTCTTGTAGGTATCTCACAGTTTTTTGCATTCCATGGCCAGATTGATCTCCACCAAGCTCGTCAAAGCATTGAACAGCATGAATCTCCAGAGAATATCTTCAGCTCTGTCCTTGAAACTGCTGCTCAGGCCTATGGCGAAGATGACAGCATTCAGGGAATGATCGAAGAGCTATCCAGTGATCAAGAGCTTACCGATGTATGCTTTCCACACCGTTTCAGTTGCACAATCAATGTATAAATAACCGTCTGGTTTCTGATGTTAGGCTTGCTAATGCTAAACTTGCCGCTTTTGTTAGGAATACTTGAAATTTTTGGTGGACCAAGTTCGGCAGAGGGTACAGTCAGAGTCGCAGTCCGGGAGCCCGCCTTGAAGAATTGGGCGGCAGGGTCGTGTAGCCAGCCATTCGCTGCAAATCTGCAATATTTATCGCTAACTTGGAAAAGACAGAACCAAGACTTGTTTGGGCGTTTTCATGATTATTAGGTGCCCGCTGTACATGTGGCGTTGTAATTTTCCGAGATGTTGTATTTGCGGCAGCATATTCCGTACTCTGGTTAAAACTGTTTTTGACATTTTTTCTAGTGGTACATACAGCGAGTTTTAAAGGTGCAGTGTACTGTTAAACTGTTTTTGACAATTTTGCTAGTGGTACTTAGAGCGAGTTTTAAAGGTGCAGTTGGTCTGAATTTTGTGGATATTAATTGTTAATGTAGTGTCTGGTTGTCGTAGCGACTCTCCAATTGGGAGGTCCAGGCAAAGTTTGTTTCGCAGGTTTGCACTCTCCCCTGCCTCGCGTGCATTTTGCCGGAGATTTGGCGGGCTTCGGCGTGCGCCCGGCGGCCTGGAAACCAGCGGTTGCCCCGTGAATCCCTGCAGCCCAAGAGTCTGTCTACAGAATAATCTGGTGTTTTAAAGGCGACGGCCACTTAGATTTTTTTTAACCGTTGGACCAAGATCCAACGCGCCATCTCATTGTCTTTTACCTTTTTTTTTGACAACATTGTCTTTTACCTTTGGTCTCTACTCTATCAGTTCCACAGTTTCTTTCATGGTCATGGTAGTTTGCTAATGTGCTATAGATTTTATTGTTGTGTGCTTTGAGTATATAGAACGACAACAGTGGATATTCGCTTCACCGATGACCGATCTACGACAAAGAACATTGGTATCTACGGTATGCATCATTCATCATTCATATCATAGTAGACTGAAGATAGAAATGTAGTAACAAGTCTAGAAATCGAAATTTTGTTCGTGACCACAATATCCAATCAAGAAGATTCTTCTTTTCTTATACGCAGCAGTACTCCCCCTTCCCAGAAAACATGATATCTTAGGATTCAAAAAAATTTCCCAAAAAAAGCTAAGGCTGGGCCCCTAAAAACTTGATATTTTAGCTCTTGATGAAACTAGGTTGAGCATATATCTACTTGATATTATGATCTGCATTTCTCTATGCATTCCTTTTAATCGCGAGGTACTTAGATGAACTGACGAACGACGACGGGAAGTCTCGGATGTGGCACCACTCGCGAGCATGTTTTCTGGTGCTGACCAGGGCACCAAACGTTCTGAGAGCGAGAGGCAGCCCCTCGCAGTTCTGGACGATGTCTCTGCCAATGGCAACCAGCTCCTTGCGCTCCTCCACTCCACCGCCAAACGCGTGCTTCGAGAAGAGCTTCCACGAGTCCTCCTCGCCCAGCCCCGCCAGCTCGTGCGGCGGGAGCGTGCCCATGATCTCGCCCACCCGCGTGCTCCGGCTCGTGACGACGACGACGCTCCCCGGCGCGCCGAAGCCGCAGCAGCACAGCAGCGGCCTCAGGTTGTCCACCCACCTGCTCTCGTCCTCGTTCCACACGTCGTCCAGGACCAGCAGGAACCTCCTCCCGCCGATATCTTTCTTGAGCCGGTGCACCAGCAGGTTCAGGTCGTCGGGCACGTTGCACCTTGCGTCCGCGGCCGCCTCGACGACGGACCTCAGGATGGCGTTGGTCCCGAACCGGCCGCCGCCGCCGTCCTCCTCGCCGCAGTCGCCGACCCAGTCCCACATCGCCAGGTCGAAGTGCTCCTGCACCCTGGCGTCGTTGAACACCATCCTGGCGAGCGCGGTCTTACCCACGCCGGCGGCACCCGTGACGGCCAGCACCTGCGCGTCCCGCTGGTCGCGCTGGCCCAGCAGCAGCTCCACCGTCGCCTCCACGTCGCCGTCCCGGCCCACCACCCACCCGGGGGTCGTGTTAGTTGTCTTTAGGATCTAATGGAGTAGACCAGTGGGGTTTTGACTTTAGCATTTGGAAGTAAACAGATCCTACAACAAGATTTACTAGAGATCTGTAGAGAGAGGGGGAGAGTGAGGGGTGTGTGCAGACCGTCCGAAGGTAGAGTGGTGGCGTTAGAGCTGGGGCCGGTGCCGGCCATCTCGTTCGTCGGTGATGTTCTGCTCACTGGCAGCGATGGTCGTGGAAGAGGAAGAAGATGCGGTGACGGAGTGGTGGCGCGGTCCAGTGACGGCGGCGGCGGCGCTTCCTGTCGCTGGCTGCGTCCCTCTCTTGTGATCGGGATTAGAGTTGTAGGTGAGGAAACTGGCGGCTCAGGTGAACCTCGTGTCGAGTGCCCCGGCCTCCATTTCTCTTTTATATGCGTAGTGCAACGGGGGCCCGCCAGCCATGGATGGACTGGACGCCCCCGATCAGGGCGCGAGTTCAAGGTCAAGAAGGCCGTTGGATCTTCTATGGATAGGAGATCAATCTAACATTCTCTCCCTTAATCTCAACATTTACTTTAACCTTTGACTTTAACACTTTTCACTTTACTAGTTGAGTGCCCGTGCGTTGCAACGGGAGTAACAGTAATTTTCACGAGATGTTTGGTATTGTCCAAGGATTATCACCAAATTAAAATCAATATATCCATGTATTGATGTATCTCAATTCGTTGTTTTTTGAAGGAAACTTCATATATGATACTCAAATATGCAGACCCATGTTGCCCAACTAAACCTCGTAGTCCTGGTCAGGATCCGGTCCAAAACTGAGTTTGCAATTCTCTGTCTCAACTCTCTTACCACCAAAGTAAGTGACTTTCATATCAAAGTGCCACTTTCATGCAACAACTGACACTAATGGATCATCATAAATATACCTTCGTAACTATTATTTTTTGTTATATTGTGAAACTTGTTAGTTAGCAATCAATGGAGATTGTAAGCAAGGGACGAGCATGTTCAGTTTTGAAAATATAAGCTATCTCAGTTGCATACATTGGATACCTTGCTAGTCACTGAACAATAGTGGCCCTGTTCGGCAGGCTGTTTTTTGGCTTATAAGCCGGCTGTGGCTGATTTGCTGTGAGAGAAAAACACTGTTCCACGGCTGATAAGCCGTGCTGATAAGCTAAAAAGACCTATCAAATCAAAATGTTAGAACAGCCATATAGTGACCGCTAGCCGCTCTAGGAGAAAACAGGTCACCGCCCTCTAGGTCAACAACCTGTTTTCCTACAGCTTCAGGTGAGCCCAACACTTGCAGTCTCATGCTCCTAACCCAAACCCACACGCTCGGTGGAGAGCATGACCGGCACACTGTACCGTTTCAGAATAAATAACTTAAGCATAACTGAATGATCATATTATTCAGAAAAGTATATTTCAACAACATCGACATGTAGTTTAATGTACACAATCTATTTAAATTGCATTGAGGAAGTCTCAGTTCATTTCTTATTTCAATTCAATCCATTGCCTCAAGGACCAGATGTCTACATTGCTGATAGTAGCACTTCTTGCACATCAAGATAAAAGGATATCAGATAACACAAATATCTGTTACTGACACCAGTAATTATGAAGTATATGGCCCAACAGGGTGTTTAGATCAAACATTTAGCAAGAAAGGGGAAAAATGAATAACCCTATGTAAATTTGAAACTTACAGGGTCTGCAACACATATAGGCATGCAACAACAGGTCAGTGGTGTTATATGCATTGGCTTTGGTAGGCTACCCCAATACACTAATATTATGTAAACCAGTTCAAGTTATAAATAGATATCAAATTAACAGCTATCTACATGTAGCAGATAATTTTTTATCTATATGGCATTTTAACCTAGTACAACCCTTTGATTTGATTCATTGCAACCAAATCAAACATCACATAACCAACGCTCACAACTTACGGAGGCCTTCCTATTCAAATCCGAGGGAGATTGGAGCCTCACCTTGGGACTGGAGGGTGTTTCCTGGCACGAGAGTCCTCGGCGTTGTTGTCGTAGACGCGCAAGTTGACGTCGCAGCCTTGAAGGTGAACCGAAGTGGTAGCTCGAATTCCATCCTTTCACTAAATTTCACTAAATTTGTGAAAATGAAAGATCAAATGCTAACTCAAAGTTCAAAGGACAAAAACCTGTGTTAGCATAGCAATTAGGCAAGTATTTATCAATGGCTAACTGAAGTAAATCATCACCAATCAAGAAAAATGAACCTTCTTTTGTCTCGGGGTTGCTAGATCACCCACTATTATTGATGATTTCTTTATGATTCGCCTTTCCAGTAGGAATAATTTTTTTTGTAAGGACAGAGAAACCATGCATTTATCTCCTTTTATCGCATAACAAGGATTTTTCTATAAGCCAGTTAGTCTAGCACAGGGAACAAAATGCTATTTTGATAATGATAATAAGTCCATCAATCCTCAGTCTTTTTTTGGGTCATCTTGTCATTATTATCAGGAAATGCAAGTCGAACTTATAACATGTTGCTGCATTGGGAGATCATTACAAATCAAATTCGCTCATGACAAAAGTAAAATGAACTGAAAACTGAGACTCCACAATGACCAACAAATCGCAAAACGATATTCATTATTCATTCTCTATCCAAATATATGACTAAAGCCTATCAATCTGACCTCAAATTGTTGATAGCATTGCTTCATATTAAATCAATTTACACATTCACATGTTTCAGCCTTTACTAAATCACAGCTACACCTGCCTTGAGCATAATATCTAAGAGTAGCTACGTGAACAGGAGGTAAGTTTGAAGTACTTCTTCCTTAACAAAATAATAAAGTATGTTATGTGTGTCCAGCTTAATAAATCAATCTTCCACAAATTTCTATCTTGATTAAAAATACAAGTGTAAACAATTTATTAAACCAACACTACATACATGAACTGTGTGCTGTCAACTTACTTCTCGCAAGGATTGACAATGGCAACTCTTTTGGGCTTAGTTCCCCTGCCATTTACCTGAATCTCTTCTGAACTTAATTTTGAATGTTCTATTTGGCTAGTAATTGGTAATCCTTACCACTGTGGAGAATCCTATTCTACGCAAAGATCTTTCTTCATCAAGGACAGACAACTGAAGGATAGATGGAAAATGCTAGAAATTTCTAAATTTTCCTGAAAAATGCATAGCATATTTTAATAGCAGGACATTACCAATATCAATCCAATAATATTTGTTTTCTTTTCATAATAAACAGGAACTCTGCTATGCCCTTTCTCAAGTACCTCTTGCATCAGATTCCTGTGTGAAAGAGAATGACACAGTTTGTTAACAACAATTCTGCATAACTGCAGCATGCTGTTCAAGTCCTAGAATGAGATATGACGTATTACCTGTCAAGTTTTGCATTTATATCAATTGCAAATGTTTGACACAAGGATGTCATAGCATCTTTAGCTTTCTTTTCAGTCAGTTCAAGAGCTCCAGCTATTATGGTAGTTTCATCATGTGTTAATTCTCCACCTTTGCCAGCCTGTTTCAGTTACAAACAAGTAACATAGCTAAGATAACGTAAACTTTCATACACGTGCAAACTTTCATGCCTCACAAAATCTATGCCATGACATCCTTGCTAAATGTGTCTGGATAGAATAAATGTAACACATCTATTAAGTCGATCAGCTGCATTCTAGCGTCTAAGATATATGCCCAAACCAGTAAAAAGATGTTTATAGCACATAACTTCGTTCGATATTCCAAGTAGGCATCATTTATTGTGTTCCATTGAACACACATCCACACCAGCAAATCATCCACAGATCCACTAATGACTCTCAAAACAAAATTATATTGTATTATCCGCTTTGAAAGCCTAAACATCGAGCTCACATAACCGTATGGTAGTGGTCTAAATATATTGTCATCTTATGCCTTCTGTTTTCACAAAACCCCTGCTTGTTCCAGTACCCTTCAGCCACTCTTCTCCTAAGCATTGGACTCACTAAATTACATACCTTGTTGCATCCTTATTGTTGACACAGATAAGGCTGCAAAATGATTGCTAAACTTTGACAAATGAAGTAGAAAGGTAACAAACTATGATAAGCTGTATAATCTAACTTGACAACCATCATAAGTTGGCTGTGATGAGTTGGAATAGCTCAATATCCTCCTTGCTTAAATATGCACATCAGATATGGAAGACTTCATGGATCCATTTGAAGAAGACTTATTTGCCAATACCAAGCATACAATTCTGTTCTTATACGAGATGCTTGAATCAAGCAACCAAGCTTTAAACTAACACATCACACAATATTTTCCTGCAATACCTTCTAAAGTACGAATGTGCTATGTAGAGACTGTGGTTAGCCAATGCCCATGTGATTGTTTCCTAGCGGGAGCATACAGAGATCATGCCGAAAGCTACAGATAGATAGAAACACAAATACACTATGGGCAAGGCCAAGATCAGTCTAGATTCACAGCAGAGGAACATTTGCATGATAGACTTGCTACCTAGGAGACAACATAATTGGTATACCTCGTTCCCATGCATAGTGACAAGTGTCTTCAGTTCAGCTCTACGGAAGAGAGCTGTCTGACCATGACCCACCAAATAGTCCAATAGCTGAAACAGAGGAAATTTTCAGTCCACATTATATATTGGAGAACTCGTCAAGTATTGCTAATACACTATCAGGGAGTACGCCTGTTACCTTGCTTATAGGATAGGCAATAGGAAAGCAGATCCAAACAAGCACACGAACTAATGGAGCAACTGAAGCACCAATAGCCAGCCCATAATGTGAGCAGATGGACTGTGGTAAGATCTGTTCATACCAAAATATTAGCGCATGATACCAAACTCAACACATGAAGCTGAGCATCCGTAAGTGAAAATTGGATGATTCACCTCACCAAACAGCAGAATCAGTGTCACTGATATCAAAATCGCACCCCAAGCAGTCACCAAGCTATCAAGGAATATGGGCAAAGCCTATTCACAGACAAGCATATCATCACAACTTATTTATAATGGGGTTTCAAACTTTTGTAATCAAAGAGTCACTGGAAGCATAGAGCAGCACCTCCATTGCGCCAGCATTGCAGATTAGAAGAGTGCATAGCAGAAGGTGCTGGTTCTTCACAACAGGTAAAATCTTAGCTGCAACAAAGAAACATAGTGTCATACTGTCAGTACTGCTGAAAAAAGGCATCCAAGGCAATAATTCGCATTAGATATTTCCTGCAGTTTACCTAATAGAAATTTAATACTTTTTCATCAGATTCTGCAAATAATATATATCCTAGGAGTCATCTCCAACCATTTCAATGTGACAAAATCTCACGGATATCAAACAAACCTAACCGAAGACATATTTTGCTTTCTACTAAAAACCACAACCTCGCACATCATTTCCTAACAATATACTGTAAGTCTCACTTGAGAAGAAGAACAGGAAGACTTCTCTGCTCTTTTCAATGTCTCTTCTTATATGTATAAACATTCAATTGCTTGAGCAAAATGAAAAGAAAATAGCATAATTTCACCAACAAAGATGAACATCATCTACGAGGACATCAAATTAAGGGGAATCCCGAGCTATCTGATCTTTACGCAGCAAAATTAACAGCACCTTTGATCTTGACAAACACAATCTGCTCGTGAACAGACTACTTGCATGCATCTATACCAATCGAATTCATTCACAGATTAAATCAACTATGAATTCACTTCACTGACTAAATCAAATACTGAAAACCTGAATCTCGGCCAAGATGACCACGAACAAGATTTGGGGCTACTTGCATGCATCTGTACCAATCGAATTCATTCATAGAAGCCTTAAATCAACTACGAATTCATTTCACACTATTTGCAGGCATCTGACACACTAAAATCAATTACGTACCATGGAAGTCGGTGGTGCTAGGGAGGAAATCGGTGGCGGCGCGGCGACAGTGACAAGGAAATTGGCATCTTGCAGCTGCGCTGGCTAGCCCGCGTCCTTTCCCTCCTCTGCCGGAGCCGAGCCACCCTGTGCTGCCGGTGTCGGGTCTGTGTCCAGCGGTGGAACACGGAGTGGAGATGTCCGCTTGGCTCTGCTCCATGGGAAGGGAAAGGGGAAGACGGAGCAGGAAGAATGGCGTGAGGAAGGCCGAAGCACCGCTAGGTGCGTGTGACTGGGCGCGGGGCGAAGCAGCTCCGGCATGGCAAATCAGCGGCGGTGGCGACACAGGCGAGGAAGTTGGAGGCGCCGATGGCGTAGTCGAGGACGCCGTCTTGGGGCTACGCCGATTGCGCCCGCACCCTTTCCATCCTCCGCCAGATGCGTGCTGGCCCGTGCTCTCCACCGGCACAGGATCCGTCGGCAGAAGCACAAAGAAGATGGCCGGCGCTGGATCTGCCCAACTGCTCGGTTCTGCTCCACGGGGAAAAGGAAGAAAATAGTGGGGGCATGGAGCACTGAATCGAAGCAGGCGGGACGGATTGGGGGCGGAGGCGGAGCTAGGCGTCGTGCCTACACCTGTAGTATCTAATCTGAACACGGTCTCCGCCGGCGACATCTAGGCCGGGACCTCGGCGTCACGGAGCAGGGAGAGCGGGGCGAGAGCGCGCGGTTCGGCGACCTCGGCGGCAGGGAGCTGGGGAGCGGGGCGGGAGGAGGTAGGAGACGTGCGTGAGTGGAGGGCGGTTCTGCTGGGCGAGACGAAGCGCGCGAGGCGGGGTTGTTTAGCGCGGGGTGATTACGGAGGGGGCGGGGCGATTAGTTGTTAACTAAGACGATAACATTTGAGTCTTTTTAGTTGTAGAGACTCGTTCCATCACAGATAAGTGCATAGAGCATGTTTTATCGTCACGGTCAATCGCCGATGGATTTGACAGCTACAATGCACATCTCTGATCTGAAACGGTTACTTTAACTTTAGGCCCTTTTATAGTCCAGGAGTCATAGGCTTTTCCTTAAACCCATGCCGGCTATATGTTCTCTGAACACGTTGGGTGGTAAGCCTTTTGTAAGCGGATCCGCGAGCATCTTTCCAGTACTTGTATGCTCAAGATTTATAATTTGATCTCGGACTTTATCCTTCACAACATAATACTTTTATGTCAATGTGTTTGGCAGCACCACTTGACTTATTGTTGTGAGCATACTGTACTGCTGGATTATTATAGCATTATAACTTTAGTAGTTTATGTATGATGTCGACCACCTTCAAACCGAGTATGAACTTTTTCAGTCAGTTCACCTGCCCCGTTGCCTTATAACACGCTACAAACTCGGCATACATTGTGGACGATGTAATGACGGTTTGTTTTGAACTTTTTCATGAAATTGCTCCTCCTGCGAGAGTGAACACATATCCAGACATAGATTTTCTATCATCTCCCGCATAATCAGAATCCGAATACCTCACTATTTGGAGAGAATCTGATTTTCTGTACGTCAGCATGAGGCCTTTCGTACCTTGCAAATATCGCAAGACTTTCTTTACCAATTTACAGTGTTCAATCCCTGGATTACTTTGAAATCTGCCAAACAACCCAGTAACAAAAGCTAAGTCAGGACGCGTGCACACTTGAGCATATTGTAGGCTTCCGACAGCAGAAGCATATGGAACCACTTTCATTTGATCGAGCTCGTATTGGTTCCTAGGGCATTGAAAATCCCCGTATCTATCGCCCTTAACTATGGGTGCAGGTGAGGCACTACATTTATGCATACTGAATTTCTTTAAGACTTTTTCTATGTATGTCTTTTGTGATAGTCCTAATACCCCTTTACTTCTATCTCGGTGAATCTCTATGCCCAAAACAAATGACGCTTCACCAAGATCTTTCATATCAAATTTTGAGGATAAAAACTTCTTTGTCTCCAACAGTAGACCGACATCACTACTAGCAAGTAAGATATCATCTACATACAGGATTAGGAAGATAAACCTTCCCTTCTTAAACTTTGTATAAACACAATTATCTTCAACATTTTCTTTAAACCTAAAATTTCTTATTGTTTTGTCAAACTTCAAGTACTATTGTCTTGAAGCTTGCTTTAACCCATAAATCAACTTCTTTAGGCGACATCCCATTCGATCTTTTCCTTCCATGACAAAACCTTTCTGTTGTGCCATGTAAACATTTTTCTCCAGATCCCCATTTAGAAATGTCGTCTTCACATCCATCTGATGTAACTCTAAATTGTAATGTGCCACTAATGCCATTATAATTCTGAAGGAATCGTTACATAAAACTAGAGAGAATGTCTCATTGTAATCAATCTCTTCTCTTTGCGTAAAACCTTTTGCCACAAGTCGCGCTTTAAACCTTTCAATATTCCCTTGTGAGTCATGTTTTATTTTGTAGACCCATTTACAGCCTACTGTTTTGGCTCCTTTAGGAATAGGTTCTAAGTCCCAAACTTTGTTGGTACTCATTGACTTTATTTCATCTTTCATGGCCTCAAGCCACTTTGATGAATTATCGCTTCTTATGGCTTCTTCAAATGAAGTGGGATCACCCTTCATTTGAAATTCTTCAGTGTTGTACACTTCATAATCATCAGGTATAGCTGATCTTCTAACTCTTTGAGACCTTCTCGGGGCCTCCACATTTGGCACATCTCCTGTTTGAGGCTGTTGTTGCTCCCCTCATCTGTGGCATCAGTTTGTATAGGACCATGAGAAACAGGTTCCTCATCATCATTCGCTGTCGCCATAGGAGAACTGACAACAGGTGTTTGCACTACAGTGTCCTACACCGTTGGTGTAACAAGAACAGGTAGTTCAAAGAATGGTTCCTGAATCATCAGAGTGGGCACACATACCCGCTTCTCCTCAAGAATAATTTCTCGAGCTACCATGCTCCCCCTCATCATTTCATCCTCTAAGAAAATAGCATGTCTCGTTTCTACAAACTTAGCGTATCTGTCTGGACAGTAGAAACGAAAACCTTTTAACTTTTCAAGGTAGCCAATAAAATGGCAACTCACTGTTTTGGATTCTAGCTTCCCTATATTTGGGTTGAACACTTTAGCCTCAGCAGGACTCCCCCACACACGTAAATGTTTTAGTGAGGGTACTCTTCCTGTCCACAACTCATACGGTGTTTTGGGTACCGATTTACTTGGTACTCTATTGAGGATATGAATAGCGGTTTTTAACGCCTCCATCCATAGACTCAATGGTAAGTTACAGTAGCTCATCATACTACTCACCATATCCATCAGAGTACAGTTACGTTTTTTGGCTACTCCATTCTGCTGAGGTTCACCCAGTGTAGAATACTGGGCTACTATGCCATTCTCCTATAAGAACCTTATAAATGGTCCAGGAACTTGGCTATATAGGGTATGCCGACCGTAGTACTCCCACCACGATCAGATCGGACTATCTTAATCTTTAAATTGTGCTGATTTTCAACTTTAACCTTAAATATCTTAAATTTATCTAACGCTTCTGTTCTTTCTTTAATTGGATAAATATAGCCAAAATAGGAGTAATCATCTGTGAATGTTATGAACGAGTCATAACCATCCACACTTTTCATAGGAAAAGGACCATAAATGTCTGTGTGGATTATCTATAGAATTCTTGTGCTTCGTTTAGCGTCCTTTTTAATGTTCTTTGTGTATTTTTCCTTAATACATTCTCTACATTGTTCAAGTCTGAGAGCTCTAATGGAGGAAGAATTTCATTCTTAACTAGTCTCTCTATTCTCCCCCTTGAAATATGGCCTAAACGACAGTGCCATAATTTCGACGATGCATCATGAGTTCTCTTTCGTTTTCTATTCGCATTCACAGACGAGGATACGTTCTCATTCGCATCACATACGAAATTCACATTTTCACGAAGTGATAACAAATAAAGATCTTCCTTTTGAAAAGCAAGACCAACACATTCATTATTACACAATATCTCACATTTGCCATCTCTAAAATGGCAATTAAATCCATCATTGTCCAAACACGACACACTAATTAAGTTTCTCTGTAATGAAGGAACAAATAAAACATCTCTAAGTGAAAGAATGAATCCATCAGCGAGCTCTAGAGAGAAATTGCCAACAATTTCGACATCTGCTTGGACTCTATTGGTGACTTTAACGTGTCTTTTGCTTCTTTGCGTAGTCCTCGTCGAACGGAATCCCTGTAAAAAATTAGCAACATGGACAGTTGCACCTAAGTCAATCCACCAAGTAGATTTCAAATACTGTACATACAGGGATTCATTTATGAATGTAATAATGTTCTCACATTTCTTTGCCATGACCATCTTTAAGAATTCAGGACAATCTTTCTTATAATGTCCCTCCTTCTTGCAGTAGAGGCACTAATCTTTATTCACTACAAATTTGTTCTGCTGAGGCTGATGCTGTATGGGACCCTTGCCCTTTGGCTTTGAGTGAGAGTTGATATTGGCATTGAAATTCTTTTTCTTATTATCTTTAACAAAACTGAGAGTACCACCATTGGCGACTTTTGTTCTTTCTTCTTCTTGCACACACATTGCCATACAACGTTCTAGATCCCATTTTTTGGGCTGAATGTTGTAATTGACAACAAATATGTCAAACTCTTTTGGTAAAGAAGCAAAAATCACATGGACAAGGAACTCTTCCTTAAGAGCCAGATCCATTGGTTTGAGCTTATTGTTCAAATGATTCATCTTTGATATGTGCTCTCTAATGCCGTTGCTATTTCCACCTCCAGTATACTTTTCTGTCATTAGTTGCTTTATCAGCTGAGTAACATATGTCTTTGAAGAGCCATAGAACTGACTCTTTATTCTTTCCAAGTACTCTGTGACAGTGTCACATTTTTGGATTGAGCCCATTATGGTAGGCTCAATCGTACTCTTTATGACAGCTACACACTTTTTATTGATATTGACCCACTTTTGCTTTTGCAGGTCATATGCCATGTGTATGGGAGCATGGTCCCTCTCTCTTTTGTCAATCAACATCAGACTCATTAGTCTTCCTCACCGGTGCCACAGGCTCAGTGGGGCACGGTGTGGTGACTACCCAGTCCACCTCAGCCAAGACAAAAGTGAGGTCAATCTTCTTCTTCCACTCGGTGTAGTTATCACCTTTGAGTGGAGGAATATCTTTAATAAAGCCCATGAGGGAGTAACCTCCTAAAATCATAATTCATGTAAAGTGAGAACATAATTATAACAACAATAATTGAATGCTTTAGTTCCAACATTGGTCAAAATTAAAATATACAATTTATCTTTTTACATTAATTATACATCACCGTTGGACAGAAATAGAATCAATGCATGACAAAAACTATAATAACATCATGATACTGCTATTAATCAACATTGGTCAGAATAATAACAATATTATAATCATCTAAAATTTTATCCATTTTCAAAATTAAATTCTCCCGTTGGTTCGAATTTAATAATGAAATTAACATCTATAAGTACGCAGCGGAAACAAGAATGAAATTTTCGTGATAATATTTTCCATAAGCAACTTTACTGTTTACTGAACAAAAAATATCGTTGGATAAATTTTGTACAGAGATTTGCATCAAATTCAATTCAAATTCTTTAAATACATCAAAATTTGCTTCTAGAAAAAAAAACAAAAGAAAAAACGTCATTTGCATTTGGCTCGATGACCAGAACCGGCCCAAAGGCCCAGCCGCGCGTGCCACGCTCACTTACATGGCCCGCGGCCTCACTCGCACAGCGCACACGCTGGCTCCTCGTGCCCAGGCCGCAACCTGGGCCTGGGCCGGGAAAGTGTTGCCCCGCCTAGGCCACTTTTGGCCTGAGAGATCGCGACCGTCCATCTCAATCCGACGGTTCAGCGGGCATCTCGGCAAGACAAAAACAGCGGCCGACTTTCTCTCCAAACCCTAGACCTCATTTGCTTCTTCCTCTCTAGCTCTTGCACCGCGGCAGAGCATCAGCTCTCGCCCATGGCAGCCGGAGGAAATTGGTGGCGCCACGCGGAGCAAGTCCGGCCGAGCTCCTCTTCCTCCTCCTTTCTTTTCTCTTCCCTTTCTCTTCTCACGTCCGCGGCCAGCCGCCGGCGATGCCGGACGACAGATCGAGCGCGAGGCAGAGAAGGTGGCGGCGCCACCGCGGAGCTCCTTGCCGGCGTGTGCGCTCGCCCTAGGCTGAACGCGCCACCATCAAGGGCTTTGCGACAGTGCCCATGATCCCGCTGAAAACACGCGGTGGCGTGACCCCGTCGGCGGCAACTCGAGTACTCGTGTCCCGCACAACGGCGGCAACTTTCACGGCGAAGGTGAGCCTCAGGCAGGCTGTTTCTTCCTCCCCGTCCACATTCATCCGAGGTTATGGTTAGGGTTAGGACGAGATCCGAAACTAATTCGAACTCCCCTCCTTCTAATTACTTTTATCACGACTGATCCATTTGAATCGGCCATTTTTCTTTCTATTTTCAATCCCAAGTCCGATCTACTACCATTATAGGCCTCAGATACCAATGTTAGTTGTCTTTAGGATCTAATGGAGTAGATCAGTGGGGTTTCGACTTTAGCATTTGGGAGTAAATAGATCCTACAACAAGATCTACTAGAGATCTGAGAGGTAGAGAGAGAGGGAGAGTGAGGGGTGTGTGCAGACCGTTCGAAGGTAGAGTGGTGGCGTTGGAGCTGGAGCTGGAGCTGGTGCCGGCCATCTCGTTCGTCGGTGATGCTCTGCTCACTGGTAGCAATGGTCAGGGAAGAGGAAGAAGATGCGGTGACGGAGTGGTGGCGCGGTCCAGTGACGGCGGCAGCGGTGCTTCCCGTCGCTGGCTACGCCCCTCTCTTGTGATCGGGATTAAGGTTGTAGGTGGGGAAACTGACGGCTCAGGTGAACCTCGTGTCGAGTGCTTCAGCCCCCACCTCTCTTTTATATACGGAGTGCGACGCGGGCCCGCCAGCCATGGATGGGTTGGACGTCCCCGATCAGGGCACGAGTTCAAGGCTCGAGAAGGCCGTTGGGTCTTTTATGGATAGGAGATCAATCTAACAGGTCGTACATCAGCGAGGTCGTCTACCGGAACAAGGCCTCCGACGCCTGCGCGGCGTCCAGCAGGCCGCTCTTGTACACCACCCGAACCACCGCCTGGACGCGCATCAGCGCCCTCTGCACGTCCCTGGCCGCGGCAAGCCGAACCAAGGCATGTTCTGAAGGGTCAAGTACCTCAGCGCCCTGCGCGCGCGCCGCCGGCGTCTGGGACTGATGGTCGTCCTCGAACTCGCGGCGACGGCGCTCGAAGCCATCAAGGACGCCCTCGGCATCCGCCGCGACTCTCCTAAAGGCAGGGGCGGACCCACAGGGTATGCCAGGTGGGGCACGACATACCCTGTGGGGCAGGCTTGTACTCAACTCTGGACTAGTATAAGTTTAGATAATAAAATTTGCTAGTGAAGTTATAGAACTTCTTGTAGGTCCAATGGTAAGGCTCTTGTTTTGTGACCAAGAGATCGCTGGTTCAATTCTTTGCAGCCTTGTTTTGCATTTTTGTTTTTATTTTCCATTTCTACGTTCCTTTAAAAATTAACCATAGATATCTTGTTGTGTCCCGTGAAACTTTAGTTGTGAGTAGTTTTAATTTTAATTTTTGAACTTTTATTCCCTCTCAATATTAATAAGTATATATGAAGGAGTCGATCCACGCCCTGACGGCGAGGCCCCACGCGCCCACCGCCCCGGCCTTCGCCTCGACGCGGGACAGGAAGGCCCGCCCGGTCATCAGCTCGAGCTCCAGAATGTTGCGGTCGAACTCCACATCGTCGAAATCGAAACGCGGCATGGTGGACGAACGACGAAGGTAGCTTAATTATCGTTTCAGCCTTTCAGGTTGCAGGACGACGGTGAGGTCGATGAGTCCTGGCTACCCTTGGACTCCGGTGGCTGCGGCAGGGAATCGCCGGCGATGGACAGGACGGGGCAGCGAAGCTACTTTTTTGTAGATGGCAGCGCGACTCCGGCCGCTTCGTAGTCGGGTCGGACGGGCGTCCGACGTGCGCACGGTTTCCGTTTCCGGGCAGGAAACACTTCGCTTGGCAAAAGCAATGCCGAATAGAAGTAGGCCAGGAGCCGGGCCAGCCCACTAGGCGCATTGATAGCCCACGATCCCGGCATAGGCCTTGATCACGCCTGCATCTAACTGGGCATTGGACCGCCCGTCAACAATCCAGTAAGAGTGGGCCGTTTGAGAAACAAGGGAGGAGGAGAGGCCTTGATCACCCGCTGCCCACCGTCACAATCGATCGGGCTGACTGGCCCCGTTGACTTGTTAGGCCCGCGCTCGCGCCTGAGTAATACACTAACCTGAGGATATATGTTGCTAAAAAAAGAACTAACGGCAGGATATATATATACTTTTTTTTTGCGGAAAAACCTCATGATATATACTAACGATAACACCAACTGGTCTGTGTGCAATATTAGCAGTTTGTCTTTGGTTAGCAAGGTCACTGATGTCCGCCTACTTTGCTTTTTAGTTTATAGGAAGTGCAAGATATATCGTCTATCATATCCGTATGTTGCAAGGCAAATAAACACAGTTTGTCATTAGCATGCAGGCGACCACTCCAACTCAAGACAGTTTGATAGCCCATGGCCCCACGATCCCGGCACAGGCCTTGATCACGCCTGCAACGTGCTATATATCTTCGTAGGCGACCACTCCAGGCCAAATAAACACAGTTTGTCAAGATATCGAAAAATCACATCCACAACGGGGTGGGCGCATACCCTGTATCTCCCACAGTCCAAAGTGCCTTTATTATTCATGCTAGCTCCCACGGCTCCCAATGCCACACACCTGGCGGCGCGACCCTTCCCCAGCAGCTGTGACCCTCCCCCGGTGGCGCCCTTCTCCTGGTGGCGTGCCCTGGCGTGCGTAGGCCACGATCCTCCCCCAGCTCCGGCCCCCTCTCCCCCTGCGGCGGTGACCCTCCCCGGACGGCGCCCTCCCCGGTGGCGCAATTCCGGGCCTAGGCAACCCCTCCCCCAACACCGGTTCCTCAGGTAGGGCCCTCCCCGGCGCATAGTTGCTCCTCCTCCCAACACGGCACGCCACGGCGGAGCCCCGACATCTTTTTGGTAGACCTACACAAATCACAGAGCAAACTGAGCCATAGGATAAGGGTTGCACCCACCCCCCTGTGGAAATTGCAAGTTGGTCAAGGTATGTCATCGATTATATCTGTCTCCTTACTACCACTCTCATGGTTTCCAATCTGCTGCCACCTCTTGCGATGGCTGCCAGCTCCAACAGCATGGCCACATCAACGATGGAAGGTTTGGAGCTAGGCTGCGTCCACAAGTGTTGCGATGTAGACGTTCCCTACCCATTTGGCATTGGCAACGACAAGTGCTGTTCTTGCCAGGGCCAGTTCAGCCTCACATGCAACGAGACCTTTGATCCTCCAAGACTGCTATATAAGGGCGACATCCGAATCCTCAACATCTCGTTGGAAGTCGGTGAGATGTCGTTCCAGTTTCATATGTCTGCTACAACTCTTCCCATAGAGTTGATTCATTGTCATACCGCATCCACTACTTCTTTGAAAACCAATTGTGGAAGGTATGTCCAATTCTGGAGGGTATGTCACGATTAGTGACAGGAAGGAGGGGGCAAAAGCCCCCCTATGTTTAGAGTACCGCTTTAGTTATTTTCAGTTGGTCAAGGATGATGCTAATCTTTACGGGCAGCAAAATAGCTCATCCGATGAATGTTGTCCAAAAAAAATTATACTGCGATATACTGATATGACCTGACCCATTCGAAGGTGATGGTGACATTACCAGATTGTGTCTGCCTATCCGTATTCACCTGATCAAATTGTAGTGGATCGGTGATGGAGAACCCAGTTGTTAGGCTACCATGGATGAAAATGACGTCATACTCGCAGGACACATTGGCACTAAACCTAGAATTTTTACCCCATAGGTGGCCACACAAAATCATCCTGTGCTCCCGCTTGAGGATGCCTTGGGGTCATAGAACATCAAGTGAAACTACACAGGAGATGAAGTTAACTATTCCACATCAAAATGGACACAATTGAATTAATTTGTAGTTTGAGACCCAACAAAGAAAAAGTAGGAAATGGTTACCCAGAGTCCACTATTGTGGGGGCATTTTTTTTATAGGAGATGAAGTTAACTGATAGGATATCACTGCCAGTGTCGACCTGGACGTGGTAGCGTTTTCGGTGGTATTCCGGTCTTGATCTCCGTGAAGTACAACTTGCGCGCGCCCGGACTGGCCCAATAATCTCAACAACGTAACCAAATCAAGCACTCACAGGGAAATCTTGATCTATAATTTCTATAACTTGTGATAGATTACAGATTTTTAACCCCTTGACCAGCAAGTATTCCAAGATCATTTAATTTACGACATATCATAAGACTATCAGTGTTGCACCGGATGTGTTACTGCTGCAGGTCTTAGCCGTTGCCTGGGAGGAACGTGCTATATATCTTCGTAGCTAGGCGATCACTCCATGCCAAATGAACACAGTTTGGCAAGATATATCGTCGATCATATCTGTCTGTTGCAAGCCAATTAACCACAGTTTGTCATTAACATGCAGGCGAGCACTCCAGGTCCAAGGCAGATGATCGATGGAGTCCTGCGTCGTACCTACGTCGACGACGGTGCAAATGAGCAAATTAAAGCCGGACAGGACACCACCGTCCAACGGCGGTGGCCATATATATATATATATATATATATATATATATATATATAGTTGGCAAAAAGAGCCAAAAAAAAGTTTGCGCAGTACCCGTCACATCGAATCTTTGGATGCATGTATGGAGCATTAAATTTAGGTAAAAAAATAACTAATTGCACAGTTTGTCTGTAAATGTCGAGACGAATCTTTTAAGCCTAGTTAGTCCATAATTAAATAAATTTTGCCAAATAACAACGAAAAATACTACATGAATTTACCAAAAAAAAAATTCGTCATCTAAACAGACCCATAGCAACGCCACTAGCGGGCGGTCAACAGCGAACCACCACAGGCAGCCGGCGCCGAACGCAGGCCGCGCGGTTTCGTCATCCCCGGCTGATGGCAGTTGGTGCAGTTGAAGCCTCCAACGTACTAACTCCAAGGCAGGGCAAGGGCTGAAGGGGGTCCAGAATTGTTGTTGTCGACGAAAAACCGCGGAGCGCGGAGGCAAAGGTTTGGTTAATTTGGTCGGCTAGATTGATTGACGATCGTCGTGTGTTTACTCGCTACTCCTATATTTGTTTGATTGATTGCTTGCTTGTTTCTGATGACGGCGACGTAGTACGTCCGATGCATGCATCTCATCTCATTATTCTCATCAGACCAACGCCGCCCATCCCATGCTCTCTCTCTAACTAACTAGCTAAGCATTAGTTAAGCCACACCTGTGTGTTTTCTAGGTGGTCCAAGGCAGATTCTCCTTTGGCTAGTTTTAATTAAGGCCTGAGTTTGATTCTCGATCGGCTGCCCGTCACGAGTTGACTGATTGTCTGATGACGGCGAGTCCGTTGACGTACTTGTTAGGCCGTCGCGCGCTAGCTTCACGTACTCATCACAGTGTCAATGGGAGCAGTGCGAGGATCTTCTTATTAGAAGTAATCCCCTGTTCGGCTGAGCTTATCAGCACGGCTTATCAGCCGTGGAACAATGTTTTTCTTTCACAGCCGGCTTATAAAAAAAAACAGCCTGCCGAACCGGACCGATCTCCTGTAAAGTGAACCAGGCACCCGTAGATGCAAGTGAGCATGTGCAGGCGCTGCTAGTAGGACGTACATGCAGCGACAAAGCAGTCGAGTGTACGTACTGTACGCTCCAACCAGAGTCCAAAGGCAAGCTCAGCATCGGGAGAGCTAGCTAGAGAATAGCTACCCCAACCCTACCCAGATCTCGGCAGATCGATGACTTTCCAACCGAAACAGCTACTAGTAGCTACCCAACACAACGTCCCAACAAGTGTCCTGTTCTATAGCGCTAATTTTACAGCGAATGTATAGTGTTTTTCTCTTAAAAAAATTTAACATAAGCATAGTATAAATCAAATTTCAGACAAACGAAACAGGGAAGGAAGGACAAAGAGAGCAAATCCGTGCGTAGCGTATACTGCTGCTACTCTACACACACGGGCGGAGCTCTTTGGAGGTGAAGCTGGGCTCCTACCCCCTTGCCTGGCAACAATTTCTTAAGGCCCAATAGCCACCGCCCATTTTGGTACTCATCACGCTAAATATATATCTATACAACCATGTGGTATGAATATGTGGCTAATTATAAATATATATAATATAAGTATGAATGTATATATTAATGATATTATATGCATTGCTAGTTCATTTCTTGCGTTAATTACTGTTCACTAGGTTTTTTTTTTCCAAATTCGCCCCCCTTTAATTTGTCTCAAGCTCCGCCACTGTCTACACAGGTTGAGGGGGAACGGGCGCCGGCCACGGCCGGGCACGTGAGATTCATGCTGAATTGACCAAAGCCGTGGAGGCCAAGGTTGGCCGGCTCGCTCATTTGGGCATGTTTAGTTCCTAAAAATTTTGCTAAAAAACTACAGTAACGAATCTTGGACATATGCATAGAGCATTAAATATAGATTAAAAAATAAAACTAATTACACAGTTTAGCTGTAAATCACGAGACAAATCTTTTAAACCTAGTTAATCTATGATTAGACACTAATTATCAAATAATAATGAAAATACTACAGTGGTTTTTTGCAAAATATTTTGGGAACTAGACAAGCCCAATTGTCGTTTCGGTTCATCGCCGTGTATCTGACGATAGCGACGTACGTACCGATGCAGGCCAGCTGCAAACGGCAAGTGCAAGCTTCTATGGCCCATGCTTCTCTCTCCACCAGCATTGGTCGGGCTCGGGCCAGGCCGGGCTGGGCCAAAGTCTGACATAGATATACTTGCTGCTTAAGACTACCCGCACTCATGGACCTCTATATTCATCCTCTATACGTCCTGGTCAGCAAGATTCTCTCCTCTATACTCAATTCTTCCGTACCCATCCATCCTCTATATCATCCTCTATCCACTCTATCCACTATGAAACCCACTTATCACTTTATCTAAATATATTCATGTGTGATCTAGTTTTGAAGGATTTATTGAGACGAATTTAATGGTGCAATCGAAATTTAATTTGGATTTTTGGTTTGTGAGTTATAGCATTTTTTCCCTTTATTTAGCTAGTGGGGCCGCTACTATAGAGTATAGAGTAAGCACTGTACTACTCTAAATATAGAGTGAGAGAAAGGATAGAGTATTGTTTTAGAGTACCCAGTACAGCAGTTTTTACTCTATATTCCTACTCTAAAGCTTTAGAGTATCGTTTTAGAGTATCCACTGCGGGTAGTCTAACGCCGGTCCAATATAACCTCAACTGTTCGTCTAAACGGCCGTTTAGTCCGTTTAAACGGTGTTTAAACGGTAAACAGAAATCAACCGTGTTGTTTAGGCCCTAAACGATGAATTAAACGGTTGAGCCGTTTAAACCCGTTTAAACCATTCAATCCTGTCTAAATGGTCTAAAGAAAATCAGATTAAGTGTGATTAAATGAGCTAAACAACCATTTAATTCATAATTAAGTGAATTAAAAGACTACGTCTATCACAATCAACATGAAACTAATTAACATTGTAATTATATGAAGTGTTGTGGGATTAGATTTCTTCCAACAAAATTATTTGGTAGAATATTTGATTTTTACATGTGTAAATATGTATGGGTTCTAGCAAATTTTATTTTTACGTACATAAATATATATATTTTATTGTTATTATACAAAACCGTTTAGGCCGTTTAATTTTGTTTAAACACCGTTTAAACGGTCTAAACGCTAAACGAAAGGTGACTGACTGTTTACCGTTTAGCGTTTAGGAAAACATTGCCCCAATATAGGCAGGAAATTCAGGTCCTACTAGCGCGCTTGTGTCATTTTTACATCAATAAAAAAACAAATAATTAAATTTATCAATGCCACGGACCAATCCAAAATTTGTGGGGTCTGATTGATTATCTCTACCCAACTCCAACAGGTAGCTATTGTGTGCCAGCCTTCTTTTGCCGGGCTTTGGGTTTCAGCCCGTGGACTGCCCGGATCATGTCTACATGTAAGTAATCTTTGCATGCATGCCTTAGGCTTTCAATTACACAAGGGGATTTATTCAACACCTTATTTGAATCACTGCATAAAGAAAAAAAGGCCTAAAACCTAGTGTCCCCACAGTTGGTGTTTGTTTTCTCTTGAAAGATCAACCAATGTTCCTTCAGTAGGTACCTCAAGCACTGATCTCTGACCATATCATGATTATCCAAGACATATAAACACTGTTATCTTAATCTTAGATACCAGGTCACTACCATCCATGATCACCACGAGGTGGGCCCCTGGCCCCACGTGTGCCTCTGGTTAACTGCTTTCGGCCTCTCTCACGTCTCTGAATGCTGCTACAATAGTATATGGGTGTGTTCACTTCGCGAAAAGTGGTTGAAAAGTTACTGTAGCATCTTTCGTTGTTATTTGGCAAAATTTGTCCAATCATGGATTAACTAGGCTCAAAAGATTCGTCTCGATATTTACAGACAAACTATGCAATTAGTTATCTTTTTTTACCTATATTTAATACTCCATACATGTGTCTAAATATTTGATGTGATAGGTGGAAGAGGAAATATTTTGGGTTAGCATGTGAAGTGAACACAGCCTATACTCATGCTGCTCATGGGGTGCAGGCAGGCAGCAGCCAGGCGTCCTTAAAGAATTTTATTTCAGAGTGGCCTTAGGTGCATGCTGTTGCTGCTAATCTAATCTAATCTAATCTAATCTCTGCGCATCATGACCCCTGTCACTTTGCTTACACAAAAGAGGCCGGGTTAGGTGCTCTCAACTGAACAGGGGGACAACGCCACACATGATGCGGCCTGTATTTATTTAACATGATCCTTTAAGGTATATTTGTGATTTGTCACACCACCAATAAATTTCAATCCGGGACAGAAAGGCACATTCCCTTCCTTGCTCATTAATACCAAGATTATTGCTCTTATTCTTATATACAAATACATGCAGTAATATCTTATCTAGGTGCTTGGTTTCCTCTCTATCTCGGTCCTAGGAATTAAAAAAAAGATTATCAGTACTTGAGTGGTGTGTTTATCTTTGTTTTGCCCCGGTTTAGTTCCCAAAATATTTTGCAAAATGTAACTGTAGTGCTATTGTAGCACTTTTGTTGTTATTTGGTAATTATTGTCCGATCATGGACTAATTAGGCTTAAAAGATTCGTCTCGTGATGTACAACTAAACTGTGTAATTAGTTTTATTTTTTATCTATATTTAATGTTTCATGCATGTGTCTAAAGATTCGATGTGACGGAAATCTGAAATATTTTGCAAAATATTTTGGGAACTAAACAAGGACTTTGTTTCCTCTCTGCACTCTACATTGTACCCCTAAAGATGACTATTTATACAACCTCAAATCATGAGCACTTGCTTTGTATACATAGGCCCTGTTCGGCAGGCTGTTTTTTGGCTTATAAGCCGGCTGTGGCTGATTTGCTGTGAGAGAAAAATACTGTTCCACGGCTGATAAACCGTGCTGATAAGCTCAGCCGAACAGGGGGATAGTTTTTGGTAATGCCAAAGGAAAGGAGACAGAAGCCACATGCATCCTTGTACTCTTCTCCCCCATGAAACCACCACCATGTCCACGTTCTTCTTCCTAGCTCCTTCCCAAGTGATCATGGCTTGGAGCCTTTCGGCTGCAGGAGCCCACACGTGGGGCCCGAAAATCCAGGACATAAATTTACTGTACCGTTCCACGGTGACAACTGGGCCCAGGATATATAAATGCTGCTAACCAATACTACTACTGTACTGGATTGGCATCACGTGTAAGGTATGGTGATTTCTGGTTTTCTAATGCGAGTTTGTTTATCTGCCTTTACCCTTTTTTACCGGTGAATGTGATGGCTGGCCGGCAACGTCTTTGTTGGGTTATCTATCTAAAAAAAGGTTTAGAATAAAGCCGAGATTAAAGGGTTGAGACGACTAGCGCCCACTAAGTTTTGTTTATGCTTCTGTTACTGGTATACATATAATTATATTGGGTACAGTAGTGTTTTGCTGACCAAGTCCAATTGTACTAGTAGTAGTAAACAGGAGCTGTCACTGCTCACGGGTTAAGACCATCTCTTGCACTCTGAGCTGGTCGTGTGCTATGCTTAACTAGCTCTGTTAGTTACAGGCTTTACAGCCTAATTGTAAAGAGTTACCATATAACACCTAATCTTCAAGAGGAAATGCGAGTTGGCCAAACCATACTGTTACAACATTGTGAGATAGATGAACTTCCATTAGTTTTAAACATTTCCTTATTTAAGGACCAAGTACACCGGTCAATTTAGCTCGAAAATTTCTACTTTCTACTGTTCTCTGATACAGTACATAAGAAAAGTGTTGTCATATAGTTTCACTGCTTGAGCTGATGATAAAGCCACCACAAACTTTTTTTTCTCCGAGAACAACAACAAACCAACATTAACGGGAAAGGAAAATTGCAGCCAATCGAAGCCTGCCATGTTGCACAGTATTTTATTCCCAGCGACCAAACCGTACCAACTTGAGAGATCAGGGGTGGCAATTGGCGTATTTGTTCGACAGGCTTCTCTCATCAGCGGCGGCCGAGCAGAAGTGGCGAAACCTGAAAGTGAGCTCTACGAAAGAGGGAGGGGCCAAACCAAGAAAAGCAAGCTAGCGCCTAGCAGGCGAGCTTCGACCAATATCTGCACCAGGACCTTGTTTTTGTTCCCTCATTCGTTCCTCACCGGGTGGGGCGTTGTGGTGGCGCCTGGCTGGTGCGAGAAAAGGTGAGGTTTTGGGTGGGGATTCTTGGAACAATCATTCGACTAACCTTTCTCTGGTTTCTTGCATTCTCGAGCTTTCTGGCCTGTTCTTGGTTCAGGCCTTCAGGGGGAACGGATTCTGCTCTCTGCAATATTCCCGTTTTATTCTTTTTTTCCTTTTCGATTTTTGCATTCAGATTTGCTGTCTCGTGCTCATTTCAGTCCTTGTTCGCAGCCAAGCACTGCGGAATAGCGGGCATTAATGCTGTTGATTTTCTTGGGCAGTACCAGGCGCAAGTTGCGATTTTCGGGAGTTTGTTGAGGCGTCACAGAAAGTTTGGTGGTGAGGCAAAGGTTCCTGGATTCGTCAAGAACGAGGCATCTCGCAATCTGAAGCGTTCCATCTAGTTGCCCCTCGGATTCGGCCATGGAGCGGCAGTCCAGCATCCGGCTGGGCGCGCTGGAGAAGCTCAAGAGCTTCCGGGGGATGGAGAAGCAGAAGAGCTTCCGCGGGATCATGTCCCTGGAGCGGCGGAGCAGGGACAGCCCCGGGAAACGCGGCGACACGCCGCTCCACCTCGCGGCGAGGTCCGGGAGCGTGGCCCACGCGCAGAGGATCCTCGCGGAGCTCGACCGGGCGCTGCTCGCCGAGATGGCGGCCAGGCAGAACCAGGACGGCGAGACGCCGCTGTACGTCGCCGCCGAGAAGGGGCACGCCGAGGTCGTGCGCGAGATCCTCAAGGTCTCTGATGTGCTGACGGCCGGCATCAAGGCCAACAATAGCTTCGATGCGTTCCACATCGCCGCCAAGCAGGGCCATCTTGGTAAATTTTTGCTTATCGTCAGAGCCGAGGAAAAATTACAATATAATCTTGTTGTCTGCTCTGTAATCTGTTCAGCCTTATTTTATTTTATTTTATTTTATTTTATTTTGCCTTATATATAGTCAATGAATTGATGATTAGGGGTTTAAGGAACGGGGTTAGAATTTGGCCTGTTGAGGCTGCCCTGTTGACTATGGGCCTTTTTATACATGTGATTGTCTAGTATTAGGAACGTGATTGTGCTGATCTGATTGACTCAACAAAATGCACGCGTTCATTTGGAGAATGATTTATTCAACAGTTTTTGTTGGATCCACAGCATCGGTAGGCAGTCACAACTCGTAGCGTCTTCACTACCTTTGTTTTCCATATTGGCTGAGAAAAAAACATCAATCCTTCTTTGTTTTTTTTTTCCCCCTGGGTCTGTTTTCCAATAGAAATTTATAATGTGATCTATACTGAGTTGCTAGTATTGCTTTTGTGCATGTTGATGATGTGGCTATTGGTTAGCTGATCTTATCCCACTCTATTCTCTGCCATGAAACCCATGTTAGGGTACGGTGAATTGCAAATTAGCAATCGTTCCAGCGCTTTCAAGGCTAATAATTGCCTTCTCCCATTCCTTGGTTATTTTGCAGAAGTTCTGAAGGAGATGCTGCAGGCTTTTCCTGCTCTTGCTATGACAACAAATTCTTTAAATGCTACAGCTCTAGACACCGCTGCAATTCTGGGTCATGTTGAAATTGTCAATCTCCTACTGGAAACTGATGCTAGCCTTGCCAGGATCGCGAGAAACAATGGCAAAACGGTTTTACATTCAGCAGCAAGAATGGGACATGTGGAAGTTGTAAGATCATTATTGAATAAAGATCCTGGGATTGGTTTAAGAACAGACAAGAAGGGACAAACAGCACTACATATGGCTTCAAAAGGACAGAATGCTGAAATCGTGGTTGAATTGTTGAAGCCTGATGCCTTAGTCATCCATGTTGAAGACAACAAGGGAAACAGGCCTTTGCATGTTGCTACTCGGAAGGGGAATATCATTGTAGGTGATCACATATTGAAATGTCCTTTTATTGTTTTACCTTTCTTTTAGTTTTATAATTTTCTCCATCATTTGCATCCTTACATTGCATTACTCTGCTTAAGATGTCTCATTCAGACAACAAACAACAACAACAACAACAACATAGCCTTTTGTCCCAAGCAAGTCTCATTCAGACAACAAACAAGAAGAAAAATTCATGTACCAGCACGTAGAATTAAAAAAAGAAAAAAGGGCATATTTCCTTACAATTTAATCAAAAGAGTGGGGATCTTAGCAGTTTTTGCAAGAGTTCTGCTAGCTCTACATAGGAGTACACTTTTAAGAACTCTACTTTTACCTATTATAGTTTGGCTTTCCTAATGCTTATCTATGACTGTAATTCCTTACAGATAGTGCAGACTCTATTATCAGTCGAGGGGATTGATGTCAATGCAGTTAACAGATCTGGAGAGACTGCATTTGCCATTGCTGAGAAAATGAACAATGAAGAACTTGTTAACATCCTAAAAGAGGCTGGTGGCGAAACTGCAAAACAGCAAGTACATCCTCCCAATTCAGCGAAGCAACTGAAGCAAACAGTCAGCGATATTAGACATGATGTCCAGTCCCAGATCAAGCAAACACGTCAGACCAAGATGCAAGTCAATCAAATCAAGAAGAGGCTCGAAAAGCTCCATATCGGTGGGCTGAACAACGCCATCAACTCCAACACCGTCGTCGCGGTGCTTATCGCCACAGTTGCCTTTGCCGCCATATTCACGGTCCCCGGAAATTTTGTGGAGGATCTGAGTCAGGCACCTCCTGGCATGTCCCTGGGGCAGGCGTACGTGGCGAGCAACCCGGCCTTCATAATCTTCCTTGTCTTCGACGCCCTGGCCCTCTTCATCTCGCTTGCGGTGGTCGTCGTGCAGACCTCGCTGATCGTTGTGGAGCGGAGAGCGAAGAAGAGGATGGTGTTCGTGATGAACAAGCTGATGTGGCTGGCGTGCCTCTTCATCTCAGTGGCCTTCATCACGCTGACCTACGTGGTGGTGGGGCACGACGACTTGTGGCTGGCTTGGTGCACCATGGCGATTGGCACCGTGATCATGCTGACCACCCTCGGCTCCATGTGCTACTGCATCATCGCGCACAGGCTGGAGGAGAAGAACAGCAGGAAGATCAGGAAGAAGGCCTCCGCGAGCCAGTCCCGGGGCTCCTGGTCCCGATCGGTCGACTCAGATGAGGAGATACTTAACAGCGAATACAAGACGAAGATGTACGCGCTGTAGGATGGATTAGCAATTGTAACATGACGGATTCTTTGTACATAGCGGTGCTGTTTCGCCAGAGGCTACTGGGTGGCATTTGGCGGGATTGACGACCTGAAGCTCGGGATGCAGAGGCTGTGGCAACACATCAGTCTTTTAACCAAAGGACTGAAGGCACTAACCTTCCTGGCGGATCAAGTTCAGGTCACATTGACTGGTGTACCTGTTCCTGGGTGAGAGTCTGCTGTACTGTGTGGTTCTTGTGCCTGAAACTGTCAATGATGATGGAGATAATTCAGTTAGAAGTTTAGAATAGAATAAAGTGTCCAGTACAAAATGCAATGTGTCATGCATTATATATGATGATCTTGTACACAAGGATCTCATCTGAGAGTGATTTGTTGAACTCTTGTCGGCAGGTTTTTTTTTCCTTGGGGCCTTGTGATCTGTGACGCAGGGATTATATGGGTTGACAACGTGAGTACGGTCATTGATCGGTCACACAGAGTTTCCCAAGACTTGTGAAGGCGGCATACGGTGCTGTGCACTGACTATATGACAGTTTTTTCGACGAGCCCTACTCATCTATGGTCTTTAATTGTTCATCCAAACCATTGATAAAAAAAAGTTATTTTTTTGCCACTCAACACTTTATATGCCTTTGCGCTTCCCAACATACAAAACATATTTGCTAAGAAGTTCATTCCAATGAACAAAGTGAATAACTAAACAAAAAAATGAAAGCACACCTTTTTCTAGATGAACCCAAACAACAACGGTAAAACATTTGGGACATTAAAAAAAGAAAGAACTGTTAGAGGAAGAAGAGGAGGTAAAAAGAGCGATGTGAGGACACCTTTCCTATTAAGGGCCGGTTTAGTTCCCAGAAAATTTTGCAAAATTTTTCAGATTTCCCGTCACATCGAATCTTTAAACATATGCATGAAGCATTAAATATAGATAAAAAATAAAACTAATTACACAGTTTAGACGAAATGGACGAGACGAATCTTTTAAGCCTAATTAGATCATGATTGGACACTAATTGTCAAATAACAACGAAACGTGCTACAGGGTCATTTTGCAAAAAATTTTGCAACTGAACAAGCCCTAAGATGAATCCACCGCTAATGAACGCCTATCATGAAACTACTTTTGTTTCCATCTCATGATGCTACAATCTAGTTGATTCTAATGGACGGTAGTTTTACAGACCAGATAATTTACAACCCCTAATTATTGACTTGCTAGAATGTTAGTGGATGATGTAGCTAGCTGATGTAGATAACTAAATACATGTTAGTGATGATCTGGCTTGTTGACGTTAGTTAGTTTGTTTCTTTAAGATATATAGATATATATTAGAACAACTTGTAGAAATAACAAAGACTTACTTTGACAAAAGGATAAAGCGCTCCTAGAAATGGTATTAACAACTATAACGGGCTTACCCTAAAAGAGCGAGCACTCTCACCGCACAATCTTTGCCGCCTTCTTTGTATCTAACCAAAAGCACTAGCAAACTCCCTCGGTAGCTTTCCCTATATAGTTAGGAGAGACGAAAACCTCTCTGGCCATGAGCTTTGAGTTCTAAACGATGCTCCATATCTCATACTGCAATCACTTCTTGTCATCACAGTATCATCAAAGCATGCTTACATTGTCCTCTCATCTTTTAAGTATCGTGTTGGGAGTAAAGGTTGACACTAGAGGCTAATTATTATTAACTATTAAAAAATAGCCATGGATCAAACATGGTTTTGATCCAACAGCTACCACTGTTTTTGTCACATCAAATGTTTGGGTACTAATTAGGAAAACTAAACATGAGCTAATTATAAAACTAATTGCACAGATGAAGACTAATTTGCGAGATGAATCTATTAAGCCTAATTAATCTAATATTAGCAGATGTTTATTTATTGTAGCACCACATTGTCAAATCATGGACTAATTAGACTTAATAGATTCGTCTCGCAAATTAGTCTCAATCTGTGCAATTAGTTTTATAATTAATCTATGTTTAATACTTAAAATTAGTGTCTAAACATCCGATGTAACATGGACTTGCCTTGTTTAGTTCTTCCCCTCGAGTTTAGTCTCTATCCCATCAGATGTTTGACACATGCATGTAGTATTAAATATAGACTAAAAAAATAACTAATTGTATAGATTGCGACTAATTTGAAAGACTAATGTTTTAAGCCTAATTAGTCCACGATTTAACAATGTGGTGCTATAGTAAACATACGCTAATGACGGATTAGTTAGTCTTGATAAATTCATCTCGCGGACTAATGAGGACTTCTGTAATTTATTTTTTATTATTATTCAAACACTCTCGTGTGACATCCCTATGTGATATCCCTAAACTTTAGCCCCTGGATTCACACATCATATATGGTATGTGTTCAAGTTCTGACTCTAGTCCATGGTTTAAGTTAAACCCAAGGGTTAAGAAGCCGCCTTTTGGAAATTGGATTAGATAGAAACCGCCCGTGTGCCGTCTCCTCCAGGGTTAAAAAAACCGCTCGGTAAACCGCGGTTTACCGCGGTTACCGGCCTAACCGGGCCGGACCGGTTCCGGTCCGGTCCGGTTAGGTATTCCCCAAATTCAAATTTAAAATTTGAAAAAAAAAATGCTGAAAAAATTCCTAAAAATAGTTCATGATTTATAGAAGCCAATGGTGTAAAAATTTTTCAAATTCGAGTTCGTTTAGTATTTATTTATACGTATAGAAGTTTAAAAAAAAAGAAAAAAAACCCGGTCCTGGCCCGTTAAGGCCCATGAGGCCCATTAGGCCGCCACGGGCACAAAACGCGCCGGGAGCTGCGGGGGGGGGGGGGGGGGGGTCAACGCGCCCAGCGCCTTATCCGCTCCCGTCCGCCCCCCGCCCGCTCCGTCCGCCCGCCGCCGCCGGCCGACCGCCCCGGAGAGCCGGCTTACCGCCCGGTCCGGGCGGTTTACCGCGCGCCCGCCGCGCCGTCGGCTAACCGCCCGGATCCGCGGCTAACCGCCCGGGAGTCGCGGTTCGCCGGGCGACCGCCAGGTACGTTTTTTTTGTTTTTTTCTTTAGAGTAGTATTAGGATTCAGGTAGAATTTGTGTTAGGATTTAGGATAGGTTTTTGGTTAGGTTTTAGGTAGGATTTACTTTAGGATGTTATTTTAGGATTTAGGATTAGAGGTAGGATTTGTGGTAGGATGTATATTTTAGGTATATATTGTGTGACTTTGTGTATATATTGTGACTTTGTGTATGTTAGGTATATATTTTAGGTATATTTTAGGTATATATTGTGGTAGGATTTGTGGTAGGATTTAGGATACATTTTATTTAGGTGTGACTTTGTGTTGTCCGTTTATGCAGGTAGACAATGTCAGGCAGAAACAGAGACATTGTATGGGAGCATGGTGAAAATCTTGCTCCTGAATGGAGATGTAATTATTGTCATGTGACGAAAGCAGGTGGTGGTTGCACTAGATTTAAACAGCATTTGGCTGGGCACGGGGCGGACACCTTGCATTGCGACCGTGTGCCACCAGATGTGCGTGCGTACTTTCGGCGAGATCTTGACAGAGCTAAGAAGACGACTGCTGACCGGGCTCGACAAAGGTTGGCACGAGAAAAAGCTGCAGCGGAGGGAAACCATCCCCTCGGTGATGATGAATATGAGGCTCAGATGAAGGAAGCACTAAACCAGTCGAGAGCAGAATATGACTACGAGCAGAGGGTGCAACAGAGAGGAGGTAATTACGCCCGTGGAGGGGTAGTGGTGGTGGTGGTGGTTCGCATGGTGGGAATCCTATTGAGAGGTTGTTTAGAAGAGCAGGATCACGGAGGGAGACTCTAGTGGAGGTGGAGGACTATCATGTGGCAGCCGGTGGGAGGAGAGGAATGCACCAACAAAGGATTGATACAGGGTCTTGGACGCAGAAGGGGAAAAATGCAAAGGAAGCTATTGGTAAAGCTTGGGGAAAGTTTTTCCATTATGTAGGAATCCCAGGATGAAATGCCGACAATCCGTACTTTGTCAGTGCGGTCCGAGAGACACGGAAGTGGGGTAAGTACCTATACTTGGAGACCTATGGCCTTATGTATCTTTCCATATTCTCATTCTTTGCTTATGGTTTCAGGTGAAGGCATCGCGTCACCCACTGGAAGGGATATTGATGGCAAGTACCTAGATCAGAATGAGAAAGACTTGAAGGATAGGTATGCGAAGTTTTAGAAGGAGTGGCCCAACTTTGGCGTCACGTTGATGTGTGATTCATGGACTGGCCCCACTAAAATGAGTGTCATAAACTTTCTGATTTATTGCAATGGGGTCACATGGTTTCACAAATCTATTGATGCATCTGGAAAAAGTCAAGATGCTAACTATTTGTACAGGGTACCTCCTAAACATAGTTGTCATGTGGTTCTTTTTATTTATATATATATATATATATGTATATATAATATGTTATGCTTTTTTCAGGAGATTCGGAAGGTGGTGGAGGAGATTGGTGCCGAGCATATTGTCCATGTGGTCACCGACAATGGCACCAACTACAAGAAAGCTTCCAACGCACTGAAAGAGGAGTATGGTCACATTGTTTGGACACCTTGTCTGGCACACACCATCAACTTGATGTTGAAGGATATTGGTAACAGGCCCGATCATGCAGGTATGTTGCAAGTATGCAAGCGAATTTCAACTTGGTTGCACAACCATTCTCAGTTGAATCATATGATGAAGAAAGCAATTGGTGGTGAGTTGGTCAAGTGGAATGGCACTAGATTTGGGACCAACTACATGTTTCTAGAGAGCTTTCATCGAAAACGTGAAAAGTTCATGCAGTGGATGGGATCTCCTGAGTTTTTAGAGAGCAACTGGGCACGCACTGAAGAAGGTCGATATGCTCATGTAAGGTTGTCAAATATTCAGTGGTGGGAGGGATTGGAATACATCATCAACACAGTTCAACCAATTTACAAGTTCCTTCGTTTCGCTGATCAAGACAAGCGGCCCAACATGTGTGACGTGGTGTACGAGTACCAGAATTGCAAACAGGAGTTGGAGTCGTTCTTTGGAAGGAATGCGCAAACATGGAATGAGTATAGACAAATTATGGACGCAAGGATTCGTGACGTGTACATAGGGACGTATGTGGGTGCAGGTATGATAATGACTTATGTTGATTTAGCAAGCTCTATATATTGAATATTTACCGTATGCTTATTTGAATCATATGTTGCAGCTGCTGTTCTAAATCCAAAGCTTACATATAGTTTGGATCCAACTCCAACAATGTTCGGTGGCCTGAAGGAGACATTTCAGCAAATGACGGATGTAACACCCCGGTGTTACCGCGTGTCACAATGCATCTAAACAGAGCATGCGCATCTTTTTTTTCTGGTGTTTCGTTTAATGTCGAAGTGTGTAGGATCCTTTCGGTAAGTTAAAAATGATAAATAAAAAGGGTATTCGAAATTTGACGTTTCAACCGGAGTTTAGCAACTTAGGTTGGAAACAAAATTCTCTTAACAAAACTGTGCAAGACTTATATGTGAACCCTAAACGACTTATGAAGAGCATAGTGTGTAGTTGTTAGCGCAACTTGTGTTGACAAGTAAGTAGATCGCTAGCTAGTTTTTCCAGTCGCTCGGAAAGTGAACTCGCTTTGTAATTCAGCCCTAGACTTAGAAAAACTCCAAGTGGTGTGACAGCTTGGCAAGGCCGTGTTGGCGAGTCCGTTCCGTGAAATCTAGCTCCTTGGTGGCAGTATGTTTTGGCTCAGAACGATAGCCTAGTGTACCCTCTTGGTGTTGGTGAAGATCGTTTGGTCTCTGGATCACTCGTTTTGGCGTGGCAAGAGCTTTAAAAATCGTGCTAGCGGGTGGCATTGGGTCCTCTGGCTTCTGGAGCGCGGTCACCGCTCGCGGGTGCGCCACCGCGCGGTCGGCCGGCTCGGTCGGTGCGCGCCGTGGTCGTTGCCCCCCCAGCATCGCACTGCCGCGGTTGACCTCCCCGGCTGGTCGCGTGTGCAGCTAACTCTTCTGTCGTTGCCCCCCTCGTCGCATCCGTGCGGGCCTGGGCGGTCGCGTGCAGGCGCACGCTGCCGTGGCGCGGAGCTCACCGACCACCGCCCACCTTGCTTGGCCGCTTGCAGGCATCGCGTCACCTTAATGTCTCACCATCACGTTACCTACTCGGAGCATCGGACGGTCCTGCCGCTTGAGCCGGCCACTGTGGCGACTCCCCTGTTCCCTTGCCGCCCGGCTTCGGACCACTGCTGGTCCCGCCCTGCAGTGCTCGTCCCTGTGTCATTGCGGCAGTAGCCTCGCACTAATCCCACCTACCTCCCCGTGCGCGGAATTGAAGTGGTGGAGCCCCACGGTCCCCAATTTTTGGAGTGTAGGCCGGCGACGCCATTACCGGGCGTTTTTCCCCCTTTTTGTGGTCGGCTTCGCTCGTCTTCTTGGGAGCTCGTCTAGTTGCTCCGAGCGGTTCGCCCTGAGCTTCTCTTCGCTGTGCGCCCGTTGGTTGGAGCAGTGGTGCTCCCGTCCCTCCCGTGGCACGGCCGTGTCCGTCCAGGGCGCCGCCGCACCCCTCGGGTCGCGTGTGGCCAGCTCGCCTCCGAGCGGCTCTTGGCTCAGCATCGCCTCAGCGGGTTCCGGAGTAAGTTGCTCGTGCTCGTAGTCCTTTTTGTTCCGTTTGTCTGGGCCGCAGTTCACCGGAACGGCATCGCCGTCCCTTGCAGTCGTCCGTCGTCGTGGAGGAGTCCGTGGCCGCGTTCCCGGGAGTGTGCTTCTGCCCCTAGTTCTGCGTCGGTCCCAGGGTGAGTGTTTCCCCCTTAGCTGCGTGGTAGAGGCTCTCCGTGGGCCGGCGTAGCCGCTCAGTGCCATCTCTGGCGTGCCGGTGTGCGTGGGGCAGGCCAGGGACCTCGTCTTGGTGAAGACGAGTTCGTCCGCGGGTTTTAGTGCAAAAGCGCTGAGAGGAGAAACAGTAACGTGGGGCGCGGGTTGTTTTCGGAAGAGTGCGGGGTGGTTTTCGCTTGTTTGCCAGCTCACGGGCTCCCCCGACCGTGGGCCGCGTCGCGTGGGCCACGTCGCGTGGACCGCAGGTGTGGGCGCGTGCTGCGCGCGTGGGCCGCGGTTGGGCCGCCGGGAGATCGGTTTCTGGATTTAGCGATTTTAGAATACCTTTGTAAATTAAGTTTTGAAGCAAACTTTGAGGAATTGTTGCGACTAGTGTAGATGTCCAAAAATCGTGAAACCACTTTTGTTGAGTTCATAAATTCATGCTCTGTCAGATAGTAATTTTCCTTTTGTGCTCTTCTATAGTGTTGCTCAGTCGAATAAATCTCTGCTTAAAATGACGTTTATTAATGCAACCAATTTTGTAGAAATTTTCGTGGTAAATCGAGGATAGCCCTAGCTCTAAAAATTTTTACAGTAGATGCTTAATACGGTTAGATGCTTGCTGTAAATTTTATGGCCATCAAATAGCTTGTTTGTTAGGGTAGCTAATTTTCCCTAGTAATGCCTGTCGCAATTCGGTAATCGGAAAGTGGTGTGTCTGTTAGTTGTGGAGTCGTTTTGCATCGGGTCAACCTTGTTAGTAGCGAGAATGATAGCTTACCATTCAGCTATTAGAGTTACCTTTGTCACCTTTTAATTGTGGTCCTATCATTGCATGCATGTAGATCACGAGGGAGTCGAGTACGTAGCAGTGGAGGAGCCGGACTACGAGGAGGTCATCGAGGAGTACGAGGAGGAGATCTTCGTACCTGAGGAGTTCCAGGAGCCGCCCGCTACTGACACCTCTGACTGTGTGCCTGCCCAAGGCAAGCCCCGGTGCATAACCCTTATTTTTGCAAATATGATATATATTTAAATGTTGTGCATTTAAGTTACAGGAATTTCTATGATACCCACATGCATATATATTTATACCCAATGAGTCTTACTAGTACAGGATCGTATAGTTGCTTCGCTTAGGATCATCGGTAGGGTGAGTAACCTGTCGTTGCTCACAATAGGAAGTTACCCGAATGATTATTATATTGGGAAAAAGTGTGGAAAGGAAATGGCGACCGGGCAGGGATGGGGTATGGTTATTGGTGGGTGTAGCAAGTTGTGTCCCACGGCCACGGGGCACAATTGGGTTGCACTGTTTCCCTATCCGTGTCAATTAAGGACCGTTCGTTGTATGGACCCTGGTCAAGTCACAGATCTCCTTATCCCGAGCACATACTAGCGGATGGGGGCTAGGAAGACTTGTTACTCTCTTGTCATGGGCTCCGGCTCTTTTCGGACCGACTGATTGGAGGCGGGGATAGGTGGAGGTCTTAGCACCGTATTGAGGCCGGGCCTCGAATGCGGGAGCTAGGAGTCCAAGTTTGGACGGGGACCTGGAAACCTGTGACAGGAGGGGAACGAGTTGGTCTTGCTTGTGCCTGGGGTACAAGCGGGGCGTGTGTTTTTTCGGGGTACCCAGCTGGGCATATTGATTCGCGAATCGCCGTTTCTGCGTGACGGTACGGCTTGGCTACGCTCTGGCATCGTAGTAAGAACTGGAAGGGGAAAGAGGGAGAATTGATTCTGTTTTGCTCAACTCTTGCTTGATTATAGCATAGGTGCTTACATAGAACATTAGTTAATGAATAAAATACGGCTTTTAAAAATTAAGAAATTAAGGACAAACTCTTAGTGCTGTTTTCCGCATCCAAGAAATCCACCAGCCATAAAGCCTATCATGATCCTTGAGAGTCGGGAGATATAATTCCCAGTCGGGTAAGTCTTGCGAGTACATTGTGTACTCAGGGTTTATTTTTACCCCTGTTGCAGGTGCTTTTTGAGCAGGTTTGCCTTGTGTGGAGGATTCTTCTGGTGGGCACAGACGGATTCTCATCGCTTCCGCTAGATGTTATTTTATTTCCGCTGTTAATTATTGCACTCTGAACTTTTGGTATTGTAATAACTGTTTCTGAGACTCTGTATTGTATGAAATGGACTAAGTATTGTAAGTTTATGCTCATTATTGGATCCCGGGTGAAAAATGTGGAGTGTTCGAGTTCTCCCGTCGGGTGTGCTCGACGGAATCATCTGGTGTAACTCACTTTCAGGGCTCTTAGTGCATAGTGGAAGGCAAGCGCCCTGAAAGCGTGCTAAACTGGGTGATTCCGCCACAGTTGGTACCAGAGCCAATAATGAGCTTACAGGCTAAATCACCTATTTCAAAAGGCTTAAAAATTTTGACCAACAAAAGGTTTATAAAAATTAGGATGCGGTAAAGTCGACGTAGTTAAGTATTAAGCCCTAGCAATATGGTTTACTAGGATAGTGGCACTGTTTTTCCTAACTATCTTCTGCAGGTACACTAACTTACGTTGCGTAAGGAAACGCTAGTTTCGGAAGTGAGTGTACGATGTGCCAAAGTTTAGCGAAAGGCCGCTATATTTCCGGCTTGAGTGAGCGTGTAGGGCGATGCATGCATTCCTAAGTTAAAAACCTGGTTAATTTAAAAACCCCTTCACGATAATCACAGATAGTAACAGGGTAGAATAAGAATTAAAATGAATTGCTTTAATCCTTTCGAAGGCCGTATCATCGTCTCAGTCTCATTCTCTAAATCTGGAGAAGTGCCCTAATGGTTGGTTCTTATCTGTTACAGATGAACCTGAGGTCCGGTCGCGGGGCAGCTGGGTCTGTTCACGGGAGTACCAGCGCTGGAGCGGGCCGTGACCCGGAGGGCCGCGACCCGGAGGAGGGTCGCGAGAATGTCGGGGACAGTCACGACGCCCCACGCTTGGCTCCTCTTCCACCGCCACCGCCGCCTCTGATGACTCAAGCGGAGATGATGGCGGAGTTGTTAGCTTCTCATCGTGAGACGGCCCGTGCCCTGGAGCTGATGGCACAGGCTGTCGGTGGCCTCGCTCGTGGGGGTCCCGGTGGCAACGGTGGGGACGGGGGCGGTGCCCGTGGTCTTGAGAGGCCCTGTTCATATCAGGACTTCCTAAAGACTAACCCGCCCACGTTCGCACCAACTGCTGAGCCTCTGGACGCGGAGCATTGGCTTCGTGTGCTGGAGCAAAAGTTTCTGCTGCTCACGATGACCGATGAGCAGAAGGTGCGTTTCGCCGCACAGCAGCTGCTAGGGTCTGCCAGTGCTTGGTGGGATACCTTTAACGCCATGCAGCAGGCGGACCACCGGGTGACCTGGCAGGAGTTCACTGCCGCTTTCCGAGAGTACTTCATTCCGGTGGGCGTTCTGAACAGGAAGCTCTCGGAGTTCTTGGACCTAAAGTAGGGAAGCCTGTCCGTGATGGATTATGTCAACAAGTTCAACCACTTGGCACAGTATGCTGGCACTCACGTTGACACAGATGAGAAGAAGAGGGACCGCTTTTACCGTGGCCTCTCTTGTGTTCTGCAGAAGGAGCTGTACACCGGGAACTACCAGACTTTTGGCACCCTGATGAATGCAGCCATTGCTATGGAGGGTCTGCAGCGTGACACTCAGGCAGAGTGGAAGCGCAAGCGGGGAATTTCTGGGTCTTCTGGTCACCAGCAGGCGCAGAAGATGCAGGTTGTTAAGAGGATGTCCTACCATTCCCCTGGTGGACAGCCGTCTCGACAGCCTCAGCAGACTCGTCAAGCTCCGACGACTCAGTACCGTGCACCTTCCCAGCAGGTGCAGCAGCCACAGGGACAGCAGTTTTCACCTCGTCTGGGACAGATGGTCAAGTCTACTGGCTGTTTCAAGTGTGGCAAGGAGGGCCACTTTGCTCGGGAGTGTCCCGAGAACCAGCCTATTCAGTCTGCCCAGCCGTCTGCCAACTCTCGCCTGATCAAGAGGACGGTTATCAAGAAGAAAGCCCCAGTAAGCCGTTCGGGACAGTTGAATTATACGGAGGCCGAGGAAATATTGCAGGATCAACCTGTGATGGCTGGTATGTTCACCATCAACTCTCATGCAGCACTTGTGTTATTTGATTCTGGAGCATCGCATTCATTTATGAGCATGGGGTATGCGGAGAGGCATAATCTACCTATTATGGCCATCCCTAAGGCCTATAGAATCAGCACTCCAGGTGCGAACATGTTTATCAACACCCGGACGGATACTGTCAGTTTGGTGCTAGCCACCCACAGTTATCGCCTTCAGTTCATGTTGCTACCTGGGCATGGCATTGATGCAATACTGGGCATAAACTGGCTGAGGGTTTACGGGGTAGTGTTGGACCTTAAGCGGAGGGTTGTCGAGTTGCGACTTCCTGGGTCTGAGGATAGAATGTCTCTTCTCATTCCCTCGGAACTCACTTCTCCAGTTGCTGTAACTGTGGAAGTCTCTTCTGATCTCACCTCTATTCCAGTGGTCTGTGAGTTCCCAGATGTTTTTCCTGATGATTTGCCGGGGTTACCACCGGATAGAGATGTAGAGTTCACCATTGAGTTAGAGCCTGGCACTGCTCCTATTTTCTCGACGTCCCTACCGTATGGCACCGAAGGAGTTAGCTGAAATGAAGAAGCAGTTAGAAGAATTGCGGAATAAAGGGTTCATCCGTCCCAGTTCTTCACCTTGGGGTTGTCCTGCCATTTTTGTGAAGAAGAAGGATGGCACCCTTCGCATGTGTGTGGATTACCGCCCCCTCAACGCGGTAACCATTAAGAACAAGTACCATTTGCCTCGTATTGATGCTTTGTTTGATCAGTTGGCTGGGGCAAAGGTATTCTCTAAAATAGATCTTCGGTCGGGATATCATCAGATAAAGATTCGGCCACAAGATATACCAAAGACAGCCTTTTCTACTAGGTATGGGTTGTATGAGTACCTAGTCATGTCTTTCGGTCTCACCAATGCTCCTGCATTTTTCATGTATCTCATGAATTCAGTCTTTATGCCGGAGTTGGATAAGTTTGTAGTAGTGTTCATCGACGACATCTTGATTTATTCCAAGAATGAAGAAGAGCATGCACGGCATCTCCGCACCGTTCTGACCCGGTTGCGAGAGCACAAGCTGTACGCTAAGTACAGCAAGTGTGAGTTTTGGTTGGATCGAGTTCAGTTCTTAGGACATGTTCTGACCCCTGAGGGTGTGTCTGTAGATCCTAGCAAGGTTTAGGATGTGTTGGATTGGAGGTCTCCTGCCTCCGTGCATCAGATCCGCCAGTTTTTGGGTCTTGCCGGATACTATCGGCGTTTCATTCCAGATTTCTCTAAAATAGCCCAACCTATGACCAAGTTACTTCAGAAGGATGCCAAGTTTATATGGAGTTCGGCTTGTGAAGAAGCTTTTCAGGCCTTGAAGAAGTTCCTTACCTCAGCTTCTGTTCTGGCTCAACCGGATATTGAGAAGCCTTTTGATGTTTATTGTGATGCCTCTAGGACTGGGCTTAGGTGTGTGCTTATGCAAGAGGGGCGTGTGATAGCATATGCTTCGCGCCAACTGAAAAAGCACGAAGTGAATTACCCAACCCATGATTTAGAGCTAGCTGCAGTAGTGCACGCTCTAAAAATTTGGAGACACTATTTGTTGGGGAATAAAGTGCATATTTTTACGGACCATAAGAGCCTTAGATATATTTTTACTCAACCTGAGTTGAATCTGAGGCAGAGGAGATGGCTTGAGTTAATTAAAGATTACAACTTGGAGGTCCATTATCATCCGGGAAAAGCTAATGTGGTAGCTGATGCTTTGAGCCGCAAGTCACACACGCCGGAGGAAGAGTCCGTGCCTCTCTCTCACTCTGCAGTGTTGGCACAGATTGCTTTAGTCTCTGAGTTACTTGAGCAAATTATCGCGGAACAAAGGTATGATGTCTTAGAAATTCCCCACATCAAGAAGTTGATGGCTGAAGGGCGTGGTCCGCACTTTAGCATTGACGGGCAAGGTGTGGTGAAGTACAAGAACCGGTTAGTGGTTCCCGGTAATGAGGAGCTAAGAAGGAAGATTCTGGAGGAAGCCCACCAATCCAAGTTATCTATTCACCCGGGGAGTAACAAGATGTACCATGATCTGCGTCAGCTGTATTGGTGGTCATATATGAAGCAGGATATCACCAAGTATATTGCTGAGTGTGATATTTGTGGAAGAGTTAAGGCAGACCATCTGCGGAGGCCGGGTTTTCTGCAGCCTTTGCCTATTCCGGTCTGGAAGTGGGAAGATATTTCCATGGATTTTATTACCGGGTTACCTCGCACCGCCAAGGGCCATGATTCTATTTGGGTCATTGTGGATCGCCTCACTAAGACTGCTCATTTTCTTCCAGTGGGTACGAGGTATACAGCCTCGCAGTATGCCAAGCTGTATTTTGATCGCATTGTGACCCTTCATGGAGTTCCACTTACCATTGTTTCTGACCGTGGAGCGGTTTTCATGTCGCGTTTTTGGATACAACTCCAAGAATGCCTTGGAACGCGCCTGCTCAGAAGTTCAGCCTATCATCCCCAGACCGATGGTCAGACAGAGAGGGTGAATCAAGTGCTTGAGGATATGTTGAGAGCTTGTGTCATCTCTTTTCCTGAAAAGTGGGACGAATGTTTGAAGTTGGCCGAGTTTTCTTATAATAACAGCTATCAAGAGAGCATCCAGATGGCACCTTTTGAGGCTTTATATGGCAAGAAATGCAGAACCCCACTCAACTGGGTTGAGGTGGGAGACCGTGGTTATTTCGGGCCTGACTTTGTGCTTGAAGCAAGAGAGAAGGTTGGGGTTATCCGGAGTCATTTAAAGGCAGCACAGAATCGACAGAAAACCTATGCAGACAAAAGAAGGAGGCCCTTGGAATTTGAAGTTGGGGATTATGTGTATCTCAAGGTGTCTCCCATGAAAGGTGTGCATCGTTTTGGTGTCCGTGGGAAGCTAGCCCCACGCTATGTTGGGCCCTACAAGGTTTTGGCCCGGCGTGGTTCCGTGGCCTACCGCATTCAGCTTCCGGAGATTTTGTCAGCTGTCCATGATGTTTTTCATGTGTCCCAGTTGAAAAAGTGTTTGCGGGTTCCTACTGAGGCAGTAGAAATTGAAGGACTTTCCCTTCAACCGGACCTTTCTTATGAGGAACATCCGGTAAAAATCTTGGATGAAAAAGAGAGAGTGACCAGGAACAATGTGGTGAAATTTTACAAGGTCCAGTGGCAGCGTCATTCGGAAGAGGAAGCAACGTGGGAACTAAGGAGTTATATCTTGAAGCATTATCCCCATCTCTTATCTAGCCCCTGTAGGTAACCGTTCAGTGAAAGTTTTCCCTACCCTCTTTTCTCCACACTAGGCACGGGAAATCTCGGGTCGAGATTTTCTTTTAGGGGGGTAGAGCTGTAACACCCCGGTGTTACCGCGTGTCACAATGCATCTAAACAGAGCATGCGCATCTTTTTTTTCTGGTGTTTCGTTTAATGTCGAAGTGTGTAGGATCCTTTCGGTAAGTTAAAAATGATAAATAAAAAGGGTATTCGAAATTTGACGTTTCAACCGGAGTTTAGCAACTTAGGTTGGAAACAAAATTCTCTTAACAAAACTGTGCAAGACTTATATGTGAACCCTAAACGACTTATGAAGAGCATAGTGTGTAGTTGTTAGCGCAACTTGTGTTGACAAGTAAGTAGATCGCTGGCTAGTTTTTCCAGTCGCTCGGAAAGTAAACTCGCTTTGTAATTCAGCCCTAGACTTAGAAAAACTCCAAGTGGTGTGACAGCTTGGCAAGGCCGTGTTGGCGAGTCCGTTCCGTGAAATCTAGCTCCTTGGTGGCAGTATGTTTTGGCTCAGAACGATAGCCTAGTGTACCCTCTTGGTGTTGGTGAAGATCGTTCGGTCTCTGGATCACTCGTTTTGGCGTGGCAAGAGCTTTAAAAATCGTGCTAGCGGGTGGCATCGGGTCCTCTGGCTTCTGGAGCGCGGTCACCGCTCGCGGGTGCGGCACCGCACGGTCGGCCGGCTCGGTCGGTGCGCGCCGCGGTCGTTGCCCCCCCAGCGTCGCACTGCCGCGGTTGACCTCCCCGGCTGGTCGCGTGTGCAGCTAACTCTTCTGTCGTTGCCCCCCCCTCGTCGCATCCGTGCGGGCCTGGGCGGTCGCGTGCAGGCGCACGCTGCCGTGGCGCGGAGCTCACCGACCACCGCCCACCTTGCTTGGCCGCTTGCAGGCATCGCGTCACCTTAATGTCTCACCACCGCGTTACCTACTCGGAGCATCGGACGGTCCTGCCGCTTGAGCCGGCCACCGTGGCGACTCCCCTGTTCCCTTGCCGCCCGGCTTCGGACCACTGCTGGTCCCGCCCTGCAGTGCTCGTCCCTGTGTCATTGCGGCAGCAGCCTCGTACTAATCCCACCTACCTCCCCATGCGCGGAATTGAAGTGGTGGAGCCCCACGGTCCCCAATTTTTGGAGTGTAGGCCGACGACGCCATTACCGGACGTTTTCCCCCCTTTTTGTGGTCGGCTTCGCTCATCTTCTCGGGAGCTCGTCTAGTTGCTCCGAGCGGTTCGCCCTGAGCTTCTCTTCGCTGTGCGCCCGTTGGTTGGAGCAGTGGTGCTCCCGTCCCTCCCGTGGCACGGCCGTGTCCGTCCAGGGCGCCGCCGCACCCCTCGGGTCGCGTGTGGCCAGCTCGCCTCCGAGCGGCTCTTGGCTCAGCATCGCCTCAGCGGGTTCCGGAGTAAGTTGCTCGTGCTCGTAGTCCTTTTTGTTCCGTTTGTCTGGGCCGCAGTTCACCGGAACGGCATCGCCGTCCCTTGCAGTCGTCCGTCGTCGTGGAGGAGTCCGTGGCCGCGTTCCCGGGAGTGTGCTTCTGCCCCTAGTTCCGCGTCGGTCCCAGGGTGAGTGTTTCCCCCTTAGCTGCGTGGTAGAGGCTCTCCGTGGGCCGGCGTAGCCGCTCAGTGCCATCTCCGGCGCGCCGGTGTGCGCAGGGCAGGCCAGGGACCTCGTCTTGGTGAAGACGAGTTCGTCCGCGGGTTTTAGTGCAAAAGCGCTGAGAGGAGAAACAGTAACGTGGGGCGCGGGTTGTTTTCGGAAGAGTGCGGGGTGGTTTTCGCTTGTTTGCCAGCTCGCGGGCTCCCCCGACCGTGGGCCGCGTCGCGTGGACCGCAGGTGTGGGCGCGTGCTGCGCGCGTGGGCCGCGGTTGGGCCGCCGGGAGATCGGTTTCTGGATTTAGCGATTTTAGAATACCTTTGTAAATTAAGTTTTGAAGCAAACTTTGAGGAATTGTTGCGACTAGTGTAGATGTCCAAAAATCGTGAAACCACTTTTGTTGAGTTCATAAATTCATGCTCTGTCAGATAGTAATTTTCCTTTTGTGCTCTTCTATAGTGTTGCTCAGTCGAATAAATCTCTGCTTAAAATGACGTTTATTAATGCAACCAATTTTGTAGAAATTTTCGTGGTAAATCGAGGATAGCCCTAGCTCTAAAAATTTTTACAGTAGATGCTTAATACGGTTAGATGCTTGCTGTAAATTTTATGGCCATCAAATAGCTTGTTTGTTAGGGTAACTAATTTTCCCTAGTAATGCCTGTCGCAATTCGGTAATCGGAAAGTGGTGTGTCTGTTAGTTGTGGAGTCGTTTTGCATCGGGTCAACCTTGTTAGTAGCGAGAATGATAGCTTACCATTCAGCTATTAGAGTTACCTTTGTCACCTTTTAATTATGGTCCTATCATTGCATGCATGTAGATCACGAGGGAGTCGAGTACGTGGCAGTGGAGGAGCCGGACTACGAGGAGGTCATCGAGGAGTACGAGGAGGAGATCTTCGTACCTGAGGAGTTCCAGGAGCCGCCCGCTACTGACACCTCTGACTGTGCGCCTGCCCAAGGCAAGCCCCGGTGCATAACCCTTATTTTTGCAGATATGATATATATTTAAATGTTGTGCATTTAAGTTACAGGAATTTCTATGATACCCACATGCATATATATTTATACCCAATGAGTCTTACTAGTACAGGATCGTATAGTTGCTTCGCTTAGGATCATCGGTAGGGTGAGTAACCTGTCGTTGCTCACAATAGGAAGTTACCCGAATGATTATTATATTGGGAAAAAGTGTGGAAATGAAATGGTGACCGGGCAGGGATGGGGTATGGTTATTGGTGGGTGTAGCAAGTTGTGTCCCGCGGCCACGGGGCACAATTGGGTTGCACTGTTTCCCTATCCGTGTCAATTAAGGACCGTTCGTTGTATGGACCCTGGTCAAGTCACAGATCTCCTTATCCCGAGCACATACTAGCGGATGGGGGCTAGGAAGACTTGTTACTCTCTTGTCATGGGCTCCGGCTCTTTTCGGACCGACTGATTGGAGGCGGGGATAGGTGGAGGTCTTAGCACCGTATTGAGGCCGGGCCTCGAATGCGGGAGCTAGGAGTCCAAGTTTGGACGGGGACCTGGAAACCTGTGACAGGAGGGGAACGAGTTGGTCTTGCTTGTGCCTGGGGTACAAGCGGGGCGTGTGTTTTTTCGGGGTACCCAGCTGGGCATATTGATTCGCGAATCGCCGTTTCTGCGTGACGGTACGGCTTGGCTACGCTCTGGCATCGTAGTAAGAACTGGAAGGGGAAAGAGGGAGAATTGATTCTGTTTTGCTCAACTCTTGCTTGATTATAGCATAGGTGCTTACATAGAACATTGGTTAATGAATAAAATACGGCTTTTAAAAATTAAGAAATTAAGGACAAACTCTTAGTGCTGTTTTCCGCATCCAAGAAATCCACCAGCCATAAAGCCTATCATGATCCTTGAGAGTCGGGAGATATAATTCCCAGTCGGGTAAGTCTTGCGAGTACATTGTGTACTCAGGGTTTATTTTTACCCCTGTTGCAGGTGCTTTTTGAGCAGGTTTGCCTTGTGTGGAGGATTCTTCTGGTGGGCACAGACGGATTCTCATCGCTTCCGCTAGATGTTATTTTATTTCCGCTGTTAATTATTGCACTCTGAACTTCTGGTATTGTAATAACTGTTTCTGAAACTCTGTATTGTATGAAATGGACTAAGTATTGTAAGTTTGTGCTCATTATTGGATCCCGGGTGAAAAATGTGGAGTGTTCGAGTTCTCCCGTCGGGTGTGCTCGACGGAATCATCTGGTGTAACTCACTTTCAGAGCTCTTAGTGCCTAGTGGAAGGCAAGTGCCCTGAAAGCGTGCTAAACTGGGCGATTCCGCCACAACGGATATGCAGTGCGCCGTGCAGGCATTGCAGGAGGCTGAGATTTTTCGACAGAAGCTTGGTGAGTTTGGCTCAGAACTGGCAATGAAAATGGCGACGGATCAAGGACAACCCCATGTAAGAGTACTTTCTACACCCATTTGGTTTCCTATATTGGAACATATAGCTAACATAATGTGTTCCACTTGCAGCGGCCTGGTGGATGATATTTGGTAGAGATACTCTAAATTTGCAGTGTCTTGCTTTGCGGCTTGTTTCACAATGTATCTCCTCCAGTGGATGTGAGCGCAACTGGAGTACTTTTGCGTTGCTGCATACGAAGGTTCGCAATCGGTTGTCGCACAAGAAACTAAACAGGCTTGTTTATGTCAATTACAACCTTCGGCTGCGACTTGCGGATGTGAACCCACGAAGGTATGATGAAGAAGATTTTATCGACCGGTTCGCCGAAGTCTCATTCTATGACCGGAGCAATCCGGTTAGGGAATAGATGGAGTACGGTAGATCTAACTTGCCTCCAGTTCTTGATGAGGATTCTGACGAAGTGGACGTCCCTCTGCCATCACATCTTGTCAGGTACATTATATTTATATATGTGATTGATTTTATTATGTGATTCATTTGTTTGTGTTGGCAGTGACCAAATAAACCGCGAGGATCTACGTCAGGCTACGGGGCATGATTGCATCAGTGATTGGGCCCGTAGAAATGTGGGTGAAAGTCACCTCGGAAAGAGGAAGATGCAGATGGTGCCTCCGAAGGGTCACGGCAAGCGTCACCGAGAAAAAGGAAAAGCAGTGACCAGCGACACAGAGACTTATGCTATTTATTACCACATTGTGTGGTCTTTTTACATTAATTTGTGCAAAAAAAGTACCAAAAATTCTTTTTATTCATGCAAAAAAAATCTAAATGGTTTGTAGCGGTTACCGCTCAAACCGAGCGGTAACCGCTCCAAACCGTCCGGTAAACCGGTCACAAACCGAACCGAAGGCGCTTTTGAATTCAAATTCAAATTCGACCGGTTACCGACCGGTTATCGGTAAACCGGACCGGTAAATCGGAACCGGAGGCCGGCGGTTTGAGGTGACCGGTCGGTAAAAAAAAACCCTGGTCTCCTCTCTTGTTCTTCTCCCCTTCCACCCCAGGCCTGACCGCCTGAGAGCAAATCAGACGAAACCCTCCCGGCCTCCTGGGCTTCCCCTCTCCGATCCCCATGGCGCAGGACGACAACCCGGAGTCCTCCGCCACTGGATCCTCCACCTCCTCCGCTCCGGCAGCTCGCCTCAACGCCGCCGCGCCCGAGTTCACCCCCCGATCCGCCGCCCAGCATCACAACCACGGCAACAACCCGCATCGCCGCGGCTCGCACCATCACCACTACCACCATCACCAGTCCAACCAGCACTACCAGCCGCGGCACCAGCACCACCAGGCCGAGGATGAGGGGAGCGCCGCCGCGACGGCGGAGGATAGGGAGGGCCCCGCTGGTGCGGGGCAGGCGCAGCACCGGCTGCCCGAACCCGAGGCCCGCAAGCTCGTCAAACAGGTACCTTTCCTTTGCCCGCGATCGATTACTCCGCTACCTGCCGTGTTGCTGTATCTCTTTATGCTGATTCCGAGCAATGGTTGGTGTGAATCTGGAGTGTCGCGCGAACCTAGATCCTTCTGTCGGTAAACTAATCGTATGGAGGAGTAGACTGATGCGTTCCTGTATATTGCTTCGTTGCAGCTCTATTACTTCATTGCAATCTACCATGTCCAGGGAAAATTTTATTTTGAGTTTTCAGATGTATTCTGCACTTAGATCACTACCGGATGTGTTGCATCCATGATCCATCAGTTTTGATGTATCTCTTAGAAGCATCTTAGATTCATGTTGGGTTTCTTAGTTCCTGCTAGTAAGTTAAGATCATCAATTGTGCTGTGGCATGGTATTCATTACTGATGAGCGATCTCTGAACGTTGGAGGGAGAAAAATGGAACGCAATATGGCAAAATCTATTTTTGGAAAACTCAAACTTAGGAAATATTTTATTGGCTGAGTTACTTAGCCTATGATAGCCTGCATGGTTCGTACTAAATGCAAATACATGCTATGGCGGGAAGGGAATGGGCCTGCATTCACATTTAAGTGGCTTATTAGGGTTGAGTGACAGGAGGGGGAGGCAAGGCTGGAAATTATAGAGCAGTTATAAGCTTGCATACCAATGTTTGGCTAACACGTGGGCTTGAGTTGGATTTATCAGTCGCCACTAGGGTATAGTGTATACTACAAATTACAAATTTGTTGTCTTTAGAAATTAATTTAGATTGCAACTGGTTCACACATGGTAAGCGGAAGTGTCGGTTTACTCGCTTTTCCGTTTTAGGACAATACTCCAGAAAATGGAAAGTTAGTTTCCCGCGCTGCATCATTTGAAGCGTGGCTTATTTATTATTCTATTTATATTTTTCTTGATTTTCTTTTTTTTCCCCTTCCCTCCAATTACTGGAAACATGTACACTGTACCAACTTCACTTTTTTCAGCTTTTACTATTTCCCTTATAATTTCTCATTCATTGGATGCTTGATTTCCATATGCATTAGTACCTTCTCATTGGATTAAATGTATTTGGCAACGTAACAGGTTGAATTTTACTTCAGTGATATCAATTTGGCTACAACTGAACATCTGATGAAGTTCATTACTAAGGATCCAGATGGATTTGGTGAGTTCAATGATTAATTTCAAAACTACATGATCACCTGTCTGCTACTATATGTATCTTTTATTAGATGGAGATCATTTGGATTTTGATGCAATAGAAATGTCTATATGATGTAACTAAACAAATAAGCTATTTTTTTTTATGCTATGCTTCTGGTATAGGTTCCCGCCATCTCACCTCTGTTCTTTTAAACGACTGTTTTCATGTGTTACTACAATTTATGATCCTGGGGAAATTTTTTGGTATAGCTATCAATACATTTTTAGAAATGGGAAAATGTTATGCTCAAGTGTTTCTAGCATGCTTGCATCATTTGCTGTATATTATTGTGAATTGCACACCCTTCATGAAAGTTAAGATGTATGGCTCACCTTGACATATTACATATTGATGTGATGTTCTGTTCTGACTTATATTTTAATGGTTAGTAGTATTGACATGTCATTGTGTTTTACAGTGCCAATATCTGTAGTTGCATCTTTTAGGAAGATTCGGGAGATTGTTTATGACAGATCCTTGTTGGTTGCTGCATTGCGCACGTCATCCGAGCTGGTAAACATCTTAATTAATATTGTGCTAACCACTACTTTCCGATATCATTGTTCTTGACAAATACCATCTCATTTTGTTCTTTATACTAGCTTGTTTGCATATTTATATTTTTTGTATCTGCGTACTCAAGTAATAAGGTGCCATTAGTAAGAGCTAGGATCTGGCTGTCCCAAAACCTCAGTGTAGGGTTAAAGCAGTCTGTAATCTTATACCATCCTATGGCAGAGAGTATCTTGTCATGTCCTTCTATTGTCCCCACACTCAAACATAAGGGATGCTTTGATGTTTTTATGTTCACTAAAATACATATTTGTATCATTTATAGGTTGTTTCAGAGGATGGGAAACATGTTAAACGCTCACAGCCCTTCAATGCTGAAGAAGTTCAGGTTAGCATCGAATTAGCTGAACAAACTGTCCACTATTTATAGGCTGCTGAAATTTGTCCTTTGTGCAGTCTCGCATTGTTGTTGCTGAAAATTTACCTGAGGATCAAAAGCATCAGACTCTGATGAAGATTTTCTCAGCTGTTGGGAGGTACGCCATATGCATGTCTGTTAACACAAACAATTGCCAGCCAGATGCAATAGTAATCCCATGAGTCATGGTGTCATCTGCATTGCAGTGTGAAATCTATACGTACCTGCTATCCACAAGATGTTACTGCAGCAGCTGCTAACAAAACATCAAGGATTGAGATGATTTTTGCTAATAAGGTCTGTACCATGATATTATCTACTGTGTGAATGCTAATAGTTGTTCATCAAGCCTGGCTTTGTGATATATAACAATAATCAGTTGTACTGTTTTTATAATTTCGTTTTGCTGTATTTGTAGCTTCATGCCTTTGTGGAGTATTCAACTGTTGAAGATGCTGAAAAAGCAGTATGTCAGCTTGACTTTTCTATCCAGTTGTGCTTTCCCACTTATGGTTCACTAATAGAAGGAACACCCTGTGACCTCACCCTGTGACTTGTGTTGTGTATAGGTTGCTGAATTCGGTGGAGGGGGAAACTGGAGAGATGGGATTAGAGTTCGTTCACTGCTTGGTTGCCTGGTATATTTTTTTTTGTTGTTGTCCATTCTGTGTTCTTTACTAAGTTGGGTATGGTAATGGGATGCTAGTACAAACAGTGAAGAAAACAATTACACAATCTTGTTATTTTCATTCTTTGCAGAAACATGGATTGGGCCAAGGAAGAAAAGGCGGAGACGAGGAGTATGCTGCAGATGAAGATGGCCCTGACACAACTGACCATCAGCAAGACTATGGAACAGATGTTGCTGCCCAGAACTCAGAAGCACATTTTGATCATCAGGTATTGCGTGGTCTTCTGGTTTCTTGTTGCTATTACTGGTTTAATCCTATCAACGATGGATATTCTGACGATGAATTGCATAGGCTGAAGATGGCACCCATGACAAGGGTGGAATGAGGCAGCAGGGGAGAGGGAGAGGACGTGGAGGCAGAGGCAGAGGCCGTGGCCAGTATTATGGCCACAACAGCCGAGATGCCCACCATCCCGTTGGCACTCCCCCATCGGAGCACCCAGTTGTTCCAAAGCCGCCCCCAGGCCCCCGCATGCCTGATGGCACAAGAGGGTTTACCATGGGCCGAGGGAAGCCGCTCAACCCAACCACTGATGCTGCAGCTAACCCTACCACTGATGCTGCTTAGCTGCAGCGTCTATACTGGCGTTGGCCTTTTGCCCTGCTCATCAGTCCTTTGTAAATCGATTGCAGTGGTCATTTGCTCAGGTTCTAAACCGATTACTGTGGCGTGTTGGTTCATTTTGATGTGAGATCTAAAAAGAAGTAAAAAGAGAGATGGCTGGTACTATGGTACATGCGTGTATACTAACACAGGAAGTTTAAACATGTGAACATGTACTGTGATATGTAGCTCTTAAATTAGAAAGAAAAACATACTTTTGGCCAAAAAAAAAAGAGGGGGTTTTTTCATCTCATTGTCTCTAAAGCTCCAAAAATCTTCGAAGCGTGTTTAAGTTGCAAGCCACAATTCCAGAAGCCCAGAAGCGGTAGGCCACTAGCCAGCAACATTTGGGCTTTTGGCAAGACGGTGCCTATAGGGAAGGAATGACAAAATGCAGAAACAGTGTGCAACAGCAGCAACTGAACGATTTGGCATATCGGTTCGTCCAATTCTGTTTTTACAAGGTTCAGCAAATGCATGGGCACCATATTATAGAGCTCTGGAAATGGCTTTAGAAAACTGCAAGCAAAACACACGATGACCATGTTTACTTTCGCTTGGCTTCCAAGCTTATATCCATGCTCTCCCATCTGCTTTAGCGGTGCCCCTCAGCAGTGGTGCCCTGCCTGCACGGCCACCGGTGCTGGAAGCAGGCTCACCGCCGTCGCCACTCCCAGCTACGTTCGTCCCTCTCGGCGGCAGCTCATTCCTCCTGTCCTGTAACAGCAGCTCCGACATCGTCATGCCCCTTGTCGCAGCCGGCGGACATGGCTGCCTCGTCGCCTTGCCATTCTTCTTCTTCTTCTTGACATCTACGCCGGACCCAGGACCTTTGCTCTGAGCACTCACTGCCGGTGGAGCACCTTTGCTCTGAGCACCCACCGCCGGTGGAGCTTGGCGCCGGAATATCGATCGGGCTGTTGTGATAAGATTCTTCGGTGCCTTGAAAGGGACTTCTTGGTCTGCCACTCCCTTGACCGTGTTTGTGCTTTTGCCGCTGGCTTGGCTCGCGTAGCACCTCTCCGAGTGTTTCTTCGGTGCACCAGCACCACTGGTTCGGGTACCTGGAACAGCTGCAGCTGCTGCCTTCTGCTTCCCATTCGTCGGAACCTTGTGGCTTGGTCTCTGGTCTGCAGTGCGCGGTTGCTTCTTCTCTTTGGAGACAGCCGGAGCGCCTTTGACGCAGGTTGTTTTCGATGAAGAGCTAGCTGTATGTGTTGCTGGTCGTGTCAGTATTGTGGCTCCATCCGGCTTGCCTGAGAGCTGTCATAGATAAAGATATCAACTGGATGGTATTCAACAGGTTGTTAAAAGAAATCTTCAGACACTGTTTTGGAAATGAATAGCACATACCCTTGAAGCTGGCGGTTTAACTGGACGAGGAGGGATTGGTACCTCCTTTACCATTCGAGAGGAGTTGGCTTCAGTATCAAGGGAAGGAAACAGTGGTGCAGCCGGAGGTGTCATCAGCCTGAAACGAACGAACTGTTCTCATGAGAAATGATTCCAGTCATGCAAGAATAATCTAGACTCGAATTTAATTCTATCCTACCAGTCATAATCATGCTTCTCGTCCACTGGTATAAGGAAATCTCTCTTTCCTGAGGGAACCCTGCACACATGACCACCTAGTAAAGTAATATGTGTCACCGGGTGAGTGGATCCACTTCAGGAGTTTTTTTTTTTTTTTTTCTCGAACACGCAGGAGAGCTGCGTATCATTATATTAAGAAGAGTGAAGGAGTGGGTTAAGAAACCCCATACAACCACACACACACTCTCTCTCTTTTACATCTAAAGGTGTATCTCTCTTTCCCTTTTCAAAAAACTTGACCCAAGACCACTAGAGAGGAGCTCATGCATTGCCCGACTCTAGAGCAAGGAGATTGGATAATCCTCGAGCTCCAGCCAAACTCCACAGAAATAACTCATCTTTTACCGAAACCAGAACATTACTTAGGCTCGGTTGAGTCCCATCAAAGACACAACGATTGCGGTGATTCCAAATGGACCAAGCTCCTAGGATGATGATGGAATTGAGACCTTTTTTAGTATGGTCATCAACGCCAGAAATTGTGCTTGCCCACCATGCATCAAAGGAGTTGTTGTCAGGCTGGGGGGAGAAGTTCTGCAGGCCGACCTTATGTAGAATTTTGTACCATACTTGCCTGGAGAAGACACATGAAATCAGCAGATGATCAATTGTTTCCTCAGCTTGATCACAGAGCGGGCAGCATTCAGGGTGGGGCAGTCCTCTTTTAGCAAGACGGTCTGCAGTCCAGCATCTGTTATGTGCCACTAACCACATGAAGAACTTGCATTTGCCTGGTGCCCAGCTCTTCCAGATTCTCTCCCAAGGCCCAAACTGTACAGCCCCAATAAAGAATCCCTCATATGCAGATTTGGCAGAATACACTCCCGAGCTAGAGAATTGCCACAAATGAGTATCATCAACCTCAGGCTGCAATGAAAAATCCGAGAGGAGATCCCACAACTTGAAAAATTCTGTCAGCACGGGTACTGTAGTACTGACACCTCGTATATCCTGCACCCACTTCATCTCAGTAAGGGCTTCATACACCGTCCTTTTCCTTGCTTTGTTGTTGACTAATCTAAAAAGATTAGGCACCAATTGATCTAGGCTCTGGCCATGCAACCACCTGTCAGTCCAGAAAATTGTGTTCTTGCCATTGCCGACCTCTGAGACAATGGCCACTTTAAAGAAAGCTTTGACTGCAGGGTGCACTTGGATTTGGAAAGCCGCCCAGGGCCTATCAGGTTCGGTTTTCTGCAGCCACAACCAACGCATCCGGAGAGCCCATCCAAGCTGTTGTAGCTGGGAAATGCCAAGGCCTCCGAGCTCTGGTGGTCGAGTGACCTTATGCCAGGCCAACAGGCAGTGTCCCCCTTTTGCATCTCTTCTGCCTCTCCAAAGAAAACCTCTTCTAATTTTATCAATAGCTTTAAGGGCCCCGGGAGGAAGATCCATTGCCATAGCCAAGTATACCAACATGGAGGTGAGCACATACTGAACCAAAGTTTTTCTCCCGGCCTTTGTGAGCAAATCCGCTTTCCATCCCGGAAGACGATCAGCAATCCGATCAATGATTGGCTGGACTTGCTGCTTTGTCAATTTACGCAAGGAAAGCGGAACTCCTAGATATTTGCAAGGGAAATCTGATAGTTGACAGGGGAGATGTTCATGTGTAGTGATTATATCTTCCCCAGAACACCGAATTGGGAAGCCATTGCTTTTTTGCACATTTGTTCTCAACCCTGAGGCATCTCCAAAGAGTTGGAGAATATCCAACGTGATACCTATATCATTGGCCGAAGGACATAGGAATATTACCACGTCGTCAGCATACAAAGATATGCGATGCTGCAAGGCCCGTCTTGCTAATGGTTGCAATAATCCCTCATCTGATGCTTTCTTGACCAAATAACATAAGACATCCATGACCAAAATAAATAACATTGGAGACAGTGGATCGCCTTGGCGAAGTCCTCGTCGATGTAGAATTGTTTCCCCTGGGCTGCCATTGAGGAGCACCTGTGTGGAAGCAGAAGCTAGCAGCCCGCTAATGATGTCACACCACACAGGACCAAAACCCAAGTGTTTCATGATCTCCAGCAAAAAAGGCCAGGATACGGAATCGAAAGCCTTTGTGATGTCCAATTTTAGTAGAAGGCGAGCTTGTTTTTGCTGGTGAAGAAAACGAGCAGTCTGCTGGACAAGCATGAAATTATCTTGGATAAAGCGACCTTTGATAAACGCACTTTGGTTGGGGGACACCATCTGGTCCAGCCTCCCTGCTAGCCTGTTGGCCAATAATTTTGTGATGAGCTTTGCAAAAGAGTGAACCAAGCTTATTGGTCTAAAGTCCTTTATACTTGTGGCATCTTCTTTCTTAGGTAGGAGTGTAATAAAGGCTGAGTTTAGCTGCTCAAAATTTCTGAGTTTTCGACTCCAAACTGCTGACACAGCTGTCATAATGTCCACTTTGATAATCTGCCAGCAAGCTTTATAAAATTTTCCAGTGAAGCCATCAGGGCCTGGAGCTTTATGTGATGGCAGCGACATTATTGTTTTCCAGACCTCTTCTTCTGAGAAAGGGGCATCCAACTCTGCAAGATCATGAGATGGGATATTCACTTCTTCAAGATTGATGGTAGAATCTCTGTCATTACTTACCCCCAAAAGATTATAGTAGTACTCATTCACAATCTTCTCCTTTTCTTCATGCTTGGTTACAACCAGGCCATCATCGGAAATGAGACTACTAATAAAGTTCTTCCTTTTTCGATGTCTGGCATGCAGGTGAAACAATGCAGTATTGGCATCACCTTCACTGAGCCAGCTGATCCGGGAACGGCTTCTAGCAATTGTTCGCTGCAAGGATGATAGAGCCAAGGCATGCCTTCTTAAGTGGTTGTACAACCATTTCTCCTGGTTAGAGAGGGGGCGACCATCCTGGGCAATCTCTAGTTGATGAATTATTTCTTTTGCCATCCCAAGCTGTGAATTGATGTGCCCAACTCTTTTCTCACTCCAACTTTGCAATCCTCTAACAGTGGCACGAAATTTCCTTGATAGAGTATCAAAAGGACAGGAGGAGGCTGGTACAGAAGTCCAAGCAATCTCAACTGCCTCTTGGAACCCTTCCAATTTTGTCCAGTAAGCTTCAAAATGAAATCTGGCTTTCCCAGGTTTGATATCATGAAGACCAAGAAGGAGAGGACAATGATCCGAACCATCAGTGGCTGTGCTCTGCAGCAGACAATTAGGGAAAAGTTGCTCCCAATCAACTGTACAAAGAAATCTGTCCAACCTGACCAAAGTTGGTGTATCTTGCTGATTGGACCATGTATATTTCCTCCCATGTAGAGGCAGCTCTTGTAAACCCAAATCATTGATGAGGCGACGAAATCTTCCCATCAAAGCCCTGTTTAGATTGCCATTATTTTTGTCCTCGTCTTTGTAAATGAGATTGAAATCTCCCAGCACAATCCATGGGCCCTGGCAAGCGGCTCGTATGTCCCTTAATTCCTGCAGGAAGAGTACCTTATTGTCATCCCCCTGAGGTCCATAGACACAGGTGAGCCACCATGCTTGACCTGCATTTGGACTGAATTGCACGGATATGCAATGGTTGTCCACCCGAGTAGCATTAGCGGGACCAAGATCATTGCGCCAGGCTACAAGAATCCCTCCACTGGCACCAACCGATGGCAATTCTACAAAATGGGTAAAGTCTGAACCAAGGGCGGCAAGAATTGTTCCTCGAGAGAGTAGCTCTATTTTTGTTTCTTGAATGCAAACCACGTCAACACGGGAAGATGAGACCAGAGTGCGTACTGAATCTTGACGTGCCTTAGAGTTAAGTCCTCGCACGTTCCAGCACAGAATATTTGAAGGATTCATTGATAAACCATATAACAAGCCGACCATGTACAGACTGGGAACACATCAGTTCTCTCCATTCACATCCTCAGGGGTTGCCCATCCAAACAGTGCTGCCAGAGCTTGGACGTGAGAAGCTGGAAGTGGTTGGCCAAAAAGCTTGCCATACTCATCTAGAGCATCCTGGCTGATACCTTCGCTCTCTTGGATGACGTGCAAGGCCCTCATCACCTTCTTCTTGTTCCTTGTTGCAATTTCAGTAGCCGGTTCAGGATCAACACCTGCAATCCGTCGGCTTCGACGTGGAGGAGCCGAAGGTGTGCGAGCCTGAACCGTTGGCCTTGTAACGCGCGGTGTAGGGAGGATTCTCACGGTCTTTTTTGTGATCTTCGCCATGAAGCTTGATCTCCGGCTGGCCGATGTGGGCGTTAGCGTCGCCGACATCGAAGGATTATTGCTGGTCCCCTCCGTGATGCTGGTTTCCACCGGACCAGTGACCGTGACTTGGACTTGGACTCGTCGTCTGGAGTAGACCTTAGAGCAGGTTCTTGGAGCATTGGGCATTCTTAAGGCTGCTGTCGCCGGGCACTGCCGCGACACCGTCGGACCAGCACTGGGCGTGGCTTGCTCCGCACCAAAAGTTGTCGCGTGGTCTCCAGGCGAACCGCTCAGGGCTGAGCGGCTCCACTTCAGGAGTAGTTGCACAAGATTTTAATAATTTAACAAAAAATTAAAAAAACTCTATTTAAACCTCAACCCTTTCACCCATCCATTTTCCAATCCAGAACTCCATATTTGTTCTCCTAAATAAAATGAACTCCAAATCCGCGAGCTTTCAGGAAAGAGTATTGAAATATGTACTACTGGAAAATTTCCCCAAAATCATGCCGACTCAGTTAGAAATTTTTTTCATGAACATTCCTCCCAATAGGCATAAGAGAAAGGATCACAATAGCCAAACATTTTACCTTGGATAGCATCAAACTCAACTGAGTACATTGGTTCCAGGAGGTTCACATCCCTATACTTCTCGCGCTTGTACAGCTCCCTGAAGAAAACAACGCTCTCATCTTTGTCTTCGGCCTGAACCACAGATGGAACCTTAGCCTTGCCCATCCCAGCAATTCTCCTCATACGCTCCATTTTCAAGAACCGAACCTACGCTTGCTACAACAAACAGAGAGGATCAAAGGTTTGGAGACTGGGCAAAGGCTACATGAATACTACTCAAAAGATGCCAAATTTGCCGGCAATTCCAAGGCTTGCTGGCATCAACTGAAGAAAGGCTATATAAATATAGTAAATTATCGGTGAAAACGGATGGATCGATGCAAACCAAACTGAAAATGATTGACCAATTCAATGGGTTAACAAGCATTGTGTTGCTTTCTCGTTGCCCTATGGCAGCATAATGTCTTTTCTTTTAGTCTCTTCTGCTTGTCTAGCCTTGGTGGCCCTATCTAGGCCCTTTCTTTTTTCATAATATATTATTTTTTAAAAACAACATTATATATGCAATTAGGAGTTAAGTAGAACCTACTCGTCCCATCTTCTGTGACATTCCATCAAATCAGAGTGTTAAAGACAAAATTCCCAATAACTATTTTCTGAACTCCCTTCCCAAGTGTCACATTATCATTAGCTTCCAAAGAATTCAGTTCCAGGGCATCTGGATGGATCCAGCCTACAGATACCAAATATAAAAAATATATAATCAGGAAGTAGCAATCAGTCTTGAGGGCAACAATACAAGCAGTAATGCAGAAGTAGTTCGTATCTTGCAGTACTTACATGGATGATCATAGAGGCTGTCATGGTGTATGTATAGTGCTCATCTTCTGGTGCCTTGCTTAAGCAACTAGTAGCTGGCAGACTATATGCTTTCACTGATGATCAGAACGTGCTCGTCTCCCAGCTATGTAATGTCATGTCACCGTTCCCACGTGCGGTGCATACCTGATACCTCTTCCTCTTGACAAACCGAGCAATGACACAGCTATGACAATGTATTTTTGTATACTAAAGATCAGGCATTTCCTTCTCCCAGTTACGTTAATCTCTTGACTCTTTTGAGATTTTTCCTCCTCAGTCTTCTAGTTTCTCTGGCACTTGTTATATGCACAACCAATCAACTATCTAACATTGCTGCACAAGGACATACAAACGATAAGCTCTATCTCCTCGAATGGATTTGCATGGTTAACAGTTGAACAACAGAGTCGGGGGGATAAAAGTAGCCCATAATGGAAATCTACCTTTGCGCTGTGTTTATGTTTATCAGCAAGTCAAAATCCATTTTCGGCAGCCCATAACGGAATGATAACAATTTGCTCATTTTGATTTTCCTGATAAAAAGATAGAGCCTTGCAATGCAAAATAAAGCTTAAGGAGCAATCCTACTAAAGAACCTTGTAGTGGGGGCAATGTGGCGACCAACTCTCATCAAACCAACTTTAATCTCACTCTGACATACTGATACAATAAAAGATAAGAGAGTGAATATGCATTTAGATACACGCAAATTGAGTTCTACTCTACTGAACTGTATATATATATCTAAAGCATGAAAGGATGAATAATTACAGTATAATGGAATTGTGGTGATGCAGGAGCACACACACCTCAGTCAAGTGTCAGCAGAAGGGGATGAGCTTCTTCACAAACTTCTTTATGTTGGACTCAACTGCTGGAATGTCTTTATTTGAAATAGAAGAAATGAAGTCAAAGTACTCCCCACCTTGTCTGCAACGTCTCTGCAGGTCAGGGCAGGCTTTTATCTCCAGGAATTTGAGGGCTGGGAGCCGCTGGAGGAGACCCTGTGGAAATTTCTCTATCCCTGGACACTCTTCAATACTCAACCTCTCAAGGGAAGTAAGACCATCCATCCCATCAGGTAGTGCTTTCATCTCACCACAGTCCTCAATGAAGAAATGCCTGAGCTTGGCCAGATTTCCAAGGTTTGAAGGCAGAGCTACCAAACTATTGCAGCAGCGGATCCCCATTTCCTCTAGGGATGAGGGCAACTTGGGAATCTCAAGCAAGCTCTCACAATGCTGTATCGATAACCATTCCAGCTGGGGTAGCGGAAGGATTTCTTCAGATGATGAGCCCTTCCCCTCCAGGTTTTTACAGTACCAAATATTCAGAGATCGAAGGCAAGGCAAGCATCGGAGCTCCTCCACTGGCCAGTGAACAATACTGGGGCATGATCCAATCTCCAATTTTTCCACAAAGGCCAAACAGTCTCGAAACCCAAGTTGAGACTTGGACAGGTTAAATATTGATACGAAACCATCCTCACCCAGGATTTTCAAACTCCGCATGGTGTCTAGAGGTCTTTGGTTTTGGCTTTGAAGGGCCTCTGGAGGCATCACCACCTCAGCCAGCAATCCAATGCCCAAGTGGACAAGAGATGGCCAAGAGCCCAAGGGCATGCTCACAGGAACAAGACCACGTGCAGAGTCACCTCGACAAGATAGAAGTGTGAGAACTGGGCTCTCGGGAAAACTTACAAGCTTATAGCAATGGTAGATTCTTAGCTCTTCAAGCATGGGAAACATCACTGAGATACAAGGCTCTCCTGCACTGTTCTCTGCCCATCTCTCCAACTCAGGCAAATATTGTAACCGCATCCTCCTCAACTTTGGGAAAATTTGCTGAGAGGTGTTGCATCCTGCCTCGGCCACATCGATGTTCTCACATAATGTTGTCAGGCTGATCATTTCGGATAAATTCAAAACTTCAAGAGAAGATGACAGCCATACTATCGGTAAGTCCTTGCATCTTGGGCACTCAGTGATAACTAGTTCTCTAAGGCACTGGAACATTTTAGGGTCTCTCATCCATTGCGACATAGCCAAGCCACCATACCCATGTAGCTTCAAAACTTTGAGTTCACCATGAGGAACAAGAGATTCCAGTACTTCTTCATCTTTATTAAATTCCTCATTATCTAATGGATCATAATCTCGGTCACGGCCCCAATACAACAACAATTCACTTAGGTTCTGTTTCTCATGGAAATTGACTTTTGACCCACTCTTTACTTTGCTTAAATTGAACAGTTCCAACCTGTTGCCAAGATGTCGCAGGTCTTTGAGCTCCTCAATTCCTAAGTCATCTCCAGTGCCCACAATATATGTTGTCAGTGTGCGAAGGTTCTGCAGTAGACCAAGTTTTGGTGGCATCCTTTCCAAACTCTCACATTCCAAAAGATGAATATAGCTGATCTTCCTCATAGTTGTCATACCATCTGGTAGATACCGTAGCCTGGAGCATCCATTGAGCCACAACGACTGTAAGTTGTACAACATACATAGTGAATTTGGCAAGCTAACAATGTTTGACCCAGAAAGATCAAGATACCGCAAGTGTGCCGTACTTATAAGCTGGCCATGGATAACAGAAAGACCTTCACAACATAAAGCTCTTACTGACTTCAGTTTTAACTCCTTAAGATGATTGTGCGCTGATTGAGTTAACAATGTATGGAGAGATGATCTGCCTTTCAGTAAACCATTGATTTCATTCAACTCATGCTGTGATACTTGCAAGTGATATATATCTTTTATCGATGTTTTTCCTTGAATCATCTCTTCTGCAGATGCAGATTCATCTGAAACATCTTTTGCCAGGTCATGCATTAAATCATGCATTTTACATATAATTATCTCATGAAGCGTGTTACAAAATATCTTTGCTTCCACATCTTGAAGAAAGGACCTCCAAACCAACTCACTAAAAACAAATTCGCTTTTCTGTGCCAAATCCGTCGTCCCCCCTTCACGAATATAACCATTTGCCATCCATAGTTGGATCAACTTATCCTTCTCCATTTCATAGTCCTTTGGAAAAACAGCACAGAATGCAAAACATTGCTTAATTTCCTTTGGCAAGTGTCTGTAGCTCAGTTTTAGGATGGACAATACTTCATCTGTGCCTCTACTGGTATCACTGTTATAGCTTTCTGCAATGGCCTCCCAATCTTGGACTTCTTGTTTTGAACTCATCAAGCCACCCATTGTATTCAGAGCAAGAGGCAGTCCCTTGCACATGTGGACGATGTGTCTGCCAATAGTGACCAATTCTGGTTGCTCTTGTACTCCTTTACTAAATGCTTTCTTTGAGAATAAATTCCATGAATCATCTTCAGTCAAGCATGCTAGCTCCTGGGTTGGAAGGGTGCCCATTATAGCAGCGACTTGTTGGCTTCGACTAGTGACAACAATCATGCTTCCTGATCCTCCAATAGATGTGCACAGTAGTGGCTTAAGTTCGTCCTCCCACTTTTCCAGCTCTTCATTCCGCACATTGTCAAGGATGAGTAGGAACCTTTTCCGGCCAATGGCTCCTTGAAGTCGTGCTCTCCAGAACTTGCTGTCATCAGGCAGATCACATCTTTCACCTGTAGCCAATTCGATGACGGATCTCACAACAGAGGTGGCTTCAAAGTTTTCAGACACACAATGCCATATCTTCAAGCCAAAGTGCTTCTGAATCCGGTGGTCATTGTACACCATCTTGGCTAGCGTGGTCTTGCCCACACCTTTCATCCCTATAATGGGCAGCACCTGCACATTCTTTTGATGTTGATGGTCAAGCAACAGAATTACTACCACCTCCTTGTCATCTTCTCTACCAAAGATTTCACCAGAGCCATCCAGTACTACCTGCTTTTGCTGACATAGAGCGTGTTGCGCCACCGGGTGCTCCAGCAGACCTAAAGTGTGCATCTCCAGGACAAGATCATCCAATTTCTTAAGAACCTTGCTCAGATTCCTACTCACAGTGAGACGGAACAGAAGAGGGCTGTGGAGGGTCAAGTACCTCGATACCTTGCGTGCCGTGGGCTCACCCTCATTGGCCTCACGGCGTAGAGCCTGATACTGTAAGTCGTCAAGGACGTCGTCTGCCTGATAGGCGACGGCCTTAAGTTCCTTCATCCACCTCCTGACGACAGGGCTGGTGCAGCTGGTCTCGCCCTTCACCTTGGCGTCAGGCAGCATGCACTGCACCGCCAGCAGCAACCGCTCCAGCTTGCCACGGTCGGTGTCGACGCCCCACATGCAGGTGATGCTCTGAACGAGCTCATCGGTGGCCTTGCTGGCCACCCTGGTCACCACAGGGAGAAGCAGCGAGTCAGCCATGCTAGTTACTTTGCTCTCTAGTCTTGTTTGCAGAAATGCAGTGCGCATGGGTGGTGAAGGACCAGGATTCATGCATGTAGAAATAGCTTGGAAAGAACAAAGCAGGGCGGTATTATCATGGAATGCAAGTGCAGGCGTGGCGATTAGTTTAGCGAGAAATAGTAAAGAATATGAAAGCGATGTGCAATACACCACACATATCTGTAGACTATTTTCCAAGGTGTTGGTTAAGGATGATTACAGTAGGATTAATCCACCATGTGGGACAAGAAAAGCCCAACAGAGGAGAGCGGCACATTAGAATCTTCTCAGCGCTCGGTGGAGAAGCAGCCGTCCACGCCATGGGCTTGGAGCCGGCGGAGCGGCGTGCCAGCGTGCCAGCCACTGTGGCAGGTGGCAGCAGCAGAGACAATGTAGTGGAGGTCAAGGTGGCCAAACGCTCAGCATGGATTAGCAAATGGCTACATACTGCTGGAACGATGGAGCTTGGGGACCATATTGGGGAGTGGGGACGGCGAGGGAGCTAGCGAGCGCGTTCGATGCCACGAGTGCCGCCCGTTGGGTCATTTCTACAAGCACGCTACGTGCTGAGCATGAAATAGCAAGGTAGGCAGAGATGAAGAGCGCGACCTGAGGCGGGCAGCAGGCGCATGCGCATCCAGGAGCGCCTCTGCGAGCGTCGGAAACCAGCAGGGGAGCTCGCGGTAGTAGATGGTGGGTGGCGGGCGGCGGCGGCCGGCAGGCACTGCGGCAGGGCACCTCTGCGTAAGTGCCTAATCAACCGCTAACGGCTAACCGCTGCTGAACATTTTTCCCCACCGTCGATATCTACTCGAGTGTTTGCCGTAAGATTCACCATCAACTATATATATATATAGAAAAAATAGTTAAATCATAGGTATGGCCCGTACTAATGCTACGGTGGTATATCTAGAAAAAAACTAAAAAGTAAATCAATCGATGAGAGAAACATAAATTCACAAACTAATGAAACCAGTAGGAATGCCCCACGCGTTGCTGCGGGTCTGAAGTAGAAATATAAAGAAGTTAGACTAAGCATTGGAAGATGTATATGTATAGATGCATTAGCACAATTATGCAGATTGTATCAATTGACATATGCTTTATAAGAAGATTTTGTGTTACTCTTGTTGCTACTATAGCACATTGTTTTTCTCATTCTCTTAGCTTTTGCTTAACTTGTCCTTGCAAGATTTGTGATTCTCTTGTTAGACTTTGGACCTGTCCACAAATCAAATATAGATCGCCCAAATCTCATCCACCCTCACCCCTCACCCCTAATATACTTGAGGGTCATCCCCCGTCCCAAAAGTTTCAGGAGTTTTCCTTCACAAAATCATACATGTTGCGGAGGACCACATGTAATCCATATGATTTGCAGTTTTGCTAGTTTTTTTCTTAGAAACGGCAGTTTTGCTAGGCTTTGCTTAGAAGCGATTTAAATGTTTGCAAAAAATTTATTGAAATATATCCATGTGGGATCTTGTTTTGAAGAGTTTATTACGAGAAACACCATGGTGCAATTGGATTTTAATTACGATACTTGGTTTAGGTGCTATGACTTTTTTTCTATTTCAAAAGAAATAGCCAGTTGGGAGATAAATAGGGCTTAGTGGGCGGATGATGTCACTTAGTGGGTGGATGACATCACTTTTCAGGATTGGACTAATGAGAAGCTAGAAAATAGGTTAGTGGGAGTTTGCTTTATTAGAAGTATAGATAAGACCATACATTACTATGTGGTAAAAGATATTGGACTTCAGAAATAAGAAAGTGAAAAAATAAAATAAAAAAGTGAAAAAACGGGATATTTCAATGAATCTCAACAACTTTTGTACTTAATAATTTTTGTAGGATACCCATCTCAACAACCAATGAGGAAAACGAAATCATCGTTGCGAATCCATTCCTTCAAAACCTTGTTTTTGTCTATTCTGGGCTGTTAGAACATCTCCAACAGTACTACCTAAATCAGACTACCTATTTGTCTATTTAGGTAGGCTGCTACTTTCATACTACCTAAATTTTGCTTCTAACTCCAGCCGTACTACTTAAATCATGGCTCTCAAATTCATTTTAATAGACAATGACATGTGGACCCACATGTCATCTTCTTCCCCTCTCTGTTACCATCACCAACTCAGCCATTCACAGCCGTTGCGAGGAAGGAGGGCGCTGCCGACGAGGTCTGTCTGCGGGGAGGAGGGCACTGCCGGCGAGGTCCGTCCGCGGGGAGGAGGGCGCCACCGACGAGGTTGTCCGCGGGGAGGAGGGCGCCACCAGCGAGGCCATCCGCAAGGAGGAGCATTAGGGATCCGCGCGGCGCCCCTCCATCGCCAGTGTGGGGGGCATCGGGGAGTTGGCGCCTGCTCACGCCTGGGCCGGCCGGATCCGGCGTCGGGGAGCGGCTCTGCGGCGAGGGAGGCCTGTGGGGGAACGGCGCCGCCCCCGGGGAGGAGCTTCGGCAGTGTTGGGGAGCCACCGGCGAGGAAGGGACGCAAGGGATGGGCACCGCCGGCGAGGGAGGGCTGCCGCCGGCGAGGAAGGGCCGTAGGGGAGGGGCGCCGCTGGCGATGGAGGGGTGCAGGGGAGGGGCACCGCCGGCGCCGAGGAGGAGTGCGCTCTGTTGTGCGGAGTATGCTAAGAGAGAGAGAGAGAGGAAACCACCGAGAAAAAGTAGGTAGCCAAGTTTGTTGGCCCAACAAATGTAGGTAGTTGGAGGAAAGATTTGTTGGACCAATAAAAATAGGTAGTCAAGTAGGTAGCCTGTTGGAGTGGGTTTTTTGGCCTCCACTATCTAAATATAGGATAAATAGTGGGTTTAGATAGTCTGTTGGAGATGCTCATCAGTAGCGAGCACCACAGGGCAAACAACGCTGCAACATATTCCTTCCTTCTCAGGGACGAAGCCAGAAAAAAATTTAGGGGGGGCTGAGCAAAAGTGCTACGACGGCTTAGTTCATACTATAACCCCCTCACGATAGACAGATATAATAGTTTATTAAAGTACTTTTATATTAAAAACATCGGTTAATAATGAAATTCACAAAATACATCATGAAAAATAAAGGATGTAGTTTATTCATACCGCAAGGCTTATACGAAACTAATAAGCGAAGCGTGATAAACGAAGTCTAAAGTATTTTTATATGAGAACACAAAGACTGAGCACAAAATGTTCTTTTTGAGTTTTAACATTTTGAGGTTTTAGACAATCTCAATTGAAATTTCCTACTGCCACCATCTGGATTCAAATGCACGTTCGTCATTCAAAAAAAAAGTCCCAAAGTAAAAGAATCAGAATAGAAACAGTGCTAGTACTCCAAACTTATAAACTGACGGTACTAAGACATCGTGGGGCCAACCAACCAACCAACCCAGCCTCTCAGTCCCAAGCAATAAAAATTCAATTTGTCAAGAGGAAAGAAAAAGAAAAGCCAACGGAGGCCTTATCCCTTCCGTCGAGACACCAGAATCTCCCGTCCACAACACAACTCCAGTCTCCAGGAGCTCCTCGTACCGAACCGCCGCCGCAGCACCTATGCAAGACCACTCCTCCCCCCTTCCCTTCCCCATCCTCTGGCATACTACCGCACATCTGCAAGCCTGCTCCTTCCCCTTCCTCTCAAAAGGAGTTCCTCTTCACATGAATGCGGCGTGAGGGATGCTCCAGGCGACAAGATGGCCGATGGCGGCGGTAGCCCGGGCTCTGGTAGGGCTCTGTGGGATCTACAGCGGTAGGGGGGGCTTGAGCCCCTCTTGCCCTACCGCTAGCTCCGTCGCTGTTCCTTCTCCTTGCCTCCATTTTTGTTGCTTCCCCTTTGATCTGGCTGATGGCTGTTCCAACCAGGGCATCGTAGCTCCAAAGCGACATATTGAAGTATGCGTGTCATCTTGCTCTTATTGTGAAAAATGCTAACGCTACGGTAAAAACAAAAAGGATAATATGTTTCTTGAAAATGAAGTAAATAGTAAGATAGATTAAGATTCATGCCAAAAGAGATTGAAAATGAAGATTCATGCACTTAAAATTAGTCTTATTTTGCCGCCCTGTCAAAATTAACAAGAGCTGCAGCATAGTATAAAATATTTGTAAATTACATTGTTTATAAATTTAGCAACAGTTTAGGGTTGGAGAAATCAGAGAAGCTTAATCACTAACATGCTATCAGTTCACAAGCCATTAACAATTATGCAAATACCATATAGCTTGACGGGATTGCTTACTGTAGCAGATCACAAGCTGCTATTTCAAGTGTCTGGATGCAGAGAGCTCGCAGCTGCTTGCTCGCTTGCTTGTGGTGATGAAAAGTGTCGAGCAAAATTGCAGAGCTATTGTTCAGAGAACTAACAGAGAAAGGAACTACAGCACCTGAACAACAATATGTTCAACTCAGTAAGTTGCTCTCGTTAGCATTTCTATGCACTATTAGCATAATGTATTCTGCAGGTATATAGATGGACGGATAAAATAGACATGTATTCTGCAAAATTGAGATTTGCGAGAAATCAGGAACTATAGCCAGCAGGGAAATCAGGACCAAATCGTGAGGGGGTGCACTGAAGAATCCTGAAATTAGAGAACTTCCTGACCAAATCAGGGAAATCAGAGGAAAAATTAGAGGGAGAGAGATGGGGTGTACCTGCATTGAAGAATGGTGGTTCCAGGAACAACAGAAACACCCTTCATCAATCCATTCATATATCCATGAACTGACATCCATTGTGAAGGGGAAAGCAACTCACCACAGTGTATGGATTTATTCTGGATGAAGGAATTGACACTTTTCTAGATAGAGGTTGATGAGTTTCATCATTCCTGTAATATGTATCCACAAAAGTTATTGATGAAAGTCACCATTTACATGGTTTGATCTTCCAAACAGGAAAATCATCACTATGAAAAACAGAAACTATAATAAATTAAAGTACACAAGGAAGCTGAATCGAATCCCCATTTACCTAGCACATACGACTAAATAAGGAACCTGAATCAAAAGATATCTAATTTTGAACAAGGTGCGTTGCTATATCTTGTACTCGTTCTTGGGGGGTTCCATAACCCGAGAAGAACATCTGAGCTACAAGCACCTGGTTGGTGATGTCCCCTTTGCTCGCCTCCTTGTACGTGCCCTGGACGCAGTCGCCGCCGACTGCGTCCGACAAGCACCTGGTTTTCTTTGTTCTTCTACTTTTAAAAATTCTGCAGAGCTATGAGCTCTCATTGGTTCCCTTCAGTGCTCTTAGTTATTTCAATTTGCTCCCATTTTTTTGATATACTCCATCTTATTCAATTCCACGTGGATGATTCTTATTAATTATGATTCTGTTATTTGCCAAATTCCATAGGATGCATAACCATTATCCACCTATGTAGTTCTATTAAAACATTATCATGGTGCATCTTAACATTCTAAGTACAAAAGTTTTTTTTAATAAAATAATTCTTATTTTAAAAGTAAAAGCATGAAAACAAATAATATATATCTGAACATTCGCATCTCTAAACAAAAACAGTGTGGAAAGTGAACAAAATACCTCCATACCTTACTGAATAAATTTTTTCTAATAAACTGGAAGCAATTTGTAATAGCACATAGATTTAATTTTGTCGTCCAAGTTTGACTAACGTACATATGAGATCATGCAGGTGGAAATTGTCATGCAGTAAAGAACAAGTCTGAAACAGTTGACCTTGTGCATGCAGCAGCAGCGCCGGAACCACAACATGCCCTCCCGATCGAGTTGTTGTTGGATGTGGCGCGTGCAGCGTGCTTGGAGGAGATGGCCTTATTCTTCAGCGTTGAGACAGGAATCCATGGATGAGACCCAGAGGATGTGGATTTGTGGTGAGGTGTGCAACCGGAACGAAAGGGTCCGATCACCGCTGACCGGAGCGGGCCGTGTAACAGAACCGACCAAATTATAAGAAAGTAAGTACAAAAATAATCACTGAAGTGATCAAATTCCTGTACTTAAGCTCCTATAATCCCGGTAGTTCGAAAATCTCGAAGGATTTCAAACAACTTTCGACATACCAACCAAGATCGTAGTGATTCAACACAACACATCATTCGTTACAACATTTCACAAGTGGCATGCGGATTACATCCATCGGAGTTCAAACAAAATATTACAAACCGAGTTTGTTTCGCGGAAGCAACATAGTTTCGTACATAACTTCATAGTTTCAAATACAATGCCAGATAGTAGTCATGTCCAACAAAAAGCATCTCAGGTAAAATAACTAATAGAGATCGTGCCCGACGATCTAATCCTCATCTCCAGCGGGGAGGAGGCAGTATTTGCAGCACCCGGAGTAGAACAGGTCATTTGCAACAGGTGTGAAATAAACCCTGAGTACGAGAAGATACTCAGCTAGACTTTCTCATCAAAAACCAAAATTAAAGGATCATGCAAGGCTTATAAGGTAGGCTAGCTTGACACGATTGCATAAAAGAACTTATGAATATAAATGATCAATTTAACTTAGCATCAAGTTCATCATCATTTACCTGTCCACTAGATTAGCACCTGTACTAGAGCACTCACTTATTAGGAGCAAACAATATTAACCATAGCAGGTATAATAAGGCTATCAACATCATATCATCATTCCTGAACCATCATGTTATTTAGTGTATCTACTGTGGAGATACTCCCGTCAAGTTCTCACTAACCTGTGAGAGACGGTGACTCGAATCGAATTACAACTCAGCTGAGGGGGTATTCCTAACTCTCACCCTGACATACTTTGCAAGGGTAGCCGTGGGTCACCTTTGGTACAACTCAGGAACAAACTTCACGGGTTCGGTTAGCGTCAGCACTCTTAGGGATTACCCTTCTGCCAGGACGATCAGGACTTTTAAATCACCTGCCCTTGGGCTCACGCCTACGGCTCCCTTCCGAGGTGCACTTTATACTTACCGACTCCTGGTCTGAGTTGAGCTACTCGGATTCGCGGTCAAGCACTCGTGCCCGGCCAGCTAAGAGAGATGCATGCGTTCAACATGACAAAAAAGACTCCAAGATTCAGTCCTTAATCGACACAGACGGAGTCACTGCAAACCGGCAAGCCTCCGCCTGGTCTTTAATTCAAATTAAGACAGGTTCTTTTCCACGATAGCAAATATAACCAACCGTGCCACATGTATATTCCTATAGCTCGCAGGTGACAGGAAATCACCTGACTTCTACCGCATTAAAGTAGGGCTAAGCAACTACACGAGACTGAGCTACTTAGGATTTAGGGTATTAATATCTGGACAAGGATTGGATAACCAATGCAGCAAGTGTTTACATCCAACACCTAAACTTAATGCAACAATATATATATAACATAATACTTTAATTGCAATTCAGAAATTAGGAGGATTATAATGTTTCGGGGCTTGCCTTTCACGAAGTTACAAGGCGTGTGGTCCAGACACTCCACCACGTCTCCTGCTACTTCTTCGGGGGCCTACACCTCCTGCTCCGAGGTTTGCTCCTCCGGGTTCTTTTTGAATTCCAGAAGCGTGACTCCCTCCGGAACACCTATTGCATGCATATACACAAGATAAATATCATGGATGCATAAGTAATGACATGATGCTCATGATGAAAGGATAACAGTAAGTGAGTACTTTAACCAAAACATCACCGGACACTCGTTTACCAAGTGAGTACGTTTACCAAAACATCACTTTAAACATGTATCTAACTTAACTCGAAAGAACAAGAAAAACTTATCTAACTTGCATAACCTAAGATAAAGATGTTCATCTTCAGTTAAAGGCGTAACACCTAGGAACATTACCAACAAGCTTAGGAATAGTAAAGGCATACTTAAATCAAAAGTTAAGGTTTCATATGCAAAATAGCAGTTCATTATATCAATCACAACATGAGTTCTACAAATCCAATTGACTTGCAAGTAGACATTCTGGAAAGCTTATGAAATTATCTACAAAACATTTATAAACATCATGACACGATTCCAAAGTTTATTAAGTCGAAATCATGCAAACACAGAATCTGTTCTGTGCAAACAGAGAGCAATTAACGCTGAGAGTCTACTTTAAACAACTATAACTACTAAACCATATGACCAAATACCACCAAAATTTAACAGAAACTAGATCATGAAATTCACAACAACTTTTCTATAGACCCAAAGACATGAAAACATCATTTTCATAGAGTAATTAGCAATACCTGTAAATCTGTTCGGAAATGGCAGATTCGCTAAATTAAATGTTTAATGATGTAGCAAAAATTCATTTGAGTTAAACCAAGTTTACCAACCCATTTCTCCTATCAAAATAATACCAGAAGTGTGGTGCCAACATCTAAATTATTTCTTTAATGCTATTTATTAATTTATTTAAATAAAAGGAGGATTAAAGCAACATATAGTAAAACTACACATAAAAATATACAAAAATTACAGTGGCTTCCTCATGCTTCACCTAGACTACCATAAAAATTTGAAAGCAATTGGATAAGCAGAACTTGCTATATCCAAAATAACAAATGGCATAGCTCTTTCTAGCATAATTAGGAAACCCTATTGAAAAGTATCAAACAACAGATTTTATATTTTTGCTAGCATTCTTCTAGCATAAGAACAATACTCACCAAATTTTACCTTTTTTTGGATCTATAGAAAAATTATAAAAATTCACACAAGATCCATCCATGCAAACAAGAGAAATACATAACTCCTACATACAGTGTCCAAATTATATGAAAATTTAACTACATGCTATTAATGATATGAAAAGTACATTATAAAAATTTCATGCCAATTGGAGCTACACAGAAAAATATATAATTACCCCTATTTCCCATATGATTAAAAGAGATAATTAGTAACTCTATTTTTCATAATAGAACATGACACATATTATATTTTTAATATAAACTAGATATTACCAGGAACTCAACGAAATTGGAACCACATCATTTGGATCTACCAATCAAGAGATATGTATTTTTGAATCTATACACAAATCTGTAAAAAAAGAATAAAAGAAAAACAAAACCGGAAACCTAACGGGCCTAAAGGCCAACTGGGCCTGCTCGGCTGCTGCTGATCCGGCCCAGCTACACAAACAGAGGAGCCCGCGCTGACAGGCCGGCCCCACCTATCAACGACACCACGGCAGAGGACGACGTCCGGCCGGCGAGAGCTCGCCGCCGGCGGCCTCTCTGGCGAAACCAACCACAACTCCAAACTCCTCACCTCAACCCGCACCCTGGCACCTCTTTTCCCCTAACTCTACTGCACCGGAGCTACCTCGTCGCCGTTCATGGCGGACGGCGGCGGGCGGCTCACGTCGATGGCAGTGAAATCAGGCATCGCAAGGTGAACAAGCGCCTCTATGTCTTTCCTTACCTCCCGACGAGTCGAACGAGCTCACGGTTGGCCCAACCGAAGCATCGACGTGGTCTAGCCACCATGCATGGCGGCACGGTGGCGATCCCAACCCCAAACGCGGCAGCGTTCCACGCCATCGGGTCGATTACACCCAGTAGCGTCTTTCGCTCTGCTAGATCTACCACTACTACACACGGAACACGACTCCAACCGAAAGACGAGCAAACAAGCGCAGCAAATTTGAAGTTCGACCCTGCGGTGGCCATGGCGGGTGCGCCCAGTGCAGTGGCTTGTTCCAACGAGTCCGGCACGGTAGCAATTAAAACTACGGCTCCTACACCTTCTACATGACCCGTGTAACACGAAACAACCAAGGAAAAGCACAGCGAAACCCGACATCGCTCCGGCCACGGTAGAGCGCAAGGTTGGCGGAGCTCCGAGCATGGCGGCGGCAAGGAGCGGTTTGTCTAGCCTCACCTGCTGCTTGGCTGGCTTGGTGAGTGGGAGCACCTGATGGAACAGAGCGAGCGGGTGCTTTTGGCCGAGCCGATTACGATGCGACGCGGTGGTGGCGGAGCTGCACGCGGTGGAGCTTTCGGCGGCGCGATGGCAGTGCGCCCTCCTTGCTTGCGAGCGGGAGAAGGTAGGGTGAGGGCGAGAGAATGGAGGGAGTGGAGGGCAGCAGCAGCATGCGGGTAGCTTGAGCTCGCCAGCGCGCTCGCGAGTGGGGACGGAGCTGGAGCATGGCGGCCACGCGGTGTCCCGGCCCTGCGCGCGGTTGGCCACGGCCGACGGTTTTTGAAACCGAAGAACCCGATTCAGTCACTTGCACGACGACTGACAGCGTGTTTTGGATCGACTACAGCTCCTAATCCGTGCACTTCTAGCAGAAACCGTATTAGACAAAATTGTAGAACTATGTGTGAACTACATTTTTGTCAACATGAACTTGCTTTGGTTCGGCCTAGGCTAGGAGCTAGGAGCTGCTAAACATGGCTACTCAAAACTAAAAAGTCAGTTAAGACTTAGCAAAAATTTCTAAGTGTTGAATCAACACTCCAACTGACTTGTGGGCCCTGTTTGAGCATGTTAGGTCCATTTTCATGAGATGACCATATTGGGACTTTTGTTCCTTGATAAATGTGCTATAACTTTGGTAAAGGGTGCAAATCCATGCAAGATCTCTAGGCTAGACTTTTAAAATGGTCAAACCGAGACACTCTATAGGTCATCACATGGTCAAACTCCACCTAGAGGGCAAATTAGTCATTTTGGTCAACATGAACAGTGTTCCACTAATTACCCTAGGTGTAGTTAAGGTATATTAGACCACAATTAACCACTCTACACAAGTGTTACACCAACTTCTAAGCACTACATGTGATGAAACAAACAAAACACTCAAATTACCCTATTGTTGCAAAACCATGTTTCACATGTTTCATGACTTTATTGCAAGTTTAAGCTTGTCATGTTACACTAAAATGTTGCCATGTTTCAAGGTATGAGAACTCATGTTGCATCTACATGTTGTACTAACCATAATTCACAAGCAATCATTATGAAACAAACACAATTGAAAATGTTGCATACACATGTTTCAAGTGACAATTGCATGATGAGATGGATGATGCACATGTTTATGAAATGAACATACAATTTGTGGGAGCCCAACACCTAGGGTGTTACAGGCCGCGCGAGCCACTGACGACCGGGGAGAAGGGGCCGAGCGCCATTGGGAAAGGACCTGAGTATCACGACGAGCAAGGGCTTTTACCTGGATCATGACGACGAGGGTGACGGTGTGGGTGCACGGGTGAGACAGCAAGGGCGGAGAACGGTGACGCGCTTTAGGCTCGGCATGACGATGGTGATTGGTTCTGGTTACCTTCCGTGATTAGCTTCCTTCCTTTTGTCCGTGATTCACCTTTCTTCAATTTGCCGGATATTTGAACGCACGAGACGCACGATGAAGGCTTTCCCTCGCTGTTTCTTTTACATCAGGAATCATTTCTTATTGTTTATTTTCTTTCGCACCCTTCCATCTCTATGTTTATATGTTATTTCTCTCTTTTACATTTGCATCTGGAATCCTTTCTTATTATTTATTTTCTTTCGCACCCTTCCACCTCCTACTATTACGATGGGCACGGTTTCGCATGATGCGGCAGATGGAGGTACCAAACGTTTGTCGTACCAAAAAGTGTCCATCTTTTATTCTTTTTAGTTGTAGGAGATTAGGAACCTTGTCCTACTTCTTACTCTTGGCCACGTCTTTCTACCTCTAGATTGGCTTATTGATACACGCACGTATATTTCCGCGTGATTGGATCCATTTTTCTAAGTGCGAAAAGCTTGGAAGTTGAGATAGGGAGTTGTTGGAGAGCGGTTTGTTTCAATCTTGCCAAAAAAAAATCAAGATTGGGAGCGAGTTTTGGAAACTCTTGGAGATGCTCTAAATATGGCATTAAACTAAGCGTGCCTCGAATATCAACCCAACAACAAAGGTTAAAGACTCCAATTACAAAGGCAAATCTCAAGTCCTCATATAAATAAATCTCGGAGACATGGCATTTTGTACTCTCTTGAAACTGAAACTTTACATGTACAAGACGAGAGAACGTAGCTCCTTATTCCGTATGGAAAAACCATCTTGGATTCCATATCAAATTCATACAGTGTGTGCATTGCTGGGGGTGTCCTCAGCCTGAAATGAACTTTTCTTCCACGATCACAGGCGCATGCTGGTACTAGACGATGATGTCATCTGCCTGCCACATGCATGAACATATCTGAGGGGAAGGAATGATCAACAAAGATAAGAATTTGAGCTGATGCATGTGGAGCCATATGCTTGGCTGCAAAGAAATAATTAATCCCTCCGTTCCAAATTATAAGATACATATTATAGGTGGTTGAAGGTGTTTCACACACATTATCTCCAAATAGTAGGATGGAGTGGGTAGTTTGCATTCTCACAATCTAGTCGTTGGGTTATAAACTTGTCCCCTTGGCTTTCACATGTTTGGGGATCTCATTCTCTCATCTTATTCTCATATATTTTAGGAGATTCAAACAAGATCGTTCACTCACTCCCAGCATAAGTACATGCAAACAAGTGACGACGTTATCTTATGGCAACTAGGCCATTATTAGAGGCGTACAGACAAATTATTTTACCAGGTAGACTGAAAGCTGGATCGTGTGCAAATGAACCCAGCTCCACATAGTGTGTCAGTTCTTTTAATTTTGCCTACGGATAAAGTTCTATGACGGACAGAAACCCCACAGCAGGCCTTATCTTGTAGTGCTTAAATCCCGCTTCCATGAATATCTTGTGCCACTCGTGCTCATCGCGTTCCTTACCCCCCGTCGCCAGCATCATCAACAAATCTATGGCGACCTGGGCTTCAAACATGATCTTTGAAGGAGACCCAACAACTACATCTATGATTATAACTTTTCCTCCGGTTTCTTGTCGAGAGCAAATGGCCTTCTTGCATTGAGTAAGGATCTTGATGCAATCCTGATCGTTCCAATCATGCAGCACATACTGCATTCAGTACTAAGTACTAACCGATCCATTATTAGAAATCAAGCTTCAAACAAGAGAGGTTTTAGTTCTCAACACAACTTTTAATGGCAGTAGACATACCTTGAGTAGCACAGCATCAGCTGGTGGAATAGAGTTCATCATATCGCCGGCAATGTACTCCACAGTGTCACCAGAAGGCGGTCGGATTCCACTTATCACAGTGGGAAGATCGAACACCGAGCAGGCGACATGTGGGAAAGCCTTGGCAATGGCTCTCGCCGCGGTGCCAGTTCCTCCACCCACATCAACCAACGAAGTTATGCCACCGAACACATCGTCGCCGCACGTTGTGATGACAGAGTCTAACACGAACTGGCTGTCAGATGCCAATCCAGCGTTGAAGATCTCATTGAACTGTGGATCCCGGCCCATGGCGTCCCATATGCCCATGCCGTAAGCCATCTTGAATGGCGTCTCCGCTGGTATCAGCTGCCCATCGTCGTCGTCACCCTTGAACCACGCTGATAGGTGCAGGGATGGCATGACATAGTACTTGTTGACCTGCATGAGAACAAACGGCGAGAGGCTTGCACACATGTTCCCACCGACGTCGTCGTCCACGAGGAGACGAGACACCGGGGTGAGGCGATACACTCCGGCAGCTGCCGCTTCGTCGCCGCCTTCACCTGGGGCGGGAACGTTCCAAAGCTCAGCGTGCGCTTGTAGAACCGAGCTTGAGGATGCCGCCATGGCTACCTACGTCTACGTACTTGCTTGATTTGCTTCCCTTGGCTTGCCGCAAGCTTCTGCTGTGTGGAAAGCGTGATGTGTGGTTGGATATATATAGTTCTATCTATGCGAACAGGCCTCTAGCCGGACTGGTTAGACCTTAGATCGAGGAGCTCTAGTAGTACTCCTCAGTCCATTCAATAGAGCGGTTGGGAAAGACACTTCCATAAGTAGGAGATAAGATAAGGCGTCAGAAGAAGCGAGTCTGATTCAGCTCTCAGAAGCATCAAAGCTGCATTTCAACCACTCTCACATGGTTTGCACGGAAGCCGGAGATAAAGGCGTGGAAAACTGGAGAAATAACCAAAGCATTATTGCTCGTGGCCATTGTTGGGCTAGCTTAAGAATCAATTGTTGGAGCTGCCCTTATGGCCATTGTGGGAAGCCGGAGATATGCGTGTAAAACTGGAGCTAGCTTAAGAGTCAATTGTTGGTGCTGTCCTTATGGCCAGCGTCCTTCGGATCGCACCGAGGCGTTATTGCTCATGGAATTTGCGTAAAATTCGGTTGAGCATCAAGGTACGGTTTGATTCTTTACCTAGAACGTCTCCACTTGTTCGAGTCGTCCATGTATTTTAAATTTGAACCAAGTAAAAAAACTTTAAATAACTAAATTGTAAAAAAATGTTATCAACATTTATATCTCCAAATATATTTATTATAAAAATATATTCTACGATTTATCATTTATCTAATAATACTTAATACATATTATAAGTATTGGTATATTTTTTATATATTAAACTAGATTTGGTTTGAGACTAATTGACTACGAATTTCTTATGAATTAAGCAACCATAAATTTATCTATACATCAGATTAACCTACCTTCCAATATCCTCCCACCAGTATTCTAAATAGCACGTTATACGGAGCTATAGCGGCTCACGCCAGTTGCCGCTACTAGACCGTTGTGGTAAATAGCGGGCTATAGCGACTGAGCAGACCTATCCACTAAATGCTATAGTGTAACACCCCCAATGTTAAGCCTAATTAGCGATGTGATAAGTTTTAATAAAACTTGACTAATAAGTTGTTTCATGTGCTCTGTAATGATGTTTTGTTTGCAATACTAAAAATGTGGAGAAAATGCTTCAAAATGTCGAAAAAACCTAAGGGGCTGTTTGGATCCCTTTATTTTGGTGGAATTGAATTCTACTAAGTGGATTATGCTATTTGGCTTGGAATTTGACATTCCATGACTTTTTCAAGCTCACAAATAAGTCTATCTCAAATTGATAGGGTGAGAGATGGAAATGAATTTTATAGATCATTATACTATAATTCTACTCTCCAACTTATATCACACTCTTCAACTCACTTTTTTACAATAGAAATGCAACATATAAGTATGTTTCTTATATGCCTAACAATAAACATACAAATATATTTCATATATAACTATATTAGCTTAATTAATCTATGTCTAAATTATAATTATTAGAATGAATTTAATTTCAAGGATACAAACAGGCCCTAATCTGTTTTTAATTCTTGATGGCATGTTGGAGGCTGAAAAAATAATTAGTTTATTAATAAACTCTAAAATATGTTTATGTGAAAAACTTAGTACAAGTTATGTACTTTGTGGTGGAGTACTTATTTGTCTCTAGTTTGAATGTTTGATAGATTAGTTAAAGCTGCAAAGTTTGTGAGATGCCGGTGAGCTAGCACCTTGGTGATGAGCGATTGACAACACAGTGTGCGTGTGACGTGTCTCTCGGCAGGTTGTGGTTGTAGGTGACAGGTGGAGACAAGGTACATGCGACGACGAGTGAAGAACGAGGTTAGGATACCGTGCCGAAGAACCGTGGAGGCGGAGAAGGGCGGATCGAGGCTTGCATTCGAGGGACAGGCGATCGTGTGGTGTACGTCTACTGTACCTAGCTACACGGTGGGAGGACGTCGAGGGAGGTTTCCAGATTACGCCACAAAATCCGGGGTTCGCTGGTTGAGCCACAAAGCCATGCATCGTACCGGGACGCTCGTGCGGCGTGCGTTGGCCGAAGATGGAAATTCTGGCAATCGCGATACGATTTCGGACGCTCGTGCGGCGACATCGAGAGGATCACATCGCGGAGATGGAGGGATCGCGGACATCGCGGAATTTTCCATGGAGGACGTAATTGGAATTTACGCCCCTACGTTGGATTTATTTAGCGTAGGGGTTATGTGAAAATAGGTCGTGCCATCCTTTGGAGATATAAATATGTGGCACCTAGGGTTGAGAGGGTCGGACGCTTTGGACTCCCGGCGAGTTATTATTCACGCGTGAACAGTACCCGTGAACAGTACTCGTGACTCGGGGTTCCACAGTTCAGTTCTCCTCTCCTTCGGTCTGGCCTAGGGTTTGAATTCTAGTGAGAGGTTTTTGTTGATCTCTCCGATTAAGAGAGGGAGGATGTTCGGGCAGAAGCTAGATGCACTTTTATAAGTTCAATTACTCAATTTAATCTTTCATCTATAATGATTGATCTTGTGCATCTCGATTTGTTCTTTACAATTCTTGTTAGCATCTGACATAGTCTGCTTGTTTTATTTTTATCTCAAGATCCGTAAGTCCGATTGATGTGATTCCAGTTAGGTTAGTTTCGTAATTTCATCTAGTTTAATTTGACAAATTTTTAGGTCGATCGGAGTTACGGATTTTCGTCCACATCAGGTTTACTAGGTACATAGAGTTCTGTCCAGATTAAAAAAAGGAAACGTGATTTAATCAGGTTTTGTGTTTAGGGAAAGGGTTAGAAATTTTTGGCTTCCGCGACCATTAACCCCCTCTGGTCACCCGTTTCGATCCTTCGGTTTGAATCAAACTCAGTTTTCTGTGAGAATTTCCGCCTCTGGAATCAGCTTGACAAACCACAGTTTGAGCATGTTTATCTCCTAATCTGTTCAGCTAACGACTCAAATGCCTTAAGCAAAGTTGGAGTCTTCTGCGCTGTGAAAATATCTCGAACAGGACACAAGACCCGAATCTCAACCGTATAAGACTATCAGCACTGCTATACTGTAAATGAAACTGCAGTAGGATTTAGAGGATGAAAGCTGTGCAGCGGGTACGCTAAATGGGACTGTAAAGTAGCGGAGGCAAGCTGTGTCCGCCAAATATAGCGGCTCACAGTGCACGTACGCTATCGGGCGCGGGCCCATGGGCAGACTCTGCCGAGCGCGCGCAGAGAGGAGACCGGGAGAGAGAAAGAGATGCCGTGGCGGGCCCCACAGTTTCAATCCTCTAAAAAATGTTATAACTTACAAACCAAAAATCCAAATTAAATTTCGATTGCACCATTAAATTCGTTTCAATAAATCCTTCAAAACAAGATCTCACATGAATATATTTAGATAAAATTTATAGAGAATGACAAGTGGGGTCGCAGTTGGGAGTAGTATAGAGTATGAGATATAGAGAATGAATGAGTGCGGGAGAAAGTGATATAGAGGAAAGAATCTTGATGACCAGGACGAAATATTCCTTTTAGAGGATGAATATAGAGGATGAAGAGTGCGGATAGTCTAAACACCACAGCGGGTCCAAGGCGAGCACATGGCCACTGACCTCTCCCGTGCCCTGGCTGCCCACGTCGCGCACAGTTTGCGCCATGGCAGCCCATGCCCTGCCGCGCCCATGCCGTGCTCTGTGCGCCGGTCCCGCCAGCCATGCCGCGCTGCTCCCTTGCTGCTGCCTTCTTGGCTTCTTCTGAGCGTCCCCGAGCTCCAGACTCGCACTCGCTCTCTTCTTCTCCTTGCCGCGACACGAGCACCCGCCATGGATGGTCCCGAGCTCCCTCTGCCACCGCTGTTTCCGCCGCTCCGTCCCTCCCCTCGCTCGACCACCGGTATCACCATCTCCGCCTCGCTCCCCGGTGCACCCCCTTGCGCGCTTGCCGGGTCGGGTGCCGCCTGTGGACGGCGCCCGTCGCCGCAGCCGCGGCTGCGCGCACCCGCGCACATGCGGCCAGCCATGCCGGGCCGTTGCCACCGCCTCCCCGTCCTGATCCCCACCTCCTCGCGTGCGCGCTCCGCCGCTGCGCGCCCATCGCAGCCCCACATCCCAAGCATCCTCAGCTTGGCCAGGCTTCCCAGGTTTAGAGGAAGCGCCACCAAACTTATTCCGTAGGAAATCTTCATTTCCTCAAGCGAGGCAGGCAACTTTGGAATCTCCAGCAACCTGCCACAAGATGCTATCCATAACCTTTTCCAGATGGGGCAGTGGAAGGATTTCTTCAGCTGATGAGCCCTTCCCCTCCAGGTTGGAACAATGCCAAATACGAAGGCGAGGCACGCATCGTAATTCCCCCACATGCCAAATACTCATTCTAAGAATGCCTCTACATTTAGGCGGTGGCCAGAGGGCAAAATGGTCTTCAAAGTCGGACGGCCATAGGCCTTCGTAATGTTGTTTTGCCTTGACACAAGCTCTAATGGCGCCACGTGCCAACCCAAGATACTCCCTCCGGTTCCAAGGTCTAAACCTAGAAAACACTCTAACCGCAGTTTTGAGATCGAAACCGCCAAACTCTCCAGGGCCGTATAGCATGTGTATAGTAGCCAACTAGCCGTATGCATAAGCAAATGAGAGAACATAAAAATGTGCTATCTCATTAAAAGAAGCAAATTCAAAACTTCATAAGAATAGCGTGAGAAATAATTGAGGATCGAACTCTATGTCAAAGTCAAAAGAAAAATAGATCTTTTACTTCTTTACATGCATATCCTCCCTATATCAACCATCAAATCCCCCAGTTTTCATTGTAATGGTCAAGGAAAAAGGGTGTAAATACCTATTTATGATTTGACTGCTCAAGGTATCAGATATATAAGTTCGAAGTAATGGAGTAGCAGTTATCCATTTCTTCTAACGGAGTAGCCGTGAAGAAATATTTCTTACTCTTGCAGTACTGATATTGTCGATAATACAAGTATTTATGCAGAACTACATTAATTCTCTCGGTCATTTGCTTGTTATTGTTAGATGACAGGCTAGTTGATTTCACTGAATGATCAGAACATACTTTTGTTCTTGATTTTGACATATTGGGAAGTAGATTCGCTATCCCCAGGTTCAGCATGTTAAACTAGATAAGTTTCTTTCAGTCTTCACTCCTTTTTTTTTATGCTTGTCAGTGCACAATTGCCATATGCTGCTGCACAAGGACATACAAAAAAATTAAGGACCTCCAATCATGAATCACAACATTGACAAGAAGCAATGAATTCAACGTGCATTTCATTATGTAAACCAAAGGTAGTAGAAAAAGGCGTGGAGTTTACAAATTTAAATGCTAAGGGAGCCAACATAAGCACACCACAAGGAAACAAAAAAATGCCCTGCCTCTTAAAACTGGAGTTAGGATGCAGAACGGCAGAAGGAAACATAACCTTATCCCAACAGCAATTTACATATGATAAGAGCTTTTATGGACAGAATCATGCATTTGCATGGTTCACATTCAAACAACACGGTTGCGTAGAAGTACTAGAAATTATTGGATCCGAACCCAGAAGTTTACCTCTGTATGTTGTTTTGGTTGATTAGCCAGTCAATATTCAGGTTCTTTAGCCCAGAATGGAATGAGAATTGTTGGCTCGTAGTCTTGCTGTGTAAAGGTAGAGACAGACATGTGGGCTGATGTGGAGGGCTGCTTCCCATCAAAGCCCAGCTAAATCCCATAGTCTTACATACTGAAGTATAGCAGACAAGAAGGGAGTGAGTATGCATTCGGATAAACATAGATCAGTTCTATTCTACACAAGTAAAGTGTCAAAAAGCAGAACGAAGCTGTACACTAGATTGATGCCAGAACGATTGAACAAGATAATGGAATCAAGGTGATGTACATGTGGGAGCATAAATACCTCATGTCTGAGTAAGGGTTCGAAAAGCAGACGATGTACCGTGCGCCTGTGGGCTTCTGTAGTTCGGATTCTACTGATAGAATGGTTTTCCTCGGAATAGGAGACACCGAGTCAAAGTACTCACCACCTTCTCTGCAACGTCTCTGCAGGTCGGGGCAGCCCTCTATGTATAGGTGTTTGAGGGCTGGGAGCCGCTGGAGCAGAACATGAGGAAATTTCTCTATCCCTGGACACTCAAGGATCGTCAACCGCTCAAGAGAAGTGAGGCCGTCAGTTCCATTAGGTAGTGCTTTCAGTCCATCGCAGCGAAACAAATATAGATTCCTAAGCTTGACCAGACTTCCAAGGTTTGAAGGAAGCGCCAGCAAACTTCCACACATTAGAATCCCCATTTCTTCAAGGGAGGGAGGCAACATTGGAATCTCCAGCAAGCTGTCACAAGAAGCTATCTTCAACGTTTCAAGCTGGGGCAGTGGAAGGATTTCTTCATATGATGAGCCATTCCCCTCCAACTTGTTGCAACCCAAAAAATACAGAGATCGAAGGCAGGGCAAGCATCGGAGTTCCTCCACTGGCCAGCAGACAATATTGGAGCATGAGTCAAATTCCAACCGTTCCAAGAAGGGAAAGCAATTCTTAAGCCCGAGCTGCAATGTGGACTGGTTAAATATGGATACGAAGGCATCGTCACCATGTATCTTCAAACTTCGCAGGGTGTCTAGAGGACTTTGGCTTTGGCCTTGCTGGTTCTGTAGAGGCATCACCACGTCTGCTAGCACACCCACTCCCAAGTGCACAAGAGATGGCCAAAAGCCCAAAGGCATGCACACAGGGGCAACACCTTCCAACCAGGAAGTGCAACAATCTAGACGTGTGAGAAATGGACACTCCGGAAGACTAGTGAGTTTAGGACAATCGTTGATTATTAGCACTTTGAGCAGGGGAAACACCACCGACCTGATAGGCTCTCCTGCACTGTTTTCTGCCCATCTCTCCAACTCTGGCAAACGCCAAAGCTCCATCTTGTTCAACTTTGGGAAAATTTGCAGATGGTTATTGTATCCTACATCTTCTGCATCAACGTTCTTACATAATGTGGTCATGCTGTCCATGCTTGATAGAAACAACTCCTCAAGAGAGGATGACAACCATACCATTGGTAGCTCCTTACATCTTTCACAACAGGAAATGTGGAGTTTCTTGAGGCACCTGAACATTCGAGGGTCTCTCATCCATTGTGAGATTTCTGAGCCAACATACCGATGTAACTCCAAAACTTTGAGCTCACCATGAGGTGCAAGTGATTCTAGTACTTGTTCAGCATTACTGACCTCCTCACTTGCACGATCATAAGATAGATTGCGCCCCCAGTGCAACAACAATTCACTTAGATTCTGTTTGTCATGGATGTTGGACTCTGACCCAGTCTTTACTTTACACAAATTGTACAGCTCCAACCTGTTTCCAAGCTGACGTAGGTCTTTGAGCTCTTCGATTCCACAACCATCTTCAGTGTCCACAATAAATGTTGTCAGTGTGCGAAGGTTATGTAATAGGCTAAGTTTTGGTGGCATCCGTTTTAAACTCTCACACCCCAAAAGATAAAGATGCTCGAGGTTCCTCAAAACTGCCATACCTTCAGGCAAATATTGTAACCTTGCACAATAATTAAGCCTCAACGATTGTAAGTTATATAACATGCATAATGAATCTGGTAATCCAACAATATCTGACAAAGAAAGATCAAGATATCGTAAATGTGCCACATTTATAAGTTGGCTGTCGATAATAAAAGGATCTTTACAGCACAAAGCTCTTAATGACATCAATTTTAACTCCTTAAGGTCATTGTTCTTTGATTGAGTTAATAAAGTACGGAGAGGTGACGTGCCCTTCAGTGATCCACTAATTTCATTGGATTCATCTCTTGAAATTTGCATGTGATATACATCTTTTATCGATGCTTTGTTCTGAATCAGCTCTGTTGCAAATGCACATTCATCTGTGACATCTTTTGCTAGGTCATGCACTAAATCATGCATTTTGCATCCAACTGTCTTGTACCTTCCAGAATAAAAATCTTGTCTCTCTTTCACATCTTCAAGAAAAGATCTCCAAACTAATTCATTGAAAACAAATTCGGCTTTCTGTGCCAACAAATTTTTCGTTGCTCCTTCTTCATGAAAAAAACCATTTGCCAGCCATAGTTGGGTCAACATATCCTTCTCAATCACATAGTCCTTAGGGAAAACTGCACAAAATGCAAAGCATTGCTTCATTTCAGATGACAAATTCCTGTAGCTCAATTTTAGTATGGACAACACTTCATCTTCGGCTCCGCCCAAATTGCTTTTGGCAATGTCCTCCCATTGCTGGACTCTTGGTTTTGAGCTCATCAAACCTCCCATTGCCTTGAGAGCAAGAGGCAGTCCCTTGCACTTGTTGACAATGCGTCTGCCAACTGTGAAAAACTCTTGTTGCTCTTGTAGTCCATTACTGAATGCTTTGTTTGAGAACAATGTCCATGAATCATCTTCACCCAGGCATTTTAGCTCATGGGGTGCAAGGGTACCCATTATAGAGGCCACTTGTTGGCTTCGACTTGTGACAACTATCATGCTTCCTGATCCACCATTAGACGAACACAGTAAAGGCTTCAGGTCGTCTTCCCACTTGCTTTGCTCTTCATTCCACACGTCGTCAAGAACCAGCAGGAACCTTTTCTGGCCAATGACGTCCTGCAGTTTTCTTCTCAGCAACTCAATGTTATTAGCCAGGTCACACCTTCCATCTGTAGCCAATTTGATGACAGATCTAATGATAGCTGTGGCTTCAAAGTTGTCAGACACACAGTACCACATCTTCAAGTCAAAGTGATTTTGAACCCTGGGGTCATTGTACACCATCTTGGCTAGAGTGGTCTTGCCCAAACCACCCATTCCAATGATGGGCAGCACCTGCACATGATGCTGATCTTGCTGGTCCAGCAACAACTTCACCAGCACCCCCTTGTCATCGTCTCTGCCAAAGATCTCCAGAGACTCATCCATTGCAGAGTATGTTTGCCGATACAGAACTTGTGGCACCTCTGCGCGCTGCAGCAGACCAAAAGTGTTCATCTCCGCCACCAGCTCGTCAATCTCGTCGAGTATGTCCTTGAGATCCCTGCTCGCCTTATGATGGAACACAAATCGATCCCGCGAGAAATAGAGTACCTTGCGTGATGTGGACTCCCCGGCCTGGGCCTCCCGGCGCAGAGCCTCGTAGCGAAAGTCGTCGAGGACATCGTCGGCCTTGTAGGCAACAGCCTTGAGTCTCTTCATCCACGCCTTAACGGCGCGGCCTGCCTCACTCTTCACCTCGGCCTTCTCCTCAGCGTCGGCCAGCAGCGACCGCACATAAACCAGCTGCAGCTCCAGCTTGCGACGATAGTTTTCGACGCCCCACATACTGGTGACCCTCTGGACCAGCGCGTCGGCCGCCTTGCCGACCAAACCTTGCACCCAGGGGAGAAGCAGTGACTCAGCCATGGGCGGCCTTCTTGGGATGGTGATTCTTTCTCGCCGTACTAGTGATTGTGAGTGAGCTTGAGTTTCAAGAGAGGGGACGACGGAAGAGAACCAGTGAAGAGGCGGAATTATTGGTGTGTACTGCTCCTGCTCAACAGCTGTACTCCACCGTGTTTGCGTCAACGAGCGCGTCAACAAGCGGGTGCGGGTCACTCGCTTCCCCGCCGCGTGAGTGCGTGAGCCATGAGCACTGGAAGAGAGCCCGTGCTGCTGTCGCGCAGCTTCGAAAGCTTTGATTTGCATATATCGTTGGTCGTTGCCTTTCAATTGGAGAACTTTTGAGCGTATTTTATTTTTAGAGTGCTTCGTTACTTCACACATACTGTATGGATATAAATAATTATGTTACGGGTGTTACTTGCTTGTTTTCCGCGTGCAGCGAGCTGACGGCACGTACCTCAGCTTTGCTCCAGGGCCATCACGCGCGCAACGGACCACCCGGGGCCGGCACCACCGCGGGCGTCTGCGTGCTCGTCGGGTAAGGTTTCCCCGCCGAGCTCGAACTACCGCGGCGAGATGGAGGAAAGGGAAGGGAGGAGAGGGAGAGGAGAGGAGAGGGCGAGGCACGCCGCGTAAGGTAGCCAAAGCCCTGTGGCAGGTCACTGTCCGTCAGCCATCGGCGTCATTGCAACATGTGTAACACCCGATCTACTGTTGAAACATCCAAATGAAACATTTGTAACATACTTCTGAAGACAGATAAAACACTTGAAACATGCGTCTAAGACACTTGCAAAAAAACACTTGAAAAGCCTGTGCAAAACATATGCAACGTCGAGATAAAACGCTTGCAACGTATGTGTGAAACATATGCAACAACCAAATAAACACACTTGCAACAGATGTTTGAAAAAACATATGAAACATTTGGAACAGACTCTTGCAACATACGTATATAGCCATTACAACATATGTTATATCATGATCTACTTTTGCAATATCCATATGAAACACTTGCAACATACCTTTGAAACATCTGAAGCACTTGAAACATACACTTACAACATGTGCTAGTTAGGGGGACGTCAACGACCCAACATACACCCAGGCGCAAGTGCAGGCGCAGGCCTCCCCTTCCTACCGACGAGCAAGGTTGGTGGGGGTGCAGGCACATGCCTCCCTAGGAATCCCCAAGCGCAGGCCTCCCCAAGCGCATGCCTCCCCTTCCGTGATGGGTGAGGTGGATGGGGGTGCGGCACGAGATGATGGCGCGGGCCGTGGAGCAGCCAGGGATGGGGTAGGGATAAGAAGGCCGTGGCGAGCGGGTGAGCGGCCCTACGCAGCTACACAGAAGACGAGCGGCTTTGTCTTTTTTCTGTGGAGATGTGAAGGTGGAGTGCAGGTGCGGGGCGTCCAGAGGGACGGATACCGCATCCTATCATTACCATTATGTTAAGTATCTAGTAAGATTCAAAATATACTAGAAGTTTCATTTAAGGTTTGCGCATTTCAATAGAAAGCTCTATTAAAATATCACCGATTTTTTTCTCGAATACACAAGAGCTTTGCGCATCATTTCATTTAAGATAGAAGAGGTTTGAAGCTACAACGACACACTCATCGAGCACCCTACAGGGGATAGGATGACGACCGAGCTGCCCTTCTTAGGTCTATTACTTGTGTAATAACAAACAACCTAGATTGGAAGCACCAACTTGAATCCCACTAGTCTACCTCATGCCTGATTCGAGCGAGCGTGCAATGTGGCTATGTTGTCGTGCCTCGGAAACATCTCCCATTCCAAGCTACCAGGGTGAACAGGGAGTCGGCTCCACACCTTCTGTTTCCAACGTAGATCGCCGGCCAAGCCTTCCACCAGTCGAGGACCATCTGCCTGGCGACTCCATGTGGCATGGATTGCCCACGTGTTGAGAGAATGCCCCACCAGATCTGCCATGAGAAAGAGCATGATGCGACTAGGTGATCAATTGTCTCCAGTTCTTGGTCGCACAAGTAGCAGAGCTCTACCGATTTTAGACCATGCCGTTGCCTGTGGTCCGACGTCCAGCGTTTTCTCCATAACACTAACTAGAGGAAGATCTTGATGCACAATGGTGCCTAAGCCTCCCACACCAGGCCACACCCTGGGATTGACGATGGTCCATGGTAGAGAGCCTTGTATTGTATGCTATAAGAACAATATAGTCAGCAATTGTAAATAAAAAACAGTAGTTCATCATTGCACAATCCAATTATCTCAGTCGAAAAGAGTAGTTCGTCATTGTGCAACCCAAATGGCCAAATGCACCAACCAAAGTTAGAATTAAACATAATTGCGCATGCCAATGTCCTAAGAGCATATCAAATCTCATCATTTTTGCATAAACATGTGCCCAGTTTCCCCGGATGCCCAGCAAGTTTCATCATTTTTTTTTGTCAAAACACATAGGAGAGTAGAGGTTCCAACGACAGCGCACACCTGCCATTCTGCCAAAGTTGCCACACTACTTGAAAAGAAAGACGAGGCAATGGTGGCGCACTCAAGAGCCAGTAGGGGCTAGTGGTGGCGCATGCCTGCTAACCTATGCAAGACAGGGGCGCTGGTGTGGCACATGTTCACCTGCTTGAGGAGGAGGCCGAACTCTGGTAGGAGGTGGTCGGGGAGTCAGAGTTGGGCAGGCAAAGGAGGCGATGGGGAGGCTAACGTCAGGCACGACGGCGCCAAGGACAAGTGATTTGATCGCGCGCAAACAAGGACTTGGGCGGACTGCCGGCAAATATCCCCTCTCTCTCTCACCCCTCCCCTCCCCTTCCGATCTCCACTCATCTGAATCCAAATCCATCCCCAAATTGTTTCCAAATCCGTGATTGATAGAGGCTTGCCTGGTCTATCGATCCATCCGGTCAGCTTTGCCTGGGATTGTCTCCTACCCAAGATTCGATTGAAAAAGCAGGCAGTCTGCTGGTTCATCCTCTCCCTCTCTCTCCATCGAACCCTCTATTGAATCCGCATCTCGCTTGCATCCATCTCCAAATCCAACTCATAATCGCCATCTGCGAAGCTGATCTCCTCATCCCTGGCCCGAATCATCCTGGCTTCGAGTTGGAAATGTCACTTGGCCTAACTCTGCTCCTGCTCGGTGGCGACGTTCTTGGCTGGGGGCTTGTCTTTTCCGTTGCTGCGCAACTGATCTGGAGAACAAAAGCTAGTTGCCTGGCTTGACCGCTGCCTGGTGCCTGCCAGGTTTTTTTTTACCGACCGGTTTCCGGTAACCGCCGGCCTCCGGTAGCGGTAAACCGGTCCGGTTTACCGGTAACCGGTCGGTAACCGGCCGAATTCAAAATTAAATTCAAACCCTGCTTCGGTTCGGTTCGGGTCCGGTTTACCGGCCGGTTTGGAGCGGTAACCGGCCGGTTTGACCGGTTTACCGCTCGGTTTGAGTTTGGAATTTTTTTTTCTTTTTTTTTTTCAAACTTCTATACGTATAAATAAATACTAAACGAACTCGAATTTGAAAATTTTTTACACCATTGGCTTCTATAAATCATGAACTATTTTTAGGAATTTTTTTAGCATTTTTTGTTTTTTTTTTCAAATTTTAAATTTGAATTTGGGGGTCTTAACGGGCTGGGACCGAGATTTTTTTTTCAAACTTCTATACGTATAAATAAATACTAAACGAACTCGAATTTGAAAAATTTTTACACCATTGGCTTCTATAAATCATAAACTATTTTTAGGAATTTTTTCAGCATTTTTTTTTCAAATTTTAAATTTGAATTTGGGAAATACCTAACCGGACCGGACCGGAACCGGACCGGTCCGGTTAGGGCGGTTACCGCGGTAAACCGCGGTAAACCGACCGGTTTTTTTAACCCTGGTGCCTGCTACTTGCACGGGCGGCCGGGTCTGGTTCCCGCCTGCCCGCGGCATGGTGGAACCACCTGTGCAAGGTTGCCACTGATTTCCCCGCTCCAGCTCGCTATTTCTGTCTTGTGGTTTGTTACCTTCTTCGACTCCAGCCATTGCGGCCGATTCCTGAGCAGGGGACTGTTCCTGAGTCCCAAACCCAGGTTGAGATTCCTGTAGCTACTGCAGCAGCGGCCTCTAGAGCCTGGGTGCAGTCGCATAGACTTGGTGAATTGGTGTTGCTGGAGAGTGAGTGTACTGCAGGCCGGCGCACAGACAAAGGCGAGACTTGTGCGTCCGCTCTGGCCTCCTTCGTTCGTCCTGCGCCCCGCCAGACTCTGTTCCAGAAGCTTCCGTACATCCGTGGTGAGCTGAAATTATGAGTTTAGGCAGTGTTAGATCCCTTCAAACTTCTAAAAATTTTACAAGATTCCCCGTCACATCGAATCTTTAGACGTATGCATGGAGCATTAAATATAGGTAAAAAAAATAACTAATTGCACATCTGTAAATGTCGAGACGAATCTTTTGAGCCTAGTTAGTCCATGATTGGATAAATTTTACCAAATAACAACGAAAAATGCTACAGAAACTTTACACCAACTTTTACACCATCTAAACACTACCTTACTTAGCTGGAATTGCCAAGGTTCAGGACGGAGCCTCCTCAGTCTTAAGATGCAGCATCTTGCTCGTCTCATATCACTACACCACAGCCCAAATATAGCGTCAGACGGAGGGTCGTTATAAGCCGTTTCAATGTCGTACGGTCCGACGTTATAAACTTATAACGTCAGATATATCAGCCGTTGATAGTGGCGACGCTAAAAACTTATAACGTCGGAACGAGTTTTAACGTCGGACCGTCTGACATTATATAAAAGATATAGCGACAGACCTTCAGACGTCTTTTGTAAACTTATAGCGACCCACTGTCTGATGATATATATCTATAACGACGAACTATCCATCGGTAGGCATACACATAATTAACATATAATATCATGTACTGTTTATATGTTAGCCATACAATCAACAGTACCATGTCATACATTCAAACAATATAGACATCAAACACATGTAAACTGGACCAGAAGAGCTCACAAGTTATATTAAATCCATCAACAAGTCATGCCATTTTACACAATTCATGGCTAACAGAAGCTAAGATGAAATACACAATTTTGGCCAAAATGCTAGACTAGAGATATTCAGTTCCACAATCTGTCTCATAGTTTTCTTCTACTTTTTACAAAATGATCCACCTCTAGATTTCATCTGTAGCTAGGATGTCCAAAATACATCGTCATGAGTACTTTGATCCAATGAGTGGCTGCACTCTACTTCTAGCTATTTCCTCTCAGCACCTGTAAAGAAAAAGTTGAAATTTATATGTTCAATATATAAATCAGAAGCTAACTAAGTCATGCAGTATGAATCTAAAAAAATCCAATCTTTGCCTCACAACAATACATTTGATCCACTCTAGGGCTCAAATTCTTGATAGTGGTCTATGTTTGTGAACCTGTGCAAGCTAAGGCTGATGCTTTTCTTCCTGGAGGTTCCAGTCTTCACAGCTACATGACACCACATGGGCTAGATTGGATTAAAGTCCCACTTTCACATTACAATGGTGGAGTGGCGACCAGCAGCGAACCTGCTGCTGGCGCTGATGAGAAAGAGAAGCTAGCTGGCTTACTGCAGCAACCTCTGATCCTCCTCATGTGTGTATACTATGTACTCCACTAGTTTACAAGCTGTGTTGTGTAGAAGTAGATGGCAAAATAAGATCTTTGTCGAAAGAGAGGGAGAATGAAACACACATTATAGTCTCTATTCATCTTGGGTCATCAACTCTGTAGTCTATAGAATGTACTAGTCACTAGTGTGGGTTCTCCGTGTAAATTCCATGTTGTGTACCCTTTTAGAAACCCATCACATATTAAGTGTTCATGGACTTCACTAGCCTCATACCAGAAAGAGTTGGAACACTTTCTACAAGGACAAAGTATCTTGCTACCAACAGCTGCATTACTAAATGCAAAAGCTAAGAAATGGTTCACCCCCTGTAAATATGCCTTGCCATGCCTACATGAAAGTTTATGTTAAAAAGCCACTCAGCCTATGTATTTACCTTTCAGTATCTATTAAGTTACTGTATTTACCTAGCATCATCATCAATCCAAGATTTATCCATCAGCCTTTACTAGGGGGAACCAAAAGCTGACCAAACAAACTCTAAAAATATAAACACAAGAACAGATCATAGCATCAAATTCAACCACATTGTGCATACATATCTCCAATCGTATTCAACATAAGTTTCCATGCAAGACAGGCAGCAACATCTGCAGTGAAGTGGTAGAGAGCTTTACCTGATACTCCTTAGTCTAATCCACGAGCTGGTTCCGAGTGCTTGGTGAGGAGGCGCCTATAGATGTTGCGGCTTGTCTTCGAGCAAAGATCCAATCAGCTACTTCTTCTTGTATGCCTCAGGCAACCACAAAGATAACCTACTGGTTATGATGAAACCACATATCCATGATTTAGTTAGTATAATTAGGAAAGAAAGCATGTCAACAGTAGTGGCAGAGCCTGGACAAAACATAGAGGGGGCCAATTTAGGTGAAACTATGAACAAGTGAAAAATCTCAAATTCTATAAAAAAATAAAAGAGTAAAGTCCAAATCCGGTCCTTAAACTTTTAATGATGTGTCATCCCAGTCCATGGACTTTCAAAGTATGTCATTACAGTGCGTAAACACTGTTTGGGTCTAAAAATAAAAATTTGTTGTTCATTGGTGTCATGTTCATCTAAAAATTCATTGTTGTTCATTGGTGTCATGTTCATCTAAAAACTTGCTAGAGAAAAAGTGAAATATGGTTGTTTATATCGGCACTATTGCTGCAGTAAATTTGTTGCTAGGCAAGGCATCAGGCATCAGGCGTTTAGGCTCAGTTTCAGTTCTTCATCAGACATCGTAGCTCTGCACCTCTGTGGTAAATTTTGCAGTGTTTTGTTTTGCTAGTGGAAAAGATCCTGCCTTCTCACGGTCTACTACTCAGACACCTGATTATTGAAGTAGTACTAGCAGCTAGCAAATCAGATGGCTTTGGGGCCGTTTGGATCTAGCGAATACAACAACAGCAAATACAAGTGCAGACTGCAGAGGGAGATGGCACCTCCTAAATGAACCTGAACTGAAATCCATTCACGAGGTGGGGGTGTAGGCAATGCAGAGGTGCAGGAACCGTGGCAATGCAGAGGCCCTAACTCTCTTCAGCAGTACTAAACGAATTTATTCCCATAGTAGCTTCCTAAAATAAACACGGGATCCCAATAAACATTGATCTTACCCTGACCCGTGATGTGCAGCAGTAGGCACCACGGACCGCTGGATCTGGGGGCACCTGGCACCCGCCACCGGCAGCAGTCCCGCCCAGCACGAGATGACGAAGCTGCGAAGGACCTTGGCGCTGGTGGCCTGGAGCAGGCGCCGGAGGCTGGGAGGACGGAGGTTGCGAGTTCGGCTGGGGCACGCCGGCGCGGTCGCTCGTGGAGGGCGTGAGAGCGAGGGGGCCTGGGCTGAAGACTTGCTCCCTAGAATTTTGGGCTAGATCAGATCGGAATACAAGTAGCCAGGTTATGTTAGGGTTAGGGTGTGTACAGAAACGGTGCCAATGATGTACCTTTGTGGGCGCACGAGCTACCTGGAGACATCGTTGAGCTGAGGTCGCCAGCCAAGCTGTCGTCGCCGGTTGGGATTGGGCGAAGCCGAGGTCCCCGCCGGGAGGGGCCGAACTGAGCTCGCCGCCGGGAGGGGCCGAGTTGAGCTTGCGGCTGTCCCGTTGACTGACTGCGCGGAGGAGGCTAGGAGGAACCAGTGAGGGGGGCTGATGGCCGGCGGTCGGCCGACGGCAAGCAGGGTGTGCAGGGTGCTGCTATTTTTTTCTTCGATGGATTGGCTTTGGGCGGCGGCGGGGTGTGGTTCTGCGCCAGGGGAGAGGGTTTTGGGTTCTAGCGTGACTGCCCAGCGGCGGGAGTGAGAGGAAATGGGCTGGCGCCTTGGCGGGCTGGAATGGCGGGCTGAAAAAAAAAATTTCTGACATGTAGGCCTACATTAAAAAGTTACGCGCAAAATGTGATAATCTGGTGCGCGAGTGGATCGTGACGAGCAGTGGGTCGTTAAAAGTAAGATATAGCGTCCCACAGTCCGATGTTGAAGTGAAATATAATTAACGTCGGATGGTCTGTTGTAAAACTGAGATATAATGACGGTCAACCCGTTACCAATCTTTAACGTCGGATAGTTCGACGTTAAATCCTCATTTTTAGCGTCTCCCACCGACGTTAATTTTGGGCTGTGGTGTAGTGTATCTTCAACTTGAGCTCAGGTCACTTTCATATCTGAGACTAGAAATTCATGTATTAGTGCTGATGATTTAACGAACCACTTTCATATGAGCAGTAGTTTTGTCGTTCCCGCTCTTGGCCTATCAGGTGGTCTTTGGGTCATGTGGAATGATGAGGTGGATGTAAATATTGTCTCATCTTGCCACCATTATGTTTTAGGTTCTGTTGCTCATAAATCTAATTCTAGTAGCTTTAATCTTGTCAGTGTATGGTGATCCCCATCATCAACATACTAATTCTATATGGAGTGATGTTTTCACTTTTATTATGCAAAATCAAGGGATTCCAACTTTATGCATGAGAGATCTTAATAATATAATGCATCCACATGAAAAATGGGGACCTGGACCTCCTTCTCTTACTGGAATTGATAACTTTTGTTCTCTTATTAAGCAATGTGGTTTGATGGATCTTGGTTTTAGTGGTCCTGCATATACTTGGACAAATAAGCGTTTCACTACTAATCCAACTTTTGGACGCTTGGATAGATGCCTTGGTGATGCAGAGTGGTGTAGAGTCTTTCCTTTTACTGTTGTCACTACTACAAAACAAAGATATTGTATCACTTTCTTGTAACATATTCATTAATGTGTTCCAGCGAAATTTCATAGTAACATAAAATAGTGTGTTACAGACTTCGGTTGTAACACAAAACACTTTTTCTATAAAAATGTGTTACTGACAATAGTTATAGTAACAGAAAATTAATGTTACAAGTAAAATGCTACAAAAGTGTACTATGTTGTAACACATAAATGGAACATATAAAATGTGTTACAAATATATTCCTTATAGTAACACAAAATAATGCTATAGTCCATGTGTTACAAAGAAACATCGACATGTGGACCTTCCTATTCACGGACATCACACCTAGGTGTCGTTAAGGCCGTTAGCCAATCACATCGCGGTCATCACATGAGAACCAAGCAGCAATGAGTAGACGATTAAAAATGTTAGTTTAATGCCAGTGTCTATTGTCAATTTATTAGACCGAGCTCAAGACCCTCTAGATGTCAAATCACAAGAAGAACAAGTACAACATGGAAGAAAAAACTGAAAACAAAAAACAAAAACATGAAAATAAATGTGAGTAATACTAATATTTTTGACGTTGTGCAAACCCACTAATCTACCACTGTATAGGTTGATCAAGAATTTCATCTTTTTGGTCCACTTGAATACTAGTCAAATTTACAACACATTGTCATGTCATATTGTTTTCTATGCTCAAAACTTGAGTGCAAATGCTTTTTTATGGTTTTGAGTCTAGCAAAAAGGCTATGCAAAAACAGTATGTATGGGAGCCACAAAAAGTTACATCAAATAAGTAATCACCCCCAAAAAAATTGTCTCAATGTTATAAAATGCATAGAAAGGCCACAAATGAAAGCATTTCAGTGTGTACTTTAAATGATGTTTTAGGCAATATGAAACAAGTGCCATCACAAATGAAATAGGGAATTCGAAAACAACCTCTACATGTTTTGTGATAATATTCAGAATATCATGAACCATCATCTAGGACATTTACATATAGTATGTGAATTCTTAAAGGGTTCAACAATATTAAAAGAAAAATATATGCTCTCCAACTTCACGACCATGCATCCATCATACTTTAGGCTTGAACAAGGTGACTAGGGATGCCACATAACATTAGTATCCTGCAATTCCAAAAAAAGGAAATAGTCTAAGAATTTTTCTATACATTAATTGGAAAAACAATAATAAAAGCTTCTAAAACTAAGACAAATTCAATATATGGCATGCCTGACTAATTATGAATACTATGTTAATATAGATGCAATTATTGACCAAAAGTGAACTTAAGTCAGAACATGAGCAAATTGCCTCCAATATCTCTTGTAGTCATATGCCCACTCAAAATTAGAAAAAGAAACATGGTTAACCATGAGATCACCTAAAATTGTTGTTTTCTTTATACATTTTCACCTAAAAGCATGTGCCTATAACAAAAAAATCTATTTTATAGTATACAATTAAAAGAAATTTTTAAGACTCATCTTAAATCAAAATCTAATGGTTCTTAGTCTCTTATAACTTGTTTATCTCTATTTAAATGTCTAGTAAATGACCTTGTCATGATTTTATCCATGGCTAAGCCATCAATATTAATAATGGTTTCACCTACCACTTATGGTATGTACTCTTGTATTTCTTAGAGACGACAACCAACTCACCTTATAACGCATATAAATTATCTATAGGTTGAACTGCAGAAGCCAAGAAAGCTGACATACAGACATTGCTAAAAAGAACTTCTTCACCATTTTGTGTTAACAAAATATAATCATAACAGAAGGTCCATACAATTATTAATAGGATTTGATAGGGGACTCACCGCGGTGGAGACAAGTTCGCAGAGTAGGAGCCTACGGCGGCGTGGATCACCGGGCGATCGTCCATCCAAAGCGGCCGCGTCGTCGGAGCGGATCACTCTGCAAAAACCAATGATGAGAGTTAGATTTGAATTTTTATGGCACCACATATATAGGACTAGAGAAATCTTAAATAACCATTTTTTTTGTAAAAGAAACAAACGTTAGAATTACGTCACTCACCTCAGTATGCCTCTGCAAAATTATCCTCAGATATTGAACTTACACGTCTTCGCCAACCTCTAGCAGATCAAAATAGAGAGCTAACCTGGTACATAAAAGAATATGATTCAAAATTGAATTAGCATAACTGTTGTACACAGACCAATGATCGAACATGTGATCTGCATAAACAGAAGAAACAACACTACACTTGGCGTGCAGAAAAATATCGACATCTTATACCAAGTTTGAAAGCAGCACAGGGGAAGATTGCAGATTGAAAGGTGAAAATTATGCGTACTTTATGTACCTTCGAGTTCCAATTTGTCGTGCTCAAACTCGAAACAAGAACAGCAGGGGTGACTCGTGTGGACACCCAATGCCTTATCCCCTTCTACCCAGGACCTGTATGCCTGGAACAATTCCCCTATTACTCGTAGGTTCGTCATCTATCCAAACTGGTAGGGTACGGATGAACTTACCAGCCTCTTGAGCAGAAATTGGAGTAACTACGCTGCATACTCAGGAGGAGATGGATTGCAGCAGAACGCCATGGGATGGATCCAAATTAGGTGTAAGGGTGGAAGGAGGAATAGATGTGAAAAGGATTGGGATTTGGGAGAAGAACTTGTGGGAGACCTGGACCCTGGAGACTTCTTTGATTAGATCGGAAAATTTTGTTGCGTGCGTTTGTGGTCTGCGTGCTATCCATCCTATATCGTAACTGAACCTATAGGCAGCCAGGGAGAAAAGGCGCGAATAGCTTTATGCGCGAGAAAGATTTGTTAGATTTGGCGCCTAATTTTCACCAGTTCATGGCGGCAAGTTATATTCTCATTTTTTTTTGCGAAAAATATTCTCATTTGTTATATGTACACTCCTATGTCATTTGAGACCCAACTTTGAATCGAGCTAAACGAGCCAATCCAAAATTAAATTTCATTCATAATAAATAAATTTGTCCCAGCTAAACACCTGCCCCCAACCCCATCACACCTTAGAACATGGTTACCCTTTAGGGCTTCTTTGGATGATGTGTATCCACCTCAATCCATATGTCTTGGAGTGGAATAGAATGGAATTTAGTTCAATTCCACTCCAACACATGTGGATTGAGATGAATACACGTGCATCCAAACAAGTCCTTAGGATGAATTCGGATTAGATGCATATGAAATTGAATTGGGACTATATATCTATAGTATTTTCACTCAAAGCTAGAACAAATATTATTGGATTGACATTCGGATATCTACTTGAATTCAACCAAAGACAACGAGTATCTATTTCTTTGTTAATATTATATTAGATACAAATAGGGATTAAGATATGAGTATATAAAGATAACTCAACCAAAGTAACATATTTGTCATTGAAATATTTCAACAATTAAATATATAAAAACAAACAAAATATAAATATATTTCAATAAATGTGTAAATTAATAAATATATTGAAACATATACAAATGATTTCATTAATATATAAATAAATTATTTATTAGAATTATTTAACCATAACATGTACAAGCTTTTTCAGAAATATTTCTTTTGTCTTATTATTTCATACTTCATTTTATATGTATAAGGATCATCACAGAGGGCCAGGAGAGACTACAACCATTGCACACTAGGAGGTGGCTCATGACAAGGCTACATGCTACAAGCGTAAAACACATAAACAAATAAAGGTAGACAAACATAATATCACTTGTTCTAATTGCATGATCATGATGTACAACTAAGGGTTGTTGGTCACTAAGAGATTATGTCAAATTTTTATTGAATGCTTATGGACCTAAAATATGTTGTTGTGTCAGTTTATACAATTATCTAAATAATTTAATTATTATTGTAATTATTTGGTGAATTATCAGAGAATAAATGTAATAATATCTAAACTTGGTTAGAAAAATCCACAAATTTGCATGATAACATGTTTTTTGTATATAATCATTGCAAAAAAAATTAATTGATTTTAAAAAGTGGTACCGTACATTGTTCACAAATGGATAAATCTCACACATGGTTATAGGGCTAAGTGAGAGATGTTTCTATTTGTGAAGGATGTATAGTCCCACTTTATTAAAATTACCTCAAATTTTTATGAAATGCATGTGGACCAAAAAAATATTGTTGTGTCAGTTTATAGAATTATCTGACCAAGTTTATTTATTATTGTAATTATTCATTGAATTACCATAGAATAAATGTAATAATATCTAAACTTAGTCATGAAAATCTACAAACTTGCATGAATACATTATTTTGATGTATAATCATATAAAAATTTCAAATAATTTTAACAAAGTGGTACTACACATTGTTCACAAATGGATACATCTCACTCATAGTTATAGGACTAAGTGATAGATGTTTTTATTTGTGAAGAATGTATAGTCCCACTTATTAAAATTGCTTGAAATTTTTATGGAATGCTTATAGACCCAAAATTGGCTTTCTGCGTTCATTAATTTTATTACGTATTTAGATATATATCTAAGTGCAACCATATTAGTACCTCGATCACATGAGTGGTAAAGACAAATAAAAATCACATGAGCACATCTTAGGATCCTGGCAACCATATTAGTACCAATGTTATCATTTGATCACTAACAAAAAAATAATGTCATGTCATCTTAATATGGCTGTTCATGCAAAAATAACAATATTTACACAAAATTTTAAATGTCTAGAACTTAAATATATTTGTGCCTTTAGGATTACATCAAATTTTGAACTACATGTAGATCAAATCTTCCAAAAAATCAACTCCCGCTTCTCCGCCATTGAAAAATTGAAATGAGAGTCCTATGATTACATACATTTGTTTATGTATATATGAAATTGTTTTAGTTGTAATTTTTATGCAGTAGTATGTATTTTTAGAATGTAATAGTATTTTAGCCTATTCATTGGAATTATTCAACGTTTCAACCATATCTGTTGCAAAAATATGTTTATTTTAAAAATAAATATAGTATAATTTCCAACATACATTTGAAGATCATACACAAATATTTCTTGAAAATGCACAGATTTATATACTTTATTATTACAACCTCATTTCTTAGTTACTTAATATGATTCCCATTTTTAATAATACACAAATCTACTCAAAATTTTGGGCGGGTATTCTCCCGCTCCCAAACTAAAAACTCCCTGCCTTCCGGCACATCACCGCACGCCATGTTCCTCGCTCCTCACCACTGATAGAAGGGACCATATTGCTGTGGCCCACAAGCCATGGAGTGAGGGTTCGCACGGGCTGGGAGGCAGGAAACGCAGTGTTGATCGCTGATCCGACGGGTCACGTCGCAACGTGCCCGTATCAAAATAGCGCACTGCCGATGCCCCATGAAACCCTAGCTCATATTTCCCCATCTATTCATATGCAGCCGCCACTATGCGTGCGCGCGAGCGATGGTGCGGGCACGCATCTCATCGGTGCTCGGCGGCGGCGGCGGCGGCACGGGTGCACATCTAAGCGGCGGCTGTTGCTGCTGCAACTCAGGCGGTCGGCTCTGTCCGTTGCCGTGCGGGCGGTCCGCCCCTGCATCTGCGGCATCCACGCTCCACCTCGGTTTGTTCTCTCGTCGCACGTCGCTGCGGCCTGCACGCTCAACCTCGGCTCGTTCTCTCGTCGGCACGTCCCTGGATAGTGGCTGGTGAGCGGCATGTGCTCCCGTGTCCAGCGCACCTCCTCCCTATCTGTGCTGATGGCTGATGCCAACAGGGAGGCGGCCCGTGCAGTGCTGGACTGGCCCTGCTCGGCTGCTCCTGCCCTTCACACCAGCACCTGCATGGACGGGCAGGTCCAGGCCGGCCCCTCCTCGACGTTGGCTCCTCTTCACCAGGCGCCAGCAGCCGAACATTTTAGCACGGGAACCGGCTAGGTATGTCACAATTCCCTACCCCTCAAGGAAGAAGCTGGTTGGCCGAAGGAGTACACAACATGGCTAATGGATATTTGTTTGTATTATAATAAGATTTCACATATTTAGAGATCAGAAGAAGTTACGACACAGTGAATTAGATATAGCAAATGATGTTGATTTGGTTCGTATTATAATAAGATTTCACATATTTAGAGATTAGAAGTTATAATTCAGTGAATTAGATATAGCAAATGATGTTGGATACATGGCCATAGGCATATAGCAAACTATTTCTTGGTTGCACAATTATGTTAATTGTCGGCCATATATTGTGCTGGTTCAGTGTTGAGCAGCAGCAACTGTCAGTTCTTTCAGTACTTGCTACAAATGCAGAGATTCTTTTGATCTGCAATTTCATTGCTGCCTATTCCGCTTCATGAAAAGATTGTATTAAAATACTGTGGTTGTAATGCACATGATAGGGCCTATTTTATTTGATTTTTTTTTGTCTTTCAGGTGCTATGATTGCCTGCGCCTTGGGGTGCCGCAAGAAGCACGGCCACAGCAACTAGGTGAGCCTTATTTCTCCTATCAGTATCTTAGACATTGTTTCCTATGCAGTACCTCTTGTCCATGGACAATGCTATTCTCTGTTGCATGTGTGCCTTTGCACAATTCATCAACCATCTTGGTAGTAGGAGCCGACTGTAATTGTGTAACTGATGCATCACATATGTAACAGTTAATTAATCATCAAACATTGGTAATTTTATAATACGATAAGGTAGCAACACTATCTATTACCATTGCTGATGAGTAGAGCAGGTTGCAGGCATATGTGAATTCAGGTGCTAGCTACAGATTTTGCAATCAAAGTTTAATTTGGGAGGAGCTTTTCCCTCGGTGCGCCGACGAAGAGCTGAAAGCCACTGTTTTAGCCTGCTGCAGATGACATAGAGCACATCCTCCACAACCTGGTTTGTATCCCATTTTCACCTGGCTGAAATACCTGTTCCTCATCACATCTATTAGTGCAAAGTTGCTGGTCTAGGGAGAGGTTCTGTTTCTGTGATTGTTTTGGGCGTTGGGAAATAAATGCTTTGTTTGGAGCACTGTACTATTTTTTAAATGAACACATTCTACAGAGGATTAGCAACAAGAATTCTAAAAAATGACAGCTATAACAGACACTACATCTAATGTGATCAAAGCCTTTTTCTCAGTCTCGCTTCTTGCAGATGCTTGAAACCTCTCCATTGGCCAGCCCTGGCACGTTGCAGCGCACTGCGGCCTCCCTTGCCGGCGGCTCCACACGGCACCCCACTTTGCCCAGCTGCAGCATGGACGACCCCCTTCCTGGCTGACGCCTGGCCGCGGAGGCGCTGCTGCTGCCGCTACTACGTGGACGACGGGAGAGCCCTGTAAAATTGGAATAGCCCAGCTGGATTGAATTTTCTTCTGTGTTTGGCTCATGTGCATTAATGGTTGGATTGCATTTTCCATGTGGAGGTCAATGACAGCCGCTGCCGCCTTGAGTTCATCAAACCTACAGTTTTTTATTTCAGCAACAGCAACAGGGTGCAGAAACTGCTCAGGTTATTTGCTAATACAAGTTTTGTTGGCTAATAATTGATTGCATGGCTGGTTACTTGTATTCTTGTTTCTTGCGTGCTATTAGCAGTAAAACAGCTGTAGTGTCATTCATGGTGAGCTGCTCAGGTTTCTTAATTAGTACTTGTTGACTGCAGCTCACTACTTGTTTATTCTCATGAACTTCGAACCTGAGTTGCAAATCATAGTTTATTCAGTAGCTATTTTACTCTGTTTATGTGTTGATTTTCATTGACATAGCTTGGCAAATATGCTTGTGGAAGTGGCAGTAATCTAATCAAGCACTGATTTGATTGCTCTCTTGAACAGTGGCTTGTTGAGTACTCCCTCCGTTCCAAATTATAAGTCGCTTTGATTTTTTTTTGTATATCCATTTTGCTATGCATCTAGGTATAATAATATGTCTAAATACATAGCAAAATGGATAAACAAAAAAAGTCAAAGCGACTTATAATTTGGAATGGAGGGAGTAACTTAATCAAATATGCTATGTTCGTTTAATATATTCACATGTAACCTAATCAAGCATTGATTTGATTGCTTTAACAGTGGGTAATTTCACATTGAATGAATCTTTAAATTTGCAAACATATTAGTCTTTAGTTTATAATTTTAAATTGCTTTCCTTCCAAATGGTTTAGTCCATGTTGCTGTTGCCAAAATATTACAGTTTCAGTTTAGCTCATGCATATATTAATGTCAATGATTCTTTTCAGGAGGAAGTTGTTTGAGTAGAGCGCACGAGTGATGGGGCGGTCAACGTCAAGCCAACTTTTGCTAGAGTGCTAGACATAGCTCATTAGATTTTGATGTTCAAACAAGTATGTGTCAGATACCTTATGTGTTTGAGTTGTGCGTGTGTCTAAGCCGAGTTTGACATTGGATGGTTCCATTAATGATTTGTACAAACAAAACCTATTTGGTTTAATGGCTATCCATATGCTTTATTGACCATATATTGTTGTTCTAAAAAACTTAATGGTGTGCAAATATTGTTACATGATACTAAACAAAGCGTTGGAATATCACTTATTGGCATAATCATTTGGTGTGGTAATATTTGCTATAGCAACAACCAAACAACGTCGCAAAAGACAACAACAAGCATTTATCCTGGCAATAAAAGGTCCACTTATAGCAACCAAACATTTAGTGTGGCAATAGAGAGGCCACCTTTAGCAACCAAATATTTCCCGTGGCAATAGAGGATTTCACCTATAGCAACCACATAGATAGTGTGGCAATAGAGAGGCCAGTTGTAGCAACCAAATATGTGTCGTGGCAATAGAGGGTTCCACCTATAGCAACCACAAAAGTTGCGGGGCAATAGAGGGTCCAGCTATTGCAATGCTATTGCTACGTGGCAATAAGGTCTATTGCAATACCCACTGTCGTTGCTAGTGCACCTATTGCTACTCTTCGGATATGTGGCAACATGTATCTCTGGCAACGCCAGGTGTGCTGCAATAGTTACGTTTGTAACAGTAGAAGTGTTACTAGAACTAAAAAAGTGTTACAGCAGACAATCACTGTAACACTAGGCAAATGTTCCGATAGATTAGTAAATGTGTTACAAACTATACATTCTACCATAACGTGAAGTGTTACTAGAGCAAAAAAAAGTGTTATAACAAAAATCATTGTCACACTAAACAAATGTTCCCGTAGATAAGTAGATGTGTTACAAGAAACTAGTCTATAGTAACATAGCCAATTGGAACACAAGAAAAAATGTGTTACTAAGGGAGCTAGTAACACTTTTTCCATTCTATAGTAACATAAGTTGGTGTTACTATATCCCCGCGCTGTAGTAGTGTGTATACCACTTGCCTATGTTATACAGCGATCATACTCCTATTTTAGCTATCATGAACCCAAACCACGCCAAGCCAAAAAGGAGATTTAAATTTCAGAATTGGTGGTTGACTGAAAATGATTTTCATGAGACAGCTCATCAAGCATGGAACCAGGCAAAAGGTAAGCCTTTTCACGTGCGTACCAGGGAAATGGCTTCCACTATTAAGAAGTGGGTAAGGAAGAAAAAACCTCTCAACCAACAACTTTCTAAAGTTGAAAATGAACTTTCTATCTTGCAACAAGCCCCTGTTCATCTTATAGACCATGCTAATGAGGAAACTTTGATCCAACAACATAATTTGATCTTAGACAAAATCACTGAGCATTACAGGCAATTATCAAAGAAGCATTGGGCTACTGAGGGTGACAGAAACACCAAGTTCTTCCAGCAGGCTTGTACTAGGAGACGACAAAAAATAGAATTCTTTTCATTAGTAAAGGACAAAACATCATGGTGTCCAACCCTTCGGAAATTGCAAATGAATTCATATCTTATTTCACTAATCTTTTTACTTCTTCGATACCAAGGTTGGACTTTAATTTCAATTATGAGGGCACAATGACTAATGATTTCACTAACTCAGTGCCAAGTGTTGATGAGTGCTTGCAGATTTTAAAGAGCATGAGGCTAAATGCAGCTCCTGGCCCAGATGGATTCAATGTTGCTTTCTACAGGGCTGCCTGGCCTTGGATCAAGCATGATGTTCATAAATTGATCACTGACTTCTACGCTAACGGTAATTTATGTGCTTCGGTTAATGCCACTGAAATTGTTCTTATTCCTAAAAAGACCCATGCAAACCTGGTCATTGATTTCAGACCCATCAGCCTCACGAATGTTGCTTACAGACTCATTGCAAAATCTTTAGCAAATAGGCTGAAAGAAGTAACTCCCAGATTACATCCACCAATCCCAACATGCCTTCATTCAGGGTAGGAGAATTACCGACAACATTATTATTGCTCAAGAAATTGTGCATTCCTTTAGTCTCAAATCATTTAACCAGCATGCTTTTATGTTAGAAATTGATTTAGCAAAAGCTTTTGATAGAATCGAATGGTCCTTTATTCTTAATGCTTTGCGACGTAAAGGGTACCATGGTCACTTTATCAAACTTGTGCATGCATGCATTTCCTCTACTTGCTTTTTAGTCAACGTCAATGGAGAAATATATGGGAACTTCTGAGCAACAAGAGGAATTAGACAGGGTTGCCCCCTGTCACCATACCTGTTTGTTATTGCTATAAATGAGTTGTCTTTGAGATTGCAGGAAGCATTGTACAATGTGAATCTTACAGGTGTCATGTTAGGACCAGGATGCCCCCCTATCCACTCTGTTCTCTTTGCTGACGATCTCATCATTTGTGGCAGCGCTGATTTGCAGGAATTACAGACAATAAATAGTATCTTTCAGAACTTTTGTGCTATGTCAGGTCAAACTCCAAACTGGTTCAAATCATCTGTTCTTTTTAGCAAAAAGGTGAATCACACTATTAGAGCTCAGATCAAGGTTGTTTTCCCTGTTGCTGATTTCAACCACAATACTATGCACCTAGGACATCCTTTGCTGATTAGCCATAGAGACAAAAATAAAGTCTATGATTTCATTTATCAAAAATTTAAATCTAGGCTCACTCTCACTAAAGCAAACACTATGAGCCATGCTGGACGTTTAACTTTAATACAATTGGTTTTCGCTTCTATTCCAATTTATTATATGGCTAACATCTTGTTCTCTAAGAATTTTTTAGCCAAGCTCACAGCAATTATCAGGACCTTTTGGTGGCAAAAGAGCAACAAAGCAAGCTGATCCACTACAGATCATGGGAGACAATTTGCAAGCCAAAAATTGAAGGTGGTTTGGGAATCAGAAAATTGGAATTAGTCAACAAAGGTATGCTCATCAATACAGCATGGAGGCTAGTCCATGATCCTAATTCAACTGTGGCCAAAATCATTAAAGCAAAATATTCCCCTTATGGCTCTCTTTGGACTGCTCCTTCCTATTTTCCAAAATCTACTTTCAGGTCTTCTATCCTAAGCATTAGGCACCACCTTGAGCAAAATATCACAATCCAAATAGTTAAGGCAATACCTCTATTTGGTCTCAACCATGTTGTCCCATTTGGAAGGAGATGCATGATCGCTTAAACCTTGAACAATCTGATTACCAAATCCCAAATAAGGTCTCCGATGTTTGGCTCCCAAACTCTAAAAAATGGGACGAAAATAAGATTATAGCACTCTTTGGTCAAAATACTTTGCAGGTTCTTTTGCAGATTCCTCTCGTGGTGGGTGATGAGCCTAATATCTTGTGTTGGAAGCCAGTCTCTAGTGGCATATGCTCAACAAAAAACGCCTACAAAATGCTAGCGACCGAGGAGGTAGCAAGAAACCCACCATCTAACATTCCTATGCAGGTGTTGCAGATTCTTAAACATGTTTGGGCAGACAAAACAATTCAGCCTCGTGTCAAAACATTCGCATGGAGGCTTCTCAGACTTGCCCTTGGAACGGCTTGCAGGATCCACAAGATTATTTCGACGATTGATGAAAATTGCTCCCATTGTGGGAGACCTGACGACGACAAACATCTTTTCTTTGATTGCAGCTTCCCTCGGGCGGTATGGTTCGCTTCACCTATTGGCCTTTAGAGCTGATGCCTTGCCCCAGTCAAGGCATGGACTTCACTCTCAGGTTGTTGCCATATTGCAGCGAGGGCCATCTCAAACTACTGCAGGTACAATTTTTTCCATCATGTGGTGTCTATGGAAAGCTCGTAATGACCACAAGTTTAATAACTTAAACTAGTCAGTTGAAAGATTGTTGCATGAGGCAAAGGCCATTGATGGGGCTTACAATATTGCATTTCAAGATGATACTATATCTCGGCCTGTTCCACGTCCTACTACAACTACCGTTCCACAGGCTTCTCAGCTTGCTACCTTGCAGGTTCATGACGGTCCTAAAATTTTTTGTGACGCTTCTGTTGACTCTCAAAATCTAGTTGCAGGCAATCAAACTAGAATTGGAGTTCTCATCCTCACTCAACCTGCCAGAAGTATTTCCCACGCTTCTTTTTTGCAGGTAGTGATTCCGCAGGTCTTGGAACCCATGGAGGCTGAAGCTCACGACCTCCCTTTTGGTGCCAAGCTAGCTGCTGCACTTGATCTTCGGATTGCAGCTTTGTTAATTGACAATCAGGTGGTGGCTTCCGCCGTGCTTGCTAGATCGCCACGTACTCATCCTGGACATTGGTCGCTGCGTCCTATTATTGCTGAAGTGCTGGACATCAAGCAAGCAAAAGGCTATATCGTGATCAAGATTGATAGATAAAAAAAAAAGATTGCCGATGCTTTGGCAAAAAGGGCAAGACGTGCAAGCATTCCGGCTTCATACCTTTTCTCTTGCCAAGCACTTGCTCATTCTCCAACATGTAATATCAAAGACGTGATAGAAAGTTTCAATTGGGGTAACATGATCCCCATCTATGTAACCTGTTTGTAACCTATTTGGTTGCAATGGAAGTTTTTAATTTTCAAAAAAAAAGGACAAGTGATTCCACCACCGAGGAGGACGCAACTACAGTGAGACAGTGGAGGCGACAGGAGGGCGAAGCTTGGGTAGAGATCTAGTGAGGAGGTGGAGGTTGCAACCAAGAAGGGGACGACAACAATGGCGATGACCGATGAGAGCAAAGTTCAAGCGGAGAGAGGCCGCGACGATGGAGGTTACGGGAAGGACGAAGCCCAAGCAAGAGAGCAGTTAAGCCCAGGAGACTAAGTTTAGGCCCTCTTTGGTAGAGCTTCCATCGACTCCAGCTTCTCCGACGTCGCTATTGTTTATATAGCACTGTTCACATAAGCTCTTTTCTCCCTCTCCCTCTCTCTTTCTCTTACAGAGCTGATGGAGCAATTTTTTTTCTCCCCCTGCTCCGACTACAGTTCCACTATAATGCGGGAGCCGGCACAGGCAGGAGCTCTACCAAAAGGGCTTAGCCAACAGGGAAAGAATAGGCCAGTTCACATGAGGTCAGCTGCAATGGAGAGCGCTTGGGTGGGAGAGCAGAAGCAAAGATCCGACATCCGAGCGAGAATGGGAGGGAAAACGAGCAAAACAGAAAAATGGAGGCCTGGAGAGAGACCCAAGAATCAAGGCCGAGGGAAAATTTTAAATAACTCCTAAATTAGGGAAAATTTTAAATGGCTCCTACTTTTAGGGGGCCTGAGTAGATCGGTGGGTTTTTGTCTCAACACCCATAATTAGGGACTCAAGGCTCCTGTTGTTGCACTTAACGTGCGATCCTGTTTCGCCTGGTGATGCTTGTCATAATTCTACTGTAGCGACAGTTTGTGACAGTCAGCTCATGCGATCAAATGCTCAGGTGACACTTAGGGCCATATGCCCAGCTCGACCATACAGCCTGGTTATTCTCAGCCATGTGTGAAAAACGTCAATGCTGATACCAAACTTTGGACTGACCATGCCACAGCTCGTGCTCAACATGTTAGTACATTTCCCATAGACATCACGCTGACGGACATTCGCTATAAAATTCACATCATTCCAAGTGCACCACAATACAAGCACAGACGAGTTACATAGTCGCAAAACTTCAGAAGGCTTCTGATTCTTCGGCTAGGGATATCAGTACAGCTTTGCCAAAACAAGAGGCCCCCATACAGGCACTGTGAAGAGCAATGGTGCAAAAGAAAATAAATCTAGAATAATTTTAATCCAGGTCATCTTCAGTATCGACCATTTCGAAGCCAAAACATTGCCACTTGTATGGTTTCCAACCGCATCACCACCCTCAAAAACCAATAGCATCTACAAGCAAAATAGCGATGTAATTCAGCTTGATGCAGAGGTGAGTGGTAGTATACATCTATTGTAGCAGCAGTATCTTTAATGTAAATGCAAGACCAGTCGATATTGCAAAAATGCAGATAGTATTTATCAGCTACTCCCACCATTCCAAATTGTAAGTCATTTTTTGGCTTTTCTAGTTTCTAGATACATAGCTTTTGCTATGCATCTAGATATGCACTGGTCTAGATACAAAGGGAGTATTACACAAACACAAGCCTCATGACAAACATGATAATAATATGATTAGGCAAGGCAAGTAAGACCAGTGGATGTTGCAAATATGGAAACTAATTTTTGCCTTCCGGCAAGATATTTTATAATATGATATAGCAAGGCAAGTAAGACAGACTGGCCTAGCAAAATTGCAATGATTTTTAAAAAATGGTGTAGAACCAAATACACCATCCCAAATGATAAGGCGCAATTTGACTCGGCAATCTTCAAGATCACACTTTGACCACTAATCTCTTGTATATGTAATTTACATCAATAAAATTTTGATCATTAGAAAGTATTTCTAAATACAAATCCATTGTAATCACTTTAGTAGTACAAACTGTCATATGATTAGACAATTGTTGGTCAAAGATAACAAAGTTTGATGAATAGTGCATGCCTTATATTTCAGGACAGGCCAACAGAGGGAGTATTCCAAAACACCAACTACAGAATACTGTAATGTGATACTACCATAAGCTAATTCAAAGTCTTTGATAAGTTAAGGTCATCAAACCAGTCAAAAAAAAAGGAAGCAGGTAAATTTGGAAACTCAAAGTGCAAACATCATGCAGGGTATAAAAGTCCATCAAAAGAATATGGTTCATATACCCAGTGAAAGCTACTTCATCTTCTGGAAAGGTATGCTGTCCCAGCTGACCTGGAATATAAAAGATTTGCACTGCATCAGCATCCTAAAAACATGTGTCAGCTTTGACATCACATGAGGAATGGAAACATACCTCCCCTGTTGCTTTCCTCCATAACCATGTCTGATATTATTTGCACCTTTGTCGTGTCTTGCACCATTGGCAGCAGCTGTGAGCATAGATGGCTGCCCAGTTCGAACTTCATCTAAGAAGCCATTATCTTGGGTGTTTCTTACTTTGCCTGAAATTGTTACGTCACTAACCCCCTGAACGATGTTAAATTGATCTGTGAAGCCATTTCCAGAGGGAATTGCATTTGATGATCTGGAATCAACTGCAGGCCCCCTTTTTTGCCGAGTGCTTTGTGCCACAGGAGTAACGGCAACTGAAGGCAGCAAGGACGAGTAAGGGGCAGAAGATGCTGTAGCAGCAGCTATTTTTGCAGCAGCTGTAGTAGCAGAAATGATCTGTTGTGCTCCTTCACGAAGGTGAATGAAGTCTCCCTCAATCACAAACAGCTGCAAGGCAGTTAGCTTGTCAGCAACACAAGCGATCTAGTATCTACAGATTGACTAAATTGCTAAGTTCAAGTAAACCTCTGGATGACTAGCCACAAAATCATCAAGCTTCCCATATTGCTTCTTATAGTCATGCCAGTGAAGAGGAGCCAACATTTTCCCAAGCCTATTTGGCAGCTGAGAGAAAATTTGCACATGAATCAGAACTTATTCTCTACCATAGCATCTTAATGTGGATGAGAAACAACTCACAGTTGAACTAATCCTGATTCCACCCTCAGGTCCAGCAGGAACTGCACGTACAATGCAAGCCAATAGAGATCTCTCATCTAGGAGAGCAGGTTCCTTTGGTACACGAGGTAATTGTGAACCAAAACCACTGGCAACTGATTTCATTGTATCAACCTGATTTACAACATTAGGATTCTCTGTTGCACTGTTTTTCAAGTGAATCTGGGTAGTTGATGGAGGAAAGTTCGAAGGTTTATGCTGTCTAGATACAGGCTCAGGCTGCTTGTCAGATGCAGCTCTATCATCCTGGTTTTAAAAAGAGTGAACTAAATGTGAGAGACTCACATAAATGAGAAACTGTATAAGAAACACAGTACCATAGAAACCTTTGATTCAGTATTCTGCTCTTGATGCTCAACTCTTCCAATATGGCTGTTCATATTTGACGATGAATCCTGTTCTTTTAAGGCTTTTTGCTGCTCATCATAAGCTACAAGTTCAGCTACATTCGTTTCACCAACCTATGTTTTTTTTAACAAAAAAGTAACAGGGAGTAACCATAAGTTCATGACTCGATTCCAAGTTACAGAAAAAACAAATATAAAATGGACTAACTGTAAGTTCATGAGTAGATTCAGTAGGTGCACTTGAAGGGCTCTGCTGTTGTTTCCCATGAGCATTAAGATGGTCTGGATGGATACCCTGACTTGGCTTTGAGGACAGATCATCAGTATTAATAGAGCCTTGTTGTAATGCAGTCTGGTCTGATTGGGATGTCTGATAGTTTGTTTCATGTTGCGGTTGTGAGACATTTTGTACTTCCTAAACAAGAACAGATTAATTCCAAACTTAGAATGGGCACTGCATGTTACAATGTGCGAAGTACTTCAAGAGAGTAATTTACCTGCTGATTTGGCCAATGTGAGTTTGGTTGAACCATAGACTGCGACTGAAAACTGCCAAACTGAGGAACGCCAGAGTTGGGCGATGCTAAAGGTTGAGGAATACCTTGAGGATGAATCATAAAAGAATGCATTGCAGCAATATGCGCAGCCGGACCACCTATTCCCAGTAGAGATGGAACAGGTACAGCTGAGGCATTATTTCCCTGAAAAAAAAAATAGTTACACATCTCATAAGTACGTTCTAACAAATGGTATGTTATAGTCATAAAATGCATAAGTTGCTGCAATACTAGTAATTGAAAACAAGAGGTTTAGAAAGCGGGTAAAGCAAAAGTAAGGACAGAAGGTACTGAAATAGCCATGAACTGCAATAATAAAACAAAAAAAGAAGACATCATGATTGCTGCGAACAACGATTAAGTCACCCAAACAACAGTGACAGTATTCAATTTTGCCCTCCCATAGACAGATATACAAATTGCTTACTGAAATAACTTAATACCTTAATAGAGGCATCCACACTTCCATTATTTTTCAACAATTGCTGGTTCCCATCTGCAGTTGCACTACCATTTGAAGCCACGCTGTTTGCTATGCTTTGAACATGTGATGATTCAGCTGACCCCTCCCGAGAAACCTGCAGACCATCTTTTTGTGCACCAGACCGTTCCCTTGCCTCAGCTAATTCTTGCTGGAGTTGTTGTATTGTATGGAGAAGGCTCCGCTGCATTTCGGCATACTGTGGAAAAACACAAGTGAAATTCTAGTCTAAAAGAAGGGGATATAACAAAAACTAGTGTAATAAAGGAAACCAAAGTATACATGAATACTGGAAAGCTAAAACTTACCTGCTGCTGGAAGCTAATCCAATATTGATTAAATTGCTCCATGCGCTCACGTAACTCAACTTGTAGGGATTGAGACTGCAAAGCATCCATTTCTCGAACTTGAGAAACCCAAGCATGGGCTTCCCTCAACTGCTCATCTTTGTAAAGAATGTTGTCTTGAGCAGCCCTATGCTGGAAACAATAATGTGGCTATCCATAAGCAGCTGAATTTAGAATGCTAACAACACTTCAATCATCATTAGTTCAAGAAAGAAATCATCCAACAACGCTGAGTAATCAAGAAGAAACTCTCCTATAACCAAATGGCCATGGTTTCAAAGACGACAAGGCAAGCTGGGTACGCCTTATCTCCTAGGCAACAAGGAGTAACTAGATCCCCATGGCGAGCTGGGTTCGTCCAGGCAATGCCTTTGAAACAGAGCAAATGACATTTTCAATACTCAGGGATCAGTACAGAAAACTATAACAAACAGTGCCATAGGCCACAGCCTAAGATCCTTTTTTCTCGAATATGCAGGAGATCTGTAAACCATTATATTGAGAACACAAGGTTACAACACACACACAGAGAGAGAGAGAGAGAACACAGGCTAACACTCATCCACAGCTTGATTTTCACTCGTGGCAAGAGAGCAAATATAACAACATAATTTAGAGATGTGCAATCAGAATGGGCCTGGAAACACTGCATATTATATGTAACTCAGTACATATTATCAGGATATTACTGAACGGTGCATCCATTTCAGGCTTCTAGCATGCCAACAACAACAACAACAACATAGCCTTTTGTCCCAAGCAAGTTGGGGTAGGCTTCTAGCATGCCAGTGATTTGAAAATTGAAAGGTATACAAACTACTGCTAGAGAGATCATGCAAACCAGGACAGTACACTTATCAGAGATAGAATGTCCAGTTTGAGGAAAAATGATAATGTAGTCACAGTATAAGCATAGACATGACATATACTATATAAAAAATGGAACAGAAATGACTAGCAAAGAATACCTGTTCCTCTAATGCAATGAACTGGCTTTCTTTTTCACGCAGAAGTTCTTGGAGCTCATGAATTTGTTTAAGATGTTGGGTTCTTTCAGCTTCAGAGTTGTCACGTTCCCTTCTGCAGGAAATTAGAAACACTAAGCATACATTTTAATGGCAACAATGTTATGGATGTTGGTCTAGATGGCCCTAACCCAAGCAGCCTGACATCAGCCAGCCGATAAGCAGCAGCCGGACCACAAGAGCAGGGATAGGAGAAGTGGACTGGAATAATATATCTATTTCTTCTTACTTGATTAGATGGATATATCTCCTCCCATCTCTCCTTGTATAGAGAGGTTTACTTGACCCCTAAGCAAGAGACCTCTAATTAACCCTAACACTAATGGGCAACACTGCCGAATGGAGCACAATAGGCCCAGCCATGACAAATGAGCTGCTGATAGTGAATCACTACGAGTAAGTAAATCAACAGTTTCCTCATTATGCACAATTCCATGAGCCCGTCAGAGCAACTTAACAAGTCGACAGCACATATGTGCCCAGAAACTTGAATGTCAAACAGAATTTTAAAGATTTGACTCCATGAAAAACTATTCCTAGTACTGAAATCTGGTACCATACCAATTAATTGCAGAAGTTGCGTATAGTACCTGACAGTTGCCAGCTCTTTGGTCTGTTCTCTAATAAGATCTTGATTTGCCCACACCTGACAAAAAAAAAAGATGACAGACATTTCTCATTTCCTCTTACCGTGAAGATTGCAAAACATAAAATGAAGAACACTAACCGTTTGATGATCGATCTTCAGAGCATTTAGTTCTCTATCTTTGTCATTGAGTTTCATTTCTAGTTCAAGAATGTACTGCTCCCGCTCATGCAGTTGCTCCTGTTCAATCCGAACATCAAAATTATTTTCAAATAAGGACCAGACAATCCCAGGGTAATTGGATGTAACTGAACTAAGCAATGTAAGCAGCAAGAACATGAAATCAGAACAACAAAGCTACCCTGTGTCTTATCATTATACAGACAAAAAAGAACTGAGCACAATGCATCATTTAAGTGTGCTGAGGATTAACCGCTAATCAAATTATTTGTCCATCAGCATACATGTTACAAAGCACAAGAATGCCAACAGAGCTACAGTCTCCACCAGCATGACATGGGTTCAGCCGTTTCAATGTCAAAACTACAATTCAACCAGTGAAAGGTGCTTGGCCATCCAGCCCCTTCAGAAAAGTCAAAATACGGAAAACCAACAGTACTACTAGCCAAGTCATCTCCAACTACTGGTAAGTGAAGCACACTATTTGAGCTAGGTACTGGTAGTAGAGAAACACTGAGCTCAAAGCAAAAGGAACAACTTTGATCTTTGCCACAGCTGCGGCATGCTTCTTGGCAGCCGCCTGAAAGCTTTCTTGCGCCTCGATGATCTGCGGGTGTGCGATGGCCTGCGCACGCAGCTCGATCTCGACCTGCTGCAGCTCCTCCCGCTGCCGCGCGAGGCTCTGCAGGCGCTGCTGCAGAATGTCCTCGCTGAGCCCTCCGCTCCCATCAATGGTGATGGCGCAGAAGTCCTCCAGTCCGCCCGCCCCTTCCTGCATCCACAGCGCCGAAAGCAATCATCCCCAACGCGCCCACGGGCGGAAACCAATCCGCAGAAGAACAGAGAAAAAGGCTGCATTTTGTGCATCGCGCGAGCAAGCAGGCAAGGGACGCACGCACCTCGTAGATAGCTCGGTCCTCCGACTGCCCCAGCTTCCCGTGCTCCGCGGCGTCCTGAACACGAAGCAACAGCAGGGAGTGAGTTGGGATGGTAGTGGGTACGGACGGTGGTGGTGGGACGAGTGAGGGTTTTGTGCTGTCGGGGGAGCGGCGACGCGGGCCTTACCTCGGCGCCATTGGAGCGGAGCGAGGAGTCGGGGACGGCGCGCCACTCCTTGCGCGCCCCCGCGGGCTCCATCTGCGGCGGGGCGGCCCTCCCTCCCTCTCCCGCTTCCCTGCGGAATCGGGATCTGGAGGCAGCGGCTAGGGTTTTGGCTCGCGGCGCCGCGGGCCGCCGACGGGGGCAGCGCGGGCACGACAGCGCACGGGCGAACAACGGCGGAGGTACGGCTGGTATAGGGTTTACGAGCAGCGAGAAGAGCGGCGATCGGGGGGAGACTGGAATTTGGGTGGGGGGATTTCTGCGGGAGTGGCGTGCGATTGGGGGAAGGAGAGGGAGGAAGGAGGCGAGACTGAACCGGGGATAGTGGATGTGCGCGTGTGTCGTTTTGTAGGAAGGGCGAATGGGCGACGGCCGCCGCGGCGGGGGCCTTCTTGGGTTTCCAGCCTCAGGTGAGTTTTGCAGCCCATCCGCAGGTGCTATTAGCCTACCTTCTTCACAATCGGCACAGGAAGCCCAAACTAATAACTGTTAACGTAAATTTTGCCAGGGAAAAAATCTTTTTGCCCTCAACTATTTATTTATCATATCAAAGTTGCTCAAAAAAATATTATTTCTCATATCAAAGTATGATTTTCCTCCCTTACCTATAAAAATTACGTTCGCTCCCTCTTAATTTTTAAACAGTTATCTTTTTAATTCATACTCAATGGTTTGAATAACGGTTAGCCTGTGTGGCGTCACATCCTCCATCTTACATGATGTTACGACAAACACGAGGGGATTAGTCGTACTAGGTCCATAGTTAGGGGTAAATCAGACTATGGTTGTTTTAAAAAAAAACATTATTTATTTAATAGTTTTAGAAATTTATGCATTTAAACTCTAAAATCTAGTTTGATCCTAGAAAAATCATAGAAAATATGTTTTAGCTTCAAAAAATATAAAACCAATTTTAATTTTTTCTAAAATTATGTTTTTTACTTGCTAGTAGATGCTGTCGTCGTATATATTTATCTCTGTCCACCCATTAATGTGTTGGTTGACCAAATATATAGGTAAAATATTAATGTTTATGAAACAAATAAGTATAGTATAAAAATATATCTCGTGAAAAATATAATGATACATATATTTTTTATTATAATCAACCAAACTCAATATACTTTAAATTACTACTATGCTATAATTACATTTTTTGGATGGAGGGAGTATAATTAGTCTATGCTTTATGACCCAAATTATGTAGAAATTCAAGTGATTTTGACGTGTCATGTAACCACATCTTACTTGACCATATTTAGTATGAACGCACTTCATATAGTCCGCACTAACATGGTCATAGGTAGGATCAAACGACACTTGTGTTAACACTAACAACTGCATAATACACGTGTGCGGCTGTCTCGTTGCTTAGAAAAAAATGAGGGTGATATAAGACAAGTTGGGAGGTGAGATATTATGTGGAGTGGGGTTGAAGATGAGAGCGTGGTTTACTGTTATACTTGCACGCTAAGGACGCATAACACAGCTAAACTAATAGATCACCGGATAGATTCCCATTTTTTTTTACTAACTTATTTATTGCAGACCATGGCTTGTATGGTACACATATTTTGGACTTATTGTGCGGTCAAGGATGTACGTGGATTGGATCGGAGTTTTGCCGAACTTCGCCGCTACAAGAAGACTGATGTTTATTTTGATTTAGCCTAGAGAGCATGTATATCCAAACTCTATAGTATTAATTGTATTTATTTAGTATGATGCTTGTGTGAGTTTTTGTAGTCAGTTTGAAGCTGAGATGTACTTTTATATCCTATAAAACTATCATATAGGGGTAGCAAAGTCACATGCAATGCAAATTTGACCGTATGGTTTGGCTCAATCTAAATATCCTGTACTTGACCAAAATTTAACCCTGGTCTGATCGTAGACAAATTTTGACTTTGGTATTGGACTGTCCAATTGTACCAATTTGGACACGAACCAGATGTACCCGTGACTAGGGAGAAAGGGAAGGGAAACCTGCAGTCCGCCGGCCCACGCATCTGTTCGATCGTGCCAGGGCTGGTTTACGTTATACAGCCCACGAAAAACCCATGGTGCGAATGTCCCACCGCTCAGCGTGGGCCGAAAATCTGTAGCAAATGAACGTACGAGCTGGCCAACAGCCCATCCATTTCCAGGCCGAGATATATCTAATCTAATAATACTATATGTTGCCAAAAAAATCTAATAATACAATAAATAAATAAACCGCGTGGCTAGCGCCCGGATGTCCGGATGCTAACACCCCTCCGGACACCCGTGCCTGCCTGCTGCTACGAATGCCTGCCTGTCATGCTGCTCACGTGCTGCTGCTCGCATCCTACTGTGCGCTTTTGTGCCTGCTGCGTGCCTGCGCCTGCTGCTTGCGCATGCTACTCGCATCCTGCTGCGTGCCCTGCTGCGCATGCACATGGGGACTGCCCGCGCCTGCACTCGTTTCCATCGCCTGTTAATGAAAACACTTACAACATAAAGTATTTGCTACAAAATACGTCTGAAACAGGTGAAATATTTGGAGCATAAGCTTGCAACATATGTGTATTGCCACATCAAATATAAACATCCAAATAAACACTTACAACATATATCTGAAACAACTTTTAGGACATACAATTGCAACATACGTGTCTAGCCACTACAACATATGCAACATCCAGATAAAACACTTGCAACTTGCAACATGAAAACACTTGCAACATAATAAGATTGAAACATATGCTTGCAACATATATGTGAAACATATGCAGCATCTAGATCAAAATACTTGCAACATACGTCTGAAATAAATGAAATATTTTGAACAAACGCTTACAACATTCATCTGAAACACTTATAGCATATGCAATATTTGCAACATCCCGATCTACTTTTGCAACATCCATATGAAGCACTTACAACATACCTATAAAACATCTTAAACACTTGAAAACATATGCTTGCAACATGTGCTTGTGCAGTACCTCTTTGCTGCTTAGGAGAATAGAGGTTTGTTGGCGTGTGGAGTTCACCGAAGACAGCGGCCCGACGGTTCAGAGTGGGCATATTTTTACCGAAAACCGAACTGAACCACACCACACCGGACCGAAATATCAGTTTTTTCGGTTTTCGGTTTCGGTTTCAGTTGTAAGATCTGTGAACTTCGGTCTTCGCCACTCGCCAGGCTGCAGTGGGCTAGCGGCGCGGCCGCGGATGCAGATCCCGGATGCAGGACAACCGATGAGGGCAGCAGGACGGCGTCGCGACCACGACCGCGGTCGCGAATGCGGGACAGGGGCGGCGCCACGACGCGAGCGCAACAATGGAGCGTCGCAGCCGTGGACTTCGGACGGGGCCGGATGGCGGTGCAAGCAACCTCGTCAAGCTCCTAGCCATGGGTTTCAGTTTGCTCGGTTAAAAACTGAAGAAACAAATTAAAAACTGAAGCCGAATTGGTCGGTTTTCGTTCTGCAGACTAACCGATCGGTTCTCAGTTTTTGAAAACTAAAATTCTTAGGAACCGAATAAACCAAACCGAACACTCGGTTAAAACCGAATGCCCAGGCTAACCGACGGTGCTTGTAGGCAGCGGCCCAGCGGCGGCTGCATGACGTTGTAAGGTCCAAATGGCTAGAGGGGGGTGAATAGCCTATTTAAAAATCTACAAGCTTCACTAAACAACTACGTTAGTATAAAAGATGGCTAAGCTAATTCTAGCACTAGCTCAACTACACTATGCAAGCCACCTATATAATTCTAGTGAAGCAAGGCTATGATCTCTAATACACACGAACAAGACTAAGTCACTAAGCTACTTACTCCTATGTGATAAAAGCTACACTAAGCAAACTACACTAGGACTAGTACAAGAAAGTAAAGAGCAAGTGACTTGATTCTTATACCAACGATGTAGAGAAGTAATGCACTCGAAGAATCAATCACAATAATCAACCACAAGAGAAATCCTCGGCAAAGGGATGACACAAGATTTTTATCGAGGTTCACTTGCTTCCCGGCAAGCTACTCCTCGTTGTGGCGATGCACCCACTTATCGGTTCACGAGCTAATCGACTATCAAGAGTCGAGCCCTCGGCGGGTGCCGCACAACCACACACAAGATGGGGATCCTCCAAGCCACGAGCTCCACTAGAGTATCCAATTTGCGAACTCCCGCGGGGAAGGATCAAGAACCCCTTACAACACTTGGTGAGGGCTCCAACAATCTTCAATTGTGAGCTCAATCACCTCCGCTGCTCCAAGCCATCTACCGTGTCGGGAAACACGGAAGAGTAACAAGAAATCCACAGCAACTCGAAGATCAAGTGCCTCTAGAATGCAACTCTCAAGCAATGCACTTGAATCTCACTCAAGATGTGCAACCAAGCAAAGAGATGAGTGGAGGGGTTGTTCTCTAGCTCAAAGGATGTCTCTAGGTCTCAAAATGTGCAAGAGTTACCCTCAAACCCCGGACATCTTCTATTTATAGCGAAGGGGTACGCAGCTAGCCGTTACCGGACGACGCAGTTAAAAACGAGCTGACCGGACGCTCCGGTCAGGGTGACCGGACGCATCCGGTCACTACAGGACAAGCGTGAACAGTGCACGTCAGAAGTTACCATTGCCGTGACCAGACGTGCTCTAGCGTTTGACCGGACGCGCTGCACCTGGCGTCCGGTCGGAGTCCAGTAAGCTCCCACCGTGACCGGACGCGTCCGATCGCTCGTGACCGGACACGCAACGCGTCCGGTTGGCTCTACGACCAGCTCTGCCCACAGGGTGCCTGACCGGACGCTCCGGTTCCGTGAGGGACCAGACGCGCCGGTTGCAAACCCTAGCACCCACGTGCCTGACTGCTACGAGAGCTGACCGGACGCGTCCGGTGCAGCGTCCGATCACCACAGTGACCACCGTTTGCCTCCGTTTCTTTTCCGACTTCCGGCGCAGTAGAAAATAGGCGTTTCACTTCCCAAAAAGCGCTGAATCCCGCCTCACAAGCTCGGCGGGAGGGAGAGAGGAACCCAAACCCCTCTCTACCACTCAAACTTCACCGCCTTCGCAAATGTGCTAACACCACCATGTGTACAACACCATCTGCATGTGTGTTAGCATTTTCACAATCATTTTTTTTCAAGGCGTTACGTTAGCTCTCTACTAGATCCTAATGCATATGCTCAAGACATTGATCTAGTGGCACTTGATTCCCGAGCTAACCGTGATTGCCCCTCTTGATAGTCGGCTATATATCTTAAACCCGGCCAATCACTTCTCTGCTCATCTAGGCCGGCAAAAGGAAAACCCTATAGTTATACCTTTGCCTTGCGCTCTTAGATCCTTCTCCTCCACTTGATCATCATGTCCATCATTTAATGTGCATCTCTTCATGATCTTGCTCATCATTTCATGCACCAACTCTTAGTGATCTTGTGGCCACCACTCCTTGCCACGTACACCTTCATCACATGTGTTGCTTATGCCTAACTCAAAACACTTAACACATGGCGTTAACAACTTGGTGTCATTAATTACCAAAACCAAACTTGGGCTTTCAATCTCCTCCTTTTTGGTAATTGATGACAACCATCACAAAGATATGAAATGAAATCAATTTTCAATTTTGATAGTATTAGCTCCCCCTACATATGTGCTTCCATGAGTTTGGTTCAATTTGCACATATGTATGGATTTGAATTTTGGGAGAGTTACTACTATCAAATTGATGCTAAGGTATATAGAATGGACCTTTGAAGCATGATACCAATCGGAGTTGCCTTTATATACCATCCTTAGCATCGATGTAGCTAGACACCACTTGTAATACATCACTTGTAAAGATCACAAACACTAAAGTACCCCGTGAGATCAACATTATAAGCAAAGGTGTCTAGATACCACTTGTAAAGCTACTCTCAACAATTTATCATTCAAGTTCTATTTCTAGCAAACACCAAACGATCATGAATATGAATTTAAGCTTTGCAGTGCAACAATACATCATGTTAATGCACATACAAATGCAACAAATAATTCATGAGCTTGCTCCCCCTACTTGTGTGCTCAATTTTAATTGATCCCTTTCCAAAGTCATATCTTTTGCTTTCTCTCCCCCTTAGTAACTTAACTTTTTATCTTTGTGACTTTTCTCTCCTCCTTTGTCAACAATCACCAAAAAGGTGTCAATTTTAGTGAGAGTTAAGTCAATCAATATGAGGGAGTCCAAATTATGGTTCAATCTAGATCACTTGTCTAGAATATGTAAGTCGATTTGATCCAAGGACAAGCTTCTTCACACCTCATAAAGTATAAGGGTTATCTTGACCATGTTGAATTACACATCATGAGCTCGTTTACTAGATTCAACACTAGGTTTGCAAGCCCACAAACATGTCATATGCTACCACTAGATCAAACAAACATAGAAGTAATAGTGGTACCATATATACATCAAAATCATTTGATTTTCATGAATGAGCCTATTTGTCATGCAAATATGTCTATATGTTCTAAACATGTCCTTAGCAAAGTATGAATGATATGCCAAACAACTTTACCTTGCTATGTTGGAGGAGAGGCATGTCATATAAGAATGTGGGGTTGCACTCATTTCAAGTTGGAGAAGTCAAGTATGTTCAATTCATTCTTCAACTTGTAGAATCTTTTCTCATCAAGTGGCTTTGTGAATATATCGGCTAATTGATCTTCGGTGCCAATGCTTTCAATGCTAATATCACCCTTTTGTTGATGGTCTCTTATGAAGTGATGCCTAATATCAATGTGCTTGGTTCTTGAATGTTGAACCGGATTTTGTGTCATCTTGATAGCACTTTCATTGTCACAAAACAATGGCACATTCTTGAATTTGATTCCAAAGTCATTCAAAGTGGCTTTCATCCAAAGCAATTGTGCACAACAACTACCGGCACTAATGTATTCGGCCTCAGCGGTAGATAGTGCAACACTATTTTGTTTCTTTGATGACCATGAAACAAGATACCTTCCAAGCAATTGACAAGTACCACTTGTGCTCATTCTATCAATCTTGCATCCACCATAGTCGGAGTCCGAATATCTAATCAACTCAAAATTAGACCCCTTTGGAAACCATAATCCAACATCATGAGTGCCTTTAAGATATCTCAATATCCTCTTGGTTGCTTTCAAGTGACTTTCTCTAGGTGAAGCTTGATATCTTACACACTTGCACACACTAAACGTCACATCCGGTCTAGAAGCGGTGACATAGAGCAAACTTCCAATCATAGACCGGTATTGCTTTTGATCCACCATGTTGCCACTAGCATCAACACCCAATTGATCATTAGTGCCCATTGGTGTACTCATTGGCTTAGCATCTTGCAATCCAAACTTCTTGATCATGTCCTTGATGTACTTGCCTTGACTTACAAAAGTGTCATTCTTCATTTGCTTAATTTAAAGTCCAAGGAAGTAACTAAGCTCTCCAATCATAGACATCTCAAACTCTTTTGCCATCATATTTTTAAACTCTTCACAAAAGTCTTGGTTAGTTGATCCAAAGATAATGTCATCCACATAGATTTGCAACACAAATAAGTCATTTTCAAGCTTCTTGGTGAAGAGAGTGGTATCAACCTTTCCCATCTTGAACCCTTTAGAGAGGAGAAAGTCCCTCAATCTCTCATACTATGCTCTAGGTGCTTGCTTCAAACCATACAATGCCTTCTTGAGCTTGTAAACATGGTCGGGCTTCTTGTCATCTTCAAAACCGGGAGGTTGCTCAACATAAACTTCCTCATTGATGTAGCCATTGAGAAATGCACTCTTGACATCCATTTGATAGAGCTTGATGTTGTGTGCACAAGCATATGCTAATAAGATTCTAATTGCCTCCAATCTTGCAACCAGTGCATATGTCTCACCAAAGTCAAGACCTTCAACTTGTGTGTAACCTTGTGCAACCAATCTTGCCTTGTTTCTCATAACCATGCCATCTTGATCTTGCTTATTTCTAAAGACCCACTTGGTGCCAATTACATTGTAGTTCTTTGGCCTTTCAACAAGTTCCCAAACTTGATTTCTAGAGAAGTTGTTTAGCTCTTCATGCATGACATTTACCTAATTAGAATCCTTCAATGCATCTTCTATCTTCTTTGGTTCTTCTAATGAGACAAATGAGTAATGCTCACAAAAGGATGCTAGCCTTGATCTAGTTTGAACACCACTTTGAATTCCACCAATGATTTGGTCCAATGGATGATCTCTTGCAATACTAGTAGGTTGGAGTATTGGGAGTTGATTGCTTCCACTTGTTTGACCTTAAACTTGAGCTTCATCATGAGTACCACTTGAGCTTGCTTGATTTATATCAATTTGCACACTTTGGTTGATCACATGAGTATCATCATCATCATCAACTTGCCTTGGCCTAACATCACCAATGTCCATGTTCTTCATTGCATTTGATAATTGATCTCCTCTCACATCATCAAGGTTTTGAGCTTCATTTTGAGACCCTTGGGTTTCATCAAACTCAACATCATAAACTTCTTCCAAGGTGCCATTTGTGAGATTTCAAACTCTATATGCTTTGCTTGTGGTAGAATAACCAAGTAAGAACCCTTCATCACATTTCTTTTCAAACTTGCTCAATCTAGTGCCTTTCTTGAGAATATAGCATTTACAACCAAACACTCTAAAGTATGCAATGTTGGGCTTTCTTCCATTCAATAGCTCATATGGTGTCTTTCCAAGCTTCCCATGACAATAGAGACGGTTGCTACAATAGCAAGCCGTGTTGATGGCTTCACTCCAAAATGAATGACTCACATTATATTCACTAAGCATTGATCTAGCCATATCAATCAAGCTTCTATTTTTCCTTTCAACTACACCATTTGATTGAGGAGTGTATGTTGGTGAGAATTGATGTCCAATACCAAGATCATCACATAAATCTTCAATTCTTGTGTTCTTGAACTTACTACCATTGTCACTTCTAATCTTCTTGATGGTAGTCTCAAACTCATTTTGCACCCTCTTGACAAAAGATTTGAATAGATCATAAACATCACTCTTGTCATAAAGAAATAACACCCAAGTGTATCTAGTGTAGTCATCCACTATCACAAAACCATACTTGTTGCCATCAATGCTAGTGTATGTTGTTGGCCCAAACAAGTCCATGTGCAATAACTCAAATGCCTTAGATGTGCTCATTTCACTCTTGCTAGGATGTGCATTTCCAACTTGTTTGCCAGCTTGACAAGCACTACAAGGTTTATCCTTCTCAAAGGTGACATCCTTCAATCCTCTAACTAAGTCATGCTTCAAAAGTTTATTCAATTGTTTCATTCCAACATGATCAAGCCTTCTATGCCATAACCATCCCATACTAGATTTGCTAAGCAAGCATGATGTCAATTGTGTCTCACTATCATTGAAGTCAACCAAGTATAAGCTACCATGTCTAAATCCTTTAAATATCAAATTTGATCCATCAACACTAATGACTTCAACATCATCACTACCAAATATGCACTTGAAGCCAAGATCACAAAGTTGTGCCACCGATAAAAGATTGAAGTCTAAGCTCTCAACTAGCAATACATTAGATATGCTCATGTCATTTGAGATAGCAATTTTACCAAGCCCCTTGACTTTGCCTTTCTTATTGTTGCCGAAAGTGATAGCATCAAAACCACTATTTTGACTTATATCAATTAATTTGAACATACATGAATCCCTAGTCATATGTTGAGTGCACCCACTATCAAGCACCCAATGCCTTCCTCCGGCTTTGTAATTGACCTACAAGACAAGATCAATTCTTTTTAGGTACCCAAACTTATTTGGGTCCTCCAAGGTTAGTGACCAAGCTCTTTGGTACCCAAATGGCTTTCTTCTTTGAGCCCATCCATTGAAGGGTCGAGATGGCGGACTAGAGGGGGGGTGAATAGTCCTTTCTAAAATTAATCGCGTTGGCAAACCGAAACAAATGCGGAATTAAAACTAACGGTCTAGCCAAGACTACACCCCTCTATCTAAGTTCACAAGCACCTCACAAAGATCCTAATTAGGTAACTAAGGTGCTTTCCTTAGCAAGAGCTCTCCTAAACAATTCTAGAGCAAGGTCACACAAACCTATGCACTAGTACTTTAGCAAGCACGGGGGAGCTCCTACACAACTAGTAAGCAAAAGCACAAAGCCAACTAAGCTCACTAGCAAAGCTCAATAGCAAGGCAACTAATGCCAAACTAGAGAGCGCAAATTACTTAGCTACACAAACTAAGCAATGTGACTAACAAGGTTACACAAACCAAATTAGCCACGCAACGGGTGCTACTTCTATGCTACACCAGCAAGAAGGTAACTAGCAAACTACACAAGCAAACTAGTTACAAGAGCAACTACACAAGCACAAGTATAAGAAAGTAAATACGAGCTTGTGAATCGAAAGCAAACCACCGAGAAGATATACACAATGTTGACACGGTGGTTTTTCACCGAGGTTCACTTGGTTGCCACCAAGCTAGTCCCCGTTGTGGCGATACACCCACTTGATGGATCACGAGCTAATTGACTATCAAGAGTCAAACCCTCAGCGGGTGCCGCACATCCACTCTCAAGATGGGGATCCTCCAAGCCACGAGCTTTACTAGAGTTGCTCTTCGCGATCCCCGCGGGGTGAGCACAATCCCCCTCACAAATCCTCTCCGGAGCCTCGCACAATCTTCTTGCGAGCTTCGACGGAGCCACAAGCCACCAAGCCGTCTAGGAGGTGGCAACCTCCGAGAGTAACAAGCACCACCGGCTTGCAACACGAACACCTAGTGCCACTCGATGCAACCTCACGATGCAATCGCACTAGAATCGCTCTCTCACTCGATCCGATGAACACTATCAAGCATGAGTGAGTTAGAGGGCTTCCAAGCACTACCACATAAGCCACCAAGGCCAAAGTGTGCTCAGCTTCCGGCCAAGACCGGCCACAAGGTCTATTTATAACCCCACGGTCAAATAGAGCCGTTACCCCACTTGTCCGTTTTCTGCGGGAGCACCGGACGCGCCGGTCGTGACACACCGGACGCGCTCAACCGCGTCCGGTGCCCCTGCGACGTCCACGTGACCACCGATTTCAAATTCGTCCGTTAGATCCACCAACGGTCACTGCGCGCCAACGGTCAAACGAGCCACCGGACGCGCTGTTGCGAACCACCGGACGCGCCGGTGCGCACAGTTCCCGCACGCGCGAAGACAAGACCGGACGCGCTACTCGCAACCACCGGACGCCACAGTACCCGCGTCCGGTGCGAGTCCAGTAAGCTCCCGAGACCACCGGACGCGTCCGATGGTGTGACACCGGACGCGCACCGCGTCCGATGACTTCGTGACTCGCTGTTCGCCAGACCGGACGCGCCGGTCCCGTGGGTCACCGGACGCGCCGGTGTCAAACCCTAGCCCGCGCGCCTGACGCCCGCGCAGCACTGACCGGACACGCCGGACGCACAGTGACCGCGTCCGGTGCAGCGTCCGGTGCAGCGTCCGGTGCTGCGTCCGGTGCTGCGTCCTGTCACTTCCGTGACCGCGTTCGCCTCCGTTTCTTTTCCGACTTCCGGCGCAATGGAAAATAGACATTTCATTTTCCTGAAATCGCCTTCGCAAATGTGCCAACACCAACAAGTGATCACCACCTTGTGCACGTGTGTTAGCATTTTCACAAACATTTTCTTCGAAGGAATTAGGCACTCAACTTGCCTCGCCACTCGATCCTAACACGTATGCAAAGTTAGATCGCTCAAGTGGCACTAGATGACCGATATGCAAACAAGTTTGCCCCTCTTAATAGTACGGCCATTTATCCTAAACCCGGTCATCAGCTTCTCTACACACCTATGACCGGTGAAATGGAAATGCCCTAGGTTATACCTTTGCCTTGCGCATTCCACTCCATCTCCTCCGACATTGATGCAACACATGCACCAACCATATCACAAATGATATGATCCACTTCATATCATCATGTGACCTTGGTCCATCGATCTTGACCTCACTTGCTCTTCACCGTTGCGTCGGTCCATCGGCGCCAAGTCTTGCTCAAGCTTCACCGCCTCACGGTCCATCGCTCCAAAGCCTCCGACTTGCCCTTCACACTTGCAACCGGTCCGTCGAGCCAAGCCTCATCTTGATCTTTGCCACCTTGGTCACATGACTCCATGTCATGTCTCATATGCAATGAGCTCCTTCATGACACCATTACCTGTGGACTAATCTCCTGTGTATCTTACATAACCACATATTAGTCCACCTAAGTTGTCACTCAATTACCAAAACCAAACAAGGACCTTTCAATCTCCCCCTTTTTGGTAATTGATGACAACTCTACAAAGATATGGAAAAAAAAGCTTTTTCAAGCTAGCACTTCACACAAAGTGTAAAATGCTAACTTGTTTTGGATTTTATGCTACTTATCCAACATTTAAGCTCTATGTCAAGATTTGGATAAGCACCATAAAACCCGACTTGGTAGTGATAACTCCCCCTACATATGTGCTCAAATGGTTTAGTTTCAAGCTTGCACATATGCCTAAATATGAAATTTGTGGGAGGATTAGCACTACTAAGTGATGCTAAGGTGTATAGAATAAACCTTTGTAGTTCGATACCATTTGACAGCTTGATACCATTTGAAAATCACAAGTTTGCCATCATCCTTAGCATCATGAGTAGCTAGACATCAAAGACACTAGAAACCCCGTGAGATCAACATTATAAGCAAGGTTCTAGTTTTTGCATGATAATCATAAGTCTAGCTAACATCCTATGCATGCTAGTTATCAAAGCATCAATCAAATTCTATAACTAGCATACACCACACAAGCATGCATATTGAATTTAAGAACTTTATGCAATGCAAGCAAGCACATGAATATGCATATATAAAATGCAACCAATCAATGTTCATGAGCTTGCTCCCCCTACTTGTGTGCTTTCTTTGTCCAAGAATTTTGATCCTTCTCATTTCTTCAATGTTGCTCCCTCTTTGTCCATCTCTATTCATCTTCTCATGATATATCTTTGTTCAATCTCTTCCCAAACCTCTCTCTTGGTGTATTGACATATCTTTGTTCCAACTTCTCCCCCTTTGTCATCAATTTCCATAAAGGTGCTTCTCATTGATGCAAAGGCTAGCATTGGGGTAGATGGTTGAGACTTGAATATTGCATTTTTGATGGACATCACCACACGTGTTAGAATGACATTACTTGTATGTTGCTCTTGAGATACCACTTAGGATCTTTGACCTTGATACCATTGGTGGGGCTCCTCCCCCTATGTCATAGCATGTGTCATTCACTTGATAATCTTGAGCTCTTGTGTGTGAGGGAACTTTCTTCATTTGATGATCACTTAAAGTTGAGGATCACTTGTGGAACCACCTTCTTATATAAATGATATCATGCGTAGAAATACCACGAATAAGGGTGTGATACCAATTTAAAGAATCCTCAAACATGGAACCACTTATAGGATTTGTCAATATGATCTTTTCTTGAACATTTGCTATCTTTATGAGTACCACTTGTAGGATATCACTTGAAGATTATGATCTAGACACCACTTGTAAATACCACTTGAAGAAATACTTTGAGTCTAGATACCATTTGAAACACCCTAGATATCCATTTTTATTGTAGCCTTGTGCTTGTACCCATATCATTGTCATGAGCTTCTAGTATGACTTGAACTAAGTTGATTTGCCTAAGATTCCAAGTCCGGTTTGATCCAATGACAGGCTTCTTCACACCTCATGCTAAGGGTTATCTTGCCAATGTTGTACTTGTCACTTGTTAGCAATCCAAACTAGATCAAGTACTTGGGTTTACTAGCTCATGAACAAATTCATACACATACCACTAGATCATTTAAACAATTCAAGCAATAGTGGTAGGCTATGAACTTAAACAATTCATTTGTTATGCATGATCCTAGTAAGCATGTACTATATGCACTAATCGCATACTAGTAAGGGATGAAATGATCATGCACATTACAATGATACCTTTGCTATTTTGGAGTAGAGGATAGACACATAGATTCCAATTCATTACTCCAATAGCAATGTGAAGTCCAATTTATAAGCTTGGTGAAGACCAATCATCGTAGATAAATCCATTCTTCACCCATATGAAATGAAAACCACTTATGATCAAGTGCACTATCTCTTGAGTTGTGGTTGGCTTGCTTTTTCTCTTTGATCAATGCTTGCATGAGAGAAGTACTTATGATACCAACTTTATAACCATGACTAGCTCTCTTTTGGGTGTTGCTTGCTTTTCTTGATCAACCCTATTGATTGCTTCAATTAAGCATCTCAAATGTCCCTTGAATACATCACTTCCATGTTAGCCTTCCAAGCCGGTGCTCGGTTTACCCACCCATGGGCGGCAAGCCCCCTCAGCAGGGAGAAGTGACCTCTCTCCAAAGAACCATCCTTGACACTTGCTTGAATTGCATTTGATTGATTGATCTATGGACTTAACTTGATGAGTAACCTTGAATTATTCTTTAAGTCCTTTTCTTTCTACCAAATGATCTCCAATCATTACTAGAACTTGAACCTCATCTTCATCTTGAGTTTGATCTTCATTTTCAAATTTGAGTACCAAATTTGTACACTAAGTACATTCCACAATCAATGCCCTTGTACTCATTTCTTGTCATGCTTCTAGATCAATTCAAAACCAAACTTAGGTACCTCAAACACTTATAAATATGTTTCCAACTTGAGGACCTTTCACTTAAAGTGACACTAGATCAATCCAATAATTGTCACTTTTCTGGCAGATTCTGTACCCTTCAAAGAATAATTCATATCTCCCAATGTACAGATCCAAATGCCATGAAATTTGGTGGAGATGTGATTCACTAAGTAATCTAGCAACTGTAAAAATTTTAGCTTCATTTGACTTCTAGATTGCTACTAGATTTCAAATCTTGCACCACTGCTACATGCTGAAAACTGCTGCTCTATAGTTTACAAGATGTACTCCAAAACCGAAGCATCTCTTATCCAATTCTCATGAAATTTATACAGCATCTTATAACATAAGTATAGAGCATGTATACCAAAATTCAAGCTAATCCAAATAGATTTGATCGTCCAAACTCAGACTTGATCACTGCTAGCTCAGATTTTTAACTTTGGACAGATTTCAATACATTGAGCAATACTTTATCAAATATGAATCAATCTTGAGATTAACTTGTTTGAACACTCTCACAAGACATATATCCATTCAATCCACTTACTAAATGTCATCTTATGAATTTATCCAACACAAATCAATCCAAATTTGATTGCTAGGCATTTAATCCATTCAATCATCTTATAGTAAGCAACATTGCATATATATCCAATTCAATCAACTCATATGCACCCAAATAAAATGATCAACTAGAGATATACCTTGGTTATCACATGATCATCCACTTAGCAAGCTCTAACTCAAATATTTGCAAGCCATCAAATATATCCAATAAATCACCACAATCTTGAATGTTGCACTTGTATGTTGTAGCATTTGAACTCCACTTATTTTGACTTGGCATTGGGATAGAATATGCACTAAGCTTTAAAACTTGATTCAACATATGATGACTAATATGAATCCAAATGAATCAAGCCTCCAATGCCGATGGTACCTACAAACAATCATCCACTTTTTGATGGTACCCAAACAAGTTTGGGTCCTCTCAAGTTAGGAGCAACATACTTAGGCAAAGCCTTAGTATGGGTAGCGGGATGTTTTGCAATTCCAACCAATGAGGTACCATTGCCATCCTTTCTAAGCATGTTAGTATCATTAATTGAACTAGGCTTAGAATTATTACCTAGGGGACATGAATGAGCCATGTGTCCCCTTTCCCGGCATGAATAGCATCTTCTCTTTGGTTGAGCCTTTTCTTCCTTGCTCATGTGATGCTCTTCATTGCCTTGCCTCTCATGAGTTGCTTGAGCCTTCTTCTCAAGCTTGGTAGGACACCCCGAGGCAAAGTGTCCCATATCTCCACACTTGAAGCACTTGATGTGAGCCAAATCTCTCTTCTCGACTTGATTCTTGCTCATCATCTTGGCATCTTGGATTCTCATTGGATGCCTTCCTCTTCCACCCCTTCTTGTTTTCTTTTTCTTCTTCTCATGCTCAACGTGTGGCTTTGGTTGAGGCTCTTCTTGTTGCTTCACTAGTTTCTTGCTTGGGCACATTGAGGTGTAGTGACCCCATGTATGGCACTTGAAGCACTTGCGTTTGAGCCTTTCTTCTTCTTTCTTCAACTTGAGCTTCTCTAAGTTGGGGCATGTTTGGTGAAGATGACCCACTTCATGGCATCGGTAGCACATGAAATGAGAGAGCTTCCCTCGAGCTAGCTTCTTCATCTTCCTTTCTCTTTTCTTTTCCCCTTTGGTCATATTCTTCTTGCTCTTGTTGAAACCAAGGCCACTCTTGTCACCAAAGTTTCTTTGAGTTTTCAACATATGCTCAAAGGTGACTTTTGAGTTGTAGCACCTCTCTAACTTGTTGCTCAATTTCTTCACTTCACTTTTGAGCTCATTGTTCTCCTTCAAAATGTTAGTCTCACAAGACATAGAAGTAGAACAAGCATATATATGTGAAGAACATGGCATATCTAATAAGTCGTCACAAGAGGTGGATACATGCTTTCTCCCTACATCACATGGGTTAGTCACATTTTGCAATTGATCATTTGATCCATGTGATGAGCTCTCATTATTTTTAATTTTCTTTAAAAACATCTTAATGAGAGAAGCATGTTTTTCTAATAATTCCTCATGAGATGCAAGTACTTTCTCATGAGTCAACATTAGCTTCTCATGTGAAGATTTAAGAACATCAAGTAAGTGCTTATGTTCTTCACATGAGTTCTTTAGAAATGAGTTTTCACTTTCCAATTCCATTGTTTTAGCTTTCTCATTTTCTAAAGACATGGTCATGCTAGCAAATCTACTAACAAGCTCATCATATGAATCAACATGATCAATCACATTATCATTTGATACCTTTGTGTCACCTTGTGACATGAAGCAATGTGATGTAGTGGATGGGCTTGTAGTAGCATCATCAAGGCCCGAGCATGAACCAACGTTGTCACCATCAAGTGTGCTTGGGGTAGAAACATCACTTGCAACACTTGATGTGTCATCGCAATCCTTGTCAAGTGAACTTGTGGTAGATCGATCATCATAATCACTTGACCATGAGATGGAGCAATCCTCCACAACCACCGTGTTGTGGTCATGCTCAACATCATCATGTGCAACCTCCTTAGCCTTGACATCATCATCATCATCGGTGATAGCTCCATACTTTTCATTGAGATAGGCCCATATCTCATGAGCGGATTTGAGGTCCATGATCTTACCAAAGATGCTATCATCCAAAGATCTATACATGATGTTAGTAGCTTGGATGTCAAGATCTAGGCATTTCTCTTGTGCTTGAGTTAGATTATCTTCATCCAACACATGAGAAAAGCCTACATCTACCATCCACCACATTTGAGGGCAAATAAACTTAAAATTGCATATCATCCAATTTTTCCATCGTGCAAAGTGTGTGCCATCAAACATGTGTGGACACTCAACATCTAGCCCATATTCCGCCATCCTCTCGGGTCGGTGAAGACCACAAATGAGAGACCGGGCTCCGATACCAATTGAAGGGTCGAGATGGCGGACTAGAGGGGGGGGGGTGAATAGTCCTTTCTAAAATTAATCGCGTTGGCAAACCGAAACAAATGCGGAATTAAAACTAACGGTCTAGCCAAGACTACACCCCTCTATCTAAGTTCACAAGCACCTCACAAAGATCCTAATTAGGTAACTAAGGTGCTTTCCTTAGCAAGAGCTCTCCTAAACAATTCTAGAGCAAGGTCACACAAACCTATGCACTAGTACTTTAGCAAGCACGGGGGAGCTCCTACACAACTAGTAAGCAAAAGCACAAAGCCAACTAAGCTCACTAGCAAAGCTCAATAGCAAGGCAACTAATGCCAAACTAGAGAGCGCAAATTACTTAGCTACACAAACTAAGCAATGTGACTAACAAGGTTACACAAACCAAATTAGCCACGCAACGGGTGCTACTTCTATGCTACACCAGCAAGAAGGTAACTAGCAAACTACACAAGCAAACTAGTTACAAGAGCAACTACACAAGCACAAGTATAAGAAAGTAAATACGAGCTTGTGAATCGAAAGCAAACCACCGAGAAGATATACACAATGTTGACACGGTGGTTTTTCACCGAGGTTCACTTGGTTGCCACCAAGCTAGTCCCCGTTGTGGCGATACACCCACTTGATGGATCACGAGCTAATTGACTATCAAGAGTCAAACCCTCAGCGGGTGCCGCACATCCACTCTCAAGATGGGGATCCTCCAAGCCACGAGCTTTACTAGAGTTGCTCTTCGCGATCCCCGCGGGGTGAGCACAATCCCCCTCACAAATCCTCTCCGGAGCCTCGCACAATCTTCTTGCGAGCTTCGACGGAGCCACAAGCCACCAAGCCGTCTAGGAGGTGGCAACCTCCGAGAGTAACAAGCACCACCGGCTTGCAACACGAACACCTAGTGCCACTCGATGCAACCTCACGATGCAATCGCACTAGAATCGCTCTCTCACTCGATCCGATGAACACTATCAAGCATGAGTGAGTTAGAGGGCTTCCAAGCACTACCACATAAGCCACCAAGGCCAAAGTGTGCTCAGCTTCCGGCCAAGACCGGCCACAAGGTCTATTTATAACCCCACGGTCAAATAGAGCCGTTACCCCACTTGTCCGTTTTCTGTGGGAGCACCGGACGCGCCGGTCGTGACACACCGGACGCGCTCAACCGCGTCCGGTGCCCCTGCGACGTCCACGTGACCACCGATTTCAAATTCGTCCGTTAGATCCACCAACGGTCACTGCGCGCCAACGGTCAAACGAGCCACCGGACGCGCTGTTGCGAACCACCGGACGCGCCGGTGCGCACAGTTCCCGCACGCGCGAAGACAAGACCGGACGCGCTGCTCGCAACCACCGGACGCCACAGTACCCGCGTCCGGTGCGAGTCCAGTAAGCTCCCGAGACCACCGGACGCGTCCGATGGTGTGACACCGGACGCGCACCGCGTCCGATGACTTCGTGACTCGCTGTTCGCCAGACCGGACGCGCCGGTCCCGTGGGTCACCGGACGCGCCGGTGTCAAACCCTAGCCCGCGCGCCTGACGCCCGCGCAGCACTGACCGGACGCGCCGGACGCACAGTGACCGCGTCCGGTGCAGCGTCCGGTGCAGCGTCCGGTGCTGCGTCCGGTGCTGCGTCCTGTCACTTCCGTGACCGCGTTCGCCTCCGTTTCTTTTTCGACTTCCGGCGCAATGGAAAATAGACATTTCATTTTCCCGAAATCGCCTTCGCAAATGTGCCAACACCAACAAGTGATCACCACCTTGTGCACGTGTGTTAGCATTTTCACAAACATTTTCTTCGAAGGAATTAGGCACTCAACTTGCCTCGCCACTCGATCCTAACACGTATGCAAAGTTAGATCGCTCAAGTGGCACTAGATGACCGATATGCAAACAAGTTTGCCCCTCTTAATAGTACGGCCATTTATCCTAAACCCGGTCATCAGCTTCTCTACACACCTATGACCGGTGAAATGGAAATGCCCTAGGTTATACCTTTGCCTTGCGCATTCCACTCCATCTCCTCCGACATTGATGCAACACATGCACCAACCATATCACAAATGATATGATCCACTTCATATCATCATGTGACCTTGGTCCATCGATCTTGACCTCACTTGCTCTTCACCGTTGCGTCGGTCCATCGGCGCCAAGTCTTGCTCAAGCTTCACCGCCTCACGGTCCATCGCTCCAAAGCCTCCGACTTGCCCTTCACACTTGCAACCGGTCCATCGAGCCAAGCCTCATCTTGATCTTTGCCACCTTGGTCACATGACTCCATGTCATGTCTCATATGCAATGAGCTCCTTCATGACACCATTACCTGTGGACTAATCTCCTGTGTATCTTACATAACCACATATTAGTCCACCTAAGTTGTCACTCAATTACCAAAACCAAACAAGGACCTTTCATCCATGGTGTACCAATGAACTTAGCATGAACACCATTAGTACCCTTGGTGAACATATAGAAGGAATCAAACTTAATTGAGGATACATTAGCATTGGATTTCTTGTTCATGCAATGTCGCTCTATGTGACCAACTTGCTTGCAATTTTTGCAATTGCTACCATTGTTCTTCACAAAACGAGTCTTGTGAGGAGCAAAAGCGGCCTTGCCTTTCTTGGGGTTATAGCCCAATCCCTCTTTGTAGAGAGAAGCTCTTTGGCTATCCAAGCACATAAGCAAGCGGTCCTCACCACCATAAGCCTTAGCTAAGGTGTGATTGAGCTCTTTTACCTCCTTCTTGAGATTTTCATTCTCAACTATTAGTGTGGAGTCACAAGTGAAACCGTCACTACTAGATGAGGATGATGTAGATGAGCTACATGAAGGGTTAGTGGGAGCAACAACAATAGGCTTATGACAAGATTCATCAATTATATCACAAGATATGCCTATGTTGTAAGTTTTAGCTTTCTCAACATTAGTTGGCATGTTTTCACATTTTTCAACTAGAGAGGAATGGGCTTCTTCAAGCTTAGTGTGAGACTTTTGAAGCTTCTTATGGTCTACCTTTAGACTCTCATAAGATGCCCTAAGCTCATCAAGTTCTTGTATAAGGTTTTTCTTTTCCTTAAGCAAGTCCTTGCACTCCTTTCTAGATTCTTTAAAATGTTGAGTGCAATCTTATAGCATAGTGATTAGTTCATCTTTAGTGAATTCTTCTTCATCACCATCACTAGCATTATTATGATTACTCTCATCATCGGATGATACCTTAGCGGCCTTAGCCATGAAGCACGATGGAGTGTCGAAGAGGGAGACCTTCTCTTGGATGGCAATGCTAGCATGTCCCTTCTTCTTGCTCTTGTTGTCATCCTCATCATCACTTGAGGAATCATCACTATCCCATGTAGCAACATGAGAATCATTCTTCTTCTTATAAGAACTCTTCTTCTTTTCTTGCTTCTTCTTTTGCTTCTTCCTCTCTTTCTTGATAGCATCTTTATCATCACTATCATAAGGACACTTTGCAATGAGATGGTCCTTGCTATGGCATCTAAAACATCTCATGGTATGCTCATTCTTCTTGGATGAGTTCTTCCTCCTTCTTGCACGAAAGCCCTTCTTCTTCATGAATTTGCCAAATTTCTTGACAAAGAGAGCCATCTTTTCATTAATGTCATCACTATCACAAGAGCTTGAGTCTTCATCTCTTGATGATTCAATCTTGGATTTACCCTTGGATGTGGTGGCTTTGAATGCCACACTCTTCTTCTTCTCATCATCCTTCTTCTCACTTTCCTTTTTCTTCTTTTTGACTAACTCCTCTTTCTCATCATCTTCTCTATATGAATCATCGATCATCACTTCTTGAAATACTTGTTGAGGAGTTGAATCCTTCAATGTAGTCCTCACTAGCACGGTGATCAATGTATCAAACCTCTTGGGCAAGCTTCTCAAGAACTTCATAGAGAATTGGTTGTCCTTGACCTCCTCACCAAGTGCCTTGAGCTCATTGACAATTGAAAGGATCAAGATGCCCAAGAGGGGGGGTGAATTGGGCTTTTCTAAAAAATAATTGCAAGAATTAAATCCTACAAGCCGGAATTCACCCCTAGTGCCTACTTGTGTTCCTAGAGAGTCTACCGTTAAAAAGTTTTGCACCCTAGTTTCCAATCCTAGTCTAGCATGGCAATTCTAGGAATGTAAATCAAGCAAAGAAAGTAAATACGAGAAAGTAATTGCTTGAATGTAAAGGGGCAAGGAACACGGCGATGTTTTTCCGAGGTATCGGAGAGTCGCCACTCCCCACTAGTCCTCGTTGGAGCACCCGCGCAAGGGTGTCGCTCCCCCTTGATCCGCGCAAGGATCAAGTGCTCTCTACGGGTTGATTCTTCGACACTCCGTCGCGGCGAATCACCCAAAACCGCTCACAACTTGAGTTGGGTCATCCACAAGCTCCGCCGGATGATCACCAAACTCCCAATCACCACCAAGCCGTCTAGGTGATGGCGATCACCAAGAGTAACAAGCTAGAACTCTCACTTGACCACAACGAGCCCAAATGAGGAGGTGGATGCACACTTGCTACTCTCTCTAATCGCTAGTGAGAAGCTCTCAAGCTTTGATTCTCAAATCTCTATCCTCACTAGTGCTCTTGCACTCCCTTACACTCTAAAGGGTTTTCTCAGATGTTTGAATGGGCAAGAGTCCTCTAAAAGAGGTGGAGGGGTTGTATTTATACACCCCTCAAAGAAAACGAACCGTTACTTTCTGACACGGGGTCACCGGACGCGCCGGTGCAACGCACCGGACGCGCCGGTCCCCCGTAACGGTCGGATCGCGATTTTGAAAACGAACCACCGGACGCGCTGGTGTAACACACCGGACGCGTCCGACGTGCAAGGGAGCTTACTGGACTTACACCGGACGCGAGGCCGCGTCCGATGCCTGAAGACCGGACGCGTCCGGTCCTCTCTGGACCTTACTGGACTCGCACCGGACTCGCCGATGAAGTCCAGGCCGCGTCCGACGGGCGTTCTCCCTGAGTGACACGTGACAGCCACTGACCACCGCGTCCGGTCCTCGCGAGGACCGCGTCCGGTGGTCGAGGCCGAAACCTAGTCGCGGTAACGTACACACCGGACGCGTCCGGTGTTCCCGAAGACCGCGTCCGGTGCCTAGAAAACAGCCCGAAACGCGTCGCAACTTCAACCAAGTTGCTTCTAACTGAACCTTGAGCTAATCTAGGGTTGCCTAGCGCCAAGTTTAACAAGTGTGCACCACACCTAAACATAGGACTTGCCTAGGTCAAGCTACCCATTCATGCCCCCCTTTATAGTACGGCCAAAAGAGAAAAACGAAGATCCTAACGACTATTCCGAAAGTGTCTCAACACTTCGTCATCCGGAACTAACCGTCCTTAATCTTGACGTCACTCTTTTGAAAACCGAAACGATTTCCATCAAGGGACACGAAGCCACAGTGCTCAAAGCAGTTATCACCTCCATGACCTAACTTACCAATGTTTCTGCAAAACACACGTTAGTCATGGTAATAAAGTGTTGTCATTAATTACCGAAACCAAACCTTGGGGCCTAGATGCTTTCAATCTCCCCCTTTTTGGTGATTGATGACAACACTAAGTTTCAATGGATTAGAGTGAAGGTTTTCGAGCATGCTTGGTTCACATAAGCGAAAGACAATAAGCATACAAGGATAGGAATTGCTTATGTGCTCCAAGCCAAAAGAGTGTACTTCATAAGATAAGACAAAAAACGTTAGTACACATAAAGATATAGCTCATAAGAAATCGGAGTAAGGCACGGAAGCACAACCTTAGAGCTATAGCTAAAACGGTGACATATATTAAACATTGAGACGAATAACACATTAAGACTTAAAGATTTACGACTCAACGATAATGTCACACGAATGCATTGCTGAAAATAAACATGATATGCATGAATGTAGCACACAAAGAACGAAAACCCACTAACAAACTCCCCCTGAAACTACTCTCTCTCCCCCTTTGGCATCAAGCGCCAAAAAACTAATCTAATCTGACGGGGGGACAGACGGAGTCGTGTCGGGTGCCGAGGTGCGCGGAGTAATCACGAAGTGAAGTGAATCGCCCTCGGAGTCTGAGCTATCTGGCTGACCCTCTGAAGAAGCACGTGACTGTGAAGTGGTCTGGGTCTGAGCAGGAACAGGCACTGACTGTGTAGCAACAAGTGGATCTGTCTGAGTGACCTGAGCCTGTAGTGCGCCAGTAGCTGGGGGATCTGTCGAGGCAACTGAAGAAGGGATGGTCTCTGTAGTCCCGGTCCCTGTCACTGGAAGAACGACTGCCTCGGAAGCTGACAACCCTGACGAAGTGTGAAACGTAGTCGTATGCGAGGGTGTCGGCTGACCAGTCAACTCGCTGTAGGTGGCACTGAAATCACCAAGAGGTGTGCCTGTCAGAAGATGCGGGCGAGGCTGGTCTGACGGTGTAAACCCCGTATGAATAGGAGTGAAGCTCGGGGACTGAAAAGACTGGGGAACCTGCTGCTGTGGAGATGTAAACTGAAAGCTCGGCTGTCCCTGACTCGATGGACCGCTGGAATGCAAAGCCGGAGCCATGATAGATGCAGGCGGAGGAACCCCAACTGTGATGAGATGTCGCAGAAGATCCATGTACTGCTGCTGACTCTGTCTCTGCATCTCAACCTGTTGCCTCTGGATCTCAAGCTGCTGTCGCTGAAACTCGTCCTGACGAGCCTGAATCTGTGCTAGTGCTGCAGCTGTATCCTGTGCCTGGCGCTGTATCTGCTGCTGCTGCTGCTCCTGTGCCTGGGTCAACCTCTCAAGAATAGCCACCATGGCTGGGTCTGAGCGAGAGGCTGAGCCAGAACCACCGGCCTCGTGGTCGTGAGACCGAGGAGACCGGTACCTGGGGATGGGCTGATAATCCTCATCTGTGCTGTCTGAAGTGACATCCTCAGGTATGTCAGCAGTCTGAGTCTCAAGGTCCGCGAGCTCTGCCTCGGCAAGCTCGTCAACTCTAGCGTCCTGCTCAGCTGCTGTCTCAGGAACATCAGGGCGCTCACGCTGTCCTGGTGCTGGAGCCTGCTCTCTAGTGATAGAAGCCCAAAGCTGTCGAATATCATAGTCAGGGAATGCTGTAGTAGTGTTGGCTATCTCGGCCCTGATCTCTGGTGGCATCTGGATAGAAGATCTGATAATAAAGCAAATCCAGTGGGCATAGGGGAGCTGACGGTTACCCTTGAAGCCCTCAGCAATGGTGTCCTCCATCTCACTCAGAATAAGATCCCAGATGTCAAACTGTCGCTGTGTCATGAGGTGGTGAACAACCCAAAGCTGCATCCTCGTCAGTCCCTCTCTGTAACCAAGTCGAGGCAGTAGAGTGCGTCTGAGTATAGCATCCAAGACTCTGGCAAGAGGCGTCAAGCTGGCAGGTGTACGACGTGACCCTTCGCCAAAAGGCTCGCGAAAGCAGGGTCGAACCAGGTCGGTGGGTGGCACTGAACCGCCGTGAGGGCGTCTGGGAGGTGGAGTCTGGCCATAGCACAACTGATGGATCCTCGTGTCAGAAGCTGGGAGTCTGAGGATCTCTCGGGCTCTGGAGCTGTAGAGTCTGTGATCGCGGCCTCTGAATGCAAAGTGAATAAACTCATGAGCAGGATCAATCCACAAAGAAGCATAGAACTCCCTGACCCATGTGCCGCAGTAAGCACCTGTCCGTCCAAGAAGATCTGATAAGCCAGGCAGATAGGACAGGTGCGGACGGAGCTGCTCTCCCACAACATCAACCAATGCCTCTAGTCGACATACCCTCTGAGGTCTGAATGCAATGCCACTGTCAACTAGGGCCCTGTAGAAGTCCTCCTGAAGTGGGGTATAGAAACCCTCTGAAGCTCTGGAATCTCTGACAGGTGGAAACCATCGGCTGACCTCCACAAACCTCAAGCTCTTCACCTGACGTGAAGAAGCACCCCTCAGGTCTAAGTGCTCGACCGGGGGTGACCCTCTAACTCTGGGAGGAGGTCGTGCACCACGACGCTGGCCCTCTGGCCTGGGTGTCACCTGTGAACGAGCACGTGTGGAGCGGCGACGTGGTGGAGACTGAGCTGCCTGCTCCTCTGTATCCTCAGTGGCCTGTGGAGCCTCAGTAGCTGGTGTAGTCTCTGTAGCCTGTGTAGTCTCTGTAGCCTGTGTCTGCTCTGAGGGTGGATCAACTGACATCTGCTCTGAAGGTGCTGTAGCCTCGGTGCCCTCAGTGGCCTCAGTGCCGAGCTGTCGACCTTCAAGGTGAAAGCGACGCTCGCCTATGTGTAAGCCACTGCGTCTGCCACCTCTCTCTGCCTGCTCTGCAGCGTCTGCCACGACCTGAGCAACCTCTGCATCTGACAGTGTCTTCCTCTTCTTCCTGACTGCAATCTTGATGCGCTTACCACGCGCAATCTCATCACGGCGGGGAGGACTGTTGTCCCCGTCACCAGGAGCACCTCCGGCGTTCTTGCAACGCACCATGCTGTCAAACTGACTGAGAACCTCTGTAAGATGGTGAACTGACACTTGAGAGGCTTGGCCTCAATCCGTATCCGCAGGCTTGGCCTCGGATTAAGCAAGCAGATCTGACCCGACACACCGACTGACTCGCTGCACGTATGGAATAGAAGGATATACTATAAGCACATATATATCTAAAGATACGAAACCCTAGATAGCAAGCACATGAGATACGAAGTGAAACGACGCTAAGCTACCTCGGATCGACGAGACAACGGTGAAGGGACGAGGTGACCTAGTTCGCGAGAACCCCCGAGATCGGCGATCGAGCACTGAAACGACCGAGCGAGATAGGCAGTGAATGAAATAGGTCAATGGTAAGCCCTGTCGACGAAACGAATTGACGAGAACGAAAAGCCGAATCGAGACGATACCTCGAGCGAGGGTTAGGGCAAACCCTAGAAACCCTAGGTTAGGGTTTGGGTGAAAACCACGGGCACGGGGATGAGCTGGTGGCTGCAGGGGAGCACACGGAGGTGGATGGTGGCCGGCGGCGATGAAGACAGCGGCGGATTGCGGCGGCGCGGCGAGGGGCGCACGGCAGCGGCGCGGGCACGGTGAGCGCACGGCAGCGAGCAGGGGGCGAGCGGGGCGCGGCGCGGCAGGGGGTCGAGCGGGCAAGCAAGAGCGGCACGGCGCGGTGGAGACTCGCCGGCGGTGAGGGAGTCGGCGAAACGGCGAGGAGAGCTCGGGCGGCGGCGGAAAACGCGAGCGGTGAAGGAAAAAAGGAAACCGAATCGGTTTTATGAGGGCGCAGAACCGCTCGATACGCTATCACCGGACGCGGTGGTGCAAAATCACCGGACGCGGTGGTGCAGCGTCTGGTGACACTCCAGTAAGCGCCTGGAGTCACCGGGCGCGTCCGGTGTGGACAGACCGGACGCGGTCAGAGTCCGATGGCTGAGTGCTCGGGAATTCATCGCGGAGCACCGGACGCGGTGGTGGTAGCCGGGACCGGACGCGGTGGTGGTCAGAGGCGCATCCGGTGCAGCGTCCGGTGCCTAGATCTGGACTTTGTCTTCTGGAAAACCGGACGCGCTGGTGGACACCGGGACCGGACGCGGTGGTGCAGCAACACTGCGTCCGGTGCAGCGTCCGGTGGCTGTTTTTCGCCAATCTTCATTCCGAACTTCGACGCGACTTCTCCCAATCAAGTTCCAATTCAAAGAGACACAAATAAACACCAATTGGAACCTGATATGAGTGACCTCACTCAAACCCTCAAAAATTTTCAAAATATTTTGCCTTAGGCTAGTATTATTTTTATGGAAAATAGGCAATAAACACCCGAGGAGCAACGTATGGCCATGCAATAGAGTTTTTGGACCTTTAGGAGCGTCAAATGCTCTCTCTATCCATGGACGAACACAGAGGTTGCTCAAAGCTAAACCGAAAAGAAACGACAAACAAACAACCATGCTTATGCAATGCAATACAAGAAAGTAAAGCTAGGTTGCTTGTCAAGTTTGATCCACGGTTAGGCTTCTTCACTCCTCCAAAGGAGGGTTATCGTAACCGTGTTAGCCAAGCCCTAAATGCATTGCGATAAAGTAAACGTGACATATGATACAATGCAATGCAAGGGACAACACGCGCTCATTTTTTAAAGTTACTTGAATCAAGCACATTAAGTTCACTTCTTAGCCTACAAAAAGTAGCCTCGTCCAAAGGTTTAGTGAAGATATCCGCTAATTGATTTTCACTTCGCACACCTTCTAGTGATATGTCATTTTTAGCAACGTGATCTCTTAGAAAGTGATGGCGGATATCAATGTGCTTGGTGCGAGAGTGTTGTACCGGATTGTTAGCAATTTTAACGGCACTTTCATTATCACATAAAAGTGGCACCTTTTCAAGAACAATTCCATAGTCTAGAAGGGTTTGTTTCATATATAAGATTTGTGCACAACAAGCCCCCGCGGCAATATATTCCGCTTCGGCGGTGGACAAAGCCACACTATTTTGCTTTTTAGATGACCAAGATACTAAGGATCTCCCAAGCAAATGGCACCCTCCGGATGTGCTTTTTCTATCAATTTTGCAACCGGCATAATCCGAATCGGAATAGCCAACTAGTTGGAATCTAGCTCCTTTGGGATACCATAAACCAATGCTTGGGGTGTGCTTAAGATATCTTAGAATTCTTTTTACGGCACTTAAGTGAGGTTCTTTAGGGCACGCTTGAAAGCGAGCACACATGCACACACTAAACATGATATCGGGCCTAGATGCGGTAAGGTACAACAAGCTACCAATCATAGAACGGTAGAGAGTTTGATCAACCGGTTTACCTCCCTCATCTAGGTCGAGATGTCCATTTGATGGCATTGGGGTCTTGATTGACTTGCATTCTTCCATCTTGAATCTTTTGAGAAGATCCTTGGTATACTTTTCTTGAGAGATGAAAATCCCTTCTCTCATTTGCTTGACTTGAAAACCAAGGAAGAATGTGAGCTCACCAATCATTGACATCTCGAACTCCTTTGACATCAATTCACCAAATTCCTTGCAATATTCTTCATTTGTTGACCCGAAGATGATATCATCAACATACACTTGACAAATGAAGATCTCCCCATTAAGCTTCTTGGTGAATAGTGTGGTGTCGACCTTCCCGATGGTGAAGCCCTTCTCAATGAGGAAGTCCCGGAGGCGCTCATACCACGCTCTAGGGGCTTGCTTGAGCCCATATAGCGCCTTGGACAACCTATAAACATGATTAGGATATCTAGGGTCTTCAAACCCGGGAGGTTGATTGACATAGACTAGTTCATTAATAAAGCCATTTAAGAATGCACTTTTCACATCCATTTGATATAATTTCATATCATGATGTGATGCATATGCAAGGAGGATACGAATGGCTTCAAGTCTTGCAACGGGTGCAAAGGTCTCTCCAAAATCAAGACCTTCAACTTGAGAGAACCCCTTTGCAACTAGTCTTGCCTTGTTCCTCACTACTATGCCTTGGTCATCTTGCTTGTTTCGGAACACCCACTTGGTTCCAATGACTCTTGCACCTTTTGGATGCTCTTCAAGTGTCCATACTTGATTGCGGGTGAAGTTGTTCAATTCTTCATGCATGGCATTCACCCAATCCGGATCTTGAAGAGCTTCTTCTACATTCTTAGGTTCAACACAAGAGACAAAAGAGTGATGTTCAACGAAAGAAGCTAGCTTTTGAGATCGAGTCATTACTCCCTTTGTAGGACTCCCTATGATGAGTTCTTGTGGATGTGCTTGAAGTAGAGGTGAATTTCTTCTATCAACCACTTGAGGAGGTGGATGGGGAGCATCAACATCTTGAGCTTGTGCCTCGGCTTGTTCATGAGAGACATAAGTGTCTTCATTTTCAACTCTCTCACTCTTGTCATCATCTTGAGGCATACGTGATGAAGATGGTGGATCAACAATTTGTACATCGTCATCATCATCTTTTGGCTTGATGTCTCCCACGGGCATGTTCTTCATGGCCTCCCTCAAGGGTTCATCACCTACATCATCACAATTCTCAATTGCTCCTTGGGAGCCATTAGATTCATCAAATTCCACATCATATGTTTCTTCAACCAAACCGGTGGTATGGTTAAATACTCTATATGCTTTGGACTTTGATGAGTAACCAACAAGAAAGCCAATATCACAACGTCTTTGAAACTTCCCTAGGTGTTGACGCTTCTTGTAGATGTAGCATTTGCAACCAAACACCCGGAAGAACGAGACGTCCGGCTTCTTCCCATTAAGCAACTCATAGGGGGTCTTGCCAAGAAACTTTTGGAGGAAGAGGCGATTTGAAGCATAGCATGCGGTGTTGATTGCCTCGGCCCAAAACTTTTCCGGAGTGTTGTACTCATCTAGCATTGTTCTTGCAAGGGTGATCAAAGTCCGGTTCTTTCTCTCAACTACACCATTTTGTTGAGGAGTGTAGGTTGAAGAAACTTCATGCTTGATTCCAATTTCATCACAATAAGCTTCAATGTTGGTGTTGTCAAACTCTTTGCCATTGTCACTTCTAATCTTCTTTATCTTGACTTCAAATTCATTTTGAGCTCTCTTTGCAAACTTCTTGAAGCAACTTGCCACTTCGGATTTGTCATGAAGGAAGAAGGTCCATGTATATCTTGAGTAGTCATCTACTATCACAAGACAATAGAGATTACCACCCAAGCTCTTGTATGTTGTAGGCCCAAACAAATCCATGTGTAGAAGTTCTAGCACTCTTGAGGTTGACATGAAAGCCTTGGTGGGATGAGTGTTTGCAACTTGTTTGCCGGCTTGACATGCACTACAAGGTTTGTCCTTTTCAAACTTCACATCCTTCAATCCTCTTACTAGTTCTTTCTTCAATAGCTTGTTGAGAGTGCTCATTCCAACATGTGCAAGCCTCCTATGCCAAAGCCAACCAAGTGAGGTCTTGGTGAACAAACATGTCATCAAATTTGCATCTTCGGAGGTGAAGTCAACAAGATAAAGATTGTTATATCTAAAGCCTTTGAATATCACTTGCTTGTCATCTATCTTTGAAACTTCAACTTCATTTGGTGTGAACAAGCATTGGAAGCCAAGGTCACAAAGTTGCCCAACGGATAACAAGTTGAAACTCAATGAAGCAACATAGAGCACATTTGAGAGTGAGTGATCATTTGATATTGCAATCTTGCCTATACCCTTGACTTTGCTCTTTGAATTATCTCCAAATGTGATCTTCTCTTGGCATATCCCATTCTCTTCAATTGAGGTGAACATACGAGGATCACCGGTCATATGTTGAGTGCAACCACTATCAATAACCCAATGAGATCCACCGGTCTTGTAGTTCACCTACACACAAGAGATCAAGCTTTTTGTTTAGGGACCCAAACTTGAGAGGGGCCCTTGACTTTCTCAACTAGTGACTTGGCAACCCATATTTTCTTTGGTCTATTCTTGTTTGGGGGACCCAAAAACATGACTTTCATCTTTCCATTTGAATCTTTTCTTAGCATATAATGAGCATTGAAGGCAAAGGGTCTAGCATGCTTGGGCAAGGGTTGTGGTGGTGGAGTTTTGCATTCATGAGCAAAATGACCTTCTTGACCACACTCAACACATCTCTTTGGCTTGGGCTTTGACTTGCTTTGTTGTTGAGCTTTTGCTTTCTTCTCTTGATTTGCCAAGTACCCAATGCCACTTCTATCCATCTTCATTACGGTGTTCATGAGGAGCTCACTTTGCAAATATTGACCTCTTGTGAACTTGCTTAGGCCGGTCTTGAGATGCTCTTTTTCTTGCTTGAGCTTCTTGTTCTCTTCAATGAGTGACTCATTTGTTGTTTGCTTCTCAAGAGCCATCAAACCTTTGAGCTTCTTGTTCTCATTTACAAGCTTCTCATTCTCACACTTGATCTCGGCATAATCATCATGGTTGCATGACTCAACCACACTCTTGCCTTTGCTACTAGAACCTTGCTCAATGCTTTCAATGATCAAATCATCACATGATGTAGCTATATCACACTTAACAACATTGTTAGTAGCATCATGTGTCTCAAGAGCAAGTTCATTAGCAACCACAAGACTATCATAGTCAATTTTCAATGTGGTGTACTTGTCTTTTAGAGAGCTATGTCTAGTGATGAGCTCATCATGCTTCCTCTCAAGTTTATCATGTTGATCTTTAAGCTCTTTATTAGAGGTTTTGAGCTCTTTGAGAGTGGAAGACATAACTTCATTTTTATCTCTAAGCTCACCACTAGTCTTTTGAGCATTTTCAAGCTTAGATGAGAGTGATTCATTTTCATTTTGAAGATCATCATTTTCACTTCTAGTCCTTCTTATGATTTTAGTGTATTTGTTTAACAATTTTACAAGTTCATCATAAGAAGGTGCATCATATTCATCATCACTATCACTATCATCATCATCACTATCATGATTTTGTACCTTTCGTTCACCCTTGGCCATAAGGCATAGGTGAGTAGTGGACGATGATGGTGAAAGAGGCGGTGAAGATGGTGGTGAAGATGCCGGTGAAGATGATGGCCCCATCACAAATGCGGCAACTTTCTCTTTCTCATCATTGCTCTCATCTTCGGAGGAATCACAAGATGATTCAATGTCGGTGAGCCAATCACCAACAATATAAGCCTTTCCTCCCTTCTTCTTCTTGTAGAACTCCTTTTTCTTGTATGGCTTGTTCTTCTTCTTCTCATCTTCTTCATCACTTGAATCATCTTTCTTGCCCTTGTTCTTGTTCTTGTACTTGCCTTTTGGTGGTCTAGGGCATTGATGAGCTAGGTGGCCAAGTTCACCACAATTGTAGCAATCCATCTCCGAGATGGGCTTTCTCTTGCTACTTGTGAAGAATTTCTTTTTCTTGCCATCGAACTTGATGCCACTCTTGTTGAGCTTCTTTAGCATCTTGGTGGTCTTTCTCACCATGAGTGCAAGTGATTCATCGTCGACATCACTTTCACTTGAGCTTTCTTGCACCATCATGGCTTGGCCCTTCTTCTTCTTCTTCTTGTCATAGCTAGCTTTGAAGACCAAGTCTTTCTTCTTGGAAGATGATGAGCCCTCTTCCGGAGTGATGTGCATGTACATCTCATGAGCATTGATCTTCCCCAATACTTGTGTCGGTGTTGCGGTGGAGAGATCACTTTGATGAAGCACGGTGACAATGTGACCATACTTCTCAACGGAAAGAACACTCAAGATCCTCCTTGCAACATCCGATTGGCTCATTTGAGTGAGCCCAAGAGCATTGAGGTCCTCTACAAGAACATTCAAGCGAGTGTACATGTCATTAGCACTTTCTTTGGGAAGCATCTCAAAAGAATTAATTTTCTTTAAAGCAATATGATAGCGTTCCTCACGCTCACTCTTAGTTCCCTCATGGAGAGCACAAAGATTCTCCCACAAATCATGAGCGTTCTTTGCATTACGCACACGATTGAAGATATCTTTGCCTAAGCCCCGGTAGAGTGCATTTTTTGCCTTTGCATTCCACCGGTCGTACTTCTCCTCGTCACCAATGGGGTTTGCGGGATCCTTGATAGCGGGAAGCCCTTGGGTTGCGGCTCTAAGGCACCCGACATCTATGGCTTCGAGATACGCCTCCATGCGGATTTTCCAATATGGAAAATCATCCCCCTCAAAGGTGGGAGGTGGTCCTTCCCCGTTAGACATCTTGCTCTAGGCGGTAAAGCCTAAATAAGGAGCAACACGGCTCCGATACCAATTGAAAGGATCAAGATGCCCAAGAGGGGGGGTGAATTGGGCTTTTCTAAAAAATAATTGCAAGAATTAAATCCTACAAGCCGGAATTCACCCCTAGTGCCTACTTGTGTTCCTAGAGAGTCTACCGTTAAAAAGTTTTGCACCCTAGTTTCCAATCCTAGTCTAGCATGGCAATTCTAGGAATGTAAATCAAGCAAAGAAAGTAAATACGAGAAAGTAATTGCTTGAATGTAAAGGGGCAAGGAACACGGCGATGTTTTTCCGAGGTATCGGAGAGTCGCCACTCCCCACTAGTCCTCGTTGGAGCACCCGCGCAAGGGTGTCGCTCCCCCTTGATCCGCGCAAGGATCAAGTGCTCTCTACGGGTTGATTCTTCGACACTCCGTCGCGGCGAATCACCCAAAACCGCTCACAACTTGAGTTGGGTCATCCACAAGCTCCGCCGGATGATCACCAAACTCCCAATCACCACCAAGCCGTCTAGGTGATGGCGATCACCAAGAGTAATAAGCTAGAACTCTCACTTGACCACAACGAGCCCAAATGAGGAGGTGGATGCACACTTGCTACTCTCTCTAATCGCTAGTGAGAAGCTCTCAAGCTTTGATTCTCAAATCTCTATCCTCACTAGTGCTCTTGCACTCCCTTACACTCTAAAGGGTTTTCTCAGATGTTTGAATGGGCAAGAGTCCTCTAAAAGAGGTGGAGGGGTTGTATTTATACACCCCTCAAAGAAAACGAACCGTTACTTTCTGACACGGGGTCACCGGACGCGCCGGTGCAACGCACCGGACGCGCCGGTCCCCCGTAACGGTCGGATCGCGATTTTGAAAACGAACCACCGGACGCGCTGGTGTAACACACCGGACGCGTCCGACGTGCAAGGGAGCTTACTGGACTTACACCGGACGCGAGGCCGCGTCCGATGCCTGAAGACCGGACGCGTCCGGTCCTCTCTGGACCTTACTGGACTCGCACCGGACTCGCCGATGAAGTCCAGGCCGCGTCCGACGGGCGTTCTCCCTGAGTGACACGTGACAGCCACTGACCACCGCGTCCGGTCCTCGCGAGGACCGCGTCCGGTGGTCGAGGCCGAAACCTAGTCGCGGTAACGTACACACCGGACGCGTCCGGTGTTCCCGAAGACCGCGTCCGGTGCCTAGAAAACAGCCCGAAACGCGTCGCAACTTCAACCAAGTTGCTTCTAACTGAACCTTGAGCTAATCTAGGGTTGCCTAGCGCCAAGTTTAACAAGTGTGCACCACACCTAAACATAGGACTTGCCTAGGTCAAGCTACCCATTCATGCCCCCCTTTATAGTACGGCCAAAAGAGAAAAACGAAGATCCTAACGACTATTCCGAAAGTGTCTCAACACTTCGTCATCCGGAACTAACCGTCCTTAATCTTGACGTCACTCTTTTGAAAACCGAAACGATTTCCATCAAGGGACACGAAGCCACAGTGCTCAAAGCAGTTATCACCTCCATGACCTAACTTACCAATGTTTCTGCAAAACACACGTTAGTCATGGTAATAAAGTGTTGTCATTAATTACCGAAACCAAACCTTGGGGCCTAGATGCTTTCAACAATGACTTGCAACCGATGAAACATTTCTGGTACACTCTCATCTTCTTGCATCTTGAAGCTAGAGAACTTTTCTTGGAGAATGTAAGCTTTAGCGGTCTTAGTGCCTTCGGTGCCTTCAAATGTTTCTTCAAGCTTGGCCCAAGCATCATGTGCAACTTCTATGTTTTTCACTTGCTCAAATGTCTTGTCATCTAATGCCTCATAAAGAGCACTAATAGCAATGTCATTGCATTGAAGCTTCTTTTCTTCAACCGGTGTTGGTGCTTCCGGGTTGGCAACCTCAAACTTTGTTTCGGTGACCTTCCACACTTCTCTATTGATTGACTTGAGGTGTGCGGTCATCTTAACCTTCCAATATGCATAATTTGTGGCATCAAAGTGTGGTGCCGTCTTGGTGTTGTTGATGTGTAAGCTTAATTGAGCCATTTCTTCTTCACCGTAGGTTGTTAAGCCTCAAATAAATGGTGCCTCGGCTCTGATACCACTTGTAAGGTCCAAATGGCTAGAGGGGGGTGAATAGCCTATTTAAAAATCTACAAGCTTCACTAAACAACCACGTTAGTATAAAAAATGGCTAAGCTAATTCTAGCACTAGCTCAACTACACTATGCAAGCCACCTATACAATTCTAGTGAAGCAAGGCTATGATCTCTAATACACACCAACAAGACTAAGTCACTAAGCTACTTACTCCTATGTGATAAAAGCTACACTAAGCAAACTACACTAGGACTAGTACAAGAAAGTAAAGAGCAAGTGACTTGATTCTTATACCAACGATGTAGAGAAGTAATGCACTCGAAGAATCAATCACAATAATCAACCACAAGAGAAATCCTCGGCAAAGGGATGACACAAGATTTTTACCGAGGTTCACTTGCTTCCCGGCAAGCTACTCCTCGTTGTGGCGATGCACCCACTTGTCGGTTCACGAGCTAATCGACTATCAAGAGTCGAGCCATCGGCAGACGCCGCACAACCGCATACAAGATGGGGATCCTCCAAGCCATGAGCTCCACTAGAGTATCCAATTTGCGAACTCCTACGGGGAAGGATCAAGAACCCCTTACAACACTTGGTGAGGGCTCCAATAATCTTCAATTGTGAGCTCAATCACCTCCGCTGATCCAAGCCGTCTACCGTGTCGGGAAACACGGAAGAGTAACAAGAAATCCGTAGCAACTCGAAGATCAAGTGCCTCTAGAATGCAACTCTCAAGCAATGCACTTGAATCACTTAAGATGTGCAACCAAGCAAAGAGATGAGTGGAGGGGTTGTTCTCTAGCTCAAAGGATGTCTCTAGGTCTCAAAATGTGCAAGAGTTACCCTCAAACCCCGGACATCTTCTATTTATAGCGAAGGGGTACGCAGCTAGCCGTTACCGGACGACGCAGTTAAAAACGAGCTGACCGGACGCTCCGGTCAGGGTGACCGGACGCGTCCAGTCACTACAGGACAAGCGTGAATAGTGCGCGTCAGAAGTTACCGTTACCGTGACCGGACGCGCTGCACCTGGCGTCCGGTCAGAGTCCAGTAAGCTCCCACCGCGACCAGACGTGTCCGATCGCACGTGATCGGACGCGCCGCGCATCCGGTCAGCTCTACGACCAGCTCTGCCCACCGGGTGCCTGACCGGACGCTCCAGTTCCATGAGGGACCGGACGCGCCGGTTGCAAACCCTAGCACCCGCGCGCCTGACTGCTGCGAGAGCTGACCGGACGCGTCCGGTCAAACCGTGACCGCGTCCGGTGCAACGTCCGATCACCACAGTGACCACCGTTCGCCTCCGTTTCTTTTCTGACTTCCGGTGCAGTAGAAAATAGGCGTTTCAGACGTGGCTTATGCCTAACTCAAAACACTTAACACATGGCATTAGCAATTTGGTGTCATTAATTACCAAAACCAAACTTGGGCTTTCAGACGTGGCAAGGAGGCAACACCTGCACGAATGGGAGAGGGAGCCAGATCCGCCGGGGAGCCACTCGTGCCGGGCCTGTCGTGTTGGTCCGTGGTCCGCCAATGATCGGGGCCGTCGGCGCCGTTGCGCCACCGTGTCGAGGGCCGCTTGGGCCTCTGCTTCGTGGCCCGCTCATGCTGAGGCTACGCCGAGGCCGCTGCGCCACCATGCCGGGACGCTCGCCCGCACCACACCGAGAGAGGGGAGGGAGAGAAAGCAGAGGTAGAGAGGCACGAAAGAGAGAGAGAAGGGGTGGTGGATATTTTCCAAGGCGCGAACGAACCGGTGAACAACAACGCATGCATACCGTACAATACAGGCGTGGGCGAGTCGGGGTCCATTCGTCTGGACGGCCTCATCCGGCCTCACTTTGCTGTTCGCCGCTTTGGTATGGGCCAACTGACATCCCTTTCGACTTTCCAAGAACAAGACCTGCGGCGTCCGTAGTTTAAATTTTTCTTTTTTAAAAAAAGATCCATGGTGCAAGTAGTCCATACTGCAATGCAGTGCTACAGCAGCGGTGGTCCGTCGATTCATCCAGGAGAGACAGCCACATCAACTAAACATAGGAGTCAACTCCTTGCCCAACAGGTACCGTGGCCCCCCAAAAAAATAAAAAAAATCAGATGCAAACCACACACAACTTTCTTCAACCTCGGTCCCATGTGCCTGGTCAAGGCGGAGGTGCGTGCCTCCATCGACGTCGCCAGGCCGAGACGGCGACGCCCGTTGCTGCGCAAGGTGAGATTCCTCAGTGCCGGGGTTGACGGGTATCGCCGCACCGTTGTTGCCGCTTGATTCCCTCCACCGCCGCCTAACTCACTCCACTGCCACTGTTGTCCCCGACTTGCTCCACTACCACTGTTGCTGCCCTACTCACTCTACCACCGTTCGATTTGCTCCACCTCCGCCGTGTGACTGGCAGGCAACATGAGGCCAAAATCATTCTTTATTCGGGAGGAGTCGACTTTGAATCATGAGTCGACTTTTCTCTCTTCCCCATGATTCGGTTGCTCCAATTGTTGAGTCGATTCATCTGGCTTTCACGTCGGGCGATGAGTCGCTTTTTCTTTCCCACGGGAGAAGCCCTAAGATGGGTTGTCATTGTGCAGTGGTGGCCTCTCTGACTTTCCAGAGTGTGAAGTAGTCTCACAATCAAGTGCCCCCTGCCCACAAGTCCTGTTTGTGTGGCTAGTTAGCTAGTGGCCCTGCTTGGAACACCGATTTTTTTTGTGTTCTTGCCTTTTTCCTATGAAATTAAATAATTTTTCTAAAATTCTTGCATGATTACTATGAAGTTCTTTCTTTCCAAACAAGTCCTACTATGTGGTGCTGCATCTAGGGAGGACTGTTTGGTTAGAGACTGCTAGGCAGAGGCAGCTATCTTGATTACAAGCAGGCATTGTGGAGATGTTTGGATGGAGGCACTGGTAGAGCTTAGTGAGGACCATAGTGAGCCATGCCTCCCTAGATCAATTCTTAATAAAGATCTTAGCTACTACTTTGGTTGCTAATAAAATACTAAAAATGTCATCCTCTTCTTGCATTTTACATCATATTGGTGCCCTCTCCATTCATGGCCAAGCTCCGTCCACTGATGTAGGCCTTCTAGGCATTGCCTACTAGGCAAATAAATCTTGGTCTCATGTGTCCCAAAATTGAATGTCTGGAGTTGTCTCTGGCCTAAGTAGATATCTAAAGCCTTAATCCAAACAGCCTCTAACAACTGTTGGATTTATTGTGGGCTTGACCCATAATATATTTAATAAATCAAAAAACTCTATGGTCCGTAACATTATGTGGTGTATGATTTGTACCATATGGGAGTTTGACTAAATGTTGACTCAACTTATATGGTTGGATTTTATCCGTCTATATTGAGAAGTTGAGGAAAGGATAAAGACGTGCCACGCGCGCGCCGCCGGCGGCGGCCGGGCCGGGCCATGGGCGTAAGAGTCATTGCTCATATCCTTCTTCTCAATAAGGAAAACAGAAACACAGACACCACCGCTCCGCTGCTAGATGGTGATCTCCGTCCTGTGACTTCACGTGCACGAGGTTGCTCAGGGTGCGCGGGCGATTAGGTTTTTGGGGAGCGACTACGCAACTGCTCTTTCGTCATCGATCGACGTCGTCTTCTTCCCTGATCCGCGCACGCCATCGTCATCGTCTTCTTTCTCTGGTGCGTGGGAGTCGGCACTGCAAACGCCTTCCTGCAACGACTGTGGTCCACTACTTCGAGCAACGTACTAGTCTACACACCATGACTGGAGGTGCTAGTACGAGTGGAGCCTCCGATGCCGAAGGCATGGGACCCTCCTCTAGGTATATCCGTAAACTCACTCTTGTTTTTATATTTATATATGTTCTCTCCGGTATGCTATGTTTTGATGCTTTGGGTCATGTCGTTGTTGTTCATATGCAACATGATCTTGTTGGTATGCTTTATATGACAAATATACCATGCTTACATATTTTAAATCATGGTTTTATGGTTCACATAAGTATATATGATGTTATAATTACTATGCTAATTTTTATATATGTCATCATCTTTATGGTGTTATTTTTCTAGATTAAATTGACATGGAAATTGCTTAAATATCTAACAATTCAAAAACCTAATATTAGGAAATTTTCTCTCAGTAGTTTTGCTACCGCTTTGAAGCCAAATCCTTTTGATGGGAAAAATTTCATGATATGGCGTGCCAGGATGGAGTTGTGGCTAACTGCTATGAGTTGCTATCACGTCGCACAGGGGAAGCCTGAGAACTTAGCTCCTAAGGATGAGCCTAAGTTTCGGGTTACCGATAACCTATTCCGAGGCGCTGTGATTAGTGCTCTTCATAGCAAGTATGAGAAAAGCTACAAATCCTGTGCATCGGGCAAAGAGTTATAGGATGCTCTTGAGGCTAAGTTCAGGGTTTCTGATGCTGGTAGCGAGATGTACCTCATGGAGTAGCTGTTTGACTACAAGATGGTTGACAACCGTTCTATGGTTGAACAGGCTCATGAGATTCAGGCACTGGCTAAGGAACTTGAGCTTTTTCCATGTCCATTACCTGACAAGTTTGTGGCTGGCGGTATAATCGCTAAGCTGCTACCTTCTTGGAGGGATTTTGCTACCTCTCTAAAGCACAAGAGGCAAGAGTTCAGTGTGTCTGAGCTTATTGGCACTCTTGATGTTGAGGAGATGGCGAGAGCAAAAGACGGTTGTGGAAAAGGAGTTGAGACTTCTGCTGCAAATATGGTGTAAAAGAAGAACTCATTTGCATTCTGTAAGAACAAGAAGAAAAACAACAACAAGCAAGAGAACAACTCAAAGCCCAAGCAGACAACTGAGTTTAAGAAGAAGAACAATAATAACAAGAAGGGAGGTTGCTTTGTTTGTGGTAGTGATGAACATTGGGCAAGTTCATGCCCAGACCGCAAATTCAAGCAAGAGAAGAAGTCAGCTAATATGGTGACTACTGAGACTGGAGGAGGAACATCTGGATATGATAATTCTTTACCTTTTGTTCTTTCAGTTTGCCATTCACCTAAGTGGTGGATGGATAGTGGTGCCAATATTCATGTATGTGCTAATGTTTCTTTGTTTTCTTCCTACCAGGTTGGCAGGACCGGAGCCTTGCTGATGGGGAACGGCTCACGTGCGCATGTTCTTGGTGTTGGTACGGTCAATCTGAAGTTTACTTCAGGGAAGATGGTGCTATTGAAGAACGTGCAGCATGTGCCCTCCATCAAGAAAAACCTTGTTAGTGGTTCTATGATGTGTTGCGATGGCTACAAAATCGTCCTTGAGTCCAATAAATGTGTTGTGTCGAGACATAGTATTTTTGTTGGTAAAGGTTATGATTGCGGAGGTCTGTTCCGCTTATCCTTACTTGATGTGTGTAATAAGGTTGTGAACACCGTCGATATCTCGAATGAGTCGGATTTATGGCATTCACGCTTATGTCATGTTAATTTTAGCTGTTGTTGACAGTCGTTAACGTCAACAATATATAGTGAAATAAACATGAGAGAATGGTCAAAATACATGAAAACATAGAAGACTAGGGTGTTATCTGACGAATTCCACGAGCTTTGTTGAATTTTAATGTTTGTAGGGAGTTATGCAGAAAAGTAGGGAGAGATACCTAATTATTAAAAGAATTTTTAGAATTTCGCCACGAGATAAATACTAGTATATTACAGAAGACCCCAGAAGACACCAAAACGAAGCGGAGGCTGAGTGCCTACCAGGTGGGGCCGGCCGGCCAGGGGCACCCCCTTCTCCCCACTTCCACGAGCTTCTGGAGTATTCTTCTACCGACCTTGAGGATCAATCCTAGCCCTACGTGAAGTCGGTTTGATCCAATGGCTCACGTGCGTCCCACCAGGGTATAAATACAGGGGCATACCCCCCTGAAAGGCATCAAGTCATTTGAAGATCAGTTCATCCGGAGCCAGAAACCCTAGATCATTGGAGTTCCTCTAGTTCATAGCTTTAGCATAGTTAGATCAGGTCTAGAGGAAGTCAAGCTGAGTCAACCTAGCTTGGATTCCTGATCGTTGGTGAGCGTGGAGTTTTGGTAATGTTCTAGTTCTGCGCTCTTATTGTAATTCTGTCTTTGCACAATTATTGCAATGTCAACAGTATTCTTCATATTTATTACGTTCTTGAATGCATCGTTCATTGTCTACTTCAATTCTAGTATAGTTAGGCTGCTATTTAGTTCAATCACATGTTCGTATAGCGCTCATCTATTTGGCCATAAGATGAGTGGTATGCATTATGTAAGCGTGGTGCTTAGATGCTTTGCATATCTGCGGATGCCTCCAGTTGTTCAGAGTCGTGTGGTAGATCATGGGTGTGACTTTTATAGGCCCATTGAGTCCTCTATAGTCCTCCCCCTGTGCAGTGAATTATTGGTAGAGCAGCATTGTCTGGTTAAGGATATATTCGTATATCAGAGGTTTCTGAACTCAACTTCTCCTGTTCATGTCTCCATTGTGGTTGGGACATATGGTAGTATTACTTGACGATGATTATTAGTTGTAGTAGCTTGACATGTAACTTGAATACTTAGAAATTATTCCTCTAATATTCTGATTGGATTACGTTATTAGTAATAGTTAGGGAGCTCAGAGTGTACCTACTTATTTATTTATGATGACTGATCATTACTTATCATATATATATATATATATATATCTTTTATCATGTGACTTATCCCTGTTATTGAGTAAGAGTGTATAACATTGGTTTACTCTCTTTATCATGAATATAAAGTTTATCAATACTCTAGATAGAAGTTTAGCTAGACCTTCCCAGTGGTAAAATTATAAATGACAACCTGATAATACTCTAGGTAAAATGATACAATGCTATAATTATCTGTCTGCTTGCAGATGTTCTTAATTGTTCTTATTCTTAATTGTTTATATCTTTATATCATTTATATTTCTGCCTAGTCATATAAAATCATAGTGCCACTTATATACTTCTAAGCTTTATTCATTAGGGATGACAACCTAGTTCCATGCTAAGAAATATAGGTAAATATAAAAGGTGACTAGTATTTAGAGACATGTTAATTTATTACCATGCATTTTTAGCGTCGTTGCTATATAGCGATTGCGTTAATTAATGTCAACAGCTGTCTCATGCGGTTAGCGAATATGAATTTAATCCCGAAATTTAACGTGGTCAAAGGTTCTAAGTGCCATGTGTGTGTACAATCCAAACAACCGCGCAAGCCTCACAAGGCTGCTGAGGCAAGGAATTTGGCACCGCTAGAACTCGTTCATTCTGATTTATGTGAAATGAATGGCGATTTGATTAAGGGCGGTAAACGATACTTCATGACTTTTATAGTTGATTGCACTAGTTTTTGCTACGTGTATCTACTTAAAGCAAAAGATGAAGCGTTGAATTATTTTAAGGCCTATAAAGCTAAAGTAGAAAATCAACTTGAGAGGAAAATTAAACGGTTAAGGTCTGATCTAGGTGGAGAATATTTCTCTAGTGAATTTTCTAAATTCTGCGGGGAACATAGTATTATTCATGAGAGGACACTGCCATACTCACTACAATCCAATGGAATTGCCGAAAGAAAGAACCGTACTCTAACTGAGTTGGTAAATGCCATGTTAGACACTGCGGGACTATCTAAGGAATGGTGGGATGAGGCGATTTTGACTGCGTGTCATGTTCTAAATAGAGTTCCTATAAAGAATAAAGAAATCACACCATTTGAGGAATGAGAAAAGAAAAGATTAAATCTCTCATATATGCGCACTTGGTGTTGCTTGGCTAAAGTGAATGTACCGATCAACAAGAAGCGCAAACTTGGGTCTAAAACTGTTGACTGTGTATTTCTTGGTTACGCTATTCACAGTGTTGGATATAGGTTCTTAATTATAAATTCTGAGGTACCTGACATGCACGTTGGTACAATAATGGAGTCTAGAGACGCTACATTTTTTGAGAATGAATTTCTCATGAAAATTACACCTAGCACGACTAGTCATGAATCCATAATTCTCCATGAGCCTAAAAAATTTATTCCAATAGAACAAATTGAGCCCCTTACGTAAAATCCTGAGGAGGATGACATTGTAGTCACCAGAAAGAGCAAGCGACAGAGAGTTGCAAAATCTTTTGGGGATGACTATATTGTGTACCTTGTGGATGACACACCAACGACCATTGAACAGGCATATTCCTCTCCTGATACTGACTTGTGGAAGAAAGCAGTACATAGTGAGATGGATTCTATCATGTTTAATGGAACTTGGGAGGTAGTTGATCGTCCATATGGATGCAAGCCTATTGGTTACAAATGGGTGTTCAAGAAAAAGCTTAGGCCTAATGGTACTATATAGAGGTACAAGGCAAGGCTTGTGGCCAAAGGTTATACTCAAAAAGAGGGTGAAGACTTCTTTGATACTTATTCACCAGTTGCCCGATTGACTATAATTCGAGTGTTGCTTTCTCTGGCAGCTTCCTTTGGTCTTACCATTCATCAAATGGATGTTAAGACAACTTTTCTAAATGGAGAGTTCAAGGAGGAGATCTATATGGATCAGCCGAATGGGTTTATAGCAAATGGTCAAGAGGGCAAGGTGTGTAAGCTATTAAAGTCGTTGTATGGCCTAAAATAAGCCCCTAAGCAATGGCACGAGAAGTTTGACAAAATTTTGACATCTGCTGGCTTTGTTGTGAATGAAGCTGACTCATGTGTGTATTATCGATATGGTGGGGGTGAAGGAGTTATTTTGTGCCTGTATGTTGATGACATATTGATCTTTGGATCAAGCCACAAAGTGATTGAGGAGGTGAAGAAATTTTTATCGAGTAATTTTGAGATGAAAGATTTGGGAGAAGCTGATGTTATTCTTAATATCAAGCTTTTAAGAGAAGGTGATGGTGGGGTAACTTTGTTGCAATCTCACTATGTGGAAAATGTGCTGAGTCGCTTTGAGTTTAGTGACTGTCAGCCTGCTCCTACACCTTATGACCATAGCGTGCTATTGAGGAAAAATCAGAGAATAGCAAGGGATCAATTGAGATATTCCCACATCATTGGTTCGCTCATGTATCTTGCTAGTGCAACAAGGCCTGACATCTCATTTGTTATGTGCAAACTGAGCCGGTTTGTGTCAAACCCGGGAGATAATCACTGGCGTGCTCTTGAAAGAGTGATGCGCTATCTAAAAGGCACAATGAGCTATGGTATTCATTATACCGGACACCCGAAGGTGTTGGAAGGCTATTGTGATGCCAACTGGATCTCTGATGCTGATGAGCTTTATGCCACGAGCGGATATGTGTTTCTGCTTGGAGGTGGCGCTATTTCCTAGAAGTCTTGCAAGCAGACTGTCTTAACGAAGTCTACAATAGAAGCAGAACTCACAACATTAGACACTGCTGGGTCTTAGGCCAAGTGGCTGCGTGATCTCCTTATGGATTTACCGGTTGTTGAAAAAATCAATACCGGCTATTTCTATGAACTGTGATAACCAAACTGTGATTACCAAGGTTAACAGTTCTAAGGATAATATGAAGTCCACGAAGCATGTTAAGAGACAATTAAAATCTGTTAGAAAATTGAGAAACTCCGGAGTTATTGCGTTGGACTATGTTCACACTTCCAATAATCTGGTAGATCAGTTTATAAAGGGCCTGTCACGAAATGTGATAGAGAGTGCATCGAGAGAGATGGGTATGAGACCCACTTGAAATCTACTATGGTGGTAACCTATCCTATGTGATCGGAGATCCCATGAAGTAGGATGGTGAAACAAGCTAGTAGTAGATTGTGAGGAAAGATCCCTTATAAAGGCTCATTTCTGATGCACATCTTTCCTTCTGTAAGGCAGGTTGGTGTTTACCTTAATATGTTCCAAGTGTCTTGATTAAGAAAAGATGTTGTCCTACAGAACATCGTTTGAGAAACGCATCTATATGAGTCAGACTACTGGTCATAGTCTATGAGGTTTGGGTAACCTCTAAATACTCATGAAAGGTACTGAAGTATGACTTATACGCTTCAAAACAGAGGAGATGCCTATTGCAACCTAGTATCAGTAATGTACTTTAGTGAATCTCACCTCACACAAAACTGTCAATTCAAGGCATAGTCCATTGTTCTGTTGTGACTGAGTGAAACTATTATTCTAGATGGATGTTCAACTTAATAGTCTCCATCGAAACACTGGTATATAAAAGAGTTGTGATCCTGAAATTATTTTGTTATAAACCCTAGAGTTTGGTGAGGATTGTTGGATTTATTGTGGGCTTGACCCATAATACATTTAATAAATCAATAAACTCTATGGTCCATAACATTATGTGGTGTATGATTTGTACCGTATGGGAGTTTGACTAAACATTAACTCAACTTATATGGTTGGATTTTATCCGTCTATATTGAGAAGTTGAGGAAATGATAAAGGCGTGCCACACGCGCGCGCGCGCTGCCACTGCCGCCGGAGGCCGGGCCGGGCCAGGGCGTGGCGAGGCAGGCGGCGAGCGAGAGGGCGTGGCGTGGCGTGGCTCGGTTTTGCCACTCACCTCTCATAATTGCGGGAGTTTTAACTCTTTTGCATTATGGTGAATGTGGGTTGGCATTAATCTCATGAGTTACCGTCTCCCGATCTTCCCGGTTGGCCCCTTCTCCTCCCCTCTGCAGGAATAAGAGTCATTGCTCCTATCCTTCTTCTCAATACGAAAAATAGAAACACAGACACCACCGCTCCGCTGCTAGATGGCGATCTTCGTCCTGTGACTTCGCGTGCACGAGGTTGCGGGAGAGCAGGTGCCTCCGGAACCACCGCTCGCCTGAGAACCTTGCTCGGGGTGTGCGGGCGATTAGGTTTTTGGGGAGCGACTACGCGACTGCTTCTTCATCATCGGTCGACGTCTTCTTCTTCTCTGATCTGTGCACGCCATCATCATCGTCTTCTTCCTCTGGTGCGTGGGAGTCGGCACTGCGAACGCCTTTCTGCAACGACTGTGGTCCACTACTTCGAGCAACGCACTAGTCTACACATCATGACTGGAGGTGCTAGTGCGAGTGGAGCCTCCGATGCCTTCGGCATGGGACCCTCCTCTAGGTATATCTGCAAACTCACTCTTGTTTTTATATTTATATATGTTCTTTCTGGTATGCCATGTTTTGATGCTTTGGGTCATGTCGTTGTTGTTCATATACTACATGATCTTGCTGGTATGCTTTATATGACAAATATACCATGCTTATATATTTTAAATCATGGTTTTATGGTTCATATAAGTATATATGATGTTATAATTACTATGCTAATTTTTATATATGTCATCATCTTTATGGTGTTATTTTTCTGGATTAAATTGACATGGAAATTGCTTAAATATCTAACAACAACGTCTATTGTGGACATGTCCTGCGCTATGGTGTCTGCTTTCAGGGATGGTTTCTTATGCCAATCATCCATGAAAATGGATGGATTTCTATGAGCAGTTAAGTGCATGCTTGGAACCTTTGCCAACCTCACCTTGCCTAGTCAATCTTGCCTCGCCTCACTCTGTAAGGCAAGATGTTTGCTTCGCATGTTTTGTTCCCTTGCTCTCCTCTTCGTCTCTTCTTCCCACAAATCATGATTTCATCCATGGGATGAGCACAAATGGGACAAGAAGGCCCTTTATGCAATAAGCGGAAACAATCGATTTAAGTCCAGTGTGTTAGGTTTGATCTCCCTCCATTAGGCCCAACGGCCTTTGGGCCTTGTTCTCGCGCCCTGATCGGGGGCGCCCAACCCTATATGGTTGGTGGCCCCCCGTTGCACAGCGCTATAAAAGGAAGGTGGGGGCCGGGGCTCGAGGTACGAGGTCTACCGCGCCGCCAGTCACCCCACTGACATCCTAACCCTAACCCGATCAAAGAAAGGGGCGCTGCCAGCGATAGGAAGTTTCATCGACGCCACCCGACGCCACTGCACCGGCCATCTCCGTCTCCAGCGAGTCGATGGCGCCGGCGAACGACCCCAACACCGGAGCCTCCAGCGGATCAGCTACTCCCGCACCGAATCCCGCTCCCACAGATGGCCTGCAACTTCTCCCTCTCTTCCTTTACTGTTTTCCAGTAGATCATGTAATAGGACTGGTATATTTATACTGTGAATCATTCACTTGTATCTACTATGATGAACCCGATCTAATGAACCTAAGAACAACGAAACTCAACAATGGTACTGGAGCCACGGTTTATTGAGAAGAAACCCAGATCGGGATACAAGAAACGAGCAACAACTCGAACTTGATTCAGATTTTTCGGATCGGAAAGAAATCAATCAAACGAACCCGAATCGAACCCTAACGAACCGATTTCAGATCGGGAAGAATCGAATCGAACCATGATGAATCCCTAACCCTACGGAGGTTGAGGGGACCTACCCTGGCCCCATTATCCTCACCGCCGGTGGCCTTTACTCGCTGGTACGGGAAGACGACCGTGCGGTTGCTCATCGGCACGCGGGGAAGAAACCGAGTCGCGGCACGCGCTCCCGGCTCTAGGCACCGCCCGCGGGACCGCTCGACGGCGATGAGCTCAGCCTAGGGCGAGCTCGCGCGCCGGCGAGGGGCCCGGCGGCGGCACCACCATCTCCTTTTCCCTCCGGCCGTCACGACCTGTGATGCTACTGTCCTGCTGCTGTGCGGCGGTTGAGAGAAATATGGGGAAGAAGAGAACGAAATTGACTTAGGATTTTTGGAACCAGCGGCTGATGCGGTTTTGATCCAACGAAAAGAACGGCCAGCCGTTCGATGCAAATGAACGGCCAGAGCGAGTTGGGCCGCATTGGCCAGCTGCTACACGCTGCGCTTAGCTCTCGAACGGGCGTTAAATGGGCCGCGGGCCACCAACAGAACAAGGCGCACAACGCGCACCAGCAGTGCAACTGACCAAACAAAAAAAAGAAATTGAAATGGCGGGCCGAGCTAGGCCGCTGGCCACCAGCTTAGCGTGCGCAGCGCTGGAGGAAACCGTGGGCAAATTCGGCCGCTGGGCCGAATCATTTCCCCTCAACCCTGAATGAAAAGATGAACCTTATGAATGTAATTTTCTAGAAAATTTTTTGATGAATTTGAATAGAATTTTGATGAAATTTTCTATACAAATTTTATCCAACGATATTTTTTTTCGTTCAGAGAATAGATTTTTTAGATTTTCTAAGAAATATAATTATGAGAATTTTATGAATGTTTCCGCTGCGTACTTGATATTGTTTATTTTCATTATTAAATTCAAACCAACGGGAGAATTTAATTTTGGAAAATGAATGAATAAATTTTGATAAGATTATGATGTTGTTATTTTCTGACCAACGTTGTTAATAACAATATTATAATGTTTGATCCATGAGATATTATGCATTAATTTTACTTTTGCCCAACGGTGATGTAAAATGTTTGCATAGATGAATTTGTATGTTTTAATTTGACCAACGTTGAGTTCAAGCATGTGATTTTATGTATAAACGTTTCTCACTAACTCTGGTGTGGTTTCAGGAGGCAAATGCATTGTGAACATCGCGAACATCCCGACACTCAATGGGAGCAATTACCGTGTGTGGCGGGAGAAATATGAACTGGAACTTGCGTTGGGAGAGGTCGATTTTGCCATCATCTCACCGTGTCCCACTGAACTAGAGGACCCGGTGAGAGGCGAAAATGAATCTGACGCTTATTTCGCTGCTCGAAAGCGTGATCATGCTGAGATAAGAATGAAATATGACCTTGAACATAGGCAATGGACTCTCTCCAACCGCAAGTGTCTGTTGGTGGCCAAAGCCAGCATAGAAGAACAAATAAGGGGCTCAATCCCTGAATGTGCTACTGCCACAGAGTATCTTGATAAAATCAAGAGTCAGTTTACTGGGTCTACCAAGGCCACAACAAGTTCACTGATTAAAAAGCTTGTGAATGAGAAATACACTAGCGGTAGCATAAGAGAGCACATTTTAAAGATGAACACTACGACATCTAAGCTAAAAGAAATGAATTTGAAGGAAGATGATTTTCTGATTCATTTGATTTTTGCTTCTTTGCCAAAAGAATATGACACCTTCATTGTGAACTATAATATGCAACCTAAAAGATAGGGCATAGAAAGACTTATTTCAATGTGTGCTTGTTGACACCGTTTTTGGCATGTGTCAAAATGATCAGAGTGGGCTAATCGGTAGGAGGAAAGTTGTTGTATACGCTGACAACCGATGAAAATCAGCTTGTGAGGATTATTGCCGATGAATGGTGGTGACCGATGGAAAGGTTGATTTAGACTCAGAGGCGTTGCCGATAAGATTGGAGATGTTATTGCCGATGCCGATGAAGGAAGATTTGAAGACTACTGCCGATGAAACGGAAAGTGTGCCGATGGAAAGGAGGTCGATAAGAATTCCATCGTAATTGAGGCGGACAGGGAAATAGATAGGTGTTGATTTCCTTTTCTATATTTGTTAGAGTATGATTCATGTAAGAGTCACGTTATTCCTTAGGTATGGACTCGATGTCCTAGTCATGTTTGGTTGTGTTTCCTTAGATCAGGGTATAAATATAGACTGAGGGACAATGTAATAGATAAGATCAATCAATATCAAACCAATTTTACACCTATTTGCATCTACTTACTTTTCGGCGACTTCGTCAATTTGCATATTTTTTCTTTTTACGAGTTCTCATCGATTCGATGAGCTGCATCGCTTCAGTGCGACCTTCGGCGATCCTCGAGTTTCGCGTGAGTACCTCTTGGCCGTGACTTCCGGGCGTATCGCTGTTATCAGGACCAAAGTGCTCGTATTTTCATCCTTGTCGATTAACAGGTCAAATCGACTGGCACGCTTTGAATATCGATTTGGGTATTAGCCCTTTGTGTTTGCAGATCCACTATTGCATCAACACATCTTTTGGCACGTCCAGTGGGACAAATCAATACAATCAATATGTTCAATCCTGAGATTGATTTGGGGAACATCATCGCAGTGTCAGAAGAAGATCTTAAGGAAGATCAGAAGCAGGCTATGGAAAGAGCTATAGAAGAATACAGGCAGCTTTGCCTGAAATCATTCAGCATAAACAAGAGCGGACAAGTCATCCAGAAGCAAGATCTGCCGTTGCCTCGGCAGGTTACCTTTGACTCCAATCCTGGTAAACTTCAAGAGATGGTTAATTCTGCAGTAAATCATGCTTTGATTAATCACTCCAATGTGCTGTCCAATACTGTTCATAATGCTGTGGTTTGAACCTTTAAAGAAGGACAAGCGTCACCACATTACGTTGGGCCAGCTTATCACCAACCAGAACCGGCATCTGTCAATACTCCATCGGCTCCCTCAGCCGTTGTGGGTACAGAAGTTACTTCTCCTCCAGTATCGGCAGACGTACCTAATATTCAATCTACACCGATACGATCAGATCCGGTACTTTCAGGAGGACGAGTTCAGCTTAATACAGATCTATCGGCATCAGCTATGTCAGGCCCTATGTCTCAGAATAGCCAGATTCCTGCTAATTGGTGGGGATATGGTATGCCTCCGGAGTCATCTGCCTTCAATCCTGGGTTACCTCAAGTGTTTGACACAGCAGGAAAAGCTCCTGTATCATCGGCTGTTTCACCGATGACTCAAGTGCCTTAATATGCCACATCAACTACTGTGCAACCAACTCCAGGAGGTTTCCAGATGCCTTTGTTTCAAGCACCCAACACAAGTCCATCGGCAAGCTTACTGCCGATGCAGCAGAAGGCCCCTGCTATAAGTCAACCTGGGGTCCAGTTCATGCCTCAAGCTGGTTATACTAATTGTTATCCAACAATGTCAGCAAGTTACCAGCCATCGGCAAGTTTTGTACCGATGAGTTCTAATAATGGTTGGTCAGGACAGTTACCTGTTCAGCAAAATCAGTAAGTTGTAGGGATTCAGCAAGGTCATATGCAAGCTGGTTTTCAGAATCAAGCATCGGCAACTCAGCCGATGAATCCTTTCCAGTAGTTTAGTAGGCCACAAGTGACGGCGAATATGCCGATTGCTGGAGATCGTGTGCCACAAAGATACATGGAGGGACATCAGCAGGCACCTCATGTAGAAATTCAGCCAGTTCGTCAGCAGGAGGTTGATGCTTTTTGGGCCGATAAGATAGCAGAAATCATGAAGGATCAGTTTGAGATAAAACCCAAAGTTAATACTTATTCTTATCGAACTCCATACCCTCCAGCATATGATTTAATTCCTCTCCCAAATCGGTACAAGGTACCAGATTTCACTAAATTTTCTGGACAAGATGATACATCAACGATGGAACACGTCAATCGCTTCATTATTCAATGTGGAGAGGCAGCTAGCAGAGATGAATTAAGAGTTCAACTATTTTCATCATCTTTGTCTAGATCAGCATTCACATGGTTCATTTCATTATCACCAAATTCTATTATTACTTGGGCTGATCTAGAAAAATAATTTCACAAGTATTTCTTTGCTGGAATCCATGAAAAGAAGCTTACCGATTTAGTAAAACTGAGACAGCGTAATGATGAATCGGTAGAAAGCTTTGTGCAAAGGCTACGAGATGTAAAGAATAAGTGCTACAGCCTGGTGCTGGATGATCGGCAGCTTGCCGATCTGGCTTTTCAAGGGTTCTTACCACATCTTAAGGATAGATATGCCTCTTAGGAGTTTGAAAGCCTGAGTCATCTTGTACAAAGGATCTCTGATCAAGACACTAGGGTTTTTGAGCCTAAAAAGAATTAGAGTAAAAAGTATCATTTGTTGAAGAGGTAGAAGATTCTAACTCTGATGAAGAACCAGTTATCGGCTTAGATGAGTGGGTTAAGAATAAAAAGCCGATATCTTGTTCCTTTGGTCAAAAAGAGCCAGAGAAATTTACCTTTGATATCACCAAAGCCGATAAGATATTTGATCTTTTGCTTCAAGAAGGCCAAATTAAGCTATCACCTAATCATGTGATCCCATCGGCAGAAGAGTTGAAGAAGATCTTGTACTGCAAATGGCACAATACAACTTCACACAGTACAAATGAGTGCAAGGTGTTCAGACAACAGTTACAATCGGCTATTGAATCTGGGAGAATTAAGTTTTGCAACTCCAAGACCCAGAAGCCGATGAAAATTGATCAACACCCTTTTCCAGCAAATATGTTAGATGCCAAGGGAAAAACCAAGGTATTGACATCAGAGGCTGCTAAGAAAAATGCATCAGTGGATCCCCAGCATCGGATAATTACCGATGATGCAAAAAGTAAGGGTCTGCTGGGGGAAAGTAGTAGTTCCAAAAAACCTCCTCGACTGGGCATTGTGATTACCCATCGAACGCAGCAGGAGGGTTGGCGCCAGCGTAGGGACCGATATCGACAACAGCAAGAAGAAAGACGTCGAGAAGAGTGGTATCGGCATAAAGATCATTGGAGGTGCCCGTTTTTCATCCATTGCTGGGAAGAAGGTATTAAATTGACAACTGTTGAAAATTGCCCTGAGTGCAATGGTTATTATGGGGCCAATCGGCCAGAAAGGAGGTTTCAACTTGGTAATCAGGGTTTATCTATCAATGAGATGATCAGAGGCAGAGCATCAGTGCATGATCGGCTGGGGGGCAGACTTAGTGTACATGAAAGGCTTGGTAAACGTGCTGGATATTTTCCAAGGAATCAAGAGGAGCTTGTGGAGATGGCAAACGCAAGAGTTCCCGATGAACAAATATTCTACAGGGACCCTAATATATGCCGTGAAGAATCAACTAGGATCTGTTATCAGCCGGTTTGGAAAACTAAGCTTCCTCAATGGTGCCCTGAGGGTCTGACAAAGACACAGAAAAGGAGGATGCAGCATGAGCGTCAGGAGGATCTATACTGAGAAGAAAGTTCCTCCAATGAGAGGTCTGGCCATCAGCAGTGGCAGGTGAAACACAAAAATAAGGGTCCATCGGCAGATATTAATATGGTATTTATGTTGCCAATGGAGTTTCTGGCACTTTCTGATGACGAGGAAGAAGTTGTTCTCTCCGATCAAGTAGCTCAGCTGGCACTAGATCTAATGATGGCTATTTTTGAGAAACCTACTGATGACGGGAGATAACATCTCAAAGCTTTATTTGTGAAAGGCAGAGTTGATGGGCAGCCTATATCCAAGATACTTATCGACAGGGGAGCTGCAATTAATATTATGCCTTATGTGATGTATCAGAAATTTGGTAAAGGAGATCAAGACTTGACCAAAACCGATATGATGCTGAAAGATTTTGAAGGCAATGTGTCACCGGCTAAAGGGGCAGTATGCGTTGAATTGACCATCGACAACAAAACCTTGCCGACGACGTTCTTTGTTATTAATGGTAAAGGTGCATATAATTTGCTTCTAAGAAGGGATTGGATTCATGCCAATTGTTGTATTCCTTCTACAATGCATCAATGCCTTGTACAGTGGATTGGGGATAAGATTGAGGTTGTCCCTGGTGATTTTTCTTACATCATCGCATCGGCAGAATCAGATACTTATGAGCGAACCAAATGCATATCAGGAGAAGTTTGGAAAAAAGAGTTTCTTAGAGTTGCTGATTATGAAATTCCACCGATCCAAGCAGTCGGTTCTGAAGAGGAGTTTTAATGGATAGGTTTGCCGATTATGGAAAATTAGGTCAGGGGTTCACATCGGCTGATGATTTAGTAGAGGTAGATATTGGTGATGGTGATATACCAAGACCTACTTTTATTAGTGCTAAGTTAGATTCCAAGTGTAAGCAGCAAATGACCAATTTGTTAAAAGAATATAAAGATTGTTTTGCTTGGGATTATACTAAGATGCCTGGATTAGACCGATCAATAGTTGAACATCGGTTACCTATCAAATCTGGATTTCAGCCGCATCAGCAGCCAGCACGTCGATGCAACCCTAATATACTTCCTGACATTAAGGCCGAAATAACTAAATTAATTGAGGCAAAGTTTATTCGGCAATGTCGATATGCGGAGTGGATTTCTAATGTGGTTCCTGTTTATAAGAAAAATGGGAAACTTCGTGTTTGTATTGATTTCAGGAATCTCAACAAAGCCACACCGATGGATGGCTATCCAATGCCTATTACTGATTTGTTGATTGATGCTGCAACCGGACATCAAATTATCAGTTTCATGGATGGTAATGCATGTTACAATCAAATATTCATGGCTGAAGAAGATATTCCCAAGACTGCTTTCAGATGTCCAGGTCATGTGGAGTTGTTTGAGTGGATAGTCATGACTTTTGGTTTGAAAAATGCCGGTGCTACTTATCAGAGAGCTATGAATTTTATTTTTCATGAATACATCGGCACATTAGTGGAGATTTACATTGATGATGTAGTGGTTAAATCTGGAGATATCACAAAACATCTAGCCGATCTACGAAGGATACTGGAGTGCACGAGGAAGCATGGATTGAAGATGAATCCTAATAAGTGTGCATTTGGTGTATCGGCAGGTCAATTCTTGGGTTTTATGGTGCATCAGAGGGGTATTGAAATCAGTAGGAAGTCTATTGATGCAATTAGCAAGGTGGTTGCTCCTGCCAATAAAACTGAATTGCAATCTTTGATCGGCAAGATTAATTTCATTAGAAGATTCATATCTAATTTGTCGGGTAGGATCAAGGCTTTCAGTCCATTACTTAAACTGAAGGCCGATCAGGAATTTGTATGGGGAGCTGAGCAGCAGTTAGCCCTAGATGAAATTAAGAAGTACTTAACAAATCCTCCAGTGCTAGTTCCACCTCAACACGGGAAGCCTTTCAAGTTGTATTTGTCAACTGATGATACTGTTATCGGTTCAGCTCTTATTCAAGAATTTGAAGGGAAAGAATGTGTTATTTATTATTTGAGCAGAAGATTGGTGGATGCTGAGACAAGGTATTTGGCTATCGAAAAATTATGTCTGTGTCTATATTTTTCTTGTATCAAATTAAGACATTATTTGCTATCTGCCGAATGTACTGTCATATGCAAAGACGACGTGGTCAAGTATATGTTGTCGATGCCGATATTAAGTGGTAGAATCGGCAAGTGGATTTTAGCATTATCAGAGTTTGACCTATGTTATGAATCGGCTAAAGCAGTTAAGGGGCAGGTTATGGCTGATTTTGTCACTTAGCATTGCAATACAGTGGACTCTCTGGAGGTTGCTCCTTGGACACTTTTCTTCAATGGGTCTACATGTGGTGAAGGAGCAGGTATCGGCATTGTGTTGATTTCACCTCAAGGAAGGAGGTATGAGTTTTCATTGCCGATTGTTGCTACATCAATAAACAATCAGGCTGAATACCAAGCCTTGATAAAAGGATTAGAATTGCTTAGGGAGATACGTGCCAATGCTGTTGAAATCTTTGATGATTCTATGCTGGTTATAAATCAATTAGCTGGGGTTTATGAATGCCGAAGTGAAGTTTTAATTTCGTATTATGAAAGATGTTTGCAATTGTTGAAAGGGTTTAGAGATTTTTGTCTTGAACATATTTCTCGATTGCATAATGAAGAAGCTAATCGACTAGGTCAGCTTGCTTCAAGGTATCAGCCTATCCAGGAAGTGCTAACATCGGCAGTTGATACCGATGACTGGAGAAAGGAGATTATCGATTATTTAAAGGATCCATCTAAAAAGGTTGAAAGACGTATAAGATTCCAAACCACCAAGTATGTGCTCCTCGACGATGAATTGTATTATCGGACTATAGATGGAGTTTTACTCAAATGTATTAGCAGTGATGAATCGAAAAGCTTGATGGGTGAAATCCATGAAGGAGTATGTGGGGCACATCAATCAGCTTTTAAGATGAAATGGATGATCAGAAGGAATGGATACTATTGGCCGACTATTCTTGAAGATTGTTTTAAATATTTTAAAGGATGTTAGGGGGGTCAGAAGTTTGGTAATATTCAAAGAGCGCCTGCATCGGCTATGAACCCTATAATTAAACCTTGGCCGTTCTGGGGATGGGCTATCGATCTTATCGGTCAAATTTATCCGCCATCGAGCAAAGGACATAAATTTATTCTGGTTGCTACTGATTATTTCACAAAATGGGTTGAAGCAATTCCTTTGAAAAAGGTGACATCGGCTAATATGATCGATTTTGTGAAAGAGCATATTGTTTACCGATTTGGTATTCCTCAAACTATCACTACCGATCAGGGTACTATGTTTACATCAAGAGAATTTGATGAGTTTGCTGTTGGTATGGGGATTAAAGTTTTGAATTCTTCTCCCTATTATGCTCAAGCTAATGGTCAGGCTGAGGCTTCTAACAAAGTGAAAGGTCTTGATGGCTAGAGGGGGGGGGTGAATAGCCTTTTAAAATATTCTACAAAGACAAGCTAAACAAGTTTATCAATATAACAAGTAGCGAGAAGCGAGTTTTGCTTAGCCTACGGGGTGTATGCAAGCCACCTATCCAATTCACAATTCTAGTATATTGGCACTCAACCGCACAAGTCAAACCGAGAAGGTAACTACAACTATAACTAGCAAGCTACACAAAAGAGCTACTCTAGCAAAGCTAACAAGCTAGCAAAGATAACTAAGAAAGTAATACAAGATAGAGTTAGAATGGTTTCACCGAGGGGCGAAGTATTGAGCCAACCAATATGATCAACAATGAATACCAAGACAACCGAATACCGGGATCAATCAATCACAATATGGAAGTGATGACACGAAGATTTATCCCGAGGTTCACGTGCTTGCCGGCACGCTAGTCCCCGTTGTGTCCCTCTTCACCACGTGGTTCGGTGGCTAATCGGTCTCACACCGAGCCTCTCAAAAGGCGCCACAAGAACCTACCAAATGGCAAAAGGTTGCAATGACACGAGCAATCCACTAATGTTGCCTTTGGCGCTTCGCCGAGGTAGGCACAAACCCCTCACAAACACCGGAGGTGGCCAAGAACAAACACCAACTCTTGCCAACGCCTCCAAGCTGCTCCAAGCCGTCTAGGTGGCGGCAACCACCAAGAGAAACAAGAATCCCGCAGCAAATCAACCACCAAGTGCCAACTAGATGCAATCTCACAATGCAAATGCACTTGGATCACTCAATCTCACTTCGAATATGCAAAGAAGCAAGAGAGATGAGTGGGAGGGGAGTTGCTTAGCTCAAAGTGCTCACAAGTATGTCAAATGTCCAAGAGTTAGAGCCTTGAGCCGGCCAACGAATATATATAGACGTACCCCTTCGAATATAGCCGTTAGGAACGAGATCCAGCTGAACTCGCGTTGACCGGACGCGCCGGTCGTAACGACCGGACGCTCCGGTCGCGTAACGGCTAGATTTCCAAACGCCGACCGGACGCACCGGTCGCAACGACCGGACGCGCTGGTCACGACCGGACGCGCCGGTCCCGTGACTGACCGGACGCGCCGGTCAACACCGAGTCGCGCAAAACGAACCAGCGACCGGACGCGCTGAAGAACTGACCGGACGCCACAGTGACCGCGTCCGGTCGGAGTCCAGTAAGCTCCCTGGACGACCGGACGCGTCCGGTCGCCTGTGACCGGACGTGCCTCGCGTCCGATCGAACAACTGAAAATCGCGCAGTCACTGGACGCTGACCGGACGCGTCCGGTCAAACAGTGACCGCGTCCGGTGCAGCGTCCGGTGCAGCGTCCGGTCACCACTGTGACCTCCGTTCGCTTCCGTTTCTTTTCCGTTTGATTTCCGACTTCCGGCGTAGTAGAAAATAGGCATTTCATTTCCCCGAAATCGCCTGAATCCCGCGCTCGCACGCTCGGCGGGAGGGAGAGAGGACCCCAAACCCTCTCTACCGCTTAAACTCCAACGCCGTCGCAAATGTGCTAACACCACCAAGTGATCATCACCATGTGCATGTGTGTTAGCATTTTCACAATTATTTTTCGAGGCGTTATTAGTTCTATCCAAATGCATATGACATGAAATGCACACCTAGAGGCACTTAGGAGTTCAATAGCCGCGTCATTCCCCTCTTTATAGTACGGCTATCTATCCTATAATGTAACCACACCCACTAGGTGTCTTGGTTACTAAAACACAACCCTTAAGCATATACCTTTGCCTTGATCACGTAGGGTTGCATCCAAATCCAAGTGTGGCCATCATGATCACCATGTCCATCTTGCCACCAACCTTGGAATGTACTAATCCTCATATGCTACATACAACTTAGGCATAGGATTAGTACTTAGGCATTGTCACTAATTATCAACACCAAACATAGGACTTTCAATCTCCCCCTTGTTGGTAATTGGTGACAACCCTTTCACAAAGATATTATGATAAAATTTTGATTGAACCCATGTCACATTGTCCAAGTATATTACCATGTGTAAGAAGTATGGACAAGTGATCATGAATTCAAATTGATAGCAATGGCTCCCCCTACATGTATGCTATATGTTTGGATTTTGGAAGCATACATGTTAGATAGGAAAGATTAGGAGCATTGACTACCAATAGGTGCTAAGTGTTTTAGATTATAGACCTTTGAAGCGTGATACCATCGGGGTAGCGATAAACACCATCTTAGCACCTTGTGTAGTTAGATACCACTTGAAAAAGCACAAACACAACTAGAAACCTCGTGAGATCAACATTATAAGCAAGGCTCTAGTACCACTTTGAAAAACATGAAGCAAGAGAAATCTAACTACTTCCTATTCATGCTAGTACTTCAATACACCATTCAATTGTATACTAGCAAAACATCACACAAGCAAAGTATCGGAGAAAAAGAAATGCATAACTATGCATCATACATATGAAGTGCACATGGAAATGCAACATTCATGTTTAAGAGCTTGCTCCCCCTACTTGTGTGCTCGAAATTTTAGTTGATCCCCTTCTTTTATCAATTTCTCCTCTTTTAGATTTTCTCTTTGTGAACAACATTTTTCTCCCCCTTTGTGTTTCTCCCCCTTTGAGTTCTATCTTTGTGAACATCATTTTCTCCCCCTTTGTGTTTCTCCCCCTTTGAGTTCTATCTTTGTGAACAACATTTTAGATAGATTATCATGTTGAAATATGGGGTGAGGATCAAGTTTGTGATTCAACCTAGATTGCTTGCATAAATAAAATGCTTCGGTTTGATCCAAGGGCAAGCTTCTTCACACCTCACTAAAAGGGTTATCATGCACCATGTTGAAGCAAATATTTAGACAAGTTTTCTAGATTAAACACTTAGGCTCACAAGCTACTCAAACAAGTTATATGCTACCACTAGATCATACAAGCCATAGAAACAATAGTGGCACCATATAAACTTCAAATTCATTTGATTTTCATGAATGAGCCTAGAACATAAAAATTATGACTAGATGCACTAAACAAGTCCTTAGCATAGAATGTATGATATGACAACCAAATGTACCTTAGGGCTCGAAGGAGAGGCATGTCATAACATTGGGGTGCATCAACTCATGTTGGAGAAGTCAAGTATGTTCAACTCATTCTTTAGCTTGTGAAATCTCTTCTCATCAAGTGGCTTGGTGAATAGATCGGCTAATTGATCTTCGGTGCCCACACTCTCAATAGCAATGTCACCCTTTTGTTGATGATCTCTAATGAAATGATGACGAACATCAATATGCTTTGTTCTTTGATGTTGAACCGGATTGTTGGTTAGCTTCACGGCACTTTCATTGTCACATAGCAATGGCACATTCTTGAGATTGATTCCAAAATCCTTCAATGTTGCCTTCATCCATAAGATTTGTGCACAACAACTATCCGCGGCGATGTATTCAGCTTCGGCGGTAGATAGTGCAATACTATTTTGCTTCTTGGATGACCATGAGACAAGTGATCTTCCCAACAATTGACAAGTCCCGGAAGTGCTCTTTCTCTCCACCTTGTCACCGGCATAGTCGGAATCCGAATATCCAACTAGCTCAAAGCTTGCACCCTTGGGATACCACAATCCAACATCTTGTGTATGCTTTAAGTAACTCAATATTCTCTTTGTTGTCTTCAAATGACTTTCTTTTGGTGAGGCTTGAAATCTTGCACACATGCATACACTAAACATCACATCAGGTCTTGATGCCGTCACATAGAGTAGGCTACCAATCATTGATCTATAAAGCTTTTGATCCACCATGTTACCACTCTTGTCACTATCCAAACTTCCACTAGTGCCCATTGGGGTTGTAATGCCCTTTGCATCTTCCATGCCAAACTTCTTGAGCATATCTTTGATGTACTTGGTTTGGCTCACAAATGTTCCTTCCTTCATTTGTTTGATTTGAAGTCCAAGAAAGAAACTAAGTTCACCGATCATTGACATTTCAAATTCCTTTGCCATCATTTTCCCAAACTCATCACAATAATCTTGATTGGTTGAACCGAATATGATATCATCAACATATATTTGCAATACAAACAAGTCTTTCCCAATCTTCTTGGTGAAGAGAGTAGTATCCACTTTGCCCATGACAAATCCTTTGGATAGCAAGAAGTCCCTCAATCTTTCATACCATGCTCTAGGTGCTTGCTTCAATCCATACAAAGCCTTCCTTAACTTGTATACATGGTTGGGTTTCTTGTCATCTTCAAAACTGGGAGGTTGCTCCACATACACCTCCTCTTGAATGTACCCATTGAGAAATGCACTCTTCACATCCATTTGATATAGCTTGATATTATGAGCACAAGCATAGGCAAGTAAGATCCTAATTGCTTCCAATCTTGCAACCGGGGCATAAGTTTCACCAAAGTCAAGACCCTCTATTTGTGTGTAACCTTGAGCCACTAGTCTTGCTTTGTTCCTTACTACTATCCCATCTTGATCTTGCTTGTTGCGAAAGACCCATCTTGTTCCAATGACATTATGATTCTTAGGCCTCTCAACTAGTTCTCATACTTCATTTCTCTTGAAGTTGTTGAGCTCTTCATGCATTGCATTTACCCAATCCGGATCTCTCAATGCTTTATCAATATCCTTGGGTTCTTCCATTGACACAAAGGAAGAGTGAGCACAAAATGATGCCAATCTTGATCTAGTTTGAACTCCCCTTTGTATGTCACCAATGATGGAATCCAATGGATGGTCTCTTGCAATGTTAGTTGGTTGAAGTACTTGGACTTGATTGCTTGGATGTAGATGTTGATCATGAGTTGGAGATGATGAACTAGCCACTTATTGATCTTGTTGCACTTGAGATGATGTACTAGCTTGATTTTGCGTTAAAGAACCACTAGCTTGTGTAATTGGACTTTGGAGCACTTGATCTTTGTTGTCATCCACATCAATCACTTGCTTTGGCCTAATATCACCAATATCCATTTCTTTCATAGCATTGGTCAATTGAGTTCCTCTCACATCATCTAAGTTATTTTCCTCATCTTGAGAGCCATTTGTTTCATCAAATTCAACATCATGAACTTCCTCAAGTAAACCACTAGCCAAATTCCAAACTCTATAAGCTTTGCTAGTAGTGGAGTAACCAAGTAGGAATCCTTCATCACATTTCTTCTCAAACTTGCTCAATCTAGTACCTTTCTTCAAGATGTAACATTTGCAACCAAAAACCCGAAAGTATGCAATGTTGGGCTTTCTTCCATTTAAGATCTCATATGGTGTTTTCTCTAAGAACTTGTGGCAATAGAGGCGGTTGCTATAGAAGCAAGCCGTGTTGATTGCTTCGGCCCAAAATGAATGACTCACATTATACTCATTCAACATTGATCTTGCCATATCAATCAAGGTTCTATTCTTCCTCTCAACTAGGCCATTAGATTGAGGTGTATACTTGGCCGAGAATTGATGTTTGATTCCAAGCTCATCACATAGCTCATCAACTCTTGTGTTTCTAAACTCACTTCCATTGTCACTTCTCACTTTCTTGATTGTGGTTTCAAACTCATTTTGTACCCTCTTGATGAACTTCTTGAATATGTCAAATACATCACTCTTGTCCATAAGAAAGAATACCCATGAGTATCTAGTGAAATCATCCACAATCACAAAGCCATACTTGTTGCCACCGATGCTTGTGTATGTAGTTGGCCCAAATAGATCCATGTGCAACAACTCAAATGCCTTGGAAGTACTCATAATGCTCTTTAATGGATGAGTGTTGCCTACTTGCTTTCCGGCTTGACATGCACTACATAGCTTATCTTTCTCAAATGTGACATCCTTCAAGCCTCTAACTAAGTCATGCTTCACTAACTTGTTCAATTGCTTCATACCAACATGACCAAGTCTTCTATGCCATAACCAACCCATACTTGATTTGGTGAGCAAGCATGTTGAGAGTTGAGTGTCACTAGCATTGAAATCAACCAAGTATAGATTCTCATATCTAAAACCTTTAAAGATCAAGTTGGAGCCATCAACACTAATTATCTCCACATCATCAACACCAAATATGCACTTGAAACCGAGATCACACAATTGAGCAACCGAGAGAAGATTGAAGTTCAACTTTTCAACTAAGAGCACATTGGAAATGCTATGATCATTTGAGATTGCAATCCTTCCAAGAGCCTTCACATCACCCTTGCTATTGTCACCAAATGTGATACTATCAATGCCACTATCATTTGATTTGAGAGAGTTGAACATTCTTGAATCACCGGTCATATGTTGAGAGCACCCACTATCAAGCACCCAATGCCTTCCTCCGGCCTTGTAATTTACCTACAAAACAATTTAATGTCTTTTAGGTACCCATACTTGCTTGGGTCCTTGGAGGTTAGTAACTAAGCTCTTTGGTACCCAAATGGCCTTCTTCTTTGGACCCACAATTGGTGTACCAACAAACTTAGCATGCACACCTTTCTCACCCTTGGTAAGCACATAACAAGAATCAAAAGGAATGTAATCCATTTTAGCATGAAACTTGTTGTTGTTCTTGTTCATTTTATTACAATTAATCTCTAGATGCCCAACTTGCTTGCATCTATTGCAATAACGACTATTGCCCTTCACAAAGCGAGGCTTTGGAGTAGCAAAGGCCGCCTTGCCCTTCTTAGGAGTATAGCCCAAACCCTCTTTGTTAAGAGAGAATCTTTGGCTACCCAAGCATTTTAGCAAGCGGGCATCCCCACCATAGGCATTGCCTAATGCGCGGGTGAGATCATCCACCTCTCTCTTGAGAGTCTCATTCTCAACCACAAGTGATGAATCACTAGTAGTAGAGGTAGAGTTGGTTGTGGTGGATGATGATGAGCTACATGAAGCATTAGTAGGACCAACAAATAAAGAATCATCAATAATATCACATGTTAGTCCAATATCACAAGTGACAATCACTTGCTCCTCCTTAGCTTCCTTCATGAGCTTCTCCAACTTGAGGTCCTTCTCCTTGATGAGCTCAAGTAGAGAGGAGTGGGCTTCCTTAAGCCTAGTGTGAGCAACTTCAAGGTCCTCGTGGTCTTCCTTTAGACACTCACGAGAGGCCTCTAGCTCATCAAAGGATTTCCTAAGAGCTTTGAGCTCTTGTTCAATTCCTTTGCACTCCTTACTCTTTTTGAGAGCAACAAGCTCCTCCATCAAGGCATCATTTTTATTGCTCTTGGCAATGAGCTCTTGTTCCAAGATTTTGTATTTCTTGGTTGTCCTCTTGTAGCCCTTGCTCATTTGATCTATTATGCCCAATAGATCATCCTTGGAGTAGTCCTCGTCCTCCTCATCATCACTCCTACAACCATCACTAGCACAAGAATCATCATCACTATCATCATATTTTACCTTGGTAGGCTTGGCCATAAGGCATGTCGATGTAGTGTCGAAGATGGATGGCTTGTTGGAGAGGGCGATGCTTGCAAAGGCTCGCCGAGTGATCCTCTCATCATCACTAGAGCTTTCATCATCATCACTATCGGAGTTGTCACTATCCCAAGTGACCACATAACCACCACCCTTCTTCTTCTTGTTGATAGTGAAGCTCTTCTTCTCTTTCTTCTCCTTCTTGTCCTTCTTGTTTTTCTTCAACTTCAACTCCCCATCATGATATCTTTTGTCTTCATAGGGGCACTTTGCCACTACATGATCGGGGCTATTGCAATTGTAGCAAAGCACCTCCTTTGCCTTCATGAAGTCCCTTCTCTTCCTTGCACCATATCCTTTCTTCCTCATGAACCTTCCCATCTTGTGCACTAGGAGGGCCATGGTCTCATCATCGAATGGATCATCATCATCACTCTCCACCTTGCTCTTGCCCTTAGAAGATGAAGCCTTGAATGCAATGGGCTTCTCTTGCTTGACCTTGATCTCCTTCTTCTCATCTTCATCTTCATCATCATCATATTGAGCATCGGTCATGACATCTCCAAGCACTTGGTTTGGAGTTACCTTGTCCAAACCCTCTCTTTGGATCATCTTCCTCAAGATAGCAAACTTCTTAGGTAAGTTCATCAAGAACTTATGTGAGAAGTCCTTGTCCTTGACATCTTCTCCTAGGCTCTTGAGATCATTGACAATAACTTGTAGCCTATAGAACATCTCCGGTATGGACTCATCATCCTTCATCTTGAAGCTTGCAAACTTATCCTTGAGCATATAGAGCTTGGCACTTTTTACCGTTGAAGTGCCCTCATATGTTTCCTCTAATCTTGTCCACACTTCACTTGCCATCTCAAGATCCTTGATTTGCTCAAAGACTTTTGCATCAATCCCATTGTAGAGAGTGTTGAGAGCCATAGTGTTGCATTGGTTGTTGATGCGGTCATTGTTGGTGAGGTTATCGGGATCAATGATAGCATAATCATGATGTGTCACCTCCCAAACCTTCTCATTGATAGAGCCAAGATATTGCTTTATCTTTCTTTTCCAATGATCAAAAGAAGAGACACCATCAAAGAATGGAGGCTTGCCCCCGACATGGTTGAACACAACTTGAGCCATCTTACACCGAGGTTGTTAAGCCTTACAAACGGTGACCACGGCTCCGATACCACTAGAAAGGTCTTGATGGCTAGAGGGGGGGGTGAATAGCCTTTTAAAATATTCTACAAAGACAAGCTAAACAAGTTTATCAATATAACAAGTAGCGAGAAGCGAGTTTTGCTTAGCCTACGGGGTGTATGCAAGCCACCTATCCAATTCACAATTCTAGTATATTGGCACTCAACCACACAAGTCAAACCGAGAAGGTAACTACAACTATAACTAGCAAGCTACACAAAAGAGCTACTCTAGCAAAGCTAACAAGCTAGCAAAGATAACTAAGAAAGTAATACAAGATAGAGTTAGAATGGTTTCACCGAGGGGCGAAGTATTGAGCCAACCAATAGATGGAGTTTTACTCAAATGTATTAGCAGTGATGAATCGAAAAGCTTGATGGGTGAAATCCATGAAGGAGTATGTGGGGCACATCAATCAGCTTTTAAGATGAAATGGATGATCAGAAGGAATGGATACTATTGGCCGACTATTCTTGAAGATTGTTTTAAATATTTTAAAGGATGTTAGGGGGGTCAGAAGTTTGGTAATATTCAAAGAGCGCCTGCATCGGCTATGAACCCTATAATTAAACCTTGGCCGTTCTGGGGATGGGCTATCGATCTTATCGGTCAAATTTATCCGCCATCGAGCAAAGGACATAAATTTATTCTGGTTGCTACTGATTATTTCACAAAATGGGTTGAAGCAATTCCTTTGAAAAAGGTGACATCGGCTAATATGATCGATTTTGTGAAAGAGCATATTGTTTACCGATTTGGTATTCCTCAAACTATCACTACCGATCAGGGTACTATGTTTACATCAAGAGAATTTGATGAGTTTGCTGTTGGTATGGGGATTAAAGTTTTGAATTCTTCTCCCTATTATGCTCAAGCTAATGGTCAGGCTGAGGCTTCTAACAAAGTAAAAGGTCTTGATGGCTAGAGGGGGGGGGGTGAATAGCCTTTTAAAATATTCTACAAAGACAAGCTAAACAAGTTTATCAATATAACAAGTAGCGAGAAGCGAGTTTTGCTTAGCCTACGGGGTGTATGCAAGCCACCTATCCAATTCACAATTCTAGTATATTGGCACTCAACCGCACAAGTCAAACCGAGAAGGTAACTACAACTATAACTAGCAAGCTACACAAAAGAGCTACTCTAGCAAAGCTAACAAGCTAGCAAAGATAACTAAGAAAGTAATACAAGATAGAGTTAGAATGGTTTCACCGAGGGGCGAAGTATTGAGCCAACCAATATGATCAACAATGAATACCAAGACAACCGAATACCGGGATCAATCAATCACAATATGGAAGTGATGACACGAAGATTTATCCCGAGGTTCACGTGCTTGCCGGCACGCTAGTCCCCGTTGTGTCCCTCTTCACCACGTGGTTCGGTGGCTAATCGGTCTCACACCGAGCCTCTCAAAAGGCGCCACAAGAACCTACCAAATGGCAAAAGGTTGCAATGACACGAGCAATCCACTAATGTTGCCTTTGGCGCTTCGCCGAGGTAGGCACAAACCCCTCACAAACACCGGAGGTGGCCAAGAACAAACACCAACTCTTGCCAACGCCTCCAAGCTGCTCCAAGCCGTCTAGGTGGCGGCAACCACCAAGAGAAACAAGAATCCCGCAGCAAATCAACCACCAAGTGCCAACTAGATGCAATCTCACAATGCAAATGCACTTGGATCACTCAATCTCACTTCGAATATGCAAAGAAGCAAGAGAGATGAGTGGGAGGGGAGTTGCTTAGCTCAAAGTGCTCACAAGTATGTCAAATGTCCAAGAGTTAGAGCCTTGAGCCGGCCAACGAATATATATAGACGTACCCCTTCGAATATAGCCGTTAGGAACGAGATCCAGCTGAACTCGCGTTGACCGGACGCGCCGGTCGTAACGACCGGACGCTCCGGTCGCGTAACGGCTAGATTTCCAAACGCCGACCGGACGCGCCGGTCGCAACGACCGGACGCGCTGGTCACGACCGGACGCGCCGGTCCCGTGACTGACCGGACGCGCCGGTCAACACCGAGTCGCGCAAAACGAACCAGCGACCGGACGCGCTGAAGAACTGACCGGACGCCACAGTGACCGCGTCCGGTCGGAGTCCAGTAAGCTCCCTGGACGACCGGACGCGTCCGGTCGCCTGTGACCGGACGTGCCTCGCGTCCGATCGAACAACTGAAAATCGCGCAGTCACTGGACGCTGACCGGACGCGTCCGGTCAAACAGTGACCGCGTCCGGTGCAGCGTCCGGTGCAGCGTCCGGTCACCACTGTGACCTCCGTTCACTTCCGTTTCTTTTCCGTTTGATTTCCGACTTCCGGCGTAGTAGAAAATAGGCATTTCATTTCCCCGAAATCGCCTGAATCACGCGCTCGCACGCTCGGCGGGAGGGAGAGAGGACCCCAAACCCTCTCTACCGCTTAAACTCCAACGCCATCGCAAATGTGCTAACACCACCAAGTGATCATCACCATGTGCATGTGTGTTAGCATTTTCACAATTATTTTTCGAGGCGTTATTAGTTCTATCCAAATGCATATGACATGAAATGCACACCTAGAGGCACTTAGGAGTTCAATAGCCGCGTCATTCCCCTCTTTATAGTACGGCTATCTATCCTATAATGTAACCACACCCACTAGGTGTCTTGGTTACTAAAACACAACCCTTAAGCATATACCTTTGCCTTGATCACGTAGGGTTGCATCCAAATCCAAGTGTGGCCATCATGATCACCATGTCCATCTTGCCACCAACCTTGGAATGTACTAATCCTCATATGCTACATACAACTTAGGCATAGGATTAGTACTTAGGCATTGTCACTAATTACCAACACCAAACATAGGACTTTCACAAAGGGATTATCAAACTCATGAAGCGCAAAATTAAAGAAAATCCTAAGCGGTGGCATATAGTATTAAATGAAGCCTTGTGGTCATATCGGATGGCATGTCATGGTGCAATCAAAATAACGCCTTATCAGTTAGTATACGGACATGACGCAGTGTTGCCTTGGGAAATTAGAACTGGCTCTAGACGGATATGTTCTCAAGATCAACTAACAGCCGATGACTATGATACTCTTATGAAAGATGAGTTAGAGGATGTGGCAGGTCATCGGTTAAGGGCTTTAGTTAGCATCGAAGAAAACAAGAAAAGAGTAGCCAGATGGTATGACAAGAAGATAAAGGTAAAGGAGTTTGCCGATGGAGAACTAGTTTGGAAGGTGATTCTACCGATTGGGACTAAAGGTTAAAAGTTTGGCAAGTGGTCTCCTAATTGGGAGGGTCCATATCAGATAAACCAATCTGTTTCTGGCAACGCATATATTCTAGAAACCCTCGAAGGGGTTGTGTTTCCCAGAGCATTAAACGGAAAATATTAAAAGAAATATTACCCTAGTATCTGGATGGATGCATAAAAGTATAAGTGCCGATAACATTCCTATCGGCTAGAATCATACAAGGATACCAGTGTTTCATAAAGTGCCGATGCAATAGACAAGATTTACAAATTTAATAAAGATTGGATAGCCGATATCGCACGCAGGCGAATCTGATCGGCTTCCTTTATCTCTTTAATGTCTTCATCGGCAGCACCCTCCACAGGCTTGAGTTTTTTCTTCATCGCCAGGGCTTTACGAGCTTGGATGTCTCTTTCTTACTAAGGGCCTTGATGGCATCGGGTAGCTGGTTTTCTTCTTGTCTGGCATGAGTTAGGGCTGCCTCGACTTCTTTCAATTCAGCCAGTAGAGCCATCCTCTTTGCCGATAAATCCAAGATTTTCTGCTTAAGTTCGGCACCCGAAGTCTGCAAGTTGCCAATGCTCTTGTGCTTCTCATCGGCAATCTGTTTTAGTTGTAGCATCTCTTCTTTGAGTTGAGCCTGAGCTGCTCTATCGGCAATACATTGAGCAGCCCTTTGATATTGCAGTTGTCGGCTTTCTAAGTGGGTTGCTGGGAAGAGTGCTTCTTCAACATCGGCAGGGACCTGGCCACTGATTGTTTTGAAGATTGCTTTTGCGGGGTCCGAGTCATCTACCAGCTAGGTGGTATCTTGCTGCAGCAAGTTCAGGAGAGCCTCCAACTTGGACTTGATTTCTGTCGATATTGTTCCCAGTGCAAGAGAAGAGCTTGCTTCCTCCCCGTCATCATCAGAAACGTCAATGGCAAAGGAAAATAGACTGTTTAGAGAGTCTTGTTCCTAAAAAGAAGAAAAGAGGTCAGTTAAGGATAGGTATGAATATTATAAATCGGCTAGGTCAATCGACTTACCTGTTTCAAGGCAATTTCCTGTACTTGACTGGAGGAAGCGGCCTGGAGTGTACCGTGTGGAGGATCGGCTGAGCTTGCCGATGGGATATTCTCTGTGGTTTCATCGGTAGTTGGCCCTTGGGACACGGTGGCCGATGGTGTGCCCTGTGCGGGAGGATTGACTGCTTGCTCAGTTGTATCGGCCGATTCTGGCTGGTTGGGAGGCGCTGTATCAGCTGTTGGGATCGACACGGACTTCTGCTGTTTTGGCTGTGCCTCAGCATCTGTTAAAGCTTTGCGCTTTGCTTGGGCCTCAGCAACGGTTGGCTAGGGGGCATCGGCACTTGCTGGTTATGAAAGTTGGACATCTGGTACACTTGCCAATGTACCCATTTGTTGCTGCAAAATGGGTGTAAGATATGATATTTAACAGATTAAATGTAAAATTGAAGGAATACCTCTGAAGGTTTATCAGAGATGGTGGTGCTTGATGTCAGAGGAATTGCCGATGATGATCTAGCAGTGGTTCTTACACCCTAAAAATTAGTGTTAATACAGTTTGAGATCAGCATGAGTTGGAATAAACAGGGTTGTTACCTTGAATGCTTTGATCAGGGTCATAGCAGCGGCCAATGGAGTGGCTCTAGCTGTAGCCAGTTTGGACTTGGAGGTGATTGTCTTGGCACGAGTCCTCTGATGAGTCAAAGCAGCCAAGGTAGGGGCGTTGTAGCCGATCGGTGATATCGGGGAGACAGGCCAAAGATCGAAGGGTTTCCCACTTTTGCTTATAGATGGTGCCGGGTTGTTGACCTGTCACAAGAAAGTTAGTTGCTGATATATAAAAGAAAAGGCAGAAGGGTGTTAAAAGAAACTTACTGCGTCATCAGGAATGACATGCTCAGGGTCGATCATGTGCCGATATGTATGAGCGGATGTTGCAAATAGTTGTCTCCTCCATTCTTGCCACCATTGCTTATATGATTCGGTAATAAAAGATGTTGGCATCCAGGTGGATAGATCGACATCTGTAGCATCAACAGCAGGAGAAAGTCGCACTACCCTGCTCCAGTCTGTTCCACTATTGATTGTTTCTCTCGGTTTAATCACATCGGCAAAACAAAGTTTGATTGGCAGCTGCCCACAAGCCAATTGACGTGATACTGCCGATGGGTTGTATAACTCATAAGTGATGTTGGTGTTTTTCCCACTGCCAAAGGTGTTCACTGGGATTGCCCTGGGAGTAATGATGGCCATCATAAGTTCATCATCCTTATTTAGGGCATCATCGGCAAAGTTGAAAAGGAGAGGGAATCTGGTTTCTTTATCGATGTAGGGCACCCAGGCCCGATGATCACGAGAAAGACCGTTGTAGAAGCTTTGGAAGAATCTGTCGATCTGGTCTTCATTGGCCTCTGTTCCAGGAAGGACAATTATGGCTTCACCAAAATTGAGAGGTGGGCGTGTTGCCGATTCTTCATCTCCAAGTACGTGGTCTTCGGCGATTTCTCACGGGAATTGTTGGGCAAAGAAGTCCCATTGCAAGCGTTTGTGCATGTGGGCATTCAGCCACATGTTAATAAACCACCACGGGCCTCCTAAGTTGCCGATGGGTTCACCAAGCAGAAGTTTCTGAGACGCTTGGTGTAAAAGATGATAAGTAGAGCTCAGAAGATATCGGCCAAGAGGGAACCTTACACCGTTGGCCAAGAGTTCAGCTGCGGGGAGGAAAGCGTTGGTTGGTCCTACCGATCGACCGTAGAAAATAAATTTTTCTAACCATATATTCAAAAATATGGCATGTTCCCTCTGACCAACTGTCCCGGTCCTTCGGTATTCTTGAATATATCCTGTCCAACCGCCGATGTTGCGGGTATTCACTCTATACTCAGATTTCCTGCCATAGATGGAGGCTTCATCGGCAGTTGAAATATCCAGGCCAGTGAGCATGTATACATCGGCAAGTGTGGGAGTAGCTGGGCCATGTCCAAACATAAAAGTGTTTGTTGTGTCTGACCAGAAGTAAGCAGCAGCAATCATCATCGACTCATTCTTCTGCATATCGGCAATGGATAGCTTAATGCATTGATCTAGCTTCTGTTCTGCCCAGTACACTTGCATCGACCCGTTTACCCTCAAGTATCAATCCTTCCACCCTTTGGTGGTTTTGGGCCAGGATCGGAATGTATCTTTCTATAAATTCAGAGAGAAATTTTGGGCTGTAAAAGGGATTCTGTTAACCTCTGCATCGATCAAATCAGTTGGATCTGGGTTGCCCATTGGACCTAGACATTGGAAGTGTGGCTGATCGGTTAGAATAACTAACTTGTTGCATAGTTCCAAAGGTTGGAGGATCGAAAAAATAGAGAAAAAGAGGAAAAATTACCAACTATATGAACTTGCAAGGGCAAAAGGAATCGAGGTAAAAAGTAACGGAAGTGAAACGAACCGCAGGGACATCGAAGTTGATTGCCATTGTCTTGAGGAAAATGGGGGCACAAGCTGGAGACTCGAGGTTGACGCTGGAGAAAGTTCTTGTTGGTTGAGGTCGCGTGGTTGTTCGTCAGAGTCGCCGCCGGAAAGAGAGAATGCCAAAGGTTGGAGTCTAAGGGTAGAAGACGAGCGTTCTGGAGAAATCTATTTATAGGCTGATTAGAGTGGGGGTATTCTGGACTTATCTCTCTGCCGCGCGCGTGTGGGTCGAGGTGGTTCAGATGGATATGGTAACTGTTCACACGATAATCAAGGGATTGTATAGATGGTTTGATGGCAAGTAATCATGACTTGAAAGAGATCTCGGTATATGATATTTTAATTCTGAAAATGGCGGCGTCATTGTGTTAGGTTCTTGCCGATGGATTATTATTTTGATATCTTAACCATAATCGAAGCAAGAGTGGTTGAAAGATCATGCGATATTTACTGAAGTGCGTGAATCAGGACTAGATTTGATTGGATTTGGTAACAAATCATGTTATACCCGGAGGATGAGTTAAGATAATTGGGTGAAGGCAATCGTTGTCTGGAGTAAATTTCGGAGCATCAATGGTTTTATACTCCAAAATTGGGGGCATGTGTTGACACCATTTTTGGCACGTGTCAAAATGATCAGAGTGGGCTAATCGGCAGGAGGAAAGTTGCTGTATACGCTGACAACCGATGAAAATTAGCTTGTGAGGATTGTTGCCGATGAATGGTGGTGACCGATGGAAAGGTTGATTTAGACTCAGAGGCGTTGCCGATAAGATTGGAGATGTTATTGCCGATGCCGATGAAGGAAGATTTGAAGACTACTGCCGATGAAACGAGAAGTGTGCCGATGGAAAGGAGGTCGATAAGAATTCCATCGTAATTGAGGCGGACAGGGAAATAGATTGGTGTTGATTTCCTTTTCTATATTTGTTAGAGTATGATTCATGTAAGAGTCACGTTATTCCTTAGGTATGGACTCGGTGTCCTAGTCATGTTTGGTTGTGTTTCCTTAGATTAGGGTATAAATATAGACTGAGGGACAATGTAATAGATAAGATCAATCAATATCAAACCAATTTTACTCCTATTTGCATCTACTTACTTTTCGGCGACTTCGTCAATTTGCATATTTTTTCTTTTTACGAGTTCTCATCGATTCGACGAGCTGCATCGCTTTAGTGCGACCTTCAGTGATCCTCGAGTTCCGTGTGAGTACCTCTTGGCCATGACTTCCGGGCGTATCGCTGTTGTCAGGACCAAAGTGCTCGTATTTTCATCCTTGTCGATTAACAGGTCAAATCGACTGGCACGCTTTGGATATCGATTTGGGTATTAGCCCTTTGTGTTTGCAGATCCACTTTTGCATCAACAGTGCTCAAGAAGAGGAGAGGATAAAGTCCTCACAGGGTGAATTCGCTCATTTTGTGAAGGATAATAAAAGAAAGAACTTTAATGGCAAGAATTCTAAACCACAAGGGAAACCCAAGTGGGATAAGGTCTCTTCCTCAAATTCACAGGGAAAGAAACCACATGACTCTGAAAAACAGCAGAACAACTCCTATGGTGGAGCTGAAAAAGGTCAATGCAAGCACTGCTTCAAGAAGGGACACTATAAGAGGGACTGTCCAGACTTCCTGAAATCTCTACTAAAGAGAGGTGATGAATTTATTACATTTGTAGATGAATCCCTTTATTTAAGTTATGCTAAATCCACTTGGTGGGTTGATTCAGGAGCAACTACTCATGTTGCAAATTCTTTACAGGGGTTAAGTGGGACGAGAACCTTGCAAAGAGGAGAAAGAACGATTAAAGTTGCAAATGGAGTACAAGCCAATGTTGAAGCCATTGGAGATTTATCTTTAGAATTGAATAATGGCTTTGTACTTAGACTTAAAGAAGTACTTTATGTTCCCTCTTTGCGTAGAAATTTGATAAGTGTTTCAAAACTTGATGATGATGGAATTGATTGCCATTTTGGTAATGGCAAATGTAAGATACTTGTTAATAATGAATGTGTTGGTCTTGCCTTCCGACAAGACAAACTTTATTTATTATCTCTTGATGAAAATGCGAACAATGTATGCGATGAGAATATGAATGATTCCCCATCTGCGAATGTAACTAAGAAGCGAAAGCGAATTGATGATGCCTCTTCGAAATTATGGCACTGTCGCTTGGGCCATATTTCGAGGGGGAGAATAGAACGGCTGATTAAAGAATCAATTCTTCCGCACTTAGAATTTTTAGATTTAGAACAATGCGTTGATTGCATCAAAGGAAAGTATGTCAAGAAAATTAAGAAAAATACCAAATGAAGCGCAGGAACTTTAGAAATAATCCACACTGATATATGTGGTCCATTTCCTGTGAAAAGTGTGGATGGTTATGATTCATTTATAACATTCACAGACGACTACTCTCGTTATGGCTATATTTATCCAATTAAAGAAAGATCGGAAGCATTGGATAAATTCAAAATATTTAAAGCTGAGGTTGAAAATTAGCACAATAAGAAAATAAAGATAGTACAATCAGACCGAGGTGGAGAGTACAATGGGCGACATACCCCATATGGCCAAATTCCTGGACCGTTTGCAAAGTTTCTACAAGAAAATGGCATAGTCGCTCAGTACTCCACACCGGGGGAGCCTCAGCAGAATGGAGTGGCTGAAAGACGTAACCGTACCTTAATGGATATGGTAAGAAGTATGATAAGTTACTCCAAATTACCGATTAGTTTATGGATGGAGGCACTGAAAACCGCCATTCACATACTTAATCGAGTACCAAGCAAATCGGTGCCTAAAACACCGTATGAATTATGGACAGGAAGGGAACCCTCACTTAACCATTTGCGTGTGTGGGGCTGTCTGGCTGAGGCAAAAGTGTTTAACCCAAACATAGGAAAGTTAGACTCCAAGATAGTCAGCTATCATTTTATTGGCTATCCAGAAAGATCGAAAGGATATCGCTTCTATTGTCCTGACAGACATACGAAGATTGTAGAGACAAGACATGCTATGTTCTTGGAGGATAACATGATCAGGGAGAGCATGGTAGCACAAGAAATAAGCCTACAGGAGAAGCGGGTATAAGTACCCACTCCGATGGTTGAAGAACCATTCTTTACACTACCTGTTGCTGTTGCGCCGACAGTGCAGGACACTATAGTGCCAACACCTGTTGCAAGTTCTCCTATGGCGACAATGAATGAACATGAGGAACCTATCCTTGAGGAACCTATAGAACCAAATGTCGCACATGAGGAAGAACAGCAACAACCCAATGTGGAACAAGTGCCAGAGGCCCCTAGAAGGTCTCAAAGAACAAGAAGGTCAGTTATTTCTAATGACTATGAAGTTTATGAAATAGAAGAATTTCAGATGGGGGATGATCCCACCTCATTTGAAGAAGCCATGAGAAGCGACCACTCATCAAAGTGGCTTAAGGCCATGGAAGATGAAATGAAATCAATGAGTACCAACAAAGTTTGGGACTTGGAAATTATTCCTAAGGGAGCCAAAACAGTAGGTTATAAATGGATCTACAAAACAAAATGTGACTCCCAAGGGAATGTAGAAAGATTTAAAGCACGACTTGTGGCGAAAGACTTTACGCAAAGAGAAGGGATTGATTACAATGAGACGTTTTCTCTAGTCTCATGTAAAGATTCCTTCAGAATTATAATGGCACTTGTAGCCCACTATGATTTGGAGTTACATCAAATGGATGTAAGGACGGCGTTCCTTAACGGGGATTTGGAAGAAAATGTTTATATGGCACAACCGAAAGGTTTTGTTGTAAAAGGAAAAGAACATATGGGATGCCGCCTAAATAAATCAATCTACGGATTGAAGCAAGCCTCAAGACAGTGGTATTTGAAATTTGAAATAACGATAAAATGTTTTGGGTTTAAGGAAAATGTTGAGGACAATTGCATTTACGCAAAATTCAAGAATGGAAAGTATATATTCCTGATTTTGTATGTGGATGATATCCTGCTTGCTAGTAGTGATGTCAATCTACTAATGGAAACGAAGAAATTCTTGTCCTCAAACTTTGATATGAAAGATCTCGGTGAGGCCTCGTTCGTTTTGGGAATAGAGATTCACCGAGACAGAAGAAAGGGGTTCTAGGATTATCGCAAAAGGCATACATAGAAAAGGTTCTGAAGAAATTTAGTATGCATGAGTGCAGTCCTTCACCTACTCCTATTGTCAAGGGCGATAGATTTGGGGAACATCAATGTCCCAAGAACGAATATGAGATTAATCGAATGAAAGCGGTACCGTATGCTTCAGCAGTTGGAAGTTTACAATATGCTCAAGTGTGTACACACCCTGACTTAGCTTTTGTTACCGGGTTACTTGGCAGATATCTAAAGAATCCAGGAATAGAACATTGGAAATTAGTGAAGAAAGTCCTGCGTTATTTGCAGGGTACGAAAGGCCTCATGCTAATGTATAGAAGATCTGATTCCCTGTAGATAGAGGGGTATTCAGATTCCGATTATGCGGGAGAAGAAAGAAAATCCACGTTAGGATATATATTTACTGTCGCAGGAGGGGCTGTATCGTGGAAAAGCTCCAAACAAACTGTAACTACATCCTCGACGATGTATGCCGAGTTTGTAGCATGCTATGAGGCAACGGGGCAGGTGAATTGGCTAAAGAAATTCATACCCGGATTGAAAGTGATTGATAATATAAATGAACCGATGAGGTTGTATTGTGATAACAACCCAGCGGTACAATATGCTTACAACAATAGGTCAAGTGGTGCTGCAAAATACATTGACATAAAATACTATATTGTGAAAGATAAAGTTCGGGATCATATAATAAATCTTGAGCATATAAGTACAGAGAAAATGCTCACGGATCCGCTCACAATGGGCTTACCACCCAACGTGTTCAGAGAACACGTAGCTGGCATGGGTTTAAGGGAAAGCGTATGATTCCCGAACGTATGAAGGGCCCAGAAGAAAGTTTCATTCCAAAACGGAGAAATGTGTTGTGGCTGTTAGTCTAACGGCACTAATTGCTGTGACGATGAGACAGTTCAATGCACTAATTTGCAATGGAATAGGATAGAAGCAAGAAAAATATGAATCGAAAGTTTTAAGTATGAAATTAAAGAACGAAGAAAGTAATGAGAGATCAAGGGGGAGAATGTTAGGTTTGATCTCCCTCCATTAGGCCCAACGGCCTTTGGGCCTTGTTCTCGCACCCTGATCGGGGGCGCCCAACCCTATATGGTTGGTGGGCCCTCGTCGTACAGCGCTATAAAAGGAAGGTGGGGGCCGGGGCTCGAGGTACGAGGTCTACCGCGCCGCCAGTCACCCCACCGACATCCTAACCCTAACCCGATCAAAGAAAGGGGCGCTGCCAGCGATGGGAAGTTCCACCAACGCCAGCAACGCCACCCGACGCCACTGCACCAGCCATCTCCGTCTCCAGCGAGTCGATGGCGCCGGTGAACGACCCCAACACCGGAGCCTCCAGCGGATCGGCTACTCCCGCTCCCACGGATGGTCTGCGACTTCTCCCTCTCTTCCTTTACTATTTTCCAGTAGATCATGTAATAGGACCGGTATATTTATACTGTGAATCATTCACTTGTATCTACTATGATGAACCCGATCTAATGAACCTAAGAACAACGAAACTCAACACAGTGAAGCTTATTTTAGTTGCCAAGAGTTCACTCCAAAGGAGACAAGTTGATTCGAGGCAAGAAGCAAGTTGTAGCTTAGTCCAAGCGAGAAAGATCTCGAATGGATATTCAATTTGGTTGTTAAGGAACTCGATTGGGCACCAAGGAACTCGCAATCTGCACGGAGAAAGGGTTCCATTTGAGGGCTACGATTTGGGATAGCGTAGTGCTTTAGCCAATCGCTAGTTGTTAGGTCCAGGAGCAGAAGACATGAGAGAGACAACGAAGAGACGAGCGAACGAGATCTTGCTAGTTCTCTCCTCCCCTCCACGTCCAACGAAAACCTTGCCAACTAGGCAATCTTGCCAAACAAATCAAGCTTCCTCGATGCTACCTACCTCACTCAGAGAGGCGAGTTAAGCCGCTACCGAAGAAATCAAATAGCACATAAGTCAACCCTCCTTGAAAATTTATTTTTAAGGGAGAGGGCGCCTGAAAATAGATGCTAAGCAAATAAATTCAATTTTTTTAAAAATGAAATCAGATGAAGACAAACTATGTCAGAATTGTAGAGATTAACAAGATCAAAACCTTCGTAGTCGACTACTTCGACTACTTTTTATTCGTGGCCGTTTAAGGGCCTAAATATATGTTCTAACTTTTCAGAATTTGAAATTAATTGGAATTTTCAAATTTTGGCTGATCGCCCTAAACCAAAATTATAGTAATTGATGAGATATAAAACCTTGTAGTTTATTTTTTTTCTTTGAGATTATTTAGAGACCAAAATATTGAACACACGATTTATAAAAGTTAAGTTAATAGGATATCCTTCTATACTTGGTCACAACTCACGGGTAAGTATGTGGTGTGACGTGGTGGTAGAGAGACTCCTACGAGGCAAGAGATCACGGGTTCAATTATTTGAGAATGCAATGTGTGGAATTCGCTTAAAAAAATGAGATTTGCGACGCCCAACCGTGCAGTAGCTCGCTACTCAAGTAAAGTAAAATTGATATTTTGTCAGGGGCGGTTTGTGACATGGGCAGCAGCGGTCAGAGAAGTACTAGAGACGGTGTCCGGTCAATGATCATGCTAACCATCTGGAAAATTTGGAAAGAAAAAAACAACCGTGTTTTCAACAAGATCACCAGAACTCCTGAACAAGTCTTCAGTGCAGTTCAGGATGAGGCTAAGGTGTGGATACGTGCTGGGAACAGAGGTCTGGAAATGGTGCTGCCGTTGACGGTGCTGCATCCAGGAGGGACGCCAATTAGGCATACGGTTTAGATGATTAGTTTTCTTAGGAATAGCTGTTACAAGTGTTATGTTATGTAATTTAGCTTATGAACCGTAGGAGTGGTGTGATCTTCACTATATTGTGAAACCATGCAAAAATGGGTGCTCCTTGCGCCCTGGAACTGTACTTGCACTGCTCTTCTCTTATCAATGAAAGCCAGTAACGGATCTTTCGGAAAAAAAGATATTTTGTCAAGGGCAATTTTGTAATCATCCTTGTAAATCCTAATTCTTACAATCGCGTAGCAATGATTTTCAAACACTGTCCTCAAAATTGATCGCACGCAAAAGAATATTTGTGTCGTAGTATTTGTCCATTCATGTTCTAAGTCTTAACACTCTCCATAGCGAAGACACAATGTGCCAAGTCACGGTGATACATACTCTACGAATCCACAAATAAGTATCGTTTTAGAATGCATCTAGTCAACCATATTCCGAACATCGTTTGCAAATTACTTCCTCCCTCTCTGAAACAATCAATTTCTAGAGTTGTCCTAAGTCAAATATTTTAAACTTTGACCGAATTTCTAGAAAAAATACTAAGACTTATAGTATCAAATTAGTATCATTAGATTTATCATAAAATATATTTTCATAAAATGCTCATTTTATGTCATAAATGTTGTTACTCTTTTCTATAAAGTTAGTCAAACTTAAAAAAGTTTGACTGGCACGGATTCTAGGAATTGATTCTTTCAGAGACGGAGGGAGTACTTCCTATGCGAGTTTAGATATTTGAAAATGATACGAGTTCATTAATCTCGTTGTAGTTTTGTGGTAACAATATACTTTTACCATGATTTGTAAATATGTTACATGAAATTAGCTGTTAAAAATTTGTGTTTCAGGGACCATGAGATGTTGAGACATGCTCTCAATGTGCCAAGGAACTAATAACAGTTTCCTCAACGAGCATTGCCATGGAAATACCCAATCAAATGCAAGTATGAACACGGGTAAATACTGTTTTTTCTTTTTTACGAACGCAAAGGAAGCGCCATAGAAAAAAAAGATGGCCGGCCGTGCGGTAGGCGAGCCGCACGGCCGCCTTCTTTCTCGCGCCACTGGCTCTCTCTCTCTCCGACACCCCTCCTCCTCTCCGGCTCCCGTCGCCCCTCCCCTCCGGTGCCCCTCCTCCTCTCCGGCGTCCCTCCTCCTCTCCGGCGCCCCTCGCCCCCGCCACGGCGCGCTAGGGTTTCACCGGAGTTCCGCGGCCGCAACACACATGAATAGCACAGATATACTATATAGCTAGCATATATATCAACCCAACAAATAAATAAAATATTTTTCTATATTTTAGGTGCCTGATTTTTTATTGTTCAGACAACATGTATTTTTGAAATTATTTGACTATAGAAAAAAATAAATTATCTTTTGTCAATTGTTTGTTCTTTTAATTATACTAGGAGGTTGTTTAAAATTATTATTTAAAAATTCAGGCATTTGAAATACAGCAACTCCCTAGATAATGCTTAAAAGATGCATTCAGATCCATGGTGGCATGCATACGCTGTCCGAAAGTAGTATCACCTACTCCTAAGTCCTAATAATTACCCAGAATAGTTGCAACTATTTAAAAAAAAAACATCAAATATGCACGATGACCTCTGGAGGCTGCAGTTCGATTTGGTGCTATCAGTAATATCAGAAGATAGTAATTCCAACATGAACAGGCCATCGACGAGCTTGTACTAGCTAGCTAGCTGCTCTGCTGCAGCCTGTGGAGCAGCACCGCGCGGAGGCAGCCCTCATCCCGCAGCTCAGCTGGCACGTCGACGACGGCGTCTTGCCTGCACGGTGACCCCGCCCACGCGGCACAAGCAGGCGTGCTGCACCAGCAGGTCCAGCCCGCGGAGCACGTCCATGAGGCGCGCGGGGGCATGGCGCGCTGCCCTCGTCAGGCGCAGCGCCGCCACCTCCTGCCCTGCGGCCGACGAGCCGGGCGACGACGCCGCGGCAGCGTGGTCGTCCACCACGAAGGGGTTCGCCCTCCGCATCGCGGCCCGCGTGGCCTCCTGTCAGCAGCCTCCCCAGTCCGGTGCAGACTACCAATCAAGATGGAGGGAAGGAGCCGCCTAGAGATCGGCCCACAAGTCGGCGGCCCAAGAAGCTGAACACTCGCTACTATGGAGAGCGGTGGGCCTAAAGGCCGCGCCTGCGTGCGTGAAGGGGGGCATCGCCCTTGTACGTTTAAGAGAGCCAAGAGCCAGAGAAGGGAGATACGATTTGACATAACAGAAACTCTGTTCCTAAACTATAGCACTCGTCCGCCATACCTGCTGTTCTTCTTCCTCGTGAGCTTTCTTCTTCTCCAATCCTACCTCCCATCTCCTACCCCCAACTCCTTCCCTTACAAGTGGTATCAGAGACACCGTTCATTGGCCGATCCTTCGTCAGATTCGCTGAATCCCATCGGTTGCTTGAAACCCACCGGATCTGGTTGGTCTAACCTCGATCCAAGTTTGTGAGCTGCAACTTGTGTTGAGGATTCCGTAATTCCAATCCAGGGTTCGCAATTTGTGGTGCGTTCTGTCGATCTGGATCCCGCCTCCGTCGCCGACCACGAGCACTTCACCCGCTTGCAACGCCGCCACAGAGCCATGAGTCCGGAGACGAAGCAGCTGCTCGAGGAGCTCGACAAGCGTTTCGCTGCCCAGGACAAGCGGTTCGATGGTCTTGAGCGCAAGCTCGTCGCCACCGCAACCTCTTCGACCACCCGCCTCGACGCGTTCGAGTCCGCCACCAGGGTGTTCGACGAATGGCGCCCCGGCATGGAGGGCATGGTGGATGACCTGCGGATTGAGGTGAACAAGCTCGCGACCCTGAAGCTCGAAGTGGGGAAGATTTCCAAGTACTGGGAGCATTCGATGGTGGATGCTTCGTCGGCGACCCCGGGCGTGTTCGCGCCTAAGCCGCCTCCCAAGTATGCATCGGCGCCCGCGTCTCCAAGCGCCGTCATCCACGACACCAAGCTGGTCATCTCCCCCACCTTCAAATCCACTGTTCACGACAAATTGAAGTCCGCCGTCCATGGCGACTTCCAGGTTGCCGAGCGCGCCTCTGCTGGAGTCACAACCGAACCGCCCCATGGGCACCGCATCGACAACCGGACCCGGGAGGGTGATTTCGGAGTGGTTACCACTCTGATTCCACCCCCCAGCAAGGGTACGTTGCCTTGCCGTCCTCCTTCCCCTCTTTCGCTACCGTGTTGTTCACCGCGTCCACCTCCACCACACCCACCACAGCCAGACCCGGGCAGTCGTTGGGAATCGAGTCATCAGGGTGGTTCTAGGGGAGGCCATACCGGCAAGCTGCCTAAGTTCGATTTTCCCAGAGGGAGACCACCCAAAGCTCTGGACCAAAGAAGTTGTTCATTATTTTGAGTTGTATCACGTTGAGTCAGCTGTTTGGGTTCAGGTTGCCACTATGCACTTCCACGGCACTGCCAAACGTTGGTGGTCGTCTGTGGAAGATCAGCTCGAATCAATCACTTGGTCTGACTTTTGTTCCCAGATGCTTACACGCTTTGCCCGAGACGAGCATGAACTCCTTCGCCGTCTCTTCCAAATTCGCCAATCTGGGTCCATGTCCGAATACATTGATCAGTTTGTTGCTCTTGTTGATGACCTCAAAGCCTATAACAAACACCCTGACCCACTCTACTATACCCAACGTTTCATAGATGGCTTGCGTGATGATATTAAGGCTGTAATTCTTGTTCAGCGTCCTTCCACACTCGATACTGCTTGTGCTCTTGCTCAGTTGCAGGAGGAAGCGATGGCGGCTACGAAACGGCCATATCGGCGCATGGATGCGTTCCCGGCCAACAAGCCGGTGTGGACGGCCGCACTGCCGTTGCCTCCACCTCCACCGAAGCTGGCTATTGCTGACGCGCCTCGCCCCAACGACACACCAGCAGCGTCGGCTGAAGAAAAGTTCAGAGCCCTTCGTGCTTCTCGTCGGGCATGGGGACTCTGCATCAGGTGCGGAGCCAAATGGAGTCGTGAACACAAGTGCTCGGAGGTGGTGCAGTTACATCTTGTGCAAGAATTGCTTGATATGTTTCCTGAGTCTGATGACAATGATGCTTCGGGTCCGAGCTCGCCAACAGCCTCTCAGATAATGATGCATCTGTCTGTGGCCGCGGTGTCTAGTAATACGACCCCCAAGACCCTATGCTTGTCTAGTGAGATTCAAGGGAATTCTATTTTAATTCTAGTTGACTCTGGCAGTTCACATACTTTTCTTAGCAAGCAGTTAGCTACATCTTTGTCTGATATCTAGCTTCTTAGTCTAGCTATTCAAGTGCAAGTGGCCAATGGAGCTGTTCTTTATTGTTCTTCTCATATTCCTAATGCCTCTTGGTCAGTTCAAGGTCACACCTTCACAACTGATCTCAAGCTATTGGAACTGTCACCATACGATATGATTCTCGGGCTGGACTGGTTATCTAGTTTTAGTCCCATGCAAGTTCATTGGGCTCAGAAGTGGTTGGCTATTCCATATGAGGGGGCTACTGCGGTCCTGCTGGGCAATGCTCCGGACCTTCCAGTGGGTGCTGTTGTGCAGTTGTGCCTAGTTCAGGAGTCTGATATGTCACCTCCTGATAGCTCGGTGCCCCAAGCTGTGCAAGCATTGGTTGCTGAATTTGCTTCATTATTTGAACCAATCACTGGGCTACCTCCTAACCGTGCTTGTGATCACTCTATACCACTGATCCCGGGTGCTCAGCCGGTTTTTGTCCGTCCGTATCGCTATGCCCTGGTGTTGAAGTCCGAAATTGAAAAACAAGTTCGGATATGCTACAGCAGGGGATTATTCAGAAAAGTAACAGTGCTTTTGCTTCGCCTGTGCTGTTGGTGAAAAAGAAAGATCACAGCTGGCGATTTTGTGTTGATTATCGCCAACTCAATGCAATCACGGCCAAAGGGAAGTATCATGTGCCCATAATTGAAGAATTACTCGATGAGCTCTCTGGTACAGCCTTCTTCACTACTTTAGATCTGCAAGCTGGTTTTCATCAGATCAGGATGAAGGATGGGGAGGAATTCAAAACTGCGTTCTAGACGCATTTTGGGCAGTTTGAGTTACGTGTCATGTCATTTGGATTAACAGGAGCTCCAGGTACCTTTCAGTACACCATGAACACTACATTGAGCCCGTGCCTTCGTAAGTTTGTATTGATCTTCTTCGATGATATATTGATCTACAGTCGTACTCTGGAAGACCATTTACAACACCTACGCTGTGTCTTTGAGTTACTCTCCCAAGGCCAATGGAAGCTCAAGATGTCAAGTGCTCGTTTGCCCAGACGAAGATCGCTTACCTCAGACACATTATTAGTGCTGCTGGTGTGGAAACAGATCCTGCTAAGCTTGCATCTATTGCTCAGTGGCCCACACCTACTTCTGTTAAAGAGCTTTGATCCTTCTTGGGGCTTGCGGGCTACTACCGCCAGTTTGTTCATCATTTTGGGCTCATCTCGAAACCCCTGACCACATTGTTAAAGAAGCATTCTTTGTTTATCTAGACGCCGGAACACTCTGCTGCATTTCAGGCCCTGAAATCGGCATTATGTCAGTCTCCAGTTCTAGCTCTTCCGAACTTCGCCAAGCCGTTCACTATTGAAACTGACGCCTCTGATTCCGGGATTGGTGTGGTGCTTATGCAGGATGGTCATCCCTTGGCCTATTTCAGTAAAGCTCTCGGTCCTAAATCTAAGGGTCTGTCCACCTACGAGAAGGAGTACATGACCATACTCATGGCTGTCCAGAATTGGCGTTCCTACTTACAATTCCAAGAGTTCGTCATATTAACTGATCAGAAGAGTTTGACCCAGCTGTCTGATCAACGCCTTCACACGCACCGGCAGCAACGAGTTTTCTCTAAATTGCTTGGCTTACAATACCGCATCGTGTACCGTCCTGGAGCGGACAACCGAGCAGCGGATGCCTTGTCCTGCTTTCCTTCCACTTTAGCAACCTGTGCAGCGGTTACATCCTTGGTGCCTACTTGGGTTCAGTCAGTGCTGGCCAGTTACAGCAATGATGATTTTGCCAAAGAATTATTGACCAAGCTGGCACTCAACTCTGATGCTGTGCCCAATTACTCACTCCAGTCTGGCCTCCTGCGCTACCGCTCACGTATTTGGATTGGCAACAACACCGCTCTACAGCAGTGTCTCATTTCTGAGTTTCATTGCAGCTCTTGGGGTGGTCATTCTGGCGTACCGGTTACATACATGCCCTACCGGAATCCGCTTCTTTGCCGAGTGCCGGAGGCTTTACCGAGTGTCAAAAAAAAAACACTCGGTAAAGGCTTCTTTGCCGAGTGCCAAAGTAAAACACTCGGCAAAGCAATTTTTCAAACCACGTTTTGGTGCCCTAAACGAATTCAAATAAAAAAGTTTTCAACTACAAAGTTTCATAACTTCTCATGATCTACAAACTTTATATTGGTCATTTCTTCATTCGATAAAGTAATAATTACGTTGTTCACAAAATCTATATCATGTAGTTTCATGAAACTATAAGAGAGATATATAAGATTTGTGAACAATGTTAGCACCATAATTTCGGATGGAAAAACTTACTAAATGAAGTTTGTAGATCTCGAAAGGTTATGAAACATTGTAGTTGACCACTTTTTAATTTGAATTTATCTTGTCATGCAAAACCACGTTTGAAATTCAAAATTTTAAAATTCAAATTTTTCAAAAGACCTCAGATGGAAAAACTTCCTAAATGAAGTTTGTAGATCTCGAAAAGTTATGAAACATTGTAGTTGACCACTTTTTCATTTGAATTCATCTTGTCATGCAAAACTACGTTTGAAATTCAAAATTTTAAAATTCGAATTTTTCAAAAGACCTCGGATAGAAAAACTTTCTAAATGAAGTTTGTAGATCTCGAAAAGTTATGAAACATTGTAGTTGACCACTTTTTCATTTGAATTCATCTTGTCATGCAAAACTACGTTTGAAATTCAAAATTTTAAAATTCGATTTTTTCAAAAGACCTCGGATGGAAAAACTTTCTATATGAAAAATGTAGAGCTCGAAAAGTTATGAAACTTTGTAGTTGACAACCTTTTGATTTGAATTCGTTTAGGGCCTCAAACAATCAATTTTCACTTGGTTTAGTATAATATTTGAGTAACCGAAACGACATATAGACGCATGTGAGTGTGTAGTGCAGGTGGCAGAGAAGGTATCGCGTGAGTGAGAGGTCACGAGTTCGAATCCCGCCGACCGCGTAGCCGTGAATTTTGCGTGAAAAATGCCGCGACTTGCGACTTCGATGGAGACGGGCGGACGCTGGCCAGTGGGCCCCTCCCCCGATTAAAAAAATTCAGGTTTTTTTTCGCTTTTTTTTATTTCGCGCTTTGCCGAGTGTCGGCAAAGGCTTTGCCGAGCGCCCGATAAACGGATCTCGGCAAAGAAGGCTTTGCCGATCGGATTTTCGCCGAAGGCGCTTTGCCGAGAGCTGCGCTCGGCAAAGGCTTTGCCGAGGGCCTTAGAGGCTTTGCCGAGAGCCTGGGCCCTCGGCAAAGCCGCTGTGTCCAGTAGTGATGAGGCTGAAGCAGTGTTTTGCTTGGCGAGGCATGAAGACAACCGTCCGGGATTTTGTCTAGTTGTGCTCTATCTGTCAGCAGTCGAAGTACGATCGCTCGAGGTCACCAAGTATGCTTCAACCATTACCTGTTTCCGAGTCGGCCTGGCAAGTCATTTCCTTGGATTTCATTGAGGGTCTCCCTATGTCCAACTTCATGAACAGTATCTTGGTTGTTGTTGACCTGCTCACTAAGTACGGCCATTTTATCCCTCTTCGCCATCCTTTCACGGTTGCTGGTGTGGCTAAATCCTTCTTCCACACGGTTTATCGCCTCCATGGTCTACCCATTTCCATAGTTTCTGCTCGGGATCGTATATTTACCAACCATTTCTGGTCTGAACTATTCAAGCTGGCCGATGTTAAACTGTGTCGCAGTTCGGCTTATCACCCTCAGTCGGACGGTCAGACCGAGCGACTCAATCAATGTCTGGAGACTTACCTGCGATGCTATCTTCACGCCTGCCCGAGCAAATGGAGTCAATGGCTATCTTCAGCCAAATTCTGGTATAATACTTGTGCTCGCTCAGCTATTGACCGTTCCCCCTTTGAAGCCTTGTATGGATATCCCCCTCGTATGCTGGCAGTTGATCCTACTGCCACATCTCATCGAGAGGTCTCTGCCTGGACTTCAGACCGTCACTGGATGGATCAGGTGCTGCAGCAGCATTTCCAACGCGCCAAGCATCGTATGAAAAAGCAAGCCGACCAGCTGCAATCTGAGCGTAGTTTCGAGGTTGGCGATTTGGTCTTTTTGAAGTTGCAACCATATGTACAGACCTCACTGGCTCCTAGGTCGCACCAAAAGTTGGCTTTCCGGTTCTTTGTGCCCTTCCGCATTCTGGCTCGTATTGGAACCGTGGTGTACAAGCTCGAGCTACAAGCACATTCATCTATACATCCAGTGTTCCACGTTTCGCAACTTAAGAAGGCTGTGGGTGCTAATCACCAGGTAATTCCTACCCTTCCGACTGACTTTGCTTTGCATTTGGCTCCAGAGAAAATTCTTCAGATTCGTTCGGTGCTATGTGGTACTGCATCGATTCCTCAAGTGTTGGTCAAGTGGAACAATCTGCCAGCTGATCTTGCTACATGGGAAGATTATGAAGCAGTCCATCAGGAGTTCCCACGTGCCATTGCTTGGGCAAGCAGTGCCTCAAGGGGGGGAGTGGTAGGAGCCTCCCCAGTCCGGTACAGACTACCAATCAAGATGAAGGGAAGGAGCCGCCTGGAGATCGGCCCACAAGTCGGCAGCCCAAGAAGCTAAACACTTTCTACTATGGAGAGCAGTGGGCCTAAAGGCCGCGCCTGCGTGCGTAAAGGGAGCATCGCCCTTGTACGTTTAAGAGAGCCGAGAGCCAGAGAAGGGAGATACGATTTGTCATAACAGAAACTCTGTTCCTAAACTAAAGCACTCGTCCGTAGTACCTATTGTTCTTTTTCCTCGTGAGCTTTCTTCTTCTCCAATCCTACCTCCGATCTCCTATCCCCAACTCCTTCCCTTACACCTCCACCTAGAGCTGGTCCACGCGGGCGCGCAGCTCGGTGATGTAGGCCGTGGCGTCGGCGAGGAGGGACGCCTTGTCCATCCGGGTCACGGTAGGCACGGCAGTGGAGCTGTCCCGCCGGTGCCGCTCGGCTTCCACGTGGCTGACGGCAGGGCCGGTGCTGGGCCCAGCAGACTTCCGGCCCCGCCGCTTCGTCGTCGCCGCTGTAGCTGCTGATGGGTTCCTGGACAGGTCAGTGGAGCCCACGGGCCACGGCGGCGGCCCACGCGGCTCCATGTTCCTGGCGCTGGTCCTCTCTGTTGTCGTCATTGTCCATCAGCCATCGCTCCGGAACCTTTCTGTAGGGGAACTCGAGCACCAGGTCGACGCCGTCGGCCGCAGAGAAAGAGGATGGGGAGGGTGGCCTGCTGAAGGAGGTGGGTCGGGCATGCTCATCCATGGCAGACAACAGGAGAATGATACTGTGTACGTACGCTGTGTACTGTAGAGAATGGCGACACTCCCCTGAACAGTCATACTTATAAATCTATGGCTAAAAATGGCAGTTCTGGACTTCTGGTTAAGTCCTTTTAATTAATATGGCTAAAAATGGCTAGTAGCTTTGAAAGACATGCATAAATCTCAATGGTGGACTAACCAAGCCACGCGTACCTCAAATTAAAAAACTCAGTATATTAATTTCTGAAAATTTGTTTAATTTTTTTGAGCATTTTAGCGACCTCAAATTAAAAAACTCAAAACTGAAAGTTGCAGATCTCATCGAGAGCTACAACTTTTATATAGAAATCATCTCCATTTGACAGCATATAAAAAAGATATGATTTTTCCAAGACGACAAGCGCTTATACGCGATTAATATACTGCTGAAAATTTGTTTAATTTTTTAAGCATTTTAATGATCTCAAATTAAAAAACTCAAAACTAGAAAGTTGTAGATCTCGTCGAGAGCTACATTTTTTATATAAAATTATCTTCATCCAAGATCATATGAAAAAGATACAATTTTTGGAATATTTTAGGTACTGTAGCTACAGTACCTCCGAAATAGAAATATAATCGACTGACATGTGGGCCCCACATGTAGGACCGCGCCACCTCAGCATTGGGACCTAGATGACACCCGAAGCTAAGTTCAGGGACCCAGATGACACCCGAAGCCAAGTTCAGGGACCCAGAAATACATTGTTCAAAGTTCGGGGACCTAAGTGACACCCAAAGTCAAGTTCAGGAAACTAGATGACACCTGAAGGCAAGTTCAGGGACCTAGAAATACACTGTTCAAAGTTCGAGGACCTAAATAACATCAGCTGCCAAGTTCAGGGACCGCCGGTGAATTTTTCTGCTGTATCTCACCCTGCTGGGCTGGTTCGGCAGGTAGAAAAGCTGGCTGGTTTCGGCTGATTCAATAATATTCTGTGAGAGAGAATAAGCTGAAACAAGCTGAAACAAGCCGAAACCTGACCAGCAGAACAGGGCCGCTGTTGTATCTCCACGCACCACACAGCGGTCGCCGGCTGTCCTCACATGGAACATAAATATACTACTGACTTATCATCGAAGGAGCAGGGCGTTACCTCCTAGGGACTTGTTTAGATCGAAGAAGTTATAAAAATTTAGAACTGTAGTATTTCGTTTGTATTTGGTAATTAGTATCTAATTATGGACTAACTAGGCTTAAAAGATTCGTCTCGTGATTTATAACTAAACTGTGTAATTAGTTATTTTTTTATCTACATGTACTGCTTCATGCATGCATGCAAAGATTGATATGATGGAGAGAGTAAAAAAATTTTAACTTTTGGGGTAATCTAAACAAGGCCCAGGTCTCACAGTCATGCATTAGTTAGATTGTCGATATCTTGAGTTCTGGGCATTCGCGCCGTGCATCGTCAATTCGATCCGGCAGACCATCGCTGGCACGTCCTTCCACTGACAAGTGCCCAGCAACGGACAATGCCGACTGAGCCCTTGTTTAGGCCTTGTTTAGATGACATCAAAATTCCAAGTTTTTTCACTCTCTCTCCATCACATCAATTTTTAGCCGCTTGCATGGAGTATTAAATATAGATAAAAAAAATAACTAATTACACAGTTTAGTTGGAAATCACGAGATGAATCTTTTGAGCCTAGTTGATCCACGATTGGACAATATTTGTCAAATAAGACGAAAGTGGTACTATTCATCGGGCTGAAATTTTTTCAGCATCTAAACGAGGCCTTAGATTGGGAAAAAATTTCAACTCGATGAATAGTACCACTTTCGTCTTATTTGACAAATATTGTCCAATCATGGACCAACTAGGCTCAAAAGATTCATCTCGTGATTTACAACTAAACTGTGTAATTAGTTATTTTTTTTACCTACATTTAATACTCCATGCAAACGGTTAAAAATTGATGTGATGGAGAGAGAGTGAAAAAACTTGGAATTTTGACACCATCTAAACAAGGGCTGAGCATGGGCTATCACTGCCCTGATAGTACGATCAGGTCCAACCCTCCTCTGCATTCTTCAGTATGATAATATGCTATTTTAAGTTCGAGGCAGCTCTTTGTACTCCCTCCATCTCTTTGTATGCCAGACAATTGACCTCTGGTTCAACTTAGACATTTTTTTTTAGTTTAGGGCTCATCGTTGCAACAACGTCACAATTAGCCAGGTCTTATGTTCCATTGATTTTCTGTTGTGCAGAAGCGGCTCTTCAACATCAGCTACAACAGTTCGGCATTGCATAACTCTTGTGAAAAAGTTGTGCTGCAGATACGACAATTATTACTTTGCCATTACCATAAATTAGAATCACACATCTCAGTGGACTGCTAAAATAAATTTTGTAATGATATCTCACAAAGGTTTCAGTTACTGCTGCCAATTCATTGCATCAGGCAATGAAGATTCCTGAAGATTACCATACAATCTGGAGCCCAGTCTTCTGAGGTACCATTTTCTTAGGCTTCCTTTTGTCGTCCAGATACATTTTTCACAATTACTACCGCTTTGGTGCTTCCTTTAAGTATGCCTATAAGTGTTAGAATTTTACCATGGGAATTCTACTTACATTCAAGTTAGTCCTTTCAGTCTTGCATGCATGTTTCCATCTACTATTATTTAGTCTGACACCTAATATGATGGTCATGAATCTATAATACAACTTGCTTGCATCATCGTGCATTGCCATCAGCCATCAGGCTAAAATATGGGTGATATTACTGGGAGGAGGATGCACGTAATTTTTTTTTCATGACAATCCAGATCTCTGTTAATTTTAGTATTGGAGTCACCAGCCATTAACCATCGTGCTAAAATATGGTCAATCACTGTTTCATAGACTTAAACTAAAAACATTTTAGTTTCTTTGTTTCAGTTTGATATAGATGTGTTAAAAAATAGTTGTGTTAGTACTGATTTAAGCGTTTAATTTGGCAAAACAGCTGAGCGTATCTGCAGCCCACCTTTTTAAGGTGCCTACTACAACTCTATACAAGAATCCACCCACGACGGCGGCAATGACAACCATGCCACCGAAAAACTTTTCTTTAGTACTTCTGTGGTTCAGATAAATTACATAAACTTGCATTTTAGCCATATTGTGCCTATAAGGTAATAGTTTAAACTGTTTTGTTACGCAAATATAAAACATGCTAGGTAACCTTTCAAATTTAGTGGGATAGACCCAAGGTTATTAGGTATGAAATTTATTGAGCAGTAATAGGCCCTAAGTGCAATATACATTATTGTACATATGAGTTCATATTATTTGTGCCACTCTAACATCCCTATCTTTTAGGCAACATCAACAACTAAGTTCGTTGGAGCTGAAGCGTGACAAAGAGTAACTTAATAACAAGCAAGAGTACTCCCTAACACCCCTTTCTTCCATGGACCATTTGGATCATAACAGTGTAGTCCGCTCAAGGACTTAACAAACACCACAAGTGGAGGTAACCATTGATGCATACATATATAATATAATATGAACGCTTTGTAATGAACAAGACATTGCATTACTTCTTCATGTACATATTTTTGAAACAGGTGATCCAAGTGCATCTAATTCTTCATGTACTATTGAGAGATTAGATTCTTAATTGTACAACATATTGTAAAATATGTATTGTAAAATACAAACTTGTTATAATTAAGGTGAATGCTATTGTGTTATGATTTGGAGTTATATTTTAACTATTATCTTTCTTGAAAACTTATGCAATATTGATGTTCCAAACACCACGATTGCAGTATCTATTTTATGTAACAGTATGACACACGCCCATAAATATGTTATCGTGGTATTATGTGTTCCCGTTGCAACGCACGGGCATTTACCTAGTAACAACAAAAAAAAAAGGAAACACACAGTGCCGGCCTCACTTGGGTGCTTTTTTATTTTTCGAACTGTCACTTGGCTGCCAAGCACGGGCTTCCATGTCCAATGGTTCATGCATGCAGGCTGCAGCGGCGCTTATCTCCTTACCGGGCACCAGAATATCTGAATTAGCTGCGTGATGAACGTGATCTCCCCATGCATGTGAGGCCGTACGAGCAAATGGGCCGATGTCTGAATGTTTTCCACACGTGAGTGAACGTGAATTCGAAAGTCGCCATCCGCGCGCGGCGCCGCGGCGGATCCACCGAAACGACGACTTCGGCGTACAATGAAGCGGGAGTCGTCTGATCCAGCGAAAATGACGGATATGATCTCGTTGTTTCACGAGACAATGGCTCGACTTTCTCTCTCATTTCTCTCTCGTCTATATCATCGAAAATTCTACGTTGCGCTGCATGAGACAATCTACGAGACCACTGACATATAACAAAGTAACTGCCCTTACGCGGGTGCGCGGAAGAAACCCAGCGTAATTGCTGCTCCGTCCATGAAAGAATATACAACTATAGTATTTGTATCAGTCAAACTAGTTAATGTTTAACAAAGTTTATAATAAATACTATTAATATTTATGTTCCCAATAAAATTTACTGCAAAATTCTATTTCATAATTAGTCTAATCTATATACTTAATAATAAAGAGACAAAATTTCTCTCCACCTTTTTTTTTTTGTCCGGTCATCCCTTAACTAACTTTGTGAATGCGAAAAACTATCTATAGCTCTTCTCTTTATATAACTAGGAATCCTAATCCAATAGGTCTCTCCAATTTTGGGTGAATAGGAATTTTAATCTAAATAAAAAATATAATAATATGGACAACTAAGAATCTTAATCTAACTAGATCTCTCCAACTCCGAGTAACCGGAACATGAATCTTAATCTAAATGTAAAAATATAAGAATAGAAATCTAATAAAGAGGAAAGAAGGTCAGAATTTCTTTGTTTTGTTTCTTTTCTATTCGTTTGTCACTTTTTTTGGTTTGTCCATTTTTACTTGCTCCGAGTACGTGTTGCTTTACGTTCATTTGGACGCTTTTCGCTTGGCTCCGAATATTTTCTGATTTTTTTCTTTTCTAGAGTACATTCCAATTTTTGTCATAATTGTTTTCTACTTAATTGGCTTCGAGAATGCTCAAATTTTTTTCTCGTAGTTGTTTTTACACTAGCTCGATTTTTTTATTTTGTTTTCATTGTTTTCTCCACCTAGTTTTTTCATGTTCTAATAAATATAATAACAGTAAAAACAAACACTAAATAAGAGATCGTAACAATTTTAATCTTTGACTCCTTTAGAAACAAAGATTTTTATCACTAATTAATTTATTTTTTGACTCGAACTCATGACCCGTACTACAACTCACTACGTATTGGATCCCGTTTCAACGCACGGGCATGTTTGCTAGTGATATTTATTTTGTATCATAAATGCTAGTACTTTTTAATATAATTTTAGTCAAAGTTTAGATTCTTTGACTCCTCCAAAAACTGGTAATTGCATTCTTTTGTGGATAGAGAAAGTACTCAACTAGCGATAGGCTGATGGATCTTTTAAAACTTATATCTATACCTATATTTAGATCTACGTATGTATTCCGTATATCTCTATGTCTAATATTAAATAGTGAAAAATTCTTTGTGTCCATCACTTTCTTCCCCGTCCGTCCACACACTACAAGCTTTTTTACCATAATGTAACTGTTTTTGTTTGCAACGACACAAAATTAGTTGCAATAGCAGGTGCTATTACAACCAATATTATAAATGGTGGCAACATGTGGGCATTGTTGCCACTAGAATATTGTGTTGTGTGTTAATCGTGCATATTGTAGGAGAAAGGTGTTACGACCACCGTTTACAAAATGGTTGTGAGTACTTCTCCATATTGCCACGAGAGCGGCAAGGCGACCCCTTATCACCACTATTATTCATCCTTGCCATTGATCCGCTACAACGCATCATAGAAGCGGCTACAAACAAGGGTATTCTGAAGCCGATACTGCCAAAGGCGGCCAACCTACGTTGCTCATTATATGCAGATGATGCGGCCATATTTGCGGACCCGAACAGCCTGGAACTCAAGCACCTACATAAGATCCTAACCTTTTTTTGGAGATTGCTCAGGCCTCAAGTTCAACATCGCCAAAACAGAAATCTTCCCAATTCGGCTAGAGGACAGCACCGTTAACAACCTGCTCCTCAACTTTCCTGGGAAGGTCGCCAAATTCCCAGGCAAATACCTTGGCCTACCCCTTCACGTTAGGAAACTACGCCGTGTAGAAGTCCAGCCACTTATAGACGAGATCGGAGCTAGACTACCGGGTTGGAAGGGTAGATTATTATCCACGGCTGGGAGGGAAACCCTCGTTAAGACAGTGCTCACTGCCCAACCAATCTACCATATGACCGTGTTCCCGGAACACAAATGGTTGATCAAGAGGATCGATCGTCTGAGACGGAGTTTTCTATGGAGGGGCGAAACACCGGACAAAGTGTATGGAGGACATTCTCTCATTAATTGGCCAAAAACATGTCTACCCAAAGTGAAAGGGGGCTTAGGGATCTTGGATCTCGAACGTTTCGCGCGAGCTTTGAGACTTCGGTGGCTATGGTTTCAATGGCGGCAAAAGGAAAGAGCATGGAACAAGCTAGAACTGCCCTGTGATAGTCGAGACAAAGAGTTATTTGCTGCCTCAACGATGGTTACAATTAGTGATGGCAAATTTGCCAAGTTCTGGACATCATCCTGGGCACAAGGACAAACTCTCCAAAACATTGCCCCGACATTGTTCAGAAAAGCTAAAAGAAAGAACATCACAGTCCAGAAAGCGCTGCAAGATAACAAATGGATTGGACACATCAGCCCGGTAGTTTCTGCAGTGGAATTGCATGAATACGTCCTCATTTGGGAGTTGGTGCATCGGATACAACTCGTTGAAGGTATGGAGGACAGCATAGTTTGGCGGTGGACAGCAGATGGAGAGTACACAGCACAAAGCGCATACCGAATCCAATTCTAGGGGACTTTCAGCAAGTTGAATCTGTCACCGGTTTGGAAAGCAAGGGCCGAGGCCAAATGCAGGTTTTTTGCATGGACCCTGCTACATAAAAAGATCCTAACGGCCAACAATTTAATAAAACGGCATTGGCCAAATGATCCAATATGCAAGCTCTGTACAACTGAACATGAAACCCCCACACACTTGTGCAAGGATTGTGATTTCACCAAACAAGTCTGGACCTTTCTGAAACGATGGTTTGGCCTCACAGCACTCAACGCGGTGGCAGTCACTGGTTCCCTTCACAAGTATTGGCGGAGATGCCGGGCTAAGATCGACAAATCCCAAAGGAATAAGTTCGATGGAGTCATGATCTATTTTTGGTGGAACATATGGAAAGAGAGGAACAGAAGAACATTTCAGAACAAAAGTTTACAACCGGAGGAGGTGGCTTTCTTTTGCAAAGAAGAAGTGGACCAATACCAGCTAGCGACAAGGTCCTTTGCGCAGACAAATCAACAATAGCAGCAGTGGTAGCAATAGAGTTAGTAGTGTTTTAGTTTTCATCAGTTGTTGTTCTTTCTCTTTTTCTCTCTCTCCCTTTGTGTCAAGTTCAGGTACAGAGTGGTGGTGTGCTAGGTGGGTAGTAGAGTTATAGTGGTGTCCTAATCCTGTAATTACGTTATCTTTTTTTCTTTCTTCGTCTAATAAAAATCCGGCAAATCTTTTTGCCGCCTTTCGAAAAAAATATTGCCACGAGAGTGTTACGTTGTGTTAATATTGATTCTTTTTTGGTTGCAACAGTAGGTATTCTTGTCACCATTCTTAAAATGGTTGTGAGCAGAGAATATTGTCATGATTTAACTATGAGTGAGAGAGCGTCATTCGCCGGATTTGATCCGTGGCTGCTGCATCCACGGGCGGGTTCCCCTTGCCGGTGACGGACTGACCAGGTGTGGCCCTACTGGCAGAGCTCCTTGGTCGTAGGACATAGGAAATCAAGACGAGAGAAGCAAGAAAACGATGCGATCGGGCGCAAAGAGAGGTGAGAAGAGAAGAATGTGGTAGCGAATTGGGAAGAGTTTGATGGGCTTGGGCCCTAGGAATTTACCTATGAAGTGTTTGGTCGCAATGTGGTTCTGAAGCGTGTTTGTGATGATTGTATTATCTGGCGAAATCGTCTACCTTGTAATCTTAGGCCTAGCCTCGATGGCTGGCGTGCTTACATCGAGTCCTGTTATACCTCTTCTGTAACTGACACTGCTCTTTTGGCGGGATATCCCGTCTACGTTTGAAATGAGAAGGTGGGGAATCTCTCCCCCCGGTTTAATTTCAAAAAAAAATTTAGAAATGAAGAAAATTGAGAACTGACTCTCTAGAAGAATATGTTTCTTAATATCTTTTTTTAATGTTGGGTAGACATGTAATAATTCATACAATCAGCTCAACAACCCTCTTGGTTGTAGGGCGCAGATCAAAATCAATGCGAGAGAGGAGAAAAGTGAGTGGCTCCCATCAAGGGCAAAGAAAGGTAAGAAGAGAAGAGTGTGGTGGCATACTGGGGAGAGGCGGGTGCAAAAGGGTGGTTTCATGGGCTTGGGCCCAAAGAGTCTGGCTCTAAAGTTTTTTGAGATGATGAAAATTGATAACAGACTCTCTAGGCATATTTGCTTGGCTGATAAGTTATGGTTGAAAGTACTGTTCGCTAATTTGTTGTGAGAGAAAACACTGTTCGTTCGCTAAAAAAGTACGGCTTATAAGACAAGCGAACAGGGCCTAGATAAAATGTGTTTCTAAATATATTTTTCTTAATTTTTTAATAACGGGTAGAAATATATTAATTGTAACACCTCGGGTGTTATGGTTGCTAATTAACCTGCCATGTCATCATATTGCATCGCAAAGCATCCATGATTAGGTCAACCCTATTATGCATTAACTAAAATGAGTTTACCTTTCTAGGTTGGATGTGCTTCTCAGTGGTGTGACTCGAACCGAAAACCCTAATTTTGAATGCCACCACAAATACTTAGTCCATGCTCGGCGTAATTTGAGGTGTGTGACTGTGTTACACACTAGTGTCAAGTGTAGGGTATGAACTTAAGTACAACACGTAAAATGAAGCTCCAAGTTTGAGTTTGAATTGGAATCCAAAAGCTTGTCACAAGTTTTCCGATTCGAATTTGAATTCAAATTTGAGGAAATATTAAAAGATTTTCAAAAGTTAAATTGGTCAACCAAGAGTGGCATTTGGTCAACTATGTGATAATTGACTCAATGATGCACTTGGGTGATGGGTTAATCATTAAATAATCACCAATTAAGGTAGCAACAAATTTCATTTGGAAATTCCTCCGGAAACCCTAAAATTCAAACCCCTGCTTTTACCCCCTTTTGAAATAATTCAAAATCTAAGCAAAATTTGGGAAAAAGTTTAAAACCAAGTTTGTAGAACTTTTCAAGGGCTACAACTTTGGTGTTTTGAGTTTTCAAAGTTTTAGTGTAAAATGTGGAGCAATTTTGAAAATAAGCAAATTTCAAATTTGACCCCTTTTTATCCCCAAACTCAAATTTCAAAATGGATGCAGAATTTGAAAATGGTTTGAATAGCAAAGTTGTAGGTCTTGGCTAGATGTACAACTTTGGTGTTTGGAGTTTTTGATGTTTCAATACAAAATCCAAAGTAATTTCTAAATTACCAAATTTCCGAAAAGTGTCCCCTTTTGAATTTAAACTCAAATTTCAAAATCCAGTTCGAATTTGAAAAAGTGTTCAATACAAAACTTGTAGAGCTTGAAATTCTGAAGATTTCATGTCTTGGGAATTTTTCAAGTTGTTACATGAATTTGGGAGTAATTTGATAAAATAGTTTGAAATTGCAAAAATTGGGGAGGGGATGCTACAGTAGCATGACCAATGGCGGCCGGCCACCGACCAGTATGGGCGCCGGCGCGCCGCCGTGGCCGTCTGGGCTCTTCTCGCACACGCCAGGACCGCCAGCGCGACGTCGCGCGTCTTCCAGGGCTGTCGCCAGGACCGTTGCCTACATATAGCCCGAGCTCACCGTGGGCCGTTTTGCTTCTCTGTTTTTGCCACCGCCGCCGCTTAGCTCCGCCGCTCGCCGCTGCCGCCGCTGAGCCGCCACCAGCCACGCAAATCGCCTCAACATGTTCGCCTCGTCCTCGCGCATCTAGTGGTCCACCTGAACTAGCCTTTTTCTCGCCCAAATCGCCGCACCACCCGTTCCCGTTCCCAACTCCGGCGACCGAGCCACCTCACGTGGCCAGCTCTCTCCACCACCGCTCCGAGCTTCCCGTGTGCTTCACTGCAATCGCTGTGAGCTCCTGTTGCTTCTCGTGCTTCCATTTTAGACGCTACCGTCGTGGATCGCCGGGACGCCGGTCACCGCGAGCACCGCTCCGCCATGGCCGTCGGGAAGGTTCTCCCGGGGTTCAAGCGTGGCCGTGTTGTGTTGAAATCGATTCGCGGTGAGGTGTAGTTGTGTTGAGTAGCTTGGTTGGGCGACCGACACCGTAATCGCCGGCCGGCGGCCGTGAGGACATGGCCGGGTCGCGGGAGAGAGCGAGAGAGACGGAGGAAGGTGATGACAACTGGGGCCGAGGTGTCAGCGAGAGAGAGAGTGAGCGAGCGCGCGTGCGGGCGTTGCTGGGCTGGGCTGCGTTGCTGGGCCACGCGGGCGCAGGCGCGAGCGCGCGGGCGAGCCACGTGGTTGGGCCGAGCCAGCGAGAGAGAAGGAGGAGTCGGCCCGATGAAAGTTTTTGTTTTTCTTTTTCAAAAATGTGAATAGTATTAGTATTTGTTTATTTTATTAGAATTTTTGTAGAGCTCCAAAAATAATGAAAATTTTTGTGTAAGCTTTTCAACGTGTAAACTAATTAGGAAAAATATTAAATGCTAAATTTGATTACTTTTTGTAAGTTATTTAATTAGTTCCATTAAATATTAAATGCAACTTCCATGAATTTTAGTAATTAAAATATTAATCCAAAAATCATGAAATTTATTGTAACACTGTTTTAGGCCATGATTAATCTATAGAAAAGTTTAAGCTCATTTAGATGAAGTTTGATCTAATATTAATTATGCCCTAATTAAATAAATGTTAAATTGATAACTTTGAGTGTTGTGTGCCCTTTTGATTGAGTGATGACCTTGGGTCACTAATTCTTGGTGATCTTTGGCGCCTTAATTACTTGTTTGAGCTCGTTAGTAACATGTTCAGTAAGAAACGTTAGTGTCGCTTAAGTTATCGCTATTAGTTAGTAGGTTTTACTGTTTTGCGAGCGACTGTACCACGAAGGAAAGTTGTACTTAAGTCGTAAACCGTGGCATATCGTCATCAAGCATCATGTTTATCACCGCATCATGTTGAAACATGTTATATGCTCATGTAGTTCCCGCTTTCGAAGAGGTCGACGTTGGCGAGCAAGTCTCTGGAGAAGAGTTGTCTTTGAGCCCGAGTCCGTCGTCGCGTCAGAGCAAGGCAAGCCCCGGTGCATTTAAACCCTACCTTGAGTTTTACAAATATTTATTATTTATACTATGGTTTACTGCATTAAGTACTTAGGAGTTGAGTGGTAACCCAATTGCTGCATTGTCATCCTTGATTATTGCGATATCAACCTTGATACCTGTTTTACTGAAAATGCGTAGTATACTTCGCTATGCTTATGAGTTAAGCTTTTTAAATGAATGTTTACATGGCCATGATGGCATACTTGATAAATATTGAAATATGAGAATGAACTTGAAAGATCGGGCGGGTGGTTTGGCCACTGCTAACTTGCATTGGGAAATGAGTCTCAATGTAGTGTTTCCGCCTTATCAGTTAAGGACTGTACGTTGTTGGCCCTCGTGTCATGGAGTTTTTATTAGTACTGGCCATGTACCCATGTCGGGTAAGCCTTACTTTGACTATTCCATTACGAGAACGTCTAACCTCACACTGGGAGTGGAGAGATGGCGAGAGTAGCGTGTACCCTCGGGGCTAGAATTAGGCCGGGTTCGAGGAGTACTGTGCTCTCGGGTAGCGATGGACACGTTCTGGTTTTGGGTTACTCGGGTAAGAGTTGATATATGCAAGATTCGGTTCTACATATGTCGTGTGGTTAGGAATCCCCAGCTGGATAAATGAAGCGGTTCAAATCGTCGTTGCTCCACGAAAAAGGAGTCTTGGCCTTGCACCAACATCGTAGTTAAGAACTGAAATTGAAAGAGAATGAGAAAGGTCTTGATGAGAATTACTTTGATCTAGATTAGGATCACTTAGAATTGGTTAATGAACCATCAATGGTAAAAGTAAAATATTGAAGGTAAGGACTTACTTTAGTAAGCTTTTCTATAAAAGAAATTTTGATTCTTGAATACCCGTACCCCTAAAGCTAGCATGCCCTTGGAGTCTTTTTCTTAGTCGGGTAAGTCTTGTTGAGTACTCTTGTACTCAGGGTTTGTTAAACCCCTTGTTGCAGGTGCGGTTCATGAACAAGTCTGCTTTGAGCCTTGTTGCACGACCGTTGTGGCTGAAGAAAGTGACGACGAGTAGACTGTGTGGCCTTTGGGCAAGGCATCTCATTTGTGTGATTGTAATAAAGTTACTACTGATACTTCCCTAATACCGGTTTGTAATAATGCTACTTAAGGTTTGAAGTTTGGAAACTATGGTTTGTAAACTTAAGTTATTGTAATACTTCCGCTACTTTACTCTGATGGTATTTTGAATAAACTGTTGTAATATTGCAATACTCCTGTGATTGGATCCTGTTCGGGGGAAAGCAGGCCTTTAAGTTATGAGGAACATAAGTACGGCTGTCAGAGGTCATTATGACGATGATAGGTACATGTGGGCCATCATAATTAGGAGGTTCTGTGACAGCTAGTACCAGAGCATAATTACTGGAGTTATTGTAGTATTACTTTACAAAACTTCAAAATGATTTGGATCGAACAAATTTAATATTGATATTTTGGTCCAAATTGCTTTTGGCTTATCCCAATCTACTTTCTGTAGTTTCCTTAGATCATATTTGAAAGCTTCGTAGTGAAGTATCATGTTATATTGCCCTATGTTACAAATGTTACTGCATCTGTTACTTAAACTTTTCTGTTAGTTCGTAAGTACGATGCATGCATCATATTTAATTAACCTGCTTAAGTTACCTTCCCTTTTAAAGTGGTTTGGGTTAAGTAAGGTTCAATCCTGTTCATGCTAACCTTCAGATCCCTCCCATCTGTCCTCATCTTTCTAAATTCTGTCTTGCTTCAGGATGGCACGTGTGAAGATGACTCCTCGCAAGAAAACTGGTCCGCAAGGAGTGCCACATCATCAGTTGGCAACTAGAGGTGATGGAGCGAGCAGTAGTCGCAATTCGAACCCGGATTCACAAGCAGAGGCCGCAAGGCTTACGTCATAGAGCGACTGAAGCGCAACATGCATTTTTGGAAACAGTGCCAGAACGAGTCTATGGAAAAGGAGACAGAAGCCAGGGCTCATGTTCGAGAGTTGGAACTTTATGTGACACACCTGGAGTAGTACAATACAATCCTGCACGAGGAAGTCCATAGGCTACATGATCTGATGAATCCCAATCATCAGCCCCAGGCGGTAGAAGATGATGTCGGTGCCGTGGTCATTCCTGGTGGAGAGGATAATGAGGAAGAGGATCCGGAAGAAAATGAACCCATGATGAAAAGTGGGGATAAGGCAAGTCATGTCACTGGTACAAGTGCTCCAGAGAATGAGGATGGAGTGATAGTGATCAGTGATGATGATGAGGAGTGAAGTGTCGAAATGGATGGTTATGTAATATAGTAGTCTTTCCTGTTTTCTAAGAACCTTAGCGGGGTTGGTTTGCTTGCGAGCAAGTTTGTAAAAAAAATAATGTAAGATAAGTTTGATGTGTGTACTGGTACTGTACTAACTGCTTTTTAATTCAATAAAGCAATGTAAATAAACATGGTTTGTGTGCAACAGATGGACGGTACTGGAACTTCTCAGGCTAGGGACAATGCTCCTAATCCCCCACCATTTCCACCTACTCTGGCAGAAGCTATTGCAGCACTGGTCAATGCCACTACTCTGTTGGCCTAGAATCAAAACAAAAATCAGGGTCGTCGAGGCCGAAACAATGGAGGAGAAACCACTTATGTGGATTTCACCGATACCCGTCCACCGATGTTTTCAAAGGCCGATGAGCCATTAGAGGCGGATGACTGACTCCGAACTATGGAGCAAAAGTTTGAACTTATCCACTGCACGGAATACCAGAAACTCGTGTTTGCAGCACAGCAGCTCAGGGGTGCCGCCGGGGTGTGGTGGGCAAATCTGGTCGCCGCACAGCCCGCTGGCCATCGTATCACTTGGCAAGAGTTTCATGATGCTTTCAGAGCACACTACATCCCAGATGGTGTCATGACAATGAAGTTAGAAGAGTTTCTCTCTTTAAAACAGGAAAACCAGACAGTTCTTCAGTATGTTGGCAAATTCAATCATCTGTCACAGTATGCAGCCGAGTATGTGAATACTGATGCAAAGAAGAAGAGTTGTTTCATGAGGGGTTTGAATACAAAGATTCAGGCAGCGTTGGTCACATGCTATAATGCCACATATCATGAAGTAGTCAATGTCGCTATCGCTTCAGAAGAGAAGTCCTGCATTCACAAAGAGTCAAAGAAAAAGAAGCAGGTGTTGTCCAGCTCATCAGACGACATTAAGAGGCGCCAAAAGTTTATCTACCACCCTCAGAATCATTTCTGCCCTCCTTATCATCCACCGCAATACCAAGCTCGGCCGCAGATGTTTATCCGTCCTGCCGCAACCCAGCAATATCCACAACAGCCGAATGCCCCTGGTATTCGAAATCAGAGCCCGCTAACCCATAACTTTCCCTGCTATAACTGTGGAAAGCCAGGCCACTTCTCAAAGGATTGCCCGTATCCAAGGCAGTACAACCCCAATTATCCAAGAGCTCCCGTACCGCAACAACCGTAGCCTTAGAGTAAGAACAATAATCTGAATGTCCAGAAGGGTAAGGGTGAAAAGAAGAAGACGGGACGTGTATTCTACACCCAAGCAAGTGCAATTCCAGAGGGAGAACCTGTTATGATGGGTATGTTCCCTGTTGCTAATCATCCAGCAGTACTGTTATTTGATTCTAGTGCATCGCATACATTCATAAATCGCACCTTTGTTACAAAGCATGACATTCCAATTATGGAAACACAAGAGGATTTCTTTATTCAGTCGCCCGGGGGACGACTGTGTACTAAGGAAATGGTACGTGACGTACCTATAGAGTTGGGTGGGCATATATTTCCAACCTCAATGATAATATTACAGAATCAGGATATAGATGTAATCCTAGGTATGAATTGGATGTACCAACGAGGAGCTATTATAGATGCACTGCACAGAACTATAAGGTTGAACTTGCCAGATAGTAAATCTCATCTTCTTATCCAACTTCCTATTCCAAAGAGAACAGTTGAGAGGATATGTGCAACCTCAGTGAAAGAAATTTGTGATATACCGGTAGTCTGTGAATTTCCAGATGTGTTTCCAGATGATCTACCTGGTCTGCCATCGGACAGAGAAGTAGAATTTGTAATTGAGTTAAAACCTGGTACTGCCCCAATATCCAGGAGAGCTTATAGAATGCCACCAAATGAATTGGCCGAACTCAAGGTTCAATTGCAAGAGTTTCTTGAAAAAGGTTTCATCAAACCCAGTTCATCCCCGTGGGGATGTCCGGCTCTTTTTGTCAAGAAGGATTAGACTTTAAGGATGTGTGTTGACTATCGTCCGTTGAATGAAGTAACCATTAAAAACAAGTAACCGTTGCCTCGCATTGATATACTTTTTGATCAACTTGCGGGGGCAAAGGTATTTTCAAAGATCGATCTTCGATCGGGGTACCATCAAATCAAGATCCGACCAGAAGATATTCCAAAGACTGTATTCACTACCAAATATGGATTGTATGAGTATCTAGTTGTCTTTTGGCCTCACTAATGCACCGGCACATTTCATGTATTTGATGAACTCAGTTTTCATGCCGGAGCTTGACAAGTTTGTGGTTGTCTTTATTGATGATATTTTGGTATACTCCAAAAGTGAAGAAGAGCATGCTGAGCACCTCAGAGTTGTTCTGACTCGTCTGAGAGATCATCAACTGTATGCCAAGTTTAGTAAATGTGAGTTTTGGTTAAAGGAAGTACAATTCTTAGGACATGTATTGTCAGCCGAGGGAGTAGCAGTTGATCCTGGTAAGGTAAAAGATATTTTGAATTGGAAACCACCAATCTCAGTTCATGAAGTCCGAAGTTTTCTGGGAATGGCGGGTTATTACCGTCGATTCATACCTGACTTTTCAAAGGTAGCCAAGCCAATCACGGAATTGCTGAAAAATCAAACCAAGTTCATCTGGTCTCCAGAATGTGAGAAGGCTTTTAGAATTCTAAAGAAGTCACTGACAACTGCTCCAGTTTTAGCACAACCGGATATAGAAAAGCCATTTAAGGTGTACTATGATGCCTCTGGTATTGGCCTTGGTTGTGTATTAATGCAAGAAGGTAGAGTCATTGCTTATGCCTCGAGATAGTTGAAGCGTCACGAAGAGCATTATCCAACTCATGATCTTGAACTAGCAGCTGTGGTTCATGCATTGAAAATCTGGCGTCATTACTTGTTGGGTAATACTTGCCACATTTATACAGATCACAAAGTTTGAAGTATATCTTTACTTAGTCAGAACTAAATATGAGGCAAAGAAGGTGGCTTGAGTTAATAAAGGATTATGATTTAGAAGTGCACTATCACCCTGTAAAAGCAAATGTTGTTGCTGATGCACTCAGTAGAAAGAATCATTGCAATTGTATGACTGTGAAACCAATGGATTATAGTTTGTGTTACGAATTGGAAAGGTTGAATATTGAAATAGTCCAGCAAGGTCAGTTGACCAATGTCACTGTGGAATCAACAATCAAAGATCAGATTATATCTGCTCAGAGAAAGAATTCCGGTATAGCCCACATCAAAGAGAAAGTTAGAACAGGTCAACAGACAGATTTTAGTATTGATGATACATATGTGTTGTGGTTCAAGAACCGGCTAGTGGTCCCAAAAGTTCTAGAGTTACGTCAGCTCATTCTTGATGAAGCACATAATATAAGGTTTTCTATTCATCCAGGGAGTAATAAGATGTACCAGGATTTGAAACAGAGATTCTGGTGGACAAAAATAAAAATTGAGATTGCTAAGTATGTTGCCAGATGTGACACTTGTCATAGAGTGAAGGTTGAACATTTGAAGTCGGCAGGAATGTTACAACCCTTGCCCATTCCATCTTGGAAGTGGGAAGATATCAGTATGGATTTCATTACTGGTTTACCCAAGACCTTAAGAGGCTTTGATTCAATTTGGGTTATTGTGGATCGTTTGACTAAATCAGCTCACTTTATACCTATGAAGACTGACTATAGAGCATCTAGATATGCAGAAATATATGTTGCCCGGATTATGAGTTTGCATGGGATACCCAAAACAATTGTTACCGACAGGGGTACTCAGTTTGTTTCGCAATTTTGGAAACAATTTCAAAAGTCACTAGGTACTAAACTTCTTTACAACACAGCTTATCACCCGCAAACTGGGGGACAGACTGAAAGAGTAAATCAAATTCTGGAAGATATGTTGAGATCTTATGCTCTCACTTATCAAGATCAATGGGATGAATGTTTACCATTAGCAGAATTCTCCTATAATAATAGTTATCAAGAGAGTATCAAAATGGCACCGTTTGAAGCCTTGTATGGCCGTAGATGCAGAACTCCGTTGAACTGGTCAGAACCGGGAGAAAGATGGTTTTATGGAGTTGATCTGGTGAAGAAAATGGAAGAAAAAGTCAGGCAGATTCAGAAGAGTTTAAAAGTTGCTCAGTCTCGACAGAAGAGTTATGCTGACAAAAGGCGTAGACCCTTGATGTTTAAAGTGGGAGATTATATTTATCTGAAAGTGTCACCCATGAAAGGAGTTACTCGATTTGGAGTCAAAGGCAAACTCGCACCACGTTATATTGGACCATTCCAAATCATTGAAAAATATGGAAAGGTGGCATATAGATTAAAGTTGCCTAAACAACTGTCAGCCGTGCACAATATATTTTATGTATCGCAATTGAAGAAGTGTCTTCAAGTGCCTGATCAAGTTGTTGATGTTGAAGGAGTTGAACTTGAGCCAGATTTGACTTATTCTGAATATCCTGTTCGAGTTTTGGATCGAAAGGATCGTGTTACCCGAAGTAGAACAATCAAATGGTACAAGATACAATGGGATCAACATTCAGAAGAGGAAGCCACGTGGGAATCTGAGGATTACCTGTTGGAGAATTTCCCTGAGTTCTTTGCTTCTATCTAGGTTGCAATTTCTTCTTTAAGTTGTGACCTGTCTTTTTCAAATTTTTGTAATGTAGAAAACCCCCTACCTGTTTTTAGACAAGTTCTGAACGTGTTTGCTTGACACGTTTCCTTGTCCATTACTTAACTCAAGACTTTAAATCTCGGGACGAGATTTCTTTAAGGGGGAAGGGCTGTAACACCTCGGGTGTTATGGTTGCTAATTAACCTGCCATGTCATCATATTGCATCGCAAAGCATCCATGATTAGGTCAACCCTATTATGCATTAACTAAAATGAGTTTACCTTTCTAGGTTGGATGTGCTTCTCAGTGGTGTGATTCGAACCGAAAACCCTAATTTTGAATGCCACCGCAAATACTTAGTCCATGCCCGGCGTAATTTGAGGTGTGTGACTGTGTTACACACTAGTGTCAAGTGTAGGGTATGAACTTAAGTACAACATGTAAAATGAAGCTCCAAGTTTGAGTTCAAATTGGAATCCAAAAACTTGTCACGAGTTTTCCGATTCGAATTTGAATTCAAATTTGGGGAAATATTAAAAGATTTTCAAAAGTTAAATTGGTCAACCAAGAGTGGCATTTGGTCAACTATGTGATAATTGACTCCATGATGCACTTGGGTGATGGGTTGATCATTAAATAATCACCAATTAAGGTAGCAACAAATTTCATTTGGAAATTCCTCCGGAAACCCTAAAATTCAAAGCCCTGGTTTTACCCCCTTTTGAAATAATTCAAAATCTAAGCAAAATTTGGGAAAAAGTTTAAAACCAAGTTTGTAGAACTTTTCAAGGGCTACAACTTTGGTGTTTTGAGTTTTCAAAGTTTTAGTATAAAATGTGGAGCAATTTTGAAAATAAGCAAATTTCAAATTTGACCCCTTTTTATCCCCGAACTCAAATTTCAAAATGGATGCAGAATTTGAAAATGGTTTGAATAGCAAAGTTGTAGGTCTTGGCTAGATGTACAACTTTGGTGTTTGGAGTTTTTGATGTTTCAATACAAAATCCAAAGTAATTTCTAAATTACCAAATTTCTGAAAAGTGTCCCCTTTTGAATTTAAACTCAAATTTCAAAATCCAGTTCGAATTTGAAAAAGTGTTCAATACAAAACTTGTAGAGCTTGAAATTCTGAAGATTTCATGTCTTGGGAATTTTTCAAGTTGTTACATGAATTTAGGAGTAATTTGATAAAATAGTTTGAAATTGCAAAAATCTGGGAGGGGATGCTACAGTAGCGCGACCAATGGCGGCCGGCCACCGACCGGTATGGGCGCCGGCGCGCCGCCGTGGCCGTCTGGGCTCTTCTCGCGCGTGCCAGGACCGCCAGCGCGACGTCGCGCGTCTTCTGGGGCTGTCGCCAGGACCGTTGCCTACATATAGCCCGAGCTCACCGTGGGCCGTTTTGCTTCTATGTTTTTGCCACCGCCGCCGCTTAGCTCCGCCGCTCGCCGCTGCCGCCGCTGAGCCACCACCAGCCACGCAAATCGCCTCAACATGTTCGCCTCGTCCTCGCGCATCTAGTGGTCCACCTGAACTAGCCTTTTTCCCGCCCAAATCGCCGCGCCACCCGTTCCCGTTCCCAACTCCGGCGACCGAGCCACCTCACGTGGCCAGCTCTCTCCACCGCCGCTCCGAGCTTCCCCTGTGCTTCGCTGCAATCGTTGTGAGCTCCTGTTGCTTCTCGTGCTTCCGTTTTAGACGCTACCGTCGTGGATCGCCGGGACGCCGGTCACCGCGAGCACCGCTCTGCCATGGCCGTCGGGAAGGTTCTCCCGGGGTTCAAGCGTGGCCGTGTTGTGTTGAAATCGATTCGCGGTGAGGTGTAGTTGGTGTTGAGTAGCTTGGTTGGGCGACCGACGCCGTAATCGCCGGTCGACGGCCGTGCGGACATGGCCGGGTCGCGGGAGAGAGCGAGAGAGACGGAGGAAGGTGATAACAGCTGGGGCCGAGGTGTCAGCGAGAGAGAGAGTGAGCGACCGCGCGTGCGGGCGTTGCTGGGCCACGCGGGCGCGGGCGCGAGCGCGCGGGCGAGCCGCGTGGTTGGGCCGAGCCAGCGAGAGAGAAGGAGGAGTCGGCCCGATGAAAGTTTTTGTTTTTCTTTTTAAAAAATGTGAATAGTATTAGTATTTGTTTATTTCTTTAGAATTTTTGTAGAGCTCCAAAAATAATGAAAATTTTTGTGTAAGCTTTTCAACGTGTAAACTAATTAGGAAAAATATTAAATGCTCAATTTGATTACTTTTTGCAAGTTATTTAATTAGTTCAATTAAATATTAAATAAAACTTCCATGAATTTTAGTAATTAAAATATTAATCCAAAAATCATGAAATTTATTGTAACAATGTTTTAGGCCATGATTAATCTATAGAAAAAGTTTAAGCTCATTTAGATGAAGTTTGATCTAATATTAATTATGCCCTAATTAAATAAATGTTAAATTGATAACTCTAAGTGTTGTGTGCCCTTTTGATTTGGTGATGACCTTGGGTCACTAATTCTTGGTGATCTTTGGTGCCTTAATTACTTGTTTGAGCTCGTTAGTAACATGTTCAGTAAGAAACGTTAGTGTCGCTTAAGTTATCGCTATTAGTTAGTAGGTTTTACTGTTTTGCGACTATACCGCGAAGGAAAGTTGTACTCAAGTCGTAAACCGTGGCACATCGTCATCAAGCATCATGCTTATCACCGCATCATGTTGAAACATGTTATATGCTCGTGTAGTTCCCGCTTTCAAAGAGGTCGACGTTGGCGAGCAAGTCTCCAGAGAAGAGTTGTCTTCGGTGGGTTCCGGACCGGAAGTTGGAGTCTTTGAGCCCGAGTCAGTCGTCGCATCAGAGCAAGGCAAGCCCCGGTGCATTTAAACCCTACCTTGAGTTTTATAAATATTTATTATTTATACTATGGTTTACTGCATTAAGTACTTAGGAGTTGAGTGGTAACCCAATTGCTGCATTGTCATCCTTGATTATTGCGATATCAACCTTGACACCTGTTTTACTGAAAATGCGTAGTATGCTTCGCTATGCTTATGAGTTAAGCTTTTTAAATGAATGTTTACATGGCCATGATGGCATACTTGATAAATATTGAAATATGAGAATGAACTTGAAAGATCGGGTGGGTGGTTTGGCCACTGCTAACTTGCATTGGGAAAGGAGTCTCAATGTAGTGTTTCTGCCTTATCAGTTAAGGACCGTACGTTGTTGGCCCTCGTGTCATGGAGTTTTTATTAGTACTGGCCATGTACCCATGTCGGGTAAGCCTTACTTCGACTATTCCATTACGAGAACGTCTAACCTCGCACTGGGAGTGGAGAGATGGCGAGAGTAACGTGTACCCTCGGGGCTAGAATTAGGCCGGGTTCGAGGAGTACTGTGCTCTCGGGTAGCGATGGACACGTTCTGGTTTTGGGTTACTCGGGTAAGAGTTGATATATGCAAGATTCGGTTCTACATATGCCGTGTGGTTAGGAATCCCCAGCTGGGTAAATGAAGCGGTTCGAATCGTCGTTGCTCCACGAGAAAGGAGTCTTGGCCTTGCACCAACATCGTAGTTAAGAACTGAAAATTGAAAGAGAATGAGAAAGGTATCGATGAGAATTACTTTGATCTAGATTAGGATCACTTAGAATTGGTTAATGAACCATCAATGGTAAAAGTAAAATATTGAAGCTAAGGACTTACTTTAGTAAGCTTTTCTGCAAAAGAAATTTTGATTATTGAATACCTGTACCTTGATTCCCTAAAGCTAGCATGCCCTTGAAGTCTTTTTCTTAGTCGGGTAAGTCTTGTTGAGTACTCTTGTACTAAGGGTTTGTTAAACCCCTTGTTGCAGGTGCGGTTCATGAACAAGTCTGCTTTGAGCCTTGTTGCATGACCGTTGTGGCTGAAGAAAGTGACGACGAGTAGACTGTGTGGCCTCTAGGCAAGGCATCTCGTTTGTGTGATTGTAATAAAGTTACTACTGATACTTTCCTACTACCGGTTTGTAATAATGCTACTTAAGGTTTGAAGTTTGGAAACTGTGATTTGTAAACTTAAGTTATTGTAATACTTCCGCTACTTTACTCTGATGGTATTTTGAATAAACTGTTGTAATATTGCAATACTCCTGTGATTGGATCCTGTTCGGAGGAAAGCAGGCCTTTAAGTTACGAGGAACATAAGTACAGCTGTCAGAGGTCATTATAACGATGACAGGTACATGTGGGTCATCATAATTAGGAGGTTCTGTGACATTAACTCATAGAATTAGCTAAACCATGAGCCTAGCTATGATACAAATTAAATGTAATTCATACGGTCAACTAGAACCACATACCAACAGTATCGTCACTAGTATGAAGCACATGGAAGAACATTAAGTTTGATTCCATTATGAACCCAAATCCAAATCAATTTTTGATGTATGGGCTACTACCTGTGAATGAACTAATCAGAGTTTGTTTGGAACGCAGGAATTTCATAGGTTTTGCACAGTAATTTCATAGGAATTGGTTCATTTTCAGAGGAAAAACGCAGGGAACATGTTCTAAACAAGCCCTGAAATTGGTTTTGTTTTATTTTATTGGCGGCAGTAATAGGGTTTTGTACCATCTGTTTTTCTTAGCCACAGTTTATATATACTATTATTTCTTTAGAGCAGTAATGACACTACAAATGATTTACTCCGTTGCGAGGACAAAACCGTAGATATGCCTTGAAACGTCTGTACAAAGACTTATATGTAGTATAGTGCTCCCTTCGTTCTAAATTATAAGACGTTTTGACTTTTCTAAATACACTACTTTTAGTATGTATCTAAACATAGACATAGGCCCCGTTCACTTCCCAAAATATTTCCTCTTCTACCCATCACATTGAATCTTGGGACGCATGCATGGAGCATTAAATGTAGGTAAAAAATAACTAATTGCATAGTTTGTCTGTAAATATCGAGGCCAATCTTTTGAGCCTAGTTAATCTATGGTTGGACAAATTTTGTCAAATAACAACGAAAGTGCTACAGAAATTTTTTCCCCAAAAATTTCGGATCTGAACACAGCCATAATGTATATCTACGTGCATGATAAAAGCTACGTATTTAAAAAAAAGGAAAAACATTTCTAATTTGGAACGGATTGAGTTGTACGTAAGTACGTGTAGTAGTGCAAGTGTGCAATGATTTTGGGGCAGTGTTTTTTTTTTGGCAAATAATAAGGTACGGATCGGAGCCAGTGAGGATATATTGACGGTGATGCAAACCGAATTTAATTAGACTAGTCAGCACGCACATGTTTTTTCTTTGTTTCTCGGCCGCGCCCATCGCCGGCGCCGGCTGTATCCGTATGTGCCGGAGCTCGGAGTTCTACATCGTACAGTGTCAGACTGCCAGTCACATGTGATCCTTGTGCTGCTTCTGCTTCTGCATCAGCTGGTCCAAAAACTTCTGGGCCTACAGCTATCCTACAATTCTTTTGATGCCGGACTCATCGCCCTATAGCGTGCGCCTCTCTGACCCGCCACCCGGAGGATGCCGTCTCGTGACTAGTCCTGGGCATTGTTTAGTTCCCCAAATTCACCCCAAATTTCACTGTGCAAAAAGAAGATTTTCTATCACATCAAAATATCGACATATGCATGGAGTACTAAATGTAGATGAAATCAAAAACTAATTGCACAGTTTTATTGTACTTTGCGAGATGAACATTTTGATCCTAATTAATCAATGTTTGGACAATTATTACCAAATAAAAACAAAAAATAAACAGTGATTCAGCACAGTGCATATGTCACCGATTCGGTGAACTAAACAAGGGCCTAAAATGGAAGCAAACCGGCCATTTCTGGTCAGACCACTCGATCTGTTACTGATAGGTACTCCCTCTGTCTCCAATTGTGTGTCGTTTCCGGTTTTTGTGCCCGCAAGTTTGACTCGATTTATATAAAATGCGTGCAACATTTGTATCTTCAAATAAATTTATTAAAAAACTAGATTCAAAGACCTTTCCAATGATATTAATTATATACCATAAATATTAATATTTTTAATATATATTTAATTAAAGTTGTTTCTCAGGAAGCGTAAAGCGACAGACATTTAGGGACGGATGGAGTAGAGTAGTAGAGGGCAATTTCTACTACCAAACAATTTCTTGTGCAACCCAGATGCGACATTATAGGGAAATTAAAAAACACTCCAACATCCACATTCGTGAACCAACACAAAGGGCTCGGAGCTGATGTGACATGGCATGTCACTTCACGTTCACCAATAATGTAAGGGTCGTCCAAAACAGGTGACGAGGGAAACCATTTGTGAGTGGTTGGACATCTAAACTAATAAACTATGGCTAGTTTTTATCACTAGGATTATGCCCGTGCGATGCAACAGGAACAAAATAATACCGTAATAATTTAAGTTTGGACATGCTAGACTATACTACCAAAAAAACAATTCTTTTAGCATGATATTTGCAATATTCCGTTTGTAGCTAACCATCAATGAATCTTCAAGTTTGGATGTGAAATCAGAATAATCTAGTTTATATCGCAACAATTCATTAGGACTATTTGTTATACAGTGTTTTTGTCCATGATACATTTCAGAATCTTGTAGTCACGCAGGAATTGAAATTCTCCTATAAGATGTTCATATTAAAACATTCACCCTATAAAGCCAAGGGTGATTAGTTGCATTTAAACATCCAAATGCAAAGAGTTAGTAAAGTAACAAAAGTGCCCAAGGTTTCTGTACAAAAAATTTAGAACTAATGAGTTTTCTTAAATTTAGAACTAAGTTTTCTTCTGCTCGGTTGTTATTTTGCTGCAAACAACCCTTGCCATGGACGCCTTGCTTCTAGTTCCCCCTGTTGATACAATTCTAAATAGTTAGTATGAAGAGCAATTGAGATGTGAAAAGCTTAGCAGAACATTAAACAGATGAAATCCTTGGTTGCAAGTAAAGAGTGCAACCAAGCCTAAATTGCTATCATGTCCCATTCTTTGTTTCAAAACATGGAAAAGAAATTTTATCAAAGTCGCATTCGGCAAAATGATCAGGTGAACTATAGATGAATCCTTATTCATTCATGTAAGCAGATCTTTACACATAAGTGCTATGTGGAGAACATTCGGAGGATTATTGTTCCTAGTACCAAAAGTTTGCAAGATCATCTGTCAGCATATTATTTTGGCCAAATTGAAGGGATTACAAGGAACCGAACCACCACCTACCTATATATGCCAAGTGTCATGAACGCAAAATTGAGGAAAAATAACAAGCAGTGGAGCTATCAATGTGCAGGCTAGAACACACAAGTAAGAGGGATGTCAGCATTCACAGAACTCATACCCACCACTAATTCCTAGCCTCATGATGGGTAGTGACGAGCATAAACAAATTTGAAGTACTTAGTATATTGCCCGTGCTAACGCTACGGCTCATGTTAATCCAAAGTTAATTTTATCAAATTTTAAGTACTTAGCTAACTATGCTTTGTCAAAGCTGTTTTCATAGCACCAAACTGAGCATCGAAAGTTTAGTGTTTTGCTAATTCAACCAGGTTAGGACTCCATTTTTTAAGAAATGACATTGGCACAAGATCATTACACAGCTAGTACATGAATAAGGTGATGTTCACAATGGCATAAGAGAATGACAGAACAGGGTGAGATGAGCTTGAAATTATTAGCCCCTCCCTTTTTTTCAGGAAACTGATACAATTAGCACTTGAGCAGTAATTGGACCCCCGAGATGACTCTTAAGCCACTCATAATAATATGGTGTAAATCAGCATCGATCCAGATTAAGCAAAAGGACAATATGTTTCTTGAAAATGTGGCCCTTTCATATTCAGTAGTTTCACAAAAGGATGGCCAGTATTAAGCAAAAGGATAATATGATATAAGAGTAGTTTTGCACAGAACGTTAGATACACATTTGTTGCAAAGGCCAAAGGTCTCTTGGCAAATAATCCCTTTAATATTCAGCTGAGATCCAAATATGTACTTAAGATTTTTTTTCTACATAAACATGGGAAAACTATATTTAATGTAGCCCATCATCTTTTCTACATTCCTACCCACCAGCCAATGACAGATGAGTGGGATAAAATAATACTGGTCACAACAATTATACCGTTTAGCATCTTACATGTGGATACTTATACAAACTAAAGAACCTAAAAATTATTACCATAGATGCTACCTCAAGCTTGTCATTTTCTTTTGACATCACCTTGCAGGCTCTCGGCAAAGGCCGCATCTCCTGCACAAATGGCCAAACAAGAACAAACTACAGTCAAAATAGAGTATATAATTTTGCTTCAGAACTTGAGTATATATCCAGTATTATTTAACCAAATCACAATCACGCATTAGCAAAGCAAGATTGTTCCCATGATCTTGTTTAAAAAATATTAACCACTAAAGTGTTGAACCTGAGTTGCTATCATGATTTTCAGAACTGCTAGATTTTTTAAGTAAGTTGAGAAGTCACAAAGAGTTAATTTTTGAATATTTACATAGTCCATGCATAGGAAATGCACTGCTTTTCTACTTACCTACACAAAAATTAGTAGCAGCAACATCAATTGCAAATTTTATTCTTCTATTATATCCAGACCTCTCTATTGCCGCAATAACAAGATCTAGGCCTTCAGACATGCTGAACATCAATAAACCATCATAGACATGGCATATTGAAATCCATATGTAGGTCCCCAATTGGGAAAATAAGAAATGTGTGACATCAGAAAAATAGTAAATTAGTTTCTCACTTGCCTGTAAATATTTGGAGCAAACCCACCATGATCTGCTTGGTCCCCAATTGGCAGAGCTCTCTGATATAGTTATTGACGATATGCTTGGTGTGAAAAAAAGTAGAAACATCCCACGGCATGGCCTAGAATATGTTTTCTTTTCTCCAAGTCCAGCACCACCGTCCACTGCCAGCCTCCATCCTCTCAAAAGTGCCATGTTTGTAGCCTCCCCTGCCATCAATTTAAAGATTGAATTTAGCACAATACAAGAATGGAAGTACTATCATAAAAACTGCAGTATCATGATTTTTTTGAAAGACATGGCAAACAATCATGAACCTAAGCCAGCAAACAAAGGAAATTAGCTAAACATGCAATCATTTAACCAGGGCACCTCATAGATCTATGGGAAGCTAACCTAAATTGCTCTCCAAAATTTTCATATACGCGCTCATCACAAATCAACAAATAAAAGAGACCAACTCACCATATTAGAGAGGTCTGCCAAAGCTCAATCACTGGACCAGGGCACCTGTGTCTCATTCACCAAGACAATCTTCACCTCCTTTGCCTCCTATTTGACATCTATAGATCCTGCATTAACCAGAATTAAAACAACCAATAAGTTGTCGAAGAAGAAAGCAAGGTATCCATTGCAAAGCAGCTATAAAAAATTGATAACATTCTGTGAAAGTAGCTCCTATTGATAACTCAGTGGCATCGCTGTGCTCATCGAAGGATTCCAACAGAAGGTAATCCTATGTACAGACCGCTAGCTTTCATGTTATGTACAGCTCAAAGGAGAATGCCTCAGGACCAATGATAGAGGACATTAAGATAACAAAAAAAATGCTACCATTATAGATACCTATGTATGATTAATCTCTATGAAAAAAGATTGTGCGCATGAAAATAGTAATTGATAAGATAATATGGCCCGACTGAAACTTACATAAAAAGTCTACATAAACATTCATTTAATTAGAACCACATATAATTTTCCCTTGATTTCTCAGTTCTCCAGAATTTTAAAAATTGAGTAACATAAATTGAGTTATTAGGCTCACAATATTTTACCCAGATTGGATCAAGGTACATTGAAAATGCAAAGTGCTTCTTACAGCTCAGACCTTCCCTTAGAACTAATTGGCCGTGAACTAATTCTGCAATGTTATGGCTCCAAGGAAGTTTCAGAATGCTTTTCAGACAGGAATGGTTGGAAAAACAAAGTTAATATTTTCTTTAAAAATACATCTATGCATAGTGCTCACAATTTCTAACAAACTAATTCTGCAATGTTCTGTCTCCCCACATGCAACTGCATTAGTTAAAAGTACTGTAAAGGTGCCAATTAAGAATAGTAAGTTGATCTGAATTATTAGGTGATGCTCATTTAAATGGGTTTAAAATAAAATTAATTTCTCCAGTATCTTTTACCTGAAATTTCACAGTGACTCATTCTAGTGTTTATGCATCAATGCCAACTACAATCTGCTGTGCTCTGCCATTCATTTCTTCCATATATCTATTTGATTCCACGCCAGCCAAGCAACTGCAGTTCTGCATAATCCAATAAGGCTACATTCATCCAAGTATATTCTTTCTACGGAAGCAGCAATTAATTTATCTATAAGCCACCAGGGCAACAAATCAGCAGCAAAATGGATGAATAGAAAACCGACAGATTGGATTAGATTTTTGTCCATGGAGAAATCAACTACACCCCAAGCGGACGGATCTAGGAGCTACGGTGAGGGAGGGAAGGAGAACGGACCTGGATCTAGATCGCCCGTGCGGTCAGGCCGGGGATCCGGGCCGCGGCGACCCCGACGAGCGCGCATCGGGGACGGCATCCCAGACGGTCGTGCAGCAGGGATGGGGGGCCGCGGTGGTGGGGATGGCGTCCGCGACGGTGGGGATGGTGGCCACCGCGCTCCGAGCCCACACCACGCTCGTTGTCCCGACGTCGAGCACGAGCGGGGCGAGGCCCTGGATCTGGCAGCCCCGCAATGCCAACGGCGTGCGGACGCATGGAGGAGCTCTGCCGTGCCGCCTCTGGCGACTGGCTGGAGGAGATGCCGTCACGGGCTTCTATCGAAAAGGACAACGAGTCGCCGTCGCCGTCACCGTCACACGCGACTGATCCCCTTCCGAGGCCGCCTTACCCTAGGCCCTGTACGCCACAGCCGAGTCGCCGCCGCCCTCCATGCACGACTGCTCCCCTTCCGAGGCCGCCTTCTCGACCCGGAGCTCCTAAACCCACGCTTGAGATTGGACCACCTCCTGCCCCATCGCTAGCCAAGGGAGGGAATGCGGCGCGAGGGTGCGGGCGCGAGGGCAAGGACGTGGCTACGCGATGGAGGAAGAGCGTGATTGGAGGTGGGATGTTGCGAGGGGAGATGAGCAACCAATACCGGGTCCACCACGCGCGGGGGAGAGCGCGAAGCGCCGGGCGGGCGAGCGAGCGAGCGAGCGGCCTTCGCACGCCTGTGAACGATTCTCTTATAAATTTTTTAGTAGTAGAGAAGAGATTTAGGCCTCGTTCGTTTTGGCTGGAATGGCCTGGAATGTGGCCTGTTCCACCTGGATTGAATAGGCCGGGTTTAAAGTCAGGCCGGACAAGAAATAGTTGTTCGGTTAAGATATGGCCCGGAATGAAAACTGGTCAATTCGGGCCTTTTCGCCTCCTCTTTGGCCTGGAATGGAGACGGGCCTTCCTACGTCCGGAACATAGCCGGGCCTGGAATGAGTGACACTCCTGGAACCACCTTATCCGGGCCTGAAACGTTTCCAGGACAGGAACAAAAACGAAGCAAACGAACGAGGCCTTAACGAGGAAAGAGAGCTGAAGAGGAGAAAATCATTTCTCGGGGGAGAAACGATTTCGACTCCTTGCTCGACGATCCAAGACACAAGCAAATTAGCATGAGAGTGAAGCAGTGATTTCTTCCGAGTTTTGTGGGGCCCATGGCTTCTCTTCCTCGTAGTGGCATGTGGTACCTGCCCCGGCTGCACTTCATCGCTCATCCACGTGCCTCAACGAGCATAGAACTTGTTTGCCACACTGGCCTGCACCTCACCTAGCCCATGCCTCACTTGCCCAACCGGACCGTGCTGGTCGCCGCCGTAGCACCAGCAACCCCCGGTTGGGACCGTGCCAGTCGCCGCCGCAACACATCGCCCAGTGGTGCTCATGACCACACGTCTCGTGGTGCAACCGCGGACCTGCACCATTACACCACCATGCGCCTGCCTGCTGCTTGCTGCCCTGACGCTACATGCTCGCGAGTGCCATCTTGGCACCGCCACAGACCTGCGCCACTACACAACCACGTGCCTGTGAGTGTCAGCCTCCAACGCCCCAAGTGTGGGCTGCCATGTTGCCGTCCGCCTCTATCGATGTCACAAGGTTCCCGGGACGATAAGGACGAAGAATGGATACGTGGGATGTGGATCAACGTTTCCTGAGTTCTCAGTACGTGGAGGGGTATACCTCTTCGGAACAATAGTCTGAGACGGGGAACACGATCCTAGTATTTCAGTCCAAAACAAGGATCGAAATCTCATGATATTGGGAGGTATCACTACCACAGAGTTCATTTTCAGAGACGGTCGTTTTTGATTAACGGAGATGGGCACGATCGAAATCTTATGGCTTCTTAAATGACAAATTCTATCATCAAGATTGTTAAAGAGAGGCCACACATTTCTCTGTTATCCTTGATTATACCCTAGATATTAGTCACCATGAAAAATGAGTTTGTTGGTTTGATTTGTTAACATGTCTGATGGTACAATTAAAACAGAGGAGTACTTTCTTGGTTTCCTAAAGGTAGATGACACATCTGGTTCAAGGCTTTTTAGTTTATTTGTTGATTCCATCAAGCCTTTTGGTCTTGATATGGATGATGTTAGGGGACAAGGTTATGATGGTGGATCAAATATGAAAGGAAAGCACAAGAGGGGTTCAAAGGTACTTGATATAAATCTAAGAGTTTTGCATATGCAATGTGCTTGTCATAGTCTTAATCTCACTCTTTGATATGACTAAATCTTGTAGCAAAGTTGTCACTTTTTTTAACTGTGCAACAAATATATGTATTATTTGCTAGTTTTGCCAAAAGATGAAATTTTTTGGTCGATCATATTGAAGGTTTATCTTTGAAATTTTTGTGCAACACCCATTGAGAGAGCCAGCAGAAGTGTCACGTACAACAATTAGATATAAAGCTCCTCAGCTTAGGTCAACTCTACTTAAGTTAAGAGAAGGTAGTGATATTGAACCCAAGGATAGAAGTGACATCGGCTATGGAGATTTTTGAGTTTGTCACGGAAGTGGATCGCTATCCTAATACTTCCATTGCTTATTGCATATTATTCACTATGTGCATGTGAATGTGGCATCCCAGCTCAAAGAACCTTCTAATAGTTGAAATTGTTAAAGAACCATTTGAGATCTACAATGTCTCACGAGAGGCTTAAATGAGTTGGCAACATTATGCATTGAGAAGAAATTATTGGATGAGATTGGTATTGATACTATCATCAATGACTTTGCATCAAGGAATGTTAGAAGAAAGTTTTAAGGTAATTTAATATGTGTAATTATTTAATATGAATATTGCTTTTGGATACATGTCAAATGTGGTAAAATTTTATATAAATACGTTGAGTATTATTTTTATCATGTTTTTAAAGGGATCTTGATTTTACTTTGGTTTGAGGCCTCGAAATCCTTAGAACTGGCACTGGGTGGCCAGGTGACCCACTCTTAATTGCTGCAGTAAAAGGTTAGCCCTATTGGGTTCCAATGTGAGAGCGGCAATCGGCATGGTCTCATGCTTATAAGGCTTACAAAGGCCTATGAGTTTTGGTTACTCCATTTTACTAGTAATCCTATCACAACAAGAGAAGTTTTAGGTTGTTTGAAGTCTACCACTACTATTCTCAGAAAAACAATTTTAGTCAAAGAGTTTTGAAAGAATTCCTCAACACTCTTTTATTTCTGTTTTTTAGTCAAAGTGTTTTGAAAGAATTCCTTAGCTCTTACTACAAACACCTTGCATGGTACTATCTTTGTCACAAATATATAAGCAGTTCGACATTGATATATACAATCTGTGAGGTGAAACTTTGGTCACTAATTTTTGTAAGAAATTATTATTGGAGCATTGATAGAGAAGTGGCTATTTAGGGCTTCCCTGACATACCATCGTGGCGCACTGTCCGTGCTCCACGTATCCATTAATCATCTATATCACGTCCACTAGTGGCCTCACAACATTTCAGAGGCGCCTACAGAGGCAGTGAACGCTTTGTCCGACAAAATTAGTCTAAAGCACTCGCTAAGACTAGCATTGGAACCAAGGTAAGGCCCTGTTACACTTTTATCTAAGGACCATAACAGTGCGCCAAAATCTACCAGACGCACTCAAAACCTACCCATGTTGCCAAAAAATGTGGGCCAGGTTTTGAAATTATGGCAAAGGAGGAACACGCTGCCTACGTTGGGAGGTTGGAGACGTAAGGGCATCTCCAATATACAGAGATGGGGCTAGCTCTAGAGTAAGAGTCACATCAATTAGGTATCAACTGATATCTTGCCACAATCACATAATGTTTAGAAATGGACGTCGCTCCAGTTTATGACCCACACCGAAAAAAATAACGAAGGTGGTCGGAGAAAGTGAGAAAAAACATAATTTTCTCCCTTAAACGTGGGTTCCATGAAAAAGAATCTAATTATCTGTGGATTTAACACGACAAAGTAAAGGAGCCGGTCATAAGGCACATTAAATATATAGGAGATTAGGAATAACTAAGGAATATCCATTATATAGAAGCCCTTAGGCTGTCCATGCCTACGTGTAGTCTGTGTGCTTTTTTTGAGTGAAACCAAGCTTGTTAGCTTGCGCTGCTCCTGCCCTTGGTACCGATTTGGAACAACACACTGCTGCTAACTTGCGGCTAAGCCTCTGTACGAGGAAAATGAGGAAAAGCATGCACACACATGCACACACCGATGCATGAACCTGTGCAGTACAGCCTACTGATGTCAGCCACGGCCACTCACGTACTTCAGCAGACAACTCGAGTCGCACGAGGTTTTCGTGTACGCGTGGCGTGGGCCACCGCCGGAGCCCACATTGCATGCTTCTTGTGGACCAATGCAATTACGAAACTTTGGGCATCATTTGCTGTTCATGGGGACCCGGTGCAGCCGTGCAGTGGGGTACGATCCATGTGCTTCATTCACTGCAAGTGACCCTACTACCCTCTCGCTAGCTTGTCGATTGGCCCGTCTCCAACCCTGGCACTGGAGCAGCGCTTCTGTTTACCTAGACTAACAGGGATATACTTGCAGAGCCATTGTGATGGGCAATGGCGGATCCAGGGCGAACTCCGACGTCGGTGTACTCTGAGATATTCCTTGCCATTGTGTTCAGCGAGAAGCTTAAAAACATACAATTTCATAGACGATGCCTAGATCTTCGTTCTTGCTCTATCCGAGCGTTAGGTCCGCTATTGTTGATGGGAAAAATCTTTCTGGTCTTTGCGTATCTTGAAACATCATAACTTGAATTATTAAAACTTTTCTATAGCAGTCTGGAAACAACACACAAACAAAAAAAATGCAAATCGTATACACAGTAACAGATTTTCATGGGATAAATTATTGAGCAGTGAGCATATATGACCCTATTGCTAAATCTCCATCCATTGTTGACAAAAAAAAATTGCATCACCGCCATGGTCTCTCCATGGGCTAACTTTCTTCTTGGTGTGTACTTTGACCTCTTCATTTCGCTATAGCAGCGGCCAAGGACAGAAATTGTCCCTCATTTGCATGTATGAATTAGAATGCTTTTTTTTAACAGAAACAGAATTCGTCCTCGTTGAAGGTTATTTAATTTACTTAGTTATACATTGGCTTTTACATGGGCTGTCCTATAGAAGTCAACGGTATAGGATTTGGTTGCAAAGACATCTCGATGGTTGGTGCAGGTGGCCAAGGAGTTGTTTACCTAGGCACATGGGCTAAGTGTTCTTAGTGTGCCTGAACAAGCTTTTTAAAATCTTTTTGTAAAGTTGTGTGTATTTTGGTTATGCAGATGACTAGAGTGTTTCAATGTCTTTGTGTCAACTTAGATGTAGCGATTTTGAAATTGATAAAGGTTCTATTATCAAAAGAATGATTTAGAAGGTGAATTATCCATGGCTACTTTATTTCTACTAATAAGCCACATTTGCTAACAAAGAGCAAAAGCTCCCATTAACATCATCTTTCTAGTCTATTTCCTACTACATAATTAAACCCAACTCCCAGACATGTGGTTATGACTAATTCGATGATTTATTAGACTACATCGTATATGCACCACCCTCCAAATGAACTAAACGAAGTGACAATAAAAATATAGATGTTAAATGGTTTTCATATCATTATTGAAAAGCAACATTTTTTACTTCCATTATTCCAATTTTTTTGTATATTATCCTTTGCTAGTATTACCTATTTACCTATGCATTTCTCAGCTCATGCCTAAAAAAGCTTAGGTTTTTTAGCCTAAAAATTGATGCTCATATTGTGTTCACCTATACCACATGATGATTTTGATTTTTAATGGTACATTCCTTTTACATATTCTCTCAATCCTGATTCCTGAGAGTACCTTGTGTTGAGAAGTTCTTTAAACATACAATTAACTGGAAAAAAATCAATTAGGACATAGAGTCTACCTAAAAACATATCCACACTCACGTTAAGCTTACATTTGCTATCCGTGCTATCAGGTGATGCCAACCAACCAACTTCTTTCCTACTAATTGTGTATGAAACGAGACGCTAAGTTGCATCTGTGTGCTACTCACAACACTAGCAACGAACCGATGAACTTCTTTTCCTAACCAGAAGTTAGGCAATGTAAAGTGAGTATTGTGTTCCTAGCCACTTGTCTCCCTAAAGTTTGGTTTGAGCCCCAATTGTTAAAATGCAAGTTGCAAAATAGTAGCTATCATGTGTTCTGTACAACAAATAATTAAGTATCCTATAGTGTTCTGAACATGCCCCAAAATGGACACAAGTTACCTACAGCGCAGGCGCTATATATAGCTGCCCAATGAAGGATTAAATGACTGATGATGGAAAAGACAGAGTAAACAACACTTACATTAGAAAATTAAGAAATAAATAAACGAGTGGCTGCTCAAATTTATTTATCTCAATATATATTTAGGTGTGCCAAATAGTAATTTATTATTATCCCGATACAGTTTCAATATATGTGTACATAAGCTTAAAATTGTACTTGTGCCGTGTGAAACCATTGAAGGGATTTTTTTTGTGTTTCCATCCGTCATACAATATTGAGAATTTCACCATCCAAATAGAATGAAATATATTCCAGTCCTTGGTGCAACTAACTGCAGAACCAAAGCACAATTTTGACGAACGAATCTTTATGTAGAAGATAATTCTAGCAGCACTGCCATTTGGGTATCCAGGGATAAGAAAAAATTGCAACAAAACTGATCCTTTTCTTTCAGAAGAAAGTGTAGAAGCCATTCAAAGTGGGAGAAGTTTGCTATGGTTAATTTTACTAATATTAAGTATGCTAAATAGGTTTCAACGATTCATTTTCTCCTTTGTAAATTATTCATATAAAATTCCCAAATACAATTTATTCATTCAAGGTATGAATTTGTACTATTTTCACTTCAGAAGGGAATACCAAACAATATATACTAGTTTAACGAACGATCACATATTAAGACCATTAGTGATGTTTTGGAGTGACGGTATAGTACTATATATATGTATGCTGATGAATGACACATATCCGTAAATGTCACTGATGATGATTCATATTCTCCTTAATTATTAGTTGTCTGTTTATGAGATACGGTATATATGTATTCTATTTTATTATTGAACTTATTACTCAGCAGAAGGTTACACAATACTACAAATAGTACTCCAAAAGAGATGTGTTGGAAAACAATTAAGCAATATAGCAACTAGCAGCATGTCCTGAAAAGAAGAGAAGTTTGTTAACCAAATGCGCGCAGGTCGATAATACTAGTCTATATCACTGTATAAATTATAAAATGACCTTGTGTACAATATGCCTGGATCAGGAATATATATAAATAAATAGACTGCCGTGTGAACAAAACAACACCTGCATGGAACACGAAATTCAGAAGAGGAACACAAGAACAATGCTGAAAACATCCTCACTATGAGCATATAAACTGTGATTAAAGCCACAGTCGAAGGTACCGTACATATTCTATCGGCAAGTTCTTCGATTTAGTTTAGATGGAAACTAAATCCAAAACTTTCCAAGAAATATGTTTATTAACAAAGGACAAATTAAACAAACCCTTCGTTGCAAATAATAATAATAATAAAAAAATAAAAAAACAAACCCTTGGATCTTGAACAAATCCTTAAATGAGCTAACTTTCCTACAAATCCAATGCGCAATATATAGCATTAGCACACAATCTAATTAACCCCTCTCCTTGAAACAAGCATAAATTGTTGGGGTAACAATTTTTTTTGGGCGGTGCATCACCGCGCCTAAAATATAAGCACCATGCACTATGCATGTGCATAAAAACATGAGAGCAACATCAGAAGAAAGAAGAGATTAAGCATGACGATGACATTGCAGCCAGCTTGGATTGATGCAGAGTGTTTCAAGTCAAGCCGGCCATGAAACGTGAGCGCGCACACAAGTGCTTTATTTGGCGACGGATCAGAGTGGATCAGCGCAAACCTGCCGACCACGAGAGGCTAGCTAGCTAGCCGGTCCGCTGCAGCCTGTGGAGCAACGCGGCGCGGAGGGCGCGGTCGTCCCGCAGCGCGGCGGGCACTTCCACGACGGCGTCCTGCACGGTCATGCCGCCGACGAGGCACACGCACGCATGCTGCACGGTCAGGTCCAGCGACCGGAGCGCGAGCATGAGGCGCGCGGGGGCGTGGCGCGCCGCCGCGGTCGTCGTCAGGCGCAGGGCCGCCGCCTCTGTCCCGACCATCCGAACCTCCAGCTTCTCTCCGAGGCTGCTGCTGCTGAGCGAGTGAGAGGGCGCCACCGTTGCGGAAGCGGCCACGTCCTTCTTGGCCTCGGCCTCGAGCTGCTCGACGCGCTGGCGCAGCTGGGCGATGTAGGTGGTGGCGTCGGCGAGGACGGACGCCTTGTCCATCCGGGACACGGTGGGCACGGCGGCCCGGAGCTCGCAGAAGAGGCGGTTGAGCTTGTCCCGCCGCTGCCGCTCCGCCTCCACATGGCAGAGGGCGGGGCCGTTGATGTTGTTGCGGGACCCTGGTTTCCTGCCACGCCTCTTCAGCGCAGGTGCTGCCGGTTCGCCGGACAGGTGGTTGTGGTCGTTGCCCGGCGAGCGCGAGCCCTCGCCATCCCATGTGACTTTGACGCCATTTGGGGGCTCGTCCAGCCAGTCGTCGCCCCCCGGCCATCCCTCCAGGACATCACAGGGCACGAAATCGTGCTCCTGGTGGTGTCCGGCGGTGGAGAACGAGGCCGGGGAAGGACAGCTGCTGGAGGAGGCAGGGAAGACCAGCTCATCCATTGGACTGTGGCACTGTGCTGCTGCAGGTGCGGTGTATGCCTGTATGGATATAAGTTTAGATCTGGTAGTGGAACTTATGGGAGCTCGTTTTTAAGGTGGCGTGTCCAACTCCAACAGTATGAGGCCGTTTGGCCGAGCTCCTACCCGCTCTGACTCGTTTTTAAGGGCAGAACTAGGGCTTAAACATGGATATTGTTCAAAGCCGATAACGCTCATATACGATGAAACATATACATGACAAGAATATAGATAACAACAAAATAAAAATTTATTTTCTGATACAAATGAAAGCTAAAAACTAAACAAACGAACATTGGATATATATTACAAAGAAAAAGTGAGCCCTGACCCAAGTTAAACCCAACATTTCTGTCGTGATACCCTACGTACGGCCTTGCCCAAAAATATCTTGGACATATAATTCTGCATGTCAATGGACATGGACATGGACATGGACATGGCGCCAGGCTTCATGCACAACCTAGCTAGCTTCGCATTTTCTTCGTGCGTACTAGGAGCTACTTCCGTAGCTCCGGACGCTCACCAAACGGAGCTATGCCACGCGTGTGCGCGCGAGTGAAAGTGAGACGGACAGATACAACGCACCCGGAGGCGGCGGAGCAGAAGAGTGATTTTTGTCTGAGAGAGATGACACGCTGTCCAAAACCTGTCCTGCAGGTCGTGCGAGAAAGCAAGGACCAACGAGTTCTAGCAGACTTTGCACCAGCAACAACAAGCATGGCAGCATCAGAAGCCCATGTTTGAACTTTGAAGACACGAGGTTCACGGGCAAATCGTCACTGGCCAGAACATCACCGCCGGCTCCCAACCATGTATCATGCATTCGCCCGCTCGCTGCAGCTGCAGAAAATTGCAGCCGATCAGTCTGACCTACATAGCGTGAGGCGCTCGTCGAGGCATATACTAGGAAATTTGGGGTTTTTAGCCAAGTTTCGTTAAAAGTTAAAACCTCACCCGACATTCGAAAAAAACCTCACCTCGTATTTAGGTTTCCCTACTACGACGGTTTCTAAAATATTTAATCCATTTTCCCAAAATAAACTACTCCACTAAACTGGCTCATTTGCCGTCGACTTACACTACTAAAAAAAAGATTTGTAGCAACGGAGGCTCCATCACCAGACGCCTCTATAGTAGGAGTGCTCGGCTCCCACGATTCCAGCTGCCCCTACAAAACGGACAGTAGGGGCGGCTAGTGATACGAGCCACCCCTACAAATGGGTTGATTTGTAGCGGCGACTCGATCACCGGTCGCCCCTACAAATGCTCCACGTATAAATGGCTGCAGTCTCCTTCTTCCTTCTCAGGTCACTCTCACTCTTCCAGAAAAAAAAGGCTTGAGAGGCCTTGGACACCTCCCAAAAATTGCTTTTGGTCTCAAATCCTTTGGTGGAGAGGTTGTAGAAGGTAAGAAAATACTATTCCAAACTTTTTTTTTGAAGTTTTAATGGTTGGTTAGTGAGTAATTAGAGTTTTACCTTTTCTCTCTCTTCTATGGTGCTTGAGCTAACTATGAAACAAATTAGACCAAAGTTTTGAAGGTTCTAGGGTAAATTAGTTAGTGGAGTAAGATTATACCTTTGATTTAGTGGATCTTGCTTGGTTTTAGTGGACTATATTAGGTATTTTATGGATCTTTCATGTAGATCTAGATCTAGAGCTAAGGTTTGGCTTTTTTTATTATTAATTACATTTTTGTATGAAGGATAGCGTGTAAAATTTTAATTCTTGCTAATTGTTGTTTTTGAAATTGTACATTGTAATTAAGCCATGCTTGAAAGTACTATTCGCTGATTTGTTATGAGAGGAAAACACTGTTCGTTCGTTGAAAAAGTACGGCTTATAAGACAAGCGAATATGGCTTAGATAAAAAGTGTTTCTAAATATTTTTTTCTTAATTTTTTTAATAACAGGTAGAAATATATTAACACATAGAATTAGCTAAACCATAAGCCTAGCAATGATACAAATTAAATGTAATTCATACGGTCAACTAGAACCACATACCAACAGTATCGTCAATGGTATGAAGCACATGGAAGAACATTAAGTTTGATTCAATTATGAACCCAAATCCAAATCAATTTGTGATGTACAGGCTACTACCTGTGAATGAACTAATCAGGATTTGTTTGGAACGCATGAATTTCATAGGTTTTGCACAGTAATTTCATAGGAATCGCTTCATTTTTAGAGGAAAAACACAGGAAACATGTTCTAAACAAGCCCTGAAATTGGTTTTGTTTTATTTTATTGGCGGCAGTAATAGGGTTTTGTACCATCTGTTTTTCTTAGCCACAGTTTATATATACTATTATTTCTTTAGAGCAGTAATGACACTACAAATGATTTACTCCATTGCGAGGACAAAACCGTAAATATGCCTTGAAACGTCTGTACAAAGACTTATATGTAGTATAGTACTCCATTCTTTCTAAATTATAAGACGTTTTGGTTTTTCTAAATACACTACTTTTAATATGTATCTAGACATAGACATAGTGTATATCTATGTGCATGATAAAAGCTACGTATCTAAAAAAAAGCAAAAACATCTTCTAATTTGGAACGGATTGAGTTGAAGTAGTGCAAGTGTGCAATGATTTTAGGGCAGTGTTTTTTTTTGGCAAATAATAAGGTACGGATCGGAGCCTGTGAGGATATATTGACGGTGATGCAAACCGAATTTAATTAGACTAGTCAGCCCGCACATGTTTTTTCTTTGTTTCTCGGCCGCGCCCATCGCCGGCGCCGGCTGTATCCGTATGACCGTATGTGCCGGAGCTCGGAGGTCTACATCGTACAGTGTCAGACTGCCAGTCACATGTGATCCTTGTGCTGCTTCTGCTTCTGCATCAGCTGGTCCAAAAACTTCTGGGCCTACAGCTATCCTGCAATTCTTTTGATGCCGGACTCATCGCCCTATAGCGTGCGCCTCTCTGACCCGCCACCCGGAGGATGCCGTCTCGTGACTGGAGTACTCCTAAAATGGAAGCAAACCGGCCATTTCTGGTCAGACCACTCGATTTGTTTTTTTTTTTTGAAACTTACTCGATTTGTTACTGATAGGTAGGAGTAGCAGAGGGCAATTTCTACTACCAAACAATTTCTTGTGCAACCCAGATGCGACATTATAGGGAAATTAAAAAAACACTCCAACATCCACATCCGTGAACAAACACAAAGGGCTCGGAGCTGATGTGACATGGCATGTCACTTCACGTTCACCAATAATGTAAGGCCGTTCATGAATTTTAAAGTTTAACTCCCATCACATCAATATTGCGGTAAATACATGAAATACTAAATGTAGACTAATTGCATGTATGTCGGCACAGATTAGGAGTAATTTACGAGACGAATCTATTAAGCCTAATTAGTCCAAAATTGGCAATTTTTTGTCAAATAAGACAAAAGTGCTACAGTGTTTGTTAAACTTTAACATCTCTAACCAAACAGGCCCCAAGGGTCGTCCAAAACAGGTGATGAGGGAAACCATGTGTGAGTGGTTGGACATCTTGTAGGGCCAGTAGGTTAGACAACACTCCAACCCTTAGGCTAAACCAGTAAACTATGGGTAGTTTTTATATCATTTAATAGGATGTCATATACAGAGGCGGAACTAGCGATTTTGATTAAGGGGGCCGGACAAATGTGATCGTATTTTTTAGTGTCATAAAATATATATAATTATATGTTTCAATAAATTTTCAAAAAAATCTACACTATTTCTAACTAAAATCATCATATTTTAATAAAAAATAGGTGAAATTAATATTTTTTGTGCTATAAATACAAATATTTATATAGGTATTTAAATGAATCTACTGTGCTTCCCCCGGTTCCGCCTCTGGTCATATATAATAAAAAAAGTTTGATATAGCAAATGAGTTAATGAGGAAAGAGAGCTGAAGAGGAGAAAATCATTTCTCAGGGGAGAAACGATTTCGGCTCGTTGCTCGACGATCCAAGGCACAAGCAAATTAGCATGAGAGTGAAGCAGTGATTTCTTCCGAGTTTTGTGGGGCCCATGGCTTCTCTTCCTCGTAGTGGCATGTGGTACCCGCCCCGGCTGCACTTCGTCGCTCATCCACGTGCCTCGACGAGTATAGACCTTGTCTGACCCACTGGCCTGCACCTCGCCTAGCCCACGCCTCACTTGCCCAACTGGACCGTGATGGCCGCCGCCGTAGCACCGGCAACCCCTGGTTGGGACCGTGCTAGTCGCCGCCGCAACACATCGGCCAGTGGTGCCCATGACCACACGTCGTCTCATGGTGCAACCGCGGACCTGCACCATTACACCACCATGTGCCTGCCTGCTGCTCGCTGCCCTGACACTACATGCTCGCGAGTGCCATCTTGGCACCGCCGCAGACCTGCGCCACTACACAACCACGCGCCTGTGAGTGTCAGCCTCCAACGCCCCAAGTGTAGGCTGCCATGTCACCGTCCGCCTCTATCGATGTCACAAGGTTCCCGGGACGATAAGTACGAAGAATGGATACGTGGGATGTGGATCAACATTTCCTGAGTTCTCAGTACGTGGAGGGGTATACCTTTTCGGAATGATAGTCTAAGACGGGGAACACGATCCTAGTATTTCAGTCCAAAACAAGGATCGAAATCTCATGATATTGGGAGGTATCACTACCACAGAGTTCTTTCTCAGAGACAATTGTTTTTTATTAATGGAGGTGGGCAGGATCGAAATCTTATGGCTTCTTAAATGATAAATTCTATCATCAAGATTGTTAAACAGAGGACACATATTTCTCTGTTATCCTTGATTATACCCTAGATATTAGTCATCATGAAAAAATGAGTTTGTTGGTTTGATTTGTTAACATGTCTGATGGTAAAATTAAAATAGAGGAGTGCTTTCTTGGTTTCCTAAAGGTAGATGACACATCTGGTTCAAGGCTTTTTAGTTTATTGGTTGATTCCATCAAGCCTTTTGGTCTTGATATGGATGATGTTAGGGGACAAGGTTATGATAGTGGATCAAGTATGAAAGGAAATCACAAGAGGGGTTCAAAGGTGGTTACTTGATATAAATCTAAGAGTTTTGCATACGCAATGTGCTTGCCATAGTCTTAATCTCACTCTTTGATATGACTAAATCTTGTAGCAAAGTTGTCACTTTTTTAACTGTGCAACAAATATATGTATTATTTGCTAGTTTTGCCAAAAGATGAATTTTTTTGGTCGATCATATTGAAGGTTTATCTTTGAAATTTTTGTGCAACACCCATTGAGAGAGCCAGCAGAGAAGTGTCACGTACAACAATTTTAGATATAAAGCTCCCCAGCTAAGGTCAACTCTACTTAGGTTAGGAGAAGGTAGTGATATTGAACCCAACGATAGAAGTGACATCGGCTATGGAGATTTTTTAGTTTGTCACGGAAGTAGATTGCTATCCTAATACTTCCATTGCTTATTGCATGTTATTCACTATGCACATGTGAATGTGGCATCCCAGCTCAAAGAACCTTCTAATAGTTGAAATTGTTAAAGAACCATTTGAGATCTACAATGTCTCACAAGAGGCTAAATGAGTTGGCAACATTATGCATTGAGAAGAAATTATTGGATGAGATTGGTATTGATACTATCATCAATGACTTTGCATCAAGGAATGTTAGAAGAAAGTTTTAAGGTAATTTAATATGTAATTATTTAATATGAATATTGCTTTTGGATACATGTTAAACGTGGTAAAATTTGATATAAACACGTTGAGTATTATTTTTTATCATGTTTATAAAGGGATCTTGAGTTTTACTTTGGTTCGAGGCCCCAAAATCCTTAGAGCTGGCACTAGGTGGCCGGGTGACCCACTCTTAATTGGTGCAGTAAAAGGTTTGCCCTATTGGGTTCTAATGCGTGAGCGGCAATCGGCATGGTCTCATGCTTATAAGGCTTACAAAGGCCTATGAGTTTTGGTTACTCCATTTTACTAGTAATCCTATCACAACAAGAGAAGTTGTAGGTTGTTTGAAGTCTACCACTACTATTCTCAGAAAAACAATTTTAGTCAAAGAGTTTTGAAAGAATTCCTCAACACTCTTACTTATTTTTGTTTTGTAGTCAAAGTGTTTTGAAAGAATTCCTTAGCTCTTACTACGAACACCTTGCATGGTACTATCTTTGTCACAAATATATAAGCAGTTCGACATTGATATATACAATATGTGAGGTGAAACTTTGGTCACTGATTTTTGTAAGAAATTATTATTGGAGCATTGATAGAGAAGTGGCTATTTAGGGCTTCCTGACATACAATCGTGACGCACTGTCCGTGCTCCACGTATGCATTAATCAACCATATCACGTCCACTAGTGGCCTCACAACATTTCAGAGGCGCCTGCAGAAGCAGTGAACGCTTTGTCCGACAAAATTAGTCTAAAGCACTCGCTAAGACTAGCGTTGGAGCCAAGGTAAGGCCCTATTACACTTTTAAATAAGGACCACTACAGTGCGCCAAAATCTACCAGACGCACTCAAAACCTACCCATGTTGCCAAAAACTGTGGGCTAGGTTTTGAAATTATGGCAAAGGAGGAACACGCTGCCTACGTTGGGAGGTTGGAGACGTAAGGGCATCTCCAATATACAGAGACGGGGCTAGCTCTAGAGTAAGAGTCACATCAATTAGGTATCAACTGATATCTTGCCACAATCACATAATGTTTAGAAATGGATGTCGCTCCAGTTTATGACCCACACCGAAAAAAATAACGAAGGTGGTCGGAGAAAGTGAGAAAAAACATAATTTTCTCCCTTAAACGTGGGTTCCATAAAAAAGAATCTAATTATCTGTGGATTTAACACGACAAAGTAAAGGAGCCGGTCATAAGGCACATTAAATATATAGGAGATTAGGAATAACCAAGGAATATCCATTATAGAAGCCCTTAGGCTGTCCATGCCTACTTGTACTGTGTGTGCTTTTTTTGAGTGAAAACCAAAAGCTTGTTAGCTTGCGCTGCTCCTGCCCTTGGTACCGATTTGGAACAACACACTGCTGCTAACTTGCGGCTAAGCCTCTGTACGAGGAAAATGAGGAAAAGCATGCACATACATGCACACACCGAAGCATGAACCTGTACAGTACAGCCTACCGATGTCAGCCACGGCCACTCACGTACTTCAGCAGACAACTCGAGTCGCACGAGGTTTTCGTGTACGCGTGGCGTGGGCCACCGCCGGAGCCCACATTGCATGCTTCTTGTGGACCAACACAATTACGAAACTTTGGGCATCATTTGTTGTTCATGGGGACCCGGTGCAGCCGTGCAGTGGGGTACGATCCATGTGCTTCATTCACTGCAAGTGACCCTACTACCCTCTCGCTAGCTTGTCGATTGGCCCGTCTCCAACCCTGGCACTGGAGCAGCGCTTCTGTTTACCTAGACTAACAGGGATATACTTGCAGAGCCATTGTGATGGGCAATGGCGGGATCCAGGGCGAACTCCGACGTCGGTGTACTCTGAAGTATTCCTTGCCATTGTGTTCAGCGAGAAGCTTAAAAACATACAATTTCATAGACGATGCCTAGATCTTCGCTCTTGCTCTATCCGAGTGTTAGGTCCGCTATCGTTGATGGGAAAAATCTTTCTGGTCTTTGCGTATCTAGAAACATCATAACTTGAATTATTAAAACTTTTCAATAGTAATCTGGAAACAACACACAAACAAAAAAAATGCAAATCGTATACACAGTAACAGATTTTCATGAGATAAATTATTGAGCAGTGAGCACATATGACCCTATTGCTAAATCTCCATCCATTGTTGACAAAAAAAAAATTGCATCACCGCCATGGTCTCTCCATGGGCTAACTTTCTTCTTGGTGTGTACTTTGACCTCTTCATTTCGCTATAGCAACGGCCAAGGACAGAAATTGTCCCTCATTTGCATGTATGAATTAGAATGCTTTTTTTTAACAGAAACAGAATTCGTCCTCTTTGAAGATTATTTAATTTACTTACTTATACATTGGCTTTTACATGGGCTGTCCTATAGAAGTCAACGGTATAGGATTTGGTTGCAAAGACATCTCGATGGTTGGTGCAGGTGGCCAAAGAGTTGTTTACCCAGGCACATGGGCTAAGTGTTCTTAGTGTGCCTGAACAAGCTTTTTAAAATCTTTTTGTAAAGTTGTGTGTATTTTGGTTATGCAGATGACTAGAGTGTTTCAATGTCAGTGTATCAACTTAGATGTAACGATTTTGAAATTGATAAAGGTTCTATTATCAAAAGAATGATTTAGAAGGTGAATTATCCATGGCTACTTTATTTCCACTAATAAGCCACATTTGCTAACAAAGAGCAAAAGCTCCCATTAACATCATCTTTCTAGTCTATTTCCTACTACATAATTAAACCCAACTCCCAGACATGTGGTTATCACTAATTCGATGATTTATTAGACTACATCGTATATGCACCACCCTCCAAATGAACTAAACGAAGTGACAATAAAAATATAGATGTTAAATGGTTTTCATATCATTATTGAAAAGCAACATTTTTTACTTCCATTATTCCAATTTTTTTGTATATTATCCTTTGCTAGTATTACCAATTTACCTATGCATTTCTCAGCTCAAGCCTAAAAAAGCTTAGTTCTTTTTAGCCTAAAAATTGATGCTCGTATTGTGTTCACCTATACCACATGATGATTTTGATTTTTAATGGTACATTCCTTTTACATATTCTCTCAATCTTGATTCCTGAGAGTACCCCATTTGTGTTGAGAAGTTCTTTAAACATAGAATTAACTGGAAAAAAATCAATTAGGACATAGTCTACCTAAAAACATCTCCACACTCACGTTAAGCTTACATTTGCTATCCGTGCTATCAGGGGATGCCACCAACCAACTTCTTTCCTACTAATTGTGTATGAAACGAGACGCTAAGTTGCATCTGTGTGCTACTCACAACACTAGCAACGAACCGATGAACTTCTTTTCCTAACCAGAAGTTGGCCAATGTAAAGTGAGTATTGTGTTCCAAGCCACTTGTGCGAACACAAGGTTGACGAGTACCCTTGTGTGTTCATTTTGTGTTGAGTGATTGTCAATGTGATCCACGAAGTAGGTTGAGTGGTGACTAACCCTACCTTGGCGAAAGCCTTGCGTGCGACATGTCTCTTGGCCTGTGTTGTGCAGGTGTGGAGCACAGAGGCAGTAGCCGACGGCGAGGTGAAGGTCAAGGAGGACGCGCCGTGCCGATGGACCGGAGGGGTGAAGGACGGACGTGAGGCTTGGACCGAGGGACCCGGAGGCCGGGTGGCTAGCCGTGGTGGCTGACACTTGGGACATCGACAAGCGCGAGAAGACATGGGAGTGACCGTGTTGACCGTGGAGGTGACACGCATCGGATGGCGGGGGACGCGTATGGAGTACGCTACTCGCGGAGCGGTTTGATGGTTTGGGCCTTAAAACCATCGGAGGCGGGTTTACGGGTTTGAGCCTCAAAACCCGGGTGGAGGTTCCGAGGAGGAACGGACGACACGTGGCGGCATCGGAGAGTTCGCGTCGAGGCGAAGCTACCGGTGAGGAGGCGCGGTGGCCGTCGGATCAACATGAAGACCGGGTTGGACCTCTGTGCCCTTGGGCTTATTGGTTTAGCTCTTATGTATCCAGGGGCATTTAGGGGAATGTAAAATAGCCTTGTTAAATAGAGGATGGCAGCCCCCTTGCCTCCTCACCTCTCTCCTATTCTCATTTTTCCCTTTCTTCCTAGGGTTATGTTTTCCAGTGCACATGAGAGAGGTGACATGAGCTGAGATTTTCGTGGTGTATTTTGTTGAGATTTGGTGTGGGAATGGAGGCCCAAATCCTGCTCGTGCCCTCTGGGATTCCTATTTTGAAGCTATGATTTTCGTTCTCATTTTATTCTTATTTTTGTTCTTGGCCACGATTTGATTTTTCCGAAGTTTGGATCAATCCTGGGCGATGATTTCTTGGGATAGGTTCGTGGCAAGGTGAATTTCATCTGGGCAAAGTTTGAGCTCGAATTCTTTTGTTTTGACGGAGATCCGGTTGAATTTTGGTTGAGTCACTCCGCTGTTCGTAGCGCTCGGTCTCACCCTGTTCTTGGCGCTCTGACTCTGCGTCGCTCTGACTCCACGTGAGCTCTCTTCTCTGTGCGTTGTTTTTGGGATGGGAAGGACACCAGTGAGGACTGGTGCTGAGCGCCCCTAGCCGTGCTCGTCCTTCTCGATGTTGATGTGCGAGTTAAATTTCAGCTAGTAGTCTAGCACTATTGCTTCTGAAGTAGTACAGGGTGGAGCACCAGTAGTCCAATCAAGGCAGCTCATTCTTGTTTCGTGTCTTCAGTTCTTGATTGGTCATCAGCTTTCTTGGAGTCGTGATTTTTAAGAGCAATTCTCGATGGTGTTCGATTTGTTTCTCTGTCTGTTTCCGATCTGACCGTGCACGTTCAATCTTGAGCACAGGAGATCAGTGCCAACGGCGCCCAGCACCCTGCGTGCTCTCCTGCAGGCTCAAGTGACCGTTCGCCAGTGCTCTGCAGCTCTGCTGCTCGTCCTGCAGTTGTGCAGTATATTTTCTCTCTTTGTGCTAGAATTTCAGGTGTTTTTGCAGTCTATTTTGTCATTCCTGATTTTCTGGTTCATCTGCAGTTTGGTCTTTTTTACTCCGAATTGTGTTCCGTTTTTTGCGTTGGTTTTCAACCGTTTCGTGAAATCGATCTAAGTACTCTCATCACTAGTTGACTTGGGTATTTTAGTTTTACCGACTCACTTGTGTTTGGCGGTGATTTTGGGACAGCAGCCTAAAGTTTTGCGAGAAAATTTACGACTCCCATTCACCCTCCTCTGGTCGCCGATTTTGGTCCTTCAACTTGTCATCCTAAAGTTTGGTTTGAGCCCCAATTGTTAAAATGCAAGTTGCATAATAGTAGCTATCATGTGTTCTGTACAACAAATAATTAAGTCTCCTATAGTGTTCTGAACATGCCCCGAAATAGACAGAATTTTTTTTAGCCTAAATTTGAAACATATTTTGGATTTGACCCGGATTTGAATTTTTTTTTAAAACTAACCCGTTTGGCCCCACCACCATACATGGCGGGACAATTGAACTGAACCCCGCCATGCATGGTGGCGGGGTGCATGTGCCACGTGGCATGCAGCGGGTAATGAATGCTGACGTGGCTGAAAAACGTGGAAAGACGTACCCCGCCACGCATCAAGGCGGGGTACGCCTAACCCACCACAGGTGATGGCGGGGTACAGCCCTGCCCATTTCTCAGAAGCCCGTAGGCAGCAACACTAGCGTAGGGAGTAGGACAGCATTCATTGGCTAGCGTCGCGCGTGCTGACACCTGAGATGAGAGTGGCTCAGGTCAGCAGTCAGCATGACTTTAGGGCAGGGCAGCCGGCGCATGCATCCATCCCCTTCCGCGTACGCAGTCAGCGCATGCATCCATTAATGATACTAGTTTTTATATTAATTAAATGATTTGCCAACTCAACAAAATGCTAACGTGAGAGTCTAAGGTCTTGTTTAGATGCACCCAAAAGTTAGAATTTTTTCACTCTCTCCATCACATCAATTTTTAGCCGCTTGCATGGAGTATTAAATGTAGCTAAAAAAATAACTAATTATACAATTTAGTTGGAAATCACGATATGAATCTTTTGAGCCTAGTTGGTCTACGATTGGACAATATTTATCAAATCTATACATCTATACCTAATAATAAAGAGGCAAAATTTCCGCGTAAGATGTAAGTAAGACTCCTACTCAACTAAGTTATTACATGTAATAAAGAGGCAAAATTTTCACGTAAGATGTAAGTAAGACTCCTACTCAACTAAGTTACATGTAAGACTAGGTTGATACTAATCGAAATAGATCAAACTCCAACTCGCTTTGTTCCTACCGTGAAGTCTCGTATTTTCCATACGTCCTTTTTTTTATAGGGCTCTCTCTGTTGCCGTGGACTCTATTTTTTTTCCTTGTATGCCCACATGCATCTAAGGCACTAATCCAATCCCAAGATAATTAGGATGCAAAACATATATCACGTACATAAAATCTTATTATTATTATTAGGGATATATTCAACACAAAAAAACGTTCCGAAGATGAACGTGGAGTTCTCGTCCGTCACGCACGCGTTTAGAACACCGTCATGGTCTTTTGAGTCCCTCTATTCCGATGCCAATAGGTGAAGATGAACGGAGAGGTATCAGTCGATAAGGAGCACGGAATGACAATAGTGGGCCTCAACAATATTGGGTATAGAAATGATCCATTCGTCATTACTCACATGCATGGTACGTCGTCGATGCCTTTTTCTGATTTGTTTTCTCGTTCAGATGTCTTTTCTTTTTTCTGAATTCTTTTGTCCTTTTTCTCCCGTTTCGAAATTGAATCTTCCGTCCAGTTATGTTCTACTCTAATTTTCCCATTCAACTAAATGTGTTTCTATTCTCTTTTTTTTCATGGAGCTCATAAAACTTACTAATATTTAACTGTACCAACATATGGATCTTATAAAAATTAATCTTAAGATATATCTACAAGCAATTTTTTTTGCTTAGCAACGAAAGAAAAAGATGTATCAAGGCCGTAATGCAATTTGATATACAAACTTAATTGGACATTGTCATATTGTTACTAACATGAGCTTATATTTTGGATGTTCTTAGTCGTCACAAATCTATATCTATACCTATTAATAAAGAGGCAAAATTTCAGGCTCTTTTTTCGTCTATCTATTTGTTTGGTCCGTCAACCTTTAACTACCGAACGATGGAGAGTTTTATATATATATATATATATATATATATATATATATATATATATATATATAACCCGTGCTCATACGAGTTAGAATAGCTCTTTTCCAGCGTGAGGCAGAGTCCGATTCCAAAACATAATAAAAAGGGAAACATTATGCGTATAAAAAGGTAATAATGTGGATGAGTAGGAATCCTAATCAAATAGGTCTCTATTTTTTGCTAACCTAAGTAGGAATCATATTAGTAATCGATAGCCCTATTTTTAAATAAAATATCCCTAAGGCTATCTTCTCTCACCCCGCGTCTGTTAACCCGCCCACGCCAGCCCCGCTAAAAAGGTCACCGCTAAAAAAAATCGGACCCTGGGAAGACCGGCCAAAATCTCTGTAAAAAAAATTCCGTATTTGATTCAATATCTCCCTCCGTCTCCATACCCAAAATAACAAAATCTCAAGCCCAAAAAAAACAAAAACAGGAAAAAAACATGCGGACTCAAGGAAAAAGAAAGCCAAAAAATAAAAAAGAACAGAAAATAAAACGTGCTGACTGTGAGAGCACGTGCGGGCTCCAGCATGCGCACGCGGCGGTGCGGACGAGCACGCAAGGCTGCCTCGGCGGGCGAGCGCGGCGCCAGCGGGCTAGCGCAGTGGCGCCGGCGGGCATGGCTGCTCCGGAGCACGCAAGCAGGGGCTCCGACTGCGTATCATTTAATTAATATAAAAACTAGTATCATTAATGGATGCATGCGCCGACTGCGTACGCGGAAGGGGATGGATGCATGCGCCGGCTGCCCTGCCCTAAAGTCATGCTGACTGCTGACCTGAGCCGCTCTCATCTCAGGTGTCAGCACGCGCGACGCTAGCCAATGAATGTTGTCCTACTCCCTACGCTAGTGTTGCTGCCTACGGGCTTCTGAGAAATGGGCAGGGTTGTACCCCGCCATCACCTGTGGCGGGTTAGGCGTACCCCGTCATGATGCGTGGCGGGGTACGCCTTTCCACGTTTTCCAGCCACGTCAGCATTCATTACCCGTTGCATGCCACGTGGCACCTGCACTCCGTCACCATGCATGGCGGGGTTCAGTTCAATTGTCCCGCCATGCATGGTGGCGGGGCCAAACGGGCTAGTTTTAAAAAAAATTTCAAATCCGGGTCAAATCCAAAATATGTTTCAAATTTGGGCTAAAAATAAAAAAAATTCAAATAGACACAAGTTACCTACAGCGCAGGTGCTATATATAGCTGTCCAATGAAGGATTAAATGACTGATGATGAAAAAGACATAGTAAAGAACACTTACAGTAGAAAATTAAGAAATAAATAAAGGAGTGGCTGCTCAAATTTATTCATCTCAATATATATTTAGGTGTGCCAAATAGTCATTGATTATTATCCCGATACAGTTTCAATATATGTGTACATCAGCTTAAAATTGTACTACATGCCATGAGAAACCATTGAAGGGTTTTTTTTTCTTTTTTTTGCGTTTGCATCCTTCATACAATATTGAGAATTTCACCATACAAATAGAATAGAATATATACCAGTCCTTGGTGCAACTAACTGCAGAACCAAAGCACAATTTTGACGAACCAATCTTTATGTAGAAGATAATTCCAGCAGCACTACCATTTGGGTATCCAGGGATAAGAAAAAATTGCAACAAAACAGACCCTTTTCTTTCAGAAGAAAGTGTAGAAGCCATTCAAAGTGGGAGAAGTTTGCCATGGTTAATTATACTAATATTAATATTAAGTATGCTAAATAGAGTTTTCAACGATTCATTTTCTCCTTTAATTTGTAAATTATTATTCATATAAAATATCCAAATACAATTTATTCCTTGAAGGTATGAATTTGTACTATTTTCACTTCAGAAGGGAATACCAAACAATATACCAGTTTAACCGAACGGTCACATATTAAGACCATAGTGATGTTTTGGAGTGACGGTATGGTACTATACGTATGCTGATGAATGACACGTATCCGTAAATGTCACTGATGATTTCATTGTCTGTTTATGAGATATATATGTATTCTATTTTATTGAACTTATTACTCAGCAGATGGTTACACAATACTACAAATAGTACTCCAAAAGTGATGTGTTGGAAAACAATTAAGCAATATAGCCAGCATGCATGTCCTGAAAAAAAGAAAAGTTTGTCAACCAAATGCCGCTGGTCGATAATACTAGTCTAGATCACTGTATAAATTATAAAATGACCTTGTATACAATATGCCTGGATCAGGAATATATATATAAATAGACTGCCGTGTGAACAAAACAACACCTGCATGGAACACGAAATTCAGAAGAGGAACACAAGAACAATGCTGGAAGCATCCTCACTTGGAGCATATGAACTGATTAAAGCCACAATGTTCAATCGGCAATGCAAGTTCTTTGATTTAGTTTAGATGGAAACTAAATCCAAAACTTTCCAAGAAATACGTTTATTAACACACGATAGATTAAACAAACCCTTGGGTCTTGAACAAATCCTTAATGAGCTAATTTTCCTAGCTACCAATCCAATGGGCAATAGCATAAGCACAAAATCTAACCCCTCTCCTTGAAACAAGCATACATTGTAGGGGTAGCAATTATTTTTGGGCGGTGCATCACCGCCTAAAATAGAAGCATCATGCACTATGCACTATGCTTGTGCATATATAAAAACATGACAGCAACATCAGAAGAAAGAAGAGACAAGCATGACGATGACATGCAGCCAGCTTGGATTGATGCAGAGTGTTTCAAGTCAAGCCGGCCATGAAACGTGAGCTAGCACACACAAGTGCTTTATTTGGCAACGGATGAGAGTGGATCAGCGCAAACCTGTTGACCACGAGAGGCTAGCTAGCCGGTCCGCTGCAGCCTGTGGAGCAACGCGGCGCGGAGGGCGCGGTCGTCCCGCAGCGCGGCGGGCACTTCCACGACGGCGTCCTGCACGGTCATGCCGCCGACGAGGCACACGCACGCGTGCTGCACGGTCAGGTCCAGCGACCGGAGCGCGAGCATGAGGCGCGCGGGGGCGTGGCGCGCCGCCGCGGTCGTCGTCAGGCGCAGCGCCGCCGCCTCTGTCCCGACCATCCGCACCTCCAGCTTCTCTCCGAGGCTGCTGCTGCTGAGCGAGTGAGAGGGCGCCACCGTTGCGGAAGCGGCCACGGCCTTCTTGGCCTCGGCCTCGAGCTGCTCGACGCGCTGGCGCAGCTGGGCGATGTAGGTAGTGGCGTCGGCGAGGACGGACGCCTTGTCCATCCGGGACACGGTGGGCACGGCGGCCCGGAGCTCGCAGAAGAGGCGGTTGAGCTTGTCCCGCCGCTGCCGCTCCGCCTCCACATGGCAGAGGGCGGGGCCGTTGGTGTTTGTACGGGACCCTGGTTTCCGGCCACGCCTCTTCAGCGCAGGTGCCGGCGGTTCGCCGGACAGGTGGTTGTGGTCGTTGCCCGGCGAGCGCGAGCCCTCGCCATCCCATGTGACTTTGACGCCATTTGGGGGCTCGTCCAGCCAGTCGTCGCCCCCCGGCCATCCCTCCAGGACATCACAGGGCACGAAATCGTGCTCCTGGTGGTGTCCGGCGGTGGAGAACGAGGCCGGGGAAGGACAGCTGCTGGAGGAGGCAGGGAAGACCAGCTCATCCATTGGACTGTGGCCCTGTACGTTCTGCTGCAGCTGCAGTGTATGCCTGTATGGATATAAGTTTAGATCTGGTAGTGTTACGGTGCCGATCGAGAGCAGCTCGTTTTTAAAGTGGCATCTCCAACTCCAACAGTACGGGGCCGTTTGGCTGGGCTCCTGCCCGCTCCGACTCATTTTTAAGTGTAGAGTTAGGATTTAAACATAGAGAATGTTCAGAGCCGATAACGATCATATGCGATGAAATACATACATGACAAGAATATAGATAACAACAAAGTAAAAATTTATTTTCCGATACAAATATATACATGATAAGATAGACACCACTAGAGTTTATTGCTACCGAGCAAGACCAAGCAATAAAAGCACTAATTAGAATAGTTAACTAACAAATTAGAGATTAACATGCTAATTAAGAATGCACTGTGGGGGCACCAAAATGTTGGGGGATGCCACCAGGCCCCCGAGCCCTTCCCTTCACCACGATTCACTCTTCCCTTCATAAATGATAAATCACCACCTGGAGCATCCACAATCTGGTAACGCTCATAGTCGTCAACCACACAACCATCTTTACATACCACAGCTTAGAGTTTGAACCATCAAATGCATTTACCTTAAGCGCAGCAGCAAAACCACTAACTGAAAATGCCTAAAATTAGGTTTTTGGATTGTTGGATATTTAGGCATTTTCATATTTAATTTAATCTAGAAAAATAGTAGCAAAGCATTCATGATGACATGTATGTGCACGTGTGATTCAGCTACTCCTCGCAATAATAGCAAATATGAAAGACATCATACTAATCAAAACAAAAATAGTACTAAAATTCACAAATTCAGTAAGTAGGGACACGGGTAGTGAAAGTGGCGGTGTTGAAGGGAGGGATATGTGGTGGCACTTTGCAAAGCAAACAGATGCATTGAGAGGGAACACAAAGTTACAATTCAAACTAAATGGTTCTAATGAGAACATAGTTGAAGATTGAAACATGGTTCAAAAGCAAAGAAAAAATGTCAAAGGATATAAAATCTACATAGGTGATTGTGATGTCAGCTGAGTAACCAAGCGAATAAGAGGTGATTCTAGTGAAAATGAACACCGACGAAGTGAATGATTTGAGAGTGCATAGGATATGGCATGAGAACAACTCCAACAGAACCCTCAAATTTTTCTCCTCCTATTCTCTCACATGACAGCCCCTCATCCATATTTTAGCCCCTGCTTTTCAACGCACTCCAACCGATCTTCTAATTTTTTTCCTATTTTACAACATATTGTGATGGGACCACTGATCATCGGCCCCACTTGTCTATTGTGTGGGAAGAGAGAAATGAGGAATAGGAGGAGGATGAAGGCCTCCTACATCGAGAAGTTCAGAAGAGAGAAATGAGAGCCCCTCGATTCGTCGGGGTCAGATAGGAGTTTGGATGTAGAGCAAATTTTATGTTTTGGCCTCTCGAAATAGGATAGATCTGTTTCGGGAGTCCGATTGGAGTTGCTCTAAGTCATTGGACGAGAAGGTATATATGGAAATCAAGCAATCTTGGAAAACACAAGTTCTTCCTTTGGCTGCTCATCAGAGATTGTCTAAACACAAGAAATTTGTCAAGGAGAAAAAACAAGTTCCTTTTTTTGATAGGGAAAAAACAAGTTCCTAGATGACTACTCTTGTGTCCTTTGCAATTCAGGCATTGAGGAAACCAGTTTCCATCGGGTTTCGAATCCCCCTTCAGTTCTGACTGCTGGCTCTCTCTATCCATTCACTGGGATATGAACCTTCAACCTTTGGACATGATAATCCAGGCAAGGACGGTTTTTGGCGGCCGCATTTTCAGAGAGATCTTCATTACAGCCTGCTGGACAAATTGTATTGCTAGAAATGGGATAATTTTTTTTGCAAGGCAAGCACTGTGGCATCTTGGAAATTAGATTTCAAGGATGAGCTTTGGGTATGGTGTGTATCAAAGCCTAGCTAAGTATAGCAACCCCTCTTTCTTTGTGGCGAGAGAGCCTCCCATAATTCTTCTTTCTTTTTTTCTCTTGGGCTTTGCAAGCCTTCTAAAATGTAAATATCCCTTTACCATATATATAAAAAATAGGCAGGGGCTTCCCTGCTGTTCCTTCAAAAAAAAAGTACACGGGACCATCACCTAATTATGATATTTTGGCGACAAAAGGAAACATCTAATAATACAAAGATGTCCAGTGAATGTGTGGATGTATATACAAGGGCGTTTGTCAGGGCTTCATTGTAGCTGGCTTCATCCAGAGAGTTTTTTTAATGCGGCTTCATCTAAAGAATTAAAGGTGTCAAAGAAGTTATGTTTAGGCGACTTCACCCTTAGAAAAATCAGTTTTCCCTCTTTGGTTTTTCTTCTGGAGCCGTTTCTTAAGGTTAAACCTTTGGCAATATTTTACATAAGAAGCCATTGAAGCCGAATCCTGCCAAGTAGCCCCTACAAATGATGCAAACAGAAATGGAGAATCCAAAGGTTTTTTTTTGGAGGGGGGGATGTTTTAGAAAAAAAAAGTGCAACGTAGGGAGCCAATGAGCGACGTCCTACCGGGTTTAGAAAAGTGAGCTGCACAAGTCTTCTTCATTAGTTATGCGGAAGTGCATGAACAACGCACGGTGGTGGCCTCATTTGGACGGACAATATGTGGTCCACTGCACGGACAAGATTCCATTTTCCATCGTGATTTTAGTCATAGGGCTTCATAGGCCTTTAGATAGACCTTGGTCTCCGTTAGTTTCCATTGTCCTGAGTTACTTTTTAGAAGTAGGACGTTTGCAATGTGGACATCAGCCCCTTTTTTGGCCAGATTGTGTTTTCAACAATAATCAATTTTTAACAACATTATTTTTTTGACCAATGTATTGCAACAGCAGCAGCTTACATTTAACAAACATATAGATTGAAACATAAGGTTCACCAATTGACATGGAAATAAATGGGCACATACATCAAGTACCCACATAATAGAAAAAACATCACATACATGAGATCTCCATATACATTAGCAACTATAGATTGCTTAAGCCACACAAACCACATAGTTCGCACGTATATCAAGTATCCAAGTTCACATAAAGGAGACCGCAGAAAACTATACATATTACATGGTACAAAGATGGCATGAAAAATCACAGACGGAGCCTTCTTTTACTCCTAGTGCTCATTGCCGGGCTAGGAGGGACAACCATTTTTCCTTTGCTTCTTGTGCCCATTGCAGGGCTGTCAAGTGATTTCATGGGAATTTTTTGCATGTCGTTCTTCATTTTGCCCTTTTCCTTTGGTTTGGGAGGTTTGGACTTGACCTTTGGTTTTGCCTTAGTTGTCTTGGATGCATGTCCTGCAGCTGAGTTAGTGTGGTCACCCTCTATGCTCATGGGCTCAGGTTCATTGGACCCTTTTTTGACCTACAATTGTGCATGTACAAGTGGTCACCCTCTAATGAGTTAAGTTTGATAAAAAAATTGTGGTACATGGTGGTCTGTACTAAAATGCTCACAAAACAAAATACAAATCAGAGTTTACCTTGTTGAACCTGAAGAAGATGAGGTGCTGCCTTTTCCTTTCTTCGTAGTTGTAGGTTCAATACTTTGGCTGTTTTGAAAAGTGGAAAACTTTAGCTGTGAAGAAATGAATGCATTGACTAAAAAAAATACAAGGACAACAGAAATACCTTGCTGAAGCTCCAGAAGATGAGGTGTTGCGTTTTCCCTTCTTCTTAGTTGTATGTTCGACACCAAGGCTGTTTTCAAAAGTACACAAGTAAGATTTTGGTGAATCAAACCATCGACTATAAAGTACAAGAAGGAGCATATAATTACCTTGCTGAACCATGTTTTTCCTTTTTACTAGTTGCAGGCTCCAAAATTTGACTGTGGCAATGAAGAAAGGTACTGAGAAAAAAAAACTTAGGTATGTACAAGCATAGAAAATGCTAACCATGGTGGGAAAGACATGCAAGCTGCTGGTGTGTCATCCTCTAAAGCCAAAAGGCTGGCTTCTATAGTTGCTTTCGTGCGTCTTTTCTTCTTTTTGGGTGGTCCCCTATAAGGAGCAAAGTTAAAGTCAGCATTTTACATCTTCTCATAATGATCATGCAACAAAATGTGAACATATTAGACAATTTATTACCTTAATTCTCTCATAGCTTCCATGTCCTCTTTGCTGCCATTTTTGCAATTATGCCAGTGATGCCCGTAATCCTTACAAATAGGGCACTTGTGTTGGGACTTTTTCATTTTCTTCTCGGTACAACCTTTGAACCTCACGTTCTTTCTCCTACCAGATGTAGCTTTCAATAGTGGTGGATGTAGGAAAAACCCATGGGTCCCTTTAGGCCACTGAGACTTGTCAGGCATGGCAGGGATTAGTTGACAATAAGCTGCTCTAAATTTCTCAATGGAGTAATACAAGTCCACATAATTCTCAAGAGAGGCACTACGTAGTGATGTGATGAATGCTATAGCATGTTTACATGGGATACCAGAAACTTGCCATTGTCTGCAAGAGCATGTCCTATCCTATAAATTCACAATAAATCTAAAACTTGTACCCCCTAATGCAGTAACTTCACCAATGTATTCTGAGCATTCAAGCACTTCCAGCTCTAGTTCTCTACTCCTTTCATTCAACCTTTTTATTATGTGGGGTAGAATCAAACCTTCTAACTTCTTTGACACTTTCCTTCTTTGGTTCCACTTGATCATAATCAATTGTCTAATCTTATCCATAAAGTCATCTAAGTTCATGGACTTATATTCTTTAATCCAATTGTTAAAAGACTCTGCCAAGTTGTTAGTTACATAATCCACCTTGGAATTGGTTGAAAATTGACTCCTAGTCCACAACTTCTTATGCCAATTCCTAAGATATGCATTTGCTGCTGGTTTTGCTTTCTCCATAGCAAACCAATGCTTCTCAAATATATATTGGTTCCACGAATAAGCTGCTGCCCAAAGGTGGTCATCAAACACCTTACCATGAAATTTTTTTCTTGAAATTGGTCACTAAGTGAAACATGCACTCTCTATGTTCTGCTTCCGGAAACACCTCTCCTACCCCAGTCATCACTGGTTGCCCAGCATCAGTGCTTATGGCTAATCCTCTAGGTGAACCAATGACTTCTTTAAGCATATGCATGAACCATATCCAATTCTCATTAGTCTCAGAATCAAAAATCCCAAAACAAACTGGATACAACCAGTTATGACCATCAACAACTGTAGCACTAGCCAACTATCCCTTAAATTTGCCTGTCAGAAAGGTGCTATCTATTGCCAAATAGGGTCTGCAACCAGTAAGAAACCCATCTATGCAAGGCTTTAAGGCAAAGAAAAATATTCTAAATCTGATTTTGTCGTTTATTGTGTAATGATCAATGACTACCACACTACCAGGACAATATTTCTCAATTTGTGCCTTAAAGCTATATAGTTTGTCAAAGCTGCTGTCCCAATCACCATAGAGTTGGTTGAGTGCTAGATCCTTACCCTTATATACTCTCTTGTAGTGTATATGTACTTTGTGGTGTTCTTTAATCTTCTTTTGCTGGCAGTGTGGGGTCTTGAATGAGGAAATCCTTCACCTTTGCACATACCCAATGTTTGGTACCATTGGCCACCTTCATATTCCTTCTTGTGCTTGAGCAATCATGCTCAAAAGGGTTCTTTTTAACCTAAATAGATAAAAAAGGTAAGCACACAACATTGTTTTTACGAACAACAGTGAAAAATCAATACATAAAGTAAGTATAGTACAATTACCATCACAGTTTCCTTGTCCTGGAGGGTAGAAGCATGTATCCTCCATGGATAGTTATCTTCTAATTTTCTGGAACAATAGGCCCCAAACCTAGAACGATTGCTATATGTAGTTCTATATTCGAACTCATGTTTGATTGCATGCTGAGATAGCGACAACTTAAAAGCTTCCATACAGGAATATGTGGTGCCTTCTGTCATTGGAGGGTCTTCTTTGTCATGTTCTATATCTGGGACATGATCTTCCTCATAGTTTGTGTCCACTGGCTCATCAGCAACCTCAGTTTCAGATTCAGACAGTGAGTCAAGATCCTCCTCATCCTCCGTATCCTCCTCATCAGTTCCTTTTTCCTTTTCCATTCTTTTGCACCCAGAATGAAGGACCACATTTAGAGCATGTATAGGTTCATTGCTTGCCAAGTACATAGCCTCCTCATCGACCCCTACATGTTCATTCTCGGGCGAGGGATTATCTAAATATGTGTCCTCTGGTTCAGCAGAAGGATTCTGCATGGGCTGCCCTTGGTCCTTGTAATGCCAGTGAGTCAGAGGCTCATATGGTTCAGATGGATGACAATATGCTATGAACATGTCCACAACCTTTGTTTCCTTGTGTTTTTCAAACATTAACATCAAATCTTGGTCAGTTTTAACTTCTGGGAAGGTTTTTGAATCACGGTCATGATACTAAAGATGTGCAATTTCCATATAGCCAGGAGGGTACTGATCTACGATTGATTCAACTAAATCTTGAAAATTAGTGAGATCAGAATCAACAACTTTCTTGAAACAAAAGCATCTGACATCTTTCCTTGCTTTCTTAGGGTTACCAAGGTGTTTCATTTGTAGGATATAAGTTGAATTTGAATCAAACCTGTGAACCAAATAAAAACATCCTAAACTATAAGTAATTGTACCAATAGTTGAAAGGGCATCAACAGCAAGAACACAACGAGGAAAGGATGAAAACTCACCCTTCCAATGATGTGGTCATGCCAAGGGCGGACATTCGAGTGCCGCCGGGCAGTACCTCTGCTCCTGTGCTCGGGAAGCTGCTGAGGCCAGGCGAGGTGGTGCTCGGCCCGCCGGGGAGGGGTGGGTTTGCGCACGTGCCGTCGTCGGGGCTGTGGCAGGTCCCGCTCAGGCCGCCGCTGCAGGAGCGGCTGCTTGGGCCATCGTCGGCGCCGCTCAGCCCACCCTCGCCACACACGCCGTTGCCGCTGCTCGGCCCGCCCCCACCGCACGCGCCGTTGCCACTGCTCGGGCCACCCGCACCGCACGCGTCGCCGTCGGAGCCGCGGCAGGTTCGGCTCGGGCTGCCGCTGCAGGCGCGGCTGCTCGGGCCACCGCCGACGCCGCTCGAGACGCCCCCACCACAGGCGCCCTTGCCGTTGCTCGGGCCACCGCTGCCGGAGCCGCCGCCACCGCTGGGGCCACCCCTGCTCGGATCCACGCCCCCTGGATCCACGGGAACGGGTTCCTCGCCGGGAGGCAGGCCACCGTCGTCGGCCATTGTCTCTTCAGCACTTCGGCGCATGCTTTGGGAGTGAGGATACAGAGAGGACCGACAGGAGCAAGGACTTGACCTGTTTTTTTATTAAGGACTTGACCTATTGGTATTTGGTAAGGGTAGTCTCGTCTATCCTTCAATTGTCTGACAAGCACAAAACGGTCTAACCTAACAGATCTGACGGTAGTGCTAGATAGCGGACCAAAAACAAACCCAGTGCTATATTGGGAAAATTTAATCTTTAGATGCTATATAAGGAAGCATGTCATTTTACGATGCTAAATAGGGAATTTTCTCTACTTTTTAATAAAATTTGACCATTCTTAAAATTTAGGGTAAAATATACTAATAGTCTATAAAACTTGTGTGAGGTGTTATTGAAACCTATCAACTCCGAAAATATATTTCTTGGTACATAGTACTTTTTAAAGTTATATTTGTCATCACAGTCACAGGCCCATACCCTTCCACATGTACAAGTGGAGCTCACATGGCATGCTAATTGAGTATCTCTCCCATCTATGTTCTTGCATAGTCTCTCCCTTGATCATCCACCCCTGCTCCCTCCCTCAATCCTTCTCTCCCTAGGACAGAGCTAGGATTTAAAAATGGAGATTGTTCAAGCCGACAACGATCATATAAGATGAAATATATACATGACAAGAATATAGATAACAACAAAATAAAAATTTATTTTACAATACAAATGAAAGCTAAAAACTAAACAAAGGAACAATGGATATTACAAAGAAAAAGAGAACAAAACTTAATTACCACTAGGTCAGTAACCTCCACCCGGTCAATCTAATTCTTAAGCTGAAAAAAGGATGATGATAATAACAGGAACAAAGGAGATGAGATGACAAGATAAAAGGAAGAAAAAAATCCTAAATAACATGGATGTCGTTGGAGATAAATATGAAGGGATAACAAACAAAGAAAGCACTAATTATATTTATTGCTAGCTAATTAGGGGTGTACCATAGGGACCAACCAGTAGACAATAAAACTCACAATAAGAACAAGAACATAAGAGATGGAGAAGATAATAAGAACATTAATCCGAGATTATATAGATACCACTAAAGTTTAGTACTGAGGAAGAACAAGCAATGAAATCACTAATTGGAATAGTTAACTAACAAATTAGAGATTAACATGCTAACTAAGAGTGCACTTAGGGAGGACCAAAACATTGGGGGATGCCACCACGAGGCCCCCGAGCCCTTCCCTCCACCACGATTCACTCATCCCTTCATAAATGACCACCTGGAGATCCACAATGTGGTAAAGGCTCATAGTCGTCAACCACAGGACCATCTTTACACACTACCGCTTAGAGTTTGAACCATCGAATGCATTTAGCTTAAGCGCAGCAGCAAAACTACTAACTGAAAAGTGCCTAAAATCAGGATTTTTGGTTGTTAGTTATTTAGGCATTTTCATATTTAATTTAATGTAGAAAAATAGTAGCAAAGCATTCATGGTGAGATGTATGTGCATCTGTGATTCAGCTACTCCTCGCAATAATAGCAAATATGCAAAGCATCATATTGATCAAAATAAAAATAGTACTGAAATTAACAAATTCAGTAAGTACAGTATTATACACTACGGGGGGACCAGTGCCAGAGGCACCAGCGGTGCTGTTTGTACTAGATGATATAGTGCGTTGCTTGAACTAGTGGGACATAGACGATGCGGGGAGATATTTGCAGTGCAGTTTCATGAACGGCCACCAGGAAGACGATGTGCACTGCTACTGGTAGCCGGGAAGAAGATGTTGTAGAACTAGAGCAGGTGCAATTGCCGGGGGGAAAGATGTTGAAGAACTAAGAACAGGAGCAGTCGCGTCATGTACTCCCCAAAAACCTGATTGCCCAGTACACCTGAGTAGGTATCGCAGATGTGGGCATGGTTCCAAAGGCTTGCTCTTCCAACTCCATGTGCACACATGTCCTAGAAGGGGGAAATTCGGAAGCCGCACATAGAGAAGAGACGGTGCAGATGTTTCTATTTCTCACTACTACAACAATTTTAATGGAGACGGGCGTTTTGGCTTTACCGAGGCGGGCAAAGCAGCCGCCTCAGTGCCAAGGTCACGGTTAATCGAACCTTAACCGAGGCAGTTTCTTTGCCCACCTTAGTTAATGGAGTAAAAAAATAAAAAAAGCCTAAGCCCGCCGGTGACCCCATTTCGAAGCCCACCGGCGAGCTCGCCTGCTCTGCGTGACCCCACCGCCACCCGCATCCCCGCGCGCCGCCGAGCCGCCGGAGGGAGGTGGCTCCCCGCTTGCGCCGCCACCAGATCTAGTCGGGGGAGGAGGGAGGTGGCTCCTCCACCTGCCGGATCCGCCGCCGCCGGTGTTGCCCATGAGGTGGAGGAGGAGCACCGCCGCAGGGAGGCCGGATCCGCGAGGGGAGGCGACAGCTGAGAGGGAGGGGCACCGCCGGTGTTGTCCACGACTTGGAGGTGGAGGAGCACCGCTGCGGGGAGGCCACTGGATCCGGCCTCCATGGCCTGCGCCCACTGGATCCGCGAGGGGAGGAGAGAGCTGAGGGGGAGCGCCGCCGGATCTACCTGAGAGAAAGAGGGAGGGAGGAGAGCGAGGTGGTGCGCCGGCATGGGAGGAGGGAGGAGAGGGAGGTGGTGCACTGGCATGGGAGAAGGAGAGGGTCGCGGTGCCTGCGTCGGGTGAAGGGAGAGGGGTGGGCCGCCGCGGTTGTGTGTGGCTAAGTGGCTGAGGAGGCGGCTAAGTGGTTGAGGAGGCTAGTGGAAACCCTAAGTGGCGGTATATATACATTGAGCACACTATAGGGCCGAGATGGGCTGTCTGGACTTCGAGATGGGCCAATATTATCCGAGGCGGTTGTGTTAGAACAACCGCCTCGGTTAATCGATTTTGCAAGGCGGTTTTTTTTGTAACCGCCTCGGTTAATAAAAAATGACCGCCTCAGTTAATCCGAGGCATTAACCGAGGTGGTTTCTAGGCCCGCCCGCCTCCGAAAATAAATTGAAAAAAGATTTTTTGTAGCAGTGTCTCGAGTGAGGCTTTTGACAGGACTCTATGTGCTTGTACACGAGCGGAGACCAAAGTCAGAGCGTCGAATGGGTGACATTACCTGCAGTGGTGCGTGTGGCATATCCTTAGTCTCTCTCAACTTCTCAATAGCAGCACACATAGTTCGACTATTTAAGTTGAGTCAACATATTGTCAAAATCTCATACATGACTAAAAACTATATTGCACTTTCGCATTTAATATGAAACTACAATTTATTTAGTTTAATTGAATTAAAATGGGCCCTGACCCAAGTTAAATCCAACATTTCTGTCGTGATATCCTACGGCCTTGCCCAAAAATATCTTGGACATGTAATTCTGCATGTCAATGGACATGGACATGGCGCCAGGCTTCATGCACAACCTAGCTAGCTTCACATTTTCTTCGTGCGTATTACGAGCTACTGGTGCTCCGTAGCTCCGGAGGCTCACCAAACGAAGGTATGCAACGCGTGTGCGCGCGACTGAGAGTGAGACGGACAGATACAACGCACCCGGAGCAGAGAGTGCGTGATTTTTGTCTGAGAGAGATAGACACGCTGTCAAAAACCTGTGTCCTGCAGGTCGTGCGAGAAAGCAAGGACCAACGAGTTCTAGCAGACTTTGCGCCAGCAAGTAGGGCAGTATCAGAAGCCCATGTTTGAAGACACGAGGTTCACCGGCAAATCGTCACTGGCCAGTGGCCAGAACATCACCCCCGGCTCCCAACCATGCATGATGCATTCGCCAGACTGGGGTCTTTAGGGTGCGTTCGCTGCAGCTGCAGAAAATTGCAGCCCATCAGGCTTTAGTTTTTATGGATAGATAGATGGTGGCCTGGCCTAGCATATATAGGAAATTTGGGATTTTTAGGCACTGTGAAAAGTGAGTTTCGTTAAAACCTCACCCGACATTAAAAAAAAATCACCCCGTATTTAGGATTTTCCCTACTATGAAGGTTTCTAAAATATTTAACCCATTTTACCAAAATTAACTACTCCACTAAACTGACTCTTTTGTCGTCGACTTATTTCGGCGTATGGGACCCTTACACTCTTATCCAGACTCAACGTTTCTCTCTCTTGTTCAGCATGAGCACACGTTGCATTCCGGCCCAGGCAGACCATGTCGCGTGGGCCTTACCCCTGGCCTAATCCAGCGTGTAGCACTAGCCCAGCTTCCGGTCCATCTCAACAGCTAGGAGGTGACCGTTTTTCCTTTTTTTTTTTGAAAAAAGAAAAAACTAGGAGGCGACCAGGCAGAGGTTAGAGCTCGGGCATCGAATCAAATCACTGTTTAGCTAGCTCATTGGATTCTTGAAACTTATTTCCAAAGAGAATTGGGATTCGAAACATTTCTACAAGAGACCTAACATGCTCACCGCCTCTCAACACTAGAGCAGGACACAGGTACTGAAAGTGGCGGTGTCGAAGGGAGGGATGTGTGGTGGCACTTTGCAAAGCAAACAGATTTGAGAGGGAACAAACAAGGAGTGTGCCAGTTGATTTTGGAGTTATTTGCGTGTCCATTCCATTTCTATATCCCATTCAGCCTGTCAACGCTTAGATCTCACAGGGAAAGAGCTAAAACGTTCGATGGAGGCGTGTCGATTTAGTCTACCTAACTTTTAAGTCGGTTGTTGTCTAACAGCATATTTGCACACGAACACTTCACCTTATGCCTCTAGCGATGAGCACGATATGCAAGACACATCGCTAGAGGAGCCCGTCAGGAGCGCGGTACACAAAACATGGACGAGGTCTCTTGAATTTGAAACCATAAACATCCGGGAGGGACCTCATTATGGAGTGCGGCTGCAATGGGCTGCCCTGGCCGGCCAGATCGCTCTCGAGCTTCGCTATCATTGAACCAACAGCCATGAGCCGCGGCAACGAAGAATGGACAACAATAATAGATTTGAAAAGTATTGGATAGGTTAAAAGTGCGGTAGATTGGTGATTAGATAGATGGATCTCCCAATTCGCTATGATTTTCTCATATAAATAGAGGGGGGGTGAAATCTTATCCTGGTAGAAAACTGATTCCACACGCAATTTACAAGTTTCCTATGAGATTGGATGAGTTTTCATCAATAGAAAAAACACGATTGGGGGCTCGAACTGCCAAATTGGTTTAGGCTGGTTCCAATGGGCCTAGGCCGATTTCAACGGTGTATGTTGGGCAACCCTAGAAAAACCAGGGTGCTGCTTAGCCGAGGGACTTCAAAACGGGCCAAGGCCGGTTTCAACAATGTACGTCGATCTGACAACCCTAGAAAAACCAGGGTGCTGCTCAGTCGAGGGACTTCAAACCAACCTTGGCCGGTTTCTCATGCTCCTTTGCGAATTTGGCCAATTTTAACTCCTTTTGATCTTTTTATTTGCACGTGATTTTTCCTGTTCATCTTTAGCTTTTCCTATCATATTTTAGATGTCAACATAACCCTTAACCATTGTAACAATTGCAACAGCCATAGTACATTGATACGGGCCCATTTTAAGGTTAGGTTGAGCAATAAACATTTCCCTCATGCCAAGTAGTAATAGAGATGCATCACCCACACCCATATTCACCTCCTAATATAACTCAATCCTAAAACAGTGAATTGCGCCATGAGTCCTTAAACTTTTCCTAACTTCTCGCCTAGGTCTATGAACTTTTTTACGCTCATCTAGATCCATGAACTTTGTCTAGGTTCTAGCCGCCATCCAAAGCAGGTCACATAGGACTCTGCTGCCTACATGGCCGATGATGTGGCGTCATGTGCTCCTTTTATTTATTTAATAAATTGGCTGAAATTTTGAAAAATAGTATAAAATCATAGAAAAATCATAAAAATAAAAATCTAGTTTTGTTAGACTCCACATGAGTAGATCTATGCAATAGATATATAATATGATATGTTTTAGTTTAAAGTTTTTGTTGTAATTGTAGATCTATTCAGTGTTTAATTCATAACTGAAACTCGTGTGCTTCAATTGTGGTTAATTTTTTATGGTAAGCTAATCATTGTATGATTGACACCTGGTAAAAGTTTCAGCTTCAGTGGTGCATGTATGACTGAGTTATTGATTTACCTATGTTTATGCTTGTTTAATAGTTAATAAATAGTTAAAAAGGTGTAAAAATGGAAAATATGGTTCCATTACCTTTTGATGATGTTGTTATGCATTTTGAACACTTAACATCACTACGTTGTTACAGAAAATGTTGAGCTTTAGATATATCTTTGCATCACATGCTGTCTTGCAATTAAAACTTGTTTTTATTGTAGTATTTTAATCTACTATTTTAACTATGTTTTGTTATCATCTTTCACCCGTAAAACCTTAGGTTCAAATTAAATTCTGGTACATGACCAAATAATAACTATTTATTAACTATTTTGATGGAAGTCAACAGGGCAAACCCCAACCTATTTTTTTATAATTTTTTTCTTCTAGACTTGTTTAATTCGCTCCCACGGGGAGTCAACCCAGGCCTGCTGGATGCTATTCAGGTGTTCAAACCACTAAGCTAAGACCTTTTCACAACTATTTATTTACTAACTATTAAACAAGCATAAAACTATGTAAACCAATAACTCAGGATACACGCTAAGCTGAAATTTTTATCATAGGTCAAACATATAATGACTATCCTACCATAAAATTTTCACCACAACTGGAGCACTGGAGCTGTAGTTATGAATTAAACACATAATAGATCTACAACTACAGCAAAAACTTTAAACTGAAGCATGTCATATTATATATCAATTACATATATCTATAAAGTCTAACAAAACTTGATTTTCCTTTTTACGATTTTTCTATGATTTTATACCATTTTTAAAAGTTTCGGTCAATTTATAAAATAAAAAGGAGCACGTGGCGCCACATCAGTGGTCACGTAGGTAGCAGAATCCTATGTGGGCTGGTTTGGATGACTTTAGGACATACTCCCTACGTCCATTTTTAATTATTTTTTTCACTTTCTGAGAAATAACTTTGACTAAATATATATAAAAATATTAATATTTATGATATATAATTAATGAGCTTTTTTATAATGCTTGAGAGCCGTTGGGAATTATTAAGAAAATTTTTAATGTGTCTATGGTAGGTGGGCCTAAATGAGGGGAGCCGTTGAGAGCCGTCGAGGCGTAGTCGTTGGGAGCTGCTGAGATGTGTCTGTGGTAGGTGGGCCATATGCGTCATAACGGCTCCCAACAGCTCAAACATGGAGCGGAATTAGAGTCCGAAATATAGGAGTGGTAATTGCTGTTTTGTAGTTGTTTTTTTTAACAAGGGTAAAATTGTACTGGTACGTGTCCGTGTATGCTCTTAAGTTGGGACAAGTTTTGGGTTCTCGTCTAGTCGGTCCAGAGGAGCTCATCCATTGACGGCCGCACGAGGGGACAGGGTTGGAGCAGAGCAGAGACGAGTGGAAGAGGGTGGAGCTTGCTCGGTCACGCGTGGTGCGGGGATGCGGAGTCGAGCGGCTGGGAGCGCTGATCCGGCTGCGGGCGTGCAAGCTGGCACCAAAATCCCCGACACCTAAAGTTGATCTCGGCGGCGGCTGTGATGGAGGTGAGATCCGGGCCCGGCATCGTTCGCGCTCCTCTGCCCGGCGGCGGCGGCGGCCGTCCCCGATGCCGAGAGGGTGCAGGCGGGGAGGGGCTCCCGGACGCTTCGGTCCTTAGGTGGCGAAGCTGGCCGCGGTCTCGCCGTCCCCGGATCCCGCTCCGCGTATCTGATGGTGGCGGGATGCAGCAGCACCTGATGGAGGCGGCTGCGGCTGCGGCGGGGGCGCCCTACGGGACGCCGGTGCCGTTCCCGGTGTCGTTCCACCCCGCGTACTACGCCACGCACACGTCAATGGGCACGGTGAACGCCGCTGGACCCCCTCCCTCGATTGTTTCATTTTCGGTGTGCACTTCTCTGTTTCCTTGTAGGTTCTACCATGCTAGTGCGGCAGTTGGAATGTGAAATTGCTTGCTGGGTTTGGTTCTATGCAGAGTGTGCCCTATCCGACTGCTGAGCCGGTGGCGGTGTCGATGGTAGAAGGGAAGAGCAAGAGGAAGACCTCTGGCGCTCCCTCTGGTGGTTGCACTTCCGGAAGGTGCTATTTCATTTTGTGCTAAAATGTGCTCTGCACGTCTGCACTGCACGAATTCCTGATCTGTTCAGTTGGTTTATTGAGTTGATTTTGAAATTATTGTGGTGTGCAAAGCAGTGCGGGTGGGAGCGAGAACTCATCAGACAAAAGAGATGCTAGTGCCCATCATAAGGTGATTTGTTGGTCCTTACCTAAATGCAGCAAACTATAGTGCTACCCAGGCCATCTTGGTTGATTGTGAGTTTTATGTAGGTATCATTACCTTCTGTCAAGAGGAGAAAGTCCTGCAGCGCTAACGTACAAGGTTGGCTATCATAATCCGTAATGGTTGCTTACATGAGATACAATGCGGTTGCTTCCCTGTATGCTTGGATCTAGTATTGTTGCAGCCTGACGGTTGGCACTTTTCAGGTTGGCACATCTAGTGTTTAAATCTCGAACTCCGACAAATATATAGCAGGTCCATTACTTGACCACAAATGATTCCGTTAGCTTTCTCCTATTGCACAAACTTGATTGATATTTTTGTGAACACGTGGAAAGTTTGGCAGAGGATGCCCAACCAAATGATTACTTTTGTTTGTATTTTATTATGCAAACTGAGCAGTGGTGGTTCATGTCGTGGTGGATGTTCTTGCAACATACAAAGTAATTCAGTTCACAACATTGCAAGAGAATATGTAACAATGTTTGTCGTATATGAATCTCCCTGAAGTGAGCTAATATATGTTGGACACATAATTATTCTGATTTAGCCAATAGTCCAACATAAAAAAAGACACTGAGATGTACAAATGGATAAGTTCATCATTTCCCAAAAGGGCTCCTCTGAAGTGGCCCTGGAAGCCTCTTCCGTTTAGCGATAGATTTAGCTATAGATTCGGTGCTGAATTCATCTACGACGGTAGGAGCAGTATTTGCAGCATCTTTCTTTGAGGGTTGCGCTATTTTCCTTTTTGGAGCTCCTTTTACTTCTGCAGATCCTCCTGATGTATTTTCTACATCTACTACCTTTCTTGGTCGTCCTCTTGGTCTTTTCGTAATTTCAGTTCCCGATGCTGTATTATCTTCATCTATTACCTTTCTCGGTCGTCCTCTTGGTCTTTTCGTGATTTCAGTTCCCGGTGCTGTCTTTTCTTTCCCTTCTCCTGATTCTATATTTACTTTCCCGCCTTCCCTTCCATTGCTTCCTTTCATGCTGGGCGCAATGGATGGTGGAGTTACTTTTGTGCTAGGTTTAGGCGAGTGCATCTGGAAATCGTCATCTTCATTCTGGCTATATGACCCTTCTTTCTCATACGGATATTTTGCATAGTGCTCTTCCTTCTGAGTATCATCAAAAAAATGTTAGACCTGAACATTTTGTGGAGTCTGGAACAAGTTGTTCCAACTGAAAGATTTTAATATGGAGTAAATCACAGACCGTGATAGGTTTTCCGTTTGATAAACCACAGGCATGCATCAGACCTTACCTCAGTTCATAGAACTACACAGGTCAAAGACCATGCATCAGTTCAATCAAAAGACCATGCATCCACCTGTTCACAGGCATACATTGCAGGGAGACAGCTTGCCAAAATGTATAATCACCAAAAGAAGCCTTGCCCTACAATATTAAGAAAACAGGTTAGCTATCAAAATAGTACATATAGTTAGTGTAGGTAAAAACACTACATACAGATTGCAATAAGAAACATACTCATACCTTTTGCTAAATTAAATTTCCCAACTGAGAACAGTCTTATTCAATGACAATGGCTGAAACAGAATATCACCAGCCGCAAGTATGCAAGATGCTCTCTATAGGTTGCTCACTTTATTTATCATTCATTATAACACACAGATAGCTGGGTAATGCAACTTCTAAAAAAATTGCTTAGACACAGATAGCAGGGCAAACTCAGGGGTAACGTGACTTGAAATGTTGTAAAAAAACTCAGGGGTAATGCTCTGAACAACTGGTATCATCACAATTAGATCAGGCTGTTGCCTGCTATTTGAACCCATTATCGTTGTTTAATTTCATTCTCAAACGAGGAAAACAAGTAAACAACTGTTTCACTAATGTGGTAATTCTGTATTTGATTTATCAGACCTGCTATTACTGAAAGCTACCAAGGAATTAGCAGCGATAAATGGTTTAGGACAACTAGAACACACAAGATGGGGCAGTACGTGTTTACCCTGCCTTTTGCACCGTTCTTCATTCATTGTAGCATAGGCTCGAAAGCTCGCTTCCCAGTAGTCTCACCAAGAGCTAAACGCAGAAGCAAATCCAACAGCCGCCTGTTGCCACCGTTTCAGCTGCACACGAGCGTATCAAATAGGATACGAATACAAATTGCTTGAGTTTTTGGATGCTCTGTTCTGCACAGCAGGAAAAGGAAGAGAAGGGGTGGGCCATGAGCGTACCTAGTGGGTTCTCGTCGCCAGCAAAGATCCCGGAGATACACACCTCGGCACCTGGAAATAATTCCCAACAACAGTGGGAGCAGTTGGTTGGTGGTGGCAACGGCAATTCGGCAATTCGGCAAAAGCACAAACCCACAGTGGTGAGCCAAGGAAATCGTTGCGCCTTTCAACTAATCTTCACTGCTTGCATAGTTGCTTGTTAGTGCTGCACTGCCAAAATTACAGACTAACTTAACTGGTAAGTACTAACATCACATAAGAAGGCAATTTCAGAGCGTCTATCTGTCTGACACCGAAGTTGCAGAGAAACGAGCAGCTGCAGCTCTGGGAGTTTTGTCCATCTGATTCAAGACAAGAACTAAACGCTACTCGTAGTCTACACACAGCACGACTGCACGAGCTCACGAGCACGGCCGTGGCCGATCCGCCTGTGCACGCGACGCCCGACAACTGCCAAAATGGAGCCAAAATTGCAAGCAAACAAGGGACAAGTCACAAGCCAATGGATTTATTTTCTAATATGATGCCCCGCCATAGTTTGTTAATGATTTTAGTTGGGTTTGTTTGGACATTACCGCTATTTCGATTCAATTTTCATTCTGCTACTGTTGTTTCAGAATTTACCCAAACAATTTACAAAACTCTCAAACAAGGCCTAAAAAGTCTAGCTCCACAATTTTGACTGAACAATTCAGTTACTGAACCACAATTCAGTGTCTCCTGGTTTCAGTGAGTGGATACAGAATTCCATGTGTTCCAGGCATCGTCTATAAATTATGAATCTACCATACAATCCTGAGAAGATTCTTCAGGAGGCAAATATGGCTACACCAGTAAGAACTTAGAATTACAGTAAGGAATCCCCCAAGAAAGCATCTGCGTCAACAAACAAGATAGCTTCAGGCGAATCAGGCCTAACATTTAGTCGGCGCAGGACAGTTACCTTCTCTGGAGCGGATCCAAGCAGCCTCGTCTTGCCATCGTGTCCGCCGCCTGTAGCCATCGTGTCCGCCGCCGCCTAGAACAGAGCAAGCAAAACGGGCGGACCTGCCGGCAGGGGAGGGAGAGCTCCAACCTCACCGGCGCTGACCCTGGGGGGCCCCAAACCCTAATGAATCGCCGGCACTGCCTTCGTGTCGAGTGCAAACGGAGAGGAACAGGGTCCACCCACCACCAGCGCGGACGAAGACGATGAGCACAGGACCGGCAGGGGAGGGGAAGTTGGGAAACCGTGCTGGAGAGGCCGGGCGAGAGAAGGGTTCGGTGACGCCGGCGCTAGGGTTGGTGTTGGGGCTGCCGCGTCGGGTGGGGTGGGAATGAGTTAGGTCGCGTAATGACCAAAATACCCTTGCGCAAATTAAATTAATAAAAATTGTTAATTTGCAGAGTTATTAGGAGCTGTTGGGAATTGTTGGGAATTATTTCCAAGCATTGTAAAAGGGCTCTTAATTAATATCATCAGATAGATTATTATATCTATTTTCATAATACATTTATTTGAAGATACATATATTAGTAATATTTTTCTACAAATTTAGTAGAACTTGTCGGCACACAAACTGTATCGATAAATATTTAGGGACACGTGCTACATGTAATTCGCAACTAGCTCGATAGCGCGAGCTGATGTACCGGCCGGGCACGCGAGGGTAACCGCGCTCTGCTACAGCCTGCAGAGCAACGCGCGCGGTACGACGGAGGAAGCCCTCGTTGTTCCGCAGCCCACGAGCGTCGCCGACCGACGGCGTCCTTCACCTTGAAGCAAGCCCTAAATTGTTGTGCACCTAGAATTGTCGCTTGCGCATCAGAAACGAGAGAAAGTATGCATGCATCGAAATGAAACACGAGGAGCGCTTGGCTTCAGCTGAAATAAAACCTGCGGCCGGGCCACGAAGCTAGCTAGCTAGCTAGCCGGACCGCTGCAGGCTGTGGAGCAACGCGACGCGGAGGCCGCGCTCGCTCCGCAGCGCGGCGGCAGGCACATCGACGACGGCGTCCTGCACGGTGACGCCACCCACCCTGCACACGCACGCGTGGTGCACCGGCAGGTCCAGCGAGCGGAGCGCGAGCACGAAGCGCGCGGGGGCGTGGGCGGCGTGGCTCGCCGCTGTCGGCGTCGTCAGGCGCAGCACCGCTGCCTCCTGCTCCGGCCCGACCATCCGCACCTCCAGCTTCTCATCCTGGAAGCCACCGAACGACGTCAACGAGTGGGTGCCCGCCAGCGTGCTGCAGGTGACAGCAGCGGCCGCGGCAGCTTGCTTGGCCTCGGCCTCGAGCTGCTCCACGCGGTCGCGCAGCTCGCCGATGTAGGCGGCGGCGTCCGCGAGGAGGGACGCCTTGTCCATCCGAGTCACGGTGGGCACGGCGGCGCGGAGCTCGCAGAAGCGGCGGTTGAGCTTGTCGCGCCGCTGCCGCTGCCGCTGCCGCTCCGCCTCCACGTGGCTGATGACGGGGCCGTTGGTCCGGGGCCCGGGCTTCCGGCCGCGCCTCTTCGGTGGTGCAGGTGCCAGCGGTTGGCCTGGACGGGAACCGTCGGACTGGTCGTCGTCGTGGCCCGCCGAGCGCGCCGAGCCCTCGTCACCCCACCCGGCCCCGGCGCCGTCATCCAGGGGCTCATCCAGGCAGTCGTCGCTCCCCAACCATTGCTCCAGGGCCTCGCTGGACACGAAGTCGAGCTCCGAGTGGTAGTGCCCGGCTGTGGAGAAGGAGGCCGGCGAGGGAGAGCGGCAGGAGGAGGCGGCCCAGACAACCTCATCCATTGTGCTGCTACTAACCTTGTGGGCTCCGAATTTTCAGTAGCAACTCCAAGTGATTAATGCGAAACCGAACTTTCATACACGATACAACTTTTCGGTCATGTCCGATAATTTTTTTTCTGCTCCTTTCATCATCATAAGAAAACAACCAGAGGCGGAACCGGCGATTTTGATTAAGGGGGCAGGACAAATGTGATCGTATTTTTTAGTGTGATAAAATATACATAATTATATGTTTCAACAAATTTTCAAAGAAATCTACACTATTTCTAACCAAAATTATCATATTTTAATAAAAAATAGGTGAAATTAATATTTTTATGCTATAAATACAAATATTTATATAGGTATTTAAATTAATCTACTGTGCTTGGGGGGGCACGCCCCTGCTAGCCCCCTTGGTTCCGCCTCTGAAAACAATTATTCTATTTATCCTAAAATATAAGCAATTTTAAATTGTCCCAAGTCACTTGGCCAAATTGTAAGAAGAATAATATATTTACAATATAAAAAATTAGCATGGCTATGAAATTACAATAGTCCTTGAATAGCCCAGGGGTCTTTACTCTTAGGCACGGGGCACATTGGACACATTTGGCCCCTCGCCCTCAACTACTCCTCAAACACCGTCTCGGGTTCCGCTTGAGGGGGCCACAGTTTCTGTCTTCCATCAAATGGTGGTCACGCGCCTGTCTAGGGTTTAGTCCACACGACAGGACTCTGCGGGCAGTGTCCAACCCTGCACAGTTACAAAGGCAATGTATCCTTGTGAAGGGCATAGCAGAAATAGGTTAGCGAGGTTATCCTGGCAAGGTCAGCGTTTTGTAACCCTAAGACGAGGGTTACCGCCAGTGGTCGGATCGACCCCTAGGCCAAGGGAGGGTGGGGTGCCACGTGTAGGGCGTCCCCCGGCCCCAACAGTAGCCACTCGGGTCTTTTAGGCCAGCCTGGTGGGACGAAGCAGCATAATAACAAAGTGGCGAGCGATGCTCGAGCCCGAGGGTTTCCATCCCAAGCGACACGGCGTTACTGTAAAGCATGATACATTAATGGCAATTTACTCCGGAGTTAATTGTATCCCTGTTCCCGTTTTGCACAGACTAGCCCTCGTTCCCTTGTCACCTATGGGACACCCTTAGCGAGGGTAGGAGACAGAGCGAAGCCCCACACCATCGAAATATATTTTATGGATAATTTAATAAAACTAATTTACTCAAAGTCACAGAAGTTTGACTTTGAATAAAACCAAAATAAATTATAGTTTGAAATAGAGGGAGTGCCTTTTTCGTTAATCGGTCAAATATGCAATAGTTTACTTAGAACAAACTTAGTTCTCTTATATTTCTCAGAGAATGGTTTAGGCTCTCTCGTATTGGTTACAGAGGAGGATGGAAGACCCGATGAATCTGCCCTTCACTTCAATGAGGATGTCTCTAATAGTGTGAGCTAACGCTAGCTCTAAGCTGATACATATGGAGAGGAGAAAGACTGTAGCAAGAATCCTTAAATATCGTGCGAGAGAGGAACGCATCAAGAAATGTGTTAGACTATCTCTAAAATCCACACTAGTCTCTTACTTTTTGCACTATTTTGTAATTTAAAAAATTAATTCAGCTAGATCTAAATTAATTCAGCTGGCTACTGCGCTAGATGCCTAGATTGGAAAAATCAGTGGGCACTTGTACGTGGCGTGGGCACGTGAGCAGCGGACGTGTGGCAAATTCAGAGATCACAAGAGCAGCGAATGGACGGTGTTTCATATTTTCCATCGTCATTTGATTGCGCTGGACATTTCGCGTCCAAGCCTTCTAGTAGAAGCAAATATTCAACATCCTCTGACTGTGCAGTTTATTTGGTTGCACTAGAGTGCACCGCAATCCACAGGTATTAGAGTTTGTTTGCTTAATCCCTAGGGGATTAAAGAGAATTGAGGAGTTTTGATGCACTCATATCTAACTCAATCTACATTTATTACGGTGGAAAATGAACTAATTTACACATCAATCCACTCTAACCTACTGGGCTTGTTTGGATGCCCATATATTTAGCTCAATCCACATGTGTTGAGGTGTTTTCACTCCAATCAACACCTCAACACATGTTTGATGTGAATACATGGGCATCCAAACGAGACCTGAATTGATGTGAATACGAGTGTATCCAAACAGGCCTTGGAGAGGATTTTATCCCTACAAGTCAAAATCTCCCTGAATCCTCTCTAATCCCCTTAGATTAAGAATTAACCAAAGAAGCCCGTATTAAGGCAGATTGAGCAAAAAAAAACTAATTTCAATCCCTAATTCACCGCAACACATGTGGACTGAGGTGAACATAAGTGTAGCCAAATAACAAGCCCTTAGTGGTTTAATAATAGCGTAGAAGTACCAAGCTAAGAGGTTTTCTTTGATCAAGGGTGAATCTATCCGGAATTGAAATGATTCCATAGCCCATAGGTGATTCACCATTAGATTTGTACCTAATGAGCTTGTTATACTATAAAATAATCATAAATTTCCTTCATAATATAGTGTCATTTGATGCTTGCCCCCTCCTCTATTTTAACTCAAGCTCCGCCAAAAAAGAACTTATGGATGAAGAAAATTTTTTATATTTAATTTCATCAGAATCGGCTGAGACAAGAAAAGGAGGCTAGCTAGACTTGTGAATTTGATCATTAGCAACCATTGATCGAGTGTCCATACAATGTTTTTAATCTCCACTGCTCCTTCCGTTCCAAACTATAAGCTAAGTCGTGTTGGGTTTTGTAGTTTTTTTTTACTACTAGCAAATATGCACGTGCGACACGCACGTGGTTTAAAAAACTATGTGATGGACGGACGCCGATGGCAAGCTCAATACATATACAGTGACAGACCTAGGTCTCGTCGAGGATGTTTTCCACGACCCGGCAGCCCTCGCCAAGCTCCCCGGAAATAAAAAAGTATTAAACTTGCAGCTAAAATAGAAAGCAGATATAAGATCACGTACGACGGAGGGCTCATATAGCATGAAGTCCAGATCCAACGGTTATTATGCAGGAAGATCCTCTCAAAAAGAAACTCTCTTTTCATAGTAGGAAGGATAGGGTGACTGGTTTTTTCCGTGTATATGTAAAGTAACCGAATTGAATTTGATCTAATTCAGCAAAATATGACGCCTACGAGTCCTGAACTCATTTGGTCCCAGCCGCGCGTGCGACATACAATAGGTGCCCATCTAATTTACATGTTCGTTTACATACTTAAGCCAGTGTCTGAAGCCAACACCTTGACTTGTCACGGACGACACGTCCATGCACCACACGTCGTCCGGACTTTTATATTTATTATTTGTGTTCGTACCATAGTTGGACATTACTTGGGATGTACGTGGAATATTATTATGTGAGACGTACATGAGTTTAAGTCTTACGTGAGATTGAGTTCCTTCACATACATGAGTTTAAGTCTTACGTGAGATTGAGTTCCGGACGGTTACATCTTATAAGATGTAAGATCTCAGACGACGGAGGACTCATATAGCACGAAGTCCAGATCCAACGGTTATTATGCAGGGAGATCCTCTTAAAAAAACTCGCTCTTTTATATATTTTATTTATTTATTACTATTTACTATTACTATTTACTATATATCTAAACATAATTAGGCCCGAGCCCCATAAGAGTGCAGCCCCACAAAACAGGGACCCCAATTTTCAAGGGCCTATAGTTTCTACTTTCTAGCACTTAGCCTACAAGGCCCACTAGTTTTAGCCCAGATTTCTATTCGGTATAGCTGGAACTCCGTCCGTCCATTCGCGTTTCGTCTTCCGTATAACACCCTAGGTGTTAAGCTTGCATTAGCACCTGCATTTGCATGAGCATGAGCATCATCCAATCAGGAGCATAAGCATATGAAAATGCAATTACTTGTACAAGTCTTTCATCATGTGATGCTCTACATTTTATGCAATGCCTTGTGTGTTCATGTCGGTAATATAAATGGTGGATGTTTCATCACCTAAAAAACACATAACTACTTAGGATAAAAAATGAGTTAGGATTATGTTTGTCATTTAGTCAATAATTGATTAAGGGTTGGAAATCCAAGTTTGAATTCAATTTTGGGGAAATTTAATAAACCAATTTCCATAAATAAAATTTGTGCAACTTTTGTTTCATGATTTGGTACAAAGTTTGTATTATAAAATGGTCCTATAGTTTATAGTATTTGAATGATGGCTTAATACTAATTAATTACCAAAATTTCTAATTAGCTATTTTATAAACCCTCAATTCAAATTCCAAGTTTGAAAACCTAATTTCAAAACTATTTGGAATTTGGAGATGAGCCCAAAAGCAAAGTTGTAGATCTTAAATTTTTAAACAACTTTCATGTTTGGAGATTTTCAAGTTGTTATATGTTTTTGGGAGGAAAATAGGAAGAAAAGAAAGAAGGGTCCCTACTACAGTAACCGAGCAGCTGTCCCTCTCTTCCTCTCTATTCACCGGCGCCGCCATGACGTTCTCGGCCATTCCTCGCGCGGGAACGCACGGCGAGCTACCTGGCTGTCGCAACGAAGGTGATGGCCACCTCCCCATCCCTTTTCGCTCCATTTAAAAGCCGACGAGGCCGCCGTTTTCTCCTTTTCCCCTCTCTCTGTTTTGCCACCACCGATCACCTTGGTTCGCCAACAAAATTCGCCGCCCTCACTTCACTTCCACCCACTCCATCCAACTGCCAGTGTCGCCTCATCCTTACGCTTCGTTTGAGCGTAGTCGTGTCTGCTCTCATCGCCGGAATCGGCCGCTCAGCCGTCTTCTTCCTCGTGGCCGGCATCAGCGCCGTCGGGGGCCAGTCGCCGTGGCCAGCTCCATGTACTGCGCCTCCCTCTCTCTTCTCGCTTGCGCTGTGTTGTCCATGCCTCACTGTTGCTCATCGGCTTGGCCGTTTTGCCTTTGATGCACAGGCCTCGCCGGTTTGCGCCACCACTGCTTGAACCGCCGCCGCCTTGCGGCGCTGCCGTGCTTTCCATCGCGTCAGGCGCCAACCACTTGCTCCTCCGGGTCCAGCTCAGCTTGAGGAATCCACTGGTGACCTTCTCGCCGCTAGAGCATCGCCGCCTGCGAAGATCCGGCCGGTCAGTGCCCCCCTGTTTTCCTCTCACTGTTGGGTGGGGTCCCTTTGACCGCGGGCCCAGCCGTCAGGAGCGCCTGGCTCCCTGCGCGGGACGGCCTGCTGCCGCGTGCGCCTGGGCCGCGCCGCTCTGGCCATGGGCTGAGCTGGGCGAAGTCGGCCCAAGCTGCTTTTCCTTTTTAGATAATTTGTTTCGTTTTTTAAAATTGTGCTAACTTTGTAAATTTATAACTTGAGCTAGAAAACTCCAAATTGAGTGAAACAAATTTTGTTAGCTTTATTTTGATGTGCTCTACATGTTAGAGTCATAAAAATTGCTGTGTGATATACTCTTATATACAGTTTTTCTTTACCAAAAGAAATGCCTATTTAACTTCCATAATTGATAACTAGAGTTATATTTATCCAAAAATTATGAAACCAAGTTTGTTAATTTTGTTTTGATAATCTCTAGCTAAGAAAAGTATAAAACTTGTTGTTTGATCAATTTTCATATATATAGCATTCTTTTTGCCTAGGAAATGGTATGTTTAAAAGTGTATTTCTTTATATCATGTGACCTATATATTAAAGTGGTATAGAGTGAATGAGTGATGTAATACATTAGTTAGAGCATAATTGGTTACTGTTTTTCTCTGAGGACCAGATTTGGGTAGTAGATTGCTTTGGTCATCTTGTATCTTGCTTAGTATGTATATATACATATATATAGATGGGTACGTTAGTAAGCGATTAGAGGGCAATATCCACTTTGCCAGGAATAATGCTTGCTGATGTGTAGCTTTTACTATTTTGGGTAAATGATAGTTGGTCCTGCTATAGTGATTGTGAAACCTTGTTGATGTGCTATGCATATTCAATATGATAGGTAGATTAAGAATGTTTACTTCTCTACTGGAGAAGAGATTTGCACTTACTCAGTAAAAGATTAATTATAAACAACATCTTATCATCTTCATGTTGTTAATGCAACCCTTGCCTCATATGTTATTAGGGATACACGAATGCATCCATAATTCATATCATGACATCATTACCTTGCATTCTTTTATGCACTCTTTTTATTTATGCATCATATTCACGCGTATAGGATAAGTGGAGGATGCACCGTTGGTGGAGTTCGTGGTCGTGAAGAAGGAGAATCTTCAGGAGCAGCAGCCCGAAGAAGACGAGCAGGTCCTTGAGTGGCTTTGGAGCACCTTTGTGTCCACTAACTTCAGTAAAGGCAAGCTCCGGAGCATTCTGAGTCTCCTACTCTTTCCTTTAAAATGCACTTGAGTATATAATTATATTCTTGTTTTGTGCATTAGGTTGATAGGAGTTGAATGAAACCGTTCATGCATAAGCTACCTTGTCCACAATATAATTCTACCTGTTCCCTTACTAGCATAAGTACGTCGCTTTATATGCTTAGACCAGTAGAAGTCGGGTGATTCCTGTCGCCTGCGAGACATAGGTGGCTACTCTATCACGGTTGGCTATATTTGCTATCGTGGAAAAGAATCATGTGATAATGAATAATTGGAGACCGGGCGAGATCTGATGTTACTGTGGTTGTTGTTGGTGCCGGTTAGGCATATGTTCCTTGATCCCGTATATGTCATTTAAGGACCGCTTCATTGTCTGGCCCTTGGATTGGGATTGAACGTACCTTCACATAATGGCCGGATAACTCGTTCCGATCGTGAATCTAAGTACCTCATTCGAGGTGAGAGTTGGACTGTGGATTGCATCGCGGGGAGGAGAGCACGATGCAGAGGGGCGAGGGCTCGTCCAGGCTAGCAGTTATGGAATTAGCATCTGTTGATGGTGGATATCATCAACATTTTATATGTGAATAAACAAGAGAAATGGTTCATGTACAAGAATATACATAGGTTTAGGGTTTAAACTGACAAATTCCACGAGTTTTGGTGAATCTCTGTTTTCCGCAGGATTATTCTAGAAAATGTAGGAAGGGGGACCTAATTGAGAAAAAGGACGAAACTTGATCACGACGAAGGATACACTAGAAGACTATAGAAGACACCAGAAGGTACGGGAACAAATAGGAGGATGAGACACCGCCAGGTGGGGCCAGCTGGCCCCACCCTTGTGCCGCCTGGCCCCTTATGAGGGGATTCCTCCACGAGCTTCTGGAGTATTCCTCCACCGTCTCCTAGGATGCATCTTCACCCTACGTCTAAATCAGTTTGATCCAAGGGCTTACGTTCAAACCCCAAGGCTATATAAGGGCCCCTGCACCCCCCTGAAGCATCAAGTTATCAAGTTATTTAGTTGAAGATCAATTCATCTAGAGCCAACCCTAGTTCCTTAGAGTTCATCTAAATTAGAGCTTAGGCTAGTTAGATTAGGTCTGGAGGGAGATCAAGCAACTTGGATTCCCAATGTTGGCAAGAACGTGGTTCGGTATATCTCTTGTACTTTACTCTATTTCTTTATTTTATTGAGATTGTATCGTTGCTACTATGTTTATGTCAACATTACGCTTTATATCATTTATGTCATTGAAAGCAATGTTCATTGTTTGCTCTAGTTTTATATTCGGTGTAGCTAGATTATGAAAACCATGCATAAGATCGTATAGCGCTCACCCTACAGGACCATGGGTGAGTGATAGACATTATGTGAGCGTGGTGCTTAGATATTTGTTTATCTGTGGATGCCCTTATATATCAGGATGTGTGGTAGATCGCGTAGGTGACAGCTGCGTTGAGTCCTTTGCAGTCCATCCCCCGTATATATTAATGTTGGTAGAACCCGATTTTGAAGGAGAGGAGGACTCTGTTTCCAACTTTCCTAAGTTGATGTTCCTTATGTGGCATAATTTGGCTATGATCACTAGATATAATTAATTAGACTAAACATTTAACATGTTAGTAAGACTACCTAGGAATTATCTTTTTAATATTCTAATTGGACTTAACCTATTACTTAACTAGATTGCTCTGAGTTACTATTTATTTATCATGATGATTGATCAAGTACTTATCATTTATATATCTTTATTTATTATCTTGTGATTTATCCCTGTCTTGAGTAGAGTATATGATATTGGTTCATTCTCTCATGCATATTCATAAATTATTAGTACTATTGTATTCATAGTCATACCTTCCCAGTGGTAGAATTATAAATCGACAACCTGATAATATTCTAGGTAAAATGCTACAATGGTATAATTATCTGTCCGCATGCAGAATTCTTTTTATTCTTATCTTTATTTTTTTAGTCATATGAAATAATAGATTCCTATTTAGTTATTTTTGTAGTAATGCTAGATAGAACCAACAAATATTTCTAAGTTCCTCACTAGGGATGACAACCTAGTTTAATATTAGAGATGAAGGTTAATTGATAGGTGGCTACTGTAACAGTGACAAGTTAATAATTATCATATCATTTCTGGCGCCATTGCTATTAGTAGGAGTAATTCTAATTTTAGTAGTGGTGCTAAGAAATGCCAACAAGCATTTTTGGCGCCGTTGCCGGGAAAAGTATTAAACTTAGGAAGTATTGATAATTTTATGTAACTACTGAGAAAAAAAATGACCATTGATCTCTACTCATAACAGACTTACCCTTGTTTTGTCTACTTGTGTATCCTATGCAGGGTAATGTATGCGTAATCTTCCAGAGAACTTTGTTGATGATTCAGAAGCATTACTCAAGAAGACTAGAGCTAAACTCAAGAAGGTTCTTACTCTTGAGTTGGAAGATCACCGAATTAGAAGTTTGACACCAGAGTTTGAGGCTATGGCACAAAAGAGTCTCCGTGAATTCTCTACTCTGACAACAGCAAATATTCATACTAGACCAGAAGTCAATGTTGGAGACAATGGATTCGAGCTCAAGCCTGCACCATCACTATGGTGCAAGCTAATCAGTTTTGTGGAAAGGCTTATGAAGATACAAGTGCACATTTACAACACTTTCTAGAGATCTACAGCACCTTCACTATCAAGGGAGTACCTAGAGATGCTATTTTACTCCGCCTTTTCCTATTTTCACTATTGGGGAAAGCTAAGCAGTGGTTCTATTTAAATAGATAGAAACACACTATATGGAATATCTGGTCAACTGCTTTCTTGGCCAAGTTCTTTACCACAAGCAAGAACAATGCTCTACGCGAGAAAATTTCAAGCTTTCAACAACAACATGATGAATCAATCCCCGAAGCTTGGGAACGCTTTCAAGATTACATTGCAGAATATCCTCATCATGGGATGGAGAATTGGCTATTACTGCAGACTTTCTATCACGGGCTAAACACTAGCACCCGTGAGACCATTGATGCTGCTGCTGGTGGTGCATTCTTATCACTCAACCTCGCAGATGCAACATCACTTGTTAAGAAGATGGCTTCAAATCAGAGCTGGAATGAAGAACATATTCAACCTCATAAGAGAGGAAGTAAGCATCAACTCAAAGAGGCAGACATACTGACTGCCAAGGTAAATCTGCTGATCAAGTGGCTCAAAGATCAAATGGGTCAAAAGAAAGAAGTCATGCACATTCATGATTCCCGCATGACTTGTGAAGAGTGTGGAGACACTGGGCATTCAGGGAGCAACTGCCCTGAACTTCAAGAGGATGTGAGCTACATCAACAACACTAACAACTATCGTCCTCAGCAAAATTAAGGATGGAATCAGCATCAGAGGCCAAACTACCAAGGTAACTATCAAGGTAACTTTCAAGGTAATAATTATAATGCTTCAAATCAACCACCTTTGAGAGATGTAATTGCTGGTCAATCTAGATTGTTAGATCAAATAACTAGAAATGTAGCTTCTACTGATAAAAATTTAGAAACTATAAGCACTAGAATTGATGCCTTTGCTTCTGCCATTAAGAATAAGTACAACTTTAATAAAATGATAGAATAACAATTAGCTCAGCTAGCAACTGCTGTTCCTCCATTGGAAAAAGGTAAGATTCCGGGCCAGCTGAAAGATTTAGAAACTGCAAATCTTATCAATATTTATAATGCAGCCAATTATTACATCGAACCACCAGAAGTGAAGTGGATTGATTACACACTTTCTGATAAGAAAGGTGATCCTGGGAGACCAGTCATTCCTATCTCCATAGGATGTCATATTTTCCAGGAAGCTATTTGTGATTTTGACGCAAATGTCAACATCATGCCCAAGGTAATTTATGATAATATTTTAGGAGATCATTTGTTGTACATAAATATGCGTTTGCAGCTTGCAGATCAGGCACTGTGCTACCCTGATGGAGTTCTTGAAGATGCTATCATCAGAGTGGGATAATCATATGTTCCTGTAGACTTTGTGGTTGTGGACACAGGAGGAGATGAGAAATCACCGATCATTTTAGGCCGACCATTCCTATGCACCACGAAGGCCATCATTTATGAGGAGAATGCCAAGATAGTTTTCACTATTAAGGACAAGAAAGAAAAGTTCTTATTCAGGAGCCACATGTTGCACACACCTGCACGACCTCATGCGCCATACAAGAGAGATGAACCAGTGATGATCAAAGAGAAGAAGAATCCTAAAAGCTAGAGAAAGAACAAGGCTAGCTAGACACAAGAAGAGACTGTTAAGATGATCAACACAATCCAATTAGAGTATGAAGGTTTGCTCGGTCCATTCCTAGATAAGAAGGATGATCCTAGAGTACCGACAATTGAATGCTTAATAAATCAGAAAGTTTTCCATAAGACCTTCTGCGATATTAGATCGGGTGTCAATATAATGTCAAAGGTAACATATGAATCTTTATTTGGTAACAAATCCTTGTATCCTACATATATGTAGTTGCAGATGGCAGACCAATCAGTTCGGTTCCCGGAGGAAATAGCGAAGGATGTCATTGTACCAATCCAAGATCGTTATGTTCCTACTAATTTCATGGTCCTGGACATGGGAGTGGAAGACAAAGAGACCCCCATTATCTTGGGAAGACCATTCCTCAACACCACCAACGCTATCATCTACATTGGATCTGGACAAGTCCACCTCTAATACCCAGATGGAAAGGTACGCTGTCACTTTAATAGTTATACTAATTATGAACAGCCCAAAAAGAACCGCAATAGGAGAAGACGTCGATTCCGTCGTCAAGCAACCCAGCTCTTGAAGGATGGATGGACAGATTACTCAGGAGAAGTATCAAGGTATGAAGACCGCTAGAATGAATGGGACACTCAAGACAAGAAGATTGAGGAGTCTATTAATGAAGAAGCTACATAGCTAGATTATGGTACACAGACCACTCGGGTATGGAGAAAGAAGACACCATCAACATCAACGCCACAAGAAGAGCAAGCATTTGATTCTTCTTCAAGATCAGATGATGCACCTGAACAGTAAGTACTTACTCGTACCTAGTCGTGTCCGGAGGACTATTAAATTCCGTACCCTTGCCATGAGGTAATAATGGTAATTATCCATATTTACATTACATGAATTATTTTTTCTGTTAGCATATTTACTTTTCTGCTCTAGCATTACATTTAGATTATTTCCACTTTAGCATTTTATGTCAGAAAAGAAAATAAAAATATTTATTTCATCATTGCACCATAAAAATATGAAGCTCCATGTGAGTAACTTATGGTGATTCTGTAGTGTCATCATTACATACGTATTTCTTTTTGCATTATAAACAGAAAATCATAAAAAGATGAAAGTCAACATCTTGTCAAAGTTTTGTCAATTTATGAATCTATCTTAAGTAATAAGATCAGTCAATTGCTCAACAGTTGATCGCTAACTCTTTATCATAACAAAGCTTCGAGTTTTTGGTGTTCTTGTTGGAGTATATTTTGTAGGATGTCACTTTGAGTAAGTTTATTCGGTGGTAGATGCTACACTCTGCCAGAATAAGAAGGACTGCCACTGACGAGCTCGCTCTAAAGATTTATCAATTTTCAATCACGACAACATTCAGCTTGGGGGAGGAGCATTACCCTGTGTATTTAGCTAAGTATTTCTTTCTTGTTTAGTTATTATGTTTGAGTTTGTTTTCTGTCTAGTTAAAAGAAATAAAAAGATGATTAACAATTCAAAACCAAATAAAAATTGGACTAGCTAGTTATATATATTAAGGTGTGATCTTAAACTTTGAAAACAAAATAAAGAGTGTGTTGGGTACCATAATTAGGGGTACCCAACTTAAGGTGGAAAATCCACCCAGCCTCCTAAAACCAAACATTAATCTGCCCCGTCAAAGGGAAAAATCAACTAAAGAGACCTACGGGCTAACTCTCCCCTTGCTGGGCCTCCAGCAGCTGCGTGAGCGTACCATCCCATCTCTCCACTTCATCCGAGGCCTCCCACAAGGGGTCTTGGAACATCTCTGACTCGCTCGAGACCCCAGCGTTGGGACACGGGCACAGGCCAACCCGCAGCATCATCATCGTCACGTCCGAGCCCTAGAGATGACGTCATCTGTCTCCGCCTCACCCGAGACCGGCCTCTGACGCCACTCCCCCATTGGCGCGTTCGAGACCTCCTGCGACGTCACCCACGTTCTTGCGCCAACCAACCAGATAGGCCAGGAATCACAGCGGTCAAATCATGACGCCGTCGTCCATAACAGCATGGGGAAGAGCTGCTTGTCACTATGCCACTCATACTAGCACTATACACACGATCCAGGCCTGCGCAGCGTACGAAACGCCACTGTAGGCCACTATTTCCTCGAACGGAGCGAGATCACGCCATGATTCAGGCCTCTGAGGCCTCGGCCCTCTACGCAGGTCAAACTCGAAGGATAGGCACATCGCCATAGGGATAATCATGACCCTACGCATTGTAGCTACGACATCCCCAGAACCCCGTATGTCGAGGCACGTCACTACAGCATCAAAGGACAGGAGTCACTCCAACAGTGGCACGCCACCAGCTACACAGGGCGAGAGCGAAGGCCTCGAATCTTCCTTCCTAGAAAAGAAGATTGCACAGCGCATACATGTAACCCTGTGTTCCCCTTGCATCTATAAAAGGGGAGGACATGGACCTTTTTCGGAAACAACAGACAACAGACAGAAGGCAAATCCATAGGCCGTTCAACTCATCAAAGGCGAACACACACACACTCTCCACTCACATCTTGAGACCTGGGAGTTCCTCTCTCTCACACCCGCTTGTAACCCCTACTACAAGCACTTCGGTGCAAGATAAAACAAGACTCCCCTCCCCCACTGGACGTAGGATATTCTTCGGCCCGAACCAGTATAAATCGCTTGTGTTCTTCTTACACACCATCCGGATCCCCAACGCGCAAACACATATTACTCGTTGGTGATAGAACCGTCGTTTCTTATACCGATAGAGTGTGTTTAGATTTTTTCTGTTTTAAGAGTCATAAAATGTTGACAATAGAAATAATTAATAGAGCTCAACTATAATTCCTTTTTAGTATTTAGCATTCAGATTTGAATTCTCCCGAATTTTGATTTGATAAAAGAATTTACTCTGAACCTAAAATTTATGGGAGTATATGCTTGAGCTAAGTCTAGGAAATTGAGGGATATGATATAAGAAAGTCTGAGCTACTATTTATCTTGTTCCTAACGATACTAGGGTTCTAGAGATTTACCTTTTGAAAACTTTAAAACTTACATAATGAACTCTTGTATGACAAAGCTTGAATTCCTACCAAAGCCAAATATGAATAGGAAACCTTCCACTTATATGCTGCTTGCTTTGTATTGAGTTTGGTCAAGCTTTGTTGATGCCTTATGAGAGGTTTGTCATGCTCTTAAAATCAAGATGACGTACACACCATCCACATATGCACTATTCCTACACTGGGAGTAGGCGCACTCATTTTTTCATCTAGATCCACCTGAAAATGTTTTGCTCTTACACTGAGAGTAAACACCTAAAAATATACCCTATAGGACAACCCCAAATAAATGCTCAAAGTTCTTTTTATTATCTTTCCAAAGTTTTGTTGCAGAAAGATGCATGTGGCTATGCAAAAGTATTGGAAAAAAAAGAAGAGAAGAAAAAAGTATGAAAAAAATGGACAAGTATCCAAGAGAATAAAACAATGGGTACTCTGATGTAAGCCTGAAAAAAAAAGAAAGAGATGAATAAGATAGCCTATATTTTCTTTGCAAAGTGTTCTTCAATTTTTACAAGAGAGGTATGTTTTCAAGGAGCAGTAGTAGAATTAGGATTAGCCATCATATACACCTATCATATATCCACCATATTCCATACACATGCACATCTTGATTTGATTGTATGACTTAACTCTCTTTGGATTCATTGTTTGACGTTACAATATATGAATTGCAAGTATGCTCTGTTTATGTTTTCTCCACTCCTATGAGCTCCACATAAACTTTAGTTGTAGAAGATAAAGGCATAATATCATTAATGCCTTGGTGAGGATCCATAAATACCACATATATTGAGAGATTTGAGAGTGTCATACAATTGAAGTTCTGAGTTTTCTTTTGAAAACTTACAAAACTCTGGAATAATGGTTGAGTGAAGAGCTAGAGACATAGTGCTTGACTTGATTGTTCTGTCTTTTAATTACTCAAGACACAAGTAAAGGCTAAGATGCTCCATGGTTAAAGGTAATATGAGTAAGTTTGAAAGTTAAATCAGAATCCGGAGTAGAATTTTTGTTTAAATGCATGTGTACTTTCTAGGAGTTATCTCAATGTTTTTTCTAAAAATCTCAACATGTTCAAGTTCTTTTCCAAGTTTGCTAAGTTTGGCTTTGCTAAGGGACTAGCAAAGGGTAAGCTTGGGGGAGCTTGTTGATGGTAGATAACGTCAACATTTTATATGTGAATAAACAAGAGAAATAGTTCAAGTACAAGAATATACATAGGTCTAGGGTTTAAACTGACAAATTCCATGAGTTTTGGTGAATCTCTGTTTTCTACGGGATTGTTGGTATTTCTAACATCACTTCGCACTAAGTCGTCATCCCTAGCATGATATTAAAAACACTGGTAAAATAATCTACACTTGACTCTCTAAAAATATTAAAAAGAATATATCCGCAAGTGCATAGATAATTCACCCATTGTAGCATTTCACCCAGTGATATCCCGAGTATCGTTATTTATTTTTAGTCAAAAGGTAAAAGGTTTCAATTTCACAGGGTTAAAAGATGCTATGACTTAGAACTATAATTGTGCAGACCTATGATAAACTAACCACTCTAATACTTTAGCAGGGGTAAGTCAAGATGATGATAATAAAATGAATAGAACATAATAATAATGGTATTCTAGAGATAGAAAGTAGAGACTCGACAAATGTAATCCGACATAATCAAGAAATTCAATTAAGCTAAAAGGCTCCTAAGTTACTTCTAAATAATAGTCTATAATTCATATCAAGACACATACTCTCATCTACAATAATGACTAGTTAGAAAGAACAATCACAGGAGCATCATCTAAAGAGGACTTTTTAAGCATAACCATGCCTCCTCCGTCGTGACCGCGCTCTACTTTGCCTATGTACAAAAGGTGGATTGCACAAGGACTCAACAGGCCTATCACACCCGTGATCTACCACACATTCCCACACATTAGGAAGCATATGTAGGTAAATATAATATCTAAGCACCACGCTTACATAAAATCTACCACCTAATCCACTCGAGTAATGAACTAGGCGCTTTACGAACATATGAAAGTCATCATTACTAATCAGAACTATATCAAATATGCAACTAGAGCAAAGTAAAGACATACTAAATAGAAATATATTGAAATAGAACAATGTCACAAAGATACAAGGTATCATACCAATCTAGATGAACAAATCCAAAATCCCGGACTTCTACGCCCAACTCTACTCGAACTCAACTCGACGCACCCGGACTTGAAGAACTTGAAGAACTAGAGCTCTCTCTCTCTCTCTAATATCTGAAAACCCTAATTTCTAGACTAATCTTGACTAATGAATACCAGTCCTCTCAAGGGGAGTCTGCCTCTTTATTTATACCCCGGTGGAAGAAGCGACGTCCATTGGATTAAACCGACTTCACGTAGGGCTAAGATGCATCCTTGGAGGCGGTGTGGGAATACTCTAGAAGCTCGTGGAATATAGTGGAAGGGGGAGGCCGGGCGGCTAGGGGTGTGGCCGGCCGGCCCCGCTGGGCGGCCTCTAGCTGTCCCGCTCGGTCTAGTGTCTTTTGGTGTCTTCTACACCCTTCTAGTGTATGTTTCGTCGCGGATAATTCTCGTAATTATTGATACATTAATCCTCTTTTTACTCTTTTCTGGAATAAACCCTCCAATTTTATAAATCACCAAAACTCATGGAAATTGTCAGATAAAACCCCTAATTTTCTATTTGGTGACCAATTGCATGCTTTAAGTTGACGGGTTGTGATGGACATTAACTACCGTCAACAAGGATCATTTCAGAAAATGTAGAAAGGGGGACCTAATTGAGAAAAAGGACAAAACTTGATCGTGATGAAGGATACACTAGAAGACTATAGAAGACACTAGATGGCACGGGAATGAACAGGAGGATGAAACGCCCCTAGGTGGGGTTGGCCGGCCCTACCCTTGAGCCCGGCCCCCTGTGAGGGGATTCCTCCGCGAGCTTCTGGAGTATTCCTCCACCGCCTCCTAGGATGCATCTCCACCCTACATTAAAGTCGGTTTGATCCAAGGGCTTACGTTTAACCCCTGGGGCTATATAAGGACCCCTGCAGCCCCCTGAAGCATCAAGTCATCAAGCTATTCAGTTGGAGATCAAGCAACGCTTGGATTCCCAACGTTGGCAAGAGCGTAGTTTGGTATATCTCTTATACTTTACTCTATTTCTTTATTTCATTGAGATTGTATCGTTGCTACTATGTTTATGTCAACATTAAGCTTTATATAATTTATGTCATTGAAAGCAATGTTCATTGTTTGCTCTAGTTTTATATTTGGTGTAGCTAGATTATGGAAACCATGCATAAGATTGTATAACACTCACCCTACAGAACCATGGGTGAGTGATAGACATTATGTGAGCGTGGTGCTTAGATATTTGTTTATCTATGGATGCCCTTATATGCCGGGACGTGTGGTAGATCGTGTAGGTGACAACTACGTTGAGTCTTTTGCAGTCCATCCTCCGTATATATTGATGTTGGTAGAACCTGGTCTCGAAGGAGAGGAGGACTCTATTTCCAACTTTCCTAAGTTGATGTTCCTTATGTGGCATAATTTGGCTATAATCACTAGATATAATTAATTAGACTAAGCATTTTACATGTTAGTAAGACTACCTAGGAATTATCTTTCTAATATTCTAATTGGACTTAACCTATTGCTTAACTAGAGTGCTTTGAGTTACTATTTATTTATCAGGATGATTGATCAAGTACTTATCATTTATATATCTTTATTTATTATCTTGTGACTTATCCCTGTCTTGAGTAGAGTATATGATATTGTTTCATTCTCTCATGCATATTCATAAATTATCAAAAATATTGTATTCATAGTCATACCTTCCCAGTGGTAGAATTATAAGTTGACAACCTAGTAATACTCTAGGTAAAATGCTAAAATGGTATAATTATCTGTCCGCTTGCAGAATTCTTTTTATTCTTATCTTTATATTCTTTTTAGTCACATGAAATAATAGATTCCTGTTTAGTGTTATTCTTGTAGTAATCCTAGATAGAAGCAACAAACATTTCTAAGTTCCTCACTAGGGATGACAACCTAGTTTAATATTAGAGATGAAGGTTGATTGATAGGTGGCTACTATAACAGTGACAAGTTAATACTTACCATATCATTTCGGGCGCCATTGCTATTAGTAGGAGTAATTCTATTTTTAGTAGTGGTGCTAAGAAATGCCAACGGCGTCCAAGCATCAGCCGTCCCCTAGGCCTTGCGGCTCAGTCCTAACTCACCGTCGAATAGAGCGAACGGTGACCCAAGCAAGTGATGCGTAAGCTCGCACGAGCGTGTGATACGGGCTTTACCCAGCTGGATGAAGTCGATTCGAATCACTGTCTCCCTTGGATAGTGAGAAACTCAAACCTCGCACCGGCATCGTAGTAATTAATGGAACATGATGATTAGGTTGATTACGACAACTGGATATGGTTACTACTATGATGCTTATTAATCAAGTGATTGTTATAGAATAGATGCAAATCTATCTATATTAAGCTTCACTAAATTTGATGCTAAAACTTGACTAAAATATTAAAAATAAGGACTCATGATAGTAATGCTCTTTTTGTAAAGTTATGCTATCCAACCAGCTCCACCAAATAAGCCTTGCATATTCTTGGAGTCATTTTATATTTCCTCCTGTCGGGTAAGTCTTGCTGAGTACAATTGAGTACTCAGGGTTTTATTCCCTCCATTGCAGGTGACACCTGTTATGAAGAAGATTGTATTGCTTACTTTAGTCCTGCATTGGACACCGGTGAATAATGGCCAGCGGGCATGGCCATGATCTTATACTTCTCTATCATGCTTTTGTTGGAGGTGGTTTATCAAACTGGCAATGTATTTTGACTTATGGCAATAATGTAGTTTCAAATCTAGATTACTTTCTTGTATCATATTTGAACTTGGTATTGTAATAAATGTTGTAAATTTGATTTATAAGTTAAACTTTCTCTGTGAACTCTATGTATTATGATGTATGTTGTTCCCTTAATCTAGTATGAACTTGGTTGTGAGATTGATTTACCAAGGTCCTTTGTGACACTCGGCGGACTACTTGGTTCATATAAGAAGCGGTATGCGCGTGTCAACGCAATTAGCAGGGACAACCGTACTTAATTTTATATGAATTGGGTAGTTCTGTCATGGCTGGCATCAGAGCAAGATTAAGGGCAATGTCATCATAAGTGTATTTGAAATCAAAAGCTTTTAGTTTTGAAAAGCTTAATTGGTCTAAAACCTATCTCTATGTAGGTTGTTCAACTTGAGAATTTGAAACTATGCTAGTGACAACCTTCAGTTAGGCCCATATAAGGATTATCAGGTGGCTATAAGTAAACTAACATTAACTATGGGGGAATTTATCTTATTGCAATTTTTATTTTGTCGTCCGTATGGCGTGCTATTGTATGGATGCCATTCACTTGAATGGTAATGTATGGATCAATATACCCCTACGCTCAGGCAAGCAGGTAAGAATGACTGCTTTACATTCTAGTGTGGCTAAGCTCTTTAGTGTAATTAGTTTGAGAGCTAGCTGGTCTGTCAAATAGTTGGGTTAGTGAGACTCTTTAGTTAGTCTCTAAGAGCTCACTAACTTAACAATTAGCGACTTAACATTTGTTTGATGTAGAGATCATAGATAACATATGTATATATATATATGTGTGTGTGTGTGTGTGGTTGGGCTGAAATGCAATTTTCTGCAAGTACGCTAACTACGAAACGTGTAGTCATTCAACTAGTTGCGATTTATATATGAGAGTATGTATGTATGCCACCGCTTACCACTGTTAGAGAAATCATTGTTTTCCTAAGTTTCTGAGGATGGATAGGATGAGCATGTGTACTCTCTTTATGGCAGAAAATGCAGGACCCCCTTAAACTGGGTGGAACCTGGAGAGAGTAGATACTATGGTATTGAGTTTGTGAAACAAGCAGAAGAAAGGATCCAAAAAATACAAGCTAATCTTAAGGCCACCCAATCTCGGCAAAAGAGCTATTTTGATAAGAGAAGGAGGCCTTTGCAATTCACTATAGGTGATTATGTGTATCTGAAAGTTTCACCTATTAGAGGTGTACATAGATTTGGAGTTCAAGGAAAGCATGCCCCTCGCTATGTGGGACCTTTCAAGATTCTAGAGAAGAAAGGAGAAGCGGCGTATGCATTATAACTCCCACCAAGAATGAGTGCAATATTTAATGTCTTTCATGTCTCACAACTAAAGAGATGTTTATGAGCACCAACCGAAGCAGTTGATTTGAGGGACATTGATTTAAAGTTGGATCTGACCTATAAAGGACCTGTGCGGGTTTTGGAAAAGAGTGAAAGAGTAACTCATAGTAAGGTAGTGAAGTTCTACAAGATAGAATGGAGTAATCATACTAAAGATGAAGCTACCTGGAAGCGAGAAGATTATCGTCGTACAGCCTACCCTGTTTTTTATGAAAAATGGTAAGCCCTGGAAATCTCGGGACGAGATTTCTGTAAGGGGGAGGAGCTATAACACCCTAGGTGTTAAGCTTGCATTAGCATCTGCATTTGCATGGGCATGAGCATCATCCAATCATTCCAGGAGCATAAGCATATGAAAATGCAATTATTTGTACATGTCTTTCATCATGTGATGCTCTACATTTTGTGCAATGCCTTGTGTGTTCATCTTGGTAATATAAATGGTGGATGTTTCATCACCTAAACAACACATAACTACTTAGGATCAAAAATGAGTTAGGATTATGTTTGTCATTTAGTCAATAATTGAATAAGCGTTGGAAATCCAAGTTTGAATTCAATTTTAGGGAAATTTAATAAACCAATTTCCATAAATAAAATTTGTGCAACTTTTGTTTCATGATTTGGTACAAAGTTTGTATTATAAAATGGTACCATAGTTTATAGTATTTGAACGATGGCTTAATATTAATTAATTACCAAAATTTCTAATTAGCTATTTTATAAACCCTCAATTCAAATTCCAAGTTTGAAAACCTAATTTCAAAACTATTTGGAATTTGGAGATGAGCCCAAAAGCAAAGTTGTAGATCTTAAATTTTTAAACAACTTTCATGTTTGGAGATTTTTAAGTTGTTATATGTTTTTGGGAGGAAAATAGGAAGAAAAGAAAGAAGGGTCCCTACTACAGTAACCGAGCAGCTGTCCCTCTCTTCCTCTCTGTTCACCGGCGCCACCGTGACGTTCTCGACCATTCCTCGTGCGGGAACGCACGGCCAGCTACCTGGCCATCGCCGCGAAGGTGCTGGCCACCTCCCCATCCCTTTTCGTGCCATTTAAAAGCCGACGAGGCCGCCGTTTTCTCCTTTTCCCCTCTCTCTGTTTTGCCACCGCCGATCACCTCGGTTCGCCAGCAAAATTCGCCGCCCTTGCTTCACTTCCACCCACTCCATCCAAATGCCAGCGTTGCCTCATCCTTACGCTTCGTTTGAGCCTGGTCGTGTCCGCTCTCATCACCGGAATCAGCCGCGCAGCCGTCTTCTTCCTCGTGGCCGGCATCAGCACCGTCAGGAGCTAGTCGCCGTGGCCAACTCCCTATATGTGCCTCCCTCTCTCTTCTTGCTTGCCTTTGGTTGTCCGTGCCTCACTGTTGCTCATCGGCTTGGCCGTTTTGCCTTTGATGCATAGGCCTCGCCGGTTTGCGCCGCCACCGCCTGAACCGCCGTCGCCTTGCGCCGCCGCCGTGCTTTCCATCGTGTCAGGCGCCAACCACCTGCTCCTCCGGGTCTAGCTCAGCGAGAGGAATCCATCGGTGACCTTCTCGCCGGCGGCGAAGATCTGGCCGGTCAGTGCCCCCCTGTTTTCCTCTCACTGTCGGGTGGGGTCTCTTTGACCGCGGGCCCCAGCCGTCCGGCGCGCTTGGCTCCCTGCGTGGACTGGCCTGCTGCCCCGTGCGCTTGGGCCGCACCGCTCTAGCCGTGGGCAGAGCTGGACGAAGTCGGCACAAGCTGCTTTTCCTTTTAAGATAATTTGTTTTGTTTTTAAAAATTGTGCTAACTTTGTAAATTTATAACTTGAGCTAGAAAACTCTAAATTGAGTGAAACAAATTTTGTTAGCTTTATTTTGATGTGCTCCACATGTTAGAGTCATAAAAATTGCTGTGTGATATACTCTTATATACAGTTTTTCTTTACCAAAAGAAATGCCCATTTAACTTCCATAATTGATAACTAGAGCTATATTTATCCAAAAATTATGAAACCAAGTTTGTTAATTTTGTTTTGATAATCTCTAGCTAAGAAAAGTATAAAACTTGTTGTTTGATCAATTTTCATATATAGCATTCTTTTTGCCTAGGAAATGGCATGTTTAAAAGTGTATTTCTTTATATCATGTGACATGTATATTAAAGTTGTATAGAGTGATGTAATACATTAGTTAGAGCATAATTGGTTGTTGGTTTTCTCTGAGGACCAGATTTGGGTAGTAGATTGCTTTGGTCATCTTGTATCTTGCTTACTATGTATATATACATATACATAGATGGGTATGTTGGTAAGTGATTAGAAGGCAATATCTACTTTGCCATGCATAATGCTTGCTGATGTGTAGCTTTTACTATTTTGGTTAATGATAGTTGGTCCAGCTATAGTGTTTTGTGAAACCTTGTTGATGTGCTATGCATATTCAATATGATAGGTAGATTAAGAATGTTTACTTCTCTACCGGAGAAGAGATTTGCACTTACTCAGTAAAAGATTAATTATAAACAACATCTTATCATCTTCATGTTGTTAATGCAACCCTTGCCTCATATGTTATTAGGGATACACGAATGCATCCATAATTCATATCATGACATCATTACCTTGCATTCTTTTATGCACTCTTTTTATTTATGCATCATATTCATGCGTATAGGATTGGTGGAGGACGCACCGTTGGTGGAGTTCATGGTCGTGAAAAAGGAGAATCTTCAGGAGCAGCAGCCCGAAGAAGATGAGCAGGTATTTGAGTGGTTTTGGAGCACCTTTGTGTCCACTAACTTCAGTAAAGGCAAGCTCCGGAGCATTCTGAGTCTCCTACTCTTTCTTTTAAAATGCACTTGAGTATATAATTATGTTCTTGTTTTGTGCATTAGGTTGATAGGAGTTGAATGAAACCGTTAATGCATAAGCTACCTTGTCCACAATATAATTCTACCTGTCCCTTACTAGCATAAGTACGTCGCTCTATGCTTAGCTATGCTTAGACCGGTAGAAGTCGGGTGATTCCTATCGCCTGCGAGACATAGGTGGCTACTCTATCACGGTTGGCTATATTTGCTATCGTGGAAAAGAATCATGTGATAATGAATAATTGGAGACCGGACGGGATCTGATGTTACTGTGGTTGTTGTTGGTGCTGGTTAGGCATGTGTTCCTTGATCCCGTCTGTGTCATTTAAGGACCGCTTCGTTGTCTAGCCCTTGGATTGAGATTGAACGTACCTTCACATAATGGCCGGATAACTCGTTCCAACCGTGAAGCTAAGTACCTCATCCAAGGTGAGAGTTGGACTATGGATCGCATCATGGGGAGGAGAGCACGATGTAGAGGGGTGGGGGCTTGACCAGGCTAGCAGTTACGGACTGAGCGTCTTGGCGTCAGCCGTCCCCTAGGACTTGCGGCTCAGTCCCAACTCACCGTCGAATAGAGCGAACGGTGACCCAAGCGAGTGATGTGTAAGCTCGCACGGGCGTGTGATACGGGCTTTACCTAGCTGGATGAAATCGATTCGAATCGCCGTCTCTCCCAGATAGTGAGAAACTCAAACCTCGCACCGCCATCGTAGTAATTAATGGAACATGATGATTAGGTTGATTACGACAATTGGATATGGTTACTATTGTGATGCTTATTAATCAAGTGATTGTTATAGAATAGGTGCAAATCTAGCTATATTAAGCTTCACTGAATTTGATGCTAAAACTTGACTAAAATATTAAAAATAAGGACTCATGACAGTAATGCTCTTTTTGCAAAGTTATTCTATCCAACCAGGTCCACCAAATAAGGCTTGCATATCCTTGGAGTCATTTTATATTTCCTCATGTTGGATAAGTCTTGCTGAGTACAATTGAGTACTCAGGGTTGTTATGAAGAAGATTGTATTGCTTACTTTAGTCCTGCATTGGACACCGGTGAATAATGGCCAATGGGCATGGCCATGATCTTATACTTCTCTATCATGCTTTTGTTGGAGGTGGTTTATCAAACTGGCAATGCATTTAGACTTATGGCAATAATGTAGTTTCAAATCTAGATTACTTTCTTGTATCATATTTGAACTTGGTATTGTAATAAATGTTGTAAATTTGATTTGTAACTTAAACTTCCACTGTGAACTCTATGTATTATGATGTATGTTGTTCCCTTAATCTAGTATGATCTTGGTTGTGAGGTTGATTTACCGAGATCCTTCGTGACACTCGGCGGACTACCGAGTTCATATAAGAAGCGGTATGCACGTGTCAACGCGATTAGCGGAGATAGCAGTACTTAATTTTATATGAATTCGGCGGTTCTGTCATATTCGGCTCTTCCCAATCGTGCGTCTTCCGCTCTTCCTATTCGCCAACTCGGCAAGACCGCAGGACGGCGGCCGTCGGAGTAAACAGCGATGCGGAGTTGCTTTGGACCTTCAGTAGTTCGTCCACGGCAGCAACAGCACTGCTGCAGGCCACTCGCCAGGTCCTTAGCCTGCTGGAGTAAAGAGCGGCAGGAATAGGACAGCCGTACGTCTAGCCGTACGTCTAAGTCTTCAGGTCTACTAGTCTGTCCCATAAAAAGAGTCGCTACGGGAGTTATGCTGGTCAAACTTTCTTAACTTTAACTAGATTTATAGAAAATACGTGTAACATTTATATCTCCAAAAAAGTATATTATGAGAGTATATTCAATGATTTACCTAATGGTACTAATTATATACCATAAATGTTAATATTTTGTTAAATATATTTGGTCAAAGTTAAAAGTTGTTGACTTTTTGAAAGCGAGAATGACTCTTTTTTTTAGGACGGAGGGAGTATGTACTAATCTGGTTCACTATTTTTTAGGGAGGTAGGCCTTTATTGTAGAGTTTGGTACAGGACCTCGAATTTCGCCGGCTCAGCCCTAAACATAACGTATGTAGTAACAAAAGATATGTACCTAGAAAAACTAAAATGACTTACAATTTAAAATGAAGGGAGTACAAACTGAGCTAAGTTTAGTTGGTCAATAAGTTGCCTGTAGTACTACAAACAAAACTTCTCTAATACTAATTTGACTAGAAATTTCTATGAAATATATTAACAAAAAAGGATTACACAATCCAAAACATTTTTAATTAGGAAACCGGTATGTCAAGGGTACCTTTCTTTAAGAGCAAGGTTAATAATATAACCCAAGTCATTTGTATGTCCATTACCTATCAGCCCACTCATACAGTAGTTGGCTTGCTTATAACCTATTTTGTTTTTTCATAAAATTTCTTAGTTCTTTAGTCTCAGTTGCCTATAAACCAATAACCTACTTTTCTTGTCTCTCCTCCAACTTAGCATAAAACTTATTAATAGTCATTTATCATACTTGCCCTAATCATCTAGACGGTTTAGATTTGGATAGGGTATTAATTTTTTATTTACATAATGAGGTATTAATTTTTTTATTGGATCAGCTAGTACTAGTAGGCTATTAATTTCATGCTGCATATACGATGCGCCTATTGCGCATGCACGGATCCATGGACTAATCAACACTTGTTCATAGCTTCGCAATCAGAGCGTCTTTCAAGCACGTGACGCATATCTCTAATAATCGACCCAATGAAAAAAAAATATTAGTGGCTTATATAACTTGTCTCTCCATTATTTGCAGCTTTCATGCCCGTGTCGCACACATAACCATCAACCTATGTCCGATACACGCATGGCTTTGGACCTGTTTGTATCATTAGTACTAAAAATTAGGTAGCTAATAGTTACTAGTTTTTAGCTAGCTAATTTTTAGCGTATGCTTTTGGATCCACCAGCTAATAGGTTGTTGGATGATGGTTTAAAGGCACATACGAACTATTAGCACCTATTAGTAGTTTTAAACTTACTAATGAAATTAATAGTTAGCACCCCTCTAACTAATAATTAGCAGGTTTATTAGCAGGTCTGTTTAATCCACTGATACTAATTTTAGTTGCTAATTTTTTAACTACTAGTGCATCCAAACAAGACGAGCACTACTTTCTCTAATCTAATGATATAAAGTTCCGGCAAAAATGTTATGGTTGTCGTGCTCCCGTTTTGTTTCTTAGACACAGGCTCATGGAAATCCGCTCACACACAACCAGCCACAACCAAGAGCATCATACCATGACGGTACATGTACATACATCAGATTCAGTCACGCCATGACTCTTCGAAGCCTAGACGCCCCTCTCATCGCCGGATTTGCCGGCCGGACTAATCCATTTCAGTGAGCAACCAACGGCTTGGCTTGGCAGGGCTTCGACTTCTCCTAGAAGAGCTCTACCTCCGGCCCCACTTCTCCGGTGGTGCAGGTGCCAGCGGTTGGCCGGGGCCGGTGGGCATCGTCCTGGTCCGCCGAGCGCGAGTCCTTGTCACCCCACCCGGCGCCGTCATCCAGGCAATCGTCGCTCCCCAACCATCGCTCCAGGACCACGCTGGACACGAAGTCCAGCTCCGGGTGCTGACCGGCTGTGGAGAACGAGGCCGGCGAGTGAGAGGTGCAGGAGGCGGCGGGTCAGACAACCTCATCAAGTGTGTTGTGCTGCTACTCCAAGCGATAGTCTGTAAAAGCTGGAGAGAAAAGGCTGCGCATTATCAGCAGCAACTCTGAGCGTTTCGCTCTCAGGCTAAAAAGTACCGTTCATTAATTTATTTATTGTGAGAGAAAAACACGGTACCATGTCTGATAAGTCAGACTGATAAGTTCAAGCGAACATGGCACGTCCGATTTTTTTTTCTTTCTACTCCTTCCATCCTAAAAAATTAACATTAACTATTATACTTACGATAATGATACGCCACGTGCGTCCGTCCTGTGACTCTTGTCCAGACGCGGCTCCCAGACCTGCACAGGACCGGCCCCTACCTCTCTCAAAAAAAATCCCCACTACGCTCATCTGCTCATCCACCCGCCACAGCCTGGCACTCATTCACTCGCGCTCTTCCCCCACCGCACCGCACCCCATCGCCGACCGCGTCGTGCCCCATCCCCCACGAGCAGATGGCGCTGGACGATGCGGCTGAGCGAGCAGTAGCGCTGGAGTAGCAATGAGTAGGGCTGTGCCGATGGGCATGAGCCTAGGCTGTGGGCAGGCGTGGGAGAATCACAAGAGGAGCGATGGGCCATGCCGACCGGCGCGAGCGCGCGGAGCAATGTCCTGCTGACCCGAGCTTGCGGACTACCGCAGCTCCCCACCAGGTAGGCCGTGGGTGCCGGCGACGCCATGTTTCAAAGGTTTTAGGCATTTCAAACTTATGTTTCAAGTGTTTTGTCGAGATGTTTCAAATATATATATGAGATGTTGCATATGTTGCAATGACAATATACACATGTTGCAAGCGTATGTTTTTAGGTGTTTCAAAGTCAAAGTGTTTCATGTAGATGTTGCATATCTTGCTATGACTATACACGCATGTTTCAGGTTTATGTTTTTAAGTATTTCAGATATTTCAGACTTATGTTTCAATGGTTTCATATGGATGCTGCAAAAGTAGATTAGGATGTTGCATATATTGCTATGGTTATACACGCATGTTTCAAGAGCATGTTTAATGTTTCATCTGTTTCAAACAATTATCGCAAGTGTTTCATCTAGATGTTTTAAAAGTAGATCAGATGTTGCACATGTTACAATGGGCGCTAGTGGCTGGTAGACAACGGCTTGGCGCAGCCGCCTAGTGTTGCTGCTAGGGCGCCGTTGTGGTTCACGTGGGGGCGTCTATGGTCGGCAGACGCCTCCGTGGCTTGCATCCGCAGGCAGGCAATTGACTTGGACCCACGTGGTTTTCCTTGTGCGGGGGTGAGGAGGGCGACAGGGGCATGTTAGACTTTGCGTATTAACAGTACTAGTATGCACGGATCCATGGACTAATCAACAGTACTAGTACATAGCTTCTCAATCAGAGCATCTCTCAATCAGAGCATCTCTCAAGCACGTGACGCATATATCTTACAATCGACCCAGTGACAAAATACTAGTGGCTTATATAACTTGTCTCTCCATTATTGCACCTTTCATGCTCGTGTCACACACATAACCATCAGCCTCTCTGTTCTGTACACGCGTGACTCTTCCGCGAAATAGGCAAGGCCGGACTACTTTCTGTAATAATAAAGTTCCGGCCGAAATGTTATGCCTGTCGACCTGGGCTCACCAGTCACTACTCATCACAGGCGAGGCGAGAGCTGATCGTACAATACAGGAAAAGTCAAAAAGAAGTTTTCTTCCTGAGAAGATAAGAAAAAACTGCATCAGCAGACTGTGCTCCCGTTTCTAAGAGACGGGCTCATGGAAATCCGCTCACACAACCAGCATGTCCAGCCACAACCAAGCATGACGCCATGACGGTGCATATACATACTTCAGATTCAGTCGCGCTATGACTCTTCGAAGCATTGACGCCCCTGTTGTCGCCGGAGCCGGTCAGACTAATCCATTTCAGTGAGCAACCAACGGCCGAGCTTGGCAGGGCTTCGGCATCTCCTAGAAGAGGTCTACCTCCGGCCCCGCCTCTTCGGTGGTGCAGGTGCCAGCGGTTGGCCGGGGCCGGAACTGTACTGGTCATCGTCGTGGCCCGCCGAGCGCGAGCCCTCGTCGTCCCACCTGTCACCGTCGTCCAGGCAGCCGTCGCTCCCCAACCATCGTTCCAGGGCCTCGATGGACACGAATTCTCTAGCTCCGGGTTGTAGTGGCCAGCTGTGCAGGAGGTGGTGGGCCAGACAACCTCATCGTCCTTTGCGTTGTGCTGCTACTAAGGGACTATTTGATACAGGCTAATCGCTAGCTAGTTAGAAATTAGTTTAGATTAGCTCTAGATATTCAAACAGGACGACTAATAGTTAGACTAATTTTTTAGACAAGTTTTCAACTATTTATTAGCCAACTAGCAAGCCAACCATATATAATTAGGGCTAATTTTTAGTCCAACTACTAATTAGCCATATTATCTAAATATGGCCTAACTTGTGGCTGTCGCAGGATAGTCTGTAATAAAAGGCTAAGTTGGAGAGAAAAGGTGGTGAATTTTCAGTAACAACTCCAAGCGACTAATTCACAACTGAACTTTCATGTATGTCGGTATCAACTTTACGGTCATGTCCGACATTTTTTTTTCCACTCCTTCCATCCTAAAAAATTAACGATTGTAGTTATCTTAAAACTGAACATTCATTTACGAGTATCAACTTTACGGTCATGTCCGACAATGTTTTTTCTTTCTACTCCTTCCATCCTCAAGAAATAACTATTATACTTATCCTAAAGAGAAATGCTATACGTCAACCGCATGATTTATTTGCTTCTGTCAACCGAATTTTCCAGCGTTGGATCTGACTCCGGTCCGAGAACTGCCGCCCGATCTGCCGGATGCCTGCAGCGTCACGCCGCCCCCGCCCTTCGAGCGTTGGATCTGATCAATCGCGTTTTGTCTCATCTCTGGGTGGACTCTGTTGGAATCTCACTCGCTCTCTCTCTCAAAACACAACACACGAACACAAGAACGGTAGCACACAAAGGGAATTTTCGGTGCTGCACACCAGCACCAACACACACTTTTTTTTACTTTTTTTGCCACTATGAACACCTGCAGATCACAGAGGCTTAAATAGCCTAGCTGGCTTGGCCATCACTCGGCCACACTCCGCACATTTCGGCCGCACGACCCGGCCGAACCGCACACGCACAAAGCTCCTACATGCAGATCACAAGCACTACTTCCTGCATGCAACCACACACTATTACCTCCACTAATCACTCCCTAAACTTGGCCACAACAGAGTCATTAATGCAGCTAGCAAACTAAAAATAGAAGCATGCACACACTCTTGCCTCACCTCCAACACTAGCAGCTAGCTCCTCAAGACTCGGCCACAACCTTCAGTTTTGGGAACCACACACTTGAAAACAAGATTAAGTCTAACAATCTCCCCCTAATCTTGTTATCTTTATTTTCTGCACCTTCACTTGGCTTCACATCAATGCCGCCTCTTCATCATCCGCATCAGCGATGGCAAGATGTGACATTCCCTTGGTCATTTTCTCTGACTCGATGCATTCATCGGCAAAATAACCAAAGTTACCACACTTGTGGCAATCGATCTTCGACTTGTCGAACTTGCCGCGGTACTTCTTTTTGACGCTGCTGCTGGAACACTCATTGTTCGCCTTCTCTTCGGCGACGATGGCTTCCCACTCCGCACGCGTGAACCTCGGCTCGACGTGCACGACCAACAGCTGTGGCTCGCCGTCCTTGTCACGGCGTCTCGCCTTTGAGGTCTCCTCGAAGGCCCGCAGGCGTCCAATCGCCTCGCTCACGGACATCTTGGACACATCTCCCCATTGCTCAATGGTGCCGACGATTGGAAGGAATTTGTCGGGGACGGCACTGAAAAGCCTCTCCACGACAACACCATCCTTCAGTTTGGCTCCAAGAGAGAGTATCTCCCCCACAATCGTGGTGAGTTTCTGAGAAAACTCCACGATTGTCTCTGATTCCGCCATGTACATGCGGTCGAACTGCCTCTTCAACGCTTGTACACGTGCCTTCCTCACTCGATCTTCTCCCACGTTCATCTCTTTATAGCCTCCCAAGCCTCCTTGGCCGTTTCTTTGTCCGCAATGGACATCATCACGGCATCAGGTACAGCTTGAGAGATGGCCACTAAAGCTTCATCATCCTTCTCTTCTTCGGCTGAAGCTTCACTAACGATCGCTGCCCACACGCCGAGATGACGAAGAATGATCTTCATCTTCACAGCCCACACACCATAGTTGGTGTCGGTTAGCATTGGATAATGCACCGAAACCACTTTTGATCGTGCTGGCGCTACAACACTTTTGCCTTCACCTGACATCGCCACAAAATCAACCGACTCTGATACCAATTGTTGGAATCTCACTCGCTCTCTCTCTCAAAACACAACACACGAACACAAGAACGGTAGCACACAAAGGGAATTTTCGGTGCTGCACACCAGCACCAACACACGCACTTTTTTTTACTTTTTTTTTGCCACTATGAACACCTGCAGATCACAGAGGCTTAAATAGCCTAGCTGGCTTGGCCATCACTCGGCCACACTCCACACATTTCGGCCGCACGACCCGGCCGAACCGCACATGCACCAAGCTCCTACATGCAGATCACAAGCACTACTTCCTGCTTGCAACCACACACTATTACCTCCACTAATCACTCCCTAAACTTGGCCACAACAGAGTCATTGATGCAGCTAGCAAACTAAAAATAGAAGCATGCACACACTCTTGCCTCACCTCCAACACTAGCAGCTAGCTCCTCAAGACTCAGCCACAACCTTGAGTTCTGGGAACCACACACTTGAAAACAAGATTAAGTCTAACAGACTCGCAGATGCCACAGTAAGTGTGCAGCCCGGGGTACGGCCCGCGCGCCGGCCTCCCCGTGGGACCTCGTCAGCGATGATGATGAAGCAGCTGCAGCAACTCATGCCGACACAGCAGTAACAGCAGCAACAGATGTGGCGGTAGCATGTCTCGCAGTACCAGCCGAGGCCGGACCCTATGCCTTCCCCGGTGTCGGCGTCGGTGGCACGGCATTTTGAAATTTTGTGAAGATTTTGTATTTTTTTAAAATTTGTAAAGAATTTGCGAACAATTTGACATATATTTCTCTTATGTCTGGAATCGATAGAAATAATTTGTAATTTTTTAAAAAATGTGGTATATATATTTATGTTATTCCTAACTTATATCACTCTGTTCAATAAATTACACTGAAGAAATCATTGTAAATATAGTAATAAGACAGTGTAAATATAGCTAGAAGACGGTGTAAATATATGAGAAAAATTCAGTTGACAGGAGATGCCAAAACAATTGAATGTCACCTAGCAAGATCCATCCTAAAATATAACCAATTTTAAGTTATCCTAAGTCACTTGACCAAATTCTAGAAATATAATATTTACAATATAAAAATGAGTTATCATGATTTACCTCTTTTATGTATTCAGTTTACTTCAATTTTATTGTAAGCAAAACTTTTTTTAACTTTAAGCAAGTTTTCTTAGAAAATAATACATTGGCATTTATTTACGAATTCAAATAAATACACTATCCAAACATATTTTATGGTAATTTAATAAAATTAATTTAATGACATACTCGTAGACATTGGTATAATTTTCTATAGTTTTGGTTAAAGTTAGATAGATTTGACTTAGGATAAAACCAAAACAGGCTATAATTTAAACGATAATGATATGCCACGGGCGTCCGACCCGTGACTCTCGTTTATCTGGACGTGGCTCCGTAGGAGTGGCCCCATCTCTCTCACCTGTGGCCCGCCGTAGCATGGCGGCTTATCCTTCCGTGCCCCTTCCGCCACGGTGTGCTTGTCGGCTGCCGCACCATGCCCTTCCCCATCGCCCGCGCGCCCCATGGCCGGTAGCACCGCGGGCCCGTCCCAGTCACCTGCACCACTCGCTCAATCGTTGTCCATCCATCCATCCATCCTCCATCGCCATCGCACGTGCCGCTGACCCCGCCATGGCCACTGGGGCGTACATGCCGTGGCGCCTCAGGTCTTCCCCGGCCGAGCTAAGGGCACCCACGAGCGCGGTAGGTGCTGGTGGGGCTCGTGCGCCACGACTCGCCGCTAGCTCCCACCCCGACAGCCTAAATCGACCGGGCCCTGTCTTTCCCTCCCCTATGTTGCATATGTATGATTCAAGTGTTTCAGATGTATGTTGCAATTGTTCCATCTTGATGTTGCAAAGTAGATTGGGGGATGTTGCAAGTGTTGTAGAGGCATGTTGCAAACGTTTGTTAAAAATATTTCTTCTGTTTCTAGGCATATGTTGTAGTCATTTTTGATCTAGATGATGAATATGTTTCACACATATGTTGCAACAGTATTTTCGTAATGTTTCAGTTGTTTTAGTTTTATATTGCAGCAAGTGGTTTTCATGTTGCAAATTGCAAGTGTTTTATTTTGGTGTTTCATGTGTTTCACACACATGTTGCAAGTGCATGTTCCAAATGTTTCATCTGTTTTCATACGTATGTTGCATTCAAGTGTTTTTCCATGTTGCAAGTGTTTTATATTGTTCGTCCCAGGGCGAGCCGTGGGCGGGTGGATGAGGGCGGCGTGTGCCGAGGCTGGTGGATAGGGGCGCTGGGGGCCGGCAGATGGGGGTGCTGTGGGTCGAGGCACGCTGGGGGAGTCAGAGAGTCGCCCGTGTGTCGCATGCGCGGAGAGTCGGAGAGAAAGGGAGGGGGTTAGGGGAAGGACCAACAGGCGCAGAGACGGGGTAGAGTGCACTCATGGAGCAGGACAAATGCGGACAGGGGCGGGCTGCGCAGGTGTTCGGACGCCCGGATGTAGGGCATGGAAGGGGTGACGACACCCCGACGCTCCGCGTGATCGAGGGTGCGGCAGTCGCTGACTCCTCTCCCCCACTCCATACATGCCGACTCCTCGTCTCCCCCTCCTCTCCCCAATGGCCCACGCACCGACGGCCACCTCTTCCAGATCGGCATCGCGACACCGCACGAGCGGAGGCCGCCGGTTTCGGATGCTGGGTCACCGACTACAGGGGCTAGGAAGCCGCGCGTGGCCACGGCGTGGAGTCGCCAACCGCCGGACTCCACTTCCAATCCGTAAGATATCACTGAATCTCTTTTTGTCAAGGAGGCCGGCAATGACAATTCCGTCTTCGCACTGGACCGCCTGACTGACACCATGAAAAAGCTGCAGCTCTTCTACAACACAATGTGCTCCTCAAGGCTCCTCAAGGTGGAGAAGATATGCTTTTCAAAACCTGAAGTTAGTTGCTAGCTTTGGATTACAGCTATTCCAACAACCTTAAACGCAGTGATTAACAATTCCTTTTACCTAAATATTCACCGCATCTTTGTCCATTCTTAAGTGTTTTCCCTCTTAATTAATTGGTACTTGCTGTCTGATACACAGTCTTAATTGAGCATACACAGGCCTCCTAAAATGATTCGCTTTTGTGCCGTGGCTGGCTGCACAAGGGGTCACTAGGAAATGGAATGGACATGCAGTCAGTATTCCTTTCTCTTCTCTATGTGCAAGATGGTAACAGTGAAAGAGCTAGGACTTGGGATGATGTTTCTGAAATGCGAACAAGTGATCTAGATGCTTGGGTACTTTTGCCATTTTGATCTGTGAATGAAAATTCACCAAACTGATCCATAGACCGTAATCGTGCCATTTTGAAATTCTCTTTGTTTTAAATGAGCTCATTTAAGGTTGAAATAAAGTTCAAGATGCACTTGTATATATTCAGGTCATGATTCAATGCTTTAGAAAATTTAATCTTTTTGTATGACACTATAATTATATTGTAACCTTTTTTAAAGGCAATTCGTGTCGACTTTTTGAATTTTTATTGGCTGCTATCCTACTACAAGTTGTTTGTGATGCTTCGTTTTTTGTATGAATATTTTAAGGCAAGAAAAACAGTAGTTATTCTTCCATTGCATATGAAATATTAGACATGCGTGTGTTGCACGTGCATGTCTACTTCAAATTTTATAGAATTAACTTTGAATTCAATGTGGCCCCGTAGCATTAGCGCGGGCAATATACTATTTTCTTAGCTCGTATAAACTTGTTTTTGTCCTGACAAGAGTTATTTTACTAAGTTCTCATGCTACAAATCATGTTTCTCATCAGGAAATATAGGAATGCTCGCTATGATCAACAACACAGATGCATTGTTTCGTATTTTTACTGAAAGTGGAGGCTGTTCTACTGCTGAGCAACTTGAGGGAGTCTTCACTGAAGGTTGTCACCATCAAGTTTCATCAACAGTGGGCCAGTGGCATAGCGCTCATTGACATCTTCACTATCGGATTTGGAACCAGAGGAAGAGTAGAGCTGTTCATAAGATTATATAATGTGTAGTATATATAAATTTTGGATTAATGTGTTATTTCAAGTTTCATCAACAGTGCCAAGCCTGACTTTTTGACTAATGCGTATATATAAAATTAAAGTTTTCACGTGCATCCCTGAAATGACGTCGTCGGGTATGAATATTAGGGTACCCGAAGAAGGAGAACTAATGGTCATCAACATTAACTCACCCAAATGATCAAGAGTATAACCGCGACCTCATCCGACCCCTCAGAGGAAGGTTCCATCTTGCCTGACCCCAGGGGCGCGGGCTCCGCCTCGTCCGACCCCCCGAGGAAGGACTCCGCCTCGCCTGATCCCTGGAAGTGCACCAGGCCTTGGACAAGAGTGCAGGCCCCCCTGGGGGATCCGCTTTATCGCCAACCACTATGGGTGTGACGGCGCGGACCCGGGATCATGCTCCTGATGTCAGGAAAGGAACGGGCATGCCTTGACACGACCCGTGGCCGCGACGGGCCATACCTAGGCGCGCACGTCGCTAATAGCGCCGGGCGGACCGGCACTGTGCTACCTAATCCTCGTACGGCTCCTGTCAAGGGAGCCTGTTGACCATGCCAAATGCCAGGATGGGATGGAACGCCATGACCGGCTGATGACACCTGCCTGTAGCACCAGTGACGAACAGGGTCACGACATGGAGCTACCTCCATCATCATCTGCCAGACCAGCGGGACCCGCCTAAAGGAGAAGAAAAACGACACGGCCCCAGGGCTCTCTACCTCTCTGTTTTTCTCTTTATTCTATTCCTCTTTCTCTCTCTTGTGTAATCCAGACCTTTGCTTTGTCTATAAAAGGGAAACCTGGGCGCCCCTTGAGGGGGGCTTTAGCGATTCCTAGCACACGCAACTCACCTCATTCACAGAGACTTGGGACATCCTCCCTCTCTTACCCGTTTGTAACCCCTACTGCAAATACAGAGCCGGTAACATGAGCAGCATCGCACTGGACGTAGGGACGTTCTGCCCAAACCAGTATAATTCTTGTGTCCTCTACGCTCACCATTCGGGCCAAACGCGCAGATACAAATTTAGTAGTCAGCGGTTTAGAATACCGATAGTTAGCGTGCCAGGTAGGGGGCTTTTTGCGCGTTTCGACGTTCTCATCGGGCCACGGATGGCTAGCCACGGCGTCAGTTGGGTCCTAGGCGCACACATGCATTTCGGGAACCTGGATTTCTTCGTCACCTCAGAGGGGCAGCTGGCGCGGGCTCCCAACCTCGTCTAGCCTCCTCGCCCCGCTGGCATCGGCACCATCGTCGAGGCCCTCGAGGAGCTGTAGCTACGTGCCCCGGACGTTCGCGCCCCCGGGAGCGGCCAGCTCCCCGATTTCGATTACGAGAGGCTGGTGCCTTAGCTCAGTGTTTTCCTAGGACCCCGGCCGTCCCGAGAAGACTTGCGCAGCCTCACTTTTCTTTCGTCAATATCATGACACAGATTGCCGGAGGAGAACCGCTCTCCCCGGCAATCCTTAATGCCTCGACAGTGTTTCCGTTTGGCCTGTATAACGCTGCAGAGACTGTATATCACCTCATTGCGCAGCGCACGTGCCCGTCTTCCACGGACAGTGAGTTCATGGGCATGACAGATTATGTCACAGAGTCCTATGATCTCGCGAGAGATTCTAAGGAGATCTCCGACTCTGACTCTAGCAGGGGGAGCCATCATCCCTCATGCGAGTGCTTCATGGCGGAGGGTGCCCACCATGCGGAAACCCCCAAGGGGCACGTCGCAAGCGTCCACGGGGAGAGGTTACCCCCCATTCGACCTTGATGATGAAGTCGGGGTAGATGGGAGGATCCCGCCTAACCCATGGCTAGAGCAGCAGAGGGCATGATAGTAGGAGCTTGAGGATGCGCGACTCCAGCTAGAGGAGGAGCCCATAGAGCTCGAGCGTGAAATCACTCGCCGTGGAGATGGCGTGCGTGCGCACACCATCACCCGCGATGTGAACTGGAGGATCTTCGAGGATGATGACGGCCTTCCGTATTTCGCCCGGGCAAGCGAGAACATAGCTGCAGCAGTGGCTTTGCCTCCGGGGGCTACCAGAGCCCATAACACCCGAAGAGTGTTGGGCCTAGCACGAAATTTGAACGCTGCTTGAGCGCGCAACGGTGCAGTAGGCGGAGAGCTCGATGTCCCGATGACGTGAGCTCAACGCCAGTCAGCGCGCACCCTCGGGGCGACATGACAAGGACATATTCGTCCACCAGCTGCCACATGTTAATGGGAAGCGTGTCGTGGTCCTGATACATGAGCGTGTTAGTCCTATCCGTGACGCACGCAACACCCTGAACGCCCGCAGGCACGGACGGGGGGATGAGAGGGAGGGGGTCGCCCACAACTACCGCCCTCGTCATGGAGGACACTACGATAGTGCCGAGGACCAAAGCCTGAGCCCCACTTCATCAGGCCCTCAGGTTTTTGGCCGACACATCCTCAACGCACCTTTCTCGTCACGGTATCGACCGCCGACGAACATCCCGAAATACTCCAGGAAAACGAACCCCGGACTATGGCTCAAGGATTACTGGCTCGCATGTCAAGCCGATGGCACAAATAGTGACTCCTTCATTATCCGCAACCTCCCCTTGTTCCTGGCTGACTCGGCCTGAACAAGGCTGGAGCACCTTCCACCCAACAAGATTCAAAGTTGGGTGGACCTGAAAGAGATCTTTGTGGGAACTTCCAGGGCACCTACACACGCCCGGCCAACCCCAGGGATCTAAAGAACTATCAGCAGAAGTCAAGAGAAACTCTCTGTGAGTGCATCCGATGCTTCTCCAGGTAGTGCAACGAGCTGCCCAATGTCATCGATGTCATCGGGGCATTCCTTTTCGGGACCACCTGCGAGTCCCTGGTCCATAAACTAGGATGGAAGGGCCCGCAGACCAACAAGGAGCTCCTTAACATTGCCACCAGGCACACCTTAGGCGAGGAGGCGGTCGGGGCGGTTTTCAACCGTCCTCGAGGCAAGGCGAAGCAAGACGAGGACGCCGGCGAAGGCGCCTCCAACCGTTCGAGCAAGAAGAAGAACAAGCAGTGGCACGGGGGCTCACTCGTGGCCGCTGCCGAGCGAAAGGGCAAGAAGACGCCCACCAAGGCCACTCTTGACCACTTCGAGAGGATGCTCGAGGGGTCATGCCCGAACCACGCCTTTCCCATCAAGCACCTGTACAAGGACTGCTTCCTCATGAAGTGGTTCTTGTCCGAGCGCTCCAAGAAGGGGGATCAGAAGCAGAAGCCTGACCCGGTGGAGGATGATGCCGAGGGGAAAGAGGATGCCTTTCTGGAAATGGTTGGCTTCCCCATGATCTTCGATGGAACAGTGGCTTACGACTCCAAGCACCGCCGAAAGCTCACACGCTGTGAGGTCTACACGACCAAGCCGGCCATGCCCTCTTTCCTCCGATGGTGGTGACCACCCATCACCTTCGATCGGTCGAACCACCTAGAGAGCATCCTGCATCCGAGTAGGTTTCCGCTCGTGTTTGACCCAATCATTGGCACGAACTGACTCACCAAGGTGTTGATGGACGGAGGTAGCGGCCCCAACATCATGTATGCCGAGACGCTTGATTCCATGGGCATCGACCGATCGCGCATTCGGCCGACTAGAGCGCCTTTCCTTGGCATCGTGCCGGGGAAGCAGGCCAAGCCTCTTGGGTAGATCGACCAGCCTGCTACCTTTGGAGATCCATCCAACTTTAGGACAAAGACCCTCACCTCCGAGGTGGTAGGGTTCCACGGGACATACCACGCCATCCTGGGGCACCTGTGCTATGCAAAGTTCATGGTCGTCCCCATCTACACCTACATCAAGCTTAAAATGCTAGGCCCGTGAGGGGTCATCACTGTTGGCACCTCCTTCTAGTGTGCTTACGAGTGCGAGGTGGAGTGCTGCAAACTCACCACGGAGACCGTCGCTTTCGAGGAGCTCATGATCATCAAGGAGGGGATCACCGAAGAAGCACCCGACTCCAAGCGGTTGGCCAGGTCTTTTGAGCCCACAGAGGGCACCAAGGAGGTCCTCATCGACCCCAACAGCTCTAAGGGCAAGGTGGTGCGCATCGGCACCTCGCTCTCTCCTAAATAGGAAAGGGCGCTCGTCAACTTGCTCCACGCAAACAGAGATGTCTTTGTGTGGAAACCCTCGGATATGTCGGGCATTCTGAGGGAAGTCACCGAGCACGCCTTGAAGATCAGGCCAGGCTCTAGGCCGGTGAAGCAGCGCCTGCGTCGCTTTGACGAGGAGAAGTGCAGGGCCATCGACGAGGAGATTGCGAATCTTTTGGCGACCGAATTCATCAAGGAAGTGTATCACCCTAAGTGGGTAGACAATCTTGTTCTTGTGCGAAAAAAGTGGGAAATGGAGAATGTGTGTTGACTATACGAGCCTCAATAAGGCGTGTCCGAAGGATCCATTTCCTTTGCCACGTATAGACGAAGTAGTCGACTCAACCTCAGGGTGCGAAACCCTCTGCTTCCTCGATGCGTACTCAAGGTACCATCAAATCACGATGAAGGATTCCAACCAGCTCACGACCTCATTCATCACCCCATTCAGATTGTTCTGTTATGTCACGATATCGTTCGGACTAAAAAACGCAGGGGCTACATACTAGCGGTGTATGCTCAAGTGTTTTGGAAAGCTCATCGGTGAAACCATTGAGGCTTACGCGGATGACATCGTAGTTAAATCCAAAAAGGCCGACCAGCTCGTGGCCGACCTAGAGAAGGCTTTCACGAAACTCCAAGCAAACAGCATCAAACTCAACCCATAGTTTGTCCTGTAGGGCTTCTTTTGATCTTGTTACCCTGAACTGGTAGCTGCGGTAGATAAGGTCCATGCCTATATTCCCTTTGTGATCATTTGCATGGTCAAGTGTTTGCGGTGGGTGGCTATGTGATGCGGACACTAAACTGTTGCGCTCTGTAATTTCGTTGCCTTAGGTAATGAAATTCGGTTTTACCGCTGTGAAAAATATACAAGAAAATAATAATATTTATAGTACATAATTAGTATCATTAGGTACATCGTTGAATCTATTTTCAAATAAACTTATTTAGAGATACAAATATTGTTAATTTATTGTAAGTACCCTCCTGTATCTCTTTAAAATTTAAAATGAAGTGCTATGGGGACATCTCCCCAGTTTTTGCCTTAAAAAAATCCACATGTATAGTTTGTTTGCCAAACAAACTCTACATGTAGGGGATTAACCAAACAGACTCCACAAGTTTTGCTCTAAAACAAGTTTTCTTGTTTGGCCTACACGCAGATTGAGTTAGATATGCTGCTAGATGCCCTTTGGTTCTAATAATTTCTTAGGGGTAAATTGGTCATTTCACATACTGTTTAACGGTGTTAGAGGCAAAATAAGACGATAGGGCCAGATTGGTAATCAAAAGTTCCAGCGAGGCCAAATAGGTAAGAAAATTTATTTCAAGCCCAAAGAAGAGTGGCAAGTTTTAGTCGGGGCTAAATAAGAAATTTTCTCATTAGTTTCATGCTGCATGTATGATGTGCGATTGCGCATGCATGGATCCATGGACTAATCATCAACATAGGACATAGCTTCGTAATCAGAGCATCTTTCAAACACGTGACGCATGTCTCTAACAATCGACCCAGTGACAAAACACTAGTGGCTTATATAACCTGTCTCTCCATTATTGCACCTTTCATGCTCGTGTCACACTGCATACATAACCATCAACCTCTCTGTTCTACATAACCATCAACCTCTTTGTTCTGTACACGCCGGACTTCGATGGGCAAGCACCGGTATTCTCTATCTCTAATGCTTTCTCCACAAAATAATGCAACCATGAAAATCGTACCACCTAAATTAACTCAAGTTTGATCACATTTATAATAAATAATATTAGTATTTATATATCTGAATAACTTTATTATAAAACTATATTCTATAACTAATTTAATGATACTTATTTTGTATAAAAAATGTTAGTACTATTTTTTATAAATTTAGTAGTCAACAAACGAAAATTTCATTTTTTTTATGGACGGATGGAGTAATAAAGTTCCGGCAGAAATGTTATGGCTGTCATGTGTCTCCCCCACAGAGATCTTGTCCATAGATTATTGTCTAGACTTCTCTTCGTATTGCACGAGCTACCTGGCCTCACCAGTCATTACTCATCACAAGCGAGAGCTGATCGTACAGGAAAAGTCAAAAGAAGTTCTCTTCCTGAGAAGATAAGAAAAAAAAAACTGCATCAACAGACTGCTCCCGTTTCTAAGACACAGGCTCATGGAAATCCCGCTCACACAACCAAGCATGATGCCGTGACGGTGCATGTACATACATCATACATCAGGTTCAGTCACGCCATGACTCTTCGAAGCCTTGACGCCCCTGTCGTCGCTGGAGCCGGCCGAACTAATCCATTTCAGTGAGCAACCATGGCAGGGCTCTGGCTTCTCCTAGAAAAGCTCTGCCTCCGGCCCCGCCTCTCCGGTGGTGCTGGGGCCGGAATCGGATTGGTCGTCGTCCTGGCCCGCCGAGCGCGAGTCCACATCACCCCACCCGGTGCCGCGATTCAGGCATTCGTCGCTCCCCAACCATCGCTCCAGGGCATCGCTGGACACGAAGTCGAGCTCCGGGTGGTAGTGGGGCGGCGGCTGTGGAGAAGGAGGTCAGCGAGGGAGAGCTGCAGGAGGCCATTGTGGGCTGTCGCAGGATAGTCTGTAGGTGGAGAGAAAAGGTTGCGAATTTTCAGTAGCAACTCCAAGCGATTCATGCAAAAGTCAAAACTGAACTTTCGTTTACGATACCGACTGCACGTCGGTATCAACTTTACGGTCATGTCCAACATTTTTTTATTTCTACTCCCTCCATCCTAAAAAAAATAACTATTCTATTTGTCCTAAAATATAACCAATTTTATGTTATCCTACTAGGTCACTTGACCAAATTGCAAAAAAAAAAAATATTTACAATATAAAAACGACCGTTGGAAATTTTATGAAATGTATTATCATGATTTACCTGTTTTATGTGTTCAGTTTACTTCGCTTTTATTCTAAGTAAAACTTTTTTAAACTTTAACCAAGTTTTCTTAGAAAATACTCCCTCTATTCCGAATTATAAGACGTTTTGACTTTTCTAAATAAATTACTTTTATTGTGTATCTAGATATAATGTATATCTAAGTACATAGCAAAAGCTATGTATCTATAAATGCCAAAACGTTTCATAATTTGGAATGAAGGGAGTAATACATTGGCATTTATTTACATGTTCAAATAAATACACTACCCATACATATTGTATGGTAATTTAATAAAATTAATTTAATGGTATAGACATTGGTACAATTTTCTATAGTTTTGGTTAAAGATAGAGAGGTTTGACTTAGGACAAAACCAAAACAAGGTATAATTTAAAATGGAGAGAATGCTCTTCTCTATAAATTAGACAAATTTAGGAAACTCTCGTATTCCAGAATCGGATAGAATAGTTTTAGACTTTCTTGTACTCCAGAATCCATAATTGGATAGAGTAGTTTCCCAAATTTGTCTAAATAAACCTACAAGACTTTCGTAATGAATTAAGATCACTGTCGCACACAACAGGAGTATAGATCATTGTCGCACACTACAAGACTTACGTAGGATTAATGAAGATATAATGAATTTGTGACCTGTCATGCTGTACTCCTCCGTCCCTAAATAATTGTCGTCCCCATTTCTCAAAAAATAACTTTGGTTAATTTTATATAAAAATATTAATATTTATGGCACATAATTAATGTCATTAGATAGATCATTAAATTTTATTTTTATAATAAATTTATTTGGAGATATAAATATTATATGCATTTCCTATAAATTTAGTTAAACTTACGGCATGGAAAAAACCGACTGTTGTTTAGGGACGGGGGAGTTTGCAGGTCGTCACAACACACACAAACGAGTCAAATGTGTGTGACAGTGATGAAATTAAAGAAAACTTTTATCTCACACATTATCAAATCAATTTGTGACCATGGCTACTTTTGACAGTTCCCAGGTTGTGTAGGAATTCAAAATGAATTCTAGGACGAGGTGACGAACGGAGAATCGTGGCCAACGATTCAAGTGTCTCGGAAGTACTGTACGGAGGCAATGATTGCGCTATTGTGCTAATTTCTCCGTTTTTTTTCCTGTTGTATTAAGTTTTACCTAAACCAAATATTTTTATGTTGACAATCAATTTCAAAAGAGTCTATGTAGTTTCGTAAACATAATATTACAAAATCTAAAAATATAAATCTTGTGCTTTCAGCCTGTACAATTTTTTTTGAACTAATGAGGGATTTTTAACTTAAGACAAAATTAATATAAAAAAACAGAGAGAGTAGATCAGAAAACTCAGCGGGCGCTTGTACGTGGCAGGGGCGCGTGAGCACTCCTGCGTATCCCTTAAAAAATATGCTACACTCCTGCGTATCCCTTAAAAGTTGGTCATCACCTATATGCCCTCGCTCGAACTTTACTTTTCCCTCACGCCATTCCGTCGGCATTTGCTCCTAACGGTGGGTAACGGCTCTGGAGAATGACTTAGTTGCCCTTGGGCTTGTATGGGGCATTTGAACTTTTTCGTTTCCCCTATGCCATTGCCAGGCCACTTGGCTTTGGCACCAGAGACGCCGTTGTTGGCGCCAAAGGACAGGGATTTGGCCCCAAAGAGCCTGCCCTTCTCCTCCTATATATTGGCACCAAAGGCCAGGGAGTTGCCACTCTCTTTGATAGCCATGTCACAAGGTAGCAGCAGCTATGGTGGTGCGCCAAGGCGTGTGCTTTGCCCGAACTGCGACGTGCTCGCCAATCGCTTCACCTCGACGACCAGGGCCAATCCCAGCCAGTAGGTTGTTGTTGTGTGTGTGTGAGTTTTCATGGATGTATGGATCAATCAATGCATGAATGAATGGATGAATGAATGAATGCTTCTCATGGTTCATAACAACATTAAGACAAAAGAAACTAACAGTTCACTCATCCATCACATAACTGGTAGCATAAAGTGTTTCATCACCTACAGCATATGGTGTTTGATCACATCACTTACAGTTTACACGTAGAAACTAAATTACTGGAGTTTGTTCACATCACTAACATGAACCATCAATTCAGACAAGGTTTTTTATGACAGCCCCAAAAGAACATCAAAGTACCAAAAGATCATGCATCAGGGCCAAAAAAAGAACATCACAGCACCAATGGAACATCACTGGAGTTTCTTCTTGCTTCTGATATTGAAAGCAGAGCTGGCTGGACTGGATGGTGTGGCTTCCTGGATTTGCAGCTTCTTTGGTGTCAACTTCTTCCTCACTGCTCCCTTCTTTCTTGGTATGCATTGTGGATCCACAGGCTCAAGTGGGAGGTCATCAACTGGCTGGCTGGGCTAGGTGTCCACTGTAATGGAGTCCTCATTGAAAGGAACCAGATGCATAGATAAGAGTGAGACTGGATCATTTGAACCGGTTCCAGACCTGACAGTCAACAGTATGCATTAGATTTCCACCTGGTTGAAATGAAAGGGATGAGGCAAAGAATAGGTACCTTGTAGACACACTAATAGGAGCTGAGGTTGAACTAGTGGTGGCTGGTGCTACACCCTTGTGTTTCTATGAGGAGGTTGAAGAAGAGGATGACTTCCTCTTCCTTTTATTGTGGATGGCATTTGCCACTTCCTCATTGAATGGGATCTGCATCTGGGATGGCTGGGCCACCACAAGACTCCTCTCTGTGTTGCTTGCTGCAGCCTTCTTCAACCTCTTCTTTGGTGTGCCCCTGCAAAGGAAAATAGATTAGCTTCTGTGTATGCAAAGCTACAATAGATTACCTTGCTGCCTCCATTACGGCTGTCTTCTGGGTTTCCATTCTTACAAGTGTACCAGTGATGGCCCAACTGATGACAGATGGGGCATTCATGTTTCTTTGACTTCCTCTGGCTGCTGCCTCCCTCAAGTGCAGATTTTATCCTATTCTTCCTCCTACCTCCACCTGTGGACTTAAGAAGAGGAGGGTTCAAGAAAAAGTCTGGTTCTACCTTTGGCCACATGCTCTTGTCAAGTATGCTAGGGATGGAGCTCTCATATGCAACTCTGAAATTGTTAACAGAGAAGTACTCATCCACATAGTCTTCAAGCTTTGCTCCAGGAATTGAGGTAATGTATGTAATGGCATGCTTGCATGGGATTCCTGACCCCTGCCAAACCCTACAAGAACAGGTCCTGTCTGCTAGGTTGACCACAAACCTGAACCTAGTTCCTTGCAGACCTTTAGCAACAGCTCTGCCACACCTTCAGGTGAGGCTGTGATGACATCTATGTCTAAGTTGTACGTGTCTTCCCTAAGCCTCTGCATGATATGGGGCATAATTTTGCCATTGAGCTTAGCAGCTACCCTCTTCCTATGGTTCCACTTGATCAAAAGCATCTGCCTTATAGTGTCTAGCAAGTCATCCAGGTGCTTACACTTTTTAGGTTTGACCCAATTGTTGAAGGACTCAGCCAAATTGTTTGTCACATAGTCAACCTTTGATAGTGTGGTGTACTGGCTCCTGGTCCAAAGCTTCTTGTGATTCTCTTGCATGTACTTCATTGTTTCTGGTTTGGCTACAGACATTACTTCATAATGCTTCTTAAACATATATGCGCTCCATGAATATGGGGAAGCCCATAAGTGATCATCAAACACTCTACCACTATCCTCTTCTTGAAATTCTGTACTAAGTGATACATACATTCTCTATATTCAGCTGTTGGAAAAACTTGACTGACTCCATTCATTATAGCATGCCCACAATCTGTATGGAATGTCATGCCTTCTGGAGTGTCTATTGCCTCCTTCAATCTCTCCATGAACCAGATCCAATTTTCATTGGTTTCTGAGTCAATCACACCAATAGCAACTGGATACATCTAGTTATGGGCATCTACTGCACAAGCAACACATAACTATCCCCTAAATCTCCCTGTCAAAAAGGTACTATCTACTGCAAGATATGGTCTGCATCCCCTAAGAAATCCATCAACACATGCTTTTAGAGCAAAGAATAGCCTGTTAAACCTGACCTTATTATTGATGGTGTGATGATCAATGACAAGAACTGAACCAGGACTAGATTGTTCTAACTGGGTCTTAAACCTAAACAAATTGTGGAAACTCTTGCCCCAAGGCCCATAAAGCTGATCCATTGCAAGGTATTTACCTTTGTACACTTTCCTGTAGCTGATCTGAACCTTGTACAAATCCTTCAGCCTCCTTTGCAGCTCTTTTGCACCAACATTTCCATCCTCTTTCAACCAATCAATTACCTTGCTGCACACCCAAAACTGACTAAGTCTAGCACATGATCCTTGTCTCCTAGTGCTCTAGCAACCATTTCCATGCTCATGTGGGTTCACCTTCACCTGGAAAAAAGTTGAAATGAAACACATGTTAGCAGCTAGGTACATGCAAGGAAAACAGGTAGCAGTCAATACCACAAATTGAACTAACACATCACCTGAATGCCATGTCCATCAGCTGAAGTTGAGGCATGCAGTCGCTATGGGCATCCCTCATTCCTCTGAGAATAGTGCACCATATACCTCCCTGTATCACTCTTGTCAATTTCATAGTTGAACTCATGTTTAACAGCATGACTAGCTAAAGCAACCTTAAAAGAAGCGATATCTAGGTACATAGTTCCCACTGTCATAGGAGGGTCATCTTTGTCATATTCAACATCAGGAAATTGAAATTGCTCAGGCTCCCTATCAGCAACTTTCACATCAGAGGATTCATTTATTTCTACTTCCTCATCTTCCTCATCACTGGTTTCATCATCAGAACCTGACTCAGCACACTCCTCATCCCTATCAGCAACTTCCTCATCAAAGGATTTATCTATTTCTTCTTTCCTTTCTTTACTCCCCCTTTGGCTCTGAGAACTAGTAGGAGGAGGTGGAGGGTGGTTGGGACCAAGATCAATATACAAGCCTTCATCATCAATCCCCACATGCTCATTCATTGGATTTGGGTTAGCCAGGAACTTAGGTTGGCTTGGTTTGGGTGGCTTAGACTTGGATGTTTGCCTTGGTTTGGGTGACTGGCTTGCTTTGGGTGGCTGAGACATAGATGGCTGGCTTGGTTCTGCTATGCTTGGAGAAACAATTAAAGGAGTGAATGGGGGCTCAACAAATTTCCTTGGGCTACCAGACTCCCAATCAGGAAGCTCAAGCTGAGTGCTAGGACTATGATATGCAACAGTCAACAAGCATGTTCTGGTTGCCCTATTTTTTCAAACATTGCTAGCATCTCTTGGTCATTGTGCACAGGTATGTGAACTTTACTATGCATGCACCAGTAAAACAAGGTGGCTACATCACCATAGCTAGGAGGATACTTGTCAACCAAATCTTCCATAAGCCTAGTTAACAAAGTTTTGTCTGCATCCACCACTTCATTCAGAGAAAACCACTTTGCACGACAATTGGGACCAACAATCCGCATTTCTATGTTGTAACTACTGTCTGGGTCCATCCTACAGATGAACAAGGAGCACATAATCAATAAACCCTAAACATGATTTGGTAGCGCAATACACTAATGCAATCAACATCAATACAAGGAGGGGCGAAGTCAAGGAGGGAGGAGGAGCGGTACTCACCCTTCCCGGAACCAAACCGGCCTCTCGCCGGGTCCGTTCCACGGCATGCCTACTCCGCCCGACCATCTTGCTCCGCGGGGCTAGGGTTTCGAGGGTAGGCCGCCAACACTGACTGCCGCTGTCCCCAGATCCGCCGCCGCTAGGGTTTCGCCTCCGCGTCCTCCCGCGCTCGGGTGAGAGAGTGAGGAATGAGAATGGGGAGAGACTGAGAGAGAGAGGCTCGGGTGAGACTGAAGGAGATGCGGCCCAATATGTCAGTGACCCAGAGGGCAAGGAGGACATTTTTCTAGCCCGATCCCACATGTTAGAGCCGCCAAACGGCCAAAACCTAACAGAATGCCGACGGAATGGCATGAGGGAAAAGAAAAGTTTGAGCGAGGGCATGTAGGTGACGACCAACTTTTGAGGGGTACGCAGGAGTGTGGCATCTTTTTTAAGGGTACATAGGTAAAAGCCTCCATTTTAGTCCATGGACATGGAGCAGCGAATGGAATGGCTGCTGCTGCTCGCAGGCGGGCCTTCTAGAGTAAAAAAATTGAGGCCCCATTTAGAACAATGGATTCAGAATTTTATAGGATCCTAAATCTATAGGAGCTTTCTCTATGCGATCCTTTAGAACCAAGGATTGATCATCCTGAAATCCAACAAAACTCATGTACAATGGCTCAATTCAATGGAATTTAAGAGGAAATCTAGCATGAGGTCCAACCTTTTGAAAACTTTCTTCTATGTCTGTCTCTCTTCTAATTTCTGCATTTCTCATGCGGTGTATCCAAATGCTCCTTAGAGAATTTTCTATGTTTTTAATTTTTGTAAAATTGCGAGTGATGTGCAACACTAATCCTATTTTTCTCCTAGTCCTGTGTTATGAATATCCTAAGTTCCATTCCCTAAAAAAATATCCTAAGCAATAACAATGGGTATCTGAAACATTATTCTATTATTAGAATATGAGTGTAAACTATTTATCCAAAGATTAAAAGATATGTTAATGGATAAAAAACCTTAGTCATTAGGTTTCGTGGGTACGAGTCTGGCTCTATGTTATCCAAACCCATAAACCCATATGTATATACCCTACGTACCACTATAATTCAAGAGGAAATTATTTCCTTGGCCTTAAAGAAAGTGCTGCTTAGTTTCTGGGCCCTTTTCTCTCGATATTTCTTATTCGGCCCCTAAAACAAATTTTCTTTGGTTTCTTGGCCCTTCCGTTAGTTTGACAGGTTAACAGTGTTAAGTTGCATGCGAAATTAGTGTTTTACCCCCGATGCCGAAATCAACAATTCAGCAACCTACAGTTGCGCTATACAGGTCTTTCAGGTTGCCTACTATCAATAATTTTCTCAAAATATCTGTTTGTTTCGCTAAAATGTAGCTTATGCTGAAATGCTGTGAGAGGAAAACACTATTGGTTCGCTAAAAAGTACCACTGAAGTAGTGCAGCACAACCGGGCTTGTCCACAAATTTTTATCTTGACTTCTCTCTTCCTAATAGCATGAAGTACGTAGGCTAAAGTCACCACTTATCACAGGCGAGGGCTGATCATATAGGAAAAGTCAAAAGAAGTTTTCTTCTAGAGAAGATAAGAAAAAACTGCATCAGTGAATTGCTGAGCTTCAATTCTTGATTCTCCGAAGGAGTGATTCTGATGGGAGCAAGATAGACAGCAACTGAGAATCAATTTAGAAGTGATTCCTCTAGCAAATGAATGGGGACCAACGGGAAGCGGTGGAGAGTGGTTTTTTTTAGTTCCTAGCTCATACGGTAAATGGCGGAGAAGTGACTCTTGTTAGCATCCCACCAAAATTCAGTTGCATTTAAAGTGTCTGACAGGACTCCGCAGAAGCTGACAGTGAAGCTATGGCTGGGAGTTGTGCCAAAGGGCCCTAAGACACATGCTCATGGAAATCCGCTCACACAACCAGCCACAATGCACAATAAGTATCATTAGATCACCACTCCGGTAAGGAACTAGAACACTCTATGTAGAGCCTAGCCGACGTTTAGGTCGGCCAGCGCTTAGGGTATGTCCATACTCGAACCTTGTACCTCCAGCGATGAGCGCGATACGCAAGACACATTGCCGGAGCAGCCTCGTTGGAAGCGCGATACGCAAGACACGCCGGCAAGGTCTCTTGAGACCCGAAACCTCAAATGTTCGGGAGAGACCCAGTCAGGGTGTGTGGCGGTTATGGGCTGCCCTAGCCGACCTGGCCCCTCTAGAGCTTCAGTGTCATCGATTCGCCGTCCATGCAGCGCCGACGAAGAATGAGGAGGATGAGGGGAAGAGAGAGTAAACAAGCGGTTGTAGACTGGTTTTTGTGATGAGTGTGTGTTGGGCACCTCATTATATTTACAAGGTGGGGGTGGTCTTATCCCGCAAGGAGTCAAAAACCCCTTCCAAATCGCGTTAAACATGTTTAGATCTATTCTGACCTGCCAAAGTTGGCTAAGCTGATTTATGCGGGTTTCCGGCAGCTCTGGACTTGCCAAAGCTGACTTGGGAGATTTTTTTTTTATTTTTAACACTTTTTAAAAACAATTTTTAATTTTAGCACCGAAATTTTTTTTATATCTAACACTTTTGGCCGCTCCCCACGCGAGGGAGCGGCATTTGAACTTTGCCGCTCCCCACGTGGAGGAGCGGCAATGCTGCTGAGCTGGCATGGCTGACAAGCTGGCCTGGGGCTGCCGCTCCCCCCTGGAGGAGCAGCAGGGGAGCGGCAGCCTCAGGCCAGCTTGTCAGCCATGCCAGCTCAGCAGCATTGCCGCTCCTCAGATCAAGGAGCGGCAGGCGCAGGACGCCTTTTATTCTCTTCTCCTCTTGAGCTGTTGTCATTCGTCGTTTCGGCGTCGCGCCCCCTCTCCCCCCCCTCACGGCCATCACACAAGTTATTTTGTTGTTTAGTTGTAGTTCAAATGTCGGGCGGAAGTTCGTCGAGCAGAGGTAGAGGAAAGGAAGTGAGGAAGGGACATTCGATTGTGTGGGAGGGTTCTCTGGGTCCTGATTCTTTTGAGAAACCTATAGAACAATTTCCTTTGGAGAGCAAGAGTGACTTCACCCGCGAGATACCTCTTAGATCATACGACAACCGCACGGAAGATTGGCCAAAATGTCGCCACAGTGAGGATTGCGTCGTGCAGATGTACAACGACTGTGACGGTGGAGGCCGTCGTTTCTTCAGATGCTCGCGAGGATTTGTATTTCCTTTTAACTCTCATTTTTTCTGATTTGCATTTGGTTTGTAGAAGTACTTATTGGTAGATGTATTTTCAGGATTCAAGCTGCCCAGAAAACTGTGGGTTCACTCGATGGGTCGATCCTCCTCCTATCTATCCCCATCAACAATACATCACATATCTACAGGGACGCATCTTTGATCTAGAGTATGGCCCTGGAAGTGGTAATAGGGACATGTCGGAGGACGACAGCATCAACGATGCAGAGGAGCCACTATGCACAAATCCATACTGCCAGTGCCCGTACCATAAGAAGCACGGGCCTCCTTCTCCGCCGCCACCGCCACCGCCGCCGTCAATAGGAGGTTACTATGGGGAAGGCGCAACTCAGTTCAATATGTGGTACCGTTATTAGGCATGTTAGGTTTAGTTTGCAACATGTCATTGTTTAGTTCGTTAATATCAGTGTTTGAGTTTGAACTATGTTTATGTTGGAGCAAGTGGTAGTGGAACTGTTGAACCTTGTAATAAGTGTGTACCATGTGCCTACTGTTTTCCTTGATCGTGCAAGTATTTTATTTCCAACATGTGACTTTCCAACATGTCCTAGTATTATAAACAAGTACATGTGATCGAGGTTACCGATCAAAGCACATTATAAGTTGCACATTACAAGTTCACTGGAACACATAAAACATCATATTACAAGCTCAAATCCATTAGTTGCAAATACATGTAGTTGCAAATTATTTCGACACACTGCTAGGACACATAAGTTCAACAAATGACTTGGATACATAAATGGCGACATAAAGTGCAACAAAGGGTCTCCAACTTCATCCTGCAATGAAAATGACCAAGTCTACGTGCACTCTATGTCCCAGGAGTGTAAGGCTCCCTCGGCCGTCTCTGTCTCTTCGGATTGGTAGGCACCACGTTGGGGGTGTAGCCAACGTCCGTGTGGTCCCAATGACAGTGCTGCCGTCCTTGCCCCTGTGCATGGCTGGTCCCCTGTACATAGGTCGGCCCCTGCTAAGATAAAAGACAAATCGGTGTTAGATTGTGGTATTCTTACGTAACATGAGTTAGGCAAATAAGAAAATTTGCTTATTTAGTTTTACCTGTTCGTCTCCTTGGGTTCCAAACGAGGCATCAAAGAGCTGTGACATGCCAATCTCCTGGTGCTGTGAAGGGTCCACCGGGGTGTGCTGGGACGGGACGTGCTGGTACGGGGTGTGCTGGTACGGGCTGGGCTGGCACGGGACGTGCTGGTACGGGCTGGGCTAGTACGGGCTATGCTAGTAGGGGCTTTGCTGGAAAGGTACGTTCTGAAAGTTGCCCTGTTGGAAAGGACCGAGGTGGATAGAGCCCTGCTAGTACGGGACTGGTTGGGAAAAGCCCTGCTGCAAAGGACCCTGCTGGAAGAAGCCCTGCTGGAAAGGACCGATGTGGGAAGGGCCCTGCTGCGTAGGGTGGCTGTGCTGGGGTATGCCGAAGCCCGGTGCCTCGTCCTCGTCAGATGACTCTAAGTCGTCGTCCTCGTTGTCCTCTACCTCAACTGGGGCCTTGTCGGGGCGGTGTGGTGGTGTACGCGCGCTGGAGGTGGACCCCGTGACGGGGTCCGAAGAGCCTGCAGGAGTCCTCAGAGAAGCCGAAGCTGTGCTCTGGGAACGCGGAGGGTTTGCTGGCGGCTCCCACGGAGTGTCCATGCAGCTCAACTTCTGGGCTAGCTTCCTCAAACTCCTGCTCATTTTCTGCAAACACATGTGTGGACTCATATTATTTGGGACAACCTTTTAACTCGTACAACATTATAGGATATTTTGAACGTGTTGCTTACGTGCACAAATGTCTCAAGCGCGCCTCGTCCTTTGTTTCTGCAATCGTGTAGTTGAAATGCTGCTTCGTTGGACATCATTGACAATTGTCTGGCTTGCATACATAAACGAGATTTCACATTGACGTTATAATTTACTAAAACTGGAATACACCCCACCCAAAGTGCACGGATCCAGGATCTTACCACGTATCTCTGAAGGGGGCTCTCTGTGGCTGCGTCTCGCGCATAGTCGCCTCTTTGTATTCATCGGCGATGATGTCGTCCTCGGAGTCCGTGGGAAGTTCTCCCCCCTTTTACGGCTGCCTCACGTGCACTATATTAACTAAACTAACTAAAGTAACTATTTATATCACCTATACTAACTTCACTAATCTAAACTAAACAAACTATTCTAACTATTTATGAAACCTAAGTAACTATTTGTATCTCCTATATTAACTTCACTAATGTAAACTAAACATACTAATTATTTATAATACATATACTAACTTTACTAATCATACTAACTAAAATAATTATTTATAATATTTATACTAACTATGCTAGCTTTACTAATAATACGAACTAAACAATTAAACTAACTACTTATACTAACAATGTTAAATAAATTAATCTAACTAACAATTATAATACATAAAAAACAAAATTACCGCTCGCGGGGGGTGCTGCCGGCTGCTCGGGGGGGGGGGCTGCTGCCTCCGGCCGCGCGGGGGGAGGAGGCGCTGCTGCCTCCTGCGGCCGCGCAGGGGGGCGCTTATGCCGCGCGGGGGGCCTGCTGCCGTTGCCGCACCGGGGGGAGGCGCGCGCCTGTGCTGCGCGCGGGGGGAGGGGCCGGGCGCTGTCGCCGCGCAGGGGGGGCGCTGCTGCTGCCTGCTCGCGCAGGGGGGGCGCCGGGCGCTGCTGCCGCCTGCTCGCGCGGGGGGGGGGCGCGGTGGGGGGCGAGTCGGTTTGTGTGTGTTTGTGACTTCCTCAGCCGAACCGAAACTAAACGACCGCGCGACCCCCCCTGCCGCTCCTTGATCTGGGGAGCGGCAGCCTTGCCGCTCCCCAGATCAAGGAGCTGCCGCTCCCTAGATCAAGGAGCGGCAGCGGGGGGTGGGGCTTGCCGCTCCCTGATCTGGGGAGTGACAGCCTTGCCGCTCCTCCAGGAGGGAGCGGCGGCCCCAGGCCAATTGTCAGCCATACCAGCTCAGCAGCATTGCCGCTCCTCCACGTGGGGAGCGGCAAAGTTCAAATGCCGCTCCCTCGCGTGGGGAGCGGCCAAAAGTGTTAGATATAAAAAAAATTCGGTGCTAAAATTAAAAATTGTTTTTAAAAAGTGTTAAAAATAAAAAAAATCACTTGGGACGGGTTTCGGGCAAAAAGCTTCCAAAATTAATAATTAACTCATCCATACTCCAAATGAGGCGATCGATATATGTTTTTTGATTAGCTCGACGAGAGAAACACAATGGTAAAGTCCATTCTTCCATTTGAGAAGGCTGGCAAAAATCATCTTAGCCGACTTGGGGAGTCGGCAAAGTCGACTCTGGCTGAGTCAGACCCTCGAAAAGCCATTTTCTTTGTCCGGGCTCCAAATGTGATGATCTAAGTATGCTTTTTGGCCACCAAGATGATAGAAACATGATGGAGTCCATTATACACTTTGGACAAATTTAGGTGTCAACATATGTCCCTTTTTTTTAAGTAAAGCTTGCGTACTAAAAACATCTCCATTGGGCTCAAACTGCAATTTCTGCTTTGAGGTGACAAATTTTGTTTTCTACCTTCATCGATATCTTGGTCGCGGGAGCCGGCCAGACTAATCCATTTTAGTGAGCAACCAACGGCCTAGCTTGGCAGGGCTTCGGCTTCTCGAAGAAGAGCTCTACCACCGACCCTGTCTCTTCCATGGTGCAGGTGCCAGCGGTTGGCCGGGGCCAGAATGAACCGGACTGGTTGTCGTTGTGGCCCGTCGAGCGCGAGTCCTCACCACCCGACCCGGCGCCGTCATCCAGGCATTCGTTGCTCCCCAACTGTCGCTCCAGGGCCTTGCGGGACACGAAGTCCAGCTCCAGGTGCTGGCCGGCTGTGGAGGAGGCTGGCGAGGGAGAGCTACAGGAGGCGGCGGGCCAGACAACCTCATCCATGGTTTTGAGAAGAAATTCTTAAAGATGCTCCAAGGGCATGTTTGGATCCACCAGCTCCCTGATAGTTAGCTGACTAATAGGTCACAATTATTATTAGTTGCTATTTGCTATTTTGATTAAACTAGTTAGATAATTGTTAGTTGACTATTCAGCTAATAATTAGCTAAATCCGTTTGGATGAAAAAACTAACTATTAGCAACTGCTGTCTTCTTAAATCCAAATAGAGCCTAACTTGTGGGCCGTAGCTGGATAGTAGTCTGTAAAAGCTGGAGAGAAAACGTTGCGAATTTTAAGTAGAACTCCAAGCGATTAACGCAAAATTGAACTTTCATTTACGTTCCGGTATCCACTTTACGGTCTTGACCGACATTTTTTTTTCTTTCTACTCCTCCCATCCTAAAAAAGAACTATTCTATTCTATTTATCCTAAAATATAACCATTTTTATGTTATCCTACTAAGTCACTTGACCAAATTGTAAAAAAAGTATTTACAATATAAAATTGAGCACCATTATGAAATGTATTATCATGATTTACCTCTTTTATGTGTTCAGTTTACTTCGATTTTATTCTAAGTAAAACATTTTTTTTACTTTAACTAAGTTTTCTTAGAAAATAATACATTCGCATTTATTTACAAGTTCAAATAAATAAACTATCTAAACATATTGTATGGTAATTTAATAAAACTAACTTAATGACATAGACATTGGTACAATTTTCTATAGTTTTGGTTAAAATTGGAGAGATTTGACTTAGGATAAAACCGAAGCAAGCTATAATTTAAAATGGAGAGAATACTCTTTGTCTATAAATAGACAAATTTAGGAAGCTCTTGTATTCCAGAATCGGAGAGAGTAGTTTTAGACTTTCTTGTATAGGTTACGCAGGATTAACGAAGATTTAATGAATTTGCGACATGGTGTGCTGTATATTGCTAGTGTTGGTACGACAACGGTGCCGCCCCAATTTAATTTGCATGTCGTCACACACACGCACACGAGGCAAATGTGTGTGACAGTGATGAAATTAAAGGAAAACTTTACGCATATTATCAAATTAATTTGTGACCATGGCTACATTTGACTGTTCCCAGGTTGTGTGGAGCTCAAAAATTCTAGGTCGTGGTGACAATGACGGGTCGGAGCTCGCAGTGACGGAGTCGGAAAATGCCGCAACGCCGACGCTGACGGAACAGGAGGGGGCGCGGCTTCTGGTGTCCGATGATGGGCTGGTTCAGAAGCTGTGAGTTGGGCCATGGGGGTCTGTTGGGCTGGTCCGAAGAGTTGGGCTGTGGTGGGCTGTAGGGCTGCTCCGAAGACATGCTCCCTATACATTTGGCCCAGGGGGAAGGGGTTGTGAATCACTACTAGATGGGAGCGTACTTCTAGAATATAGGTGAGAAGATCAATGTGATAGTATGAAATTACATTTATATATCTCTATATCAAAAGTACACCAACATGTAATCATTGCACTTTGACAATAGGGAAATTAGTATATTTATTAGGTGGTCCATAAGCTAAAAGTGCTTTTATTATGGGAAAGACTAGCGTCGGATGTCCGGACGCCCGTGCCTACTTCGCCTTGGTCGCTTGGATTCGCACGCCACCGGCACCAGCTCCGCTTCCCACGTCCGCATTGGACCTCTCCTTTCCGCTTCGCTGCCTACGCCGCCCGAATGACTCAGCCCTGTCTCTTCCACACCGGCACCTTGCCCACCTCTTCCACATTGCTTCGCGCCCGCCTCTTCCACACCGGCGCCTCGCGGCCTACGCCTCCACCCCATATCGATGTCGCCATGTTTCCCGCACTAGCTCTTTCTTTCTCGCTCAACAACCCTACACCTAGATCTACTTTTGCAACACTCAGATGAAACAATTGCAACATACGTCAGAAACAGATGAAACATTTGGAATATATATTTGCAACATATGCAACATTCAGATAAAACACTTACAACATGCGTCCAAAACAGATGAAACATTTTGAACAAACTCTTACAACATATGTGTATAACCATTGCAACATGTGCAACATTCAAAAACTACTACAACATCCATATGAAACATCTGAAACATACCTCTGAAACATTTAAAATACTTGAAACATGCGTTTTGCAACATAGAGAAGGTCGGGGCCGGTTGATTCCAGGCGTTGGGGTGGGAGCCGGTGGCGAGCGGCGGCATGCAAGCGCTACCAGCACCAGCACCAGCAGCGGTGCACGAGCACCACCATCATCAGCACCACTAGCATCGTCCTTGGCTCAGCCGGGTAGGCGGCGCGGGCAGCGGGTGGGAGCAGGCGTGCGTGCGACGGGAAGGAGGGAGCTGAGCGAGGCGGAGTGGGGTGGCAGCAACGAGCATGGAGTGGGGCGTGGGCGACATGGACGGGCGACGCGGGTTTAGGCGTGCGGCGCAGGTGGGTCGGTTCGTCCGGACGGACCGATGCCCATGGCATATCATTATTGTTTTATTATGAGATGAATTTTGAATGTTAGAAGTCCATTTATTTTGGGACAGAGAGAGTATAATATAAAAATGTATTTTCATAACTTATTACCTCTTTTATTTGTTCTAAATTATAGTTCATTTTGATTGCATCCTAAGTAAAACATCCCTAACTTTAACCAAGCTTTTACAAAAAAAAAATAAAACATTTAAAGAGTTTTAATAAATACTCTATTGAAACCTATGTTACAGATAACAAAACTAATTTAATGTTATATTTCTAGAAATTTGATCAGAGTGAGAAAGCTTTGACTCAATTAGAAAAAAACTAAAATAAAATGTAGAGAATACTCTACTTTACAAATTGGTCAAACTTCAGAACGGATGGAGTAGTTTTAGACATTCTCATATAGGTTAAGGATGAGGATGGAAGATCTATGGAATTCGCCCTAGGAAACAGAATAGGAAATTGCATTGAAAAAAAATTGTATTCTAGGACGAAAAAGAGAAATGATGCATGCTCGAAGATTTCGAGCGATCGCTCGGAGGTACAGTACGGAGGCAAAGGCAATGAGGGCGCTATAGAAAAGTCAGTAGGGGCACTTGTTACGTGGCATCGGCTCGTGAGCAGCGGCTGTCTCCCTCGTTGTGGAGCGGACGTGTGGTCCATCCATGGTGGATCACACAAAGAGAATAAAATGCATGGACGGTGTTTCATTTTCCATCATGATTTTGATTGGGCTGGACGGCTGCTGTACGTGCTTCATTTTCACGTACGGCCGGCCTTGTCTAGAAGCAAACATTCAACATCGTCTGACTGGTTAATTGCTACAGTAGGTTTAGTGGTTTAATATAAGAGACCAGGGATGAATCTCTATCCGAGAATATAATGATGTCGGGCCGGGGTCACTTGTGGATGAACAGTATCTTCTTAATATAATTTCATCATGATCGACTGACCCAACAAAAGGGGTATAGACTTGTGAATTTGATCGTCGGCAACTGTTGGAAGAGTGTCGATCCAAGGCTTTTGACCTACTACGATTACTCCTATCCGTTTCAAATTGTATGCAGTTATGTCTTTTCTCGATATATAGCTCTACTATACAATATGCATTTTGAGCTGAATCGAGTAAATATGCGATTAGAAATCCGAATCCGAGACTTCCGTTTTGTATTCGTATTCGAAAATATACGTATACATATTTGAATTCAAATTAAAATATGGTGAAAGGTGATATCCGAATCCGATTTGTTTCTGTCGGAGTTTTGATAATGGACTAGTAAATTTAACGCCGCACTGCCTAAGGAAATCAATGGCTAGTACTCAGGACACAGAGAAATTATATTGGTTCGGGATGAAGCCCTACATCCAGTGCTGGAGACTGCGAGTATGTGTTCCTCAATGTCAAAGTGCTCCAAACGGCTTACAACATGAGGTTTACAAGCTAGGGTTGTACTGGTAAAAGGGATTCGAGGCAGGAGAAATCAATCGTTTGGAAGAAGGCCTGGCTCCCCATATATAGTCGCAGAGGCCAGTTGACTTGCAGAAGTGTAGGGTTCTCCTGGCCCGAGTGGTGAGGAGCCCGAGGGAGGGAGAGGCTAGTAAGCTTGGACAACACTCCATCCGGTCTTGTCAGCACGTTCAGGTATGGTCATCGAGGGCTTACTCCTTACGCTAAGGCATGGAGTACGGTGGTGGCATTGTGCCGGTCGTGGCAGCGCTGTGGGAGTGGTGGTTGCTCACCAACTCCCCTGCACGGCATGGGCTCGTGGCGGATGTCGTGGCCTCCGTCATGGCGTCCGTTTCTTTGGGGTGAAGTCATGATGTCACTTTACGGGGAAGACAGGTGTTCCCTATGGGCTACGTGCTCCCTAGGTCACGGCGCCGTTGCCCCGACCTCCGAAGGTCGGGTCGGGGGCATAGGATCCGGTCAGAGTGGGAGAACCAACTCCCGATTGTGGTTCTCATGCAGCAGTGAGTGTGATCGTATGCCCGTCCATCCGGCTGGACGGGATTTGGGGCAGTGCTCGGCCACGTGAGGTGACGTAGTTGAGTCTTGGTGTTGTCTTGTCTATCAGCGGGGTGCTGACCGAGGCGACGCTCTGCCCCAAGACTGGACGGTCAAAGGGGTGTCGTCCTTCTTGTACCTGGCAGAGTGTGCATGTGCGTGTCCCGTCCGGGCAGGTGCATCTAATGCGTCCACCCACCTATCGTCCTTTCCTGAGAGGCTAAAGAGATGGTCGAGGGCACGGTGCGTGGTTGAGAGGTGAGGGAGGTCGAGGCGGGCCTCGTACGGCACGGGCGAGAGAGGTTGAGCAGACCACGATTTCGCTGGGCTACGACTAACTGGGCGATCTTGAGCAACTCTTATGTTCGTGCTTTATGGTACCCCGGTTATATAACCCGACAACTTCTGTCCTTACCTTTATTTAATTATCTATCTAGACGATTTAGATTTGGATCAAAGGGGTACTAGTAATCTTTCTATTTATGTAACGAGGGTTTTTTTTGATAGGATCAGGTAGTAGGCTATCAATTTGCGCAACTGTGCATGCATGGATCCGTGGACTAATCAACAGTACTTTCACATTATTATAGCTTCGCGATCAGAGTATCTTTCAAGCACGTGACCATATCTCTAATAATCGACCCAGTGAAAAAAAGACCGGTGGCATATAGAGCTTGTGGCTCCATTATTGCAGCTTTCATGCTCGTGTCTCGCACATAACCATCAATCTCTGTCCTGTACTACACGCCCTGGATTCTTCTTCTGAAAAATAGGCAAGCACTACTTATCACTCTCTCTATTTATAAAGTTGCGGCAGAAATTGTTATGTTATGGCTGTCGTGGAACCCTACGTACAGTGTGTTGCCCCCACAGGCCACAGAGAATCTGGTCCATAGTAGATTCTTGTCTTGACTTGCCTTCGTAGCAGTACGAGTAGGGCTCAGACTGTCCGCACCGGGGTCCTTTACCCCGTTCGGTACAGATCTATGTCAGCTTATACAGGAGAAAAATTGCTGCAGCGGATACTGAAAATACTACGCTAGAATACCGGATTGGGTGTCAGAACGCCAGATACAGCGTGCTTGCGGATGCTCCGCTATCAGCCGGTGGCCTACCACGTGCGAGCCAGGAGCAGACACGTAGAGAGAGGGCATGCAGAAGAGAATCTAGAGCGGACCCCATTATTTCATCTAACAAAAAAATGTTATAGCTCATAAACTAAAAGATCAAATTAAATTTCTATTACACCATTGAATTCGTCTCAATAAATCCTTCAAAATTAGATCACACATGAATATATTTAGATAAAGTGACAAGTGGGTTCTACAGTGGATAGAGTAGATAAAGGATGATATAGAGGATGGATGAGTGCGGAAGAATTAAGTATAGAGAAGAGAATCTTGCTGACTAGGATGTATAGAGGATGAATATAGAGGTCCATGAGTACGGATAGGCTCACCACGCTAGTCACCGGTCGCCACTCATCTGGCAAGGGCTGATCGTACAGGAAAAGTCAAATTCGTTGGTGTCCCACTTCGAGGTGCGGAACAGTCGCCGCTCCTGCCGTACCGTACACACACCATGCGCCAATTCTTGAGGGCGTGTTTAGATACTTTTCGTCATTATTTGGTAAAAAATGTTTAACTATGAACTAATTAGGCTGAAAAGATTCGTCTCGATATTTACAGATAAATTGTACAATTAATTATTTTTTTACCTATATTTAATACTTCATACATACATTAAAAAATTCGATGTGACGAGTATTGTTCAAAAAATTTTGGGTGTTTTTGCCCATCGCCTGAGTGCCCGAATCACTTTTCGTTCCTGGCTCGCGTGACGTGATTGTGATATTTGGGCTTTACAAAGGGACCACGTACCATTCTTCCTAGACTACAGTACTACACTTTTCGGAAAAAAAATTCCATTTCCATCAAAACTTATACTCCCTCCGTCTCAAAAATTTTCAACTTTGACTGGACTGGTAGGAAATTCATACAACATTTATATTTTCAAATAAGTTTATTATGAAAATACATTCAACGATCTATCTAATAATACTAATTATATATTATAAATATTAATATTTTTTAATATATATTTGGTCAAAGTTAAAACTGTTTAACTTCTCGGAAAGTGAGAATGATATCTATTTTGCGACGGAGGAAGTATATGCACATATATATATACATATAATATCAAACTTACATACACAACGTTTTTTTGAGCCTAATTTTTGGACAAATTAAAGCATATCTTGTTCTGCACAAGATCCACGAGAATGTTATCATGAGAACTTCCTTGAATAAACCTTTTTTTCTTTTGGAAAACTTCTTCAGGTAGCTTGTGTATGAGTTTTTCACTACTCAACTAGTTTTGGAAAGGACTTTCTAGTATTGGAAACTTCAATAACAGCTTATACACATAAGTTCTTTTTTTATTTGCTATTTAGTGTCTTCAGAAAACTTGGCACAAAATAAGTGTCGGTGTTCGGACCCGAGGGGGTCCTAAACCAACGAGTAAATGCTGCGTGTCCCTTTCCTGGACGGTGATGCAAGGAGAACACACGGGGGTTTATCCTGGTTCGGGCAAGAGAATGCCCTACGTCCAGCGGGGGGAGAGATTTGTATTTCCTTGCACCGAGGTGCTTGTATAGGGGTTACAAGCTTGCGAGAGAGGGTGGTGAGCCCAGGTCTCAAAAGGAGAAAAAGAAATACAAGATGATTGCTTGAGATGTTGATCTCTATCTTGGATACGACTTGTCGTCTGTTGTCCTCTGTCCCCGTTGTAGAGCCCTGGCCTGCCCTTTTATAGGGCGAGAGGAGGCCAAGACGACGGGGAGCCTTGAGATGATATTTTGTCGATCCCTGTTAAGGTGACTGTTACGACGTGCCCTAGGAATGGAAGACCATCCCTGGACACCGTGGTGACGTAGAGGACGGGACACTGAAGTGACCCGGAGCGCCGTGCCATGCCGTCCTTCCTTCCCTGTTGAGCCGTGTTGGGCGTCGAGGCCGGGTCGAGGCTGGGTCGAGGGCGAACGGATAAGTCCGAATCCCTGGGATCGCGGGGTACGGGCTTTGTCGTATCCTCCCTCGAGGGTAACTAGTGACGCACAGTGCACGGTAAGGTGGGTACAGTGACAGTTTTCACCTCCCATCACGGAATGGGCGGTAAAACAGTGAAGACTGATACTGGCATTGTTCCCACGTCGACCATACTCGCAGCCATACCGGTAGGTGGTAGCAGGTAATTGCATTAAATGCCAAGGCTTTTGTCCCGGGGTAGGTAAAGAGAGGGGGTCGAGCGCCTCGACCTGAGCTTACACGAATCGGAGTGCGGTCGAGGCGCTTTGTCGTGCGGGACGGGGCACGGTCGAGGCCTCCCGTCGAGGGGGCCTCGTACGAGTCGGAGACGGGATGCGGTCGAGGCATTCCGTCGAGCCGGCCTCATACGAGGCGGACCTGACGCGCGTTTTGAAGTGGGCTGTGTTTCGCCGTGGCTTAGTCGTTTTGATTTTTATTATCGTTAAATGTGGGTAACCCTGTACTATGGGTACCGACAGTAGCCCCCGAGCCTTTGGGTGAGTGTGCGATCACTCTCCTAGAGGCTTTTTGCTGATGAACTGGAGTCGTAGCGCCGTTGACTTCTCCGGTGGGGGCGCGCAAGCGCACCCGCCGGGTGTAGCCCCCGAGGCCTCGGTGGAGTGTTAAAGACTCCTCCGAGGTCTTTTACGTGTTTTATCAGGGAGTAGTTTGATGCGGTTGAGCCCCCGAGCCTCGTGCGCACGAGGTCGATCGGAGTCCCAGCCGTCTTTTTGTTATGCGACCCTCACGCTCCTCCTGCGGAGAGGAGGAGGGGTGGGGAACGTCGTACTACCCCGTTTGGGCGAGTTCCGACGATCTCCGGTGAGCTGCTAGCGGGGAGATTCGAGTGAGAGTCCGTGCTCCAGTCGTTAGGAGTCGGCTTGTGGCCCGGAGGCGCTCTCAAAAAATGCCAGCGAGTGGTCGTGTGGATGTCGGTTCCCTGCGACAGGATCCGAGGGCTCGGTGCCTCCCCCGAGGGGATTCCTACGTCGACCTGCTCCTTTGGCCTCGAATACGTCTTGGGGTGCCTCGAGAGCGTGGCTCGAGCCCTGGCCATGTACGGGCGCATCCCTGGTCGTCCCTAACTCTGTTGCTCGAGGGCGGCTGTCGAACCCGGGTCGAGGGCCAGCTCCCGTTCCTTCGAGACTTAAGACGGGCTTGGGGCCCGTTTGGCATCTAGGAATATCCGTCCGTGGATCTCGCCCCGCCCGTTAGCCAGGCGCGTCTTTTTAGGGCGAAACCGGCTCAGTAGTGGGCGACGTGGCGTTCGGTTACGACGTGGGGGACGGCCACGTGCCTGGCTCCTGTAAGACGTGGGGGACGGTTAGGTGAGCGCTTTTAATGCGGGAAACTGTTCCTACCTTTTCGCGCGGCAGTTGGGCTTCCTCCAGGCATATAAAAGCAAAAACCTGGGGGTTCGAGTCCTCCACCGGTTCCTTGTGCGCTTGCCATCCCTTTGCCGTAGACAGCCCTTGCCTTCTTGCGTTCTCCGCCCACATCACCGCCGCCGCCGCATCCTCTCCGCCCGCCCTTCTTCCCACAACACCTGATGGTAGGAAAGAGCCAGATCCTCCCTGCCGACGACTGGGCGGCCTCCTCGGTGACGGAGAGGAGGTTGAAAGAGCTGGTTGAGGACGGGTTGCTGCGGCCGAGGACGAGTCGGTCGCAGCCGGAGTGGATCGCGCCGCCTCCTGCCCACCGGGAGCCGGTGCCCCCGGAGGGGTACGTGGTGAGCTTCGTCTGCTTCCATGAGCGGGGGTTCGGCGTTCCTGCATCCACCTTCATGCGCGTGCTCCTCCACTACTACCGGGTGGAGCTTCACCACCTCGCCCCCAACGCCGTCGCGCAGGCCGCCATCTTCACGGTGGTCTGCGAGGGCTACCTTGGGGTGGAGCCGCAGTGGAACCTGTGGCTTCACCTCTTCAAGGCGGAGCTCTTCGCCAGGAGGGCGGGGGAGAAGGGGGTTCTGGCCGCGGCGCGAGTAGGGAGCTGCGTCCTGCAGGTGAGGTCGAGCCGGGCGGATCTGTATATCCCGGCTCGCCTCATCTCCTCGAACAGCGGGTGGCACGAGGGTTGGTTCTACCTCCGCAACGATGAAAATCAGTTGCCAAGGTACACCGGCCGCGTGCTGACCGCTCGAGAGGACTGCTGGACGTACGGCGTGCCGGAGGCCGAGAAGCCGCGCCTGGACCCGCTGCTGGCGGCGCTGCAGCAGCTTCGCCTTTGGGGCTTGACGGCAGCGGCGGTGGCTACAGCCTTCCACCACCGCAGAGCGATGCCGCTGTGCCGGCGTCGTCTGCGCCTCGACCAGATGACTCCGGAGGCGCCTCTGGAGGGGACCCGGATGTCCCATGAGTCCCTCACCCTCGAGGAGGTCCTCCGGCGAGCGCGCCGGATGGTCGGGACCTTCAAGGTGGAGGAGGTTGACCGGGTCCCCATGAGGCCTACCCAGGGGTTCGAGCCCGTGGTAAGTATCTCTGGGCTTGCATGTTTTGATAGCTTTATTTATTTTTGGACTCCTTTAATCTGGTCGAGGCCGGCGTGCAGGATTTGTCGGCGCTGCGGGAGACGCGACCGCCAGTCCCGGAGGACCGGCCCGCCCGAGAGGCTCGATGCCTGCACGCCTCCAAGAAGAAGCAGACCAAGGAGACGGCCAAGAAGCGGGCAATCCGCAAGGCCAAAGAGGCGGAGGCGTTGAAGAAACTCCGGCGTCAGCAGACCATCGAGGGGGTCCCCCTGGCGCCATCGCCCTCCGAGACGATCTCGGGGGAGGATGACGGCAGCAGCGGCGAAGACGACGACGCCCTGTCGCGGTATGAAGCCGCGACTGGACTGGGGGACCTTCCTGATATCCGCCCCCTGCTGGAGCCCATCGGGGGGTCGTCCTCCTCGGTCATCGTGGTCGAGGAGACCGAGGAGGAGGAGGAGGAGACTGAGGAGAAGAGGAAGGAGAAAGAGGCGGGCCCCTCGACGGGGGGGGGCCGCTTTACCCCGGACCCGGCAAGAGGGGTCGACGGGGATGCCTGTACCACCCCAGGCCCCGCAAGCTCGGGCGGGGGCTGGGGCGGTGGCGCCGGCATCGTCACCGGCGGCGCCACCGGCAGGCGTGAGAACCCGAGGCCAGCTGGCCTCGGAAGCACAGAAAGCGCAGGGTAGCGCGCCGGCCAGGGATCCACAGAGCGCCTGGTCTGCTGGTGGGGCCGCCGCGCGGCCGCCGTTGGGCGCCCCAGGAGGCTCGGACCGCGTGGGGTCGAGGCCCTTGGTGCCAATTTCTGGGTAAGTGTTACTGCTTGGTTATTATGTTTTTCTTTGGATCCGTGGGCTAACCTTATTTCTTATTTGACAGGTTGAAGCGGAAGGCGGAGCTAATGGGGCCTACCCCGGTGAAGTCGCTGCGGGCCAGCGCCGCCGTCCTCAACCGGACGGCGGAGCAGGACGTGGCCTGGGTTCGCGAGGTCGAGGCCGCGAAGGGGCGCCTGCGACAGCAGCAGGAGGCGGCAGCTGCTACGGGGGTCACTGGCCCGGATCCTGCCGCAGAGGGGTCCGAACCGGCGAGGGCGGCGGCGCCCAGTTCGGTCGAGGCGGAGCCCAGGCCATCACCGACGGCCGAGGCTGCCGTCGAGGCCGTGTCGGGCGAAGCATCCGCCCGCGGCGCGGAGCGGGCGGGCGCTGACGTGACCATGGAGAAGGTTGCGTCGGCGCCGGGGCAGGAGGCGGCACCGACGAGGGGGTCGCAGCCGCAGCCAGACCTGCCGGCGCGACCGGCGGGCGCGGTGGAGGGCGAGGCCGTCGAGCCCCCCACCAGAGCCCCAGAAGAAGGGGCACCGGAGGTCGAGGCGCCGGCTCTGGGAGCGCCGTCGGTCGAGGTGCCGGCTCCGGAGGTGCCGGCGACCGAGGGGCCAGTGTCCTCAGAAGGGCGGGCGCCCGTGGACCTTACCCTCGACGACACCCCCTGGACAAGGGGAAACAAGTGATGGGGGTCGAGGGGGGTGAGGCCACGGATCAGGCCGGTGCCTCGACGGCCGCTGGAGCCGCGGGAACTGCGAGCGAGGCCGGCCCTTCGGCGGGACCGGGAGACGCCCCGGTCGGGTCGTCGTCGTCATGGCCCGACATCGCCGCGCTGGCCATAGCGTGGGCAGAGGTGGAGATTCCAAGGTGGGGGGGCCGTCCCTTCAGTTTAGGGACGCTGCGAACCCCGACGCCGAGTCCATCTTCACCCTGAATGACAGGGATGAGGTGCACCGCTGGGAGTACCTCGAGGGTGTCCGTCGGCACCTCGATCGGGTGCTCAATGTGGCGTCCGACGCCGTTTCGCGGAGTATACGGGATGCCACCGAGGTACGATCGATCCGTCGGCTTTTTTCGTGGCTCTTAGTGTCTTTTTCCCTCGGTTTCTTTATCTTCTTGGTTTCTTCGAGTCATGACCAGGAGCTGAAGGAGTACTCCCGCCGCAAGTCGCTCTTCATCCGGGATGAGAGTGGCGTGTGGGCCGCGCTGGCGCAGCAACGAGCCCTGGTCGAGGAGGCCCAGAAAAGGCTTTCCGATCGGAACGCCGAAATAGCTGAGCTGCGTACCGCCTACTCGACGGTGAAGGAGGAGGCGATACAGGCTTGGGCGGTCGAAGCCGTGATGCGCACCGAGATGGACAAGGCCCGGGAAGAGGCTGCCCAGGCTCGTAGGGACCTCGAGCCCCTGTCGGCACGGGTGAAGGAGCTCAAGGAGGACGTCTCCCAGGTCAACCGTCAATGCGACCTCCTCAACGTCCAAATCGGGCAGGTCACGGCCCGTTTCAGCGCACTGAAGGACGAGATCACGGCGTTGAACGGGGCCGTCCAAGAGAAGGACGCGGCACTCCAGACCGCTCATCGGGAGATCGAGGCGCTGAAGGCGACCGTCCGTGACAAGGACAGCGCCCTCCTGGGGCTCGAGCAGACGTGCGGGGGGCTCCGTGACGAGGTTGTGGGCCTGAAGACCCATATCAAGGGTAAGTATGACTGTTACAGCCTTGACGTCGAGGCCTCGTGTTAGGTACTAATTTTTTTTGTCGTGTTTCAGAGCTGGAGAGTGAGAATCGGGAGGCCCACTCCTCCGCCAACTCCTTCCAGAGCCTCCTTGAAGCCGAGACCCGGAGGACCCAACTGCTCGAGGGCGCGATCACCACCGTGTGTGATGGTCTGGGGGTCAAGCCCGACGCCGACACTGGGGAAGATGTTTCGGGGAACTCCTTCATCCGTCGGATGGCGGCGCTGGGCCGCCTTGCCCGGGAGAAGATACGGGATAGCCTCCACCACGGCGTGAAGAGGGCGCTGGTCGTCGTCCATTCAGGGTTTGTGTTCGACATGGAGCTCGTCGCCGACGGCTTCATCACAGACCCGGATCGGATGGACGAGGACAATGAGAATGCCTGCCTGGAGCTGATTGAAGCCGCGGAGGGGCCTGGGAGTCGTCTGGCCTCGCTTTTTGAAGCCGAGGTGGTCCCGCCTGCTGATGATGAGGGCCTGTGAGCCAAATCTGGGCGCGAAGGCCCATGTAATAAGTTAGTACTTTGAATTTTGGTCGTGGTGGCCTCGGAGGCCCTAAGAACTCGAAACATAAACCGGTTCATGGTTAATTTAGTTTTATTCGAGCCTTTCTTCCCTTTATCGCTTGGATTGTGTTCTCGCGTGGTTTACTTAGCACGCAGTTGCGTCCTTTGGCGTAAGGGAGCGAGTGGAGATACCGTGGCCTCGGAGGCGTAAGTAATCTCACGGCTCAACTGCCCTCGAGCTTCAGGGTGATGTTGCGGCCTTGTAAATCGTGTGAGAGCCTGATCTAAGCGACAGGGGGATGTTCTGTTTCAAAGTTAGGAACCGTTATTTAGATCTCCCTAGCGTGAAGTCGCACCTCTAAAAGGTGTGAGGGGTGAGTGGAGGTACCATAGCCTCGGAGGCGTAGGTGATACTCCTGGCTCGAGAGCCCTTTTGAACCTTAGGGTGCTCTTGCAGCGAAGTCGATCTAAGAAGCGGTTCTTAAATTTAAAAAAGAGTACAAGTTTTTTCGGGGACTGGGGGGTTCCCCCCTTGTAGCCCCCGAGGGAGGGTCGATTCTGGGAGTGCAGAGTCGATCCTTCCTCATTGTGATACGAAAGTTTGAACATCGCTGTATTCTTTATTGACGAAAAAGAAATTACAGAGCCTCGAGGCTTTTTAAGGAAAGAAGTGACGTAGCTGTTCAATGTTCCAAGCGTTGGTGAGGATTTCGCCCTTCTCGTTGGATAGCTTGTAGGTGCCCGGCTTTAGTACTTCTGCGATGATGTACGGCCCTTCCCATGGTGGCGTGAGCTTGCGCCGTCCCTTGGTGTTCTGGTTCCGCCGTAGCACCAAGTCGCCGACGTTGAGGTCACGCTCGCGGACGTGTCTGTCGTGGTAGCGTCGGAGACCTTGCTGGTACCTGGCAGAATGCAACAGAGCTACATCCCGGGCCTCCTCGAGCTGGTCGAGGGCGTGCTCTCTTACGGCGTCATTGTTTCTTTCGCTATAGGCCTTCAACCTTGGGGATCCGTATTCTATATCAGTTGGGAGCATTGCCTCAGACCCGTTGACTAAGAAGAACGGAGTGAACCCCGTGGCTCGACTCGGCGTTGTTCTTAAGCTCCACAGGACCAAGGGTAGCTCGGCAGCCCATCTTTTGCCATGTTTGTTTAGCTTGTCAAAGATTCTGGGTTTCAGGCCTTGTAGGAGCATACCATTGGCACGTTCCACTTGGCCGTTTGTTTTTGGATGAGCCACGGCTGACCAGAGCACGCGGATGTGATGGCGGTCGCAGAAATCCAGAAACTTTTTACCGGTGAACTGGGTGCCATTGTCTGTGATGATACAGTTGGGGACCCCAAAGCGATGAATGATGTCGGTGAAGAAGAGCACAGCTTGCTCGGACCTGATGCTGGTGATAGGGCGGGCCTCGATCCACTTGGAGAATTTGTCGACTGCGACGAGCAAGTGGGTGAAGCCGCCAGTTGTCCTTTTCAAGGGTCCGACCAGGTCGAGCAAGTGGGGTGTGACGGCCCAACTCTCGAACCAACTCCTTGCAAGTGGTGCCAGAGAGGAAAGCCATAATTACGTCGGAGTCGGTGACGTTGGGGAGCTCGGTGCGTTGCCTGGAGAAGCGCCGGATGTAATCTCGGAGGGATTCACCCGGTTTCTGCTTGCAACTCCGAAGATCCCACGAGTTGCCGGGGAGCATGTAAGTTCCCTTGAAGTTTCCCTCGAACACCCTCACGAGATCGTCCCAGTCGTGGATCTGTTGGGGCGGGAGATCCTCGAGCCAGGCTCGAGCGGTGTCGGAGAGGAACAGGGGGAGCTGTCGGATGATGACCTGGTCGTCGGTGGCCCCACCCAGCTGACACGCCAAGCGGAAATCGGCGAGCCAAAGTTCGGGTTTGGTCTCGCCGTTGTACTTGGTGAGAGTCGTGGGAGGGCGAAACCGCGCCGGGAGTATTGTTTCGCGGATAGCCTTACTGAAGACCCGAGGGCCCGGAGGCTCGGGTGAAGGGCTACGATCCTCCGAGCTGTCGTAACGCCCGCCCCTGTGCACGTGGTAGCCTCGAGCCATACCGTCACCGTGCTTGCGCGTGCGGTGCTCGACGATGTTGCCACGGGTGTCTCGAGGTTCACAGTCGTGAGCGATGGGCTCAGGGGCGGGAGCCATCCGAATCCGTCGGGCAGGTTCGGGATGAACCGAGGCCTCTCTCTCCTGTCGGGAGGGCTCGGCGAGCCGCTCCGAGACGGGCTCGCGTCGCCTCGAGGCAGAGCTCTCGGCCTGCTGCAGGGCAGCGGTCTCGAGGAGTTCTCGGATCTCATCTCGAGCCCGGCGGGCATCGGGGTTTGACGGCTCGGGCATGTTGCGGAGGAGCATGGCGGCGGCGACGACGTTCTGGCTGGCTCGAGCGAAAACCGGGGGGTCGGCCGCCCGGTCCTCGTCGATGCGACGGTTGACGTCGTGAGCTCTCTCGCGAGCTCTCCCGCCAAGTGCGCGTTCCGCACGCTCACGCTCGAGGGTTTGTTGAAGTAGATGCAGGTTCTCTCGTTCCTCGTCGAGCCTCTCCTGCAACTCGCGGATTTGCTCGAGCTGCATTCCTTGATCCGCAAGGAGTTGAGCCTCGTCCCGCTCGGCAGGGAGCTCGACATGAGGGGGCGTGTGCCTTCCTTCGACCGGCTCTTCTTCCTGTGATTCCGACGTGCTTTCAACATCGACGTTGAAGCATTCGCGGGTCGGATCGTAGGTGTCATCAGCCGAGTCGGAGTCAGGAGCGCCAAAATAATAGTATGACGAGGGAACGTGTGGCCGTTGCAAATCGTTACTGGGGTTGCAACGTTGGAAAGTTGTCACACAGGGTTCTGTTTCTGGTGTCTCCGTAGAGTCCAGATAATCAGAAGCCGGCGTGGATGCAACGAGGTCCAGAGTGGAGCGTAGATGGTGCCCGAGGAGTTCCTCATAAGCACTCATGCAAGTGCTCACGGAAGAAGCGTACACCCGGGCAGCCGAGTCTAGCCCAAACGGGAACGGTGAAGGAGATGTTGCTGTCCGCGCCGGAACGGGTGTTCCGGGCAGTGGTGTCTCACCGGACGGGGGAGCGGCGGGATTCTCCGTCGGCATGTTACCCTCAGCCAAGCTTATCCTCCCCAGACCTTCAACGAGGAAATCTGGGTCGGCGCCCGGCTGGGGGGTGCCGGACCAGGGAATCCCATCACCCTCCGCGAGGTGAAGACGGTGGTTGCGCCGGGCTCGTCGTCGTCGGGCGGCTCGCGCCTGCCTGGAGCGACGGTACCAGCGGATTGCTCCCCCAGGCTGGGAGAGCTCGTAATCCTCATCGGTCGGGTGCCTGGGCGGGAGTAGGACCATATCGTAGCCATAGCCGAGCGACATGAACTCCAAACTTCCGAACCAGATCACCGTGGCCAACGGGATAGGACGATCGGGGTCAGGCATCCAGGAAAAAGGCGGGAAAGCGACGTTGGCACGCAGCGATCCCCTACCTGGCGCGCCAACTGTCGGTGTTCGGACCCGAGGGGGTCCTAAACCAACGAGTAAATGCTGCGTGTCCCTTTCCTGGACGGTGATGCAAGGAGAACACACGGGGGTTTATCCTGGTTCGGGCAAGAGAAGGCCCTACGTCCAGCGGGGGGGAGAGATTTGTATTTCCTTGCACCGAGGTGCTTGTATAGGGGTTACAAGCTTGCGAGAGAGGGTGGTGAGCCCAGGTCTCAAAAGGAGAAAAAGAAATACAAGATGATTGCTTGAGATGTTGATCTCTATCTTGGATACGACTTGTCGTCTGTTGTCCTCTGTCCCCGTTGTAGAGCCCTGGCCTGCCCTTTTATAGGGCGAGAGGAGGCCAAGACGACGGGGAGCCTTGAGATGATATTTTGTCGATCCCTGTTAAGGTGACTGTTACGACGTGCCCTAAGAATGGAAGGCCATCCCTGGACACCGTGGTGACGTAGAGGACGAGACACTGAAGTGACCCGGAGCGCCGTGCCATGCCGTCCTTCCTTCCCTGTTGAGCCGTGTTGGGCGTCGAGGTCGGGTCGAGGCTGGGTCGAGGGCGAACGGATAAGTCCGAATCCCTGGGATCGCGGGGTACGGGCTTTGTCGTATCCTCCCTCGAGGGTAACTAGTGACGCACAGTGCACGGTAAGGTGGGTACAGTGACAGTTTTCACCTCCCATCATGGAATGGGCGGTAAAACAGTGAAGACTGATACTGGCATTGTTCCCACGTCGACCATACTCGCAGCCATACCGGTAGGTGGTAGCAGGTAATTGCATTAAATGCCAAGGCTTTTGTCCCGGGGTAGGTAAAGAGAGGGGGTCGAGCGCCTTGACCCGGGCTTACGCGAGTCGGAGTGCGGTCGAGGCGCTTTGTCGTGCGGGACGGGGCGCGGTCGAGGCCTCCCGTCGAGGGGGCCTCGTACGAGTCGGAGACGGGATGCGGTCGAGGCATTCCGTCGAGCCGGCCTCATACGAGGCGGACCTGACGCGCGTTTTGAAGTGGGCTGTGTTTCGCCGTGGCTTAGTCGTTTTGATTTTTATTATCGTTAAATGTGGGTAACCCTGTACTATGGGTACCGACAATAAGTTTTCAAAAGTTCAACTGTGGTTTTATGCACAAAAAAATGGTAACAACTCAATCAACTAAGTTTTCTAGAAAAACTTATAAAAACAAAACTTATTATACTACAAAAAAGTTCTTAAAAATAGTTTTAGTCTTTTAGATAAACTTTAATTAACATATTTCATGATATCTACAAAAGATAGTGGGACAGTTTTTATTTATACTCCCTCCGTCTCTGAATAAATAGATTCCGAGAGTTGTCTTAAGTCAAACTTTTCAAACTTTGATAAAATTTTCTAGAAAAAATCGTTAAGGTTTATGATATCAAATTAGTATCATTAGATTTATCATAGAATATAGTTTCATAAGGTGCCCATTTTATGTCATATATGTTGTTACTATTTTCTATAAAGTTAGTCAAACTTAAAAAGTTTAACTGGCACGGATTCTAGGAATTGGTTTATTTGCAGACGGAGGGAGTAGCATGTAGGAGCAAATAAATGAGTAGGATTAGTGTCGAAAAAAGAAGAAAAGAATAGAAAGAAAACGTTGTAGGAGAAAGTGGGTAGTATGAGTGTGGAAAACGAAAAAATGGAAAGAAACAAGGAGGAAGAAAAGAAAAAGATTACGGGTGTGTTCGATAGGGATTTAGGTTCTTGTAAAATCGTTTCAGATTAAGATCTGTCAAGAAACATTTCAAACGATGAATTAGAATCATTATATGAAATCATTCAGTAAGTAGAATGGATTCCGATTCAAAAGAATATATACTTTTCCTTAAAATGTAGAAATAAAAAGATGCTTTAAAAATATCATAAACTTTTTTGTGGTTAAAGAATAACTTAAATACAATATATTTTGACTTATTGCATTAGAAAAGAATTAACTGAAAAAAATCAAATACAAGTAAGTAGCGATGGAGGGGAATCGGTGTGAAACAAACCTCCAGCCGTTTCGTGTGTGTAACCAACCTCCAGCCATTTCGTGTGTGTGCGCGCGTGCAAACAATGAATCGTTTTTGTTTCGAATCACCAGCTGAAAATAGCATTTGGAGCCAATTCTTCTTCCTACACCGCCCCCCCCCCCCCCCCCCCCCCACCTCTTCTTCTTGATGTAAATCATATTCCGTTACCATTTATAACACCGAATAGTCATATATTGTAACGAATAACAAATGTTTTTTTTTGCGATAATCAATATTGATATTTTTAATAAACTGTAAAATGGTTTAACTTAGGAAAATAATGTTGACTTTATTTCACTAAAGTTTAACGGACACAGTAGGGCCTATTTTTTGATATGCCGTTTTTAGACTTTTAGCATGAAAAAGCTTGTTTTTTGGTTTTTTTCTCAAAAGCTGCCTTTCTGTTTTTTTCTCTCTCAAAAACAAGCTTTCTGGCTTTTGACTTTGGGTTGTTAGCTTTTTGCTAATTACCTTTGTGATAAATTTTAGGTTTTTAGCCCATCAAAGGCCAGAAATTTTTCTCTTAACGTGCTTTTCATCTTTTAGTTTATTCGTTGTCAACTTTCTAGCTTTTTAAAAACAAGCTCAACAGCAGGAATGCTTGTTCTGGCTAGCAAAAGCTAGCAAAAAACTAAAACAAAACAGGCCCATATAATAACTATTCTCAAACCGATAACCATTGAATCTAGTACAGAATATTTCATTTATAGTGTTTTTGACACTTATTGTTTCAATTCAGTTTGTTTTTACGTTTGGGAATTCATATTTTTCTTCAATAGCCAAAACATGTTACTGACTGATATATATGGATATATATGCTGAGAAACTGAAACAATAATTCACAGTGCGCACAATACAGAACAGCAGATGCGTAGCATATTATGTCCACAAACAAGAACAGCGCCAACAACACAAGAAACTGGCACTACAGATGCGCAGCAGATATACACGTACGGTAACATCAGTGGAGACACAAGTAATAATGAGATTTGAATACAACATGCAGCCAGGTTGATTTGACGACTGCGAGCATCTCTAGGAACCTTTCTAAAATCAACTTTTCAAAGAGTTATTTGAATAAAAATTATTTTCTATATCTTTATACTCTACAGCAGTTTTTTTTATATCTTGTGCATGGTCAAGAAAGCTATCCTCGTTTTATATCTTTGGCTAGCGAGAAATCTGGAGCAGAGAGTATATGTTTTTGAATATCTAATTGAAGAGGTTACTGGTGGATGTTTTATTTGAAAAGATATAAAGAGTCTGTTGTTGAAGATGCTACGAGAATAGCGTCCAAGCAAGCCGGTCACGAAACACGAGGAGTGATAGCCTGATTTGGTGGAGTGATAGCCTGTGGAGACGGAGACGGAGTAGATCAGCTCAAACCTTTCCGGCCGGCCGGCGACGATGTCACGAGACCAGCTAGCTAGCTATCCGCTCTGCTGCAGCCTGTGGAGCAACGCGGCGCGGAGGCAGCGCTCGTCTCGCAGTTCGGCGGGCACGTCGACGACGGCGTCCTGCACGGTCATGCCGCCCACCCTGCACACGCACGCGTGCTGCACCTGCAGATCCAGCGAGCGGAGCGCGAGCATGAGGTGCGCCGGCGCGTGGCGCGCCGCGGTAGTCGTCAGGCGCAGCGCCGCCGCGTCCAGCCCGGCGACCATCCGCACCTCCAGCTCCAGCTTCTCCTGGAGGAGGCCGAGGCCGAACGAGTGGGTGGCCGCCGCCGCCGCGGTGGTGACAGCGGCCGAAGCGGCGGAGGCCTGCTTGGCCTCGGCCTCGAGCTGCTCGACGCGGTCGCGCAGCTCGCCGATGTAGGCGGCGGCGTCCGCGAGGAGGGACGCCTTGTCCATCCGGGACACCGTGGGCACGGCGGCCCTGAGCTCGCAGAAGCGGCGGTTGAGCTTGTCCCGCCGCTGCCGCTCGGCCTCCACGTGGCTGATAGTGGGGCCGTTGGTCCGGGGCCCGGGCTTCCGACCACGCCGCTTCGGCGCAGGCGCCGGCGGCGGTTCGCCGGATCCGGACAGGTCGTTGCCCGCCGAGCGCGAGCCCTCGTCGCCATCCAAGGGTTCATCGAACCAGTCGTTGCCCTCCATCCATCCCTCCGGGACATCCCAGGACACGAACTCGAGCTCCGGGAAGTGGCCGGCCGCGGAGAAGGAGGTGGGGGAGGGAGAGCTGCATGATGAGGCGGGGTAGAGGAGCTCATCCATTGCACTGTTTTGTGCAGGTGGTGTGGTCAGGCTTCCCGTTTATGGCTATTTGCTAAAAATAGTACATCTGGTTGTGGTAAGGCTATCCGCACCGGTCCTACTCTAAATTCATCCTTTAAAAGAAATATTTCGTCCTAGTCATCGAGATTTCATCCTCTATATTAATTTCTCCCGCACCCATCCATACTCTATATCATCCTCTATCCATTGTGGGACCCACTTATCAGATTTTTTTCCTTTTTTCTTTTTTTCCTTTTTCTCTTTCCTTTTCTTTTCTTTTTCCCCTCTCCTCCTTTATTCATTCGACCGCACCGCTGCCCTGCTCCCTGCACCACTGCTCGCCCTCTCCCCGTCCTCCACCTCCCTCTCCAGCGACCGCGCGTGGCAGCGGGCACGGCGGCTCCGGCGAGTGCGCGCGGCGGCCCTGGCAAGCGCGCACGGCTCGCAGGCGCGGCGGCTCCGGGCTCCGAGGGGCGCGGCTCGCGGGCCCCGGCAAGGGCGCGCGTCTCCAGGCGGCGGAAGGCCGGGCTCCGAGGGCGGCGGCTCCGGCGAGCGCGCGCGGCGGCCCCGGCTGGAGCCTGCTCCGGGCGGACGCGGGCGGCTCCGAGCGAGTGCGGATGCGGGCGGGTCTGGCGAACGACGTCGAGGGTGGGCGGCGCGGAGGAGCGGGAGCCGGTCCATGGCGGCTCCGGCGAACGACGTCGAGGGCGGCCGGGACGGTCACGGGCCTCCTCCGCCAGCGGCGCGCCATCCCCTTCTCTTCCCCTTCACGGCGGACCTTCTCTCTCCTTCCCACACGACGAGCGGAGGACGAGGCCGCGCAGGCCCCACGCCACGCAGGCGCGTAGCGGAAGCCCTGCTCGTCCGCCAGGAGTAGCGGACGCCCGCCCATCCACAACGATAGCGTGCGGGGTAGCGTACCCCGCTGCGGCCGTTTCATCTGCTATACGCATTTAGCGGTTGCCTTTACCGAACGCGGTGCGGACAGTCTAAGGCCCTTGCTCTTGTTGTATGATAGGCATGGAAAACAAACTACGAATAGCTTCCTGACTGAGACCCGTTTGGTAGAGCTCTCAGACCCACTCCGGGAGCTGTTCCACAGCGTCGCCTACCAAACGGTGGTAAAAAATGTCTGCTTCGCTTTGCTCCTTCTGCAAATCACGCTCTTTGGAGCAGAGATCATCCTTCGAAGGAACCTAGAAGAGTGGCTTCGCCCCGCTCCTCCATCCGAGCGTACATGCTCTCCCCCCAAACTGCCCTTTAGTCGGGTGCACAAGGCGTGGTGGACTGGGCGGACCTGAGTGTCAGGGCGGAGTTGGAGTTCCAGAGTCCCAACATGTCGGGGCGGAGTCAGAGTCCCAACAGGTCGCGGTGAACCTAAGGTCGAATTTTGGCGGGGGGGGGGGGGGGGGGGGGGGGGTTGCGGCAGACTAGAGTGTCAAGGAGTCCCAACGCGCGCGGGGGGTGGGGGGACTAGTAAAGAGGAAAAGCAGGTCAGCTAGAGTCGAAAAGAGGTGGGTTGGGCGGCGGCACGAGCAGATAGAGGAATCTAGTGGGACGAGAAAAAGGAGAAACAGATGGGGTGACAAATTCAAAGAAATGGATGTCGAGTGGAGAGGATAAGGGGAAATAGGAAGAGTAAAGAAAGAAATAAAGGAAGATAAAAGAAATATAAGAAAAAATAGAAGAGTGTTATGGACATTTCACTATTTTTATCTACCATAAAAAGTTGTTCTAACAAATACTTTTTAAAATAGTTTCAGCTCCACTATGGAGCTGCTCAGCCGCCAAAGCCAAACAAGCTGTTCCATTAGTGAAGCAAAGCTGTACCAAACACGCTCTAATATACCATTGAGTTTTTCCGTGTCATACCACGTTATATGCACATCACTCTATAACTTATTCTTCCAGTGTATCATATGTCCATATATTTCCTCAAGCCAAGCAATTAATTAGTTACCTCTGTTCAAAGTTTTAAGTTATTTTAGCTTTTCTAGGTGCATAACTTTTGCTAAGTATCTAGATATCCATTATGTCTAGATACAAAGTAAAAAAACCATGTACCTAGAAAAGTTAGAATGGCATACACTTCAAAACCGAGGGAGTACTCAATACTTTTCTCCTATGATATCACCAATTATCTTTCTTCTCCATCTATCATAAAAGCTGCATCTGTTTCAAATGCAAAAGAAATTGGTGGTGTTTAGTGCATTGATTTTCTCAGAGAAACCATGCCCTGGATGTGACATAGTTTTCTCTCTCCTTTTCTTCTCTCTCATTTAATATAGTTTTACAACATTCACTGTAATTAATGACATGAACATTATCTTAGAGCATTATTAGGGCACCCTCAATAGTTGAATCAGCTTACTAGCTCATACATGTGTATAAAAAGTTCATAACAATATTCAATCTAAAGAAAAACATCATATGGTACAAGCAATAGTTTCGTGCGTATAAAAAATGACCGAAAATTAAGGATCAGGTGGCACATTTTTAACTACCACGTAAAGCCTTCTTTGGATGTAGTCGTATTCTCATCAATCCACATGTGTTGGGGTGGATTAGAGTGAAATTTGAACTAAATTATACCTCAATCCACCCCAACACATGTGGATTCAGATGAATCCGATAACACCCAAACAAATCCTAAGTGAAAAGATTTCCTTATTCGTGATAGTTTAGCTCAAGTGCTTGCGTATCTTTTTAGTGTTCAAATATGTGATTCCACTTACCATGATTCACTTATTATTTCCTCTGCTCTGAATTATGGTTTAATTTAGCTTTATTAAGTCAAATCTCTTAAATTTATACTAACATCTACATGTTCCTATAAATGCACTTTCAAAATCTATTCTATGAAGAATGTAATGAAAGAAACTTGATATCATAAATATTGATGCATTTTTTTAGTAAATTTGATTCAAATTAGAGAGTTGATTTAGATTATAGCCAAAGTGAACTCCATTAGACGGATGGTGAATCTGTGACTCCATCTACCATAACGGTAGAAACGGAGTGTCCAAGTCTTTTTTTTAGTGTTCCAATAAGGAAAAAAAGGATCACGTACATTTTTTTTTGCATTTTGGTCCTTTTTAAAAACATTTTTTTACAAATAGACCTTTAGCCAAACTTTTTCCAAAAATAGACCAAAACTCGGCGTATTAGAAAGCCACGTCATGTCAGACATCGCCAAACCCTGCCACATCAGCGCAGACAGTGGTCGCCTTTGCCACGCAGGATCCGACGTGGTGATTAGTCCCACAGACCTCGGCGTGGTACCAGTTCACGCCGTGTTTCATACCTTGGCGTGGTTCAACCCAACGCTGAGGTCTGGGCACTTTGCCGCACTGGCCTGGGCACTTAGCACTGTCTACCGATGCTCGGCCTCGGCGTTATTTTGTATCACGCCGACATCAGAGGCTCGGTGTCCCACTAATTAGCGCCGAGTTTTTTTGCAGGCCATCCAACATACAGTAGCAGTTAACACAGACAACACATTTTGACAGAGCAAAAATACATTAAGTCTATATGCAGCCTACTCAAGAGCAATATAAAACGTCCAGCATACGAGGAAGACCATGCAGCAGCCTCGATAGCAAATAATACACCATTTAAAGTCCACTAGACCATCACATCACTAAGTGTCGTCCACTTACATCAAGTCCACAAGACCATATACACGGCATAGTTACATCCTAGATAGCTGAGAAGTATTTATCTCATCACAGTCGGCATCATCTTCTTGTTCTTCGTCTTCCTCTCCTTCGTCCTCCAGTTCGTGGCCTTCTCCTCCTTGTTCGTCATCCTCTTCTTGGTCTTCCTCTTGGGTGGTGAAGGTTCGAGCTCTAGAGGTTGATGACGCCATTTGATTTCACTGTACTCAGTAGATTTGATGTGCCATTTGATTTCAATTCTCTCTGAAGTACAGAATGCAGCATCCTATGAGTGCAACCATACTAATTAATAATACTCTGTTTCCTCAAATATAGGCAGACAAAAACAGGCAGTAGTCAGGCAACTATTGATTTAAGTGAAAAGGGAGAGACCTGATTCATACCGCTCACTTTTCTAATACAGGCAGTCCTACAGTGCATGATCATGCCAACAAACCACCAAGCTAGTGACAGATGCATGGTTAAACAAGCTCATCACTGACAACACTAACACAAAGCTTACTTCACATGTGCTAATTTACAACAGAAGCACTAACACACATTGAACAGCAAAGCCTGTGAGAGAAAAATGCTTACCTTCTAAAATCAATTTCTGAATAAACAATATGGCAGTTAGAAAGCTCTACTCCCTCTATCCCAGATCTTTTGACGTTATACACTTAAATGAGGTGCATCCAGCGTTGCCTGAATCTGGACATCACTGTGTCCGGGTACCTGGCCTCCGTCATGAACCTGGACACTTGAATGCTGGGCCAAAACGTCAACCATTGTGGGACAGAGGGAGTACTCCCTCCGTCTAACAAAAGATGCAATTATGAGATGTCTGCCAGTCAAACTGATTCAAGTTTGACCAAGTTTATAGTAAATAGTATTAACATTTATGTCTCCAAATAAATTTATTATAAAAATATATTCTATAACTAATCTAATGATACTTATTTTGTATTATAAATATTAGTATTTTTTATATAAATTTAGTCAAAGTTCAAACTGTTTGACTTCTCGAAAAGCGAAAATTACATGTTTTTGTGGATGGATGGAGTATGTTTTAAGAAATTGCAGCCAATGGCAGGGCTATGTCTAGGACTCTAGAGTGGGGGCTGATCTGCATTCTGCACTCTGAAGCACAGTACCAGGCGTATGTGCATCTTTAGGAACAAAAATATCCCTTCTCAAAGAAAAAGGGGACAAAAATTCCACAATTTAAACATGAAAAGATCAGACAAATATTAAAACAACGGCTATTAGTATGATTGTTATTTTACACCTGCAGGCAACAAATCACGAATGAATCATTGATGTCCAATGGAATGCATAAATAACCAGCGCAGTAGTTAAGCTTGCTGAGTTAAAGAAATCAGGGAGATAAACCCAATCATTTCCCTTATCTGAATAATCCAACCAGTTGGCGTTGCTTTCATTTCTCCAATTGAACTGTCATGCCTGTTTGTTCACAGAGGTGGAATCTTCAGCACAAGATTATGGAAATTCAGCAGAGGTTGAAAGATAGGTAGTAACTTGCGTTAGGTGGAAAGGTTTGCAATGATATGATTCCTGGAATGAACCACTAAAATTCCCTGTAACGCCGAAGAAGACCAAAATAGTGAACAAATAAGTGCCATCAGGAAATAATGAGCACTGTAAATTGAGGCGCACAAACTGCAGCATAGACTTGAGTGCTAAGCAAACCCCTAGTCAGAAGCACAAACTTGTGAACAAAACAATAAATTAGTAATTGGCACGCTGGTGTAGGCAGGAGGCATACAAATCAGAACTGAAAGATAAAAACATAGGATAGACTGCAGCCTGTATTTTTTTTCTGAACTGCAGAGTCACAATCATTTGTGTTGAACTGTCCAGGGTCAGTAAAGAAGTAATGACAGATAATCCTAGCACCTAAAATACATGGAATTTGGAAAACTATAAGCATCTGATGAAACAGTATCTAGTTTCAAGCAAATTCACTGCCTACATGCAGCAATTTATACAGCACCTTTATGTTAGTAACTTCTGAAATTTAGCTTGTGTTGGTGGCTTTTGTTTTTCTGCTGGTAGCTAGGTCTTATCTAGAAAATGAAACCCATGATGAAAACATACTACTTATAAGAAAATCGAATCTGTATTTCAATCTAAAGTTACTTAGAATTTTAGTCTGAGTGGTAGCTCCACATTTCGTCGAACACCCTAGCTGCATGAACAGAGTGAGCACCTGACTTTCTCAAAGCAGCAACCAGGACCAGCGAGGACGCTTCTCGTGGTGGAGTAGGGATTGGTGAAGCCGTTGCCGCATCCTGTGGTGGTGGTGGTGGTGGTGGTAGGAGAGTTGGCGCTGCGGCAAGCTCGGCGAGAAGGTAGGGGGCGCTGAGGTGCGGGCCCTCGGTCTGGAGGAACTCCACGGTGGTGCAGACGCCGAGGTCGGTCTGGTTGAGGTCGACGGAGGCGACGACGGTGAGGTCGTGGTCCTGCAGCGAGGGCACGTGTCGGGGCCAGACCACGAGCTCGTCATGTTGTACGGGTCGGAGAGGATGGTGTGCCTCCAAGCCTGCAGCGCGACGCCTTCGTCGAGCATTAGCTGTGCGTGCTCCCAGAGGGACGCCGCCAGGGACCGGGAGAGCTCGACGCGGACGCCGGCGCGCCCAAGCTCGTCGGACGGGGAAGCGGTGCCCGCGACCGCGGTGATCTCACGCGCGGCCTTCTCGACCTTGACGGACAGCGCGGCAGCGAGGCGCATGCGGCGGCCGCCGCGGGAGGAGTCGATGCGGACTGTCACACCCATTTAAGGACCAAATGGAATGCATACTCTTATGTGTGCCCAGAGATCAATCACACATAAGTTAACAAATTATAACGAAAGTATCATCACAAATGTTATTACATCACAATATTTAACAAATAGTCTTTACACAAATATAGCGAAAGTAAAAATATAAATCTCTCATGGTAGCTCCAATCACAGGCACATTGACTGGTTGACTGCAAGTCTAGTAATCTTCAGGGAAGTAGGAGTAGTAGTCACTATTGGCACCATCTGTTACCCATCCGGGATTTTTATCAAGTAAGCAAAATAAACAAGCGTAAGTACATCTCGTACTCAACAAGTGTAACATGGGGTTTATGAGGCTCAAAGGCATAATATTGGTTTATCAGCATGTAGCTTTTAGTTAGCATCATTTTAGCATATCAATAGCATCAAGATGTCTCAATGTAAACAATAAACATATGATCCATGTGAAATGATTGATGAATAGCAAAAACATAATCATTAATAATTATCAACTATTTCATAAGGGTCCAAGGCCACTCGTGACCGTGAGCACGGCTGTTATAACAGTTTTACACTCTGCAGAGGTTGTACACTTTCACTGTGAGTCGTGTTGCCCATATGCCCGGGTTAATTACTCCTAAAACACTACCAAGGTGAGCAGGCAGGGAAACACTATGAAGTCTTTCGAAGGTTCGTCTAACAAGTTAGGGCCATTAGATTCACTCGGCAAACAGATGTAGAGCCCCCTTCCAAATGGCACAATAACCCGCAGCCTATACATATAAGGACAGAGGCCGCACTATACCCGATTCGTCAAGCCATTCTTACGCCAAAAAAGTTACCAATAACAAGCTAGAAAAGGTCCTTCTATATGACTAAAGCCAGAGCCATATAGCCCCCACAGTTGTACTGTAAATCCTGGATTTTCGCTTATATGAGTCCTTATGGAGAGTAATTAGAGCATCAAAAGTAACCCCATGCTCTAATCCCCTTTAAACATTAATCAAAATCATCTTTTAATGTTTGTTGCATATTCCACTAATCAATTTACATGATCATAGTCCATGTTTAAGCACTAGCCATACTACTCAATGCAATATAATAGGTATCAAGGTATAAGATCAACACTAAGTCATCCTTAACAAAGGAATAGATGCATAATGATATTATTTGCATATTGTGAATAGGACAACAAGAATAATCCCATGTTATACTTGCCTTGCTCAAACTAGTCCTGCAGATCTTGCTCGTAGAAAAACTCTTGATCTCCAATGAATTGCTCACCGTCTATACTCGATCAACAACAGCAACAACACACATCCAGAGGCAATCATGCATAAACAAACAAGACTATAATTAGAATAGTACACCATCAGTAAGAAAATAATATAAAAAGTCTTTAAAATGAATCTACAACTCGCTAGGATCACACAGACGTGAAGATCACGAAAAACGGAGCTAAAACGATGAAGTTATGAATTTACGAAGATTTCCTATAGAAAAATAAATACTTTAATATAAACTCGAAAATAAATTATCTCAAACCTACTGTACAGTACTACCAACATGTAGAGCTCGCAAATATGAACCTAACGCAATTTGAACGAGTCAAATCGGAGTTAAAACGGAGATTCTACGACTAAAACAAGATTAGTGGTAAAACTGTAAATATCAGAAAATGTATTTTTGAATTACCGAGACGAATTACGCTTTCAAAAGAATAAAACGGATTCGGGTTTTTACGTTTTGGACCACGGGTTCATAACTTAAAATTTATAGGGTCTCTTTAGCAAAAACGCCAGCCGAAGGGGTATCGGCTAATCTCAGCCGTTGGATTTAAAATGAACGGCTTAGATCTAATCGGGGGAGGGAGAGAGAGGATTGCCGGCGGCGCTCTGACCGGACTTCTTCACGACGGCAACTCCTGCGGCGGCGCCATGGCTGGAAAAACTAACTCGCGCTACGGTCCACCAAACTGCGAAGCAAATACACCAGCGGTTAGTTAACTTCAAGGCGAACTTACCCACGGTAAAATCGAGACCAAGAACGAAGCAAGGAGCGCGTGCGGCTTGAGATAGCGGACGGTGGAGCTCGTGCTCGCGGTGACCTAGTTCTCGGGCACCACAGCAGCTACAACAAGGCGAGATGGATTGCGGAGGGGTGCACAGCTCCGTTTTTATAGCCCGGAGGCATCGCTGAAGAAGGAAAGGGAGGGATTGAGGAGATCGAATCGGATCGGGAGAAGAAGGGAAGAAATCCGGCGTTGCCGTGAAGAGGAAGAAGACGCCTGACACGCGGGGTCCACAGGTCGGTGAAACAAGGGACGGGGCCGGCTCGTCAGTGAGCAGCAGGGAGAAGCGGCGCTCGCACGCGAGTTGGGCCTGCGGTTGGGCTCGGCCCAGAGCAGGACGCGGGGAGGGATAAACGGCCGCGCACGCTGGGAAGAAGGCGGGCCGCCACTGGCAGGCCGAGGCGGACGCGGGGTAAGCGGGCCGACGCGGTGGGCTGCGGAGAGAAACAGGCCGAAATCCGAGAACAGAAGAAAAACCCTTTTCTTTTTCTTTTCCAATTTTTCAAAGCCATTTTCCAAAAGATTTTGAAATCCATTTTGAATTTGATTCAAACCACTCAATACAAAATTTCAAATGCAGCAGCATGAATGCTCAATCATGTTTCTACCCTTATATTTGATTTTAAATTTATAAAAATTATTATCATTCTAAGTTTGCATGCTCACAAAAATATATAAAAATCATATTTTTCCTATTTTTATTTCTTTCAAAATTTTAGGGTGTTACAATTCTACCCCCTTAAGATGAATCTCGTCCCGAGATTCGACCGAAGCTTACTCAAACAATTGCGGGTAGGTTTTCCTCAGATCCTCTTCTCGTTCCCAAGTAGCCTCTTGTGCAGTGTACCGATTCCACTGTACCTTACACATTTTGATTGTTTGACTCCTAGTGACTCTGTCAGCAGTCTCTAAAATTTTAACCGGAAACTCTTCATATGTAAGATCCTCCTTAACAGTGAGCTCCTCTAACGGAATCTGTTCCTCTGGTACTCGCAAACATTTCTTCAGTTGAGACACATGGAACACATCATGTACACCTGCCAAACTCTCGGGTAATTCCAACTGATATGCCACTTCACCACGTCTCTCTATGATCTTGAAAGGTCCAATATATCTTGGTGCCAATTTACCTTTCATGTTGAACCTTTTCACACTCCTCATGGGTGATACTTTCAAGTAAACATAATCCCCTACCTCAAAAGTCAACTCTCTTCTATGAGTATCAGCATAACTTTTCTGTCGGGACTGTGCTATTTTCAGATTATCTCTAATCATTCTCACTTTCTTTTCAGCATCCTTGAGTACATCAGGCCCAAACACTTGACTCTCCCCTGTCTGATTCCATAACAACGGGGTCCTGCACTTTCGTCCATACAGAGCCTCAAACGGTGCCATCTGAAGACTCTTCTGATAACTATTGTTATAAGAGAACTCTGCATAAGGCAAGCTCTTATCCCAGCTAGTACCATATTATAAAGCACAAGCTCTCAACATATCTTCCAATATCTGATTAATTCTCTCCGTTTGACCATCTGTCTATGGATGGTAAGCTGTACTAAAGTTTAGCTTGGTTCCTAGTGATTCATGTATCTTTTGCCAATAATGTGAGGTAAACTGAGTACCCCGATCAGACACAATTTTCTTAGAAACTCCATGTAGACTCACTATTCTTTCCATATACAACTCAGCCAACTTTGCACTACTATATGTAGTCCTCACTGGCACAAAATGAGCAACCTTAGTCAGACGATCCACTATCACCCAAATTGAATCATATCCTCTCTGAGTCCGTGGTAACCCAACTATAAAATCCATACCAATTTCTTCCCATTTCCACTCGTGTATCTGCATAGGCTGTAACAATCCTGCAGGTCTCTGATGTTCAGCTTTCACCCTTTGACAAGTGTCACACAAAGCAACATATTCAGCAACATCTCTCTTTAAACCATACCACCAATATTTCTCTTTCAGATCCAGATACATCTTAGTACTCCCCGGATGTATGGAATAAACTGACTCATGGGCTTCACGCAGAATTGCCCCTCTGATATTCTTATCCTCAGGCACACACAACCTTTTTCCAAACCATAGCGTACCATTATCATCCTTACGGAATCCTGGCGATTTGCCTTTCGCTATGTTTTCCGCTATCTCTCTCAACTTTTCATCTTTCAACTGACCCTTGCGGATTTCTTGCTCCAGAGTAGGCTCTAGTACTAATTCCACTGCATTAGTGGTAAACCCTAAGTTCAGATGCTTATATTCAGCACACAACTCTTTTGGCATAGGCATTACTTGTATTTCATTAGCGTAGCTTTTCCTACTAAGAGCATCAGCAACGACGTTGGCCTTTCCTGGGTGATAATGCACCTCTAGATCATAGTCCTTTATCAACTCCAGCCATCTACGCTGTCTAAAGTTCAAATCTGTTTGAGTGAAAATATACTTTAGACTCTTGTGATCAGTGTATATATCACTCTTGTGTCCAATCAAATAATGTCTCCATATCTTTAATGCATGAACCACTGCAGCTAATTCCAAATCATGGGTAGGGTAATTCAATTCATGCTTCCTCAACAGCCTCGATGCATATGCCACAACTCTACCCTCTTGCATAAGAACACATCCCAAACCCAATCGAGATGCATCACAGTAGATAGAGAAGGGTTTATTCAGATCTGGCAAGACTAAGACTGGTGCAGTAGTCAATCTTTTCTTTAATTCCTCAAAATTAGCCTGGCACTTCTCAGACCACACAAACTTGGCATTCTTCTCCAATAATGCAGTCATTGGCTTTGCAAGCTTGGAAAATCCCTCTATAAATCTCCTATAATAGCCAGCCAATCCTAAGAAGCTACGGATCTCACTTACATTGATGGGTGGCTTCCAGTTCAATACATCTTTCACCTTGCCAGGATCTACTGATATTCCTCCATTTGAGACAATATGACCCAGAAAAGAAACTTCCTTCAACCAAAACTCACACTTACTCCTCTTGGCATATAGTTGGTGTTCTCTGAGCTTTTGCAAAACCAACCTCAAATGTTCAGCATGTTCTTCCTCAGTCTTGGAGAATACCAAAATATCATCAATGAATACCACTACAAACTTGTCCAGATATTCCATGAACACCTTATTCATTAAGTACATGAAGTATGCAGGGGCATTAGTCAGACCAAAAGACATCACTGTATACTCATATAAACCATACCGTGTGGTAAAAGCTGTTTTTGGTATATCCCTGGCACGAATCTTCAATTGATGATATCCAGAACGAAGATCAATCTTGGAGAATACACAAGCTCCCCTCAACTGATCAAACAGGTCATCAATTCTAGGCAATGGGTACTTATTTTTGATAGTAACCTCATTGAGAGACCGATAATCTATACACATCCTCTGAGTTCCATCTTTCTTGTCCACAAAAATCACTGGTGCTCCCCACGGTGAAGAACTAGGACGAATAAAACCCTTATCCTGCAACTCCTTAATTTGTTTCTTAAGTTCTTCTAATTCATTTACTCCCATTCTATATGGACGCTTAGCTATGGGTGCAGTTCCAGGTAATAATTCAATAATAAATTCAATGTCACGGTCTAGTGGCATACCTGGCAATTCCTCAGGAAACACATCGGGGAACTCCTCCACAACCGGGTCCTCCTGGTTGGCACCATCATTAAGCTGGTTCACAGTAGCGGTCTTCTGTTTCTGCACTTTCACCTCAACCTTGATTCTATCTCCCTTTGGCGTTGTCAATACAACTGATTTATCCTTGCACTGAATCTCTGCTTGTTGTTGCATCATCCAATCCATTCCTAATATAAGATCAATCCCAGCTGTTCTCAATACTATAGGACTCACTGTAAACTCTACCCCCCTTAAATTGAGACTAATCAGAAGACAGTGATAAGATGCTGGCATGCTTCCACCAGGTGAGTTTACTAATATAGGGTTCTTCATGGCACACAAATGAATTCTATGTATTCTAACAAATGATTGTGATATGAAAGAATGTGATGCTCCAGAATAAAAAAGAATAGTGGCGGGAGTGGAATGGACATCGAACGTACCAAGCATAACTTCTGACTCCTCCACTGCGGTCTCCTGGGACAAGTGATTCACCCTTCTAGTGTTAGGTGCTGGCTTCTGGTGGCTGCTTTGTCTCTGGAGAGTCTGCTAGTTGGGCTTCTCAGGACAATTGTAGGACAAGTGACCATCTTTCCCACATTGGAAACACCTGTTGGGGGTACTGGGAGCACTAGTCTTCGTGGGAGTATTATTGGAAGGACCCTGACGCTGTGCTTGATTCCCATTCTGCTGCGGAGGACGTTGGTTGCTATTCTGCGGCTGGAATGGGGGACGTTGCGGGAATTGACCGTGGAAAGGGACCTGACCACGATTCCACTGACCAGAAGGAGGCCTCTATTGATTTTTCTACTGAAAGCCAGTACATGGACGAGTGTTGCTACCAGAGGCTTGTCCCTGTAACCTTTTCCTCTTAGCATCCATCTCCTTGCGCTTGTTATCCACCACGATAGCGCGGTTCACAAGCGTCTGAAAATTAGGATAAGTATTAGACATCAACTGCAACTGTAGCCCATCATATAATCCCTTCAGGAAGCGGCGCTGCTTATCATTGTCATTAGCTACTTCATGTGGAGCGTATCATGACAATTGAGCAAACTTGTCACGGTACTCAGCTACAGACATTGACCCTTGGGTCAGGTTCCTGAATTCATCCGCCTTCAATTCTATCATCCCTTCAGGTATATGGTACGCCCTGAAGTTCTCTCTAAACTCCTGCCAGGTGACTGCGGGAGCATTTGCGGGGCGACCATACTCATATGACTCCCACCAATCCTGAGCTTCTCCCTGGAGTTGTCCTGAAGCAAACAACACCTTCTGCCGGTCATCACATTGTGCAATATTAAGCTGCTTCTCCACAGCACGAAGCCAATCATCGGCTTCCAAAGGATCAGCAGCATGTGTGAACACTGGGGGACGACCCTTCAAAAATTCACCACGCTTATCACGTGGTTGAGCCCCAGCAACTGGCCGATTTTGCTGATTCTGCACTAGTTGTTGCATAAGCTGTGTCTGCACCGCCAACAGTTGCTCAATAGTTGGTGGCATTGGTGGTGGTGGATTTGAGGGAACACTTCCACGACCCCTGCCTCTTCCTCTTCCGGCCATCTGTCATCCATAAATATGCAAACTTTAAGAATTCCATGTTATCAACCACTTATAAGATAAAGAACGAGATCTGAAAGTTTTCTGGACAAGTAGCAACATTGACAGTTCAATATTTCAATCATATCACGAGCTACAGAAGTCCAAAAGAGGCGTGCTTTATATGGTTGGAAAGCTTATAAAATTATCCACAACTTTTATTCAGATCTCAAAATCAGATTCTGTCGTTAAGTTAATGAAAAATAAGGCGTAACAGAAACTGTTCCAGATTCCAGACTGTGCAGAAACTTTAACTTGTGACAATTATATCTCCCGAACCAGATCAGATAAAAAGGTGATTCCAGTGGAATTTGAAAGATGCTTAAGTCTAGTTTCTCTCATAAAAATTTTATAAATATTGCACGAACCGTTTTTGAACCATAGCAGAAACATTGCAGACTGCTCCAGAAAACAGCAAGGACAGAAACGTGACAATACCAAACCCAACTATTATTCCCTTGACTATTAAACTTATTATTCTTAAAAATGGAACTTGTAGACATGCCTACAAGCCCCAACACTCATAACAAAGCTCCAACTCACACATAAGCATAATAATAAAGCAACTAACACACCAAAGTTCAAACCACACGACAGACTCGATGACTCAACTGACGTTACTAAGAACGTTTTTATTACATAAAGGACTCCTATTTCCTAAGGAAGTCGCTCATGCTCTAATGTCTCATAAATCTTGGCCATGCCATGGTTTGCTCGGAGTTCATCAATGGTTGGCTGGCACCTCTTGATGGTCTTCCCTTGTGCCTTCACCATCTCCTCTAACTGCAGCTTCCTATCCATCATATCATAGACAAGGTTCACCATCACCCGAGGTAGTGGCTCTAGCTGCACTGGATCAGTCATAGCCCATCCAAGGTCGGGGTGTGCACGAGGGAAGTAGCGATGAATGTCATGCTTCATGCTGTTAAAGCGAAGATAGCGAAGGCCCATACATGCTTCAAAAGCAGCTCTTCAATGCTATCCTCCATAGTAGCTCGATGACCCACGTGAGAAAACATCCTATCCAGCTGATATGCCCCTCTTTCTTGTTTATGTGTAAAAATACTCGCCCTTGCCTTCCAGTATGTGTCCTCCAGTGGCTGAGTGTACTTCTAGCAGACGTACTCCACAGCTGGATGCCAATCAGTGAAGTAGGCAGTGAGCATCCCCACAAGTCAAAGATGAGAGACAACATTCCCTCCATTCTTGTGGTAGACCTTCACAGTCCACCCCATTGGAGGAGGTGGCACATCTCCAGCAGCTTCATGATGCGGTGGAGACGGGGGTTGCCCTCCTCCATTAGCCTCCTCTTCATCATCTTCAATCTCAATGATCTCCGGATCTTCTTCAGGCTCGGGCTCTTCCTGGGGAGGTGCTGGTGCTTGGATTGGTGCTTCAGGGGCCTGCTCCTATTCCTGGGGTGCTTGCTCTTGTGACTCTTCAGGTGCAAGCAGAGCACAAGGTGGGTATTATCCTCCAGAGCTGATGCGGGCAGTCTTACGGTCACGAGCCATCTACAAAATTTTTTAGATGTAGCTAGAATAGAGGCAAAATTTCATAATTTTTTAGAGCACGAGGTGGGTATTATCCAAGTAAGAAAAATAAACAAGCGTAAGTACATAGGGTTCATGAGGCTCAAAGGCATAATATTGGTTTATCAGCATGTAGCTTTTAGTTAGCATCATTTTAGCATATCAATAGCATCAAGATGTCTCAATGTAAACAATAAACATATGATCCATGTGAAATGATTGATGAATAGCAAAAACATAACCATTAATAATTATCAACTATTTCATAAGGGTCTAAGGCCACTCGTGACCGTGAGCACGGCTGTTATAACAGTTTTATACTCTGCAGAGGTTGTACACTTTCACTGTGAGTCGTGTTGCCCATATGCCCGGGTTAATTACTCCCAAAACACTACCAAGGTGAGTAGGCAGGGAAACACTATGAAGTCTTTCGAAGGTTCGTCTAACAAGTTAGGGCCATTAGATTCACTCGGCAAACAGATGTAGAGCCCCCCTTCCAAATGGCACAATAACCCGCAGCCTATACACATAAGGACAGAGGCCGCACTATATCCGATTCGTCAAGCCATTCTTACGCCAAAAAGGTTACCACTAACAAGCTAGAAAAGGTCCTTCTATATGACTAAAGCCAGAGCCATATAGCCCCCACAGTCGTACTGTAAATCCTGGATTTTCGCTTATAGATGAGTCCTTATGGAGAGTAATTAGAGCATCAAAAGTAACCCCATGCTCTAATCCCCTTTAAACATTAATGAAAATCATCTTTTAATGTTTGTTGCATATTCCATTAATCAATTTACATGATCATAGTCCATGTTTAAACACTAGCCATACTACTCAATGCAATATAATAGGTATCAAGGTATAAGATCAACACTAAGTCATCCTTAACAACGGAATAGATGCATAATGATATTATTTGCATATTGTGAATAGGACAACAAGGATAATCCCATGCTATACTTGCCTTGCTCAAACTGGTCCTGAAGATCTTGCTCGTAGAAAGACTCTTGATCTCCAACGAATTGCTCACCGTCTATACTTGATCAACAACAGCAACAACACACATCCAGAGGCAATCATGCATAAACAAACAAGACTATAATTAGAACAGTACACCATCAGTAAGAAAATAATATAAAAAGTCTTTAAAACAAATCTACAACTCGCTAGGATCACACAGACACGAAGATCACGAAAAACGGAGCTAAAACGACGAAGTTATGAATTTACGAAGATTTCCTATAGAAAAATAAATACTTTAATATAAACTCAAAATTAAATTATCTCAAACCTACTATACAGTACTACCAACATGTAGAGCTCGCAAATATGAACCTAACGCAATTTGAACGAGTCAAATCGGAGTTAAAACGGATATTCTACGACTAAAACAAGATTAGTGGCAAAACTGTAAATATCAGAAAACGTATTTTTGAATTACCGAGACGAATTACGCTTTCAAAAGAATAAAACGGATTCAGGTTTTTACCTTTTGGACCGCGGGTTCATAACTTAAAATTTACAGGGTCTCTTTAGTAAAAACGCCAGCCGAAGGGGTATCGGCTAATCTCAGTCGTTGGATTTAAAATGAACGGCTTAGATCTAATCGGGGGAGGGAGAGAGAAGATTGCCGGCGGCGCTCCGACCGGACTTCTTCACGACGGCAACTCCCGCGGCGGCGCCATGGCCGGAAAAACTAACTCGCGCTACGGTGCACCAAACTGCAAAGCAAATACACCAGCGGTTAGCTAACTTCAAGGCGAACTTACCCACGGCAAAATCGAGACCAAGAACGAAGCAAGGAGCGCGTGCGGCTTGAGATGGCGGACGGTGGAGCTCGTGCTCGCGGTGACCTAGTTCTCGGGCACCATAGCAGCTACAACAAGGCGAGATGGATTGCGGAGGGGTGCACGGCTCCGTTTTTATAGCCCGGAGGCATCGCTGAAGAAGGAAAGGGAGGGATTGAGGAGATCGAATCAGATCGGGAGAAGAAGGGAAGAAATCCGGCGTTGTCGTGAAGAGGAAGAAGACGCCTGACACGCGGGGTCCACAGGTCGGTGAAACCAGGGACGGGGCCGGCTCGTCAATGAGCAGCAGGGAGAAGCGGCGCTCGCACGCGAGTTGGGCCTGCGGCTGGGCTCGGTCCAGAGCGGGACGCGGGGAGGGATAAACGGCCGCGCACGCTGGGAAGAAGGCGGGCCGCCACTGGCAGGCCGAGGCGGACGCGGGGTAAGCGGGCCGGCGCGGTGGGCTGCGAAGAGAAACGGGCCGAAATCCGAGAACAGAAGAAAAACCCTTTTCTTTTTCTTTTCCAATTTTTCAAAGCCATTTTCCAAAAGATTTTGAAATCCATTTTGAATTTGATTCAAACCACTCAATACAAAATTTCAAATGCAGCAGCATGAATGCTCAATCATGTTTCTACCCTTATATTTGATTTTAAATTTATAAAAAATATTATCATTCTAAGTTTGCATGCTCACAAAAATATATAAAAATCATATTTTTCCTATTTTTATTTCTTTCAAAATTTTAGGGTGTTACATGGACGAGGCGCATGGGCAGATTTGGGGGTTAGGGTTCGTGGAGACGGAGATGAGAGAGAGAGAGAGCGCTCCACGCGGGCACGGGAATAGAATGGAGAGAGGAGGAAGAAGGGACCGCGGACGGCTTGAAAGCCTAGGCCTCGGCGTTGAGTTGACCCGCGCCATGGTAGGAGGCTCGACGTTAATTGAAGGGAAAATTGGATCGGTAACATTAAAAGATTCAAAGTTTAGAAAAGTACCATTGAAAGATCCGGCTATAGAATAGTACCATCAAAAGATGACTCTGTTATCTATTTCTACCATTTCTGTTAACTCTGTTAACTGAGAAAGATGGCAGCAATACGGCTGCACTTGCAGGTTCCATTTCATTAAATCTTCAGCCCCAATTTTACAGCACTATAGTAGGATATAAAATGACATGAAACACAATATTTTGAGAGGATATAACACACCTTCTCAGCAAGATATATAGCACAACTTTCAGCATGACATTAACACAAATCTGAGCAATACGTTCACAAATTACAGCATGACATTTGTTCACACAAAAGACCACTGTTATTTTACTGGTTGTTACTCCATCTACTCAATGATGAACCTACACAAAAGACCACTGTCATTCTACCAGTTCACACAAATTTTAGTATTACATTAGTCATTCATCTACTCAATGATGAGCCTATGATTAATTCCTCCAGGTAAGATTACTGGCATTCTGCTAGTTGTTACTCCTGGGCTGGTTGGAGAAAGAGAAGTCATCCTTCTAGTGGTTACTCCTGGGCTGGTTGGAGAAAGAGAAGCCATCCTTCTAGTGGTTACCCCTGGGCTTGAATGAGGCATTGGGGATGGTTCAACAATTGTTTTGGATGGCCTGATATCAGTTGAGGTGCCTTCCACTGCTGCATCCTGTGAGGGACAAGCATCAATTATAGATGGCTCAGCATGTACAAGAAACAAAAAATATATATTACCTTGGTTTTTTTCCTTTTTTTGGGTGAGCTGGTGGAAGCTCTTGTTCTAATTCAGCTTGAGTAGCATTACAACTCTTCTCTATATGTCCAAACTGAAAGCACCTTTTGCATTGATATGGTCCTCTTTTTCCTGGCTCTCTACTAGTCTTGATTCTCTTCTTTCTTGGTCTACCAGCAGCCCTTTGTAGCGGTGGAGGAATCATTTCAAACCTAGGATTGACCTTTGGCCATTCAGACTTGTCATTCATTGGAGCAATCTGAAATTGATAAGCCATCTTGAATCTCTCTATAGAATAGTAATCATGTACAAAGTCCTCAATGTTTAGTTGCCTCACTTTCCCAAATAAGTATATAGCATGAGTGCATGGTTTTTCAGATACCTCCCATTGTCCACAACCATATTCTCTTTTTGTAAGATCAACGCTATACCTCTTTTTCCTTCCTTTGTTGTTCCTAAAATTTCAGCTGACATGGGACCACTTTTGTTGATGTCATAGTGCAGCCCTCGACTCTTCATGTTCAGCTCATGTATCACACTAGGGAGGATGCACCCTTGAAGTCTGCTAGCTATCTCCTGCCTTGTGTAGATCTTCTCCATGATCTTCACTCTAATCATATCCATTAGATCAATAACTGGAAGGTCTTTATAATCCTTAATCCAATTATTGAAGCATTCGGATATGTTGTTGTTAACATAATCAACTTTGCATTCTTTGAAAAATTTAGATCTACTCTATATCAGCTTGTGATGGTTGTTTAAAAAGGGAATTGCTTTAGGACATGCAGTTGCAATTTTCTCCAACAATGTGTCATGCCTTTGAGCTGTACATGCCCATGCACAAGGCCACATGTATTTCAGCACCTCACCTCTAAATTTCTTTCTAAAATTAGCCATTAGGTGTCTAAAACACTCATGGTGTTTTGCATCACCTTTGAAGACTTTATTGACAACATATGCTAATCCTTTACACGCATCAGTATGGATTGTCAATCCAGGGGGAGTACCAATTGCTTTCTTCAGGTTTGCCATGAACCATGCCCAGTTGGCATTTGTTTCCTTCTCAAAAATCCCATACGCAACTGGATACATCCAGTTGTGTCCATCAATTGCAGTTGCTGCAGCCAATTGTCAATTATACTTTCCAGTCAAGTGAGTAGAATCGACATCAAGATATGGCCGGCACCCAGACAAAAAACCATCAACACATGCTCTAATGCACACAAACATCCTTGAGAAATACATTTGTCCTTTGATCTTCTTGTAATCAATCTCAACAATGCTTCCTGGGCAAGTTTCTTCTAGAGCTGCTTTGAATCTCCATAACATTGTGAAACTCTCCTCCCAAGTACCATGAATATCATCCATTGCTTATTTCTTCCCGGGCCACGCTTTAAAATATGACAACTCAATATTGTAACGTTTCTCTAATTTTCTTTGTAACTTCTTTGCGCTAAGAGTGGGATCTTCTTCCATAATTTGTTTGGCTCTTTGAGATATCCAAGCTGTAGAAGCTTGATGGCCTTTCATAGTTGTTGAACTAGGACAAGTGTGATCATCCAATTTTGAGAGTTTGACCACCTGCAAATAAATAAGATTATAAGCTACACCTTGCAAAAATTCTATCATCCTACAACCAATGTTAGATTATAAGCTATAAAGAAAGAATAATAACCATGAATGTGTCGCCACCATGAAGTTTCTTTGCAAAAATTCTCCAATCGTAGTTTGCATCTGCACACCTTGTCCTGTACCTCTCTTTGTCACTATGTTCAACCCTAGTCTCAAACTCATTTTTATGGCATATGTCCTTAAGGTCATGATGAACTCGTCCTTGTCTCCAAATGTATCTCCTTCATTAATGACCGGATTCTCTTTGTCATGTGTTGTGAAAGGTGCAATATAATCATCTATCATAGTAGACTCCTCATCATGAACACATTTAGAATCAAAGTCTAGAACAGACCTTGCCCTCTTTCTTTTCTGTACCTCTACTTCAATATTTTCTGCTAGTTGTGCATCATTAACTGCAGCATCAACTGATTTGAAGTATCTTCACTCTTCATCTACTCCGGTTGGCTCATCCTCATCAGGGTCACACCCAACAGTCATGAAGTGTTCCTTCTCCTCCTCTTCAGGCATTGGTGGTCCTGCTATGGTTTCTCCATATTGTGGTACATCTGCCCATTCAAATCTCTCAAATTCCATCTTCTTCTCAACAACTGGCACTTCATTAGGCATGCCCTCACTATCCATGTTCACTGCAGGAGGCTCATCCCCCTCCACACGATTGCCCACTATCATCATAAATTTCACCAATTGAGATGCCCTTAGCAAGCTGCAGAGCTGACCATCTGAATTTAACTTGCATGTCCAATGCATCCAATTTACAACCTAGAAATTTGCCTGCTGGTTGTTGTCCCATGTAAAATGCGAAGCAATATCCTTCTCTATATTAATGACTGAATACTTCTCTGAATCAACAACCCAGCCTACATCTCTGCCCCTATTGTAGATCTTTTTACCATGTACAATACTGAAGTATGAGTTTACAGTGACCTCTACTCCACAAGCATTCTTTGGATCAATCCTGTAATATGAACTCGAAACACATGGAACAGAGGGGAAAAAATAAGGCCCAATTCATAAAAAATTGATCTCCTCATTCAGTACGTTCACATCTTCAGTAGCGTCAAATACGAGCAAAATAGATACAAATTTGAAGAATATAGAGTGTGTCAAAGGAGATTACCCTTCTGGAATTTCAGTAGCGTTCATCTTCGCTCAAATCTCTAATCCCTTGTCACAGCACTACAAAATCCCCAATGCATAGGGTACAGACCATGAGAGAAGAGCACAAGAAAAATGCAGAACAAGAAAAATATAGGCAGAGAGGGGCGCACCACGAAGGATCGGCATGAGAAGTCACCGCCGCTGCGTCGTCGCTGAGGGGATCGGAGGAGCGTCGCCGCCGAGGGGAGGAGCGCCGCAGGAGGTCGCGGCCAGTAGGTTACGTGCGTTCTTTCGCTTAGCAGGCTGCGTGCGTGCGTTGGGCCACTGGCCAGGAAAGAAACGTGTCCATGTTTTTCACTTGGATCCGATTTTTTTATTATTTTATTCTCCAGCTAACGTTGAGTTAACGGCAATGCTAAAAGGCTAATACGGATGAACCTTTCACTGCTATTTTTCTATAGCTGAAACTTTCAATGGTATTTTTCCAAAGGTTGAATCTTTTAACGGTACTGATCCAAATTTCCCTTAATTGAAGCGACGCCGAGCTCTGTGGGGCCCATCACCACGTCAGATCTTGCATGGCTACAGCCTGGTTTAGTTCTCAAATTTTTTTTCTTCCGTCCATCACATCGAATGTTTGGACACATTCATGGAGTACTAAACGTATATTAAAAAAACTAATTGCGCAGTTCTCGAGGAAATCGCGAGACGAATCTTTTAAGCCTAATTAGTCCATGAAAAGCCTTAAGTGCTACAGTAACCACCACGTGCTAATTACTGATTAATTAGTATCATTAGATTTATCTCGCAGTTTCCTGACGGGTTCTGTAATTTGTTTTTTTATTAGTATCAAAAAACCCCCCTACTATCCTTCCGACACATCCGATATGACACCCAAAAATTTTCTTTTCGCGAACTAAATGCAGCCAAGACGACTAGCGACCCTGCTGACGTGGCACAACACCGAGCAGCATACCTCAGCGTGACCTCCTATGACGCTGAGTTTTGGTCTATTTTTAGAAAAAGTTTGGCTAAGGGTCTATTTATAAAAAATGTTTTTAAAAAGGATCAAAATGTAAAATTTTCACTTACTACGGAACAATGAACGAGACCGTTTTGCAAAACTTAGAAAAGTCAGCACTCAAGAGTCGCGACCTTGCCTACGTGGCGTGGGACCATGGACAGAGCTTTGTGTTTCATTAGTGTGGTCCTTGAGCAATAGAGGGACATATTCCATTTCTCGTCATGACGATTTTAAGGTCAGTCTCAATGGAGTTTCATCAGAGTTTCATGGGCATTAATTATGCTGATATGGCACCATATTAATGAAGAGAGAGGTGATAAGAGTTTCATAGGAGTAGAAAGAGTTTCATGGGGATGAAACTCTTCTTTACTGTTTCCAAAATATGGATGTGTTGGAAACAGTGACATGAAATCTCCACTGAGACTGGTCTAATGGGGCTGGAAGGCTGGTAGCTAGCTAGCGTCTTGTTTTGGTCCAGCTTTTTACGAGGCGTCTCCAACAGTATCAGTTAGCACCAGCTTTAAATTAATAAATACAAAATAAAAAAACTACAACGAACACGTTTAAATATTGTGTTGTGAAGAAGAAATGCATCGTAAAATGTGTGAAATTATTTCTTGAGTCCATACCAGCCTCTTGCTTTCGCTATTTAGTGATTACAAATTGATTTAGCTACATCTAAGCTGCTAGGTCATTGGAGATGCCCTAAACATGCTGGACTAGAGATTAACATGCCGGACTAGAGATCTGGTGAACCCACGGCAATAACCAAGCAAAGAGTAATCATATATATATATTAAACTTAAGCAGTATACTTAGTTGGTTAGGTTTCTTCCGAAATTCTCGATTTAACATATTTTAGTAGTAGTCAACATGCCCATCGACAATGATGAGGTGCTTGTGCGCTCTTAGAGGTTCTCATAGGAGTGAGTCTATGTGCGTGTGTATGAACGTCTCCATTTGTAATGAGTTCCGAAAAAAACCTAAAGGATCCAAAATTTAGACGAAGTCTTTGAAAACTAGATTTTTGGCTTGTAATATCTTTTGTATCATATTGTCAATAATTGCGATTCATCGACATTGTCTTAGGTAATTTGAATTACAAATCTACTGATATAACATATATGCACAAAACATATATATAATCTGATTAAATTAAGTATTGGTTACAAGATATCAAATTGACTTTTAACAAAACAAATACACTTATATTGATGAGCGAAGAAGACAGCCAACGGTAATAATTCAACACTGTGCAAATCAGCTTTACACATGTACTGTACGTGTGTTACCAGGCCACCGTTTCTACCACATCATCCATTACCAAGGGCTGTTTCGAGATGAAGGTCGAAAAACTGCCATATGCCAACAAGTCAAGCTTAGGTACTAAGGATGAAAACGAACGGATCAGTGGAGATAAGTTCCCTCATATTTTCACTTTTACAATTTATTATAGAAATGAAAACAAAATCAAGAAGGCCAAAAACGGGAATGAAAACAGGATTCACCGGAAATCAAAAACGGATCAATTTGAACAGAAATATGTCAATAATGGTCGAGATGTAGAAAGACAAAACAGGACATGAATTCATATACTGATCTAACCGACCTGATATAGCAACACCGCAATACATAAATAATTCTTATTCATTAGTAAGAGGTTCATAAGATGACAAGAGTACGTATAAGTGTTGGAGTATATGTGTGTGGCCCATGTGGCTAGGCCCATGAGGCCCATGTATGCTACACTATATAGCTACCTTTCTAGGGTTAGCCTAATCAATAGAGAATAGAATTCCAACAATAAGAGTAAAGGACCATAAGTCCATAACAACAAGCCAACCACTAGCCTAACATGGGTAGAGCTACTATATGGTGCGGCATGGCTAACTATGTAGCATTATTGTATTTTCTAAAACGGGGTATCTTATGTCATTTCAGCAAAAAACGGAAAAGGCAAAAGCAGTACAAAAAACGACTATATCATTTTTGTCCCATTTTCAGTTTACCCAAGCACTTTCTAAAAATGATTTGCACTCATGTGACATGTTTCGCTTGTAGGGTCCAACCAAAGGACATAAGTGTCTGAAGAGGAAGTACAACTGACTACCATAATTAAGCGGTGTTGTTAGGAGTATCTAATAGCAGCGCAGAAAAGAGAAGTTGTGTTAAATGTAACCTAGACTACGAGAGAGATTAATGTGGATATGTGGACCGTTCACCTCCAGAAATCGCTGCTCTAGGAAATAAATTTTTAGGCTAGAAATTGATTCTTTCAGGGACAGAGGGAGTACGTGTTTTTCCTCATATGCATACTACAACAGCATGAACAAGGGTAGCTAGCATATATGGTTAGGTTACAATCCCCAGAGGTTACAAAACTCTTACGCACAGCGAGTTTAACTCAACACAAAGTCTCTTATTTTGTGCTGCATATATATACATGACGTGGTTCATTCGTCCTTACGTCCTTTTTGCACTGTATATGTATGCCCTATTTTTCAGCCCTGTTTGCTTGAGCTACTTCAGTAGTACTTTTCACCGAAGAAACATTATTTTTCTCTTATAACAAATTAGCATTAGCAACAGCTAAATTTCAGCGAAACGAACATGGGACTCTCTCGATCACCATCACAACAATAGTCTTGCGAACGACACGTGTCCCATACTACGTACCGTTCGCTCTCGGTCACCATCACAACAATAGTCTTGCGAACACACGTGTCCCATTCTACGTACCGCACTACTGCAGACTGCGGCTTTGCCGAGCGCCTGAGACGCTCGGCAAAGGCCGAATTACGCTCGACAAAGGCTTTGCCGAGCGCAACGCTCGGCAAAGGGCTCCCGGCAACGAAATGCTCGGCAAAGGCTCCTTTGCCGAGCGTCTTTTATCGGGCGCTCGGCAAAGCCTTTGCCGAGCGCCTAGGCGGCACTCGGCAAAGAAAAGCGACGGCCACGGCGGTAGTCACGGCGTGACGTTTTCTTTGCCGAGCGCCTCCAATAAGGCACTCGGCAAAGAGCAAACTGATTTTTTTAAAAAAAATTCTTTGCCTAGCGCCTCTAGCCTGGCGCTCGGCAAAGAGCAAACTGATTTTTTTTAAAAAAAAAATTTTGCCTAGCGCCTCCAGCCTGGCGCTCGGCAAAGAGCAAACTAATTTTTTTAAAAAAAAATTTCTTTGCCTAGTGCTTCCAGCCTGGCGCTCGGCAAAGAGCAAACTGATTTTTTTAAAAAAAATTCTTTGCCTAGCGCTTCCAGCCTGGCGCTCGGCAAAGAGCAAACTGATTTTTTTTAAAAAAATTCTTTGCCTAGCGCCTCCCGCCTGGCGCTCGGCAAAGAGAAACAAATTTTTTTAAAAAAAAATTCTTTGCCTAGCGCCTCCAGCTTGGCGCTCGGCAAAGCTGGGTAAGCTGCCGTTTTACATCGCTAAATATGGCAGCTTTGCCGAGCGCAGCGCCAAAAAGCGCTCGGCAAAGGCTCTTTGCCTAGCGCTGTGCTAGGCAAATCTGGAACCCAGATTTTGTTTTTTTTATTTTTTGCTTTCTATCGCTACAAACACAACATATCATATATATATACATCAAATGGATATCACCATGAACACAAATAACACCTTTTATATCACAATTTCATCGCTTTTGTCACCACCGTCACCATATATATCACAATAGCACATATATCTCATAATAGCATCACTTATTCGGCGATAAAGTCCATTACAACAACTTGATGTTCATGAAGTTCAACACAACAAGTCCAAGTCCATGACATGAAGTTCAACACAACAAGTCCAGGTCCATCACCAAGAGAAGGAATACGTGACAACAACTTCGACGTTACTCACTGAGGCGGCGGTGGAGGTTGGTACCCGGGCCACCCATGTGACGGCGGCGACGGTCCCCCATGCTCATTCGGCACGTGGTTCGAACCCGCCGACTGAGGCTACACACAGGAGCAGCGATTGCATGAGACAAAGTTAAATAGCTAAATAACATGCATGTATGATATATATTACTCACCGGAGTAGTGTTGAGAGCAACGAAGGGAGGAACGACGGGAGGAGGTTGAGGTGGACCCATCAAGCTGGGTGGCAAAGTAACACCCAGAGAACTCTGCAGAAACGCCAGCACGTCCGACATCCTCTGGTCACTTGCCAGCCGCGCCGCCCGCTCTGAAGCCACAACCGCCTCCAGCTCGTCGGCCCTCTTGTTCGAAGTTTCCACCTGAGCCTATACATTGTTGCAAAGGTAATGTTAGTGAAGCGACAAGGAAATCCTTGTGTAATGCACGACGAGTAAACCAAAACTAACCTGTAGTGCCTCGATCTGGGCCTGTCCATAGGCCGGCCGCTCGCGTATCGGCGGGAGTCCGGAGCCACTCGTGGTCTGTGCTCGGATCTGGGAGAGAGTGGGAGTAGTGGCGCTGTCGATCACGCTGTTGGCTATCCAGTAGCGCCCATGCTGCTTTCCCTTTCCAAGACACATGACGAGGCACGCATCGATGTTGTCAGTCGTTGGATCATAATCCGACCCATACATCGCCCTCGCCGCCTCATGGTACTCGGTGACTTTCTTGTAGGCGCTCTCACTTGTGTACGCCTCGGGCGGGTCCTCCGGGTTGAAGGAGACGTCGGACGTCGCCTTGCCCTTGTGTGACATGGTATATGCGGCGAAGTAGGAGCATGGCTGGCCACCGTGCGCCACCGACTGCGAGAACGAAGAGAAGTTTGTTAGTAGTCTTTGCCTAGTTACATTAAAGCATGGCAACAGTTACAAACATGATGACGTACCCAAGCTCGGCCGAAGCCGCCGACGTTGCGGTTGCCTTGATGGTGAGGTACACCTGGCATGGCCAAACGGTGAGCCCAGGCAGCCGCGTGCTGCTGCCGCCACTCCTTGCTCAGCCAACGGTCCACGATTTGCCCCCACGCCTCAGGGGACTTTTCGCACCACCAAGGAATGACCTACACGTCATGAAGTAATCGACATGTTAGGCAGTCAAGTTCATAGCACCTAATGTTGAAAGGAACTTAATTTAAAGTTGTTCAGTTACCTGCATGAACTGCTCTTTGGTGAGAGAGAGCCTCCGATCTCGGATTTGTTTCTTGTTGACGCTCTCTCCAAATTGCTTCCCATAGTAATCTCTGATGGCCTGGACTCTCGCCTCGTGGTACATGTCCTGACGCGCTTCCTGCAAGCTTTCCTAGCCACGGCGTCCGCATTGCCCTCGTAGCTCTCGTCGAGCTTGAAGTATGTCTGCATATGAAGACACGATGTATGCATTAGTTATTTCAAGTAGGATCCAATGAATGTGTTGCATTGAGGCATGTAGTGCGAGGAAGACTTACCCAGAACTCCTGAAGGATGTGCGCTGCCACGTTGCCTACGGTGGCGTGGTGGGCGGACTCGTAGTGGGCCCACGTGTAGGCGGGCTCGTCCTTCCCGGCATGCGTTACAATGCCAGGGAAGTAGTGCCTGACCAGGGCCCCTAGGACGCCATTCACATGGCGTGAATCCTCTTCCGACACAACCCTCCAGGTCCTGCACAAGTGATTGAGTAAATATATTAGTATATATTTAGATTTTGAACAAAGGATACAAAGTAATAGTGATAACATGTAGAGGTGTCTTACGCTTGCCCCTCTGGGACAATCGAAACGCGTCGCCTCGGTTTGTCAGGGAGAGACGTGGGACCTCGGAAGTAGACACTCCCCGCAACAGTGGAAGACAACGTCCCAGCAGAGCCCTCGGCCCCGCCACCGCCGAGGTCCCCGTCGTCGTCCCCCTCGTCCTCCTCGTCCTGCTGCACCACCTGCTGCTCCTCGTCATCGTCCTCCTACTGCGGCTGATCCTCGTCGTCCTCCTGCTGAGGCTCAGGCTGGACCACGGGAGTCGTCCTCGTCGGCCTCCCCGCCGTCCTCCTCGCCATCCTGCGGCGTCTCGTCCCCACTGGAGTGGGCTCTGGCGCGTCATCCGCGCCCCCTCCACTACCAGAGCCCTGGTAGAAGTGGCTTAGGCTCCTCTGACGGCCTCCTGGCATTGTTGCTCAATCACCTGCAATTAAGAACGAAGATGTAATTAGAAATAGATACAAAATAAACAAAACTAAATTATAAAATTTGAAAGTATTACATGTATGTTACAAATATTCTTCATGATCAGGATTAGCTGGACCGTAAGTCTCATCATCACTATCAACCAGGTCAAAATAATCAATGACATCTGGTGGAGGAATGTTGTCTTCATCGTCATTGCCTAGACGCAACCGCTCAAGCATTTGTAAGTCGTTTGGATCTCGCACCTCATCTCCGTCGTCATCATCAATGACCATTACATTATCTACATCCATTCCTATCTCACAGGTTAAGTCTATCTCAAACCTCCCTTGTAGCCCATCTTCTTGGTAAAACTCTCCGTCATACGTGGTTGGGTTGAAGTGGTAGTCTTCATCGTTTGGGAGAGGTGCTCCGCCATGTGGCGACACCTTGTGCACAACACACCAACCACTGAGATCCGGACTAGTCTTGCAAGCATACGGCATATAATAAACTTGTGTGGCCTGTTGTGCCACAATATACACATCGTCTCTTGGATAGACAGAATCCTGTCGAATTTCAACAAGACCAAGATTTGGGGTCTTCCTCGTTACTTCCGGATCAAACCAATGGCATTTGAATATGACAGGACGAGCTTTGGTGCTACCAGGGAATGTGATTTCGTATATTTCTTCAACTCTTCCATAGTAGTCCCTGCCATCAGTGCCGGGCGTAAAAACCCTGCTATTTGTGGTCTTTCGATTTGGCCGCACGCGCTCATAGCTTGTTGTGTGAAACCGAAATCCATTCACGTCGTAAGCGGACAATGACTTGACTCGGCGGTCACACCCATTGCCAACACATCTCAGGTCAGCACCGATAGAAGGATCGGTTCGGGCCTTGGTTGAGAACCAACTAATGAAATCAGGCCTCCCTTGTCCTGCACCATTGGTGAGGAGGGTGTCTTGTTCCGACGGGGTAGGCTCCCTTGAACGGTGCCAGTATTGACGAATGAATTCCCTGTGACGAGTAACAAGGGGGTTAGATGTAGAAAAGGTGCGGGATTATTGAAACTAGTACGTTGAGAACTTACACAATGTATGGGTCCACCTCTTCTAGGTTGGTCAGCACATACAACATAATTTTACGCCACTCCACATTTGACAAGGGCTTAGTGGTTGACCCACCGGCTCTTCCAAGTTGCCCTCGAAAAAGGCTGAGGGTCCACTCATTTTCATCAGCATTGTAGCGAGGAGGTGGATTATGCACACTTGGAAGGGTGTCGTCGTAATACGATGTTGTGAAGTTTGACGTCTCCTCCAAAGTGAATGCACTTGCAATGGAAGCCTCGATTTTACCCTTGTTTTTGCACTTTTTTCGAAGAGTCTTTAGGCACCTCTCGATTGGATAGCACCAACGGGCCTGCACGGGCCCTTCCATTTGTGCCTCATACGGGAGGTGTAATATCAGATGCTGCATGGGATTGAAGAAGCCTGGTGGAAAGATTTTCTCCAACTTGCAAAGCAGGACAGGTGCCACTTTTTCCAAGTCTGCAATCATGGACCGAGATAACTCCTTGGCACAGAGCTGGCGGAAGTAGCTCAACTCTGCCAGCACTGTCCATATGGGCTCAGGGACGAAGCCTCGGACCATCGTCGGGAGAAGACGCTCAATCCAAATGTGGTAGTCATGACTCTTCATCCCGTTCACTCGGAGAGTACTTAAGTTCACTCCCCTCCTCAGATTTGCTGCGTACCCATCGGGGAACATCAACGTCTTCATCCATTCGAGTACTTCCCTCCTTTGTCTGGGATCCAGGACAAAATCCGCCTTAGGCCTTTTCCATGTCCTACCACCACTAGGAGCTCGTATCTCTTGATGTGGTCTATGGCACAACTCTGCGAGGTCCACTCGAGCCTTAGGGTTGTCTTTTGACTTTTCAGTGTTCATGAGCGTTGCCCAGAGTGCCTCTGCGACATTCTTTTCGGTGTGCATGACATCAATGTAATGTGGCATGAGGAGGTCATCAAAATAAGGGAGCCTCGTCAAGCCAGACTTATGAGTCCACATGTGTTCCTCGCTATATCCCACGAACCCATCACCTTGTTCATTCTCCACAAGAGCATCAATCTAAGCATGAACCTCGGCAGGAGTCATCATCTGTGGTGGAGGTTCAGTGACTTCGACACCTTTCGTAAAGCCCACGGTGTCTCGCCTAAATGCGTTGTCGAGGGGCAGGAATTGACGATGTTTGTCGAACGACGAATACTTGCCACCGTTCTTGAGCCAGATGAACCTCAGATGAGCCTTGCATAATGGACATGGGAACTTCCCGTGGACACACCAACCACTAAATATCCCATAAGCTAGGAAGTCATGCATGGAGTACTGGTACCAAACGTGCATTTTGAAGACAGTCTTTGTAGCTCGATCGTATGTCCACACCCCATCCTCCCAAGAACTGACGAGTTCATCAATCAGAGGCTCCATGAAGACACCCATCTTCTTCCCCGGGTGTCCAGGAATAATCAACGACAAGAATACGTTCAAACGTTGAAAGGAGACGCCAGGGGGAGGTTCAGTGGGATGATGAACACGGGCCAACACGTGTACGGGGCAGCCATCATACCATAAGGATTGAACCCATCTGTTGCCAGCGCCACGCGTACATTACGAGCCTCTAACGCTTTCTCATGATGGATGCGATCAAAGTGTTGCCATGCTTCACCATCGGACGGATGCACCATCTTGTCGGGATTGTATCGTTTCCCCAGTTTGTGCCATGTCATCTGCTTAGCATGCTCCTCGCTCATGTATAGCCGTTGGATCCTCGGCAAGAAAGGGAGGTACCGTAGGATTTTCATTGGGACGGTAAGCTGCTCCTTGTGGCCTCCACCAGAGTCTACCTCCAGGTACCGGGAGGCTTTGCACTTCGGACAATACTTCTCCTGCTCAAGATCTTTCCTGAAGAGGACACACCCGTTCGGACAACAATGTATCTGCTCGTTCGGCATCTTGAGTCCATCAAGGAGTTTCTAGCACTTGTACAGGCTCTTTGGCAACATGTGGCCCTCCGGAAGCAGGCTAGCAATCAAGGCCAGCATGCCACTGAAGTGTTGCCGACTCATGTTGATCTCGGCCTTAAACGCCATCACGCGTCCAACGGCATCGAGCTGACAAACCGTCGTGCGATCATGAAGGGGTTTCTGTGCCGAAGCCATCATGTCGTAGAATGCCTTTGCGGATGCCTCCGCCTCCTCCGCACGTCCATCAGGGATCTGTGCTTGCGCGAAGTCATCTAACATGTCTAAAACCCCGCCACCATCATTGACATGCTCGAGGCGAGGCCGCACGACCTCCTCTCTCAACCGATGTGCTTCACCATGGTGTACCCACCGGGTATAGCCCGGCACAAAGCCATTCAACTGAAGATGTTTAGCCATGGTCTCCTGGTTTTGCCATTTCCTATTTGCACACTTGCTACAGGGACACTTCGCCAATCGCGCTCTATTCACACCACTGCCGAATGCACGGTCCAAGAAAGCCTCCGTCTTCTGCCCCCATTCAATGCTAAAATCATGCTTACTTGTGTATCCCGCATACATCCACTCACGGTCATCCATCCTCTAACATGCATATCAAAGATGAACATAAACATCAAGTGCATCTACTTCATGTTCCTACCATCTAATAGGTAAGGATAGGTCCTAATCCCACCTGCGGATGCATAGACGAGGTTAGTTTTCATGGGCTACTCCGAGCCGAGACAGAATTTCGGCAGCACCTCCCCGCTGTTCTCTAGATACACGTCCCGGCGGGGAGAGTGTGTATCCGAAGAACAACACGAAGGTGAGGCCGAAACCCTGTCTCGGATCAGAGCAGACCATAGAAACTAACCTCGTCTATGCATCCGCGGGCTGTCCAAAAAAAGTGGACAATCCGAAACAGATATGGTTATACATATGCAAAAGATCGCATACTTCCAACCGTATCCGTTTCGGACGGGAGACGCCTAACTGGGTAACGCGACCTACGTCCACATGTGATGGAAAGAGGGGTCATACCGTAGGTGCCGGTGAAGACAGGCTAGCGGGGCAGTGCCGAGTCGTGCTCCTTCAGCTATCCTCCAACGGGAGCCCTCCTGAAAAAAAACCAATTAGTGAGAACGAAAAATTTTGGCAGCACCTCCCCTGTACGGGGAGGTTACCAAACCTGCAAAAAAAGATGGCACGATGGCCGACAACCACAAATACATCACCGGCACGATGGCCGACTAGCACATATGTATTTCCAATCCATGCAGAAGAATATATGCAAGTATTAACACTATTAGTATAACCACTACTAATAGTACCACTACTCACACTACCACTACTACTACGCCTACTACTCCTAGTCCTAACCCTTCTACTACTACTACCTACTACACCTACAATTACTACTACTACTACTCCAACTACTACTACACCTACTACTAATCCTACTACTACCACATTGCCTACCACGACTTCGCCTACTACTACTCCTACTCCTACTACTCCAACTACCACTACTACTACGCCTACTACTCCTACTACGTCAAACTAGACGTACCTGTGGCGGACGACGCGGGGTGCGGCGGCCGACGCGGGGTCGCGGTCGGGGTGCGCGCGACCGTTTCCGGGGCGGGGGCCGGCGCGGCAGGGGTGGGGGCCGTCGCGGGCGCGGCCGAGGGCGGAGCGGGCGTGGCCGGGGCGGGGGCGGGGGCGGGCCGCGGCCGGCGCGGGCGCGAGCACGGCGTTGCGGGTGTGGCCTGCCGGTGGCTGGGCGGGCGCGAGCACGGCCGGCGGGCGCGGCGCGGGGGCGGTTGGCCGGGCGCGGCGAAGGTGGCTGGCCGGGTGCGGCGCGGCACGCGGCACGGCGCGGCACGCGGCGCGGGGGGCGGGGGCGGGGGCACGGCGCGGCACATGTGAGATGTCTAGGTTTCTAACTAACTTACGTGACAACGTGCATGAAACTTTACCAAATTTTGACCATAGCCTCCACATGTGCTCCAAAGACGTTTCGCTAAGTTTCGTGATTTTTGAACTTTGTTTGCTTTTTTTTAATTTAATAGCACTTCACGCGCAACTTGGTCGCCGTGTTCCGTGCGCTAGATGTTCGATATTTCATGCGTGCTCCAGGATACGGCCTTAACATACGCTAAGTAATGCGAATATCAATTTTCGAACCGTCCAATTCGGAGATTCGATGCACCTACAGTTCAAACACGCGTTTATCGGAGAAATTCAATTAAATCAAATAAACTAATGATAAATAGTAAAAAGATTTAAAAAAGTACCAAAACTTAACATATACTTTTAAATAATGTGTAATGCATGACAAAAAAGTTTGAAAGAAAAAAACAAAAAAAAAATTCTTTGCCGAGCGCCAGCGCTCGGCAAAGAGGTGCCTTTGCCGAGCGCCAAGGTTGGCACTCGGCAAAGAGCCACCTTTGCCGAGCGCCTAATGGAGGGCGCTCGGCAAAGACCGACGGTATATTCTGCGGTGGCTCTTTGCCGAGTGCTATCCTTTGCCGAGCGCCTGGCGCTTGGCAAAGACGTTCTTTGCCGAGTGTTTCTCTTTGCCGAGGGCATGGCGCTAGGCAAAGGAGTCATTGCCGAGCGCATTCTTTGCTGAGAGCCCGGCGCTAGGCAAAGGTGGCCTTTGCCGAGCGTCCGATAAATAGTGCTCGGCAAAGACCCAGGCGCTAGGCAAAGGCATTGTCTGCCGTAGTGCCGTTCGTTGCACAGCACAGGTGGACGTACAGGACTACAGGTGGTATATAATTCGTGGCTTCGTGCCATAACAACGTACCATGGGATATGTATGCCGGATACGTTAGCTTCGTGGCTTTTTGGTTGCGTTGCAGTTGTTTTCATGTCCTTGTCACACACAGCAGGACCATAAAGCCTATACGTTAGTCGGCTTGCTTTCCTTGTGCATATCCGGTAGTGCAGAGGGCCCTCTTTGTCGTTACATACTCCTACATCCTGCAGAAATCTGATGGCTAGCTGTTGTGATTGTGAAACCCTACTAGACTTTTTTGCCCATGGGAATGGTTGCTTGTCAATAAAAAATGGGTCATGGTCAGCACATGTCAGTACAGCAGAGAGACTCTCCTTCGGGGAAAGAAAAAAAATCAAACTTTAGATTTGCTGATAGTGTACATATACACTCTCCTTCCAAAAAAAAAATCAAACTTTAGATTTGAGACATGTCTATTTTTTCTAAGTTCTATCAAGTTTTCAGAAACAATATCAACGTACATTTATGTCTTCAAATACGTTTACAATGAAAATATATTTCATAACTAGTCTAAATATATTAGTTTGGTATACTAAATGATAGTAGTTTTTCAAATAAATTTAGTCAGAATTTAAATTACCTGATTTTTTGAAAAGTGAGAATTATAATTTTTTTAGATTTAGGGAGTGCAATAAAGTATAGTAAGAAAACAGGGGAAAAGTTAGCAGCTAAAAGTTGCTCCCATTGTTCTTTAAAGAAACCCATTTTTCAGACAAGTACAGGCTCCAAGGAAAACCGCCCAGTCAAGTGATGACCATGCATGCATGCTCTCTCTGAGCCTGTGAGGTCTGATCATCATGGCAAGCAGGTCAAGTGGCAACTCTTGCATTGAGAGTCTTGTCAGCGTTCTTGACTGACGACGATCAACTGGTGAAAGGAGCGAGAACCTTTTGCGTGTTTGAGAAAAAATTATTCGTGCTTTTTTTCATGCATAAAGATAAAGAAAAAAATTATTCATGCCTGGTTTTATTTATGATCACATACCTCAGATTGGATCATTATAATAATTGGTTTTTAAACGTCTTGGTTTTTGTTACCAGTAATAACTGATAGCTAGCTAGTAGGTAGAATGCACATATGACTCATAGAATAGGTGCTTTTGTTGTACCCCATATTGTTCAACTACACACACACAGAGACAGAACTAAGTGTTTTATTTGTTTAATTTACTCGATCACCAGAACTTTTATCTATATATGTTTTTTCCTCACAAAATATATATCATTTGGAACTACAAAGCGAAGGGTAAAGTATTCTTAAGATATGAATAATCCTAGCTAGGGCCTGTTTGGATCACCCCTTCTAAAGTTTAGTGACTAAACTTTAGTCACTTTTAGTCACTAAAATGCCAAACACCTCCACTAAAGTTTAGTGGCTTTAGTAACCAATGGGGTAGCTAAAAGTGACTAAAATGTACATGGGATAGCTGTTTTAGTGGGTGGAACCAAACAGGAGCCACTAAACTTTAGAGGGGTCACTAAACTTTAGTGGCCACTAAAATTTAGTGGGTGGAACCAAACAGGCCCTTAGTCCTATAATTTTTTGCACTAATCATGCATGGGTAAGAGTTTAATGAGTCAGTGATATAATTGTTTAACTTTTTATTTCCATACAATTCCATCCTCATCAAACAAGCCAAGGCAAGTTAACAAACTGTTTAGCAGGAGACACATTACCTCCTTGTATGTGTCGTACTTGTAAGACGTTTTGGCCTTTTTAGATACATTATTTTTACTGCATATTATCTAAGCATATTCTATATAAATACATAGTAAAAATAATATATTAAAAACCAAAACGATCTTACAATTTAGTAGGGAGTATAATATAAGCACCATGCAGGGGTGAAGCCAGTCTCCATTTTAATGCTATCACTTGATAGCAGTAGAATACAAGACTAAAGTATTGTTCACCTAATAAAAAAATAAGACTAAAGTATTTGATAGTCTCTGGATCCCCGGGCACCATGCATACACATGATTGGTGCAAACATACCTGATGAATAAATAATTCTTATACAAGCCGAGGTTTTGGCGACGGAGAATGAGTACATTATATAATTAATCCGGCCAGCCGGGAGCCGGCCACCAAATAAAAGCACAGCTAGCTTTGTTCAACCAGAAGACCGGAGTTGAGGCTGGAGCACAGCTAGCTTTGATTTGGGGACGGATCCATGGCCACGGGAGCAAATGGGGCGACCCTCCCGGCCGCCGGCTACAAATCATCCGCTCCCCTGCAGGCACCGGAGCAACGCCGCGCGGAGGCGGCCCTCGTCCCGCAGCGCGACGGGCACGTCCACGACGGCGTCCTGCACGGTCGTCGTACCGCCCACCCGGCACACGCATGAGTTCTGCACCGGCAGGTCCAGCGAGCAGAGCGCGACCATGAACCGCGCGGCGGCGTGGGGTGTCGCTGCCGTCGTCGTCAGGCGCAGCGCCGCCGCCTGGCGCTGCCCCAACATCCGCACCTCCAGCTTCTCCTTGAAGGCCTCCGCCGACTCCGCAGCGACGGCCGCGGAGGGCGCCGCGGCGGCCTGCTGCTGCATGACCTCGATCTCGAGCCGTTCCGCGCGGGCGCGGAGCTCAGCGATGTAGGCAATGGCGTCGGCGAGGAGGGACGCCCTGTCCATCTTGGACACCGTGGGGACGGCTGCCCGGAGGTCGCAGAACCGGCGGTTGAGCTTGTCCCGCCGCTGCCGCTCCGCCTCCACGTGGCTGAGGACGGGGCCGACGGTCCTGGGCCCGGGCTTGCGGCCCCGCCGCCACTTGGGCGCAGGTGCCGCCGGCGGTTTGTCAGGCACATCGTTGCCTGCTGCCGGTGCCGAGGGCGTGGCCCCGTTGCCCAACGCTGTCGCTGTGCTGCCATCCCAGAGCTTATCTACCCCGTCGTCATCCTCCAGCCATTGCTCGGGGACGTCGCAGTACTCGAACTCAAGCACCGGGTGTTGGCCGCCGGCGCCGGAGAAGGAGGCTGGGGACTGAGGGATGGATGAGGAAAAGCTGCGGCAGGCAAGCTCATCCATTATTGCGCTGAATGAGGAAGAGATTGCCATCGTAGTCACTTCCCTTTATCGGCCATAAAATGGGTGATGTGGTTGTGGCTGTGGCTGTGCGGCTCTGTGGCTGTGCGGCTGCCACCGGTAAGAATATCGTCATTCCAATTTGGGGCAGTGATGTGATCGCCGGCGACCGGGATTGATGTTATGCTTCCAATTTCATGACCGTTCGCTTCGCTGAAAAGATAAGGTGAAAAGTACCGTTGGCTGATTTGTTGCGAGAGAAAAATACTGTTCTTTCACTGAAAAAGTATGGCTGAAAAGACAAGTGAATAGAGCTACAAAACATCTCATTTACGGTGACAATGACTAGGGAGCATGTAGTACTCCATTGATGTTGTTGAAAGTTTCCGAATATTAGCGTGACTCCATTTTTGCCTAACAATATAAAGTACATTTCATTATTTAAAACTTAGGTCAGTCTCAACGAAAGTTTCATCAAAATTTTATTTGCATTTGATAAGCTGCCACATAAGTGCTCTTGATGATGTGATGACCTTTTTTAAGAAGAGAGAAAAAGTGAGTTTCATATGGATGAAACTCTCTGAGTCATAAAATTAAATGTATATGAAATCATAGAATGGAAATTTTCATTGAGAGGGGGTGTTTCATCCTTATTTCATTTTATTTTATGTGAGTAGGCAGTCTTGGAAACAACCAATAAAATTTCTCATTGAGACCGACCTTTTTATTGAAAGATAAGTTTGGCATCGCGGTCACTTCCCTTTATCGGTTATTGCTCAAAATGGCTGATGTGGTTGTGCCTGTGGCTATTGCACAAAATGGCTGATGTGGTTGTGGTATTGTTGTGTGGCTGCCATCGGGAAGAATCGCCATTCCAATTTGGGCAGTGATGTGATCAGCGTCGACCAGGATTGATGTATGCTTTCAATTTCACCATATATAAAGTAATGTACTGTTATTTGATAGAACAGCTCCATTGATGTTGTTGAAGGTTTCCGAATATTAGTGTGACTCTAATTTTGTCTAGCAATGTAAAGCACATTTCAGTATTAAAACTTAGGCCACTTTCGGTGGGAGTTTCATTAAAATTTTATTTGTATTTAATAAGCTATCATATAAGCGCTTTTGATGATGTGACATCCTTTTTATGAAGAGGGAGAAGTCAGTTTCATGTACATAAAACTCTCTTGACACGATTATCATCTCTCTGTGAATCATGAAATTAAATGTCTATGAAACCAAACAAATAAAATTTTCCATTGAGAGTGAGTATTTCATCCTTGTTTTATTTCATTATACATGACTTGATAGTCTTGGAAACAACCAATGAAACTTCTCGTTGAGACTGACCTTATTGAACGATAAGTTTGGCATCGTAGTCACTTCCCTTTATCGGCTATTGCTCAAAATGGCTGATGTGGTTGAGGCAAATCCATTAAGCACAATTAGTACATGATTTGCTCATGTGATACTACAATAAACATTTGCTAATTATGGATTAGTTAAGCTTAATATATTCGTCTCACGAGTTAGACACAGCCTATGCAATTGGTTTTATAGTTAGCTTAGTTTAGTCATCTAATTGACATCAAACATCTAATATGACCTGGATTAAATTTTAGTCTAACGAATCTTCAAGCCGTGAGGGAATATGAGGTCGTCGTGGGTGTTCCAGACTTCCGGTCAATGTTAGTGAACCAAAAGGTGAACACGTTTGTGTTTGCCCAATTTGGACAGGTTCACGTTCGCCCACGAGTTTGCCCAAATCAGAGTGGGAGTGGATGGGTCAGCAGTTAGGCCAGTCTCAACGGAGATTTCATGTTACTGTTTTCAACACATCTAGATTTTGGAAACAGTGCAGAAGAATTTTATAGGGATGAAACTCTCTCTACTCCCATAAAACTCTTATCATCTCTCTCTTCATTAATATGGTGCCACATCAGTATAATTAATACCCTTAAAACTCTGATAAAACTCTATTGAGACTGGCCTTACACAACCCAGCTGCCTGCCTGTGTGCCTCGGGTGGCTGGCTCACGAACCAACCAATGGACACAAATCTGTGGCTGTGTTAGTTCCATTGAAAAGTGCACTATGCAAGAAAAGATTCCATGTCATATCAAACTTGCGATACATGCATGGAGTACTAAACGTGGATAAAATCAAAAATTAATTGCACAGTTTGGTTGTACTTTATGAGACGAACGTTTTGAGTCTAATTAGTCAACAGTTGGACAATTATTACCAAATACAAACAAAATGCTACAGTGTCACTACAGTGAATTTTAGCACTCCAAATTTAGGAACTAAACACAACCATGTATCGTAAGTTTGATGTGACAGAGAATCTTTTCTTACATACTCCCTCCGTCCCACAAATAAATGCACGTCTCGTTTTTCGAGGAGTCAAACTTTTTTAAGTTTTACTTAAAATATATCAAATAATATCAACATTTGTATCTGCAAATAAGTATATTATGAAAGTATATTTCATGCTCAACCTAATGATACATATTACATATGATAAATATTAGTATATTTTTATATATATTTGGTCAAACTTAAAAAGGTTTGACTCCTTGGGAAACGAGACGTGCAAATATTTGTGGGACGGAGGGAGTAATGTGTATCGTCGGTTGATGGGCCGATATTCCGGCACCGCAGTTCCTCACAATTAATATCGGTAGTCGTGCAGCCAATAGGACTGGCCTGTTCGGCAAGCTGAGCTGCAGCTGCAGCCGCAGCGGCCAGATCAGGAATATAGTTGGCCAACGGGCCGGCCCGGTGTAAGGTCCTAGATGGCTAGAGGGGGGTGAATAGCCTATAAAAATCTACAAGCACCACTAAGCAAACTTGTTAGTATAACAAACGGCGTAAAGCGAGTTTTGCTTAGCCTACGGTTGTGATGCAAGCCTCCTATTCACAAGTCTAGTAGATTATGATCTCTAGTTCACACAAGAGCTAGGTCACTAACTTACACTATTGAGCAAACTAACAACTACTAGCAAAGGCTACCACTAGAGCTACACAAGATAAACTAGTAAAGATAAGAGCCAGAGATAGGATTGTGATTCTTATACCGACGGTGGAGTGAAGATGTTGCCAATCACCAAGATGATATACAATCAATCAATATTGACAACAATACAATATGAAGACCAATCACCGGGAGACAAGAGACACAATATTTTTGTTCACCCGGTGTTCACTTGTGCACCGACAAGCTACGTCACCGGTTGTGTCGACCAACACTTAGATGGTTCCTCGGTGTGACCCTCAAGTCACTTGCCCCTCAAGGCACACCCCGCAAGGCACCGCAAGACACCACTCTCAAGTGAGGTAACTCAATGACACGCGCAATGTAATAGAGTTGCTTTTGGCACTCCGCCGAGGAAAGCACAAGAACCTCTTACAATCAACCGGAGGTGGCCAAGAACAATCACCTTCTCTTGCCAATGCCTCCAACAATCTCCAAGCCGGCTAGGAGCGGTACTCTCCAAGAGTAACAAGAAATCCACCGGCTAAACCACCCACAAGTGCCACTAAATGCCCTCAAGCTATGCAATGCACTTTGGGATCACTCAATCTCACTTTTGATTTGCAATCAAGCAAGAGAGATGAGTGGGAGGAGTTGCTTTAGCTCAAAGGATGCACAAGAATGTTAGAAATGCCAAGAGACCTCCCCAAGGGCCGACCAACGAGTATTTATAAGCATCCCATCCAAATAGAGCCGTTGCCACTCCACTGACCGTTTTTTCGGGACGACCGGACGCGCCGGTCGAAACTGACCGGACGCGCTCAACCGCGTCCGGTCGTCCTGCGACGTCCACGTGTCCCCCGAATTCAAACACGACCGTTAGATCCTCCAACGGTCGCTGCGCGCCAACGGTCAAACGCTATGACCGGACGCCCTGCTTCAAACGACCGGACGCACCGGTCGCTGTACCGCGCGCCCGCGAAGCAACGACCGGACGCGCTCCTCGCAACGACCGGACACGCCGATGCGCACAGCACCCGCGCCCGTGAAGCAACGACCGGACGCGCTCCTCGCAACGACCGGACGCGACAGTGCCAGCGTCCGGTCGGAGTCCAGTAAGCTCCAACGACGACCGGACGCGTCCGATCGTGTGTGACCGGACGCGCACCGCGTCCGATCGTCCTTGCGAATCTACAGTTCCCTCAGGGCGCATGACCGGACGCGCCGGTCCCGCGAGTGACCGGACGCGCCAGTTGCAAACCCTAACTCGCGCGCCTGACTGCTGCGCTGTACTGACCGGACGCGTCCGGTCACACCATGACCGCGTCCGGTGCAGCGTCCGGTCACCTCTGTGACCTCCGTTCGCCTCCGATTCTTTTCCGACTTTCGGCGTAGTGGAAAATAGGCATTTCATTTCCCCAAAAACGCCTGAATCCCGCGCTCGCAAGCTTGGCGGGAGGGAGAGAGGAACCCAAACCCCTCTCTACTCGCAAACCTCAGCGCGACCAACGCCACCTTTGTAAATGTGCCAACACCATCAAGTGTACATCTCCATGTGCTTGTGTGTTAGCTTTTTCTCAATCATTTCCAAAGGTTTTCCAGTTAGCTCACTAGGCCCTACATGCAATGCACTTCATGAATTCACCTAGTGGCACCCGTGCGTCGATTAACCGATAAGACTTCCCCTCTTAATAGTTTGGCTATCGACCCTAAACCACTCACACCCTCTATGGTGTCTTGAGTGTAAAACGAAATGGCCCTATGGTTATACCTTTGCCTTGAGCCCATTTTGTTTCTCCAAATGATATGATCCACTTCATATCATCACATGACCGTCTCGATCCATCGACCTTGATTTCACTTGCTCTTCACCGTTGCATCGGTCCGTCGGCGCTAAGTCTTGCTCAAGCTTCACCATCGCATGGTCCTTCGCTTCGAAGCCTCGACTTGCCCTTCACCTTCACAACCGGTCCATCGAGCCAAGCCTCATCTTGGTCTTCACCATCTTGGTCACATGAGTCAATGTCATGTTTCATATTCAATGACCACCTTTATCTAAATCATCCACTTAGATACAAAGGTTAGTCCTAGGTTTCATCAATTAGCCAAAACCAAACTAGGGACTTTCAATCTCTCCCTTTTTGGTAATTGATGACAACCCTCACAAAGATGATTTTGATAATAAAAGTTTTGAACTTGTCATACTTGTCCAATCATTTTGCTCATAAGTAAAGTTTGGACAATTATCACAAGCTCGGTTTTGGTAGCATTAGCTCCCCCTACATATGTGCATAGAGTTTAGATTGAAAGCTTTGCACATATGCATGGATAGAAGTGTTGGGAGAGTAATTCTACCAAAATGATGCTAAGGTGTAAGAAATGGACCTTTGAAGCATGATACCAATCGGAGTTGCCTTTTACACCATCCTTAGCACCATGAAGTAACTAGACATCCATCAAAAACTCAAGAACCTCGTGAGATCAACATTATATGTAAAGGTTCTTAGACCACTTGTAAAAACTTTAGGCATGTCTAGATACCACAAGTAAACTATTCCTATGCATGCTAGTAGATCATTTCATCATCCAAGTTCTATACTAGCATTGCACCACACAAGCATGTATATTGAATTTAAATACATGTGCAATGAGCAAGTCATATGAGAATGCACAAACAAATGCAACAGCTTTGTTTATGAGCTTGCTCCCCCTACTTGTGTGCATCAAAAAATTTATTTACCCCTTTATCATGTTGAATCATCTTTTTCTCTCCCCCTTTGTCAACAACTTACCCAAAAATGGGATCAAATTGTGGAGAGAAGAAAAATGTTTGATGGAGTAGGTTAAGATTTATCAATTTTGGTTCAACCTAGAATACTTGCCAAAGATATTTAATTCGATTTGAACCAAAGACAAGCTTCTTCACACCTCATAATAAGGGTTATCTTGCCTATGTTGAATTAAACACTTTTAGCAAATTTTCTAGATTCAACACTAGGTTTGCAAGCTCACAAACATGTCATATGCCACCACTAGATCAAATCAAGCATAGAGGCAATAGTGGTAACATATATCCATCCAATTCATTTGATTTATCATGAATGCTCACATATACCACTTATTATGTCTACATGCTCTAGCAAGTCCTTAGCATAGGATGAATGACATGTCAATCAACTTTACCTTGCAATGTCGAAGGAGAGGCATGTCAATAAGTGAGTGGGGTGCATTCAACTCATGTTTGAGAAATCAAGAATATTCAACTCATTCCTTAGCTTGCAAAACCTCTTTTCATCAAGTGGCTTAGTGAGAATATCGGCAAGTTGATCATCGGTGCCAACACTTTCAATGGCAATATCTCCCTTTTGTTGATGATCTCTAATGAAATGATGCCTTATGTCAATATGCTTTGTTCTTCCATGTTGAACCGGGTTTTGTATCATCTTGATTGCACTCTCATTATCACATAGCAATGGCACATTCTTGAAGTTGAGGCCATAATCCTTCAAAGTTGATTTCATCCATAGTAATTGTGCACAACAACTCCCCGCACTCACATATTCGGCTTCGGCGGTAGAGATTGCCACACTATTTTGTTTCTTTGAGGACCATGACACAAGTGATCTTCCAAGTAATTGACATGTGCCACTTGTGCTCTTTCTATTGATCTTGCAACCCCCATAGTCGGAGTCCGAATATCCAATCAATTCAAACTTTGACCCCTTGGGATACCATAGTCCAACATCTCTTGTTTGCTTTAAGTACCTCAATATTCTCTTTGCGGCCGTGAGATGACTCTCTCTAGGTGAGGCTTGATATCTAGCACACATGCAAACACTAAACATGACATCCGGCCTTGATGCGGTGACATAGAGTAGACTTCCAATCAAAGACCGATATTCCTTTTGATTCACCATTTTGCCATCAAGATCACTATCCAAATTGCCATTTGTACCCATTGGAGTTGAAATTGGCTTTGCATCTTGCATTCCAAACTTCTTCAACATGTCCCTTATGTATTTCCCTTGACTCACAAATGTCCCATTCTTCAATTGCTTGACTTGGAGACCAAGGAAGTAGCTAAGTTCACCAATCATAGACATTTCAAACTCTTTGGCCATCATAGCACCAAATTCTTCACAATAAGCTTGATCGGTTGATCCAAAGATGATGTCATCAACATATATTTGCACTATGAATAGATCATTTCCAATCTTCTTGGTGAAAAGAGTTGTATCAACCTTGCCCATCTTGAATCCCTTAGAGAGAAGGAAATCCCTTAGCCTCTCATACCATGCTCTAGGTGCTTGCTTTAAGCCATATAAAGCCTTCTTCAACTTGTACACATGGTTGGGTTTCTTGTCATCTTCAAATCCGGGAGGTTGCTCAACAAAGACTAACTCATTGATGATCCCATTGAGAAATGCACTTTTGACATCCATTTGATATAGTTTGATGTTGTGTGCACAGGCATAAGCCAATAGAATCCTTATTGCCTCCAATCTTACCACGGGAGCATATGTCTCATCATAGTCAAGACCTTCTACTTGAGTGTAACCTTGAGCAACTAGTCTTGCTTTGTTTCTCACTACAATGCCATCTTGATCTTGCTTGTTTTTGAACACCCACTTGGTTCCAATCACATTGTAGTCATTTGGCCTTTCTACCAACTCCCAAACATCATTTCTTGTGAAATTGTTAAGCTCTTCTTGCATAGCCATGATCCAATCGGCATCCCTCAAAGCTTCTTCTATCTTCTTTGGTTCTATGGTCGACACAAATGATGCATGCTCACAAAACATAGCCAATCTTGATCTTGTTTGCACACCACTTCTAATATCACCAATAACACTATTAATGGGGTGATCTCTTGCAACATGTTGTGGTTGAAGTACTTGCACTTGATTGTTTGAGCTTGGTTGATCACTTGATGTATCTCGATGAGATGAACTAGCACCAAGATCTTGCACTTAAGAGTCACTAGCTAGCTTGAATGGAGAATTTTGCACTTGATCTTTATCATCATCTTGAATATCAATTACTTATTTTACTCTAATGTCCCCAATGTTCATGTTCTTCATTGCTTCCACTAATTGGTTTCCACCAACATCATCTAGATTCTCTTCTTCATCTTGTGACCCATTGGTTTCATCAAATTGCACATCATGGACTTCTTCTAGAATGCCACTTGAGTTGTTCCAAACTCTATAAGCTTTGCTTGTAGTTGAATATCCAAGTAGGAACCCCTCATCACATCTCTTGTCAAACTTCCCCAATCTAGTGCCCTTCTTCAAGATATAGCATTTGCAACCAAACACTCTAAAGTAAGAAATATTGGGCTTTCTTCCATGAAGTAGCTCATATGGGGTCTTCTCTAGCAATGGATGACAATATAATCTATTGATGTAGTAGCAAGCGGTATTGATTGCTTCATCCCAAAATGATTGACTCACATTGTACTCATGAAGCATTGATCTAGCCATATCAAGCAATGTTCTATTCTTCCTCTCAACTAGGCCATTTGATTGTGGAGTGTACTTGGCCGAGAATTGATGTCCAATACCATAATGATCACAAAGTTCTTCAATTCTTGTATTCTTGAACTCACTTCCATTGTCACTTCTCACTTTCTTGATTCTAATCTCAAACTCATTGTGAACTCTAGTGAGAAATGTCTTGAAGGTGTCAAACACTTCACTTTTGTCACTAAGAAAGAATACCCATGTGAATCTTGTGAAGTCATCCACTATGACAAAGCCATACTTGTTGCCGCCTATGCTTGTATATGTTGTTGGTCCAAATAGATCCATGTGCATCAACTCAAATGCTTTGCATGTGCTCATTGTACTCTTCTTTGGATGTGAGCTTCCAACTTGCTTCCCGGCTTGACATGCACTACAAAGCGTATTCTTCTCAAATTCAACATCTTTCAAACCATTGACAAGATTATGAGTTGTAAGCTTCTTCAATTGTTTCATGTCAACATGACCAAGCCTTCTATGCTAAAGCCAACCCATGCTTGATTTGGAGACTAAGCAAGTTGTCAAAGAAGTTTCTCTAGCATTGAAGTCAACTAGGTAGAGATCCTCATATCTAAAACCCTTGAATGCCACATTTGAACCATCCACACTTATAACTTCCACATCATCAACCCCAAAAATGCATTTGTAGCCTAGATCACATATTTGTGCCACGGATAGAAGATTGAAATCTAAGCTTTCAACTAGCAACACATTGGAGATACTCATGTCATTTGATATTGCAATCTTTCCCAAGCCAATGACCTTGCCTTTCTTGTTATTGCCAAATGTGATAGAATCAACACCACTATCATTGTCATTGATTGAGTCAAACATTCTTGATGTACCAGTCATGTGTTGAGTGCACCCACTATCAATAATCCAATGCCTTCCTCCAGCTTTGTAATTGACCTACAAGCAAATCAATGAAGTTTAGGTACCCATTTTTGCTTGGGTCCTTGTAGGTTAGTAACTAAGCTCTTTGGTACCCAAATAGCCTTCTTCTTTGGGCCCACAATTGGTGTACCAACAAACTTAGCTTGCACACCCTTCACACCCTTGGTAAGCACATAGCAAGAATCAAAAGGTATAGCATTAACAAGGTTCTTGCTTTGGTTCTTTTTATTGCAATTATGCTCTAGGTGCCCAACTTGCTTGCATCTATTGCAAAACTGACCATTGCCCTTCACAAAGCTAGGCTTTGGAGTTGCAAAGGCCGACTTGCCTTTCTTGGGGGTGTAGCCCAATCCCTCTTTGTTAAGAGAGAACCTTTGGCTACCCAAGCACTTAAGCAAGCGGGCCTCACCACCATAGGCCTTACCTAGGGCGTGAGTGAGCTCATCCACCTCTCTCTTGAGAGTCTCATTCTCAACCATTAGTGAGGCATCACAAGTGAAACCATCACTAGTAGTGGAGGTAGAGTTAGTGGTGGTGGATGAAGAGCTACAAGAAGGGTTAGCATTTGACATGATGATAGGTTCATTAAAGGATTCATCAATTATATCACATGTAACACCTATATCACATGATACAACAACCTCCTTCTTTGCTTGTTGCTCAAGTAGCAATGAGTGAGCTTTTTCAAGCTTGGAATGAGCCTTATCAAGATCCTCATTGTCTTCCACTAGACTCTCATGAGTGGTCTTAAGCTCACTAAGGACTTTCTCAAGTATTGCTACTTTCATTGAAAGCTTCTTACACTCCTTGTTCTTAGCAATAGCTATGTCTCTAGTTTGTTGCATCAAGTCATATAGTTGTTCTTTAGTTGGTTCATCATCATCATTTTCATTATCATTATCACTATCATGAGCATATTCCATTTCACTTTCATCATCACTCTCATCATATAATACCTTAGCTTCTTTAGCCATGAAGCATGAAGAGGATGAATCAAATAGTGATGGCTTCTTGTTGATAGCAATGGAAGCAAAAGCCTTGTTGGATGATTCTTCTTCTTCTTCCTCATCATCACTTTCCCAAGTGATCACATAGGCACCATTCTTGCCTTTCTTGAATGTCATCTTGGCCTCTCTCTTCTTCTTCTCAAACTTGCCCCTCTTGTTCTTCTTCTTCTTGTCATAGGGACATTCGGCTTGAAGATGTTCGGTGCTATCACAATTGAAGCACTTCCTTTGTTGCTCATTGCTCTTGAAATTGTCATTTCTCTTTTTGAAGCCTCTTCTCTTAATGAACATGTGACCCACTTTCTTGACTACAAGAGCAAGTGCCTCATCATCAATTTCAAAATCTTCACCTTCATTATTATCTTCTTCTTCTTCTTCCTCTATGATGATAGCTTTGCCCTTGGAGGAGGTGGCCTTGAATGCCACGGTCTTCTTCTTCTTTTCTTCCTCCTTCTCATCAACATCTTGATCATACTTGTCAAAGGTCAATACCTCTCCAAGCAAATCATTGGGCTTCATTGTTTCAAGCCCATCTCTTTGTAGCATCATGATCAACATCTTGAACCTTTTAGGTAAGCTCAACAAGAACTTGTGACAAAAATCTTGATCTTGAGTCTTGTGCCCTAAGCTCTTGAGATCATTGACTATCACTTGCAATCTATGAAACATTTCAATGATTGTTTCATCATCCTTTTTCTTGAAGTTCTCAAACTCACTCTTGAGCCCATATAGCTTGGCACTCTTCACAACCTTAGTGCCCTCATAAGTTTCACTCAATCTTGTCCACACTTCACTAGCAAATTCCAAATCCTTGATACCCTCAAAAACCTTTGTGTCAATACCATTGTAAAGTGTATTGAGAGCCATTCTATTGCATGTTCTATTTGCTCTATCCTCATCGGTGAGATGACCGGGATCAATGATAGCAAAGTCATTCTCGGTGACTTGCAATACTCTCTCATGAATAGAACCAAGGTACATTGTCATTTTTCTCTTCCAATGAGCAAAAGAACTAACACCATCAAAGAACGGTGGCTTGCCCCCAACATGATTGAACATAATTTGAGCCATTTTTCACACCGAAGGATGTTAAGCCTTGATTAAAGCGGTGACCACGGCTCCGATACCACTTGTAAGGTCCTAGATGGCTAGAGGGGGGGTGAATAGCCTATAAAAATCTACAAGCACCACTAAGCAAACTTGTTAGTATAACAAACGGCGTAAAGCGAGTTTTGCTTAGCCTACGGTTGTGATGCAAGCCTCCTATTCACAAGTCTAGTAGATTATGATCTCTAGTTCACACAAGAGCTAGGTCACTAACTTACACTATTGAGCAAGCTAACAACTACTAGCAAAGGCTACCACTAGAGCTACACAAGATAAACTAGTAAAGATAAGAGCAAGAGATAGGATTGTGATTCTTATACCGACGGTGGAGTGAAGATGTTGCCAATCACCAAGATGATATACAATCAATCAATATTGACAACAATACAATATGAAGACCAATCACCGGGAGACAAGAGACACAATATTTTTGTTCACCCGGTGTTCACTTGTGCACCGACAAGCTACGTCACCGGTTGTGTCGACCAACACTTAGATGGTTCCTCGGTGTGACCCTCAAGTCACTTGCCCCTCAAGGCACACCCCGCAAGGCACCGCAAGACACCACTCTCAAGTGAGGTAACTCAATGACACGCGCAATGTAATAGAGTTGCTTTTGGCACTCCGCCGAGGAAAGCACAAGAACCTCTTACAATCAACCGGAGGTGGCCAAGAACAATCACCTTCGCTTGCCAACGCCTCCAACAATCTCCAAGCCGGCTAGGAGCGGTACTCTCCAAGAGTAACAAGAAATCCACCGGCTAAACCACCCACAAGTGCCACTAGATGCCCTCAAGCTCTGCAATGCACTTTGGGATCACTCAATCTCACTTTTGATTTGCAATCAAGCAAGAGAGATGAGTGGGAGGAGTTGCTTTAGCTCAAAGGATGCACAAGAATGTTAGAAATGCCAAGAGACCTCCCCAAGGGCCGACCAACGAGTATTTATAAGCATCCCATCCAAATAGAGCCGTTGCCACTCCACTGACCGTTTTTTCGGGACGACCGGACGCGCCGGTCGAAACTGACCGGACGCGCTCAACCGCGTCCGGTCGTCCTGCGATGTCCACGTGTCCCCCGAATTCAAACACGACCGTTAGATCCTCCAACGGTCGCTGCACGCCAACGGTCAAACGCTATGACCGGACGCGCTGCTTCAAACGACCAGACGCGCCGGTCGCTGTACCGCGCGCCCGCGAAGCAACGACCGGACGCGCTCCTCGCAACGACCGGACGCGCCGATGCGCACAGCTCCCGCGCCCGCGAAGCAACGACCGGACGCGCTCCTCGCAACGACCGGACGTGACAGTGCCAGCGTCCGGTCGGAGTCCAGTAAGCTCCAACGACGACCGGACGCGTCCGATCGTGTGTGACCGGACGCGCACAGCGTCCGATCGTCCTTGCGAATCTATAGTTCCCTCAGGGCGCATGACCGGACGCGCCGGTCCCGCGAGTGACCGGACGCGCCGGTTGCAAACCCTAACTCGCGCGCCTGACTGCTGCGCTGTACTGACCGGACGCGTCCGGTCACACCGTGACCGCGTCCGGTGCAGCGTTCGGTCACCTCTGTGACCTCCGTTCGCCTCCGATTCTTTTCCGACTTTCGGCGTAGTGGAAAATAGGCATTTCATTTCCCCAAAAACACCTGAATCCCGCGCTCGCAAGCTTGGCGGGAGGGAGAGAGGAACCCAAACCCCTCTCTACTCGCAAACCTCAGCGCGACCAACGCCACCTTTGCAAATGTGCCAACACCATCAAGTGTACATCTCCATGTGCTTGTGTGTTAGCTTTTTCTCAATCATTTCCAAAGGTTTTCCAGTTAGCTCACTAGGCCCTACATGCAATGCACTTCATGAATTCACCTAGTGGCACCCGTGCGTCGATTAACCGATAAGACTTCCCCTCTTAATAGTTCGGCTATCGACCCTAAACCACTCACACCCTCTATGGTGTCTTGAGTGTAAAATGAAATGGCCCTATGGTTATACCTTTGCCTTGAGCCCATTTTGTTTCTCCAAATGATATGATCCACTTCATATCATCACATGACCGTCTCGATCCATCGACCTTGATTTCACTTGCTCTTCACCGTTGCATCGGTCCGTCGGCGCCAAGTCTTGCTCAAGCTTCACCATCGCATGGTCCTTCGCTTCGAAGCCTCGACTTGCCCTTCACCTTCACAACCGGTCCATCGAGCCAAGCCTCATCTTGGTCTTCACCATCTTGGTCACATGAGTCAATGTCATGTTTCATATTCAATGACCACCTTTATCTAAATCATCCACTTAGATACAAAGGTTAGTCCTAGGTTTCATCAATTAGCCAAAACCAAACTAGGGACTTTCACCCGGCACGGCACGGCCCGAGCACGGTGAAGGGTCGAGATGGCGGACTAGAGGGGGGGTGAATAGTCCTTTCTAAAACTTAAACACGTTGGCTAACCGAAACAAATGCGGAATTAAACTTATCGGTCTAGCCAAGACTACACCCCTCTATCTAAGTTCACAAGCACCTCACAAAGATCCTAATTAAGAAACTAAGGTGCTTTCCTTAGCAAGAGCTCTCCTATTTAATTCTAGAGCAAGGTCACACAAACCTATGCACTAGTACTTTGCCAACCGAGGGAGCTCCTACACAACTGGTGAAGCAAAAGCACAAAGCTCCTAAGCTCACTAGCAATGCTCAATAACAAGGCAACCAATGCCAAATTAGAGAGCGCAAAACACTTAGCTACACAAACTAAGCAATGTGACTAACAAGGTTACACAAACCAAATTAGTCACGCAAAGGGGAAGCTTCTAGCTACACAAGCAAGAAGACGACTAGCAAGCTACACAAGCAAACTAGTTACGAGAGCGACTACACAAGCACGAAATATATATGAAAGTAAATACAAGCTTGTGTTGCACGAAGGCAAACCACCGAGAAGAGTAGACGATGTTGACACGGTGATTTTCTCCCGAGGTTCACTTGGTCGCCACCAAGCTACGTCCCCGTTGTGTCGACCAACACTTCGTGGTTCGGCGGCTAATCGGTCACACACCGAGCCTCTCAAAAGGCACCGCAAGAACCCACCATAAAGTGTGGTAGCTCAATGACACGCTCAACTAGAGTTGCTCTTCGCGATCCCCGCGGGGTGAGCACAATCCCCCTCACAAAGCTTCTCCGGAGCCTCGCACAATCTTCTTGCGAGCTTCGACGGAGCCACAAGCCACCAAGCCGTCTAGGAGGTGGCAACCTCCAAGAGTAACAAGCACCACTGGCTTGCAACGCGATCACCTAGTGCCACACGATGCAATCTCTCAAAGCAACGCACTAGAATCGCTCTCTCACTCGATCCGATGAACACTATCAAGCATGAGTGAGTTAGAGGGCTCCCAAGCACTACCACACAAGTCACAAAGACTATAGTGTGCTCAGCTACCGGCCATGGCCGGCCACAACGTCTATTTATAACCCCTCGGTCAAATAGAGCCGTTACCGGATGACTCAGCGAAAAACGTGATGATCGGACGCGCCGGTCAGGGTGACCGGACGCGTCCGGTCACTACAGGACAAGCGAAAAACGGGGCGTCAGAACTAGCTGTTAGAAACTTGATTCAGCAGCATTCACGCTGACCGGACGCGCCGGTCGCGCAACGACTCTTTCGCGAAGCACCGACCGGACGCGCTGGTCGCAACGACCGGACGCGCCGGTCACGACCGGACGCGCCGGTCCCGTAACTGACCGGACGCGCTGGTCAACCCTGAGCCGCGCACAACGAACCAGCGACCGGACGCGCTGTTGAACTGACCAGACGCCACAGTGCCCGCGTCCGGTCGAAGTCCAGTAAGCTCCCTGGACGACCGGACGCGTCCGGTCGCCTGTGACCGGACGCGCCTCGCGTCCGATCAAAGCGCTGAAAACACGCGTAGACACTGGACACTGACCGGACGCGTCCGGTCAAACAGTGACCGCGTCCGGTCCAGCGTCCGGTCACCACTGTGACCTCCGTTCGCCTCCGTTTCTTTTCCGACTTTCGGCGAAGTGGAAAAAATAGGCATTTCATTTCCCCGAAATCGCCTGAATCCCGCGCTCGCACGCTCGGCGGGAGGGAGAGAAGACCCCAAACCCTCTCTACCGCTCAAACTCCACTGCCTTCGTAAATGTGCCAACACCAACAAGTGTACACCACCATGTGCATGTGTGTTAGCATTTTCATAAATCATTTTACCGAAGGAGTTAACCACTCAACTTGCCACGCCACTTGATCCTAGCAACGATGCATAGTTAGATCACTCGAGTGGCACTAGATGACCGATATGCAAACAAGTTTGCCCCTCTTAATAGTACGGCCATCTATCCTAAACTCGGTCATCAACTTCTCTACACACCTATGACCGGTGAAATGGAAATGCCCTAGGTTATACCTTTGCCTTGCGCATTCCACTCCATCTCCTCCGATGTTGATGCAACACATGCACCAACCATATCACAAATGATATGATCCACTTCATATCATCATGTGACCTTGGTCCATCGATCTTGACCTCACTTGCTCTTCACCGTTGCGTCGGTCCATCGGCGCCAAGTCATGCTCAAGCTTCACCGTGACACGCGGTCCCTCACTCCAAAGCCTCTGACTTGCCCTTCACACTTGCAACCGGTCCATCGAGCCAAGCCTCATCTTGATCTTCGTCACCTTGGCCACATGACTCCATGTCATGTCTCATATGCAATGAGCTCCTTCATGACACCATCACATGTGGACTAATCTCCTGTGTATCTCACATAACCACATATTAGTCCACCTAAGTTGTCACTCAATTACCAAAACCAAACAAGGACCTTTCAATCTCCCCCTTTTTGGTAATTGATGACAACTCTACAAAGATATGGAAATTAAGCTTTTTCAAGCTAGCACTTCACACAAAGTGTAAATTGCTAACTTGTTTTGGATTTTATGCTACTTATCCAACATTTAAGCTCTATGTCAAGATTTGGATAAGCACCATAAAACCCGACTTGGTAGTGATAACTCCCCCTATATATGTGCTCAAATGGTTTGGTTTCAAGCTTGCACATATGCATAAATTTGAAATTTGTGGGAGGGTTAGCACTACTAAGTGATGCTAAGGTGTATAGAATAAACCTTTGTAGCTTGATACCAATTAGTGGCTTGATATCATTTGAAAAACACAAGTTTGCCACCATCCTTAGCATCATGAGTAGCTAGACATCAAAGACACTAGAAACCCCGTGAGATCAACATTATAAGCATGGTTCTAGTTTTTGCAAGATAATCACAAGTCTAGCTAACATCCTATGCATGCTAGTTATCAAATCATCATTCAAGTTCTATAACTAGCATACACCACACAAGCATGCATATTGAATTTAAGAACTTTATGCAATGCAATCAAGCACATGAATTATGCACATATCAAATGTAATCAATCAAAGTTCATGAGCTTGCTCCCCCTACTTATGTGCTTTCTTTGTCCAAGAATGTTTGATCCCCATACATCCTTTAATATTGCTCCCTCTTTGTCCATGTCCATGTCCAATCTTTCCAATCTCTCCCCAAAGCTCAAAAAGCTTTCATATCTTTGTACAACTTCTCCCCCTTTGTCATCAATTTCCATAAAAGGTGTGCTTCTTATTGATGCAAAGGCTAGCATTGGGGTAGATGGTTGAGACTTGAATATTGTATTTTTGATGGACATCACCACACATGTTAGAATGACATTACTTGTATGTTGCTCTTGAGATACCTCTTAGGATCTTTGACCTTGATACCATTAGGTGGGGCTCCTCCCCCTATGTCATAGCATGTGTCATTCACTTGATAATCTTGAGCTCTTGTGTGTGAGGGAACTTTCTTCATTTGATGATCATTTAAAGTTGAGGATCACTTGTGGAACCACCGTCTTGTATGATATCATGTGTAGAAATACCATGAATAAGGGTGTGATACCAATTTGAAGAATCCTCTATCATAGAACCACTTTGAAGGATTTGACAATAATATTCACTTCTTGAACATTTGCTATCTTCATGAGTACCACTTGTAAGATATCACTTGTAGATCATGATCTAGACACCATTAGATACCACTTGGAATAAACTAGATATCCATTTTCATTGTTGTCTTGTTCTTGTACTCTTATCATTGTCATGAGCTTCTTGTATGACTTGAACTATGTTGATTTGCCTAAGATTCCAAGTCCGGTTTGATCTAATGACAAGCTTCTTCACACCTCATAATAAGGGTTATCTTGCCAATGTTGTACTTGTCACTTGTTAGCAATCCAAACTAGATCAAATACTTGGGTTCACTAGCTCATGAACAAACTCATATCCATACCACTAGATCAATTAATCAATCAAGCAATAGTGGTAGGCTATGAATTTAAAACTTTTCATTTGTTATGCATGATCCTAGTAAACATGTACTATATGCACTAACCGCATTCTAGTAAGGGATGAAATGATCATGCACATTACAATGATACCTTTGCTATGTTGGAGTAGAGGATAGTCACATAGATTTCAATTCATTACTCCAATAGCAATGTGAAGTCCAATTTATAAGCTTGGTGAAGATCAATCATCATAGATAAATCCATTCTTCACCCATATGAAATGAAAACCACTTATAATCAAGTGCATTATCTCTTGTTGTGGTTGGCTTGCTTTTTCTCTTTGATCAATGCTTGCATGAGAGAAGTACTTATGATACCAATTTTATAACCATGACTAGCTCTCTTTTGGGTGTTGCTTGCTTTTCTTGATCAACCCTATTGATTGCTTCAATTAAGCATCTCAAATGTCCCTTGAATTCATCACTTCCATGTTAGCCTTCTAAGCCGGTGCTCGGTTTACCCACCCATGGGCGGCAAGCCCCCTCAACAGGGAGAAGTGACCTTTCTCCAAAGAACCATCCTTGACACTTGCTTGAATTGCCTTTCATTGATTGATCTATGGACTTAACTTGATGAGTAACCTAGAATTATTCTTTAAGTCCTTTTCTTTCTACCAAATGATCTCCAATCATTACTAGAACTTGAACCTCATCTTCATCTTGAGTTTGATCTTCATTTTCAAATTTGAGTACCAAATTTGTACACTAAGTACATTCCACAATCAATGCCCTTGTACTCATTTCTTGTCATGCTTCTAGATCAATTCAAAACCAAACTTAGGTACCTCAAACACTTATAAATATGTTTCCAACTTGAGGACCTTTCATTTAAAGTGACTCTAGATCAATCCAATAACTGTCACTTTTCTGGCAGATTCTGTACCCTTCAAAGAATAATTCATATCTCCCAATGTACAGGTCCAAATGCCACGAAATTTGGTGGAGATATTAATTACTAAGTCATCTAGCAACTGTAAAAATTTGAGCTTCACTTGACTTCTAGATTGCTACTAGATTTCAAATCTTCCACCACTGCTACATGCTGAAAACTGCTGCACTATAGCTGACAAGATGTGCTCTAAAACCATAGCATTTCTCATCCAATTATCATGAAATTTATACAGCATTTCATATCATAATTCTAGAGCTTGCATACCAAATTTCAAGCCAATCCAATATGATTTGGTCACTCAAACTCAGACTTGATCTCAGTTAGCTCAGATTTTCAACTTTGGACAGATTTCAAAACATTGAGCAATACTTTATCAAATATGAATCAATCTTGAGATTAACTTGTTTGAACACTCTTACAAGACATATATTCATTCAATCCACTTACTAAATATCATCTTATGAATTTATCCAACACAAATCAATCCAAATTTGATTGCTAGGCATTTAATCCATTCAATCATCTTATAGCAAGCAACATTGCATATATATCCAATTCAATCAACTCATATGCACCCAAATGAAATGATCAACTAGAGATATACCTTGTTATCACATGATCATCCTCTTAGCAAGCTCCAACTCAAATATTTGCAAGCCACCAAATATACTCAATAAATCACCACAATCCTTAACATTGCACTTGTATGTTGTAGCACTTGGACTTCACTTATTTTGACTTGGCATTGGGATTGGATATGCATTGAGCTTCATAACTTGACTCAATATATGATGAACAAAATGAAACAAATTGAATCAAGCCTCCAATGCCGATGGTACCTACAAACAATCATCCACTCTTTGATGGTACCCAAACAAGTTTGGGTCCTCTCAAGTTAGGTGCAACATACTTAGGCATTGCCTTAGTATGAGTAGCGGGATGTTTTGCAATTCCAACCAATGAGGTACCATTGCCATCCTTTCTAAGCATATTAGTATCATCAATTGACTTAGGCTTAGAATTCTCACCTAGGGGACATGAATGTGCCATGTGTCCCCTTTCCCGACATGAGTAGCAACTTCTCTTAGATTGAGCCTTTTCTTCCTTGCTCATATGTTGCTTCTCATTGCCTTGCCTCTCACGAGTTGCTTGAATCTTCTTTTCAAGCTTAGTAGGACACCCCGAGGCAAAGTGTCCCATATCTCCACACTTGAAGCACTTGATGTGAGCACAATCTCTTTTCTTGTCTTGATTCTTGCTCACTATCTTGGCATCTTGAATTTGCATTGGATGCCTTGCTCTACCACCCCTTCTTGTTTTCTTTTTCTCCTTCTTCATCAAGTCACCATCATCTTCATGGTTGATCTTGATTTGAGCTTGGGGCTTTGCTTTTGGCTCAACTTGAGTCTTCTTGGTAGGGCAACACTTGGCAATATGTCCCACTTCATGGCATCGGTAGCACATGAGTTGGGATAGCTTCTTTGCATCTTGCTTCTTCATAATCTTACCCTTGCTCTTGTTGTAGCCAATACCACTCTTATCACCATATCTTCTTTGATTGGTCATGATATGCTCAATGGCGATTTTAGAGTTGTAGCACCTCTCCAACTTGTTGCTCAAATTCTTCACTTCACTTTTGAGCTCATTGTTCTCCTTCAAAAGGTTAGTCTCACAAGACATAGAAGTAGAACAAGCAACTAATTGTGAAGAACATGGCATATATAATAAATCATCACAAGAGGTGGATACATGCTTCTTGCCTACATCACAAGGGTTAGTCATATGTGATTGATCATTTGACCCAAATGATGAGCTCTCACTAATTTTGGTTTCTTCATTAGAAAGCTTCTTAGTGAGTAAAGCATGTTCTTGTGCCAAGTTATCATGAGCAACACTAAGTTCCTCATGAGCCAATTTTAGCTCCTCATGTGAACAAGTAGTAACATAAAGTAGATGTTTTTGTTGTTCACATGTGGTCTTTAGAAAAGAGTTTTCATTTTCCAATTTACTTGCTTTTTCCATTTCTCTTTTTAAGGCTCTTGAGAGTTTATAAAGAAGCTCAAAATTTGGATCATCACAATCAACAACAAAACCACCAATAGATACCTTAGTGTCACCATGTGACATGGAACAATGTGGTGATGTTGAAGAGCTTGTTGAAGCATCACTCTCATAGCCATCATCTTTACCATCAAGTGTGCATGGAGTAGAATCATTGCTTGCATCACTTGTGGCATTATCATCAATCTTGTCAAGTGATCTTGTGGCATGATCATCATCATCATCACTTGACATTGAGGTGGAGCAATCCTCCTCAACCACCTCGTTGTGGTCATGCTCAACATCCTCATGTACCTCCATCACTATGTGATCATCCTTCTTGAATTTTCCATCATCCCAAATTGAGGAGCCACAATAGTGATGCTTGAGCGCCGTCCACATGCTATGTGCACTTGAGAGACCCATCACCTTGTCAAAAATCTCATCATTCAAAGCTTTGATTAGATAAAACTTAGCTTGTGCATCAAGTGTTCGGCAATCCTTTTGAGCTTGGGTACGGTTACCACACCCATCCAAGTCATGAGAAAAGCCAACAACTATGATCCACCAAAACTTAGGGCCAAGAGCACGAAAATGATCAAGCATGTGATTTTTCCATCGTGCATAGTGAGTGCCATCAAAAATGTGTTCCACACAATCATCTAGCCCATAAGCCGCCATCCTCTCGGGTCGGTGAAGACCGCAAATGAGAGACCCAGCTCCGATACCAATTGAAGGGTCGAGATGGCGGACTAGAGGGGGGGTGAATAGTCCTTTCTAAAACTTAAACACGTTGGCTAACCGAAACAAATGCGGAATTAAACTTATCGGTCTAGCCAAGACTACACCCCTCTATCTAAGTTCACAAGCACCTCACAAAGATCCTAATTAAGAAACTAAGGTGCTTTCCTTAGCAAGAGCTCTCCTATTTAATTCTAGAGCAAGGTCACATAAACCTATGCACTAGTACTTTGCCAACCGAGGGAGCTCCTACACAACTGGTGAAGCAAAAGCACAAAGCTCCTAAGCTCACTAGCAATGCTCAATAACAAGGCAACCAATGCCAAATTAGAGAGCGCAAAACACTTAGCTACACAAACTAAGCAATGTGACTAACAAGGTTACACAAACCAAATTAGTCACGCAAAGGGGAAGCTTCTAGCTACACAAGCAAGAAGACGACTAGCAAGCTACACAAGCAAACTAGTTACGAGAGCGACTACACAAGCACGAAATATATATGAAAGTAAATACAAGCTTGTGTTGCACGAAGGCAAACCACCGAGAAGAGTAGACGATGTTGACACGGTGATTTTCTCCCGAGGTTCACTTGGTCGCCACCAAGCTACGTCCCCGTTGTGTCGACCAACACTTCGTGGTTCGGCGGCTAATCGGTCACACACCGAGCCTCTCAAAAGGCACCGCAAGAACCCACCATAAAGTGTGGTAGCTCAATGACACGCTCAACTAGAGTTGCTCTTCGCGATCCCCGCGGGGTGAGCACAATCCCCCTCACAAAGCTTCTCCGGAGCCTCGCACAATCTTCTTGCGAGCTTCGACGGAGCCACAAGCCACCAAGCCGTCTAGGAGGTGGCAACCTCCAAGAGTAACAAGCACCACTGGCTTGCAACGTGATCACCTAGTGCCACACGATGCAATCTCTCAAAGCAACGCACTAGAATCGCTCTCTCACTCGATCCGATGAACACTATCAAGCATGAGTGAGTTAGAGGGCTCCCAAGCACTACCACACAAGTCACAAAGACTATAGTGTGCTCAGCTACTGGCCATGGCCGGCCACAACGTCTATTTATAACCCCTCGGTCAAATAGAGCCGTTACCGGACGACTCAGCGAAAAACGTGATGACCGGACACGCCGGTCAGGGTGACCGGACGCGTCCGGTCACTACAGGACAAGCGAAAAACGGGGCGTCAGAACTAGCCGTTAGAAACTTGATTCAGCAGCAGTCACGCTGACCGGACGTGCTGGTCCAACTGACCGGACGCGCCGGTCGCGCAACGACTCTTTCACGAAGCACCGACCGGACACGCTGGTCGCAACGACCGGACGCGCCGGTCACGACCGGACGCGCCGGTCCCGTAACTGACCGGACGCGCTGGTCAACCCTGAGCCGCGCACAACGAACCAGCGACCGGACGCGCTATTGAACTGACCGGACGCCACAGTGCCCGCGTCCGGTCGAAGTCCAGTAAGCTCCCTGGACGACCGGACGCGTCCGGTCGCCTGTGACCGGACGGGCCTCGCGTCCGATCAAAGCGCTGAAAACACGCGTAGACACTGGACACTGACCGGACGCGTCCGGTCAAACAGTGACCGCGTCCAGTCCAGCGTCCGGTCACCACTGTGACCTCCGTTCGCCTTCGTTTCTTTTCCGACTTTCGGTGAAGTGGAAAAAATAGGCATTTCATTTCCCCGAAATCGCCTGAATCCCGCGCTCGCACGCTCGGCGAGAGGGAGAGAAGACCCCAAACCCTCTCTACCGCTCAAACTCCACTGCCTTCGCAAATGTGCCAACACCAACAAGTGTACACCACCATGTGCATGTGTGTTAGCATTTTCATAAATCATTTTACCGAAGGAGTTAACCACTCAACTTGCCACGCCACTTGATCCTAGCAACGATGCATAGTTAGATCACTCGAGTGGCACTAGATGACCGATATGCAAACACATGCATCTATCCTAAACCCTCTTAATAGTACGGCCATCTATCCTAAACCCGATCATCAACTTCTCTACACACCTATGACCGGTGAAATGGAAATGCCCTAGGTTATACCTTTGCCTTGCGCATTCCACTCCATCTCCTCCGATGTTGATGCAACACATGCACCAACCATATCACAAATGATATGATCCACTTCATATCATCATGTGACCTTGGTCCATCGATCTTGACCTCACTTGCTCTTCACCGTTGTGTCGGTCCATCGGCGCCAAGTCATGCTCAAGCTTCACCGTCACACGCGGTCCCTCACTCCAAAGCCTCTGACTTGCCCTTCACACTTGCAACCGGTCCGTCGAGCCAAGCCTCATCTTGATCTTTGTCACCTTGGCCACATGACTCCATGTCATGTCTCATATGCAATGAGCTCCTTCATGACACCATCACATGTGGACTAATCTCCTGTGTATCTCACATAACCACATATTAGTCCACCTAAGTTGTCACTCAATTACCAAAACCAAACAAGGACCTTTCACACGGTTCGGCACGGCACGAAAGTCGTCGTGCCGGCATGGCACACCGTGCCTGCCGTGCCATGCCTTAGCGTGCCTCGTGCCTGGTTGACGGCCTAGGCACGGGCCCACGGGCCTATTTTCGTGCCGTGGCGGCCCTTGGGGCACGTCACAGGCACCGTGCCGTGCTGGCCCGAGGCATGTGAAGGGGAGGGGGGTAGGGGAAAACGCCGGCGAGCGGCGACAGCCGGCGGCGGAAGCCGGACTCGACGACTACACTATGAGATCCAGACGACCAGATGTCCAGATCCAAAAAGGCAAAACCAAAACGACAGATCCAAACGAAAAGACGAACAGAGAGCCAGAGAGGGGATTTCAGATCCAGAGCACAGCAGAGAAGGGGAGGGGGAAGGGGACCACGCCGGCGGCAGCCGGTGGCAGCAGCCACCAGGGCACCGGTCACCCTACTCGACGACGAAGACGACGAGCCGACGAGGAGGCTAGGCGCCGAGGGCCGGAGAGCGGAGAGCCAGAGAGAGCGAGAAGCCGAGAGCGAGCGAGAGAGAGGAGAGCGAGTGAGCGACTGCGCGGCGGGGAGGGGGGAAATGAGTTAGGGTTAGGGTTTGGGGGGCGCGTCGGCCGGCCGCCCTTATATATGGGGCGGGGCGGCGGGGGGCGACGGTTCGGGGGCCGGGCCTGATCCGTGCCTAGACTGAATTGCCGTGTCGGGCCGTGCCGGCCCGCGTGCCTGGGGGTCGGCCCAGGCACGGCACGCCGCCTCGTGCTGGGCCGGCCCGGGCACGGATCACCACGGGCCGGGCCGGGCCCGTGCCAGGCCAAAAGGCCGGGCCGTGGGCCGTGCCACCGGGCCGCGGGCCGCATGGCTTTCTATAATCAGGAAAGAGCGTGCCTGCGACCGTGGTGCAGTCGTGCAGCGGCCGCTGAGTGCAGTACGGCCGTACTGAGACCCCGGTGACCAGTCTTTTTCAAAATTAATTATTGTAGATGCATTTCTTTGGGTCAATGAATAAGCCACTTATTAGCGCAGTTAAGTCTTAGAATAGATTTGACAAAATACGAACACCACCAGCATCGGTCTACAACTTTTTTTTTCCGTTACACCGTACTCCCTCTGTCAAAAAAAATCATTCTCGCTTCCCAAAAAATCAGCAACTTTTAACTTTGACCAAATATATTTAACAAAATATTAATATTTATGGTATATAATTAGTATCATTAGGTAAATCGTTGAATATACTTTCATAACAAAATCATTCTCGCTTCCCAAAAAGTCAGCAACTTTCACGTATTATTATTTTTTTCTGTATCTTATAATATTGTCAATCTGTCATTGTAGTATGGTAATTTTGTGGTCATATTTTACCTATAGTATTGTAGAGTGCACACGAGCCTTCATCTTGCCAACAGCAGGTTGTGACAATCACCATCTGTCACAATTTTTAATTTTGTTATTAAGTTCTATCAGACTGGGATTTTCTCTCTATAGTATCTTCCATCCTTAGCTGTCCATATTGGAAATCTGATATATCACTGAGCTGCATGGGTGAAAACAATATAGTTTCAATGAAGCTTGATTCCTGTTTGATGACTGGATAGTTAATATTTACTCAGTGACTCGGTGTTGTTTATAACTGTGGATCTTTCTCTGTTTCTTTTTCTCCCAAATATACAGGAACTAAACCTTTCATAAACGAGATGAATCTTGTAGGATGATGCCCACTTATTGTATTTTTTAATCATGTCATAACCTAGACACATGCTTTCATTTTTTAATCATGCCCACGTATCTATTTAATCATGTCTGAATTATACCATAACCTAGTGAGCTACTATAGGAATTCTACTCCTTAGAGCCATCATCCAATTCTTGTAATTTTCCTTCTATATAGTAAGTCTTACATATATAATCTTCCAGTAATCTTGGGTGACATATGGTTACTGTGTAAGTGTGTATGGTTAACCAAATTTTTGAATGGCGACTCCTTACTATAAAAAATCATTATATCCATGTTACATGTGTAGTGTAAAAATTAATGCCTGAATTATATTGTAACCTACATCTCTACTTTAGTAAGCTTACTCTTATATCCATCCTTTGATTATTGTAAATTTTCCTTTGAGTAAATCTTATATATAAATCTTTCAGTAGATTAACTTGTGGTAACTCCAAATGGTAAAGTGTTGTTGGTCTGGTTACCTGTCAGGATCTGGGAGTTCATGTTGTATTCATGTCAATATTGCTTTTTACACCTGGTTGCGTTGCTTTGTTTGATTCTATCCATATTCTGGTTTTCTTTTCACAGCAAATGCAGGAAATTGTGCATCTGAACAACTCACAGCTTCTCTTCTATAGAATTTACCACCCAATCTTCAGTATCACGAGGCTCCCTGCTGGACCTGAAGCACACATGCCTTGCTAATGATCTTCATGGCTGTCCTTATTGTCACTATGAATATGTACTCATATCAAGATGCCAGATTGTAGTACCTCACTTTCATTGTTACGGTCAACACTCATTCAGTCCTTATTGTCACTATGAATATGTACTCATATCAAGATGTCAGATTGTAGTACCTCACTTTCATTGTTACGGTCAACACTCATTCAGATTATAGTGAAGCTAAGACAAATCCGATAACATGTTGTAGACTACAGAAATAGATATTTTAGTAAATAATGCCTGATTTTATAGTAAGTGGTTCCTTGTACCATCTTGATGCAAAGTTGTAGGTACTCTACTTACTAATTATCACCTCAGATCATTTAAATTTATTGGAATTACTATATGGTCTTCTCCTTATAGTAAGTTCTTCCAAAGAGCATGAGATTGTAGTACCTCACTTTCATTGTTACGGTCAAAGCGCATTCAGATTATAGTGAAACTATGACAAATCTGATAACACATTGCAATTTACCATGGGATTTGTTACGAGAAATAAACCCAACAGAATTTTACGTTAGTCCTCACTTGGAGTTACTACAATTTGCGAGCAAAGTTTGCTAAAGTTTGGAGTTACTGCAATTTAGCAAACCCATATAGAGTCCAGTAGATTCGTCGTGATGGCCGCAACATAGAATTCCCGAAATCACCGTAACTAATTACTGTAATAATTACCAGGATTGATTAGTATAGTATATTCTGGAAAATCGGCTCCCTCAAATAGCTAGCCTGGATAGTTGCGGTCGGCTCGGCTCATGCAGCTAGCGGACCTAGAAGTAAATCTCGATCATTAAACGCTCGCGCCTGTGCCGGTCGGCACCGATCGGGTCTGTCTGGTGCGGTAACTTGGCCTAGCTACAGAATATTTATATTCTGTAGCCAGCTATAGAGTATATATATATATATATATTATTCTAATCGTGCGTAGATTAGAGAAAAAGGTCGACGTCACGAGAATTCAAATCACATCTCAAGTGACGAATACAGACACTACACTACTCATAAATTCCATCATGTGAGTTATGGTAAGTATGATCAAGAAAGGTGAGATAGTCTTGCTCATGGACTTTAAACTTAATGAGTAGTTATCTTTAAATTTCTGCATTCCACTGTATGTTTACTTAGAATAATCCATGCATCCACTCCGTTTTGTTTGAATTCTCTCGTATCAAATCCACAGCATGTTTAGTTCCATGCATATATCTATGCCACTTGCATCCTTTGTCTTAAAAAATCACTCACCATGATCATGCTGTTTCATCTCTATTTAAGTGCATCTCTGTAGTGCTTTCGTGCTACCTTTGTCTACTATAGTATGCTTTGGTTTGGAAGTATTTGACACACTTCCATAGGCTTTTAAATTAAGCGTGGTGCTTAGGTTGAAACATCTTCCTTAATCAAAATTAGACAGAGTCTAGTTTGGTTATTGAACTAAAAAATTACTTGTGTAGACAATGGATATTTTGTTGGACTAACCCTTGCAGAAAACTCTAAAAATCAATCGGGGTAAGTCAAAGAGATGAATTCATATCAGAGATAAATCAAGTCATACGATGAACTCCAACAAATTTACGCAAAAGAGGGCCCAGTTCATTCTTCATGAAAGGAAGAACTGTGAGTATTAAGGTTTATTCATTTATCTTTTGTTGCAAGTTACCTTAGCCTTGAACCATGCTAGAATACAGCCAACACATAAAATTTGTTAATAAACAAAATCTATGCTAAGATAATTAAAAAACATCTTTTCATTAGCATAGAGGAAAATTACAAAAGTTATGGACAACAATCCTATTTCAAATTCGTTGTATTCCCTCGGATATGTGTCCACTAACATTTTGTAGAAAAGAATGAATAGAAGCTATGCTTGTTAATGGTTTGGTATGAACCTGCAAATCCAAACCAAACCACCACTTCAGTTTTGGAACGAAGAGGAAATAAGACTAGTGCCACAAAAAGGATTTACAATAAAAGCAATCACTCATAGGAAGTGGACGAACAAATTAACGGGCCTCAAGTGACGTTGAGAGCAACCTAGCATTGAACCTTCCCAGGACTCAAGCTAGGAGGCTGATGAGAAGCAAGGTGCAACCCTCCTCGTATTAGCCAGAATACGCCTGCTTCTATCATCTTCGAAAAGACCAACTCGCCCGTCGGCAATAAGGACCAAAACAATGAGCTGCCATCCAACATCATTAACCGATGGTGGACTACTGACGGTGTCTCATAAGGACCAAAGACACCCATGGTCAAGCATGACATCCCCTAAGTCATTGGAGATGAAGATTTCATGCAAATTCCAAAGAAGTTGCTTCCTTGACCATCGATACGGCTGGCGTAGCACTAACAAAAAAAAGAAGAGCAACTCTCTGCCATGCCACTAGAAGGTAAAGACAATCAAGGAGAAACTTGAGTTTGCATCTCCAATGAACCCCAGCTCATCAACCAAGGATCACCAAAAATCAAAAAAGTTTGATGGAAGAAGAGCATGCAATTGTCTGTAACCTTAGCTCCAGGATTGGAAGGTGCAAAGAAAAGTTAAAGGCAAGAAGAGGTCCTGCTCAATGGACCTAAAACCATGAAGCCCTCACTAATAGGTACATCGGACAAGTTTCCTTCAGGTATGTTTGTCACTACTCATTTCAACAAAAAGTAGAAAAACATAAGATATATCCAACTAAGCATTATGCAACATAGAATTACATTCACAGGAGAATTCTATCAACCAAACTTGATCCTGCATTCTACAAAATTCAAGTGTGGGGGATAGAGTTCTCCAAAAATATCTCGTGACATGTTGTTAATTTGTCTTGGGTATCTCTACCTTTATGCCATGCTCAACCTGCTAAATCATAAACAAATTTTAATGATCATGCTCATTGGTTCACCATACATATTCGGTCTACTTGAATAAATCCCTTTAGTCTTTTAAGCTTCCTTGTTCTATAATAAGTATGCTTTGAAATACTATTCAAATATAATTATTGAATCAAAACATACTTATATAGAATTCGGTTGTATATGTGGACTAACCCTTACAGGAAAATATTCAAATTTTGTTAGGAATGTTTGGAGATCATTCGTAGAAACAAATCAAGGCTAGAGGTATTCTTCAAAATGATTTCACATATCTTTACCTTAGCCTTGTTGAAAGATTGAAGTAGTTGTGAATAATAAAGGCACAATATTTAAAACATGGGATACAGATGACCTTTAGCTCTATGACAACACTATCCTTATTTTGAATTATTTGTATACTCCTTTGGGTATGTATTGTCCACTAATCCTTTGCAGAGAAAAAATAATAAGTAGAGCAGAAGGTCCAACAGAATAACAAGATCCATAAAGTAAAGAACAAAAAGATAGCATGATAAAAGAATGAGAAAGAAGGAATGTAACATAGGAGACAAGTGCTCATGAACAGCTCAAGCAAAGAAACCTTTAAGCAGGAAGAGAAGACCACCACAAGTCATCTACCCTTCATCATAGTATCATCACGCTCCAATAATAAAGGTAACATCTTAAGGTTGTCATCAAAGATTGGCTTCAAAACGCTGAGAAAGGAAGAAGGTGGCACCACCATTGGAAGCGCCACTAATGGAGGCACCACCCCCAAAAATTTTCATCCTTAAGAGCAAACTGAGGTACTCGATCAGTGAACCATCGCAAGGAGAAGTCCCATTCGGAGGACTCAAAACACCAAACCCTCGCCGAAAGGTAAAATTGGTAGTTATCCATATTTACTCCCTAGCATTGCATGAATTATTTTTTCCTTCAGCATATTTACTTTTCTGCATTAGCATTGCATTGGAAAAGAAAAACAAAAATTTTATTGCATCATAAACCTTAAGCCACATATGAATGATTTTCATGGTGTGTAAAAACCCGTAAGAGTATTCATCGTGGTGCCACAAAAATAAAAATACCATGTATACATCTAGTTATATTTCATTTTCATATATTTCCTTTTCTACATTATAAAATAGAAAATCTAAAATTATTAGATAGACATCCTGCTAAAAATATTGTCAATTAAAAAAAATATGTCCTTAACCTCACAAGAACAACCGAACTCCAAATGGCTAACTGCTAACCTCTTATCATAATCCAAGCCTCGAGTTTTTGGTGTTCTTGTTGAAATATTTTTGCAGGATGATACATATGATCAAGAGCAGGTTTACCCAGTTGACCTCATCTCACTCCAATGGATGAGAAGGACATCTACTGGCAAAACATGCTCTGAGTAGGATCACTCAACTTTCCACATTTGACCACGATAAAATCCGGCTTAGGGGAGGAGCATCCCTCATGTATTTAGCTAAGTATTTCTTTTCTTTATCTTTACTATTTTTGAGTTCGCTTTTTAGTTAAAGAAATAAAAAGATGCATAACAAACAAAACACAATAAAAATTTATATTAGATAGCTATATATAAGGTGTGATCATAAATTTTAAAAACAAAATAAAAAGTGTGTGTCTAATTTTCTGTTTTTAAGAGTTGAGTAAGTAATGGAGTCTGAGAATAATCTCTTGCAATGAAAATGATGAATAGTTGCTCTGTTGTAATTCCTCTTAAGTACCTAGTTTTCAGCCTTAAATTCTCCCGAGTTTTGGATGAAATTGTTTTGATATAAGAATTTACTCTGAACTTGAAACTTGTGGGTAGCATATGCTTGATCTAAGTCTAGGTAATTAACGGATATGATATGAGAAGGTCTGAGCTGTTGTTTATCTTGTTCCAAGTGACACTAAAGTTCTAGGGTTTTTTTTTTGAAAAACACAAAAATGTTACATAATGAGTTCTTGTATGACAAAGCTTGAATTCTCACTAGAGTCATACATGTTATTTAGGTTAGGAAAACTTTCACATATATGTTGCTTGTTTTTGCATTGAGTTTTGTCAAGCTTTATTGACCCTTATAAGAAGTTTGTCATGCTCTTAAAATCAAGATCACGTACACACCACCCACATATGCACTACTCCTACACTGAGGGTAGACGCAAAAACATGTCATTCCATATAGATCCACCCAAAAATATTCTACTCCTACACTGAGGGTGAACATAAAAATATGCTTGATAGGTCTTCCCATCCACCAAATATGTGCTCCAAGTTTTTATTGCAGAAAAGAGGCACAGGGCTATGCAAAAGTTATTCAGAAAAAAAAGAAGAAACAGAGTTGAGAAAAATGGACAAGTATCTGAGATTTTAAAAATAATGGGTACTCAGATGCCCACTTGAAAAGAAAAAAAAGAGAAAAGATGAATAAGATAGCCCTTGTTCTCTTGAAAAATAGTTCCAAGTTTGAAAAGAGAGATAAATTTTCAAGGAGCGAAGTAGAATTGGTTTAGCCACCAAATATATCCACCATACATCCATACACATGCACATCTTGATTTGATTGTATGACTCAACTCTTTTTGGATCCGAGGTTTGACTTTACGACATATACATTACAAGTATGCTCTAGCTTTCTCTCTACCTACGAACTCCACATAAGCCTTAGTGGTAGGAAGAGAAAAAGGCATAACATCTTTATTGCTTTGGTGAGGATCCACAAATACCACATATATTGAGAGACTTGAGAGCGTCATACAATGGAATCTCTGAGTTTTATTTTGAAAACAATGGTGGAGCAAAGAACTTGAGACATAGTGCTTGACTTGATCGTTCTGTCTTTCAATTGCTCAAGGCCTAAGTAAAGGCTAAGAAGCCCCATGGTTAAAGGTAATTTGGATAAGTTTGAAAGTCAGATCAGTTTATTCTAATACAAAGGAGAATTCTTGAATAAACACATGTGTACTTTTGAGACGTGAAAACATTGTAGCAACTCCTGATTCGTTGCTGAGTTTAGCTTTGCTCAGGGACTAGCAAAAGTTAAGTGTGGGGGTGCTTGTTGACGGTCGCTAATATCAACTATAAACCGTCAACATAACCTGCATATATACTTAATTCCATCACTAAACATAGGTATAGGAGTTTTGGTGAATCTGTGTTTTCACCAAGGTTTAATCAAAAAACTGACAAGGCGGACCTATATGTCAGAGATAATTAGGCAATTCCATCACAAAACCAATATGGGAAGGTTCTAGAGGACTATAGAGGACACACGCCGAGTCAGAGAGGCAGAGGCTACCGGCCCCACCTGCAGGCCAGCCGGCCCCTAGGTCCCACATGTCAGCCTCCCCTTCGAACGTCGGTTCCCCACCACCTCCTAGGTTGCATCTACGTGGTTCCTTAAGTTGGTTTGATTAAAGGGCTCACGTTGCAAGCTCCGACCTATATAAGCAGCCCTGTACCTCCCTCCCTAAGGCATCCCTGAAACCCTAATTCATATATCTTATTCAGAGATCAGGGTACCCTAGGAGGATTAGGTCTAGACTCTTCAATGTAGTAGATTAGTAACTCGGGAGCGAGGGTCGAGGTGAGTTCTTGCTCAGGTTCCGGATCTAGTCTTGGAGGTTCGCTTAGTTATGGTTAACATTACTTTTATGTGTGGGTTCATAGAGTGCTTAGCTTGCTATAGTTTACCGGTTAGGCTAAGTAGCCGAGTCTCGTGTAAGCATGGTGCTTATACGATGCTCTGCCTGTGAGTACACCCTATGCTCTGGTTGTGTGGTAGCAGCAGGTGGTGATAGCCCCGTCTATCCTTTGTAGTCCACGTCGAATTGAGCAGGTTCTTAAATTGTAGGACCGTAGTCATGTCAGTAGAGTTATCTATATTGGGTGCTCTGTTGTCTAAGTGGCATCCTAAAGTGCACAAGAGTAGAGTTAGTTTTAGCTATAGTTGGATCTATATATATTTTGACCATGTAATAAGAATGTCATAGGAATCTACCTCACCCGAGTTAACTAGTTTATATTATCTTAGTGACCTATCCCCTGAGTGTCATTATGCTTAATTCTAATCATTACCTTTACCCCTTGCTCTAGCTATGCTGGTATGTTGACTGATAGATATTCCTTTACTACTCAATAAGTCTTTACTCTATTGTTTCCCTGTGGTAAAATATAAATAATGAAACCTGGAATACTCCCAATAAAATTCTACAATAGTATTCTATGCGCTTGCGGAATCCTTTATATTCTATTTGCATTAATAAATACCAACAGGCATCTTCGTAGCCAGGCACGAAGCCCTGGCCCATCACCTCTAGGTTGATGTTCTCGTAGTGAGAATGGGCAATGACGAATGATTGCTGAACACCGAAGCGCAGCGCGTGCGGCGTCATCTCGCGCACCCGGTCTGTAATCTAGGTAACATGAACTGCGAGCGAGCTTGTCTCCTATGCCACAGATAGCTTGAGGTCATCGCAAACCACCCTGATGGCGACACGCAGGGTATCATGCTCGTCGCTTTCCTTTTGGAGGGTGTCCTTCACATCGGTGAGCTCCCTCTCCAGGCCGTGGCTCTTCACCACCTCCACCATGAGTCTATCATCGAGACCTGCCCAAGCCGCACATTAGCCACGTTAGAAGGCCAGCCCCAGGTTCTAGGAGGAAAGTCAACAAGAAAAGTAGGAGTCTCATGGTTTAGTTGCTCGTGGAGCTTGTTGCCCCCTCACATTGCTGGGCCACCTCGATGGCGAGCAAGGCAGCCACGTCCTTAGCCTCAATCTTCAACTCCCTCTCCTTCTCAAACTCGCCCAGGAGATGGTCGATCCGTTGATGGGCGTCGGCACTCTCCTGGCAGGCTGAGTCACGCTCCGTGCGAAGTCCCTCCACGGCTTGGAGCAACTCATCCCGCTCCTTCTGAATCCGCTCAGTCTTCACGGTATCCAAGCATGTCCTCTCGGCCAGGGACGCACTTCTCCTCAGCCTCATGCCGATGAGCATCCGCCTCCCTGATTCGGACGCTGGCCACCTCCTCACCGATAGGAGCAAGCTCGGCCACCCTTTGACAAGCGGCGTCGAGCTACTTGGTCAGCCATCTGCGTAGCTGTGCCTCTTTGGCAAGGCGGTCCCAAGCATCCTTCTGGCCACGAAGGAATTGGGATTTCTCTTGGTTGCACGCCATGAGAGACTACAAAAAACCCGAGTTAGAAGCACAACAAGGGAAAATCAAGGTTGGAAGCGCGGACATGTCGTACCTGGCCAACTAGGTTGACGTCGTCGCGCAGCGACCCCAGTGCTGTGTTCAGAGCGCAGACCACGAGCTTGACCCCCGTGTCGACTCTATCCTAATCCCTCGCCTCCGTGGCATCATCAAGGGGAAGAGCGTCGCCTCTGGGTTCTACCAGTCAGCCCATCAGAGCACGGGTCCTCCCCACACGTGTAGGTCATTTTCCACACGGACTAGAGACTGGAATGGCCCCGCATCGGTCCTGAGCGGCGTTGATCGCTCCATCGGCGCAACCTCCTCTGGAGCGGCCCCTTCGACGGTAGGAGGGACGGATGGTGCAGACGCAGAAGCCTGTCCCATCACCACGGTTGCCGAGGATACCCCTGCCGCATTCTCCTCTGTTTGCCCCCACCGTGGGCATGGCCGCCTGCGCGGATGATGACCTCGGCTGCCCCACCTCCATCTGTAACGGCGCGGTCGCATCCGGCTACGCCGCTTCCATCACCGATGCGGGTGGCTCCATCTGCACAGCCGATGGCCCCATTTGTGTCGCTTCCGCTTGCAGTGTCGCGGTCGCGCCTGGCCATGACTCATCAGCACGGGGCGTCGCCGTTTCCACCTGCAGCGTCGCGACCATGCCCGGTCGTGCCACCTCCCCTATGGGCACCTTGTGTGCGCCCTCCTTTGTCTGCACATCCATAGACACCGCAATGGTTGCCGATGGGACTCCCCTAGTGGGCGCCGTGGCCATCCCAGTGCCACTTTCGCTCAGCGTGGCGTTGGCCGACCCTTGGTGCACCGATCGGCGTGTGAGGGTCATCTGTGCAGCTATTCGCAGTGTCATCCTGCGTCCGGTAGCACTGCAAAGGGAATACAACATCAGCTTAGGGCTAGATTCGCCTAGAACAAAAGAGCAAAGAAAATTTTAACTCACATTGGCACCACTGGATGGCGACGTTTTAGGGTCGGCCCACCCAACCCCGGCTGCGCCTCATCAGCGCGGGGACGCTTCGGGCCCTTCCTCTGCTCGGAAGGCCCGAACGGCGTGGGGCGGTCTGTTTCCGTCGGCTCCGAGGGCGTGTCCTCCCCCACATGATACGGGAAGGGGCCCATCGCCTGCGAGGCTGCATCGCCGCCCGTCGGCCCATCCTTGTCCGCCAGATCCTCCCTAGGATGGGTGACCCGGAGCCATAGGCTTCCTCCTCTTCTTCCTCATCTTCCTCCTCCTCCTCTTCTTCCTCCTCTGACCCTTGGCACTGCTTTCCTCGGTCCAGCTGCGCCCTCACCTTCCCCTGTGCCTTCTTATTCTTGTCATCCTTCTTCTTCCTCCACTCGTTCTCGGCGCAATTCACCGCCCTCACGGCCACATCCTCCGGCAGTGGTGTAGCAACGTGTCGAAAGACGAGACCCAGGTGCGGATCCTAGATTTCAAAATCAAATCATGGGGTCAAGGGGTCAAAAAAAGGGGGGAGGGGCAAAAACCAAAAGGAACTTATGAATTCAGTGAAGCCTGTGTCCGACCGCATCGTGGGGTGCCCAGGGATAGGGAAGACGAACTCAAGGTCACCTGACGTCGCCGCTTCCCTAGAACGTGGTGCAGCCTTGGTCGCATCCTTGATGCACTGTGAGACCTTGATGTCATAGAGCGGCTCGTGGGCAAGCACCGTCCCCTCGAGCGACACGCCAGGCACCATCTCGTACAACGAGAGGGCACGCGCCATCAGCAGCGCCACCCTCCTCACGTGGTACGCCCGATGACACTGGTCCCGTGAAGACCGCGATCCCTCAGGAGCGCGATGGCCCTCAAGTGGTCGGTGAGCTTCTTCTTCTCCTTGTCAGGGGCCTCCCACATCCACACTTGCGGTGCCTCCTCGATGGCACGCCCGGTGAATTCGGCAAGGGGGCGGCAGCGTCGTTCTTCAGATAGAACCACTGCGAATGCCACCCTTTGTTGGACTTTGACAACTGGAGGGTCATGTACTCGTAGGCCTGATTGTTTCATAGATGGATACCCACGCACCCCATTGGCACTGACTGGTCCAGCCTACCCTTCTCCCTCTTCTTGTACAGGGAGACGGCGAAGAAATACCTCCACAGCTCAAAGTGGGGCTCGATCCCTAGATATCCCTCGCACAGTGCGATGAAGGCTGCAATGTGTTGGATCCCGTTCGGATTCAGGTGTTGTAGCTCGATCCCGTAGTGGTGCAGCAACCCCCAAAGGAACCGATGGGGAGGACTCACGAGCCCACGCTCGAGGAACAGCACGAAGGCCACAACGTACCCATCGGATGGTGCTGGCACATCCTCGCCGCCAGGCATGAGCCACTCCATCACCGCGGTCCTTATGTGGAGGAGCCCACGCCTGACAAGGCCCTCCATGCACGGGTAGGTGATGTCGGAGCAGTACCATGAATCCATGGGAGGCGAGGGCAGAGGAGCGAAAGTTTTGCTGGCGGTGGAGGAGCGGGAGTGGGAAACCCTAAGCATAGGCGGTGGCGGAGCGGAGGAGACGAGGTTGTGGTTAGGCATACCGAAGATGGGAGGTAAGGCTTATATTTATAAGGGAAGGTGGAAACGAGAGGCGAACCGTCTGCCTCGATCCTCGCGACTGTCGCATCCCATCATCACGTCTCTCTGGGAAACTTGCACATGCCACCCTTGGCCGCTCCCTCGAAGGACGTGCCAGATGACGGTTTGCCTGCCCAATGGGCCTCGAAACGCCATAGGTAAGAGGGATACAGAGCTAAAAATTCTCCTATGGCCCATTAAGGCCAAGGAGTTCGAAAGCTGGCCCACCAATGGGTTCGACAGCCGCTCCAGGACACCTTTTAGAGCATGGGGTGGAAAAGGATGGGCCCGCTAGCAGCCAGCACCCGGGCGCACGACCGCCAAGGGCATCCTGACCCACGTTTGAGTCTTGATCGCGCACGGTCCACGGTTTTTCCTCAGAGAAAGGCAACGAGCCCTCGGGACCTGTCGAACAGAACTGAGAACTATATGGACTGGCCATTAGGAATCTAGAGTCGGTCACCAGCTGACCCATGCCAGATCCCTATGAATGGAAATCAGGGCCCCACTCAAACTAGCCCGTTAGCAGCTTACCGAGCACCATGATTCGTCCAACGAGGAAAACATGGCACGGCTCAACCCCTCTATTTTTTTGAGAAAATGCTTGAGGGAGAACGATCACAAGATGAGCTGACCCCTCAACCGGACCCCTGCTACGCACAGGGGCTCAGACTCGCAAAGAGACCTGATGCGCGGTCGCATACAAACAGTAAATCAACCATCACAACCTAACTAAAAAGGCCCTACGAGCTGCAACCAGCAAGCTAGCACTCCGAAGTCTCCCCATACAGCAAAACCTACGAAGGAGTATCCAACTCCTCTGCAGGCTCAGGGCTACTGTCGGGTACCGATATTAGGGTACCCAAAGAAGGGGAACTGATGGTCATCAATGATCAATTCGCCCGGGCGATTAAAGAACGTGACCACGGCTTCGCCTGACCCCAAGGGCACGGGCTTCACCTCGCCCGATCCTTGGAAGCGCATCCGGCCTCGGGCGGGAACGCGGGCCCCCGTGGGGAGGGGCACGCTATCTCCTACCACTATCGGTGTGACTACGTGGGCCCGTAGCCATGCTCCTGACGTCGTGGGGGGAGTGGGCACGCCTCGACGCAACCCATGGCCTTGACGGGACATACCAAGGCACCCACGTCACCTACAGCTCCGGGCAGACCAGCATTGTGCTACCAAATCCTCGTACGGCCCCAGTCAAGGGAGCCTGTTGACCATGTTGTGCACAGGGACGGAACGGGGCGCCACAACCCGCTGATGGCGCCCGCTTGCAGCGCCGGTGACGAACAAGACCACGATGTGGAGTCGCCTCCGCCATGACCTACAGGACCATCAGGGCCCGCCTATCGGGGAAGAAGAGCGACGTAGCTCCAGGGCTTCCTTCTTCTCTGCTTTTTCTCTTTCTTCTTTTCCTTCCTTCTCTCCTTCTCTCTCGTGTACCCCCGGCCTTTTCCTTGACCTATAAAAGGGAAGGCCGGGCACCCCATCAGGGGCAGAAGACTTTGAAGCCTTCCCAACGCTCTCAAGCCGTTGGAAAGCAACTCAACCCCATTCGATACACTCACCAAAGACTTGAGACCTCTTCCCTCTCTCGCCCGTTTGTAACCCCTGCTGCAAACACAGAGCCGGTAACACGAGCAGCATCGCACTGGACATAGGGACGTTCTGCCCGAACCAGTATAATTCCTTGTGTCCTCCGCGCTCACCATCCGGGCCAAACGCGTAGATACAAATTTACTCATCGGTGGTTCGAAACACTGACACATAACTTTTGCTACGCATTAGATATATACTATGTCTAGATACATAGTAAAAGATATGAATCTAGAAATATCAAAACATCTTATAATTTGGGACGGAGGAAGTAATTGGCATGAAATAGCTTCATTTCACATGAGTCGTGCCAAATAAGTTTTAGTCGATTTTGCTAGAATTTAAAGTAGGTCGAGAGTTTAGTTTTAGAGTCCGGCTTTAAGGTGCTGACAATGATAATTGGCACGAGCTAGCTCACTGTTGTGTTAAATCATCTCCAATAAATTTTAACAAACTTTTATAAAATTTGAAAGAAGTGTAAACGTGCAATTTTAAGTCCAGGGTTTGACTTTTGATGTGAACCTATATATTTTTAAATTACATGTCCATTTAATGCAAAAATATGGGGTTTTTTTTAGCAAACTCGTGGGTTGTACTAATTGATAGATTGGATTAGGTTGAGTCGGAATAATAAAATTATGGGTTAGGCTATGGTAGTTAAATATTTTGATATGGATTAGGTTAGGTAAGAGGTCGGTTGTAGCCTATTAGCAGGGCTAATTGAAACGTGTGCTTCGCCTTGAAATTCATAGGATAGATTAGAAACTGAGAGGAATATTTTGTTTGTTTCACCATGGCAATCGCCTTATGGGATAAATTTTATGGCTGTATAAGGCACAAATGTACATGCCCCGATATCATGCAAAAATGGGCTCCTTCTATTTGCGCGTTGATAAGAAAACGTTACCGGCCGTGGCTTAAATGTAAAAGCGTTATCCTTTTCTCCATGTACTCAAGGCAGTAATCAACCAGAACTACTCACAGTAGCTCGTTGAGTACGAACTGTACATATCGATTAGTTATATCAAGGTTAGTACCATTGTCGCCGCTGGCACAATAAGTCCTCAAATAGCTAATTAATCGATGTGATGTCGATTTGAGCAGCTAACCAATTTATGTAAATATATATCCTACTATCCTAGCATAGCAAAAATACATGTTCTAGATGGATATGATGAGCCACACATATATATGCTCGCGTGTGTACGGGCTTAACCATCGCGTACATTATCTCTGACGTCGTGCTTTGTGCAGTAACAGCGCACACTGATTTCTAAGTCAACACACTGTTAAAAGTTCAATACACGTGTGCGTTATACTGTGTCGTGGATTTGTTAGAATTGATCTCAACCGAATTGGTCCAACGGCCAACTCGGACCCCGCGTCCTGATCGGGGACGCTCAACCAACTCCTAGTCGGTGGGCCCCTGTCACTCAGCGCTATAAAAGAGAAAGGTGGGGGGCCAGGGGCTAGACACGAGGTTCATTGCCGCCATTGCTCCCACCGCTAACCCGAAAGACCCGATCCGATCGTGGGCGCACTGCAAGTGACGGGAAGCACCACCGATGCCTCTGCGCCACGCACGCCGCCGCCTCACCATCGACTCCGACCTCAACGTCGCCACTGCTACTTCTTCACCGACATGGCGAGCTCTTTCACCAACTGGACTCGGTCGGTAACACTCTGCCTCACTCTCTCTCTCTCACTCTCTCTCCCTCTATCTCTGTTTTATGCACTATCATGTTCTACTGGTTTCATCCCAATGCAAAGAAGTTGTACCCTCTAGATCTACACTACTAGACGATCCACATATTGTAAGAGGATTCACTTTTGCGAGGGCGGCAACTGTTTATATATGCAATGAATCGTAAAAGTGGAGCAACAAACTGTTTATACTGTAGATATCAATGAATTGCAAAAGCCGTGGAATATAGTGCTCGTTGAACATATTATAAGTTGCTTATAAGGCTAAAACAATCTGAAACTAGATGACAAACGTCATGTTTTTCTACAGTGTTTTCTAGCCGTGCTTCTTACTACAACCATCATTTAAACTCAATTTAAAACGCAAAAGGTTGGCAGATAGCTTATCATTATCTCTTTTTTCCTCTATTTTTGTAGCTTCTCAAGAATGTACCAAACATGGCCATTGGGAAGTTTTAGAATGGTCGGAAAAATAGGAGCCATCCATCGAGAGAAATTGAAGGGTGTAAAACTAAGAGGTACAAATATCAAAGTACTCAGAAGTACCAGAAAGGTAGGAACGGCGTGCTATCGTGGAGCGCCTCGGTGCCACACTCCTGCTGCCAAATACGCCTCTCCTTTAGGATACCAATTGAGCGGGGGTGTGTCCACAGGATATGTGGGAGGAGAGGAGAGACAAGGGAGGGCAGTGGCAAATCCAGGATTTTACACCATGGTATTCCACATAAAAAAAATTTCAATACAAATATGCAATATCTAGGACCATAACAAGAATACAATGCAAAAATATTAGATTGGAGTGACTTACTCTAGATTTCATCAAGCAAGATTTCAATTTGTTCTAAATTAGAGAGAGAAAAAACGAAATCTAAACATGGAAGGTTAGAATCTGGACAGGAGAATAGATCTGGAAGAGGGAGACGCCGAGTCAAGTGAGGCTAGGAGGGGACAGAACCCCCGAGGGAGAGGGGTATTGCCATGCTGACTGTTGCAGACTGCAGTGACCACCAATGGCTTCAACGTCGTCCGCTCCGTCGCTAGACTCTAGTTGTGGACTCTAGGATCGAGGGGGCGAGTTGAGCGGACAACGAAGGTAGGAGGAGGGGCGAGACCGCGGGAGGAAGCCAGGGAGGGGTGTTGGCAACTCGCCCGCTAAGGCGAGTTGAGACTGGGATACAGTTTCTCATGACTTCGTGGGCTAATAGTGATAATAGGTCAATTGGGCTTATGGGCCAATTTACAATATGCTGTACAATTATACATATATTTATTTTTATTGACATGGGTGTTCCGTCGAACACATGGGCATACCTCTGGCTTCGCCAATGAGCGAGGGTGGTCATGACAGGTGGTGGCTAACTATATAGCCAAGCTAAGTATGCCCGGTTTTAGTGGCTATATAAAATAAGAGTGCCGATAGTTCAATGGCCAAAAATGAACTTCTCTAAAACAAACAGTAGCTTCTACACACGTCGCATTCCCAAGCAAACGTAGTACAAAAGTAGCTTCTAGGAGCGAAAGGTAACGGTGGTGGCGCAATCTAGAGTAGTCCCGTACCCAACCGATTGGACAAACAACGTAACGGAAATAAAGCTGCAGGTGAAGATGGGTCGCATTCCATGGGTCGTACAACCAGCAGCGATCTTATCTCAAAAGGGCAGGTCTGGGTCGACGTCGACCGATTAGATCCATCTCCAGCTACACCTTGCCTGCCCATAGGCACTCGAGCTGGGAGACGACGTCGTCGCCATTGCCGCCGTGATGCTGCTGCCGCAGGATAAGGTCACGGAGGTGCGGCGGGCGGGCGCAGGCCCATCGCGGCGGCGCGCTCCCACCGCCGGAGCCGCGTGACGCCGATGGACGGGCCGTAGGACATGTCCATGTCGAACTGCCGGAGCTCCTCCTCCTCGGCGGTGTACCCGCCGGAATCTGAACATATATATACGTGCATGTATGATATTGATAATAGATACTGTAGGCACTACGTGTATAAGACAACGATCGACGAGAAGGCGACGGCGCGCGGCTGCCGCATCGTACATACCGGCGTCGCCTTGGCACTGTTGCTGCGATTTCCCCTTCTTCGATTTCTGTTTGGGCGTCGACTTGCTGCCTTTCTTCCTCTCCGGATAGATACCCTTCAGTCGACCGCGTGTGGGCGCCATCTGAGCACGTGACCCTGACCTGCTTGATTCTCGTTGCATATATATCCCGTGTCGTGGGCAATGCTGCTGTTGTCTCGAGTCTCGATCCGCTCCGTTCCGCCTCTTCAAGAAGAAATAGAGTCTGTACACTCGCCGACGGCGCCCTTATACACGGCAGTAATTGGTGACAAGAACGGCCAGCGTCCGGACGTCCGGATGGACGACGCGTTCGGACGCACCTCCCGAGCCTCGCCGAAAATATGGAAATGAGCCGTGTCCATGTCCATCCCGTGACAGCGCGCCCTGCTTGCGCCCATCCACACCCTGTCCGGACGCAGCACTCCCGCCCGCATCCCGCCACGCTTCCGTCCTTCATCCTATCCTGCTCTAGCGCCGCTGAACTCCGCGTCTAGGTCGAGCTCGAACTGCCGCGGCGAGATGGAGGGAAGGGAAGGGAGGGGCCGGGAGAGACAAGAGGGCGAGGCGCGTCGCATGAGGTAGGAGCCGAAGCCCTACAGCAGGGCGCTGTCCGCCATCCACTGGCACCATTATAACATGTGCAACATTCAATCTACTTTTGAAACATCCAGATGAAACATTTGCAACATACGTCTGAAGACAGATGAAACATTTAAAATATGCGTCTAAAACACTTGCAAAACCTCTAAAAACACTTGCAAATCCATTGCAAAACATATGCAATATCCAGATAAAACACTTGCAACATATGTATGAAACATTTGTAACATCCAAATAAACACACTTGCAACATACGTCAGAAAAAAAAACCAGATGAAACATTTGGAACATACGCTTGCAACATACGTGTATAGTCATTGCAACATAATATGCAATATTCCGATCTACTTTTGCAACATCCATACAAAACACTTGCAACATACCTCTGAAACATCTGAAACACTTGAAAGATACGCTTTCAGCGTAACATCTCCTTTACTGCTTGTGAGAATGGAGGTTCGTCGGCACGAGGAGTTCACCGGAGGCAACAACACCGGTGGTGCTTGTAGGCGGCGAGCCCGTGGCAGCTACACGACGTTGTAGGGAGGCAACGGCGGCACGACTAGGAGAGGGTAGCCACGCGCCGCGCTTGGCAGGGCCAGCGGCCGAGCGCTGTGCCTCGGAGGTGCAGGCGGAGGCGACAATACAAAGATGAAGCAGCGCAACGGAGCAACTCCTTGCGGCTGAGAACGAGCTAGTTAGTCGATGTGTGGACCTGTGTAGAGAACCCCAAGCGGCAATCACCGTTTAGATCTGACGACGAGTTAATGCGTCCGATGAAAAGCACCGTCTGTATGCCCTATCCTAATCATTTTTTATCTAAAATATTTTTAGGCCAGAAGTCTGTATGCCCTATCCTAATCATTTTTTATCTAAAATATTTTTAGGCTGCAGCAACTGGCGTAAGAGTATATCTCTACACCTAAAAAGACTCTAACGTCATCATCTATCCGGTGATACCAAATCTTGATCCCTGCTCCAGAGTCTGTGCCCGATACGAATAAAACTCCACTCGAAGCTCACATGTCAACGTCCATCCCGGTTCCAATACGAAGACCGATTCATATGCCCGCGTCCAATACAAAATTCTCAGAGCTCAAACGTCCGCGTCCGAAGTTCAATTAAAAATATTATGACCCTAGTGCAATGCACGGGATAATTACTTTTGCAAAACGATGAATTAATAAAGGAAGTCATCACCGCAGCAACTCCTCTTACCATGGACGGCCCGACAAATGGGCTTGCCGCCCAACTCGATGCGTGCAATATCGTTTTAGCGTTTATCGCATGAACACCAGCCCGCATTCATCAAAAGCCTCTAAATGGTACATCGGCTCCAAATCATAGTTTATATAACTTTGTTCTAAGTTGATCTTCTCTAACTTTAACGAAATTTTTAGAAAAAAATATATTAGCATATATACAAGTTCAAAATAATTGTGCTTAACGGTTCACAGATGGTATGCTTAATCGCCAATATTATTTAAAAGTTGAATTTGAGTAGTCCTTCAAAGAATTCGACTTGTGTTGTGTGTATTGGATGATAGCAGAAGAACTAAACATTGTTTTATTAAAAATCATCAATTATGGGCTTTACTGTTAGTCAAACACAAGGTTCACTTGTAGAGAAGTTCTTCACAAACCAAAGGAACATGTATGGCGGCTCACTTGATTTTTTTTCAGAATTCAGATCATGCAATAAATAAAATTATAGCAAGACCAAGATGCATTCCAAGCAGCTAGCCAGCAACTAGTGGCCGCAAAGTACAAGTCAACCAATCGCCATACTTCTTTCAGATAATTCCTCGTACCAAATACTCCCTAGATTTCAAATTACGAGATGTTTTGTTTTTTCTAAATACATTGATTTTACTACGTATCTAGGCATAGTATATATTTAAATGCATAGCAAAAGCTTTAAAAAAAATCAAAATGTCTTGTAATTTGGAATGGAGAAAGTAGCATTTACCATCTACTTGATTCCTCGTACTAATATGCAATTTCAACAGCACAGGACATCATCGGCAATTCCGGTTGTGAGAGTCCAGTATCCTAACATAGACTACAATACCCAGGACTAATCAGCAGCCCAGCACCACTTCAGACTCATTAGCAGGCCAACGTAACATAATACTAGTTGCAGACATACACCTGGGTCCTGGGCCGGAGAAAAGTGGAACAATTGTTATTTACAAATTTATTAGATACATCATTGCCTTATTTACACAACCAGTGAAATATAGCACAAAGTAAATGCATCATGTCCAAGAAAAACGAGGTCTCAGTTCTTTGGCCCCTACCTGCACCTTAGCTTATCTCTCATCAAGTCATCAACTAGGTCAACAAATATAACTACATTTTGAACAAGTTTGCGCCCATATACAAATTTTGTATCATATAGGTAGAGAAAGCTCATGTACAGGGACATGGTGACGTTTGTCCGAACATGTGATGGCGACACCAGTGACTTTCCAATTAAAATAGAACTGCATCAGGGGTCAGCTTTGAGTCCTTATTTATTTGCTTTGTTGATGGATGAGGTCACAAGGGACATACAAGGTGATATCCCTTGGTGTATGCTCTTTGCTGATGATGTGGTGCTAGTTGACGACAGTAGGGCAGGGATTAATAGGAAGTTAGAACTATGGAGACACACGTTAGAGTCGAAAGGGTTCAGACTTAGTAGGACTAAGACCGAGTACATGAGGTGCGATTTCAGCGTGACTAGGCATGAGGAGGGAGACGTTAGCCTCGATGGGCAAGTGGTGGCCAAGAAGGATACTTTTCGGTATTTAGGGTCGATGCTACAGAAGGATGGAGACTTTGATGAAGATGTTAGGCATAGAATTTCAGCCGACTGGTTGAAATGGCGTCAAGTTTCTGGCGTCCTCTGTGACAAAAGGGTGCCTCAGAAGCTGAAAGGTAAATTCTATAGGACGGCGATTCGTCCGGCGATGTTATACGGTGCTGAGTGTTGGTCTACAAAAAGGCGACATGTCCAGCAATTGAGTGTAACAGAGATGCGTATGTTGCGTTGGTGTTGTGGGCACACAAGGAGGGATAGAGTCCGGAACGACGATATTCGGGATAGGGTTGGGGTGGCACCAATTGAGGAGAAATTAATTCAACATCGGTTGAGATGGTTTGGACATGTCCAACAGAGGCCTCCTGAGGCGCCGGTGCATAGTGGAGTTCTAAAGCGGGCCGATAATGTAAAGAGCGGTAGAGGTCGACCTAAACTAACTTGGGACGAGTCCGTTAAGAGAGATCTTAAGGAGTGGAATATCTACAAGGATTTAGCTATAGACAGGAGCGCTCGGAGATTGGCAATCAACGTGCCTGAATCGTGACCTCTTTTTGTCTTGTACTCTTTATGTCTTTTTATGTGTCTCCCTGTTTCTCGTCTCTTTTGGGTTTCATCTCTAGCCTACCCCAACTTGCTTGTGACAAAAGGTTATGTTGTTGTTGTTGTTGTTATATAGGTAGAGAAAGCTCAAGATATCTCAAGAGAGAAAAATGTATTTCTTCAGCATCTCTTGCTTCTTGATCCCAACAGAACCACTAACCCACTTGCTGTCACTAGCACTGGTTCTTGCAAGACGATAGCCATGCTGACAATCTCTGGCACTGAGCACAGTTTCTATAGCTTCAAGTACAGGAACATTTTCTTTTGTTAACTAAGCAAATTGGTGAACACCTTTTCGCCTCAACAATAGCGGGATAGAGAGAGTTCAAAACAAATAATGAATGCATGGCACAAGATAAGTCTTTTTGTCAGTACTAAAAAACTCGACCCCGTGGGGAAAGACCTCCCCTCAGGCATTGCAGACAAGGTAGAAATTTCCTCGAACTACAGGATCGAGAGAAGGCCCCAAAAGCTGACTTCCCAGGATGCACTGCGGACAGGTTCATGACAAGATGCCAGTTTTTGTCAGTAATAACAAGGAAGACTATCTTCTTAGGCTTCAGAGATGATCTAACTGTTGATCTGATCACAACTGAGGCCGCAAGGATGTTATCTGATGCTAAAACAATATAGCAATAGGAGTTGTCAATAAGACAAGGCACCAACTCTGGGTCGTAGTTGTTCCCTTGCAAGGGCATTTGAGGAGTATTCATCGGTTAAACGCAACAAAAGGCAAAGGCCTTGAGGAATAGCAATTGCAGCATAGTGTTTGTTTAGCTGCTCCATCTGCATCTGCATGGTATAATGTAGAAAATGAGTATAAGAACTGCAACTTGCTGATAAGAGAGAAGCATAGAAAGTTGTATAGATGACATCATGTCACACTAGCTGATATCGAACTTTAGGTTGGTGATCACTCACACTAGGTGCGTTGGCTTTGTGGGACATTGTGTAAGTACCAAAAACTTAAAAGATTTCTAAACCATACTGATCTGATGTACAATAACTTGAGATTCAGATCGAGCTACTCATCTAGATGGAGGCCAGTAATCATTCTTTACTCTAAATTTGAGTCCTAAAATGTGGCATCCTCATTATGTCATTCGATCAAGTTATTAACCTTTAGATCTGAAAGTACTTACAAGTTGGCTCAATCAGATACATTTCAGTTGAAAGGGTGTAAGTTTGTGAAACATTGAAACTGTATGCATTGTTATATGAAAAGACATCCTTTCATATATAACACGCTCGTAGACTACACTTTGGACAATAATGAAGTGTATACAGATCTTTTTCATTTTTTCTGAGCCATAAATACAGCAGGGGAAGCCCCCACTGTTGGTATATAAATTCAAATAAAATAAACTGTACAGAGAGAAAGGGAGATAGGGAAAAGTGAAAAGGGAAAAGGACCAGTCTACAGGTTGTACAACTGTACAGAAAGAGAGCAGATCTTTTTCATTAGTGTTGATAGTACAAGAAAACATTGATAAATAATCTCAAAGCAAAGCATGGGTGACAGCATCATTGAATACCAAAATAAAAGGACATTAAGTTTCTATGAGAATCAGGTTTATACATCACCAAACAACATTAAATAAGAACTGACATAAACTAAAAGTTTACTGCCAAAAGTAAGTGCTGGCATGGATAGTTTACTAATTAGGGAAAGAAAGAAGTTAGCTTACCATAGCATTTGGTTTAAAAGCAAACAACCTTAAATTATAATCAGTATTCTTCATATCCCAGATAATTCATGAAAAGATTCTGGAATCTTCAAATCAACAGGAGCTTCCTCAGAATTTATTTCATCAAGCATCACATACAAATCCCTAACAAGTTTCTGCATGTTATAATACAAAGTTCAAATAAATAAAGCAAAACCTAAAAATGGAAGAAAAAGATTAAAGGACATATAAGTACCATGGAACTATCGTTTCCCCTACAACGAAGGCTCACAGACCAAATCTTCTTCCTAGACAATCTGATAATAGCAGTTGGCGAACAGTAACAGGTTATTGAGCAGACATAGTATACAATAACATTTTATAAAGAGAATTGAGGAATGAATAAAAAGCTTGTTGCAACAAATAGCCAAATAATGAGAACCCACCCCATGCTGAGTTGCATATTGCCTCAGCAGTAATAGACACTTCTTTCATTTTAAGACTTTTTATTTTTATTTAAGTATATAACTGAAATTCTGCACATCAAGGTGTACCAATCCCACTATGATTGAGGCTTACCGTAAGCAAGCACAGCCAGTTCCACTGGTCACATGATGGATGGCTGCTTTGTTTATGGTTGCATCGCATCAGAATTCAGAAGCTGGAGGAGAGCATAAAAAGGACAGTCTCTGTCTCTGAGATCTGCCGTGGCATTTCCACCATTTCTTTTTGTAGTATAATCACACGCATGTCCATATCACTCACTGAACAAGCAGTTCATGGCCAACCGGAACACAGCCAGCACACTTAACATGCGAACTCAGCCTATCAATCATCTCAGATATCTGGTCGGACTCTGGGTGCTTTCTGTCCCCAACTGTGAACTCGTGGAACGCCTCATCAAGTTCTATCCAGCTTGAGCCAGTTGTTTTCTGAGACCCTGTTCCTTTCATCTGTACCCTTGCCTTCGCCATATCGCTCCACTTCCCAGCCTCTGCATAGATGTTCGACAAGACAGCGTAGTTCCCTGCATTTGAGGGCTGCAAGTTGCTCAGCTCGTTCACTGCCAGTTCTGCATACTCCATGTTCTTGTGTAGTCGGCATGCACTGAGCAAAGACCCCCATATGACCTCATTAAGCTCCCAAGGCATGCTTTTGATCATGTCGACAGCCTCCTTAATGAGCCCTCCACGGCCAAGAAGATCGACCATACAACCATAATGCTCTATCTCAGGCTTAATGCCATAGTCTGTCTCCATGTTGGCAAAGAACCTCCGTCCTTCTTCCACAAGCCCCATGTGCGTGCAAGCGCTGAGAACATTGATGAGCGTCACAGCATCAGGGCGAAAGCCTTGCTGCTTCATTTGTGCGAAGAGGTCCAGCGCCTTTTCACCATGCCCATGCATTGCAAACCCTCCAATTATAATGTTCCATGACACTGAATCCTTTTCAACTATCTCAGTTTCAAAGATGTAGTCGGCTCGGTTAACACATCCACACTTGCAGAACATGTCCATCAGGGCATTGTATACAAGGGTTGATCTTCCCAGCTTCCTCTGGCGCACATGCCGGTGAATCCTCTTCCCAAGGGCAAGGGAGCCAGACTCAGCGCATGCAGCCAGGATACTCACAACTGCAACTACGTCAAGTTCAATGGCAGCCTCCTTCATCTCAGTAAACAACCTGCCTGCTTCCTCCACGAGCCCCTTCTGAGCGCACGCTGAGACCATTATGGTCCATGTCACCAAGTTCTTGGCCGGCATCTTATCGAATATAATCCGTGCCATCTCCATGTCGCCCTCCTTACAGTAGGCTGACACAACAGTCGACCAGGACACCACATTCCTCCCCGGCATGCGCTGGAACAGCTCCAAGGCCTCCTCCGCCTCCCCAGCTTTGGCATAGCCATCCAGCATCGTGTTCCAGCTCACCGTGTCCTTCTCGGGCATCTCATCAAACATGCTCCTTGCTGCGTCCACCTCCCCTTGCCGCACCATTGCGGCCATGGCCGTGTTCCAGGACACAACGTCCCGTGTCGTCATTTCGTCGAACACCTTCTTCGCGTCCGAGAGCCCGTCGTTCTTGGAGTAGGCGTCGATCAGCGCATTTCCAACGAAGGTATCCTCGACGGACCCGAGCTTTACGACGTGCGCGTGCGCCGCGCGGACGGGCGTGAGGCCCGCAGTGGCGAGCGCCTTGATGAGGAAGGAGTAGGTGAACGTGTCCCGCTGCCGCAACGGCATGTCGACGAACACGGCGAGCGCGGCGTGGGGGAGGGAGTTGAGCGCGTAGGCGCGGAGTAGCGTGTTGGTGAGCAAGGCGGTGCTGGGGGCGAACGGGCTGCTCGGGAGCGCCGCGGCGGCGGAGAAGACGCAGCGGCAGGCGGGGACCCGGCGGAGGAGCGCGTAGGAGGCGATGAGCTTGGACGCGGCGCGCGGGTCCCGGTGGAGCCCCTGCTTGAGGAGCTGCGCGTGGAGCTCCTGCACGTGGCGGAGGCGTGGGAGGCCGTGCGGGAGCGAGGCCAAGTGCTCCTCCACGAGCCGGCGGTGCGACGGCGCGCCGCCCCACTTCGGCGCCGGGCGCAGCGCGGAGGATGCGGCAGCGGACATTGAATCTCGGTGCGTCGGCGTCGGCGGCGCCGGCGCCGGCGCCGCCTTAGTGGATGGTCGCCGGAGAGGTGGTAATTCTCGGCCGGCGGGGAGAGGGTGGGAGGGAGCTCAGGCAAGGGGAGGAGGCTTGCGGATGTGGTCTGGCTGGCTGACATGTGGAGCCGAGCCAAAATCTTGGACCAGGGGATACTCCCTCCGTCCCATATACGTCGTTTTTGTTTGCTTGCCGACTCGATTAGTAAAAAATACGTGTAATATTTATATTTTTAAATAAATTTATTAAAAAACTAGATTCAAAGATCTTTTTAATAATATCAATTATGTATCATAAATATTAATATTTTTTAATATATATTTTATTAAAATTATTTTTTAGAAAACAAAAACGACAGATATTTTAGGACGGAGAGAGTAAAGCCCTGGTTTACGGGATTTTCAAAGAATTTCTAAAGGAATCTGATTCTTATAGTTTTAAACACTGTGGCAGTATTGGGAACGGAGGATTCATAAGTTCCTTTCCAAAGGAAAGTTTCCTGTGTTTATACGTTTTGGAGGAATGAAACAATCCACTGCTATCTCTTGTTTTCCATTCCTTCACGAAGTCCAAGACACTCATGCTCACTAAGAGCAAGGTTAATAATAAAGCCAAGTGATTGGCTATAAATCAAGTTATAAGAGTCAAGTTATACAATAGTTAGTCTTCTATTTGTCTATAAATTTTTTTATTATTATATGTCTTCATTCTCTTTCATATTCCTCCTCACATATATCTCTATTGGGACCCACTATTGCCTATGCTTCCGTGTCCAGCTTGGTACTTGCATGGGAGCTAAGCTATCTTCTCTCTCCTTCCTTCTCTTTTCCACGTCAGCAAAAATATTAATTAGCTTGACTATAAGCCAATTGTTGTATTTACTCTAATGCAACTTGGTGTAAGCTTTCACGGAGACAAATGATAAAGCACTCATTAATTAACACTCTAAAGTAGGGTCCTTTTGGTCTGTGCAAGCATCGGCACAGCATGTATGGCTGACTAGAATATTTTGAAATTTTTGTTAACTAACATATGTTGCTATGTTTAAGAAAATATTTGTCTAGTTCTTGTTTAGTCTAAGTAATCATGTTTAACACTAACCCCTAAATTCCTATGCTACTCACATTCCTTTGTTCCAAACACCAAATCCTTTAGAATTCATGTGTTTTTCGTTCCTTTATTATGCACATTTCTTTCCTATTCTTGTGTTTCTTCCCGTTTCTCTGTTTTGTATTCCTCCGTTTCAAACATGCCCTAAGTTGGACCTTGTGGTGATGCGCATGCAGTGGACCATTATTCCCACGGGGCCGGTGCCTGTGGTCAACATTTGACCAGGCTGTCTCTAACGGAAACCCACGATGAGGTCCAAATCTAAAAGGGTTTTTTTGATTCACGCCATTGCAATTTCTCGAGTTTGGAGATACACCATTACAATTCGTCTATTTGGAGAAGTGTCATTACAATTCTATCTCACTCATCCATGCCATTTTCTACACCTTGTGCATACATGGGGCCACTGTTAGGCGCGTATCTATACACGGACGTGTATGGGCGTTAAGGATCAGCCTGCTCCGTTAGAATGAGCCCGCCCGCGCGGATAGCGCGCGAGCCGGAGCGGCGGCGCTCGCCTTTGGCGCCCTGCGCGCAAACAGAATGGAACGCGCGTCTCTGTACGTCTCGCAGAGCTCCATGACAAGGGGCTGTCGCAGGTAGGTGACGGAGCTGTCGCAGTCGTAGTCCTCGAAGGGGCACGCCACCCTGAAGCTGCCGATGTGGGATGACGACTGCCGCGAATCAGGCAGCGCTCGCCCGTACGGACCTTGATGAAGACGACTGCCGCGAAGCAGGCAGCGCTTGCCCGAGGCGACCTGCCGTGCCAGAGGTCATCGTTGAGCGCGGACACGAGGAGGCCTAGGGCCACACACACGTTGGAGACGCGCGCGAGCTGAGATGAACATGCTGCAGGAGTTGCACGCGTTCAGGACACAAGCAACATTCGTTGGCATCTCAACAATATGTAATTTGCATGATGCAGCACTACTCTGTAACAAATCGTTGGCATCTCATCAGTACTGCATTCTCTGAACGTCTGAATGAGCACTCCGCACCAGAGGAAGAAGGGACGAAGACGAACAAGAACAAGGGCCGCACGGACCTCGATGAAGACGCTGGAGCCCATCAACCTGACCTCGGCCTCCGTGTTCACGTGCGGCCCCTGCCCCCCGGACGTTCGCGTTCGCGTCCGCCCCTTCGTCCCCTGTCCATGTCGCCCCGCCCTAGATCCGCGCCTGCGTAGCCCGCCCGCGCTCCCACAGACCCGCCACGCAGCCGTGTCGCCGGTCCGCCGCACTACCGGTCCCGTCACGCCGCGTTGGGCGCCTACGCGCATAGTGGCGAGCCGCAGGGCACCGATGCTGCACGAGGTGAAGGCGGCCGGGTCGAAGGTCGCGGACGTGGAGCAGCCTGGGTAGGGGATCCACACAACATCGTTGTTGGTGTTGGGGCGAGAAGAGCTGGGTCAGGGTCAAGGCAGGGTCTGCGTGGGGAGGTGAGTGCGGACTGGGTTGGTTGGCGACAGCGGACGGACGCCAAGTCGGCGAGCCACGTGTGGGGCTGCCGGTGCGCTGCTGCAGCGCGGCCTCCAGGAGCACCAGTGCGGCGCTGGCTACGAGCCCGTCCGTCGCAAGCACGCCGCCATTGATGGAGGGGACTCGCACCTTTCCCGTGTTGGCGTCTGCCCATGGCAGCCGGAGATGGAGCGGCAGCGCGCGAGAACGGCGAGGCGTTCGCAGGTGGGCTCGGTCTCATGGAGGAAGCGGAGACTTGACGTCCGTATATGTTGCCATACATATACAAGCCCTGACAGTGGGCCCTTATACATGGCAGACATAGAAAATGGCATAAATGAGAGAGGGATAAAATTATAATGGTAGATCTCCAAATAGGTGAATTGTAATGGTGTTTCTCCAAACTCAGATAATTATAATGGCCTGAATAAAAAAAATCAATCTAAAATGGGTCTCTAACAGAATACCTATTGTCTCTAACCGAGTATTTATATGGAAGACCTATTTTAGCCTCTAACAGAGTATTTATATAGAAGACCCATTTTGAGTATCACGAGAGATATAACCCAAATTTGAGTATCCTCTCTCTTGGAGACCCATTTACAGAAAGAGTTCTCTTTTGGGTCTTGTTGTTGGAGAAGACTAAAAATAGGTATTGAACCCTTCGCCTATAGCGCTACCTAAATGTGAAATGGGTCTTGTATTTTAAGTAACGGTTGTTGTAGACAGTCTAAGAACAAGTATAATAAGGTTTAGTCTGCAGGCTACAATACGTTCCACGTCATTAAAATCCTATGTGGAGGAGTGAGAAGAGAAGAGAGAATAGAGCGGGCTGTTAATGAGGCCTTCCCCACGCTGTTTTTTTTTGCTTGTAGCCCAAGTGCCTTGTATGATCGGATAAAAAAGTAGCTGCTCTGCAGAAGCTACATATGCTTTGGAAGAGAGAAAGTGGTCCATGTTAAAAAAAGAAGAGAGAGAGAGAAAATAAAGGTGAGATATAATAAAAATAAAAAGTTTTTATGTAAACCACAAGTGATAGTTTGTATTATATAAATAGTAACCTTAACATTTTCTAGTGTATATAGATTACTTGTACTGGAACCGCCCATAGTGTTAGCCTGCGTCGGTGGTGGTGGTGCTGAAGTGCCCGGCTGAATCACGTGTTACGAGAACAAAACGCCCGCTCTCGGCCTGGTGCGAGCGGTAACTCGGCGCTTACTTGACCCACTTACCTCCTCACCGATCCTGTGCGCCGACCCTGCACTCCAGGCCCCGCTGTGTTCTGGTTACTATTTTGTTTGATGAAAGAGCACAGGAATACTAGACCACACTGGATCGCGTGTGCACGCAGACATTAAATGCTTACTTTGTACTTCAACCAACCTAACAACCGGCTAATAGTAGGCCATAGTTCCAAAATTTTTCAAGATTCTCCGTCACATCGAATGTTTAGACATATGCATAAAGCATTAAATATAGATAAAAAAGAAACTAATTACACAATTTGATAGAAAATCAAGAGACAAATCTTTTGAGCCTAATTAGTCCATGATTGGACACTAATTGATAAATACAAACGAAAGTGCTAGTCAAAACCAAAAATTTTTGCGAACTAAACACACCCTTAACCTATTATATCAGTTGACTGTGTTATTAGCTTTATATGACGTGGCAATATCATTAGCCCTGCTCTAATGGGCCTGAGTGCCCACTCATGCCCAGGATGGATAATGGAAGGGCCCAGGGATGGCAATTCTATCGTCGGGTGCGGATATCTGTCGCACAGCAGCCATGTTCCCATCCCACGGAAACGGAACAGAAATATCATTTTATGATGTGGAAACGGGAATGTGGGCCATGTTTCTGTTCCCAGACTGCTAAGATCTGCCATCTGCCAGTGTCATAACGCATACGCGATGAGCATGATCGTGGATACAAAATTTGACCCTTAGGCGCGGGTACAAAAATAAGATGCTACCCACTTCACCCGTAGGGATGACAACGGGTGGATTTTGGGTCGGGTGGAGTCTCTGTGGACCCAAACCTAAAGCCAAACTCAAAACCTGAAAACCGCCTCAAAACACCGATTCGGGTGGTAATTCAAACCCGCCACCAAACTTGGTGGATTTCTAGAACTCGTTTGGTCCACAGGAGGGGGACTCGATCTATGCCACCGAAAGGGGAAGCTGAAGGTGTCGAGTGTGTCGTGTGCGGCGAGAGGGAGGGGACCGACTGACACGGGAGTCCGGACTCGGATGCGGGACCCACCATATAGATTACTTTATGGTTTCACATTGTGAAGGTAAATCTATAGCTAGAGACTACTTGTGTAAGACCCATCAATAGAGACTACTTAGTCCATATGCATTGCTCATACCCTTACCGCTATCAAATAATGTACTCATTGGCCCAATACCATCTTGGATGGACACTGTACACTCTATGTTCTTTGCTGAAAAGACAAGCTAAAAAGTACTGTTAACTGATTTGTTGTGAGAGAAAAAACACTGTTTCTTCGCTGAAAAAATACGACCGAAAAGACAAGCGAACAGGGCCATCAAACAATAGCCTAACAGAGGAGGCAAAGATCCCAATAGCACTAACGGAGATGCCAATGCTACAAGCGGATAAGATTGTACCTTATTTGGGTACAGAGTTCTTTTAGCTATCTGTTTCTCTCTTTCAACGACATATATATCAATAATACTACATGCCACAGGCCTTCTTGCCTCGCAACTTAAACCTTAGCAGTAATTAGCTGACAAATTCAATTTGGACAGCCTGAACTCTGAAGCTCTGAAAGTGTAGAGACGCGGTTTCAGTTCCATCGTTCGTTCTGCATTGTTTGCTTAGGCATATGGGCAAGAGGAAACATGATTACATCGCACTGGCGCACAGCACAGTACTAGCAAAATGGCTTTAGAAATGAAATCCACTCTCAGCCGTCCGCTGTGGGGGAGATGCCCGCTGCATCAGCATGGGACTTCCGGGCTGAGAGGAGAAGGCGAACTCGGGACTGCGTGGGCCGGAAAGCCAGGCCAGGACAAGCCGACGGGGCCCTCGGGGCCCAGAAGGAGGAAAAACTGGAAATATCAGTGAGTCGCCGGCCCGGTCCGGTGGCACAGGACCCGCGAGAGGAACCAGCTGACACTGAAGATGGCAGGAGAGCCCCTCAGCCGTCCGCTGTGGGGGAGATATCCGCTGCATCAGCATGGGACTTCCGGGCTGAGAGGACAAGGCGAACTCGGGACTGTGTGGGCCGGAAAGCCAGGCCAGGGCAAGCCGTCGGGGGCCACGGGCCCAGAAGTAGGAAACTGGCAATATCAGTGAGTCGTCGGCCCGGTCCGATGGCACAGGATGACAGGACCCGCGAGACTCGGGGCGAGACCCTCCACCTCTTCCGTCGTCCCGGGTCCTCGCCGGGCGGGATGGGACGGGACAGCGACGCGGAAAGCGTGGCTTGTCGCGGCGCTGGACGTGCCGCCTTCCCCATCGTGGACCGGCGGACGGGTCGGTCGACGACGAGAGCCGAAAGCGAGACCTCCCGCCCGCACTAGCCAAGGCCACGTCGACCAGCCAACAAACCAATTGGTTTTAATTAATTAATTATTGATTAGGGTGCCGTGATCAGCGCGCCGTCGCTCTCGCGCACGTCCGGCGGGCGCAGACCACGTTGCATGGACACCGACGCCGGCCGGAGTCCGCCGGCCCGCCCATGGCCCGCCATCCGGTCTTTATCCCTTGCTGATTGCTTGCTCCCCTGGCTCTGGCTAGCAGCGGCTTGATTTCCACTCCTCCCCCGGGGCCCGGGCCCTTTCGCTGTCCGTCCCTCTCGTCTCTCCTCTCCCACCGTACCGGCGCAGGCAGGGTGGGGGTGAAACGGCGACGAGTGGCGCCGCGCCGACCGTCGCCTGGCTCGGCTCCCTATTAAATTTAGTCAATCGACAATACCTGTTCCTGTCCGTCAGATCGTCTATTAGACGTCTAGAACGTGCAAGAAACCATTTTTTTTCTCTAACCGTCCGCCTCTGCTTAGCTCTGCCGTGAATTACCTGAGTCAGCAAGGCACGTCGAGTTGTTCAGTTAATTAATTAAGCTGGTGGAAGAGACTACAGAGATATCTTGAGAAAAAAAACATATACAGTTCTTCATGCAGTATATACTATCAGTATCTCTCCAATCTTTTGGCGCACATCGTCAAAACTTTTTTTTGCTTACCGGCGAATTGGGGATTCTGCTCGGTCGTCAAGCCACCGCTGTGTTCTTCTTTTGGGTTTTATTTAGTCTTGGCCTGGGCCTGTCTGCTTCTCGCTGCACTTGTGTTAATTCTTTGCTTGGCTGCACGATCAATTGAAATTTTGTCCTTGACAGACACATCTATATAATATCTCGGATATTTTGCTTACTTCTCTTTTACTTTATCATTTCCTGATATTGCAATTTGTTTGAAAAAAATCGTTCTTTGTGTTTGGACGTCAAGCTAGTAGGGGCTCTTTTAGAATTCAGCCGCTATGCTCTCGGGCCTCGGCCAATGCAATCTATTGGCACGCCAGAATACCACTAGACAAACCGTCAGTTTCTCTCCATATAAAACAAGACACCTTGCGTATGGTGTCCTCATGCATCCGGCCAAGTGATCACCGATTCTTCTAGGATGATCTTGTTGTGCATCTATCTCCTCACTATATTTCAAGTTACCACCCATGGAATCAACAAAATCATTTCCCTCTTGAATGTGAAAATACTCCACCCATCCACTTCAAGGTGTTTATTATTGGACTTGTTGTATGTCTAAGACCGAGTAAATCTTGTTATTCTCAAGTTACCCTCCCTTATATAATGTCATTTTTCACCCTCTCTTTGGTCAACAAACACTAACCTCCTGATTTGAAATCCTCCCAAAAAGATGTATGCTATCTACAGAATAAAGTCATCTGTTGGTTTCTATTGTATACCATGACTTACTTTTGTTATCTCTAGACGGAGGAGAAGTTAATGAAAATCAACTATTGTTGTGGTCCTCTCAAAAATAGGCACAAACACATCTACATATCTCCTATATATCTCAAATCATTTGCCAGCTCCACATATCTTATCTTTACATTTTGTCTTACGACAAAGAAGAAAGATATTGCAAAACTAAAAATATGTTCCATTATGTTCAACTCTATAATTAGGGCAATCTTAGGATGCAACCTCTGCACATTCCTCACTGTCTCACAAAGTTGGTAAACAGTTTGAAGGAATTAGATGATGGAACAAAATCAAAACAAGGGACCTTTCCAACTGTGCTTAATGATGAAGAACAAACATGAGCCAAATCTAACACAAGCCGCTTGCTAGGTTCAACCAAGATTGAGCTTCATTACGCAAGAAGAAAGCCCACCCAAAATCCTCTCCTCTTCTCCCCGGATCCAAAAAAGTGTCATTTTACGCACCACCCATGTCGATCCCACGAAGCAAGAGCACATCTTCTTTGCCATGAAGCCCGCTGACGCGGCGATCGTGGCCCACGAACAACCGTCTCCTTTGGAGATGAATTCAGAGATCTCTTTCCTTGGAAGCCTGCGAAGAAAATTCTGACATCCCAATGGCCATTAGAACAACATGTCGAGTAGAGTAAAGCAAGGTAGTGATAGGGCAGAGGCTAGGTAGGTCGGACCTAGGCGACGAGGTGGCAGGCGAGGGCGGCGGCGCCCAAGCAGATGCGGAGCTCGTCGGGGTCGAGGACGGCGATGGCCGCGGCGGAGGCGGGGAAGCGGCCGAGGGCGGAGCGCTCGAGCTGGTGGTTGTAGGGCGTGACCTGCTAGGGGCTAGCGGCCGTGAGCACGACGGTGTCCCAGGGCGGCACACACGCCGAGTCACGCATGGATAGCCGCAGGCGGCACCATGCATTCTGTAGCATTGCCTCCTTCTCCTCCGCCGTCGCGGACGCGAGTTCGGCGCCTTCGAATGGCCGCTGGGTGACACCGGCAGGGAAGAACCAGTGGGGCGAGGGAACCCTAGCTACGGGATCCCTTGCTCTTCCTACTCGTCCGTGCCGCTGCCGTGTGTCTTGGATTCCGCACGCTTCGAGGAGCTAAGCCACGCTATGGCAGCAGGAGAGAGGAAGAGGTGTTAGGGGAGGAGGAGGAGGAGGAACGGGGGTGGCGGCGATGCGCGTACGACTGCAGCGAACGGGAGGCGGAGATCCGCGTCAGGGCAGAGAGAGAGAAAGACATGAACAGATGGTGTTTCATTTTTTCGGAAAAAGACAACCTGCAGAGGAATTGAACTGTGACCGCAGGGTGCGAGCATGGGGTTTGGGGGCGGGGGAGGGCGCGTGACTGCGGGAGGTGGAGATCTATTGAACCCTGGCCATTGGATTTGGTTGAGTAAGGAGAGAATGACTAAGAGATGATTCGATGCGTACGTTTTTAGGATGCTACATGTTTGGGTGCATATTTTGAGGTGACTGAAGTAAAGGTCATCTCTGTGAAGGTGGTAATCTAGGGCAGACGTAGGGTAGTTGAAACCGCTGATTTATAGGTGTAGAGATAGAGATAGAGATAGAGAAGAGATAGAGATAGAAATAGAGACCGAGAAGAGACATATATATAGAGATAGAATAGAGATATATAGTAAAAGAAATACACTTAGATTTCACCTTGAATACAAGAAAAACATGTGGCAAGCCGGCCGCACAGAGTGGAGTCAGTGAACTCAAATTCACCGCATCCCGCTGAGTCAACACATATTGTCCGTGAACTTGCCGTCCATGTCTCTCTCTCTAAAGCTCTTTAAGAAGACATATATAATATGTTCAGGCTATTGACGAAATCATTTCCCCATGCAAATAGAAAACCTTTGAATCGTGTTGCAAACAAGTACCCACTTATTTACCTCAAAAACAAATCCCATTTGCTACCAGAAAATCAGGGCACGAGGATGATTGTACAATCGCAATTCTCCAATCACGGATGAAGTCAAGACCCCATGTGAGGAAGCGTAGTCCACGGTCCACGCACACCAGTGTAACCACACCGGATGGTCCGAACCAACAAGTAACCCCACGCACACGCACCCACTAATTGCGGCGCCAACAATCATTAACGACCAAACCCCACGGCGAAATTATCCGAAACACCCTCCTCCATGCGGGCCAGCGGCGCATCCGGTGTGAACCAGGGACGCGGAAAGGGAACAAAATAAGTTCTGGATAGGAGGGACTGATTAGACATTTCCTCCAATAGGATCACGCGTCACGTAACCCCGCGTCGGGCCACATGCACACGCGAACCCACCGCCGATTAAGCCCCCGAAAAAAAAAGAAAAAGAAAATTCCAATTGCTTCTGCCTTCTGCTGAAAAAAAGAACATTTCCTCTTTTTTTTTTTGTGTGTGTGTTTTGTTTCTAGTGATAGCTTTGCTCTTGCTCGCTCTCCTCGCCTGGGCGACTGGGACTCCGTGTGCGCCTGCCTCCTTCATCCACTTCGCCATCTCCTAATCCTGCAGAGCGGCGCCTCGGCTTTGCCTCCCCCTCGCGCTCGCCGCCGGCATTCCGGCAGCTCCTGCTCCGGGGCTTCAAGAGGGTAGCGCCGGGATGGACGACCCGGGCGCCTCCGCCGCGCGCCACCACCTCTCGCCGCAGCAGCAGCTCGGGGGCCAGCCGCCGGTGCCGCGCTCCCCGACCCCGCTCGACCTGGCCTCCGCCGCGGCGGCGTACCGCCGCCTCTCACCGTCGCTCCGGCCGCCGGCGCACCCGCAGGCGCGCCTCCCGTCGCCCTACGGCCAGATCCCTTCGCCCGGCGCCGGCGCCCACCACGCGCGCTCGCTCTCCCAGCCGCTCTTCTTCTCGCTCGACTCGCTCCCGCCGCCGCTGCCGCCCTACGCCAATCTGGGCGCCGCGCCCGCGATACCGCCCTCCCCGCCGCCGTCGACTTCCGCCGACCCGCCGCCGCCGCCGCTCGGCCTGCCGCCCCGGAGGGCCGGCCACCGCCGTTCGCAGAGCGACATCCCCTTCGGCTTCGCGCAGCTCAGCCCGCCGCTGCCCCCGCCGGTTCCCGTCAAGCGCGAGGTCACCACTGCGGCCGACGGCTGCAGATCGGAGGGCGGCGGCGGCGGCGGTGGCGATGACGCCGCGCTCTACGATCTCGTCAACTCGTACATGGACCTGGACGGGCTGGACCCGCTCAACTCCTCGGAGGACCGCCACGACGACCGCGACAGCCGCGCCAGCGGCACGCGGGCCGGGAGCGCGGCGGAGAGCAGCGAGAACGAGGCGGAGAGCCAGTCCACGTCCGCTGACAGGAAGGATGGGGGCAAGTCCCGGCATTGTCGCAGCCTGTCCATGGACAGCTTCATGGGCAAGCTCAACTTCGCCGCAGGGGATGAGTCTCCTAAGCTGCCGCTGCCGTCTCCTGGTGGCAGCCTCACTAGGAGTGGGAGTGGCTCACTGGAAGGTGGTGCTATCGCACTGTTTGATATGGAGTTTGCCAATGGAGAGTTTACTGAGTCCGAGAAGAAGAAGATCATGGCAAATGAGCGACTTGCTGAGATAGCTTTGACGGATCCTAAGAGGGTCAAGAGGTGTGCATTTCTTCATGGGTTATACTGGGTAAATTTCTCTCTTTTCCTGAAATTGGGCATTCTGACTTGTGGATTTTTATCAGGATTCTGGCGAATCGGCAGTCAGCAGCAAGGTCAAAGGAGCGCAAGATGAGGTACATTCAGGAGCTTGAGCATAAGGTGCAAGTGCTGCAGACAGAGGCTACGACACTCTCCGCACAGTTGACAATGCTGCAGGTTTGTTCTGTAGAGCTGCTAGGGATTTTGATTCAGCCTCTCATTGTGATGGTTTTAAGTTAACCTTGCTGTGCTTGTTTGCAGAGGGACTCAGCTGGACTGGCTACTCAGAACAACGAGTTGAAAATCAGGCTGCAAGCAATGGAGCAACAAGCACAGCTGAGAGATGGTAAGCTTGTTGTAATGCTCGCCTGCATTGGTCCCGAGTTTTCTAGTGGCAATGGACAAAATCAAGAATTTCTTGCTTCAAAAGCTAGCAAATGACTAATGTACCTTGCATTGCTCATTCTGTTGGATTTCCAAAATCCAGTTGTCAAGTTGCTCACAGAAGTTACTTATGCATGGGTTGCTTGCTGTTGGAAATCTTGTGGCAGTATTTTTTTGTGGTTGATGCATCTCATTCTTGAGCTTAATGTTAGTATAGAGTATAGTCATTTGGAGATTTTCCATGTGGGATATAATAAACTTCTGCTGGGTTGAGTTTTGCTATTACTTAAGCTGCATCCTTAACAATGTACTTTATACATCACAACTGGATGCATATGCAACTAGATGCATATGCTAAGTTCTACAGCCTTTTTTATTTGCAGACACTACAGCCAATCTAACATGAAAAAGCCTGATTTGTTAATTCTTTTTGTTGATCATCAATTTTAGAGCTAAACTCATGACGACACCTATGACACTGGTTCTCTTAATGCTAGTATGTGAAAATGGCCTTGAGTGAAATCCCCCTGACATAATTTGTCAATTACTAGGTAGATACATAAATTTCTTTTGTTCATAGGCTTTTGATATGAACCATGAAAAGGTCTGTTAGTTCCAGATTGGTCGGTAACTTCAAATTTGATCATTTGATGGATGATCAGAAACAGCACAATCATATCCTACAGAAGGCTTGTGTGGAGATTACATATCATGGGTCATGAATCTTAGCATCTTCAAGGAACTTATCTACATATTTGTTTAAGTTTTTTTTAATAAGCATGCTTATTTGGTTGAACCAAACATGCTACGTGGTCTTTAATGAAGGGTGAAAATATCATTTGCGGATTATCATGATCACATAGTATATGAGCCATATCCAGTTTAGTCTGGTGCACTGTGGGCGTGTTTGGATCGTGGCATGGGAAACTTGCCTGCGTCAGGGCATTTGATTTTGAGCACTTGGGGTCGGATGCGCTTGCCTAGGCAAGAGCCCCCAGGCTAGGGCGGCATCCAAACACACCCACATGTATGACATGTTTTGCTTTGATGTTCATTGCTTATCTTGACAAGTTCTTGATAAATGTATCCTAACATTTACTAAGTTGTTAGTAAGAGACTTTGCTTTTCTTTTCTTATTAATCAACAAAATTTAGTTTAGCAATTATCGAAACATAATTTGATAGCTAGACGAAGTTTTAGTGTCAAATGATCTTTTTCTATTTATTGTTTCTGAAATCTTACAGGAGGGAAGGATGCTTATTGTTTTCTTCCCTCTCCCTGCACCATGCATGCCCTTTGTTTTGTGCTTATTTATTAGTATCTGGTATTCTGGTGTACCAAAATTGGTTTCAGCAAATGCTGCCTTGAGGTTAGGATTTCAGGATCAGTAAATAGCACTAGTGAATGATTTGTCATGATGCCGTGCTATTGGTTGATTTTAGTTCCTTAAGGTGTATTACAAGTTTGCAGTGCAACCATTACTGACTCGTGTTAAACTCGATAAAGCTTAGGCAGAGGTACAGTTTTCCCAATCATAGGGTGACTCTAATTGGCATGATAAAATGTTGGTTGCTGTGTACGGCAAGTTGATTCTTCTTTCATGATGGTACTATTTTAGTGACAGGTTGGCCTACGATTAGAACTTGCGTGCGTGTTTGCAGAAAGACTTTGCATAGGAATCCTGTATATATGTTTGTAATGTTGCATTACTGCCATGTTTGGTGCCACTCGCTCTACTTGTTAATGGTCATGTTGTGATCTTTTTAGTACTTGCTCACCATTCATTTGGTATTTCTTTCTTTCTTTTTCAAGTCTTCAGATTCAGTGAGTCAAGTTGCAATGTTTTCTCAGTTACAAATATAGCCATTCTTGCTTTCACGACGCTGGGTGCATGCTTACTTTTGAAATTAATATTCGAGGTTTCTGTCTCTGGAGAACTGATACAGTGATGCTGCATTAGCGCCTATGTGTTATTTAGTTTTGCTAATCTGTTGCACTACCTACATCCATTTTCTATATTTTTCTTCTTATAATCTGATCTGGTTCATGTGAATGCTCCTTGCAGCCCTGAATGAAGCGTTAACCGCCGAGGTCCAGCGTCTGAAACTCGCAACTGGGGAGATAACTGACGGCCGGATGCCGAAGGGGCTACAGCAGCAGATGAACTCCCAGATGCTCCAGCTCCAGCAGCTGCAAATACAGCAGCAGGCGCCCCAGACACAGCAGCAAGGCCAGCGACAGCAGCAACAGCAGCAGCCCCAGAAGTCGGCATAGATCAGAGTCAAGAGGAGTTGGAAGCCAATTGAAGGATGCTGGGTGAAAAAAAACCCACTGCGTATATCAGACAGGTTGTAGGATAGCAGCGATAGTAGGTCAAGAGACGCCGTGGTCCTGTGATTCGAGTTGTTTTCGCCGGAAATACCGTACCTTAGCTGGAGTCTGTCGTCTTGGTGTCGTACCATACATCAGTGCCTGCCTACCTAGTGTTGAGGCGACTTGGTAGCGTCCCTGAACGTGTTCTCTCGGAGTGAGTCGGAGGTGCTTCTTCTTCTGTACTTTTGTCTAAGAGGGCTAGGGTGTCACAAATGTACCTGCGTAATAGTGTAATTATTATTATCTATAGCGTACCTTAGAGTGACTGTGGAAGGGGGGGTCCCATGCATGTTCGTTGCTCGTCAGTCAGTGGCTGCTGTTGGTTGCGTTGCCTGCAAACTGCTGACTGCTGTGGGTTGGTCATTGTAGCATTGGGGGCCAGCACCCGCAAGCACATGGTGCCTGATTCTGCTGCGCACTGTGAAGTGGTTTTCTGCAGACTTTGATATGCTTGCAACCGGAGTGTGTTTGTGGAATCCTGGCGTGGCATGGACTGTGTCCAAGCTGCAAGCCTGCTAAAGTGCAGATCGTGAAGGGTTGGTGCCCACGCACGTCACTGCGGAAGGGTGTGAAGTGGCCGAGATCAGATGATCGCTGTACTTGCTCGGTCTCCTTGGCGTTGTAGGAAGTATGGAGACTGATTGATGGCCAAAGTCTCGCTCGTCGTCGTGAACGTGAAGATTCTTGCGCCGTCCGTCGGTGCGTGCCCCGACAACGTGGCCGCTGCGGGCCGGGCCTGCTGCTGTTCGTCGGAGCTGGGGCAGGCCGAAGGGGTGCAGCAAGGCCGGAGTGATCGACTGGGCGAGGCAGTTGGCCAGTTGGTCTGGGCCGCTCGCAAAGGACCGAGGGGCCTTGCGGCCTTGCCGCCTTAGAGCCTGGTGGCGGCCCAACTACTACTGGCCGTGGCCCGTCCCGTGCGTGTCCGCCGCCGGACAGACCGCGACGTTCCATTTCATTCAACCGGCGGGCGCGCCGCGGCGGCCCCGCTCCCGTTGCCGTTACAGCAATCGCACAAAAAAAAAAAACGAAGTCCTCGCCGCACCCTAGGTCTCCTCTCTCTTTCCCCTGCGGCGGCCGGGACGGGGGCTATCGATCCGCCTCTATCTATCATACCAGAGAGGAGAGGATAACGAGCTTCTTACCACTACTGTACGTGCTCTTAGATCCCTCCTTCTTCCGATGAGATGCAATCGCCGTATCAGAGCATCTCAAGAGATACGCTATCTTAGTCATCTCGGCTATATTTGGTATTTTTTTTATCAAAAACTGATGTCCAACAGATGTACTATCTTGTTTGCTAAAATACCAACCTGACCATCTCGTGCTTCTCGCTGGGTAAAAATAGCATGCCGTGAAGGCTTGCTATCTGCATGGTGGTGTGCAAAGTAAACGGTGGGAGTACATAAAATGGGGAAGCGAACCAATCTTAGCTTGACATATCAACGCTAAAAAATAGATAATGAGAAATTTAAAAAGACTATTGTATTACTCTACTCTTTTAGAGGATGTTCTATTTTATAGAATGGCTAAATCATCGATTTTAGACTCTTATTTTACACAATCTCTTGGAGTTGCTCTCAGTTCCTTTGATTTACGGTGATAAATGTTTTGTGTGTACTTATTCGTTTTTGTTCTTCTTGCCCTTTTGCGGCGGCAGGATTTGGGTTGGGGGACGCGACGAGCGGTGCGCTATGGAAACCCATGGCGTAGGTGCGGCTAGCCCTGGGCATTCGGGTTAACCGATTTTTTCGGGTCGGGTAATTTGGGTAATACGAGATTCGGGTAATGACAAACGCTACCCGAATTTAGCCCCGAAATATCACTACCCAAAATTTTGGGTACCCAATATTTCGGGTTCGGATTCGGGTATACCTGATATACCCGAAATCACAGAAATGTGGTAAACTGCACATAAATTTTTCAACTATTTGCACAAAGATTCAGCAAAAATGTGCATAGAAAGTAAGAAGCAATTTGCACAGAATACAGAATAATATATACATGCCGTTGAATTGACAAGTGACAACACATCCGAAACAGGCAAACACAAAAGATACGGAATTACAAATACTCAAATAGAGTCACAGTCACATCTCTGATAGTTCAAATACTCAAATAGGGAACAAGGGAACAAGAGTCACGGCCACATCTCTATTGCCTGTGAGGCGTCGCGTCGTAGCAAGCCAGCGCTGGACCTTTAGAACTGGAGCCTGCAGTTCTCGACGAGGAGGAGTCGAGCGCTCGCAGCTCGCTGACTGGTGAGGCGGTGAGAGAGCGTGGGGAGTCGAGGTCGAGCCGTGGACGCCTGGACCTAGACTGGACGGCCGTGCCGCGCCGCCGCCCCACTAGGTTTCACGGAGTCGCGCGGTCGCGGAGGCTGAGACACGGAGACGGAGTCGGAGTCGTGGGGCTGCGCTGGCCACTGGGACGCTGGGCTCTCCCTCTCCTCTTCTATTCCCTGTTGGGCCGAATGAAGTGACTGTGCAGTGTTCCTAGAGCTACTGGGTGATATGGGTAATTCGGGTACCGGGATTTGTTACCCGAACTATCCAAATTAAATTCGGGTATCTCAAGTTGCAACCCGAAAATGTAATGGATAATTCGGGTTTGGGTAGTTTGGGTCCGGGTTCGGGTAGTTCGGGTTTAGGTAATGGGTATCGGGTAATATGCCCAGGGCTAGGTGCGGCCTGGGCCAACCTGAAGCGGAGTCACAAGCGGAAAGCGGAGCGGAGTCACAAGCAGAGTCCACTATGGAAACCGACGGCGAAGGTACCACCACCTCGGCGAACCCGAAGCAGAGTCCGAAGCGGTGGGTTGTAAAGTATCCAGAAGAAGGGTGGATGCCTCTTCTTCATGTCCAGAAAGAGCTTGAGAAACTACGAGTCTCGGATCGTTCCGAGGGCTTCGTCGAAAAACAACGTGAGTATATCACATCCCTCTTTATCGACACACGTTTTGCTAGGCATATCTGTATCTGTATCTGTACCTAATAATAAAGAGGCAAAATTTCAGGCTCTTTTTTTTCGTCCATCTATTTTGTAGGTCCGTCTTTCTCTAACTACCGAACAATGGAGAGTTTTTTTGTCTAGACTTATATATATAACCCGTGCTCATACGAGTTAGAATAGCTCGAGTCTAGACCAATAAGGAATAGGAATCCTAACCTAAATAGATTCCTCAGATCCTGAGTATTCTAAATAAAACTCTTAATAATAAATAGAAAAGGATAAGAATTATGTTCTTTATTTTGCACCGCTTTCTTTATTTACGCAATGAGTAAGAATAGCTCGCGTCTAGACGGATATGAAGTAGGAATCCTAATCTAAATAGATTTCTCAGATCTGACGATAATGCTGTGCATTTATTTCTTTTGACGGGATATATACGGTAGATTATAGGGACCGGTTTCTTTTTTTTTAATGCTGGAAACTTTCTTTCTCCCAGAAAATGTTGGGAACTTCCATAATAGACCAGAGCCCGACGTTTTTTTTATGGTGGAAGGCCGAACAATATAATCAGGAAAATTGAAAAGAAAAAAAGTACTATGGTTATATCATTTTTTTATCCACCTTACTTTTTTTTCCTCTTTTGCCCTAACGTGTTCTCTTTTTTTTCATCCTTGCAAGCGTGTGCTGTCCGAGCTTCCGTGAGAGCATTTTACGGGGCGTTCACACGTTACCTGTTCATCTAAGCGATTGTTTTTTTTTCTCCTATAAATATTAAAAATAAAAGGACTAAATTCAATCGTCATGGATGTTTGAACCGTTGATCCTTCCCTATATAAAATAGAGAAATAATTTCTATACGAGTTAGAGCACCGTGCCATATATGGTGTAAAGTCTGATTCCAAAATAAATCGAAATAGATGATACAATCTGTAGAGTATGAATAAAAAATAAATTAGAACACCTGATGTAATTACTGGATAAATATCCAAGTCTCCAATATACATACGAGTTAAAACAGTGCACATCTAACAATACTATGAGGTCTGATTCAAGATGAATCATACACATGATGAAGCTTTTATTGAACAAATTTCTTAGAAGTCGAAACAGACAAGAACTTAGACTGAACATAACAAAATAGAAACAGGAAAAGGAAACGTGCAAAAAAAAGGAATCGAAAGGCTAAACACAGGCGAGACATAGAGTTCGATGCAAAGATAAATTTAAATATACGATGCAATCTCAAATACTATTCAAAATCTGATGCTCGAACATATATAAGAGGAGCATCACATGTTTGTTGGATAAATTTTCAATCTACAAATCATCTAGATAAATTACACAATAAGTTGCGTCGTTCATTGCAACGCACAGACATATTTGCTAGTATGACTCATAAAAACCAATACTTTTTTTTCACAGATACGGGTAGGAGTCCCTGAGGGTGGTGGGGGGATTGTTGGCATGGACATTCTGCGCATTACAGAGAACTATGATGCTAATTGGTGCACTACAGAGGTCCCTGATGATAGTCAGACAAGGGCGAAAGTGATGCTTGGGGAGATCCCTGATGATATGGCTACTAGGGAGAGGGAGGATTGCAAGGAGAAGAGTAAGCCAAAGGGGAAGGGGAAGGAGGAGGAGGAGAAGCCAAAGCCAAAGCGGAAACCCAAGAAGCGCAAGCCGAAGGTGCTGAAGGAGAGGGATCGGTGGTACATGGATGATCGGGATCAGATTCTTAGGGCTCTTCTCGGCCCAGAACTCAAATGGGAGGAGAAGGTGATGGATATTCTTCATGTGGTTCGCCGCCGAGGGTTCACTGAATACAACAGCAAGATGCAATGTCATGTCCCTATCCGCTTTTGTCTATACAACATAGCCTTCTTCGACCTTGATAAAGAGTGTAAGCACATTCTGGATCTTTGTTCATTTATCTTAACCTTGCTCTCATTCCCATGGAGTACAGGTCACTCTGGGCACAAAACCCAATACCCGAACCCCGAACCCGAAATACCCGGACCCGGATCCGAAGTACCCGAATCCGCGCTACCCGATGTCTAGTTCGGATAGTAAATCTTATTACCCGAATTTATATTGGGTAATTCGGGTAAGTACACCCGGTACCCAAACAACCCGAAATAGGAATACGTCTCAGCGAAGCGTGAAGTCGCGAACTGGAGCATCTCCGATTTCCCGTGGCCCAAGCCCAACAACGGTAGGATGCCTCCTTAGCTTTGGTGCCTCATTAACTCACGTCTTAACTTGTCGTCTCCCCGACTCCCCGAGACCCCGAGTTCCCGTGTGAAGCTGAAGCACAAGCACTGATGTGATGGCAAACAGCAGGCTTGATGCTTGAACTTTTCAATTTGTTCTTGTATCTTGTCAGTACTAAGTAGTCAGTACCTGTGTCGTCGTTCTGGCTTGCACTTGCGGTTAAAAACTTGAATGCGTCGTGGTTTCACTGGTTTGCATTTGCTGTTGAAAACTTGAAGTTATCACTTTATCAGTTATGAGTTAATGAGTTATCATTTAGTTTGTCCAGTTCTATGCAAAATTCTATGATGTTTGAGCACTTGCTGTGATTTTATATACTTCGGGTACATTGGCTATACCCGAACCCGAACCCGAACCCGAACTTACGGGTACCCGAACTTGCGGGTAGTGTTTTTTGAGGCTATTATCGGGTAACAATTCTCATTACCCGAACTTTTCAAAACCCGAACTACCCGACCCGAACTTTGCGGGTAACCCGAACGCCCAGACTGAAGTACAGGCATGTATATCCAAGGAAACAGCTGTGTATATTCTTTGGCTATGTCCATCACATGTCCCAACGCATAATATGATGTGTATATATATGTATAAAAACCATATTCTTAGTCTAATTTCCATTGCCGGCCTTCATTTTACAGCTGAGGATGTGCCCTGGCCACCGATTCACCAGATCCCTCAACCTCTTCGTAATTGGTTGTATGACTATATGTGTATATATATATGTATAAAAACCATATTCTGTCAATGTGATTGCAATCAAAGTTGCCCAGTCAGACCAGAAAGGCCCTATTAGGCGAGGGATGAGTATGACTATAGATGCGTCTATTTGTTCAAGCGTGGAAGGGATGATCCCCAACTCATAACCCGAAAGGTACGTATCCAATTCATTCCCCAAAATCTTGTGGTTGCCAAATTCTGGCCAGGGAAAAATCCTAGTCAAACACTCAATATCGGAAGTCAGGAACTAATCCCCATCTTTGGGTGCAAACTACAGTTGTATAGTTCATTAGTTCCATAGACTTGCATGCATATACTGTACTGCTGAAATATTCAATCTGTCGCCAAAACACCATTGTGATACAATCTGAATATCTAATTCACAAATACACAATGTTCTTATATTTTGCAAAAAGAACAGGCGGTAAAAATCTAATTCGCTCATGTTGTCTGATTAACAAGGTGGTAAAATTTATAAGTTTATTGAGTCTTGGATCTTTTGTGGGTTTTAAATGAACCCAACTGTTTTGGCGGTACTTATACCCAAACTTTTTGTCAGTCTGAATATGTCTTGTCAAGCTTGGTTCCTTTTTTTTTCTGTTTGTATTTTAATGCTTTTCTCTTAATCCCTATGCAGGATAGAACACTGACTTTGATCAGCCCAACTCGAGCACTTGCTGTAAGGGATAGTATGTTTTTTGAGTTCCATTTGAAGATCAAGGGTGGTGATGCTACTTAAGAAGATTTCAGCAAAGGTTTCATAGAACACTGTGCCATCCGTCACCACTACTAGAAATACCCCTGTAGTGACGCTTTATTTATATCTTAGACACGTTTTATTTCGTCTCTATAAGATTGTAGACACGTTTTTATAAAAGCGTGTTAGAAGCGTCTTCGCATGGACCGTGTCAGGACTTGTAGAGACAAGTTCCTTAAGCGTGTCAAGGTGATAAAGAGACGTTTTGTAGAGACGTTAATTGCATGCCTATGCATATTGATACACTTTTATAGATACTTTTATATAACATGTCTATTTGTGTAGTTACGTTATATAGCAACGCTTCGTTACGTGCTAAGAAATGTAGAGACGTTCTTATAGATACATTTATATTATGTGTGTACTAATGTAGTCACGTTATGTAACAATTTGTATTGTGTGTTAAAAAGTGTAGAGACATTTTCATAGACACATTTATATTATGTGTGTACTAATGTAGTCACGTTTTGTAATGACGTCGTACTATATATTAAGAAGTATAGAGACGTTCGAGTAGATACATTTATATTACGTGTTTAACAATATAGATACATTGTTTAGTAACATTATTTTTTCGTTGCAAAAAAATATAGAGAATTTTATACACATTTATATTTCGTGTCTACTAATATAGAAGCATTATATAGTAATGTTTTATAACATCATATAAAATATACACATATAAAGAGACCTACTTACTAAAAATAAAAGAGACTTTTACAAAATTAAACACAAATGAATTTGTATGATTAGATAATGAGAAAGTGAATCATGAAGGCATTGCATTGAAAAATCCATTGTATTTACAAAATAAGATACTAATTAATAACTCATTAAAGTGCACTCTCAAAGACAAACCATATTCGTAAAGAAGCATACGAAAAGTGGCAATGTCTTACAAATATCTATATTTTTCGCTAACATCTAAAATCTATATTGTTCACTCCGAAACTTGTTGCTTGTCTTTCCATCCACATCAAGTTATCCGAAACTTGTAGCTTGTCTTTCCATCCACATCAAGTTACATGTTTCCATCATGCTGTAAAATAAGAGGAGATTGAGTTGAAAGGTATGAATTCTAATCAAACGAATATAGTAAGAATGAAACATACCACCAACTTGAGTTGAACTCTTAAGTTGTTTAACCTACAATGAGACATGTGTTTAGAGGGATGTGTAGTATAATTTTAGAAAATTACAAAATCATAAAGAATTTGTTAATATAAGAGAAAACTTACATGCGTAGTGGGCCAAGCAACAACAAAGCCAATAGCATCACTCATAGTTTTGATAGAATGGAACGGTCTAGGTAACATCTCATCTCCATTGTTTCCATCACCAATGGCATCAACATAAACCCCAACAAATCCTTTTCCAAGCACAGTCCCAGCAATGCTTTGAGTGCTGTCACTAGTCACTAACTTTCCTTTGGCCACGACTGTAAGGTCCAAAAAGGCTAGAGGGGGGTGAATAGCCTAATTAAAACTTCTACAATAATTACTTAACCACAAGTTAGTACAAAAGGTGGCGGAGCAAAATGCACTAGCTCTAACTAATTAAGCAAGCCACCTACACAAGTCTAGTACAAGGCTATCCACTAAACACAACAACAACTACAAGCTAGATACAAGAAGTAATACGAGAGAAGAGCTTTGAGTGATTATACCGCCGTGTAGAGATGAGAAGTACCAATTAATCAATCACACAAGAGAAATCCTCGGGAAGAGAATGACACAAGAATTTATCCCGAGGTTCACTTGCTTCCCGGCAAGCTACTCCCCGTTGTGGCGATACACCCACTTGTCGGTTCGCGAGCTAATCGACTATCAAGAGTCGAGCCCTCGGCGGGCACCGCACAACCGCACACAAGATGGGGATCCTCCAAGCCACGAGCTCCACTAGAGTATCAAATTCGCGAACTCCCGCGGGGAAGGATCAAGAACCCCTTACAACACTTGGTGAGGGCTCCAACAATCTCCAATTGCGAGCTCAATCACCTCCGCTGCTCCAAGCCGTCTACCGTATCGGGAAACACGGAAGAGTAACAAGAAATCCGCAGCAACTCGAAGATCAAGTGCCTCTAGAATGCAACTCTCAAGCAATGCACTTGAATCTCACTCAATCTCACTCAAGATGTGCAACTATGCAAAGAGATGAGTGGAGGGGTTGTTCTCTAGCTCAAAGGATGTCTCTAGGTCTCAAAATGTGCAAGAGTTACCCTCAAACCCCGGACATCCTCTATTTATAACGAAGGGGTACGCAGCTAGCCGTTATGGACGACGCAGCGAAAATCGCGCTGACCGGACGCTCCGGTCAGGGTGACCGGACGCGTCTGGTCACTACACGACAACCGTGAACAGTGCGCGTAAGAACTAGCCGTTGCCCTGACCGGACGCGCTCAACCGAGTGACCGGACGCGACAGTGCCGGCGTCCGGTCGCGTTCTAGTAAGCTCCAGCTGCGACCGGACGCGTCCGATCGGCGCTACGCTGCACTCGGCCTCTCTGGACGCTTGACCGGACGCTCCGGTTCCGTGAGGGACCGGACGCGCCGGTCGCGCGCTTAACTTTTACGCCCAGTTGAACTGACCGGACGCGCTGGTCAGGCCAGACCCGCGTCCGGTCACAAACCCTAGCACCCGCGCCGCGATGAACTGACCGGACGCGTCCGGTCAGACCGTGACCGCGTCCGGTGCAGCGTCCGGTCACCACAGTGACCTCCGTTCGCCTCAGTTTCTTTTCTGACTTCCGGCGCAATAGAAAATAGGCATTTCACTTTTCCAAAAAGCGCCGAATCCCGCCTCGCAAGCTCGGCGGGAGGGAGAGCGAACCCCAAACCCCTCTCAACCACTTAAACTCCACCGCCTTTGCAAATGTGCTAACACCACCAAGTGTACACCATCAAGTGCAAGTGTGTTAGCATTTCACAAACATTTTCCAAGGCGTTATGTTAGCTCTCAACTCGATCCTAATGCATATGCTCAAGACATTGATCTAGTGGCACTTAATTCCCGAGCTAACCGTGATTGCCCCTCTTGATAGTCGGCTATGTATCCTAAACCCGGTCAATCACTTCTCTACTCATCTTAGACCGGCAAAAGGAAAACCCTATGGTTATACCTTTGCCTTGCGCTCTTAGATCCTTTTCCTCCACTTGATCATCATGTCCATAATATTATGTGCATCTCCACCATGATCGACATTTCATGTCCATGCACCATTTCTTTGTGATCTTGTGGCCACCACTCCTTGCCACGTACACCTTCATCACATGTGTTGCTTATGCCTAACTCAAAACACTTAACACATGGCATTAGCAACTTGGTGTCATTAATTACCAAAACCAAACTTGGGCTTTCAATCTCCCCCTTTTTGGTAATTGATGACAACCATCACAAAGATATGAAATGAAATCAATTTTCAATTTTGATAGTATTAGCTCCCCCTACATATGTGCTCTCATGAGTTTGGTTCAATTGTGCACATATGTATGGATTAGAATTTTGGGAGATATACTACTATCAAATTGATGCTAAGGTATATAGAATGGACCTTTGAAGCGTGATACCAATCGGAGTTGCCTTTATATACCATCCTTAGCATCGATGTAGCTAGACACCACTTGTAATACATCACTTGTAAAGATCACAAACACTAAAGTACCCCGTGAGATCAACATTATAAGCAAAGGTGTCTAGGTACCACTTGAAAATCTACTCTCAACAAATCATCATTCAAGTTCTATTTCTAGCAATCATCATTCAATCATGAATATGAATTTAAGTTTTGCAATGCAACACTTCATCATGTTAATGCACATACAAATGCAACAAATCATTCATGAGCTTGCTCCCCCTACTTGTGTGCTCAATTTTAATTGATCCCTTACTATATCTTTCTCCCCCTTTGCAACTTAGCTTTTGTGACTTTTCTATCTTTGTAACTTTTCTCTCCCCCTTTGTCAACAATCACCAAAAATGTGCCAATTTTAGTGAGAGTCAAGTCAATCAATATGAGGGAGTCTAAATTATGGTTCAATCTAGATTACTTGCCTAGAATATGTAATTTGGTTTGAACCAAGGACAAGCTTCTTCACACCTCATAAAGTATAAGGGTTATCTTGACCATGTTGAATTACACATCATGAGCTCATTTTCTAGATTCAACACTAGGTTTGCAAGCCCACAAACATGTCATATGCTACCACTAGATCAATCAAACATAGAGGCAATAGTGGTACCATATATACATTAAACTCATTTAATTTTCATGAATGAGCCTATTTGTCATGCAAATATGTCTATATGTTCTAAACATGTCCTTAGCAAAGTATGGATGATATGTCAAACAACTTTACCTTGCTATGTCGGAGGAGAGGCATGTCATATAAGAATGTGGGGGTGCACTCATTTCAAGTTGGAGAAGTCAAGTATGTTCAATTCATTCTTCAACTTATAAAACCTCTTCTCATCAAGTGGCTTTGTAAAGATATCGGCTAGTTGATCTTCTGTGCCAATGCTCTCAATGCTAATATCACCCTTTTGTTGATGATCTCTTATGAAATGATGCCTAATATCAATGTGCTTGGTTCTTGAATGTTGAACCGGATTTTGTGTCATCTTGATTGCACTTTCATTGTCATAAAATAATGGCACATTCTTGAATTTGATTCCAAAGTCATTCAAGGTGGCCTTCATCCAAAGTAATTGTGCACAACAACTACCGGCACTAATGTATTCGGCCTCGGCGGTAGATAGTGCAACACTATTTTGTTTCTTTGATGACCATGAAACAAGAGACCTTCCAAGCAATTGACAAGTGCCACTTGTGCTCATTCTATCAATCTTGCATCCACCATAGTCGGAGTTCGAATATCCAATCAACTCAAAGTTTGACCCCTTTGGAAACCATAAACCAACATCATGAGTGCCTTTAAGATATCTCAATATCCTCTTGGTTGCTTTCAAGTGACTTTCTCTAGGTGAAGCTTGATATCTTGCACACTTGCACACACTAAACATCACATCCGGCCTAGAAGCGGTGACATAGAGCAAACTTTCAATCATAGACCGGTATTGCTTTTGATCTACCATATTGCTACTAGCATCAACACCCAATTGATCATTTGTGCCCATTGGTGTACTCATTGGCTTAGCATCTTGCAATCCAAACTTCTTGATCATGTCCTTGATGTACTTGCCTTGACTTACAAAAGTGCCATTCTTCATTTGCTTGATTTGAAGTCCAAGGAAGTAACTAAGCTCTCCAATCATAGACATCTCAAACTCATTAGCCATCATATTTCCAAACTCTTCATAAAAGTCTTGATTTGTTGATCCAAAAATGATATCATCAACATAGATTTGCAACACAAACAAGTCATTTCCAAGCTTCTTGGTGAAGAGAGTGGTGTCAACCTTTCCCATCTTGAACCCTTTAGAGAGAAGAAAGTCCCTCAATCTCTCATACCATGCTCTAGGTGCTTGCTTCAAACCATACAATGCCTTCTTTAGCTTGTAAACATGGTTGGGCTTCTTGTCATCTTCAAAACTGGGAGGTTGCTTAACATAAACTTCTTCATTGATATAGCCATTGAGAAATGCACTCTTGACATCCATTTGATAGAGCTTGATATTGTGTGCACAAGCATATGCTAATAAGATTCTAATTGCCTCCAATCTTGCAACCGGTGCATATGTCTCTCCAAAGTCAAGACCCTCAACTTGAGTGTATCCTTGTGCTACCAATCTTGCTTTGTTCCTCACAACCATGCCATCTTGATCTTGCTTGTTTCTAAAGACCCACTTAGTACCAATCACATTGTAGTTCTTTGGTCTCTCAACAAGTTTCCAAACTTGATTTCTAGTGAAGTTGTTTAGCTCTTCATGCATGGCATTTACCCAATCGAAATCTTTCAATGCATCTTCTATTTTCTTAGGTTCTTCAAGTAACACAAATGAGTAATGCTCACAAAAGGATGCTAGCCTTGATCTAGTTTGAACACCACTTTGAATTCCACCAATGATTTGGTCCAATGGATGATCTCTTGCAATGCTAGTAGGTTGGAGTATTGGAAGTTGATTGCTTCCACTTGTTTGACCTTGAACTTGAGCTTCATCATGAGTACCACTAGAGCTTGCTTGATTTGTATCAATTTGCATACTTTGGTTGATCACATGAATATCATCATAATCATCAACTTGTCTTGGCCTAACATCACCAATGTCCATGTTCTTCATTGCATCTGACAATTGATCTCCTCTCACATCATCAAGGTTTTGAGTTTCATTTTGAGACCCTTGGGTTTCATCAAACTCAACATCATGAACTTCTTCCAAGGTGCCATTTGTGAGATTCCAAACTCTATATGCTTTGCTTGTGGTAGAATAACCGAGTAAGAACCCTTCATCACATTTCTTTTCAAACTTGCTCAATCTAGTGCCTTTCTTGAGAATATAGCATTTGCAACCAAACACTCTAAAGTATGCAATGTTGGGCTTTCTTCCATTCAAAAGCTCATATGGTGTCTTCCCAAGCTTCCCATGGCAATAGAGACGGTTGCTACAATAGCAAGCCGTGTTGATGGCTTCACTCCAAAATGAATGACTCACATTGTATTCACTAAGCATTGATCTAGCCATGTCAATCAAAGTTCTATTTTTCCTTTCAACTACACCATTTGATTGAGGAGTGTATGTTGGAAAGAATTGATGTCCAATACCAAGATCATCACATAAAGCTTCAATTCTTGTGTTCTTGAACTCACTACCATTGTCACTTCTAATCTTCTTGATGGTGATTTCAAACTCATTTTGCACTCTTTTGACAAAAGATTTGAATAGATCATGTACATCACTCTTGTCATAAAGAAAGAACACCCAAGTGTATCTAGTGTAGTCATCAACAATCACAAAACCATACTTGTTGCCACCAATGCTAGTGTATGTTGTTGGCCCAAACAAGTCCATGTGCAATAGCTCAAATGCCTTTGATGTACTCATTTCACTCTTACTAGGATGTGTATTTCCAACTTGTTTGCCGGCTTGACAAGCACTACATGGTTTATCCTTTTCAAAAGTCACATCTTTCAAGCCTTTAACTAAGTCATACCTCAAAAGTTTGTTCAATTGTTTTATTCCAACATGACCAAGCCTTCTATGCCATAACCATCCCATACTAGATTTGCTAAGCAAGCATGATGTCAATTGTGTCTCACTATCATTGAAGTCAACCAAGTACAAGCTACCATGTCTAAATCCTTTGAATATCAAATTTGATCCATCAACACTTATGACTTCAACATCATCACTACCAAATATGCACTTGAAGCCAAGATCACAAAGTTGTGCCACCGATAAAAGATTGAAGTCCAAGCTCTCAACTAGCAATACATTTGATATGCTCATGTCATTTGAGATAGCAATTTTACCAAGCCCCTTGACTTTGCCTTTCTTGTTGTTGCCAAAAGTGATAGCATCAAAACCACCATTTTGACTTGTATCAATTGATTTGAACATACATGAATCCCCGGTCATATGTTGAGTGCACCCACTATCAAGCACCCAATGCCTTCCTCCGGCTTTGTAATTGACCTACAAGACAAGATCAATTCTTTTTAGGTACCCAAACTTGTTTGGGTCCTCCAAGGTTAGTGACTAAGCTCTTTGGTACCCAAATGGCTTTCTTCTTTGAGCCCATCCATGGTGTACCACTGAACTTAGCATGAACAACATTTGTACCCTTGGTAAGTATATAGAAAGAATCAAACTTAATTGAGGATACATTAGCATTGGATTTCTTGTTCATGCAATGTTGCTCTATGTGACCAACTTGCTTGCAACTTTTGCAATAGCTACCATTGTTCTTCACAAAACGAGTCTTGTGAGGAGCAAAAGCGGCCTTGCCTTTCTTGGGGTTATAGCCCAATCCCTCTTTGTAGAGAGAAGCTCTTTGGCTACCCAAGCACATAAGCAAGCGGTCCTCACCACCATAAGCCTTAGCTAAGGTGTGATTGAGCTCTTTTACCTCCTTCTTGAGATTTTCATTCTCAACTATAAGTGTGGAGTCACAAGTGAAACCATCACTACTAGATGAGGATGATGTAGATGCGCTACATGAAGGGTTAGTGGGAGCAACAACAATAGGCTTATGAAAAGATTCATCAATTATATCACATGATATGCCTATGTTGCAAGTTTTAGCTTTCTCAACATTAGTTGGCATGTTTTCACATTTTTCAACTAGAGAGGAATGAGCTTCTTCAAGCTTAGTGTGAGACTTTTGAAGCTTCTTATGGTCTACCTTTAGACTCTCATAAGATGCCCTAAGCTCATCAAGTTCTTGCATAAGGTTTTTCTTTTCCTTAAGCAAGCCCTTGCACTCCTTTCTAGATTCTTTATAATGTTGAGTGCAATCTTCTAGCATAGTGATTAGTTCATCTTTAGTGAATTCTTCTTCATCACTATCACTATCACTAGCATTATCATGATCACTCTCATCATCGGATGATACCTTAGCGGCCTTAGCCATGAAGCATGATGGAGTGTCGAAGAGGGAGACCTTCTCTTGGATGGCAATGCTAGCATGTCCCTTCTTCTTGCTCTTGTAGTCATCCTCATCATCACTTGAGGAATCATCACTATCCCATGTAGCAACATGAGAATCATTCTTCTTTTTATGAGAGCTCTCCTTCTTATCTTGCTTCTTCTTTTGCTTCTTCCTCTCCTTCTTGATAGCATCTTCATCATCACTATCATAAGGACACTTTGCAATGAGATAATCTTTGCTATGGCATCTAAAGCATCTCATGGTATGCTCATTCTTCTTAGATGAGTTCTTCCTCCTTCTTGCACGATAGCCCTTCTTCTTCATGAATTTGCCAAATTGCTTGACAAAGAGAGCCATCTTCTCATCAATGTCATCACTATCACAAGAGCTTGAGTCTTCTTCACTTGATGATTCAATCTTGGATTTGCCCTTGGATGTGGTGGCTTTGAATGCCACACTCTTCTTCTTTTCATCATCTTTCTTCTCATTCTCCTTCTTCTTCTTCTTGACCAACTCATCCTTCTCATCATCTTCTCTATATGAATCATCGGTCATCACCTCTTGAAATATTTGTTGAGGAGTTGAATCCTTCAATGTAGTCCTTACTAGCACGGTGATCAATGTATCAAACCTCTTGGGCAAGCTTCTCAAGAACTTCATAGAGAATTGATTGTCCTTAACTTCCTCACCAAGTGCCTTGAGCTCATTGACAATGACTTGCAATCTATGAAACATTTCTGGTACACTCTCATCTTCTTGCATCTTGAAGCTTGAAAACTTTTCTTGCAAGATATATGCTTTAGCGGTCTTTGTGCCTTCGGTGCCCTCAAATGTTTCTTCTAGCTTGGCCCAAGCATCATGAGCGATCTCAATGTTCTTCACTTGCTCAAAGGTCTTGTCATCTAGTGCCTCATGAAGAGCACTAATGGCAATGTCATTGCATTGGAGCTTCTTCTCTTCCACCGGTGTAGGTGCTTCCGGGTTAGCAACCTCAAATTTTATTTCGGTGACCTTCCACACTTCTCTATTGATTGACTTGAGGTGTGCGGTCATCTTAACCTTCCAATATGCATAATTTATGCCATCAAAGTGAGGTGCCTTCTTGGTGTTGTTGATGTGCAAACTTAATTGAGCCATTTCTTCTTCACCGTAGGTTGTTAAGCCTCAAATAAACGGTGCCTCCGCTCCGATACCACTTGTAAGGTCCAAAAAGGCTAGAGGGGGGGTGAATAGCCTAATTAAAACTTCTACAATAATTACTTAACCACAAGTTAGTACAAAAGGTGGCGGAGCAAAATGCACTAGCTCTAACTAATTAAGCAAGCCACCTACACAAGTCTAGTACAAGGCTATCCACTAAACACAACAACAACTACAAGCTAGATACAAGAAGTAATACGAGAGAAGAGCTTTGAGTGATTATACCGCCGTGTAGAGATGAGAAGTACCAATTAATCAATCACACAAGAGAAATCCTCGGGAAGAGAATGACACAAGAATTTATCCCGAGGTTCACTTGCTTCCCGGCAAGCTACTCCCCGTTGTGGCGATACACCCACTTGTTGGTTCGCGAGCTAATCGACTATCAAGAGTCGAGCCCTCGGCGGGCACCGCACAACCGCACACAAGATGGGAATCCTCCAAGCCACGAGCTCCACTAGAGTATCCAATTCGCGAACTCCCGCGGGGAAGGATCAAGAACCCCTTACAACACTTGGTGAGGGCTCCAACAATCTCCAATTGCGAGCTCAATCACCTCCGCTGCTCCAAGCCGTCTACCGTATCGGGAAACACGGAAGAGTAACAAGAAATCCGCAGCAACTCGAAGATCAAGTGCCTCTAGAATGCAACTCTCAAGCAATGCACTTGAATCTCACTCAATCTCACTCAAGATGTGCAACTATGCAAAGAGATGAGTGGAGGGGTTGTTCTCTAGCTCAAAGGATATCTCTAGGTCTCAAAATGTGCAAGAGTTACCCTCAAACCCCGGACATCCTCTATTTATAACGAAGGGGTACGCAGCTAGCCGTTACGGATGACGCAGCGAAAATCGCGCTGACCGGACGCTCCGGTCAGGGTGACCGGACGCGTCTGGTCACTACACGACAACCGTGAACAGTGCGCGTAAGAACTAGCCGTTGCCCTGACCGGACGCGCTCAACCGAGTGACCAGACGCGACAGTGCCAGCGTCCGGTCGCGTTCTAGTAAGCTCCAGCTGCGACCGGACGCGTCCGATTGGCGTTACGCTGCGCTCGGCCTCTCTGGACGCTTGACCGGACGCTCCGGTTCCGTGAGGGACCGGACGCGCCGGTCGCGCGCTTAACTTTTACGCCCAGTTGAACTGACCGGACGCGCTGGTCAGGCCAGACCCGCGTCCGGTCACAAACCCTAGCACCCGCGCCGTGATGAACTGACCGAACGCGTTCGGTCAGACCGTGACCGCGTCCGGTGCAGCGTCCGGTCACCACAGTGACCTCCGTTCGCCTCAGTTTCTTTTCCGACTTCCGGCGCAATAGAAAATAGGCATTTCACTTTTCCAAAAAGCGCCGAATCCCGCCTCGCAAGCTCGGCGGGAGGGAGAGCGAACCCCAAACCCCTCTCAACCGCTTAAACTCCATCGCCTTTGCAAATGTGCTAACACCACCAAGTGTACACCATCAAGTGCAAGTGTGTTAGCATTTCACAAACATTTTCCAAGGCGTTATGTTAGCTCTCAACTCGATCCTAATGCATATGCTCAAGACATTGATCTAGTGGCACTTGATTCCCGAGCTAACCGTGATTGCCCCTCTTGATAGTCGGCTATGTATCCTAAACCCGGTCAATCACTTCTCTACTCATCTTAGACCGGCAAAAGGAAAACCCTATGGTTATACCTTTGCCTTGCGCTCTTAGATCCTTTTCCTCCACTTGATCATCATGTCCATCATATTATGTGCATCTCCACCATGATCGACATTTCATGTCCATGCACCATTTCTTTGTGATCTTGTGGCCACCACTCCTTGCCACGTACACCTTCATCACATGTGTTGCTTATGCCTAACTCAAAACACTTAACACATGGCATTAGCAACTTGGTGTCATTAATTACCAAAACCAAACTTGGGCTTTCAACGACGTTACAATGGTTTCTTAGTGAAATAAGATAAACTTCCAGTTGGCTCTACCATTTTGTAAAACATAAAGCCATGATCATCAAACTTGTAATTAATTTAGTTTCGAAACAAGGGAAACAAGTACATACCGATCCCGATTGATTACAAGCTGGAGCATGAATTCTTTGAGATCTCTGCAACAGACACAATCAAACCATATCATTGATCTAGCAAGTTCAGCCATACTATGAAGGGTTACAATAATAGAAAACATAGACATACTATGTTGGTCATTGTGCTAGCACGTGGAAAAGTTAGGTCTTTAGAACCCTTATCTGCTTGACCTTGATTGTCAATATGTGCCACCTGCAGTCATAGCTGAATCCTCAGTTTTGTGACATGTAACATGGGTTATCTACCACCCAATTTGAACTTTTAATAATGAAAATAGATGTAGATAGCTATATTTCATAATGTTAGCACATCTCAGACCATATTTCACATTGGAGATTTCGGTCCATGCAAGAAAAGTCTAGCAAGCCTATAGCCAATGAACATAAATATTCCTTACATTTTAGTGCAGATTATTGTTTTCAACTTTGTATTGAGAGTTGCAACAAGACTGTAAATTAAATCTCACATCCAGATTCTCTCCAAAAAAATCATATCCATAGTAGTAGCAAGTCTTTAGTCATGTTAAGTGTATAGCATCACTGTGCCTAACCCATGGGTTATCAGCCACCAATTTCACATAACACAATCAAGCTTCTTTCTGGCACAATTGGGCTACCCTTTTTTCTAACAAGCAGTGTTAGTTTGCCAAATATACACATTTATTATTTCAAGAAAGGGTCCACGCAATAGTCACACAACAGTCATATGACGCATGCCAATTGTCAAGAAACGATCTAGCAGGTAGCAGCCAAGAAGTAAACATATACATTCCTGTTCATTCACACAGAAAATGAAGCTTCTTTCTGGCACAAATGGGCTATCCTTTTTTCTAGTGGCAAATTTACGAATTTGTGATATAATTGAACAATGCTAGTTGGACAACACAAGCAAGTTCATGAAGCATAGTAATAATTGATCTGTTTGATAGTCTCTTATGCACTGTGCACATAATTGAACAGCACATCAAGGTTTCTGAGTAGGAAATGTAACAGTAGGCTGCACTTAATTCTAACATACCTTTGCAACCATTGGTTCACATGTTAACGATGAGCGCACGCAATTCTTGTTGACTTGACTATAATTCTGGTTCTGTGGCTCCTGCATATTTGTAACCATAGTATTTAGGACATTAGCATGTACCTACATAGTATATTATAGCAAAGAAAATAGAAATAAGAGCTGTGTTTGTTCTGATTCTTATGGCTGTGGCTACATCTCATAGCTGCAGTAACATAGAATCACATATAAGTAGGTTGAAGAAAGGTATAGTGTTACCTGAACAGAATTTCCTAGAGAGTACACATTCTCTTCTGGGTCTTTAGGGTTCATGTCAATATCATTATCACTATATGTGCCATGGATACTATCATCACTACAATCCTGCTCATCATCAGTATGACCATCTATTTCGGTATGAACAACCTGCAAAAAATGAAACATCATACAAATAGTTATTAGATATGAATAAACTTATTGTAACAGATGGAGACATAGACATGGATCCATGGAGGCTTACTTCATCATGTAGAGCTCTTTCCATTCTTTTTATCAAATCATCATTTGGGTACTTTTGTGACATAAAAGAAAGCCAAAGTTTCATAACACCACTCATGCATTGCATCTTATTGTCCATTGTATTTACTTTGTCATGGTACCTTCTTTCTTCTTCAGTTTCAGTAACAAAAGTAATACATTTAGAAACTTGCACTTGACTCTAGTACTTATCATCGTAGTACCCCCGTGCTTTTAATTGTTTAGCAACAATCTCATTGAACACCTCATTAAAATCATTAGCTAAAAGATTACCATTGTTCTGCTCTTTTCTTTTTTCTAATTCCTCAAATGATGCATCCTATTGAAATAAGCATATAGGAAGATCACATAATTGTAACAATAATTTCAAATCCAATGTTAATCACAAGTAGCAAAAAAAATATACCATTACTAACTTCACTTTGTTGGTGCTGTATCTCCCACTCTTTTTCTTATGAGCGGCGTCCCATAATTCTATCCTATGAACCTTTCCTTTCCTTCGATCTTCCTGCACAAGATATTAAATTTGAGGATCCAATCACTTCTCTTACATGATCTTTGAATTTGACAGTAGTAAGAATATATATCACCATCTCTTTCTTCAGTCTAGCATGGCTTTTCCTCCCCGTTGTATGTGTATTCTTCTGTTCTTTTGCACACCGAGAGTTTGTTGCACACAATTTCTGTAAATATAGCAAAGTTATAAAGCACAAATATTACATACTTTCTTTAAAATTTATTGTAAATGTTAGATAAAAATATATCACCTTATGTGTTTCTTGACACCAAAAGCTAACAAGAGATCTCCACTGATGCTCATTAACAGTTCTTGGTCTACCTTGTATAATTTGTTCTAGAGATCTCTGTTCACGATTGAAATGTTCTTTCTTCAACTTAGATTTGTAGGCTCGCCACCTATTGTTTACAGTTCTTAAGATCCAATCTCTTGTAAGCTGTAGCACTTGGCTAGGAAAGACAAATTTTGACTGTACAAAGAAAAAGTAAATAGTTGATGATCGGAACAAACAATAGTGTACTTTTCTTGCATTGTATCTATTACATTTACCTCAACGTCCACTATTATTTGTTCCTTGTGTTTATTGAATAGATCATTGTCCCAACTTGGAATGTGTAATGGGGCAAATGATGGTTTCTGTGCTAGATCCCCAAGGTGTTGTCCAAGAACAGAGGCTGACCTTTCATTTGGTACACCATTTTCATCGGTCCCTACAATTACCTTTCCTCCTTGTAGTTTCGATAAATCTGGGACTCCAAAATCTCCTAAAACTTGTCGCGCCTGTCCATTCGGCCCTACATGTATGAAATTATATCATTTGACATTGTATTTAGATGTGTCACCAAAAGAAATATCAAACTTACATATTATCTTGATTGGACTTGCACGTCGGTTTGGCATGCGTGCTAATATATTGTCAACATCTGGAGGACCTTGTAAATTCTCCTCGATCTCATCGTCTGCCAAATCATCAGGCTCCTGCTGCTCCTGTCCTGCATCTTGTGCTTCAAGGTTCAAGTTTCTTAATCTTCGAGGTCCCCTTGCCATGATTTCTACTGCAAAAGAGCAGTTTTAGTTTTCTGCTCAACAAACAGATAACCTAAGAAAAGTTTCAATGCTGATTGCAAATCACACAGTACACTCATAAGATGTCGCACGGAGCCAAATAAGGTGAATGTAACAGAGAAATCATGAAGCCAAATAATTACTTGTAGATTAATTTTGTACAATATCATTTATGCTAAAACACAATGAGAACTATACATAAGAACATGAACCAATCTGACAGGAAAAAGAGAGATGGATAAGTATAAATTTACAGTGCTGACAACACTCTAGTAATGCACATAATGGGCTCAATAGATTTTGACAGAATGACAACCAAATAAAGAGAAGTCACAGAGCCATATAAGGTGATCTGGCTATCTGGGCAGTGACTCGTGTAATGTAACAGTGAAACAAAATGAGTGCAGGTTATACAGGAAACACCAAAATTTCGTGGGAACAAAATAGCCGGAATTGCATTAAGTCATGCTCACAACAGCCCTTGAACCTAGCAATTCAGGATATAGGCACTTGTATTAACAGTTCACGTGCAAGTCAGAATAATATACTCACTTCTAGAGCAGAAACGTGGATGGACAGAGTTGAATAGCGTAGGACTACTGTAGGCGATGAAGCCAACAGCACCCACCGTGAACTAATTGGGAGGGAGGGAAAAACACATTTGCCTACTGTTTATTCCGAACAGCAAAACGGTCCACAATAATAATAAAGGCCACTAAAAGGAGATTCATCGAAGCAAAAGTTTTACGAGATCTAAGAAGCCAATTCCTGGTTTGCATCTCCATATCATTCCAGAGGCCTATGAGGTTAGGAAACAACTACAGGCAGGACCTTGTGGCACATGGGCGTCCTGCTGGTCGACCAGCAGCCTGATCCCACAGATCGAGCTGCACGGAGGATGCCTTCAGAAAACACTCGGAAACACGAAATGGCGACCGGAGCCGCCTGGACTCATCTTGTCACGCACACGGCACACGACGACGAGGCGAGGCGACGAGCGAGATGAGATGACCGAGGCCGCACAGCAGCACAGACCCGCAGGTGGAGGTCAGGCGAAGGCCGGGATGGGAGAGGTCCACCCGTCCATGGATTTCTTGACATCTAGGGGAGCAGAGGAAAGGGTGATGTGTGCTCACCGGTAGCAGATGTGGGCGAATCGACGACCGATGGATGGCCTGTGCCGTCCGAGGAGCGGCCAAGCGTCGGGCGGTTGATGCGTCGGCGTCGAGGAATTGGGCGTGCAGGTGTGCCGCGTGCTGCGGACTCAGATGTGGAAGACGGGGAGGGTGAGGGGGAGGGTAATAGATGCACTTTTTCCGTAAATCTGACGGCATGGGGGTGGTTTACGCGCCGTGGGGGTGGTTTAGGCGCCAAAATAAAATGTAAAGCACTCCTATTACGCGGTAAGTTTTTTCAATTCTGGCGGCAGAAAAAATATGTTCATTCGAAATTCCAATCTGAATTTTCTTGTACATATGTTAATGAATATATATGAACTTTGGACTTTGCATTTTTTTTTATTTCTATGCACCGAATGTTTTTGCTGGATTTATGTTTTCAAAATATTTTTTTACATATGTTAACGAACATCTATGGAAGTACCATCAAATTTGTATTAATCTGCAACAATATTCAGATTGTATTGAAATAATTTCCAAAAAAATACCAAAGTTATAGATCTCGAAAAGTTATGAAACTTTGTTGTTTACAACTTTTTCATTTGAAATCATTTAGTGCTTTAAAATGTTGTTCAAAATTAAATTTTGAAATTGTTGCAGAACTCGAACATCATCTACTTCACCTTCAGACATACTTGGTACTGACTCGAACATTTCAGCCCTGCAAAAGGCAGCTTGAAGTAGTTATCTTGTACTGCAGCAGCCCTTGGGACACCCGAAGTAGGCAAATTTGTAGTGTTATGTGGAATGTCAACAAATGCTAATGTTGGACTGTCATACATTTCTCCATGATGAACCCAGGTCGTATAACCTTGAATAATACCATCACATCTCAAATGTGTCCTGACTTCATCATGACTCTGGTTTAATCTGTTTTTGCATTTTTTGCAAGGACAAAGTATCTCGCTATCACGTGGAATGTCGCGGTAAGCAAAATTCAAAAATTGCTCAACACCATCTTGGTATGCAGTATCCTGTCTTGGCTTACTCATCCAACTTCGATCCATCACCCTTTGACAAGAATAAAAATGAAATGGAATCGATCAGTGTTTTCCTTTTGCAATACATGTAAATATCTGAGGACGAATAATAGTACTAGATTTGCACCAACAAAATCAGATCAACAATCTTTTAGGTACATAATAAACCATAAACCTATTCTATGCAGGCATGGTACTGGATAGAATCTTAATTTGAGCTGTAAGCTTGGCTTGAAATTTACATTTGTTTGTAAATCAAGAATATGACAATACAATAATTAGGTGACACCACAATTGGATCTGCTCCATTTTCATTTCTTCTTCAACGGATCAATCTTGGATAGGAAAAAATCATATATCTATATCTAAATTCAGCCTCCTGGTTTTAGTTCACCTTGAAGACCTCTTCTAAATTCAACCAACACACTGAGAAAACATAGTTGCAATATATATGCAAACTCAATTCTATAAATAAATAAATAAGATCAGCCCAAAACATCAGTTATCTGCATATGAGCATATTAATTAAAATCCTCCTTGCAGCCCATTGCTAGCAGTCAATTGGCATAAGAAAAATATTTTATCCTCGTATCATTGAATCCTGAATGGAACTCATATACTAAATTGCTAAAAACATATAGTGCCACCTAGCCATCTCTAGTTTTCTGCAGTTCCAGGATTATAGAAGCTACACAATTGATCAACTTCACTAGTAGACTGAAGACCAGAATAATATACAATGACAATGAGTCAGTGGTTATTGACATTCGTTGCATATCCGAACTCCAACACAGAACAAACAGATTACTGCCCCGGATCTCACCTGTTAGCCTGTCCAGACGACTTGTAGAGCAGAGCGGCGGCAAGGACCAGGACGGGGCAACGAGCCGTAGTCTAAACTCTGATGAACAGCAGAACTGCAGATGCCACAGGGGGCGGGGCAGCCAATCTAGCCACGATGGTCGCCGCCTCTCCGGTTTCGTGGCGCCCTGCGGTGGCCGGTGGATCTGCTGGCTACTGCTATCTGCTGCAGTGCCGCTAAGAGGCCGAGGGAAGGAGGCCGCGAGGCCAGGAGAGAGGCCGATGGGATGGAGGACTCTGTGCCTCTGTGGTTGCGTTGGGCTGTCCTAGAGTTTTGGCTGCTGCTGGCAAAGGGCTGTGTGGTTTCGTTGGGCCGTCAAAGAGTTTTCGCTGCTGGCGCTAAAGAGTTTTCGCTTTGTGAGATCGACAGCACTGTGGATTGGAATTATACTGTAGCCCCATCGTCAGATCATTGTAGAAATATAGAATGTATAGTTGATTATTACATGAGCTTTCCTTGTAGTCCAGTGGTAGTGCGGCCATCTAAAATACCACATGTTTGAGGTTCGAACCTATTACTAGCACTATTTTGTGTTCTTTTTTATATTATTATTAATGTTCTATATTTTTTGGGTTATTTTTCATGATATTATATTATTATATACTATAGTGGCCAAGAGTACAAACAAGTAATACTTGAGGTAGAATTTTAAGAAATTTATTTTCAAATTTTAAAACAGGTTCCAACCTATTGCTACCACATTTTTGTGGTTTTTTATGTTATTAATACTCTATAGATTTTTTGTGTTCTTTTTTATGATATTATAGTATTATATATATACTAAAATGGCCAAGAGTACAAGCAGGTCCCAAAGACACTTGAGGTAGAATGTTAAGAAAATTATTTTGAAATTTTAAAACTTAAATTTTATGGCGATATAAAGCATAAGTAGAAATATTTAGTAACTACAAATTTGTAGAAAAAATGTGTACTGAGAGGACTTAGATATGTAATGGATGTTAATAAATTTTTTACAATGTCTCTACATGCTACTGATGGATGATGAAGGCACATTTAATTTCGTTTCACTTTGAGATGTTTTCAATATCGTATCAAGAAGCATGTTTACGTGACTATGTACGATTATTGATACGCTTTGCAACGTGTATAAATTATACTAATGGTTTAAAGCGTGTCTATCTTTGTGTTATTTTGAGACGACTTTAGTACTGTATCAAAAAACATCTTCAATTGTCTATGAAGCGTTCTATGATACGCTTTGTAATATGTCTAGAAGCTATTGACGATTAAAAACGTGTCTACCACCGTGTCACTTTGAGACGCTTACAATACCATCATAAAAAGTGTCTTTAGATGCCTTTTAACACTAAAAACATGTCTAATATCGTGTTATGTTGACACGTTCATAAAATCATGTTAAAAAGCATCTTTACATGACTATGTAGAGACGCTTTTAATATGCGTTACTATAAAAGCGTGCCTAGAGCGACTTTTTCTTGCAGTGCACACGCAGCAACCCACCATTAGATCGTTAGAAAGCTGTCTGAGTAGAATGGAATTGGTGTATACGCCTGTCCGGTGTGCATTGGAAGCTTCCATTGCAGTCAGTATCTTGAAGGGCCCCTCTGATTTCACCAGCAAAGTAACCGCTTGGACTACTAGAAATGATGAGAACAAAATCGTGCTGTACGACAGTGAAGGGGCAGGCACTCGAACAGAGCTTGGACCTGGTGAATCTGTCTTTGGTTTGGTAGCTGTCCCACTGGGTGAAGAATTGGTACTTCATGTCTCTCTTGCCGATGGGGTTCAACATCAACAAGAAGAATGTTTCACCCTCCTTATAGGGCCCGATGTTGATGAACGCACTCTTGAGCAAGGTCCTTATAGGATGCAGGTAAGATTTTATGGAAGGGTGTCGTAAACCACCAGCCGGGTTTCAAACTGTGGGGTCGTCCTAATATGTGGGGTTATATTGCTGGCCATCGAGTTCTATTATCATAGGTTGTGATCCTTTTCTAGGAAAGTAAGGAAAGTAGTTACATCTCATGGGAAATGTTTGTTTTGCAAGGATTATAAAATGCTGCACATTTTAGACCTGTCGAAGAGTTGTTCATGACTTTCCTATGTATCATCATAAGAATAATCAGGCTTTGTCAACCTCTTTGGATTCCTGTGTTTTCGGAGTTAAATAATTTAGTTGTGCATAATAGCTTATATTTTTGGAGCTGAATATTTTGGCTGGACATTTATACTCTTTCGTGCTTACAATTTTTTTTGGGATGAGACGCTTACGAAATTTGGACGGAGATCCAGCACAATACCTGGCATTTGGGAGCGTGTGCATAACTGGATCTTCAACAGTTTGACGGGCTACAGTAACATGAATGGAATAAACACTGCAGCATTTTGTTGAGCCAATAAATTAGTCACTTATTTTTATCCTTAGCACCAAGCAGATCACGCTGTGTTCTCTCTGCCTTATTCCGAACTTAGGGCTTCTTTGGAACGAAGGAATTTCATAGGATTGGTGCAGAAATTTCATAGGAACAAGTTCATTTTCATAGGAAATAGGGAAAAAAATCATCCATTCAAAAGGAGGCCTTAAAAGGATCTGCTCCCAGGAAAGAAAATTGAGCCTGCCATGTCAATTTAAAATCATCAGAGCATGTAGTGGATCTCAGGTGGTCTTAGACACCGCGTGGGCGGTGAATTACTGCCTACTGATCACCCCCTGGCCCACATATCGAAAAGCACACAAGATCTTCCAAACCAGGTGTCCAAATCAAATTTTGATTGCACTATTGTGATTCTCGTGATGAGATCTTCGAAACAAGATCACACTTAGATTAATTTAGATAATTTTCTATGCGGAACTTTTTTTGAAGGCGGAACACTTCTTTATGATGCTGGAACAATTGTTGCAGGTTCACGAAAAAATTGTTCCCACATTTAAAAAAATCATCCAAATCTGGTCAAGTGTGGTCTTATTTCAAAGATCTCACCATTAGAAACATAATGGTCCAATCGGAGTTTAGTTTGAATACCTAATTTAAAAATTATGAATTATGAATTTTTTGTTTGTAATCAAGGTGGATTCTGTTGCTACTGGGCCTTATTGGGCCAAAAATCACAGCAGGAAAGGGAAGCAGGAAAGAAGGCTTAGGCGGCCCGGGCCTGCTGCTGTTCGTCGGGGCTGGGGGGCAGGCCGCAGGGGTGGATGGCCCGACTGCCCGAGTGATGGATGGGTCAGATCAGAGCGACTGAACTGAGCGAGGCATCGGCACTTGGGCTGGGCTGCCTATGTGATCGAGGTGCCGTTGGACCGAGATGCCTTGGATGGAGCCTTCGTGACCCGTGGCCCCAGCATCCCGTCCTGTACGTGTCTGCCGACGGACAGACCATGGTACCGTTTAGATGCCAAAAATTTTGCCAAAATTTTCAGATTTTCCGTCACATCGAATCTTTAGACGCATACATGAAGCATTAAATATAGATAAAAAATAAAACTAATTATACAGTTTAGACGAAATGGACGAGACAAATCTTTTAAGCCTAATTAGATCATGATTGGACACTAATTGCCAAATAACAACGAAACTGCTACAGTTATATTTCGCCAAAAATTTTACCAATTAAACAAGGCCCATGACGGTCCATTTCGTTCAACTCAACCGGCGGGAGTTTAAAAAAAAAATCAACCGGCTGGCGCGACGGGGCCGGTGGGATCGGCGGCACCGCTCCCGTTCCCGTTGCAGCACCCGTACGGTATGGTATCGCCATGCACGGTCCGCACGTCTCGGTGAGCTCCGGTCGCTCCATCGCTTGTACGTGCTCTCCGTCCAGAAAAAGAATGTAATTATAAGATCAGTGCCAGCCAAAATAGCTTAAGTTTAACCAAGTTTATAACAAATAATATTAATATTTATATCTCTAAATCAATTTATTATAAAAATATATTCAATGACTAGTCTAATGATACTAATTTTGTATTAAGAATGTTAGTATTTTTTATATAATTTTAGTCACACTACTACAGCGTAGGTCAGAAAAAGTGTTACTAGCTCTCTTAGTAACATATTTTTTTTTTGTTCCAATTGGCCATGTTACTATAGACTGGTTTATTGTAACACATTTACTTGTCTACAGGAACATTTGTCTAGTGTTACAATGATTTTTGCTGTAACACTTTTTTTTTGCTCCAGTAACACTTGCCATTATGGTAGAACGCATAGTTTGTAACATATTTATTTATTTATCGGAACATTTGCTTAGTGTTACAGGGATTGTATGTTGTAACACTTTTTTTACTTCTAGTAACACTTCTACATCATGATAGAGCACAGTACGGAACAAAGGAACATATGGTTTGTAACACTTTTCTATAGCTATTGTAACATATTCAGATTATGAAATAAATATTTATTTCTCTTATACATGTGGCACACGGATTATTATATAATCACACAAACATGAGACATTGCAAAATCACATAAATCACAAATTTCCATAATCATAGAAAGATCCACATATTGGTGGATGAATTCAAACACAGTGCTTGTTGAAATCAAATCATAGTTTATGTACATATGGCTCTAGAGGGCAAATACACATAGTCCATGCCAGAAAGAAAAATTCAAGAACTAGCTAGGATTCATAAAGTCCATTGCTTCTTCTTGTACACATTAATGTAGGAATTCAACCATTAATCAATTCAACCTGCAAAGAAAATGTAAGTTGTAACATTACAAATTAGGCCACATATGTTCATTGATTTAAAGTTAAGAAAGCTAGTTTGAACATACAAACATCGAAGGCCAAGCAATTGAGACTCCTTTGGCTTGAGCATCACCAATATTGTTGCACCTAGGCATGGGCCTCACTAATGGCTCATCTTTTGCTATAACATGATTGATACGCACTTTGTAGAGCTGACTTCCTATCTTAACTCCACCAACGGTGGCTTCTGGATCAGTGCTCAAGAGAGTTGCATAGGCCACATGAGCCTTATTAGGATATTTTGAAGTCATTAATAGCACTATGGACCCAACCTACATTAATTTGACATAATCTCTTAGTGACGAACAACCTTTAGTTGTACATCATAATCATGCAATTAGAACAAGTAATATTACGTTCATCTACCTTCATTAGAGAAAGTTGTTTAGGTGTTTGACGCTTGTAGCATGTAGCCTTGTCATGAGCCACCTCTTGGTGTGTAATGGTTGTAGTCTCTCCAAGCCCTCCATGCTGACCCTTACACATATATATAAAATGAAGTATGAAATAATAAGACAAATTTACTATAATTATAGCAAAGTGTGGTCCATAGATACCTTTTGTTTCTTTGTTGTTCTACTTGTGGTGGACAAAAGTAGACTGTCATCATCACTAAATTCAGACTCACATGTTTCTTTATTCTAGTAAAGAAAAAAAAGACAGCAGCATGGGTAATACAAAAAATCCTTTATAGATAAAATAAGTATTAAATTCACAAGAAAGTGACTTTACCAATTCATCAATGTGCTCAAGGAATCCATCGTTCTGGTTGGGTGCAAGACAGTGAACTCTCTAAAAATTTGAAACAATATTAAAGCCAAAAGACTAGATTAGGTGAAAACATAGAAAATAGAGCAAATACCTTTCTTTTAAAACGCACCGCTTGATTCTGAGAATTGTTAAGATCACTCCTAGCACAATTTCCCTGGAAAAGATATAAAATTTGAGTAACACTTTTCAATATGTAGTTACAAATTAAAATGTAAATTGTTACCATTATTACTTCTTGGTTTTCATGGTGCCTTTGATTATTTTTTAGTTCTTCAATGACTTTGTCTTGCATTCTAGAATGCTCTTTGAGTTGCCTTATTTCCTCCAACATGTGAGTCTCTACATCAGATGATGAGCCATCTAGTGAAACTATATTAATGTCCTTAAAATGGTGTGTTCTTCGACCATAAACTTGTTTAGGAACTGGAAGCAATCCCATGCCGTGCACTTGTCCAGCTTTCTCTTCTCCCAACACCTGATGTAATGCATCACCTTCCCATGCAACTCCTTCCTCACTATTTTGGGCTAACTCTGGTTGTGCATTGAGGAGACTTTCCAATTCAACCTACAAGCAAGAAATCCGCACATTAGAAAACAAAAATAATTTTATATTTACAAAAATTCTCATGTGCATGTAGCATACCATTGGTTCATTTATTCTTTTTCCCCTTTTCCTGTGAGTTGCAAGGTAAACCATTGCTCTATGTGGCTGTTTTTTTTCAGGATCAGCTTGCCTCTAAAAAAATAGCAGTAAGGAAAGTAAGAAGAATCATATATAAATTTTTTAAACAAAAGATGACTCACCATGTCCTCAGACCAACGAGCATAACTCTTTGTACCCGCTGTATGTGTTGTCTTCTTCATTTCATGACTTATTTTGTTCTTCTCACTTAGGTTCTACAAGAAAAGTAAATTAATAGATAATGAACCATTATACATATAGAAATCAACAATGGTATAGATAGTGATAGTAAAAAAAGCAAATAGCGTCAATAATGGTGCCTTACTTGTCCTTCGCTGGACTTCCAATATTTTACTAGGGCCCTCCATTGATCTTCATCGATATCATCTGGACAACGCTTGTTCAAAACTGACTTTTTCTTCTTTGGATTAAATAGTGTCTTTTTTAATGTTGCCTTGTATTTTCTCCAATCTCTTCCAATTGATTTCAATATCCATTTCTCACATGAACGAGAATATAAGAACTTTGTCTAAAATAAGAAAGTCGCTAATGAACCAATTTGACTTCATGACATGACAACAAGCATATATATACTTAATCTTATAAAAACATTATGTCTTGTAAAATTTAGCTAACCTGGACGAATTGAATTATCGTTCCTGCATTGTTTTTCTTAACTTCTCTCCAATCTTTGGCACCAATAGGATAGTAACCGCCATTTCTTGCTATGGTTCCCAAAAATTGCCCTAAAAGGCCACCTTCTTTTCCAATGGGTTGTCCAAGCATATTACATCTTACTACTATCCGATCTCCTTCAAGTAGATCCCAAACATGTGTTAAAACGGTCCCCTTTCGCTTATCAGGTACTTCATTGCCATCACCTATTAAAAACAGAATGACAGTGATAGTAACTGGTTAAGATGCAGTTCATTTGAATGAGATTAATCTAACTACATTTGTACCTGATGTGTTCTGGTTCTCATCATCGTTCTGCTCAACCTCGTTAGCATATAGTGCTTCAGTATGCATTAAATTTAATCCTTTCTTTTTCTTTGTACCTCCTCTTCCTACTAAACAAATGTTGGGGACATGAACATGTGTTTATAGTAAATATAATAAACAATATGTAATATTTTCTAGATATTTGTATTAGACTATCAGGACTGCATTTATTAAGTCACATACCGCGGTGGGGTTGGATGTGCTAATCTTGGATGAAAATAAATCATTGATAACTAACATGACTAGTAATAGTTGTCCTTGAATAATCAAATATACATAGAAAATTAAATTATATGTTCATTATAATACCTTTATTTTTTTTGTTTAGATTTGGATGGTTCTTTGTTGGACTTGGTAGGCACTAAAGTGGCCAGTCTCTGCCTCGTCACAAATAAATTAACCGTCTTTGTGCTCTCACACTCGTTGAACATTTTCATCACATCAGAATCTTGTTCTATTACAACCAAGCTATCTTTTCTCTTGTAGTATAGATAGTCTACTGATGTGTACCCAGAACCCTCGATCATATCAATCAAGTCGAAAAAGCATATCTGATCTCTATCCATTTGCCTTTGCACATATTTATGTCCTTCAGCTTTCCCATCGCATTCCAGATTTATGGTCCAATTATCCACCGCCATGGTAGCACAATCTAAATAAAATTTAGCACCAATAGGAAAATAAGAATAAAGCGTAGGACAATGCACCAATAAGAATCAAGTATAACTGAATAGTAACAATTAGACTAAAGTGCATATTTGCAATGTTATTTGAACTTGGAGCTTGAGAACAAGTAAAGTGCTATAGTTGAAATAGGATGGTCTAGATCATGACATATTAACTTTATATATAGTAGTGCTCAGTTAGCTTGAATAAAATAAACAGGCTGCATACCATGATACTAGTTAAACAATCGAGCAGTAAGTATTTCCTTTACCTGTGAGTCCTTTACCTGTGAGAGCGAATGAAAGTTGCTGCATAAGTTGCCAACGCAATGCTACCTCCTTACCTTAATTGTCGAAGTGCAGCGGCTGAGCTCCTCCTGCTATCATTGTTTTGTAGAAGTGCTCAGTTTTCAATGCAAAAACACGAATTGCACTAAGCCATCTCTAATCTGCAAAACAAATTGCTAATTAAATATTTGCTTATATTGACATGTCAATTGGGTTTCTCCCACGCGATCATGACTACTAATCACAAGAAAAAAAAAACTACAGTGAATCGCTGTGATGATTAGTCGACAATACCCAATTCAATCACAAGTAGTGGGGAAAGGATGCTAAATAGAAACTTACAGATGGAAGGAGAAAGCTAAGCATGTGTGTATGACTGTATGGTGTCCCTGTGCGTATGCATGGGTTAGGTTATTGCTTCATTTATGCTTTATTTTTATTGAATTTTTTGATTGCGTAGGGAAATTATCAATTTAAATATGATGCCTTGATCACTGACAAATCCAAGCTAGTATAGTTGTGGGTCTACTGTAAATCATTGAAGTATATTATTATTGTGGCCAGAGGCGGAGCCACCAGTGGGGCGAGCTAGGGCGGCCGCCCTAGGTCCCCTTGGCCGGGCACCATATCCCCACACCTGGAGGTCGCCGGAGTTTGAGCCGAAGGGCGGAGCGGCGGAGGCGCGGCCGCCGCGGCGCTGGTTTTTTCCGCGAGTATGACTGTACGAGGCAGAACGCCGAGCCGAGGCTTCGTGGGCCGCTGGTCGCTGTCGATATTGGCCCATACAGGCCCAGCAACATTTTGACGGCGCCCAGTTTAGGTCCTGCAGTCGCACCCGACCAACTCACCTCGCTCTCAACCTCTCGCACAACTCGCCGGTCGCCGCTCGGTCTGCGGCGCTCGTCGCCTCCGCTCCGCCCTCCAGGCTTGCCGTCGCCGCTCGTGCCTCGAGCCCTCGCGGCCTCGCTGGCTCCGGGCGCCGGCGGATCCAGCGATGCGACCCTGCTCCAGCTGGCAGCCGCTGCCACTGCCGCTCGGCCGCCGGCCAGGACGCCAGGTAATGTAACCAGCCCCAGCCGGACCACTCTTAGTCTCAGGGCTCAAGCCCCAGCCGGCCCTGCTTGCTGCTTCGGTGCCGCCCCTGCTCATTCACTGATTTGGTGTGGTGATTTGATTTGATTGATTTCTGATTTGAGAATTTTAGGATTTGGTGATGGAAAGGGGAGCCAATGAAGCTGTTGTGGGTGGGGGAGGAGATGAAGCTGGAGATGTGGTTCAATAAATTTGTGCTTGATTATTTGATTTGATTACAGATTGTTTGATTCAACTCATTAATTATGCAGATTAATGTCATATAGGAAAGGTATGTCTATATGTCTTTTTACATTCTTCAATACTTTTATGATTAACGTCATTTTCTAATTGTCTTGTTTTAAAATTGATAGGTTTTGTACTTCATTTCTCTATTGAAACATCTATTATTGATAATTCCATTATTAAAAGGTAACATCTCTATTGAAACATCTATTCTTGTTGGTTGTTCTACATTTTTTTGTCCAAAACATTTGTGCTGTCGTTGGTAGCCAAAATTTTATAGTACAAGTTCGCCCTAGGTCATTTTCCGGGCTGGATTCGCCACTGATTGTGGCCATTCTACATGATGGACGCCGATGGCAGCCTGCCGCCAAGGACGGAGCTTCCCTAGTGGCGGGGTGGGGCGCCCGCCCCAGCTACCGGGGGCTCCTGTCCGACAGCCAGCTCTCGTAGCTGCTAGCTCGCCCTCGTGCACTGGGCACAGCTGGTCCAGGGTACGACGGCCCCGGCGATGGCCCCGGCGAGGCTTCGGGGCAGCCACGCTGGGCAGCAGCGAGCCGGCAAGCGAGGCTCCGTGGCGGCCGCGCGAGCTGTGGTGGCGCACGACGTCCCGCGGCAAGCCCGGCGAGGCTACGTGTGGTGGCTGTGCTTGGCAACGGCAAACAGACCAGCGAGGCTCCACGGCGACCGCGCGATCTGTGGCGGCACACGAAGTCCCGCAGCGGGCCCGGTGAGGCTTCCTGGTGGCCGCGCTTCCGAGTTGTGCATCTGTCTGCTGCGAGCGCAGGCCGATGCCTCGCCGGCCGGACAGGAACCCGATCTGACAACGAGAGGGAACGAGAAACTGGGGAGGGGATTTGCGGATTTGCCCTGTCACCGCCATCACTGCAGACGCACGGACCTCCTGCGGCGTGCTCGGGTGATGGCAAGACAGGAGAGGGGTGAGGAGCTAGAGGTGGCGGCGCCGGATCGGGAACTGCCCGTGTTGCCTGAGAGCGAGCGATGCGGTGACAAGATGTAACACTAATCCAATACCTAGGATTTGGGCGCACGGTTTCGCGCAGCAGGAATGGGGGAGAAGGAGTGGGCATACCTGGTAGGTGCTCGTCGCTGACGAAGGGCCCGACGAAGACCTAGGCAGATGGCGCGGGGATGCGGCGGCGGTTGTACAGTTGTCGGGTCGTCGCCACTCGTCGACGGACGCACTAGAAGGAGAGGGCGCGCGTAAGGTGGGGTGAACGGGAGAAGAAAAGCCAGGCTAACGTGATGAGCCTTTGTAAGGTCCAAATAGGCTAGAGGGGGGGTGAATAGCCTAATTAAAACTTCTACGAGAATTACTTAACCACAAGTTAGTACAAAAGGTGGCGGAGCAAAATGCACTAGCTCTAACTAATTAAGCAAGCCACCTACACAAGTCTAGTACAAGGCTATTCACTAAACACAACAATAACAACAAGCTAGATACAAGATGTAATACGAGAGAAGAGCTTCGAGTGATTATACCGCCGTGTAGAGATGAGAAGTACCAATCAATCAATCACACAAGAGAAATCCTCGGCAAAGGGATGACACAAGATTTTTACCGAGGTTCACTTGCTTCCCGGCAAGCTACTCCTCGTTGTGGCGATGCACCCACTTGTCGGTTCGCGAGCTAATCGACTATCAAGAGTCGAGCCCTCGGCGGGCGCCGCACAACCGCACACAAGATGGGGATCCTCCAAGCCACGAGCTCCACTAGAGTATCCAATTAGCGAACTCCCGCGAGGAAGGATCAAGAACCTCTTACAACACTTGGTGAAGGCTCCAACAATCTTCAATTGCGAGCTCAATCACCTCCGCTGCTCCAAGCCGTCTACCGTGTCGGGAAACACGGAAGAGTAACGAGAAATCCGCAGCAACTCGAAGATCAAGTGCCTCTAGAATGCAACTCTCAAGCAATGCACTTGAATCTCACTCAATCTCACTCAAGATATGCAACCAAGCAAAGAGATGAGTGGAGGGGTTGTTCTTTAGCTCAAAGAATGTCTCTATATCTCAAAATGTGCAAGAGTTACCCTCAAACCCCGGACATCCTCTATTTATAACGAAGGGGTACGCAGCTAGCCGTTACGGACGACGCAGCGAAAATCGCGCTGACCGGACGCTCCGGTCAGGGTGACCGGACGCGTCCGGTCACTACACGACAAACGTGAACAGTGCGCGTCAGAACTAGCCGTTGCCCTGACCGGACGCGCTCAACCGCATGACCGGACGCGACAGTGCTAGCGTCCGGTCGCGTTCCAGTAAGCTCCAGTCGAGACCGGACGCGTCCGGTCGCATGTGACCGAACGCGCCGCGCGTCCGATCGACACTCCGCTGCGCTCTGCCTCTCTGGACGACTGACCGGACGCTCCGGTTCCGTGAGGGACCGGACGCGCCGGTCGCGCGCTTTTCTTTTACGCCCAGTTGAACTGACCGGACGCGCTGGTCAGGCCAGACCAGCGTCCGGTCACAAACCCTAGCGCTCGCGCCACGTTGAACTGACCGGACGCGTCCGGTCAAACCGTGACCGCGTCCGGTGCAGCGTCCGGTCAACGTAGTGACCTCCTTTCGCCTCCGTTTCTTTTCCGACTTTCGGCGCAGTAGAAAATAGGCGTTTCACTTCTCCAAAAAACGCCGAATCCCGCCTCGCAAGCTCGGCGGGAGGGAGAGAGGAACCCAAACCCCTCTCAACCGCTTAAACTCCACCGCCTTCGCAAAAGTGCTAACACCACCAAGTGTACACCACCATGTGCATGTGTGTTAGTATTTCACAAACATTTTCCAAGGCGTTATGTTAGCTCTCAACTAGATCCTAATGCATATGCTCAAGACATTGATCTAGTGGCACTTGATTCCCGAGCTAACCGTGATTGCCCCTCTTGATAGTCGGCTATGTATCCTAAACCCGATCAATCACTTATCTACTCATCTTAGACCGGCAAAAGGAAAACCCTATGGTTATACCTTTGCCTTGCGCTCTTAGATCCTTCTCTTTCACTTGATCATCAAGTCCATCATATTATGTGCATCTCCATCATGATCGTCATTTCATGTCCATGCACCATTTCTTTGTGATCTTGTGGCCACCACTCCTTGCCACGTACACCTTCATCACATGTGTTGCTTATGCCTAGCTTAATCACACTTGATACAATAGCATTAGCAACTTGGTGTCATTAATTACCAAAACCAAACTTGGGCTTTCAGCCTTACCTTCCGAAACAACGTGATGAGCCCCTTGCCTCCGATGGTGAAGACAAAGCTGTGGCCGGAGATGAACCAGAGGGAAGGGAGCCGCCGCCGAGCCGACCTAAGAGCTTGGGTCAGTTGGAGGGAAATGAGGACTGAGGACGGCCCTCGAGTTTTTTTACGCTAGATTAGATTATTGGATATGAAAGAGTCACCGAGAGAACTGCTACGGGGCGGCAAATGGATTCCTGGAAGGGAAAATTTGGTGGGAAATAATTTCAGTCAATTTTTAAGGAGGGAAACTAATGTTCCACGCCTCTTGATTCTGAATTTCTGGTGCTTATATCTAAAAAAATATCCTACTAGATTTCGTTATCTTTATTAATTTTCAAATTCTTCCTCAGCTAAAAGAAAATTTTATGGACATCCGATCCGGTCCTTATATCTAAAAAAATATACTACTAGATTTCTCTATCTAAAAGTTACTTTATGAGTAATGACTACGTATATTGGTTTTGTGATAATATTAATAATATGTACCAAATTAGTCTATTTTATAGTAATGACTAATTTTAATATTAACGTTAATACATAAATGAAATTTGTTTTTATATAACTAATGACATCAATTTAATGTGGCCAATTATATTACTTTTCATTAATGAGACAAATATTAATGAAAAATTGTTTGTTGATACTTGGCATTCAACTTAAAAGTAAACAAGTCCATTTGTCATTTATGTAATTATGTTTAAGTAGACTTGACAAGTACAATTGTTTTATGTTTAAGTGGACTTATAACAAATTTAAGTGTCACATAAGAGCATCTCCAATAGTTTGGTAAAAATAACTTGCCAAATCTTGTGATTTAGCAAGTTGCTAAATGTTATGGCAAGTGAAAAAAGGATGCATCTCCAATAGTTTGGTATTCCAACTTGGTAAAATTGAAAAATTAGGCCCACATACCTGTTGACGGGCCTCCTCCTCGTGCCGCGATGACGCTGTACTCGGTCCCTCGTGTAGTTCATCCTGTTCAAAAATTATATGCTCAAGTGTAATAGGTTATTTGTTTTTATTCAAGTACCATGAACCATCGGTGTGCAATAATGATATAGTCAAATGCAGCGTGTCGAGGCCAGCGACGAAGAGAAACGGCGCTGCCGTGTGACTCGCGCGAAGACGAAGACCGACGGCGGCGGCGTCGCGGTGATGAAAAACGAGGAAACCGCGACGACTACTTGATATATACCGCGGGGTTTTCATCGCGCGCGCAAGGGAGAAACGCGGGAAGATGGACTTGGCGCGCGCGGGAGGGGAGGGGATCGCGCGGGACAGGCGAGGCCGACGGAAAATTTCGCGAATGGCAAGTCTTCTCCAACTGCGCAAATATGGGAGTGCGAGGCTGGGGGATAGCAAGTTGCCAGGGATAGCAAGTTCATTTGAGGAACTGTTGGAGGGTGGTTTTTATGGTTTTGCCAAATAAATTAGGATAGCAAGTTGATTTACCGAACTACTGGAGATGCTCTTACCACATGAACACTTAACAAGACATGCACGTTTAAGTGTGACAATTAGTGGTTACATGAGCTTAACAAGCTTAGGTGCCCTATGTCGATTTTGAATACTTCTTTTGGATATGCATATACCTTAGGGATGAATTCACACCGAATACACATGAAATCGATCCCGAATATTTCTTTTGTTTTAATAGAACATAGTCATTATAAAATTAGGGATTAAGAATAAAGAACATCGATGTATTCTCATTTTTCCAAGATATATTCTCATTTGTTATACCCTCCTATGTCATTTGAGACCCAAATTTAAATCGAGCTTAACAAGTCAATCCAAAATTAAATTTCAGATTGGAACATGATTACCTTTAGGATGAATTCAAATTGGATACATATGAAATTGAATTCGGATAGCACTATCTACGGTATTTTCACTCGAATCCAAAAACAAATATTGTCGGATTGACATTTAGATATCTACTAAAATCATATACAAATATTTCATTAATATATAAATAAAGTATTTATTAGGATTATTTAAACATAACTTGTACAAATCATTAGTAATATTAAACTAATATAATGTCATTAGTGATGGATATAATCCTAAGTAGTTTAAATATGCTTATCATTTTAATATTAAAACTAACATCATTTTTATCAATTTCCATTAATTTTAGTATAGTTCTAGTTTTTATTAAAAAAAAGAGACTAGATTAGGCTAAATAAGACTTTAGACTCCAAAAAATATTCCCACCAACTTCTTTACTAGTAGAATCGTTTCCCACCATTTGTTTAGTTTCCCACCAAAATTTCCACCGCATAGAGTCTGTTAGAGAGGTAAACGAACTCTGTTTTTTATTGCTCGTGAAGCAATGTAGGCGCCGTTTTTTTTTGTTCCTCCCTAAGAAAAGTCAGGAGCAAACAGACCCTAGATAGACTAGAATCAATTCCGCGCCCCACACCGTCGCGCCGCCAAGCCCCCGGATTCGTGACTTCGCGAGTCGCTCTACCGCGCCCCGTCGCTCGTCCCCGCGGCCCCACCTGCTACCTCCATCGCCTGCCGCCTCCGGACTGCGAGACGCGACTGAACCGGCGCCGGCGCATCCTCTCTGCTACTCCTGCAGTCCACCTCCAGGCCACCTCCGGGCAGGCAGGAAGCCTAGCGCCGCCGCCGGCATCGTCACTGTGGCAGAACGCTAGTGCAGCACCACCCGACGCCCCCTGCTTGAAATTGCACAGACTGCACAGCAAAGGTACGATCTAGTGTCTGTTTGCTCAATTTCGAATATTTTGTATTTCCATCTAGGGTCTGTTTGCTCAATTTCGAATATGTGTAATGATGCATTGTCTGAACCCTGAACATAAGCCTTGTTTTGGGGGCAAAAGCAACCTTCCAATCCATGACAAATTTTTGATCTAGTTAGTATATTATAGTAACTGAAAACAATTTGTACACTGTAGCAGTCCGACAACACACTAACCTGAAACATCACCTACATTTGTTGATGCACCTTGCTGACCATCGACATCACCTCCATTTGTTGATGCACCTGCCGTTAAGAGAAACTCTACTGAACTGAACCAAAAAGCCATCTAAATGATCTCTGAACTGAAATGATCTCTGAAACAAAAAGCCATATAAATGATCTGTGAACTTAACCAAAAAAATTCTACTGAACTGAACCAAAAACTCTACTGAACTGAATCTACTGGACTGTTCTATGAAGCAACATCTAAACTGAAATGAACTGGACACTCGTACACTGAAAGGAAAAGAAGCTTAAACTAACCATCTGATGCTGCTGCATCTCCTTGCACCGAAGGAACCTGCACGCCATCTGTTGCTGCGTCTAAAGAAACATGAACTCCATAGGCTGCACCATCACCTTGCACTCCATCTGCTCCATCTTCGTCATCTATGGCATGAAACAAAAAAGGAAGAATGAAACCATAACCAGAAGGATGACATGGCAAAATAGAAAAATAAGTGAAGGAGCACCTTCTATTCCTTTGCTGCTCCTTGGTCACTATGAGGAAGGCTAATATGCTAGAGACTTAGGAACGCAGGGAGTATTTCCGAATCTCCACAGATAATGTTGTCAGTAACAAATAATAATGATACTTTTTCGCTGCAGTAGTCATAATTGTGTCTAACTAAATGGCAACCATTTGAAACTGTACACTAGCAGAAATGTAGAAGAGCACCGTAGGACTCTGAACATGGAGAGAGGAGAGGATGCCGGCTGTTACTCTTTGATTTGCCTGTACAGTTTTTTTAGGTCTCTTGTACCTAACTCCTCTCCTTCACAAATAGAAATTGGCACATCTGATTCCAGTTCATTAGAAAAAAAGGAAACCTTACTAAGTTGATGAACTTCGATTTCAACAGACATAGAGAAAATATAATCATTGGAATAGCTAGTACTTGCTTTGTTCATTATAGTATCATGGAAATCATAGCTCAATGCATATAATGATGCTTGCTGCCACTCTGAGCCATATTTAACTGTTTGAATCTACTTTATGTAATTCATAGCTTTTTATGTATTTCCAACATTTTTGTCTCAGATATTGAAGTACCACATAACTGATGCAGTGATAGTATTTCTTGATTTCAGTGAATTAATGGACTTAAGTGCTATTAAGAGGTTGTTGCAATCCAGAAGACCAAGTGATGACTACATAGCTGGGGTACAGGGTTTTCTTAAGTTTGCCTACAGTGGGAAAAGGTCCGATGCAAAGATTCGATGCCCCTGTGTCAAATGTGTCAATAGGAAGTTACAAATGAAAGAAACAGTGAATGAGCACTTAGTGTGTAATGGAATGCTGCGTGGATACACTATATGGGGCTGTCATGGGGAAACAGCATCTTATATCTCTGCTAACAAAGTTTCAGAGCCACCGCGTCCAAGTTTAAACACTAATATGCGCCAAGTAGTCCAAGAAGCCTTTGGATATATAGACAATGAACATCACAGAAATGGACCTCATGCACCAGGTTTATCTGAACATGGACCAGATGCGGAAACACAAGATTTCTTTGATTTGCTTAGGGCTGCTGATGAACCTTTATGGGAAGGATGTGAGCTATCAAAACTTTCTTTCCTAGTCCTATTGTTTCATGTGAAGTCGACTAACAAGTGGAGCAATAAATCAATTAATGATCTACTTCAAATTTTACAGCTAGCTCTCCCAAATGGTTCAAATATACCTAGAACATTTGTGGAGGCTCGGAAGACCATTGCGAAGCTTGGTCTTAGATATGAGAAGATTCATGTGTGCCCAAATAATTGTCAGCTCTATCGGAAAGACAAGAAAAATGATGACTTCTGTTCAAAATGTGGAGCTTCAAGATGGAAAAATAAGCCAGATAAAACATCATTAACAAAAAAGGAAAGAAGAAAGGCAACACCAAATAAGGTATTGCGTTACTTTCCAATCAAACCTAGACTTAAAAGGCTTTTCATGAACAAGGAAACAGCCAAGTTAACTAGATGGCATGATGAGGAGCGTACAAAGGATGGTGCTTTGCGCCATCCTGCTGATTCAGAGGTTTGGAAAATCACTGATTCCCTGCACCCTCATATTGCATCAGATTCTCGAAACATGAGGTTTGGAATAGCAACAGATGGTTTTAACCCATATGGGAAGTGTAATTCTACCCATAGTTGTTGGCCAGTTGTATTAGTACCATACAACCTCCCACCATGGTTATGCATGAAAGCTTCTTCTCTTATGCTCACTTTGATAATTCCTGGTTACCCTGGAAAGGACTTCCATACATTTATGCAGCCGGTTTATGATGAGCTAAATGAGTTGTTTGACACTGGTATGTCTACATATGATGCATCTCATGATGAGAGATTTCAACTTTATGCTACAATATTGCATACTGTGAGTGACTACCCTGGGACAGGGATACTGGCACAGTACAGTGTTATGGGACAGTTGGGTTGTGTGTCCTGTGAAGATGAAACAAGTTCAAGACGCTTGAGGCATGGCGACAAGCAATGTTTCATGGGACACCGACGATTTCTACCCACTAGCCATGAGTTCCGTTATGATGCTAGTTCATTTGACGGAACTGAAGAGCATCGGTTGAGGCCTATTGCTTATTCTGGAGTATCTCTTTTGGAAAGGATAAAATCAATTAAAGACTTTGAGAAGTCCAAAACCTGGAAGGGTGTTAGTGGCCTGTTTTGTTTGTCTTACTGGAAGTATAATTTGCTCCGGCACAATCTTGACTTTATGCATATAGAGAAGAATGTGTGTGAAAATATATTTGGGACACTTTTAGAAATGGATGCCAAATCAAAGGACAATCTACAGGCAAGGAAAGACTTGCAAGAAATGAACATCAGGCCAGATCTACATCCACAAAAAAAGGCTAATGGTAAGTGTTACTTGCCTCCTGCTTTGTATAACATGTCTAAAGAGGAGAAGCAACAATTCTATAAAGTCCTTCGTGACATAAAAGTTCCAGATGGTTATTCTAGTAATATCTCTAGATGTGTAAATGTTGGTCAAGCAAAAATTTCAGGCCTAAAAAGTCATGACTGCCACATACTAATGCAACAACTTATGCCACTTGCTTTGAGAGGTCTTCTCCCAGATGAAGTTACATCTGTCTTATTTGATCTGTGTGGATATTTTAGAGAATTGAATGCAAAAGTTCTCCACATGAATGAACTTGAGAAGTTAGAGGACCGAATCATAATGACGTTATGTCGGATGGAGATGATATTCCCACCTGGGTTTTTCACTATCATGGTGCATCTAGTTCTTCACTTAGCAACAGAGGCAAAAATAGGTGGTCCTGTATGTTATCGGTCAATGTATTTTGTGGAAAGGTTTGTTTTTCTTATAAAAAATTAAGAGCCATGTTTGGTACCTTCGCTTTGCATGCTAAATTATAGTTTTTATTAATTTATACTTGTTTGTGTAGGTACCTTGGTGATTTGAAGTCAAACGTGAGAAATAAAGCTCGTCCAGAGGGCTGCATTGCAGAATCAGTTCTGGCAAAAGAGACTATGCACTTTTGTTCAACATTTCTTGATGGTTTTCAGACATTGTCTGATAGGCTTTTGCAGAATGATGATAATGATATGTCACTTGGATGCTCTACTAGACATGCATCAACTCTTTTTCCTCATCCTGGGAAACCACTTGGGAAGCCAAGTAGTTATGTCCTGAGAGGTTTGGCTAAAGTACAAGCACATAGATATGTGCTGTTCAATTGTTCTGATGTCGATCCATACCTTAGGTAATATCTCAAAATTGTAAACATAAATTTATTTTTTGCCTCCCATAAATTTTTTTACATGTAAATTGTAGAGCTCATGCTGAAGAGATCATCGAAAAAGGTACTGGACGTAGAGCCAGTCATAGAGATGTTGAGAAAATCCAAAATGAGAAGTTCCATCAATGGTTTAGAAGTCATGTAAGTACCTTAACTCAAAATGCTTTACATGTAGCTCTAACGTGTAAAATTAAACTTGTATAATTATATAGATAATGCAGTTAGAGAGGGAAAATGGCATTCATGGTGTTAAAGATGACATTAGATGGCTAGCTCGTGGCCCAGTTGAGGCTGCAAAAAGGTACCGTGCTTTCAACAGTCGAGGTTTCCGTTTTAGACCCAAACGGTTGGATCAGGTGACACTGCAAAAACATCAAGTTATGCCAGCGCAAGTGATGGGAGGCCAGTTTTGGGTGATGTGACTTACTATGGGAGGATAATTGATATTATTGAGCTAAACTACTCTGGGAATTTTTCTGTGGTACTTTTCAAATGTGAATGTGTTGATGTTATTTCTAAAAGAGGAATAAAGAAGGACAAATATGGCTACACACTTGTTAATTTCTCACATCTGATACATACAGGAGAAAAGATTATTCATGAACCGTACATTTTTCCTAACCAAGCTGACCAGGTGTTTATGCTGATGACAAAGAAAACCCTGGGTGGTCTGTAGTCATGAAGATGAAACCAAGAGATATATATGACGCAGGTAATGATGAATGGGAAGATGATGTAGAAAATGAGCCATTCCATGTTACACACCTTGGAGATATGTTCAATAATGCAAATGTAAGACATCAATGGGCTAGAAGAGACATTGAGGGAACCACGGTGGATGCTAGTGATGTTGCGGATGCTAGTGGCAATGGATCGAATGACCAATCATAGTTCATGTGGTGCAGTACCTGGACTCTTTATTGTGCAAGCTCATTTCTTCAATGGTCCAGGAAGGGTCACTAGAAGGTAAAGAAAATTAACATATTTATCATGCAATAAAATTTATTATACATCTAATTGTCGTACCATACTTCTGTGTAGCCGGCTTGCGTTCCTATTAGGAGAGGCAGCTCATCACAAACAAACTGACGCCACTAGTCCTGTGAGGATGCCTACTGTGTCTGCACCAAAAAGGATGACACCAAAGAGAAGGCTATATATTGGATGAATGATTTTATCTTTGATGAGATATATCTAGAATTTTTATTTGATAATGATGTAACTCGTTTAGAACAAAATTATGGTTTTGTGAGATGAACTTATTTAGGCTAAATTTATGGATTTGTGAGATGAACTCATGATTATTGTGCTTATTATTGTGTCATATGCCAAGAATTTTTATGCCTAGGATTTTTAATGTGTCCAATATTCCAAAATTTTTATTTGCTCATCATTTCATAATTTTTATGCCCGGAGGTGGCCAGCCTGCCTGCTTGCCTAGGCAGCGGCAGCCAACCTACCTACCTGCTCGCCCCATACGACAGGCCATGGTGCTACCCAGCATCAGTACGTAACGTGCAAAAAGAATAGAACGTGCAAATGAACAGAAGGGTAAAAGCGTCAGTTCATGCGCCAAATACATGGAGGAATACTACAAGAGGGATAAAATACACATAATGGCAAGAAAATCAAGTGTCCAATGTTTTGAGGCCTATTTATTACGAAGTCGACTATTGGAGTTTCAGAACTGTAAAGCACGACGATTGCAGTCCTAAATATGCAAATTTCTCGCACCGGGAGAAAGCGAGCAACCGGGAGCATGATTCGAGGACATCCGGGTCCACCGCACATAGACGTGTGCGCGCGAGCGCGGGGAAGCGAGCGAGCGAAGCAAACAGCCCAGGGACGATTGCTCTACGAATTTTTGTAACAACTGGACTGTAACATTATTTTGTGTTACTACAGGGTATATATTTGTAACACATTTTATATGTTCCATTTATGTGTTACAACATAAGACACTTTTGTAACATTTTTCTTGTAACATTAATTTTGTGTTACTACAATTATTGTTAGTAACACATTTTTATAAAAAAATGTTTTGTGTTACAAGCGAAGTTTGTAACACACTATTTTATGTTACTATGAAATTTCACTAGAACACATTGGTGAATGTGTTACAAGAAAATGATACAATATCCTTGTTTTGTAGTAGTGTCAAAGTTCAAGCGAGAATTACATTCTTTTGTAGACGGAGTTACGGGTTCATCTCTCCCTGGACGGCGAGCTATAAGCTCGCACCCTGTTCGTTTGAGCTATTCAGCCATATCAGTAGTCATCCAGCAATGTTTTTCTCTCACAATAAACAGCGAACAGTACTTTCAGTCACAGTACACCAACGAAATGTCGATCGCCACGAGCGAAGCCAACCGGTCTGCGGACATACGCGCGCGTGCTTTCCGGCTCCAGGCGGTCAAGTTGGACCGGCGGCATCATCTATTGTCGCGTACGGCGTACACCGTACACGTACATTCGTGGCGAACCAAGCCGATCGAGAGACATTTGAATTCAAGCTTGTATGTCCTTGCTGCTAGTCGCTACCAAGCATACTCCACCGTGCTACGCGAGCAAGCTATAAATCTTGATGACAAGGCAAACAGCACGAGTTCCAGGCGCGTAAGCGCGCTACACGTACGAACTGAGACAAGCCAATAACACGGCCGGTACGACGACTGCCGGACGGACGTACAGCGCGCGGCCGGTCCATTCTGAATAATGATGATATGGAAACGGAAGATAGCTAGCTTACCTTCTGGCTGCCAACTACCATTCTGAATAATGATGATATGGAAACGGAAGATAGCTAGCTTACCTTCTGTCTGCCAACTAACCGTACTTGCGTTGCATCACATCATTTGCAGCAGGCTGCTGCTAGCTAGGCAAAAGAGTACGGAGTATGCTAGTACTGTAGTAGTACACAAGAGTCTGGCGGCAGTCCCTGTCCGTCGCATAGCCGGTGGACGCAGCGTTTGCACGTGTGTGCATGCATCCAGATCCAGTTCGTTCGTCCATCCAAGTTATTAGAGACTTGGAGGACGATGCAGTTTATGTGCCGCACCGCACAGGCACAGCACAGTTGCAACGTGGAAATTCCATCGGATTGGATGCAAAACTTTCGATCTCATCGGCTACTACCGTACCGTCCATGGACTCGCATGTTGTTGGGTTTAGTCTTTGGACGGGAGCTGGAATTTCAAGCCGTTTGTGGTTTGATCCCTTGCCGTAATGGCACCCACGCACTGGCCTGGTTTGCTTCATGCATATACGTAAATATTCGATGTGAATGTGATGAAGAGAGAGTGAAAACATTTGGAATCTAAATCAGGCTATAGGGCTGGTTTAGATTGCAAATTTTTGCAACTCCCGCTACTGTAGCACTTTCGTTTGTATTTGGTAATTATTGTCTAATCGTGGACTAACTAGGCTTAAAAATTCATCTCGTGATTTACTACCAAACTGTGCAATTAGTTATTTTTTATCAACATTTAATGCTCCATACATACGTCTAAAAATTGATGTGATAGAGAGAGTGAAAAAACTTGGAATTTAAAGGGTATCTAAACAAGGCCACAGCTAGCTTACCTTCTGGCTGCCAACTAACCGTACTTGCGTTGCATCACATCATTTGCAGCAGGCTGCTGCTAGCTAGGCAAAAGAGTACGGAGTATGCTAGTAGTACACAAGAGTCTGGCGGCAGTCCTTGTCCGTCGCGTAGCCGGTGGACGCAACGTTTGCACGTGTGTGCATGCATCCAGATCCAGTTCGTTCGTCCATCCAAGTTATTAGAGACTTGGAGGACGATGCAGTTTATGTGCCGCACCGCACAGGCACAGCACAGTTGCAACGTGGAAACTCAATCGGATTGGATGCAAAACTTTCGATCTCATCGGCTACTACCGTACCGTCCATGGACTCGCATGTTGTTGGGTTTAGTCTTTGGACGGGAGCTGGAATTTCAAGCCGTTTGTGGTTTGATCCCTTGCCGTAATGGCACCCACGCACTGGCGTGTACGGTGTACTCTATCACCATATGCATGCATAGTACTACTGCTCCTCCTAGTTGGTAAGTGAGAACTAATTCCCTGTGATGGACTTGCATCTTCGATCTACGCAAGACGATCGATATGGGACCGATCGAGAGTTGCTCCAAACAACGACACTATGGACTGATTGTGTGGGTTAATTGACTGTGTATATTGGTCGTAGTAGTAGCTTGCAAGCCTAATTTAGGCGATGTGACGCGTACGCCAAGTAATTAATTAAGGAAATCGCAAAAAAAAAGTAATAATTAATTAAGGAGTTAGTCAGCATCACTTACGTACTCCCGTACGTGCTGTCATTCACCCCGTTCATCCTTGCTACGTCAGTGATTCAATCCACGGCCTTGTTTAGATCGTGGGCAGTTAAATTTTTTTTAATTGTAGTACTTTCGTTTGTTTTTAACAAATATTGTTCAATTATGGGCTAACTAGGCTCAAAAGATTCGTCTCATGATTTACAACTAATCTGTGTAATTAGTTATTTATTTGCAGTACTAAAAAAATTGCAAATGCAAGCAGCAGTACGCCAGAACGTACTGTAGAATGGTACTGTGTATTTGGACGCATCATACTGTATGATCCATGTACTCCCTCCGTCCCATTGAAAGTGTCGCCCGGGAAACGTGTTTGTGAGGGGGACACGGTTTTCCAACGACACTTTCAATGGGACGGAGGGAGTACTCTGCATGCAGATAGCAGCTATACATATATTGCCATAACACTAGAGAATCGAAGCTGCATCATCTGCATGCAGGTGGCAGCTGACACCTGACATTTATATACTCCGTACTATAACTTGCTAGTACTGAAATATATTAATTTCCTCGGTGTGCCCATACGTTGCATTAATCATTTGGAAGTTTGATATACATATACATACAAATCAGCATAGTCAAGGGCTAATCATATACCGTCACGCGCGCATGGCATGAAATTAAAGACTCACGCGCTGACGAGTGACGACGAAAGCGTGCTTCATTCAAGATTATCTTATACTCTACTAGTTGTTGGAAGATACTATGTTTTTTCGAACATTATATATCCATGCTCATCAGTAGTTCAGTACTACGTACTAGCTCATACAGTAAACATTAACATAGGCTGTGTTTAGATCACTTGAAAAGTGTACTATGTAAAAAAAAGATTCCCCGTCACATCAAACTTGCGATACATGCATGGAGTATTAAATATGGATAAAATCAAAAACTAAATGTACAGTTTGGTTATACTTTGCGAGACGAACGTTTTGAGCCTAATTAGTCAATGGTTAGACAATTATTACCAAATACAAACGAAATGCTACAGCGTATTTTAGTACTCCAAAATTTGGATCTAAACACAGCCATAGTATACTCATAAACACGTAGTACAAACTGTTGTGTGGATCGTTCTTCCATCGATCATTTATGTGGATATATACTACTGCCCTCTAATCCCTGTAGATTTTTTTTTTCTGTGCGCATATGCATCAATTGAGTATGGTATGGGCGTGGCAGATCGAAGACGAGGTCACTCGCATTCATGCATATCATGTGGTGTGGCAGTACTGAGCAGTGAGCACTGACAACTGAGTCGTCGTAGCTGTACTATGCTGCTCCAAGTCAACTCTAAGATTTCTCATCACATCAAAATATCGGCACATGCATGGAGTACTAAATGTAGATGAAATCAAAAACTAATTGCACAGTTTTGTTGTACTTTGCGAGACGAACATTTTGAGCCAATTAATCAATGTTTGGACAATTATTACCAAATAAAAACAAAATGCTACAGTGATTCGGTACAATGCTTTTCATCATCGAATCAGTGATCTAACCAGGCCTAGGGTATGCGCTCAGATCGGCATCGGCAGACGATGTTGCATCATCACAGCATCAGTCTTGGGCTGCGTTTAGTTGGCAAAATTTTTGACGAAATATAACTGTAGCAGTTTCGTTGTTATTTGGTAATTAGTGTCCAATCATAGTCTAATTAGGCTTAAAAGATTTGTCTCGTCCATTTCGTCTAAATTGTATAATTAGTTTTATTTTTTATCCATATTTAATGCTTCATGCATGCGTCTAAAGATTCGATGTGATGGGAAATCTGAAAAATTTGGTAAAATTTTTGGCATCTAAATGGTACCTTGCACTTGCTTGCTGAATAATATAATAGCGGCGCCGGCCTACTATAGCTTGACGATCGATATACTCCCTCCGTCCCATTGAAAGTGTCGTTGGAAAACCGTGTCCCCCTCACAAACACGTTTCCCGGGCGACACTTTCAATGGGACGGAGGGAGTATATGCCAGATAGACTAGCAGTACTGAAATCTTTATTTCCCAATGCATCTTCTTTTCTCTCTGTTTTCCCTCCTCTTCTTTGAACAAAAAGACATTTTCCGTCTCTTTTTCAAGCTTCTATCTTCATTCATGCCACTGAACGAAACTGGACTGGGGCCTCGTTTAGATGCTGAAAAAATTTCAACCCGATAAATAGTACCACTTTCGTCTTATTTGACAAATATTGTCTAATCGTGGACCAACTAGGCTCAAAAGATTCATCTTGTGATTTCCAACTAAACTGTGTAATTAATTATTATTTTTACCTACATTTACTACTTTATGCATGGGTCCAAAGATTGATGTGATGGAGAGAGAGTGAAAAAATTCTAACTTTTCATGTGCATCTAAACAAGGCGTGGAAGACGTAGAGACCTTTTGCAGAGATCGAAGCCATACATACATATATCTTCTATTGGCAGGATATACGTAGATACAAGTATACTGTTTAGGAGTCGTTCTGGAGCCGTCGGCGTTTGCGGCGATAGAAGTCATTCCCGTAATCGAGGCTTCATTTGGACGCGAATACCCCTGGGTCCTGGCCACGCGCGCCGTAAGTCCGCAAGAGTCTCCGCGTCATTAATCGCGCCGCCCGCCGCACGGTTTCCATCGCGCCTCGAATCGTCGGACCCTGCAGCTCGGTGAGCGCCAAACGAACGAAATTAACGCGCCTAAACGCGCCCAAGCGAGTGAAAAAAAAATTCGCGCGGCCACGCGCGCCATCGGAAAAAATTCACGAGCTAGCAAGCGTGCACAGCGCCGTGCAAATTCCCGTAGAGGTCAAAAAATTAGTGCGGCCAGAGGAGTTCGAACTCTGGACATCAGGCCTCGGGCCGCGGAGACGCTACCACTCGGACTACGAAGAATTGTTGTATAGGAAACACCCGCAACCCTATTTAATAAGGGCAAAGAAGGAAAACTTCCCCATAGTTAATCACTCCTTGGTATGCGCAATCATGTCCTAAACGACTTCTATTTCAGATATGGAGGGAGTATATATCTTGTGTTTGGCGGCGCATGCATGGTACGTACAGCTATCGATCTAGCACTGCAGGAGTATTACATGATGCATGATAGTACATGTCATGTGCGTGGAAATTCAAAAACACAGACATAGCACCAGTGGACGGATCGATCAAGAGATTGTCTCTCCTGCGTGTCCAGTGTGCGGTGCACAACTGCACATGCTGACATGCATGCATGTATGTAGTGGTAAATCCAAACGCAAATCCCGCGAGCGGCCGGAGCGGTGGATGGATCATCGATGACGACGGAAGGCTGCTAATAGTAGTAAGCGTGTTCATGTTCGTCTCTTTTATGACCCGGAGCTGAGTGTCCATGCATGCTTCTGCATGTATCCTGTCATTCTCTGGCGGTGGGTGCATGCTGCCGCTTGCCTTTCCCTTTGCCTTGCCGTGCCGGCCGGCCTACTGACCAACCACCCTCCGTGACGCACGCTTCTTTACTGACGCCCGCCCGCCCGCCCGCCGCCTGCTCGCTCGCCTCGATCGGCTTCTCATCCGATCGATCCCCTTCTTCCGCAATAATGCATGTCAGTCTGGAGTGTTTGATATAGGGACTAAAGTTTAGTTGGTGTCACATTAGATGTTACACGGAGTGTCTTTTCTTTTGCGATCAAGGAGATTTCATTCATCATGGGGGAGCATAGATACAATCCGAGAACAGCAGGTTCAACACACTGGTTGGGGCATAGGACCACCACCCAACTCGTGTGTTGCCTGTGACCTTTTTGGCTAAAGCATGAGCTAGCTTATTACAAAAACGGCTAACGAAAGAAAATTTAAAGTCTTGGAAAAGAGTGCTCAGCTCCATAATCTCCCTGATGATCGAGACCACACTGGATCTTTGATTCACACCAGCTTGCCATAGCTTCACTACTTCCTGGCAGTCTGTTTCAAGCCAGACCTTCTGAAACCCTGCCTGAAGCGCCAGTGTTAGGCCATCCCGGCATGCCAATGCCTCCATACTTAGGGCGTCCAGGCAGATAGTTTATATTTAATACTCCACGCATGTGTCTAAACATTCGATGTGATAGGGACTAAAGTTTAGTTCCCTGAACCAAACACCCCTTCACCGATTAACCGAAGGTGACAATTTTGATTTCTTTGACGGTTCCGATGGGTGTTTTGTTTTGCAGACGATTACACACATATGCACTCGATCAATCTATAACTCTTATAAAGCAAAACCCTACTACCTATTTCTCTTGACATGCAAGGCGTCCACCGTAGCAGTTTACTATCGCGTCCATCTCAGCAATCCACTATCATTTGCCACTAGCAATTTCTCTTAACATGCAAGATGTCCACCTCAGCAGTCCACTATCATTTGCAATTAAAATTCACTAGCACAAGAATTATAATATCCACGTCAGCGAGACACATCATCCACTATGGATACAATCTCCACGAGTATGCTAATAAATCTATACATATATTATATCATGTTCCTACATTACCAACACCATACATATATATCTCCTAATTCTTATTAGTTAATATTCTAACCTATTTATATTCCTCCTTCGTACCCACGGCAAAGCGCGAGGAATCCTCCTAGTTCTATGAACACATTGTATCCCTGTGAGCACACACTATATCCCAGGGAGCACCTCCGAGAGACTAATAAGTTGGCGAGCCGATAGTTCTTGAGATTGATGAAGTCGTCCAGACGTCTCATAGTTAGCGAGCGTGTAACTAGTGTGACAAAACAGTAACTGTTTCGTCGTTGCATAGCTATGTTCCTTGGTGTAGCGCTGTCCGTGTCATATATACGCACTGTACGTGTGTATATTGTTGGTTGTACTGCCATGCACGCCACTTCCATTTAATTCGTGTCTAAGCGTGTTTATAGTTTGGACTCTAGTAGTCACAGGAAAACGGATGTGGAATTTCTATGCTTATTCCATAGTGCTTATATATCTACATAAGACCTAATAAGAACAACGACGATGGGTCGGTCCATGCATATGGCAGACAAAATCAGAGGAGGCAAATAAAGAGAGCACCAGAGCGACATATATATATATATATATATATATATATATATATATATATATATATATATATATATATATATATATATATACACTACGTACAGATACAGCTGACAGCAAGGCGTACGCAAATGTGTACTAGTCCAACGACTGGCAACAGAGAAAGATCACACACAGGACAACATAACTCTGGCGTACGTCCACGCCATAGATAGACGACTGCTGGAGAATGGCTGACGTACATGCATGCACAGATCGATCTCACCTATATGCAGTGCCGCCTAGGCTGTGTTTAGTTGAGAAAATTTGGGTGAAAAGTTATTGTAGCACTTTTCGTTGTTATTTGGTAAAATTTGTCCAACCACAGATTAATTAGACTCAAAAGATTCGTCTCAAACTTTACAGACAAACTATGCAATTAGTTATTTTTTTACCTACATTTAATGCTTCATATGCATACGTCTAAAGATTCGATGTGACGGGTGGAAGATGAAATATTTTGGGAATGCATGGCAAGTGAACGCGGCCCTAGTTTGAACAATGCATGCAAGCCAGCAGCTGATACGGATCATCAGTTCATCACCATGTTTGGCGCGTACCTCTCTAGCTATATATAGCCTTCAAGCGGTCGATGAGTGTATGCATGATTGCATATGGGAGACGATGGAAAGTGCGATGTATCTACACACTGCCTGGCCATCCGTTCAGAACTTCAGCTAACATGTAGTGCTTTCATATATTACTATATATATATTTCTTCACGGATTACTCCTAGCAAGGTAGCAAGCAAAGAAATGCATGCTACTGTTGCCCATGTCATAGCCGGAGGATGGAGTAGATGGCTGGCGATCCATCGAGCAGCTCGATCGAGGCGAGGGTGATTTAAATGGGATCGATCGAGAGGGACGCCGCGTAGCAACACCAACACGTTCGCCAAGCATGGCCCCGAGCTCATGTGTCGTTTTTCATGGCGGCAGAATGCAGAAGCAGCACATTGTTTGGTCGATCTCGTCTTTATACTCGTATGCTAGTACTAGTAGTTTGGCATTGTTTTCTTTTCCTTGGATGTCGTGCAATGTACGTAGGTTTGGTTTAGTTTCCAAAAATTTTTGGGTTCACCTGTCACATCGAATGTTTAGACACATGCATGGGGTACTAAATGTGAACAAAAAAAACTAATTGCATAGTTTAATTAGAAATTGCGAGACGAATCTTTTAAGCCTAATGTGTCCATGATTAGCCTTAAGTGCTACAGTAACCCACATGTGCTAATGACAGATTAATTAGGCTTAATAAATTCGTCTCGCAGTTTCTAGACGAGCTATGTAATTAGTTTTTTTATTAGTATTTGAAAATCTCTTCCGACATCCCACGAAACATCTGATGTGACAAAAAAAAACTTTTTTTTTCCGAACTAAACACAGCCGTAATAACTGCATGCATGCGTGGTGAACACTGAGAGAACTGCACTGTGACTGTGATGACCGATCCAATCCATGCATGGATCCACGTGGAAGCGACTTATACGTATTAATTTGTTATCCCTAACAAAATGAACGATGCAATACTACTAGTTAGTAAGCCGGCCGGCCGATCGGCGAAGGAAGGGAGCCCAACGTAACTGGGGAGGGAAAGCCTCCATAGATAACTAATTCCCTGGTCGTCTACTGTATTCAGCGCTGCTACATAGCCAGCGAATAGTGCATGTTTTCGTGTCAGCAGCAGCCGAAGCCACAGCATGACTTTGACAAGCAAGCTATAAATATCTTATTCAAATGCCATGTACATGGTTTTCTATGGAAAAAGTCAGGGTTTCTAAGGCCCTGTTTAGTTGCCATGTAAACCCAAAATATTTCCTCTTCCATCCATCACATCGAATCTTTAAACGCATGCATGGAGCATTAAATATAGGTAAAAAAATAACTAATTGCATAGTTTGTCTGTAAAGTTCGAGACGAATCTTTTGAGTCTAATTAATCCATAGTTGGACAAATTTTACCAAATAACAACAAAAAGTGCTACAGTAACTTTTCACCCAAACTTTCTAAACTAAACACAGCCTAAGAGAATTTGAGTTTCTGCCTAAGCCCAACCTTGACTCAGTCGGACTGCGTGTCTGCGAGAAATTAAGAAGCATCGATCATAGATTTTGGTGAGCCTCTCGATCGACTTGTCTGAACCTGAGCCCGCTGATAGTGATGAATGGATGACCGGTCGATCGGCCATCGGCCTCCATGATCAGTTGACGAAAGCTAGGAACCTAGCTACGCTTATGGCATTCATGCACGCCGGCGGCAGATCATCGACGACCATGCATTACTATTGATTGAGCACCGCCGCTGCTGTGCGTGATGGTCCGAATATGGGCGCAACCTTATTACGCCGTTCACTGCGGCACTGGGCTCCTCGATTGTGTGCTACATATATATATATATACAGTACATCATATAGCTTTTTATACCCATCATCATATTAAAGGATCACCAGTAGAGAAACGACTTTCGGTTCGCACCCTTAGTTTTGGTTGTGTTGGGGTTCGGGACTAAAGTGAACATTAGTCACGGGTCTAAATTTTACATACACTAAAGGCCCTTTTATCCTGGTTGGTAACACCAACTGGGATTAAAAGCCATCCTTTAGTCCCGGTTGGTGTTATCAACCCGGACTAAAGGTCCTCCAACCTTTAGTCCTGGTTGGTAACATCAACCATGATTAAAGGGTGATCTTTTAGTCCCGGTTGGTAACACCAACCCGGACTAAAAGTCTTTCACCCGGGACTAAAGGTCCCCCGCGGGTTAATTCAAAAGGAGAGCATCCAGGACTTTGTCACATGTGATGTGTAGTTGAGTCGGTAAAGAAGCTGCGCATGAGCCAAGGGGTCTTGGGTTTAAATCTCATGCACCGCAAGAGATGTCTCTCAGGATTTAAACTATTTTTTTTAGTTCTAAGGATGGCCTTTAATCCCGGTTACGTGACCTAGGATTAAAGATCCTGGCCTTTAATACCGGATCCGCAATCCTGGTTGGGAAACCGGGACTAAAAGCCAGTTTCCAATCGGGATTGAATCCGACCTGTGTAGTAGTGGATATGAGTAAGACAACTCTCTGTTTTTGGCTGACGTGCGTGCGTGCCCGGATAAAAGACGCTGAAAAAGCCCATGCCTTGATTTTGATTTATAAACAGTAAAAACTTAAAATATAAGGTATAAAAGAAGAAAATCCCGGCCAAAATAAACAAATAAAACCCGAGCAATACGGGCACGGCCACCGGTCGGTCATGCTGTTGAAGAGAGGCGATATCTAAACCCTTGCCTCTCACAGCTCGTTAACCTTTTTTTTCAGAATAGCTCGTTAACCTTTTTAATGTGAAGGAAATATGTTCTCAGATGAAACGATAATGAAACTTCTCTACAAGTTCAAAAAAAGTTGTCAGGCACATGTTTAGTTTCTTTTGAGTAAAATGCACCAGAAGTCCATTAACTTTTGAGAAGATGTCATCTGCTAAGTCCATCAACTCTCAAACTTCAGTTTTGAGTCCCTAAATCTTTTAAGTGGTTCACTGGAGGTCCATGTATACCCCATCATTTATATATGTATTTTATAGAAACCTCACCTATTTTCTTTTTTCTTTCACACGTTTACCCCTCCTCATCTTCTTAGCGCATGGCAGCGAGGGCTGCGTCCTCCCGAGCCTCTCCTCGCCGCATACCACCCGCGGGTCGCTCATTGATGCTGCCAGGAGCGAGGTCCGCCTCGCAGAGCATGACATCTGTGCCTACGTCGGGGACATGGTGCGTGGGCTGGCGTACCTCCACGGCCTGTCGCTCGTGCACGGGGACGACAAGGCCAAGAACGAATATGACATGTGGAAAGAGTGATAAGAAATTAAGTGTGGCACACTATAGTTATGACAGTGAACTAAACAACTACCTAAAAATCTATGACGTGACTAACCTGTGACGTGAGTTGTGGCCATAAACAAAATAAACTCTAAACCGACTTCTAGGGCGCGAGGCCCGTCGACTCGACGTGGCCCATTGGGGGCACCCCGGTGTTTCAGTCCACGTAGACATATCATCTTGTAAATTCATGAGAAAACAAGAAAACATGACTTGGATTGGAGGCCAATTCACTGACGCCAAAACAATTAAACAAAGCAACGTGAAAAGTTTCAGAAATCACGTCAGGGAAAGGGACTACGGTTTCTTGGAGGGGCTCTCTCGGTTGACACATGAGCAGTTGGGCATCACGGTGGCGAGTGACGACTGGCGACACCGTGCTATCTATATCCTGCATCCATTCCCTTATGCTACAAGCCTTTGATTTTGTGGACAAAGGTTCGACAGTCACGCCTGCTTCCGTGTCCTCTGATTTCTAACTTAATATAATAGCTCTATTAAAATCCCGCAGGTTGCTACGTTAAAATCACGAAAGCGGATGGAGACTGCGACGAATTCGACGTCGTACTGCCGTACTGCCGTCATGCTGATCAAGCAAGATATTTAGACCCTGTTTTGGATCATCTAGTCTAAGGTTTAGTTGGCTAAAGTTAAGGGCTAAACTTTATGCCACTTTAGCTCACTTTTGTGACTAATGTTCTTTTTGTAAGTTTGGCTAAACTTTAGACACAACTTTAGACTATCTGTTTGAAGCTTCAAGAGTTAAAGTAGTCTAAAGTTTTTAGACCATAGGATCCAAGTAGACCATTAAACCCTGCCTCACACAGTTCTCTCGTTAATCTTTTTAATGTGACGGAAATATGTTCCCAAGATGAAACGATGAAACTTAGTGCCCAAAAGTTGCCACGCACATGTTTAGTTTCTATTTTTCATAACAGGCATGTTTGTGTTTGTCCACACTAAAAATGTACACAAAAAGCAACAAATGTGCCAAAAAGATGCTACACATAAATCACGTTAGCATGTATAGCACCCCTACACAGACATCTGTTAAAAAACGTTATAATTAAGGAAGAGTCACGTTAGAATCATACTCATGTCTATTCATGTTACTATACTACAAAAAAATATTTTTGCTAATAATATTTTCACCGTCGGTTCTACTAAAACCGGCGGTGAAACAATATCACCGTTGGTTTGTAACGAACCAGCAATGAAAATCATTTCCATTGTCGGGTTGTGCCCTGAATCAGTGGTGAAAACCAGTGAAAAAATATATAAGTAGCCATCAAACCCTAGCTCTCTCTTTCTCCCTTAATCGCACTCCCTCCAAGCTCGGTGGTGTGGTGGCCTTCTGGTAGCATCCTCCCGTCACAGCTAGGTGCAACTTTGGCGGTGGCGGTAGGAGGCCGACCCCTTCTCTCCTAGTGTGGTGGCGGTGGGGGCTCGGTCCCTTGTTCATGCGGCGGGGGCTCGGACCCCTTCTCCATGCGGTGGATCCAGGCAGCCGGGGCGAGGATGACCACCGCGCGAGCGAGGACGAGGATGAGGACGGTGCGGGTGAGGATGTCAATGACGGCAAGCACGGACATTTTTGCTTTACACCTCCAGTTTGCAAACCGCCGGTGATTAAATCTGTTTTCACCGCCACCAAGCAAAACAGGCAGTGACAGGGGTTTGAGACCCGATGGTGACGAGATATCTGTAGTGATATCTCTCTCTATATACATACATGTTATGTTAAAAATGATTTTACATCCATCACCTTTTTGGAAAGAACTGTACTTTTCGGTGCTTGACACCCTAATTCACGCGTTAATTTAGAACCTTTTTTTTAAAAAAGGTGTGCTAGCTGAAAGAGGGGGAAAATGCTGAGATTAAAAAAAATATGTATATAAAAAGAAAAGAAAATGGAAAGAAGGAATCGAAGCAAAGTGGGAGGTGGTCGGCCGGATCGGAATGTGCTCCCACCTCTCCTATGCGTCGTTAACCGTTGGAAATTAAAACTCCATCCGCCTTAAAACTCCCATGCATCTCTCTCCAAACACCTGGAGTTTTTATCATAAAAAACACATGTACACACACCTTTGCTTCGCCCTCTGGTTATATATATCCATCTATCTACATTTGCTCTCTCTGGAATCTGGATATGCACGCATGTAAATCAAGACATCGATGCACGTACGTATGTGAGACACTCAGACACATACATATACATACGAGCGCTGTGCCGTGCCGACCATCCTCCATGTGCATATGCGCCTATTAGGATTGCAGCATCTCGATCGCACTAGAGATAGCAACAAGCTTAGCCGTCGTCCGTCGTGACATACCTGCAGGCTGCAGCTAGCTAGCTACTAGTTTGTTTGTTTGTTTCTTTCTTTCTAGCGCACGTACGCGCGCTTGCCGCTCATAGTCGGTCGGCGCCGCTGATGATGGACGAGCAGCTGACGACGCCGGCTGCCGTTGAGCTCGCCGGCGGCGGCGGCCGCGAAGACGAGGACTGGTACGACGTGGCCACGACGGCCGGGAGGACGACGGAGCCGCCGCCGCTCACCCACGACGACAACCGCGGCTTCCTCCGGATGCTGCGCGACAACAAAGAGAGGTACGGCGACGATTGTACTGAACAGATCAACTATAGTAACATGCATGCATCGATCAATCTGTAAGCATATGATTCTAGAAGAGTGTCCTGATGCATGCATGGTCTGTGTGTGATGGATGAACTGGCATGGTGGAGAGCAGGCTTGGCGTGGAGGCGCCCAAGGTGGAGGTGCGCTTCGAGAGGCTCACCGTGGAGGCGGACGTCCGCGTCGGCCGCCGCGCCGTCCCGACGCTGCTCAACTGCGCCGTCAACGCCGCCCAGGTAACTAACGAACCCGCCAAAATTTTCCATCGTCGTCGTCGTGTTCCTTCAATTCCTACGCCGCCGCCGCCGCCGCCGCAGGCGCGATGTGTTAGTTGTTCTGTTAATTGCTTCGTTCCTTGCCTTTCTTTGTGGCTTTGTCTCGCCTCCTTCCTCTCCTCTGGGTGCATGCATTGCTGCAAGCTGCAAGGCAATTTCTTTTTCTTTTCTTTTTATTTTTCAAAAACACTTTTCTGCTATTTTATAATTTCGTCACTCAGACAGAGAGATAATAGTAAGAGAGAAAAGGGCTGTGGATTTGGTGAGACACCTCGAATGGATTGTCCTATCCTAATAGCTTGCTCCGATCCGTTCTCCGTTGGAATCTGTCTACGTAATAGTCGGTTGTTTTAGGTCCTCCAAACAATCAGGTGTTGGCAGAGCAAAAAACAACCGGATTCTACCAGGACCCAGAAACGACTGTTGGAGCAAACAAAAACAAACGAATTTCAAACCCTATGATGTAGATCCAACGGCCAAACAAAACTACAGGCAAATAAACACATCGGCAATCAATCTGACAACTGAAAAGTTACTAAATCTGACCACATTTATTAAAGGGCGCAGCAATTAAATGTTTCGCTTACACTGTTTTATACTAAAACAGAAAAACATTAAAAAAAAAACTTCACTGAAAACTGAAAGTAAGAAATAAAAAAATTGACTGAAAACTGAAAATAAAAAAGAAAACAAACTCAAATAACTGAAAATAAAAAAATAAAAAACTGAAATAATGAAACTGAAATCAACAAGCAATAAATAAAACTGAAATTGACAAAGATAAACTAAAAACAGAATTAGACAAAATGAAAAGAAAAATATAAAATAACAAAAAAGAAAAAAAGTACCAGGACAGGCGTCTTAGGTGCGGCCTGGTTGTTAGCATCTTTATCGGCCTTTTGCGTTTCCTCTACAGCGATAACTTTTGCGTTTCCTCCACAGCGGCTGCATGCGCATGGGCCCCACGCCCTTCCTCTGTGTCTCTGCAAGCTAAACCAACCTCCTGACGCGCGGCTGCATGCGGTTGCCCTTCTCCCTCTGCACGACTGCAATGCATCTATCGGTCCCCCCGCCTGCCTGCTGATGCGATCCATGGCCAGAAATCCGGGTGCTTGAGCCGGATGAAACAACCGGGCACGAGATAGCAATTCTGTTTCCGTTGAGGTGCGTATAGGTTAGGCGAACGATCCAAGCCATGTTCGCTGGATGGTTTCTGACCGGTTGATGCTGATTTATTATGAGAAAAAAGCACTGTTGAATGGAGCTGCAGCAACTGCAGGCGCACGCAATAAATATGTCCGTGTAGCCGCTTCTAAAATTGGCTATATCTATAGAAAATAATATTAATATTTGTACTTCTCCGCCATTTTTTAAGTGTCGCCTAGATTTTTGTATCAGTCAAACATTCTTAAGCTCTACTAGATTTATATAAAATATTAGTAACATTTACATCCAAATAAGTATATTATAAAAAATATATTCAATGATACAAAATGTTACTACTTCACCTCCGCCCTTTTTTAAGTGTCCCTTTTTTTGTACTTAACCCCAAAAGGTTGATGCAAAACTTCATAGGTCATGACCTCAAAGTGGGCATCCTACAGTCGCCCAACACTAGCTACAGATGGTCACTAACCTGGTTGTGGCAAAATCCAGCATCGAACTTAAACAGCCCACTATGTACTATACCTGAACCTATTTGCGGAGATTCAGCAGTAATACCAATCCTACCCTAAGCTTACTAGAAAGATTATTTTTAACCTATGAAGATCCAGCATATAGATGATAACCATCTTCCATAGTTCCATAGATTTCAAAGTTTCTTATTAGCTCTTCATTTCTGGATATGGTGTTTAAGAAACTATAAGCTATCATGTTTCCTCAGTTCAGAAATTCCAGAGCACATGACAAATACATGGATTATGCACAAGCCACAGTGCTATGCAGCAAATATCTTTTTTTTGGACACCTACTAGTGCTGGTGGCATGAACACAACAGAATAACATTAGTACTTATGAAGTCAGATGTAGTACAGTTAATCGAGAAAGATGATCGGTAAATCTGCAGACCACCTTAGCCCAGTTTGGATTGAACAGATGGAGTTCAATCCAGAATCAAAAGGATACTGGACCTTGTCATGCTGCTGCGTGCTTTAGGAAGAGCTAAAATACAAGTGTATGCCATGCATGTGTTTGTTTTACAATGCAAAGTTGGTAGGTCATATTTGGAAAAATATATATTTCTAAATGACGAGTTTGTTTTGTTTTCAGGAATTAGCAACGTCTGCTCATATGTGTGTTACAAGGAAAAGACCTATCAGAATCATAAATGAAGTAAGCGGGGTCATTCGACCATCAAGGTAAATGTCAGCTCATCTTTCATTATCTACCAGAGTACAGGCATAGATCCCAACATCCCATTGTATCTCAAACAAAGTGCTTGATCAAATTTAGCAGATAAGTTACTCAAATGCACATGTATGGATTTGATAGTCTGTTATTAGTCAAAAGTTTGACTCAGCACAAACTTAGATCCCTTATATTTCAGGACGGACGGGGTAATTTATTAACATATATTGATTTTATATCCCATTATGTCAGGATGACACTCCTTCTAGGAGCACCTGGTTCAGGGAAGACAACTCTCCTAAAAGCGTTGGCAAGAAAATTGGATTCTACTTTGAAGGTAGACTGAGCTACCTACATGCTACCAAAAGTATTTGTCAACAAGAAAAGGCAAAAACAGATAATAATGTCTGGCGTTAACTAACAAAAATATATATTTTCTAAATGGACAACGATTGGCAACAGTTCAAAGGAAAAGTCATGTACAATGGAGAAGAAATGAATTACTCAACACCACAGTACCTGCGTGCTTATGTTAGCCAGTACGATCTTCACCATGCTGAGATGACAATAAGAGAGACGATCAACTTCTCTTCCAAGATGCTCGGAACCAACAATGAATTTGGTAAGACATACTCTTGCATATAGTTGGCTATTCATTTTGAAGATCACTGGAAGCTGTTGCAATTTATAACAAGGCAAACACTTTAACTCAAGAAGGAAGTATCTACAGAATACTCAAGATAAATCAATTTTTCCATGGCATCTATACTGACAAATTTCCTTTTTGTATGGACTGACAAACTCAGAGATGATAGGAGAAGCAATAAGAAGAAAAAAGGGTGTCATCAATAAAGTGGACCAAGATCTTGATTCATTCATTAAGGTAGTTCTTCTGTACTACTTTGTTTTTGCAAGACCGGATTATGTTTTGTGTAGTTACTCAAATAGCTCTTCTCTCAGGCCACCACCTTTGGAGAAGGAAGCAACCTCACAACAAACTATATTATCAAGGTAACTTGGTTACTTGTTTGATTTGCTATATATCTTGACAATATAGTAATAACAGTTGATTATATGCAGATACTTGGGCTGTCTGAGTGTGCTGATACCCTAGTAGGAGACGAGATGAGAAGAGGAATATCTGGAGGGCAAAAGAAAAGAGCCACAGTTGGTAAGCATTCCTATCAAGGCTGATGGTAAATATACATATATAGCTATAGGGTTTATGTAGCTGCCACTGGAAGCACACATTTCAATCTGAAAGAAAGCCACATTAACTGACATGCCACCACCTCAAGAATGCAAAAGGTTCTTACCAGGGTAGGAGTCTTCATGATAACAAAGAATGACTAGCTCTAAAATAAAATGCTTATAACTATCAAGTCAGATATAAGTAACTAACCATAATATTAGAATAAGGAACAGAGTAAGGAGATACTTAACTGGAACCTAACCTAAGTTGGCATACGTTAAAGTGGTGTTGTTTAATGCAGGGGAGATGCTAGTTGGTCTAGCAAGATGCTTCTTTATGGATGATATATCAACAGGTCTAGATAGCTCCACAACATTTGAGATCATGAAGTTTCTCCAACAGATGGCCCATTTGATGGATCTCACAATGGTTATTTCCTTGCTGCAACCACCTCCTGAGACATTGGAATTATTTGATGACATTATACTTTTATGTGAGGGGCAAATTGTGTATCATGGTCCTCGAGAAAATGCTACAGACTTCTTTGAAACTATGGGATTCAAATGCCCTGACAGAAAGAATGTAGCCGATTTCCTTCAAGAGGTAATCAACCATCAAATGAGCCTAACTGCCTATAAGGAATAGCTCAGTGATGCCAACTGATAAAAAATGTATAGTGTTCGAGGATAACTTTCGAGATTTTTTTTTGTGTGTTTGAGAATAACTTTGAGATAACTAATACATCAGATCCACAAAATTAAGCAGGCAATAGATGACTTACAATTCTATGCAGGAGTGTAAAATGCCACTATTCTGCAATACATGTGCTTTTGCAAAATATTGTAACAAGTTTTTCTCCAATTGGCCACTGACCAGGTAACCTCTAAGATGGACCAAAAGCAATACTGGGCTGGTGATCAAAATAAGTATCAGTACCATACAATTGAAAAATTTGCAGAATCCTTCTGCACGTCCTATCTCCCTCTTCTAGTAGAAGACAAACTGTGCAGTTCAAACAATATTGGAAAGAATAAGGTGGTAAAAGTGAGTGCAAGTCGCCGAATATCTAGATGGAATATTTTCAAAGCATGCTTTTCAAGGGAAGTACTGCTGCTGAAAAGAAACTCTCCGGTCCATATATTCAAGACCATTCAGATAACTGTTATGGCTTTGGTGATCTCCACACTTTTCCTGAGAACAAAAATGAGTCACAATTCTGTACTTGATGCCAATAAGTACATGGGAGCACTTTTTATGGCTGTCGTCATAGTAAACTTCAATGGAATGACTGAAATTGCAATGACAATAAAGCGGCTTCCCACCTTCTACAAGCAAAGAGAGTTACTAGCATTGCCAGGATGGGCACTCCTTTGTTCAGTTTACCTTATTAGCATCCCAATATCACTTGTTGAGACAGGCCTTTGGACAGGCTTAACCTACTATGTGATTGGATATGCACCTTCCCCTATCAGGTACTCATCTCTTGGTACTTATATGCTGAATGACCTCTGGTGCTTCAATAGGTGAAAGTAAGATAAAGATTTTCATTGCTTATGGCAGGTTCATCCAGCACTTTCTGGTACTTTTTGCCATGCATCAAATGTCAATGGGCCTGTATCGCTTCTTAGCGGCCATAGGAAGGACGCAAGTGATGGCCAACATGCTAGGGACAGCAGCTCTTATTGCAATCTACATACTTGGAGGATTCGTCATATCAAAAGGTTAGATGAATGTAGCTTAGCATACACCATGCAACATGAGTACACAACATACACTCTGTAATAAAAGTTCTGTGCAACAAGTTGCTAACCACTTCTGCACACTGAAACAGATGATCTCCAACCATGGTTGCGCTGGGGATATTGGACGTCCCCATTCACCTATGCACAGAATGCGATCGCCCTCAATGAGTTCCATGACAAAAGATGGGCTACGGTAACCACTAATTTCGACACTTGGAAGTGATAGCTATATGGTAGTATATCTGTTTTCAAAGTAATTACACTAAGGTTCTTGATCTTTTGTTACTGATAGGAATTTTATTATAATGATGCAAACACCGTCGGTGAAGCTATCCTCAAGATCAGAGGGCTGCTCACGGAGTGGCACTGGTACTGGATTTGTGTCACCATTTTATTTGGATACTCGCTGGTCTTCAACATCTTCAGCATATTTGCATTGGAGTTCATGAACTGTATGTATACCAATCTATCACAAACCTCGTAAATATTGAATTTAAATGAAAATATTAATTATCTGCCATGTCTATTACTTGTAGCTCCACACAAACATCAAGTTAACATCAAGACCACAAAAGTGAATTTCGTGTACCACAGGCAGATGGCTGAACATGGCAATTCATCAAATGATCAAGTTATCCTCCCATTCCGACCCCTCTCCCTTGTCTTTGATCATATCCACTATTTCGTTGATATGCCTAAGGTAAAATCTTGATCACTCATTAAAATCTTAACCGGTAGCTTCATTAATTCCAATCACATACTGAAGAAAAGAATACAAATATCCCACCAGGAGATGACAAAAAATGGGGTAACAGAGAAAAAGCTTCAGCTGCTACAAGATGTCAGTGGTGCTTTTAGGCCAGGAGTACTAACAGCTCTGATGGGAATAACTGGCGCTGGCAAGACAACATTGCTAGATGTATTAGCTGGAAGGAAAACTGGGGGATATATCGAAGGGACTATTAAGATAGCAGGCTACCCTAAGAAGCAGGAGACATTCTCAAGGATCTCAGGTTACTGTGAACAGAGTGACATTCACTCCCCTAATCTCACTATTTATGAGTCATTGAAATTTTCTGCATGGCTTCGTCTGCCTTCAAATGTTAAACCTCATCAAAGAGATGTATGTGTTTCAACCTCACCCCCTCTTTATTGCTGCTGGAGTCTGGAACCTAGTTCCTGATACAATGTTTCTCTTCAAATGCATTTTAGATGTTCATCGAAGAAGTCATGAGCCTTGTTGAGCTCACGGACTTGAAGAATGCCATGGTAGGCATCCCAGGAGCAACTGGCCTGTCAGCCGAGCAGCGGAAAAGACTAACAATAGCTGTGGAGCTGGTGGCTAGTCCCTCCATTATATTCATGGATGAGCCAACCACTGGCTTGGATGCTCGTGCTGCAGCAATTGTCATGAGAACAGTACGAAAGACAGTCGACACTGGACGAACTGTTGTCTGCACAATTCATCAGCCAAGCATCGAGATATTTGAATCTTTTGATGAGGTATGAACAAATTCAGATGGTATAGCCGTATAGGTAGACAAAAATATAGCCACAACAAACAATTGAGAAACATGATTAGTCTAGTGCTGGAGTGGTGTCAGGGCACAACTAAAACAAACATGATTCTAGAATCTAGACAAACTTAAACAGCAAACAAATTGGACAAGTGTACAGAAGTATGCATAAAGTTGTATAATGCAGTCGTAACCTAAAGTAGAAAACGATCAAAGAACTACATGATAAACTGGTCTTTCTTTTATACAAGTAGGTATAGGCACTACGAAATGACCACTCTGAGTTTCAAATTCAATTTGGCCAATTGCAGCTTCTGCTTATGAAAAGAGGTGGTCAGCTCATATACAGTGGTTCGCTAGGTCCACTCTCTAGCAACATGATAAAGTATTTCGAGGTAAGATTGCCTGAGATGGACGTTTATATTTGTAAGACACAGATAGAAGAAAATAATGAATTACTTTGTAACAGGCAATACCAGACGTTCCTAAAATAAACAAGGGCCAAAACCCAGCAGCATGGATGTTAGACATCAGTTCACACATAACAGAATATGAAATTGGAGTGGACTATGCAGAAATTTATCGCAACTCCTCCCTGTACAGGTACACCCAGTAGTACAGCCGTAAAGCTGCAAATAACTTTATTTTAGCTGGTACAAAAAAATAAGGTGGAAGTCATCAATCTAATGGAATTCTTGGTGGCACCTGCAGGGAGAACAGGCTTCTAATTGATGAAATGGAACAACCAGAACCAAACACAGATGATCTGCATTTTCCTCAGGGTTACTGGCAAAACTTTACGACGCAATGTGTGGCATGCTTGTGGAAACAAAGTTGTGCATACTGGAAAAACTCAGAACACAATGTTGTCCGGTTCATAAACACTTTTGCTGTTTCAATCATGTTTGGAATTGTATTCTGGAAAATCGGCTCAAGCATGTAAGCGGATTATTATTATCTTTCATGAATATTAAATTAATTTTTATGCCCCAATCAAGATCTAACACAGATTTCGTGTGCAACAGCAAGGATGAGCAAGATTTATTCAACATACTTGGAATCGTATATGGATCAGCATTGTTCCTAGGTTTCATGAATTGCAGCATCCTACAGCCAGTGGTGGCAATGGAGAGAGTTGTGCTCTACCGTGAAAAGGCGGCAGGCATGTATTCCACCATGGCATACGCTATCGCACAGGTAACAACACACATCAACGATCAACCTGTCCTAGGAAAATCCAGTTGTTTTGATTGCAACAATAGGCTTGGCACAGATTATGAACCGAAGGTTTACATGTTGCAGGTGTCGGTGGAATTACCTTACATGTTGGTGCAGGTGCTGATCTTCTCATCGATCGTGTACCCGATGATCGGGTTCCAGCTGACGGCGGGCAAGTTCTTCTGGTTCTTCCTATACTTGGTGATGAGCTTCATGTACTACACTCTGTACGGGATGATGACGGTGGCCCTGACCCCCAACATCGAGATCGCCATGGGGCTGTCGTTCCTCATCTTCATCTTCTGGAACGTCTTCTCTGGCTTCATCATCACGAGAGAGGTACAACACCCCACATCTGAATCAGAAGAGAAATGGATTGAATCCATTAGCGAGCTGATGAAATCACCAAACCTAACCAAATCAAACCAAACCAATCAGTGTACCTGATGAGTGGAGCAAAATTGTGCAGATGATGCCTTTGTGGTGGCGATGGGTGTACTGGGCCGACCCGGCGGCATGGACGGTTTATGGGCTGATGTTCTCACAGCTCGCAGACCGGACGGAGAAGATCCTAGTGCCAGGGCTCGGGGAGCAAACGGTGCGCGAGTTCTTGGAGGGGTACCTGGGCCTGCAGGATCGCTACTTTGAGCTGGTGACCTGCCTCCATCTCGCCATCATTGGCCTCTTCGCCTTCCTCTTCTTCCTCGCCATCAAGCACCTCAACTTCCAGCGCAGGTAGGAAGCCTCGCAGGCTCGCACCACCACCTGCCGCCGCTGCCGGCCAATTTGCCGTGCGATGACTGTAAGTAATACACGACTAGGGTCAGACAGTAACCACTTCCTAACAGAACTGTAGAAAAGGCTGGGAAGAAAGGGGCGACCTGTCCCGTTGCAAAAGTGTGCATAGATTACTAGTACAGAGAAATGAATTAGTAGTGAGTAATTAACTGTGTTTATCATGTGAAGGAATACAAGTAGGTTCAAGGGGAGTGCAAATAGTGTAATGACTAAGTTTCAGAAAATGGAAATGTGTTGTTTGTCATTGTTTCAGTTTTTAAATCTTGAGAGATAGATGGAATGGAACTGCTGCAATCGTCAGTTCTGTGTGATGTTTATATGAGCAAGACCCACCATACTGATGCTCGATTTCTTCATATTTCCCTGGCTGTATTATGTGATTGGTAGCGATCATGGTAGCAGGACCTCAGCGCCAGCGCTCTTTCTAGAGAAAAGAAAAAGAAAACACATCATGTTTAGATTCAGGCCAAATTCACCAAGTCTGTTAACTCAAAAAGAACTTAGGTGCGTAAGCATCTCCAACAAAAGCCAAAAAACATACTCCCAAGCAACTGTTTCTGGAACCTTGAAAAAATGAATTGGGAGGGAAAAAACACCCAGATACCAATAATTTACCTTTTGCTAATCAACATTACAACTGCGTATGATTGACGCAAAGTTATCTGAATAGCTTTTAACATCGAGTTGTGACAAAGCAACTCAGTAGCTGCTACCTTAACTGATTTCATCCAACAAGTATTTGAATATAATTCTTGAGCTAATAACCTGGAGTTATTTTAATACTTTAACTAATAACAACTTTCTATGAGAAAAAACATACAAAAATAAGTACATAACACAATGGTAAGGTTCAGAGGGAACCTAAACCTTATCTCTGAACCTGAACATGCCTGCCTGATGTTCAGAACATTTCAGAAGTAAATAAAGAAATATAAACATCACAACAAATATCCAGACTTTGGGATGTGAGCAGAATTAGGGGAGAGATGGCTAGCAAGGATCACCTTGGATGCTAGTGATGTCATAGATGACCATTAACATCAAATCATCCTGAAAATAACTCATACATGTGATGGCTATTTCTTATCTGTTTCTTGTCGATACTACTTGCTTGTCGTGTCGGGTTGTCCAGGTGCTTTTATCATTCGATAGGGGAATTTGCATATCGGTACCTTACGGAGGACTTGTGCCGAGGTTGCCGCGGGTGAAGTTAATGGTGGCGGCGGCAAATCGATGGGGCCGCGGCGGCAGGGAGACGGAGGCAAGGCTCGCGGCCATGCACCGGCGTCGCCTGCGAGGAGGTCGAACGGGAGGAGGGACTGAGGGAGCGCACGGCGCGTGCCATCGTCACCTGTGGGTGCTTCGCGAACAGGGCGGAGAGAGGACGGCGGAAGGCGCGAGCTGCGATTGAGCGAGGAGAGAGGATAGCGACGATGCGGAGGTCCAACGGTGGCGGCGTGAGTGCGAGGGGGAAGAGAGCGCGGGAAGGGTGTTTGATTCATACCATTATACCTTTTTTAACTATTCGCCTATTCTGACTTGTACCATTATAATTCTTGATTTTCCATAAAAACATGCCACAGAATATGTATGGAGACAACTTAGGCCCAATTGTAGGCGTATTTCAATATGTATACTTCGTTGCAGCCTCTCTCCCCATCGCTGATGCGCAGGCCCCACTTGTCATCTCCTTCCTCCACCGCTTGCCATCTTCCATTGCTGAGCTGCATCCGCTGCCGTCGATGGCACGCCCTGGGCGGTGGCGAGCAGCAGCAGCAGCACGCGGCCTGGGCGGTGGCGAGCAGATCGTGGCCTGGGCGGTGACGAGCATTAGCAGCACGCGGCCGGGGAGCTCGCCGAGCAGCAGCAGCACGCGGGCGAGCGGCCTGCGGTGGGGCGCACGTGGCCGGCGGAGCACGCGGGCACGCGGCTGGCGCGGAGCTCGCGACCCGGGCGCCGCGCGGAGCACGCTGCCGGCGTGGACCTCGCGGCCCGGGCGGCGCGCGGAGCTCACAGCCGGTGTGGAGCTCGTGCCCCGTCAATGGCGAGCTGCTACTGCTCCGGCGTGCTGCTACTGCTTTCCTTGGCCCCGTCGAAGGCAAGCTCGTGATTCCCAGCTGGTGTGCTACTGCTGCTGCTCGCCATGGACGGCCGCCTCAGCTCTTCCGACTCCAGGCGCGGCGGTAGCCAAGTTGGACCGGTGGCATCATCTATTGTCGCGTACGGCGTACGGCGTACACTGTACACGTACTGACGTACATACGTGCCCACGTGCAAGGTTTTGGGATTCGTTTTGGAAAAAAATTCGGTCCCAACAGAATTGGACGAATTTCGGGAAAATTCGGATGAATTTCGGACTCAATTCGGTGAATTTTCGGAATGTGAAGCGTAAAATTCGTTTCAGATCTCATCGAAATGGACGAATTTCGCCGAAATTTAGACTAATTCGGTCAAATCCCAGAACCTTGCCCACGTGGCGAACCAAGCCGATCGAGAGACCTTTGAATTCAAGCTTGTCTGTCCTCTTGCTGCTAGTCGCTACCATGCATACTCCACCGTACACGTACTGACGTACATACGTGCCCACGTGGCGAACCAAGCCGATCGAGAGACCTTTGATTTCAAGCTTGTCTGTCCTCTTGCTGCTAGTCGCTACCATGCATACTCCGTGCAACGCGAGCATACTGCTATAATCTTGATGACAAGGCAGACAGCACGAGTTCCAGGGCGCGTTACACGTACGAACTGAGACAAGCCAATAACACGGCCGGTACGACGACTGCCGGACGGACGTACAGCGGCTGGGCCGGAACAAAAGTCACCGGCCGGTCCATTCTGAATGAATGATGATATGGAAACGACGACTGCCATTAGCTAGCTAGCTTCCCTTCTGGATCCATGGCTGCCAATCAGCTTGCAAGCCGGGCGGGTCGTGGACAGCCACGAAGCCGCAACGCTTGCCACTAATTAATTTAGCGGGTTTGCGGCTGTCCGCTTCTTCAATTCTGGTGTTCATATGTGTTTCGCGGGCTTGCTGGCCGATACATGCAAGCCCGCATGACCCGCAAAGCACATCAAGGTCTGTGCAATGTGCTGCTGGTGTCGAACCGTGCGGACAGCGACCGTCCGTCGAGGCGTCGACACTGCCGTGCCCGCCCGTCCGCTCGTCGGACTCCCGCTACCTGTGAACTAGAAGCAGCGCATGGCGGCCACAAAGTAAGAGGAAAGGTTCTAGAGCTTTTCCTTGCGAATCAAGAGAAGATGGCTATACCTCTATACCTATCCGTTTGACAAGAAAACCAAGTTTATGAACCAAAACAAATATTAAACTGCTCAAAACGAGATCAATCAGCAATCAGTGAAATTCAAATGACCCACCAAATTTGAAGAAGGAGAGCAGCAGGCACTACCTGACGACCACACCCACGAGACGAGAGCAACAATGTCATCACGCCATGGCATGACAGTATTGATGAGGGCAGTGGCCGGTGGGAGCGGATTGGGTCATTTTGTCGCTACGAGATTGCACCACTGCGCGGAGGGCGACACGGACAGGGGCGGCGGCGGCAGCGATAGGATTCTGGAGAGGGTGACGCGGATAGAATCAGTGGCGATACTTCTTGCGGGTCCACCAGTATAGAAAACCGTTTTTGCTTAATGAAGGCGGGCTTTGTAACCGCCTCTAATGATAGGTCATGGTTAATCATGACTTAATGAAGGCGGGAGCCCTGCTCGTCTCTGTTAAGCCTTTAATGGAGGTGGACGTCATAAGGCAATCGCCTCCGTTAATAGTCATTAACGAAGGCGGGCGCCATTAATGGCCCGCCTCCAATAAGACTTTAACCGAGGCGGTCACTGTATAACGCCCGTCTCCTTTGCATACTTAATGGAGGCAGGCAGTTATTATTTGCTCGCCTCCATTACGTTTTTAGCATTTAAAAAAAATAGCTTCTATAGTTTGATTTGAATTTGAATTTGAATTATATTTTCACACATCAAGCACATATATAAGCAAAAAGACATATAAATACAGCACAAACATATAACACGTTCATTAATCTTGTCCATGTTTCGTAAGCATGCAACATCATTCGAAGTTAGATTACACAAGCATATATCAAATGTTTACACTTGTGAAACTAAGATCTACAATGCCAACACCATGCTATCATTTCTTCAAGGAAAAGAGGTCCGCCAACATGTAATCAGTGAGTTTTATCCCCCCTTCTCCAGTTTCTGATATTCTCGAACTTTAGATTCTTAGGTAGCTCGCTTTGCGGGTTGAAGAACAGTCGCCCTTCGTGCGCGCACTCTGTGACAAACTTACATATGTCTGCGACTGTTTGTTTGAATTCTTGGTCAACCTTCTCCTTTTACCACCAATTTTGTGTTTTCTTGAGCTGCCGCCAGCTGTTGCTAAATCTGGTGCATGTCCTCAAGTACTCGCAAACATAGAATCCACAAACAAGTGAGTCATAGGGTTGTTTGGCGCACTGCACGAGAATACACAATCATTAGAGCAAGTAGTAGTAGTGATGAGTACAGGCCTGATCTTCCGAGAGGTAGTCGGTAAGTTCGATTTGTGGAGATCTCGACGTTGGCGATCCGGCTTCAAATCAGACACGATTCGAACCCTGCAACCATTACACCACTGCTCCGTTGGTTATCAACCAAGCACAACTTGATTGACCTCGCCAAGAAGGCTTTTCCTGCAAGCGAATCGAAGAGCACAAACAAGAAGGTAAAACACGCAATCTGAAATTGCAAATATGAATGATGCGAATATTAATAGAGGGTTCGAGAACTCGGTTCCAAAGGACTAATCGACACAGTGGAGGAGATCAAGAACAGGGGCCCTGGATCACTGTAAAAGGATTTGTCACCACAGTTACAATGAACAATTCAGTTTCTCGATGGAAAACTAAACTCTAAACAAAACCCAAATGTCTAGCAGTGGTCGCAGCTGTGTTTATAGTCTAAGACTCGACCTAGGGTTGGAGACGGCCAGGGGTTGGGCGCCCACAACTTGGGCTTAAGGCCCGACACGATACATGGTCAAGTTGGCCCAAATAGGTGACGCAGCACATTGCCATGGTCACACAGAATGATCTACGGACTTTCTAGAGCTGGGACCATATCCAAAACGACGGCGTCGTCGTCCCCTTTCCAACGCATCCAAGAACGCCCCGTTTCGATGTCGTATGAGAAAGTTATGACCGAAACAGTGACGATGTGTCTGCTAAATCCGAGGGTGACGTGGCAGCTGAGTTGGGGACGAATTGCAACTTAGGGAAGACCATAGCGTCGGTGTGTCCAGCGTGGCAATGTCCTCATCATCCTCCCCTTCTTGAATTGAAGTCATCCTCGACTCCATCTTGACGATGTCCTCATCATCACCTCCTTCTAGAATTGAAGTCGTCCTCGACTTCATCCCATCATCAGCGAACTCCTGCAAAAGGTTAGTGATAGCAGGCAATGCACCAGACATAATAGGTTGACAAAACATAGTATAACATGGTGCATCAGGATTATCACATAACTCAGCAGTAGCAGAAGTTGTAGCAAGAAAAGTACCTCCTTTTAACTTAATCCCATTATTTTTAGCAATGTCAGTTGGAGGTTTATTTTTAATCTCATTAGCATGTTTAATAATATCCGTAGGAGACAAAGGCAACAATGTAATTTTCTTGTCCTTATGTATGATAGTGTATATATTAGTTCTACCATGGTGTAAAGCATCATTATCAAATTCCCATGGACGACCTAAAAAAATAGAACAAGCTTGCATAGGAACAACATCAAAATCAACAGTATCATGATAAGAACCTGTGAAAAAGCTAATACGTACTGATTTAGTTACCTTAGTCTTACCACTATTATTGAACCATTGAAGTTTATAAGGATACGAATGTTGTTGTGTGGTCAAGCCAAGCTTCTCAACCAAATCTGAACTCACCAAGTTATTACAACTCCCGCTATCAATGATAGTGAGAACACGATAACCCTGCACAATGAAATATATGTGGAACAAATTGTTGTGTTGGATCATCATCTCTTCTTCATGTCCCACATGTGTACTCAACACACGCTGCACAAGAAAGCTAGGGTAGTCTGCGGCAGCAGCCACGGAGTCAATGATGATGGCCTCCTTGTCTTGATCGCCCTCGATGGAATCTGCATTAATGTTAGCAGCAAGGGCTAAATCATCTTCAACATCACTAGCACTTACATATCCATCCTCGGTAGCAATGAAAGCACGATGACTGAGGCAATCCTTTATGACATGTCACATGCCTTTGCATCGGTGGCAAATGATTTTAGAGCTGGACGAGGAGGAGCTAGTAGAAGCACCCGGAGTGGCACCTTTCTTCTGCACATTAGACAATTTACTTACCCCGGAAGAAAATAGAGGTGTAGATGGCTGTGATGCAACAGGAATCTTGGGCGTCTCCGGCTCTGAACGCTGCTGAAAATTCCTCCCATTGTTAGACCTGAAAGGCTGGTGTTGTTTGCGGCCCTGTACTTCACGTTCTGCCTTAATAGCAAGATGATACAATTGGAAAAAATTACGCCATTCTTTGTAATCAAGTATGTTCTGTATGTCATGGTTTAAACCACCAAAAAATCTAGCACTAGCATCATTATCATCTTCATTTATACCACAACGGGCTAAACCAATAAGCAATTCTTGATAGTATGCTTCTACTCCTTTATCACCTTGTTTTAAAGTTTGTAGTTTCAAATGTAAATCACGTTGGTAATAAGGAGGAACAAAACAAGATTTCATACATTGCTTTAAAGCATTCCAAGTTTGAGGCACAGCAGCAGCATTATTAGCATTGCAAAGATCACTCCACCGGAACAAAGCAAAATTAGTAAACTCACTAGTAGTAAGTCTAACTCTATGCTCAGCAGGAACATTACGAGAATCAAATTTTTGTTGAACAGCAAGCTCCCAATCTAAATAAGTCTCTGGATCAACATTACCAGCAAAAGGAGGAAGGCTAAATTTAATTTTAGCAAAAGGATCATTATTACCATGATTATTACCTCACATACCGCGATGGTTGAAGTTGAGGCGGCGACAGGCATAACCGTCAGCATCTGCATCTTCATCACCAAAAAATATAAAAATATATTTTTGTTAGACCACTGCTCTGTTGGTTATCAACCAAGCACAACTTGATTGACCTCGCCAAGAAGACTTTTCCTGCAAGCAAATCGAAGAGCACAAGCAAGAAGGTAAAACACGCAATCTGAAATTGTAAATATGAATAATGCAAATATTAATAGAGGGTTCAAGAACTCAGTTCCAAAGGACTAATCGACATAGTGGAGGAGATCAAGAACAGGGGCCCTGGATCACTGTAAAAGGATTTGTCACCACAGTTACAATGAACGATTCAGTTTCTCGATGGAAAACTAAACTCTAAACAAAATCCAAATGTCTAGCAGTGGCGGTGGCTATGTTTATAGTATAAGACTCGACCTAGGGTTGGGGACGGCCAGGGGTTGGGTGCCCACAACTTGGGCTTAAGGCCCGACACGATACATGGCCAAGTTGGCCCAAATAGGTGACGCAGCACCTTGCCGTGGTCACACAGAATGATCCACAGACCTTCTGGAGCTGGGACCAGATCCAAAACGACGGCGCCATCGTCCCCTTTCCAACGCATCTAAGAACGCCCCGTTTCGATGTCGAATGAGAAAGTTATGACCGAAACAGTGACGACGTGTTTGCTGAATCCGAGGGTGACGTGGCAGCTGAGTTGGGGACGAATTATAACTTGGGGAAGACCATAGCGTCGGTGTGTCTAGTGTGGCGATGTCCTCATCATCCTCCCCTTCTTGAATTGGAGTCGTCCTTGACTCCATCTTGGCGATGTCCTCATCAAGTAGTATAGGACTAAGTAGTAGTAGTAGTATAGGACTAAGTAGTACTTAAGTAGTAGTTTGAGTAAGTAGTAGTAGAGTAGTATGCAGTAGTTAAGTAGTAGTAGAAGTAAGTAGTAGTAGGACAGTAGTAGTAGAGAGTAGTATAGGAGTATAGGACAGTAATAGAAAGTAGTGCTCAATTAGTTGCTGCTCACAAAATGACATATGCTCAATTATACAAAATAGTAGTAGTTGTAAGTAGTAGAAAAGTATAGGATTTAGTAGTAAGTAGTAGTAGCAAGTAGTAGTAAGTAGTAGTAGTATAGGACTAAGTTGTTGGTAGTAGGACAATAGGTGTAGTTAAGTAGTAGTAAGTTGTAGTGTAAGTAGTAGTAGCAAGTAGTAGTAACTTGTAGGAAGTAGTAGTAGTAAGTAGTAAGTTGTATTAAGTAGTAGTAGGAGTATGACTCAAATTGCAGGCGGGCCCGTTCGCAACCAGCCGCTAACCTGCAATGTTTGCCGCAAAGTTTATTAGCGGGCCTGCAGCCAGCCGCTAACACGCAAACTTTGTGGACAAGTTTTCCGCGGACTTAGCGGCAAAACCCGCAAGACCCGCTACATTAGCTACTAGAAGAATCAATATTGTGCTAAATAAAGTCAAACATTAGCGAGTGGTTTGCTTTGCAACTAACATATCAAGGAAGGAGAATATGACTATTAATATTTTCTCGAGAATACCAGAAAAAGAAAATCTAACACTAGTGCAGATTATCCATTCGGAACCTATTATCAAAATGGTCAGCAAGTTTCCTTCTTTCAGAATCTCAGACAAATCCAGGTGACACTTTTTTGCAAAATGCCACAAGGCAAGCTGCTTCCAAATCCAGGTCGTATAAAGTGCTCTTAGATAGTCAGATTACACAAGGGAACTACATAATTCTGCATTAATGCACACCTGAATTTTGTACATTTGCAAGCTGTCACCACAATTATACTCTCCCATATGTTGATCCCTACTATGATTTATATGAGATACAGCCCATGACAAATCATATTAAGGTTGCAGGTTTTTGGTCAAGCTGGTATAATGCCAACAGAGAATGCTTGGCACACCAATAAGCTGGGCTCATTACCACAAAGAATGGTTGTCATACAATAAATAGGACGCTAAATTTGCATGCCATTCTCAGTTACAGGATAGACTGTTTACCAGCATTACAGCTATAATATGTTTCTAATCTCTGACTTTTAATTGTTTGAAAAGTTCTTTAACAGAGCATATGTCATATAACAGAGAATATCTCTAACTTTAAAAAATTTTGAACATGATTCTTCCCCCTGCTCTGCTGAACCTGGCACCTCCTTACTTCAAATTTTCTTATTTCAAAAACAACAAGCCCTGACCAGTCAAGTTTTGCAATCTTGGGTGACATACAGGATGCACTAGCATATGACCTCGGCCTAGATCCTCCAAGAAAAGAATAGATATGTGCATACAACCAAAACCAAAGGGAACCGAGCAAATCTTACCCATATTTATCTGTCTGTAAGAATTTGCAGGACGACGAAGCCACACCCGAGATCTGGCGCCCCAATCCCACAGAAGCCGGCGCTTGGGTCTTGGGGCCCCCGTCCTCTCCTGCCTCCTCTTGCAACACCATGGAAGAGCGCGAGTCAAGGGTCAGGTTTCCACCGCCTGCCACGGCCGGAATCGGCGTTCCCATCTGCGCACGAGCCGAAAGTGCGAGCGGAGTAGGGCGACGCCCGACGCCACCGTACTGACGGCGCGATAGTGGTAGGAGATGGATGGAGTTGTTGCGGCCTTGCGGGTCTTGCGAGCTGGGCCAACGGGCCTGGCGGGTTCAGGAGACGTTGGGCCACAAAATATTTGTAGCTGGGCCACTACAGCCACGAAGGAAAAAATTGCGGGGCGAGCGTGCGGGTCTCGTTAAGAGCCCGCCCCGCCTGCAATTTGAAGTATGACTTTTGATATACTTACTGGGAACTTGCGCCTGAGTTTCAGTTTCGTGCCATACTTCATCTTCTTCTTCTCAGATCTTCGATCATAGCATTCAGGATCTTTCAGGTACTTCTTATAAGCACTGTATGAAAAACATGTTGTGGCAACGACAATTTGAACAAGTATAACTTGAAATGAATAAGATCCATCACTTACTATCTCAATACGCTTTCAAAGTGTTTGTACCCGGCTTTGTTTGTATCCCGCAAAGAGTCAAATATAAAGGCCCTTCCATCCTGAGGATAGATTATGAATGCAATCTAGTGGCCCATGATGCCCTTACTGCACCATTCACATAATATAGAATTGAAATCTTCAAATATGACAAGTCATGATCCAATGAGCTATATATGTTACAAGTATCTTATCGACTTACCCGAACTGGTGGGCGGCCATGATACACCCATTTTTTCGGATCTTCTTCATGGCTTCGTAGATGTACAATCTTGCCCGGTACTTATACTCGATCTCCGCATCGACCCAGAATTGCTTTCTCTCATCCTCGTTCAAGTTCACTAGTTCTGAACTATCAACTGGTATATCGTAACCTGTGATGGTTCTCTCAGTAATAAGCATTAGAGAGAGATAGATAATATCCTTGTTCAATTCCTTGCTTACATACGCCTGCATCCTACAAGGAGAAGTCATCATGGCATTATTAGTGTGTACTTTGTAAAGTACCTTGAACGATGCAGTGGTGTCAAAGTCGTAATGAACTTACATGGCAAATAAGGTGACTTGAGCGACATCGAGGTCCTTTCGCCTCAGTAGTCTATGCATGTTGTGGAAATCTAGGATAACTTCACCATCCATCGACATGTGGAAGAGGACCACCAGAATCTTGATGACATAGTTGTGCAGGCCAGCTTTCGCTGCTTCCATGTACCAGATATGGAATCTCCTTACCTCCCACCTCTCTACAACGAGGTTGCCCAAGGTCAACATGAACTTCCCATGCACATAGTTTTTGGGGCAATCATCGGACTGGCCCCAAAACTCTGGCGGTGTTTTCAGCCTGCAACACACGTACCGGGGCTTCAGATGTTAGCGAGTGGAAAAAGCATATAACATCTCCAGTTCAATTATAGAGTGACTATGTTCGCTAGTAGCAAACCTTTCAAATGTAGTTGAGTATGGGTGCTTGTCGGCTATTTTATAGGCCGCCCAACTCGTCTTGGTGTGGTTCGAAGGTATGGCCTCCTCTTCCTGTTCATCTGCAGGCTTCCTCGCGTGGGGGAGGACATTTGCTTGACCCCTTGTTTGAACCACTTGCAGACGGTGGTGTCACATCACCCGGTGCTGCCCTGTGCCTCCATGTGGACTGCTGTTGTCGGGAAGCGGACTATCTCAAGGATTGCTGCCTGGGTCGCCAGCATTGTCATTCCCATTGGCGCCGTTGTCATCGCCATCGTTGTCACCTGGGTCATCACCCGGTGGGGACGACGACGGGTACGAGGGCTGTGAAGCCGGCGTCGGCATCTCCAACATGATGTCCGCCTTGTTCCATAGCGCGCGCGAAGCGAGAGCACCGCCGATCAAAGTATTTTCGTCTTTAGTTGGAAAGTTGAGTTCTTCATGCTCGAAGTCTAGGTTCACCCACACCACATCCACCAAGGCACAGTCGGGTGGGATGGGCTTGCCATTTTAAGTGGCGCCGCTTTCGGGCGGCTGTACCACTCCCTAGGCCACTTCCTTCTTCCCGGCCCTACCGAAGGGCATCTGGAGCGTGCAAAATGTAGGTTTCGTGATGTCATCGACCGGGTACCTTGGGAGTTGTCCAGTACCCGGCACCATCCACCCTTGTACGATGGATGGACCCTCTTGCGGCAGCATGCCAGCCTGGCAAAACATTTGCCTACTCAGCTCCACTATCCTAGGGTCGGTGCTCATGAAAGCATCCTATGTGGACTTGTTGATCATCTCCTTCATTGCCTCATCTCTGCCTTTCTAGACAAGACCTTCCTTGTACCTTTGCCTCATGTGGTAAGTGCTGGCATCGAATTGCCAGGAATCCACAGTCTTCTAGCTCTTCCTTGAGGCTACGCCACAGACGCGGCCACGGTGCTCGGGGTTTTCCAACGCCTCAGTTAGTATGTCCCTCTCTCTGTGAGGTTCAAACGCCCCGCTCTTGGAGGCCATAGTGACCTCCAAGATCCTCTTATCCACCTCCTCGATCTGTGGCTCATTGAACTTTCTCTTGCCCTCCTTTAGCTTTTTTGGTTGGTGGCCTTTGAGGAAGTCCCATGACCTCTCATCATAGTCTTCATACGAATCGGGCAGCCCAGCCTCAGCTAAAGCCCTTTCTTCTACCCTCCACTACGGTCTCTTACCAGCATACCCTATCATGCCCATGTGGTGGTGGTGCTAGTTCCGCTTAGCAAGCTCGGAGAACTGCTCGCTCTTAAGCTTTGCTTCTGGGGTTTGTTTTTGTTTGACGAATTGTTCCCAAACTTTAGGCTAGATGTAATTGTAATGGGTGCAGGGTGACCTCCCTGTTTGCACATACCCTTGTTCAGCTTGTACCTGAAGTTTCGAAGCACCTTTCCTGCAAGGACCATGACATGCCCCCCTTGCACTTCTCTTTATCATAGCCCTCTGGATACGTGAACCGCTTCAGCATCTTGAGCCACACGTACTCCTTGAGTGCTTCTGGGACTTGCTTCCAATTTTCATATGTGATCTCAACCTTCTCCTTGACTAAAATTGAGCACTGGTTGCTAAATTTGCCAAGGATCTCTACTGGCTGCAAGGGCTCTCCTTGAGGCCCCACCTTGGCTATCACATGCACATCATTGTGCTTCTTATGCCTTCCATGTTGGACCCTTGCCCGGATCAGCTTGTCACCGGCAGTTTCAGTTGCAGAGGTTGCCGTGGAGGGAGCGGGTGCTTCCGTGTGGGAACTTTCTTCTTCTACCTGTTGTTCCAAGGCGAACTCCAAAGTCCGAGGCACCAACGTAGCTATCGAGGGCAAAGACTCGCATTAGCAGTATACCAGACACTGTGCTAATAATTAACATGATCACTGATGCAAGTACCTCGAGCCTTGGTGTTTCAATATCCTCATCCGGAGTCACGATGTGTGGCTGCTTGCGAGAACCTTTTTTCTCGACCACCGGATCGAAGTCAGGATCATTTTCTTTCTCTCCACGAACTTTCTTTGCCGGCCTTGGTGTTAGCTCTTCACTCTCGTATGAGGTGGTCTCGTCTGAGCCTGAGCCTTTGCCACCTTTGCCACCATCTGATGATGATGACCCTTCGTCACTATCATTAGCGGTAGCCTCATGCCACTCGCGCTTAGCCTCCGATTTGTTCACCATTCAAACCTAAGAAGATTGGGTTATATCAACAATGGAATGATTATAGAAGAAACATACAAATGTATGAAACACAAAATGAATCATTTGCATAGTTGGCTCAGATTTACCCCATTGTCATCAAATTGCTTATAAACTGGTTGCTTGTAAACAAGCCATCCTAGTTTAGCATCTTACATGTAGGGGGCATTCGTTCATCATTGCCGTTGCCTCAACATAAAAGGGTTCACATCATTGCATATGCCACTGCCTCAACACTTTTTTAGAAATTTGAAAAAGGTTAGCATTGCATATGCCAGAGAAGCTCAAACATGATCAAAACACAGTCGGTAGTACAGAAAACTTAATGGGGGCAGGTAAAAACGGTTAACCGAGGCAAGTAGTAATGTGGACTGCCTTAGCACATATTTAGACATTTCATCATTGCATATGCCATAGAAAAGACTCCAGCAAGTAGTAACTAGCAGTAGTAGTAGTAACTAGCAGTAGTAGCAAGTAGTAACTAGCAGTAGTAAGTAGTAGTAACTAGCAGTAGTAGCAAGTAGTAACTAGCAGTAGTAGTAGTGGAGCATAGTAGTAGTTAAGTAGCAGTACGGAGTAGTGGAGCATAGAGTAGTATGTAGTAGTTAAGTAGTAGTAGGAGTAAGTAGTAGTAGGACAGTAGTAGTAGAGAGTAGTATAGGACAGTAGTAGTAGAAAGTAGTGCTCAATTTGCTGCTGCTCACAAAATGACATATGCTCAATTGTACAAAATAGAGGCATATGCTCAGTTTAATCACAGAAAAATGATATATGCTCAGTTCAAACAAAATAGAGGCATCATAGGCGGTGTTCAAACAAAATAGAGGCATCATAGGCAGTGTTAATCTCAGAAAAATGGCATATGCTCAGTTCAAACAAAATAGAGGCATCATAGGCAGTGTTAATCTTAGAAAAATAACATATGCTCAGTTCAAATAAAATAGAGTCATCATAGACAGTGGCATATATGCTACGGATCATCACAAGCATCATCAGCAGCTAAAACCTGAATGAGAGACCATCAGAGAGCCAAAACATGAATGTGCACAACAAGACAGCCTACAGGTCGCCGGTGATGAGCTCAGGGTCAACGGCGGGGTCAGGGAACCAGAGGCACAAGCTTGATGCCTACAACCCTGATCAGACACAAAGAATCTAAAACCAGCATTGCCCAGTTATGCATAGCAGCATAGTACTCTCTTAGGCTTTGGTCCTAGCTTCATTGAAGAGTTTTATCTAACCTAGAGGTGCCATATTTGGAACACAATGGTTTATAAGCTCACTTGAGCCTATTTAGACAGTTAGGATATCAATGTGAAACACTAATGGGTCAGGGTATACAAATGATTTAACCCAGTGCATTTTTTCCAAGAAAAATAGACATAAATTTCTGCTCCAGTATTTAGTCGCTAAACAAATTTGCCTATGCTAGTATTCAGGTGCTACCTACAGCATACAGAGTACACCAAAACAAAAACAAAAACAAAAACAAAAACAAAAACAAAAACAAAATCAGTATAATAAGTCTATCAAACTTGATAGTTTTTATGTATGCTATTAATGTCAAATTCATCACTAAACTAGTATAGAAAGTAGATCACCTAAAAACACATATCAATGGACATAGAACAATATCTAATTTTAGACAAAAATGTTGAGTATGTGTAATGTCAGCGAAAATCCAAACTGCATTTCTAGTTGCAGCTATACATGCTGCTTCAGATATGTTCCTAACAAAATGTACAGGAAATGGCTAGCACATAGCAGGAAGGGAGGAGAAGGGGTGCGCGTACCTTTGGGTGCTCGTTCATCACCGGCGAAGGGACCGGCGAGGACCTGGGTGCCTAGCATCGTAGGGCAGTGGCGGTCGTGCAGTTGTCCCCACGAGGCCATGAGCGAGACAGAGCATGATGCACGCACGAGACGGTGAACGTACGACATGGCGGACGGCACGGATGAAAGCCCTAGTTTGGTTTTAGATAATTGATGAAACCTAGGGACTAATCATTATGCTAAGTGTGTAGACATGAAATGATAAGTCCCATACCAAGTGATGGAGCTAGATGATGGTCATAGTGATGGAGGTGACCAAAAGATGATCAAGTGCATCATATTTGGAAAAAAAGAAAGAGAAAAACAAAACCCAATGGAAATTAAGGCAAAGATATTGCTTGAGTTTTGGTTTTGGTGATCAAGACACCATAGAGGGTGTGATCACGTTTAGGATCGATAGCCGTACTATAAATAGGAGAATCCTTTGGCTATTTGGTCTCATAAGTGCCACTAGATGATGACTTACATGCATGTGCATTAGGATCTAGTGGAGAGCTAACATAACCCTTGAAAATATTTGTAAAAATATGCTAACACACGTGCACAAGGTGATACACAAGGTGGTTGGCACATTTGCAAGCTCGGCAGGATTCGGCGAAGAAACAGAAGCGAAAAAGGTTACTAGAAGTGACCGAACACTGGCCTCGGGAGCACCTGCGCGTCCGGTCAGTTCAGGCAGAGGTGCGTGCGAAGGGCTTCAGCGAGCGAACGCTGGCCACGGTGCACCGGTGCATCCGGTGCATGGCAGGGCAGCAGCGGACGCAGGCCACCGGATGTGTGTCGTCAGCGTCCGGTGCAAATGACGTAAGTGCATGGTGAGCCAAGTGATCACTGGATGTTGGGGTGCATCTGATCGCCCCCAGCGGATGCGGACCGTCTGGCGTCCGGTGCATCCCTCCTGCGCGTCCGGTGCATCTGTGTATGCAAGTGCGACATTAGTTGACCGTTGGTGATCGAACGACGAGGATTCAAAAGTGACACATGGCGATCATCGAGCAGGCGAGCGTGTTGGTGACCGGACGTTGAGGAGCGTCAGGTGCTTCGGCACCTGCGCGTCCCGTGTAGTCGGGGTGTGCTGGAATGTGAGCCTAACGACTCTATTCTTTTAAGACCCCTATAAATATGTGTTGGCCAGCTCATGGTGAACACTCTTGGACTGTTGATCATCTTGACATCCTCTTGACCTGAGCATACTCTCTCCCACTCATCTCCCTTACTTGGTTGCTAATCCAAAGTGAGATTGAGTGATCCAAGTGCATTGTGCTTGTGAGTTTGCATCTTAGTGGCACTTGAGTGATCTTTGGCTGCAGGATTCTTGTTTCTCTTGGTGGTTGTCGCCACCTAGACAGCTTGAAGGCAGCGGAGGAGTTGTGGCAAGCAATGTTTTCCTAAACGCTAAACGGTAAACAGTCGGTCACCCTTCGTTTAGCGTTTAGTCCGTTTAAACGGTGTTTAAACGGAGTTAAACGGTCTAAACGGTTTTGTACAATAATAATAAAATATACATCTTTATGTAGGTAAAAATAAAAGTTGCTAGAACCCATACATATTTACATATGTAAAAATTAAATATTCTTCCAAATAATCTTGCTGGAAGAAATCTAAATCCCACAACATTTCATATAATTACAATGTTAATTAGTTTCATATTGATTGTGATAGATGTAGTCCTTTAATTCACTTAATTATGGATTAAATGGTTGTTTAGCTCATTTAATCACGTTTAATTTGATTTTGTTTAGACCGTTTAGACGGGATTGAACGGTTTAAACGGGTTTAAACGGCCTAACCGTTTAATTCACCGTTTAGGGCCTAAACAACACGGCTGACTTCTGTTTACCATTTAAATGGTGTTTAAACGGACTAAACGGCCGTTTAGGCGAACAGTGGTGGCAAGAGTGGTGCTTGTTCTTAGCCACCTCCCGGTGATTTGTGAGGGGTGTTGTGCCTTCCCCGGCGGAGCACCAAAGGCAACTCTAGTAAATTGCTCATGTCATTGAGTTACCTCACTTATGGGTAGGTTCTTGCAGTGTCCACGGGTTGGACGAGGTTCGTGCTACACTTTTTAGCCGCCGAACCACCAAGTGTTGGTCGACACAATGGGGATTAGCGTGCTGGCAAGCACGTGAACCTCGGAAGAAAAATCGTATGTTCATCTTGCATATGATTGGATTTCTTCCGGTGATTGGTCGTCATATATTGTGATTGGTTCATCCTCTATGTGGCGGTATAAAGATCACATACCTCTCATTTACTTTTCGGCAAACTAGTTGCAACAAGCTCTTTAGTGCAATTAGTTTTGAGAGCTTGTATTATCTTTGCTAGTGTAGCTTCTCACATAGTTGAGCTCTTTAGTGTAGCTAGCTTTTGAGAGCTCGCAGTGAATTAGCCATTGATTGTTATAGTGATCATAGTGACTAGAATTGTTGGATAGGTGGCTTGCAACCCTTATAGAGCTAGAGCAAAATTGTATTTCGCCATTTATTATACTAACCTTTTGCTCTAGTGAGTTTGTAGAATTTTTAATAGGCTATTCACCCCCCTCTAGCCATATTAGGACCTTTTAGTGGAGACAGAAACGGAGGCGGTGAAGAAGGCGGACCACCGCTAGGGTTTCGACGAATGGCAGCGGAGACCCACTAACCACCGCTAGGGTTCTGACGGAAGTGGGGAAGACGGTGCGGGGGCACGACGAGGGCAGGGTGGGGAGAGCATAGCGGCAATGGTGGCAGCGGCGGCGTGCGCGATTCGAAATTTCGGTAGCCCTTTGGGGACAAAATCGAACGCGGGCGAAGAATTGGAATACGATGGCAACGGCAGTGGTGTTTATATAGGGCAGGAACAACCAACGCGGGCAAATTTGGTGGCCCGCCTTAGTTAATCTTACAGTGAGAACACAGACATATGGTTGCCGTCCGATCCATACTTTGACGATGAGCTTTCGCAACTACAATAAACTTCCTGACATGAACCAGGTACTGCGGTTCCATTCTCTTCGTCCGGTACATCCATTCAGACCTATCCATACCTGCAAACCTTATTGATCAATAAAAAGAAGTATCACAAAGAAGTTAATAGATCTAGAGCTAAAGAAATAGCAATTCTCTCTCTCCTCCATGAAAAGATGAATCTAGATTGTTGACGGTGGATAGTGTCAATATTTTATATGTGAATAAACAAGAGAAATGGTTAAAGTACAAAAATATGCATAGGTCTAGGGTTTAAACTGATAAATTCTATGAGTTTTGGTGAATCTCTATTTTTCGCAGAGTTATTCCAGAAAACGTAGGATGGGGGACCTAATTGAGAAAATGAATGAAATTTGATCGCGACGAAGGATACGCTATAAGACTATAGAAGACACCAGAAGGCACGGGAACAAACAGGAGGACGAGAAGCTACCAGGTGGGGCCAGCCGGCCCCACCACCATGCCGCCAGGCCCCCTGGGGGATTTCTCCACGAGCTTCTGGAGTATTCCTCCAACGCCTCCTAGGATTCATTTGCACCATTCATCCAAGTCGGTTTGATCCAATGGCTTACGTTCAACTCACCGGGCTATATAAGGACCCCTGCACCCCCCCTGAAGCATCAAATCATTCAAGATATTCAGTTGAAGATCAACACATCCAGAGCCAACCCTAGTTCCTTAGAGTTCCTTTAGATTCGAGCTTAGGCAAGTTAAATTAGGTCTAGAGGGAGATCAAACAACGCTTGGATTCCCGACGTTGGCAAGAGCGTGGTTCGGTATATCACTGGCACTTTATTTCTTTATTTCATTTAAGATTATATCGTTGCTACTATGTTTATGTCAACATTAAGTTTTATATTATTTATGTTCATGAAAGCAATGTCCATTGTTTATTCTAGTTTGATATTTGGTGTAGCTAAATTATGGAAACTATGCATATGTTCGTATAGCGCTCACCCTATTGGACCATGGGTGAGTGATAGACATTATGTGAGCGTGGTGCTTAGATATTTATTTATTTGCGGATGCCCTTATATGTCGGGAGGTGGTAAATCGCGTAAGTGACAACTGCGTTGAATCCTTTGCAGTCCATCCCCCGTATATATTGATGTTGGTAGAACCCGGTCGCGAAGGTTAGGAGGACTATGTTTCTGAATTTCCCTAGATGATGTTCCTTATGTGGCATAGTTGTGGCGATAATCACCAGATATAGTTAATTAAAACTGTAGTAACTTGTTAGTAAGACTACCTAGAAATTATCTTTCTAATATTCTAATTGGACTTTAACCTATTGCTTAACTAGAGTGCTCTGAGTTACTATTTATTCATTGTGATGATTGGTCAAGTACTTATTATTTATATCTTTATTATTATTTTATGACTTATCCATGTTTTGAGTAGAGTATATAATATTGGTTCATTCTCTCATGCATATTTATAAATTATCAATACTAGTGCATTGCATAGAATAGTCATACCTTCCCAGTGGTAAAATTATAAATCGACAACCCTAGAATACTCATGGGTAAAATGCTACAATGGTATAATTATCTATCCGCTTGCAGAATTATTCTTTCCATTCTTATCTTTATATTCTTTTTAGTCACATGAAATAATAGATTCATGTCTAGTGTTATTTTTGTAGTAATGCTAGATAGAACCAACAAAATTTCTAAGTTCATCACTAGGGATGACAACCTAGTTAAATATTAGAGATGAAGGTTAATTGATAGGTGGCTACTATAACAGTGACAAGTTAATAATTACCATATCATTTCTGATGCCGTTGCTATTAGTAGAAGTAATTCTATTTTTAATAATAGAGTTAAGAAATGCCAACGTAGATCTAGATCTAAATCTAGAGAGCCTCAAATGATGAAGAAGAGATAGAGGAATGAGGTTTGGAGAGCGTGTTTAATTTCAACCTTTTGCAGTGTCCTCGTCCCCAACAAACCAAGAGCAAAACTTCTTCTCCTAGATTTTGCTCAATGTTTAGGGTTTTTAATCTCAAAACCCTAAAAATTAGAAGAGAAGTCACGAGGAAGAAGAAAGGGGTGGCGGCTACAGCATTTATATATAGTGCACGAACAATGGAGACGGGCACCGTTAAAAAACCACCTCGGTTAATCAGATATTAACAGAGGCGGTTACCATAAGTCGACCGCCGTCGTTAAGCCTTTAATGGAGGCGGTCGGCCTAAGGCAACTGCCTCCGTTAATACACATTAACGGAGGCGGCTCTGTTAAGGCGACCGTCTCCATTAATAGTTAACCGAGGTGGGCCTTTGGGTGGCCAGCTGGGGCTGGCCATGCCACCAACAATGGAGGCGGGCAAAATAGGTGCCCGCCTCGAATCTCAAAAGGCCAACGCCACACAAAAGCAAACATGTACTAGTGGTCTTGTGGGTTTGCAGTGGGATTTCTTGTGTCCATTGGGTGTAGCGGGCTGAATGATAGTGGTCCACAAACAATTGGTAGCTAGGCCACAGCAACCGCGTAGAGTGATTTTATGGGGCGGGGCGGGTGGGTAACATTAAGAACCCGCCCCGCCTGCATTCTTAGCTGCCAACTAGGTCTTCTAACTTTCTCCCTCTTTCTCAAACTCTCTCCCTACTACAGTTGAGAGGGGAGAAAAGGGGGCGACTTGTGCTCCCGCCGACGAGGTCTCTGTTCCCCTCCACCTCTGGCGGCCTTTGGGCCCTTGGATGTGTGGGGGAAGGGTGGATCTTCGACCGGCGGTGTAGATTAGGTACCCACTATAGGGGTAGGTCTCCCGGCGGCGGTCGTGAGGTGGAGACGGCGTCGCCATGGTGGAATAAGGTACTCCTGGCCCTCTCCCACCTCGTCATCACTTCCTCCGATGTCGGCGACGGGCCTGCGAGGTCGGGGATCTCTGGATCTTAAAACCGAGTTGGAGCTCTAGATCCGGTTGGTTCCTTTTCTATAGTCTTGCCAGCGGTCTCTCGTCGTCTCGGTAGAGCGTCGGGATCGTCCATCTTTTGTTTTGTGGATGCGATGGTTGCTATGGTTTTGGTGGAAGATAGGTGGATGGATCGGGCTCGTGTTTCCCGCGGCAACAGTTGCCGTCATCGGCGAGCTCCGGTCCAAGATCCAGGGAGCTCGGGGTGTGTCCCCGGCCAATGGGCGTTCAGCGACGTATTCATCTCGCTCTTCGGGACGAGTGTCTTCTGTGGCTTCCTTCAAAGCCTTAGTGCGATGGAGCTTCCTCGGATCTGGATCTGGACATGGACAGCGGCGGCCGGAGCCGGCGAACCCCGGCGATGGGGTTTTTTTGAGTCTTTAGTTGGGAAAGGGTCTAGGGACCTGTTTGTAATTTTTGTTTTTCTTGAGGCCCTTTCTGCAAAGTTAGGTGGGACCTGTATCCATATACGGCGTACTTGTATTTGTATCGGTCTGTATACGTTTCCTTAACTTTAATACAGGTATGTTCCAGTCTAAAAAAAACGGTACTTGCATCAGATCATCATTTGCAGCAGGCTGCTAGCTAGGAGTATGTATGCTGATGGAGTGATGGTACTACAATGTTACCTGTTGGTACATGAAAGTCTGGCGCCAGTCCCTGTCCGTCCCCGTTTTTTTGTCTTTGCATACCCTGCGGATGCAGCGTTTGCACGTGTGTGTGCATGCATCCAGATCCTGTTCGTTCGTCCATCCAAGTTATTAGAGACTTGGAGGACGATGCAGCAGTTTATGTGCCGCACTGCACAGGCACAGCACAGTTGCAACGTGGAAACTCAATCGGATTGGATGCAAAACTTTCGATCTCATCGGCTACTACCGTACCGTCCATGGACACGCATGCAGGTTTAGGCGTTTTTGGACGGGAGCTGGAATTTCTTCAAACCGTGGTTTCCCTTGCCGCAATGACACCCACTGACGTGTACGGTGTACTCTATCACGATGCATGCACAGTACTACTGCTCCTCCTAGCTGACTTGTGCATGTTCTACGCAAGATCGATATGATATGACCGAGTAGCTCCAAACAAGGACACTATGGACTGATTGTGTATATTGGTAGTAGTAGCTTGCAAGCCTAATAATTTAGGCAATGAGACGCGTACGTCAAGTAATTAATTAAGGAAATCGCAAATAAAACTAATTAATTAAGGAGTTAGTCAACATCACTGACTAGTATATACGTACTCCCGTACGTGTTGTCGTTCACCCCCCCGACCGTTCATCCTAGCTTACTACTTCAGTCCACCTGAAAGACCGACCTATGTCGTTGTTAAAAACGGTCAGTTCTACTGACTACCAGTTGAATGCATGGATTATTTACGTTTTTGTTCCCCCCTCAAGTGCAGTACTAAAAAAAAATGCAAATGCAAGCAGCAGTACGCCAGTACGTACTGTAGAATGGTACTGTGTATTTGGACTGAGACGAGAACACGCATCGTATATAGCATGATCCATGTACTCTGCATGCAGATATACATGCATTATATTGCCATAACACTATGAGCCTGTTTAGTTCACAAAAAGTGAACCTAAAAAGTGCTACAGTAACTGTCACAATAAATCTTGCGGTATATGCATGGAGTACTAAATGTAGATGAAAGAAAAAACTAATTACGCAGTTTAGTTGTAAATCACGAGACAAATCTTTTGAGCCTAATTAGTCCATGATTAGACATAAATTGCCAAATAAAACAAAAAAAAATGCTACAGTAGCCGAACCTAAACTTTTTCACCAACTAAACAACCCCTGTAGAGAGAATCGAAGCTGCATCATCATGCATGCAGGTGGCAGCTGACACCTGACATTTATTCATTTTATAATTAACTTGCTAGTATCACCACTGCAGACGCCCTCTTCGTCGAGTGCTGGGGCACTCGGCAAAGCCAGCCAAGCACTCTGCAAAGGCTTTGCTGAGTGCCGCACTCGGCAAAGGTCTCTCGGCAAAGATTTTATCGCTAAAAATTTCTTTGCCGAGTGCCAAAAATCGACACTCGGCAAAGTCTTTGCCGAGTGCCAAGCCCGCACTCGGCAAAAAAATAACTACAGTCAACATTTGACGCCGGCTTTGCCGAGTGCCTAGGGAATGGCACTCGGTAAAATTTGAATTTTTGTCGAGAGCCAGGGCTCAGCACTCGGCAAAGAAACCATTTTTTAATTTTTTTTTAAAATAGTCTTTGCCGAGTGGTACCACCTGGCACTCGGCAAAATTGACCTCTTTGCCAAGTGCCGGGCTGTGGCACTCGGCAAAACTGGGGAAGTGGCTGCTTTTGCAGCATTTTTTCCAGCTTTGCCGAGTGCCACACCCCTGGCACTTGACAAAGCCTTCTTTGCCCAGTGTTAGCACTCGGTAAAGCTGGAAAATTTGTTTTTTTGTTTGTTGCTTTCCTTCGACGCAAACACGCAAAACTCATATATAATACATGAGACAGCACATAGGCATTTAGCATCACATAAAACGCATACATAATCCATCACATACATCCATAATACATCACAAGCACATCCAACATCCATCACAAGCACATCCTCCTGCATAATCCATCACACGCACATCCAATGTGCAAATCCATGACAACATCTAAGAAGTCTTCATCCAACACAAGTCCTAGATCAAGAAAAGTCAATGAAACATGAAGGGGCACCACCTACTGCCACTGATCCCAATGGGAGCCTGAAGGGGCACCTCCGTGCGGTGATGGACCTGTCCAGCCGGGGTGTGTGTGCTGAGGCTAAGGAGTCGGGTTCGAACCCAACGACTGTTGCTGCACAAAGGAGAATTGAATTCATTAGTATCTACACAAGCTAAAGTACTTGATCAACCATATATATATACTCACCGTAGTGCCTAGAGCTAGAGGAGTAGGAGGCACAACTGGAGCAAGCAGCGACTGGGGCACCACCACACCCGGGAGAGTGGTGTCGAGGCTCGACATGAATGAGAACATGTTCTGCATCCTCTGTGCCTCGGCCGCCCTCTAGGCCCTCAGGACCTCCCACTCGGCCCTCTCGGCCTCCCTCTCGGCCCTCTCCCTCTCCCTCTCGACCCTCTCGGCCTCCATCCTCTCCACAGTGGCCTGCAATATTCAATCACCAACGTTTAAACAATGCAAAGGCAAGGTACATGTGTAAAAGTAATGAACGGCGAATGAAATAGAACTAACCTAGAGTGCCGCCATCTGCTGCAGTGTGCTCGCCTACCGAGGTCGAATGGGGACGGAGGAGCTCGTGCTCTGTGCTCGGATCTAGGCGAGGTTGGGCACAGAGGTCGAGTCGACCATGTTGGAGGCCATCCAGTACCGGCCGTGCTGCTTCCCTCCTCTGAGCCTCATCACGAGGTCGGTATCAAGGGGCTAGGTGGCGGGGTCGAAGTCCTCCCTATGCCGCTTGCGGGTCGCCGAGGCATAGTTGGTGAGCTTGATGTGGACGCTCGTGTTGCTGTACGCCTCGGGCCCGTCCTCTGGGTTGTAGACGGTGTCCGGGGCTGTCGCCTTGCCTTTGTGTGCCATGGCGTACGCCATGAACTCGTTGCATTCCTGGCCATCATGCGACTGGGACTGCGAGGAAAACACAAAGACGATTAGAAGTAATGAGAATTGAGTGTTAGAACAAATAAATAAATAAGTGCGTAGCGTGTACCCAGGCCTGGGCGTACGAACTGAGGGGCCGGTTGCCTTGGTGGTGCGCTGGCCCACCCATCTGCAGGCGGCACTCCCGACGGAGGCGCGTGCCTCTCCCTCCACTCATCGGAGACCCACTTGTCCACGATGGCCGCCCAACAGTCTCTGTGGGTGGCGCACCAAGAAGGACACATCTGCATGCCATCAAGTATTAGAAATGTTAGAATATAAAATGAAGGCTACCTATTCTTCATGGAATGAGTCAGTAACAATGTTTTATAACTTACTGTGAGGTACTGCTCCCTGGTGAGTGTCATGGTCCTGGCCTTGCTCTTCCTCGGGTACCGACCAAGGACGTCGCACGAGTGGTTGATGTGGCACTGTAGCCTCGCCTCGTAGTACAGGTCTGTGACTCGGCCCCTGCATGCCCTGTCCTGCACCTTCGTCACCTAGGCGGGGTCATGCCCTTCCTCCAACGTGAAGAAGTCCTGCATATAGACATCATGTGTCCTTTCATTATTTCAAGAACGTCTAATGAATTCATAGTATTGAGCAATGTAGTGTGATGTAGACTCACCCAGAACTCACGCTTGATCCGCTCCTGTACGGTGCCGTACACGGCGTCCACGGTGGAGTTGAAGTGGTCCCACGTCTAGGGAGGTGACTCAACCTGGGCGTGGGTGACCAAACCAGGGTAGTGCAGGCGGATCAGGCCGCTGAGGATCCCATTGCACTGCCGATGATCGCCCCCGGACACAAGTTCCTAGTTCCTATAGGAGTCAGTAAGAAGAATTGTTAGTCTGTAGTTCGGTTTTCAGCATATGAACAAGAAGAGATGCAAAATGAACGGATACTTACTTGTCGCCCTTGGGACGAATCACCGGCCTCCTCTGAAACGGGATCGGCCGCGCCGGGAGCTGCGAGGACCCACGCAAGTACGGTACCGATGAGGTGCTCGAAGTGGAACCCCCCGCCACCCCCCAGAGGAAGTGTCACCCCCTCCTGTCTGGGGGGCCAGCTGCTGGTCCTCGTTGTCAGTGGTCGTCGTCCGGTCCTCCTCGGGCGAGGGGATGGCAGACGACTGCACCGCCCTCCTCGGATGGCCATGGGAGTGGCGGGCCAGACGGCTCCTCGCCGACACCTCCGCCTCCGCCTCTTGAGTCGTCCTCGCGTAGAGCGAGTTGCAGGTCCGGGTCCGCCTTCCGCCCGACATTTTGTCGAGTGCCTGCAAATAAAAAGAGTAAACCAGTTAGCACAATATAGACAAATATAGAGATGCAAAATGAACGAAACATAACTAGAAAATATTAATAATATAGTATTACATGAATTAGAAATAATCTTCAGGATCGGTAGCTGCCGGATCATAAGTGTCGTCATCACTATCAATATTGTCTAACATTTCCACCTCATCTCCATCGTTGTCATCAATGGCAACGCCAAACCGTAATCGCTCAAGCAGTGCTAAGTCTTTGGCATTTTGCACCTCTTCTCCATCGTCCTTATCTCCATCGTCCTCATCAATGTCATTATCTACTTCCATGCCCATCAGCGAAAACATATCTATGTAAAACGTGCCATCTAGCCCCTCGGGTTGATAGAACTCCCCTGTATATGTGTTTGGGTCAAAGTTGTAATCCTCATCGTTTGGGACAGGCACTTTGCCATGCGGTGATACCAACTGCGCAAGGTACCAACCCTCAAGAGTGGGATCTTTTTGGCACACCCATGTAATATAATAAACTTGCATGGCCTGTTGAGCCACAATATAGACATCGTCTCCTTGATAGAGGGAATCTTGTCGAATTTCAACTTATCCAATCTCAGGGGCTCTTCTCGTGACATTGGGATCGAACCAATGGCATTTGAATACGACTGGCTTATGACCTCCGTGAAGCTCAAAGTTGAGCTCGTATATTTCTTCGACTATGCCGTAGTAGTCGCGGTCATCGGTGCTGGGCGTATGAACTCCAGTATTCGTGGTTTTTCGATTGGGTCGACTGAGCTTGTGGCTTCTTGTGTGGAAGCGATAGCCATTCACATCATATACGGTGAATGACTTGACCCTATAGGGGAAGCCTTTGACAACCTGTTTCAACTCTTCATCCATTTCTGCATCCGTGTGTGCCTGTAAGGTGAGGGCAGATAGATCATTACTCGCTCGTAGGAGCAAAGTGGGATGTCACAGATGGAACGATGTAAATTGGATGGTACCTTCTTTTTGAACCATGAAATGAAATCGGGCACACCATCTTTGAGAAGACTATCTTGTTCTTGAGGGGAAGGATCCCTATTTCCTGTCCAGTATGTATTTAGAAATTCCCTAAAAAGCAAGAGACAAGGGGGTTGGATAGATAGACGATAGTGACGGCGTATGTAACAAGCTCATTGAGAACTTAATGCACATAAGGGTTCACTTCGTCAAGGTTCAACAACACATACGACATGATTGTGCATCACTCATCATTCTGCAAGGTCTTGGTGCTCGAAGCGCTTGCCTTGCCAAGTTGACCTTTGAAAAGGCTGAGATTTGATGACCTCTCGTCGGTGTTGTAACGAGGGATTGGATTGTGCACGCTGGGAAGGCTATCCTTATAGTATGATGTTGTGAAGTTTGACACCTCCTCAGGAATGAATGCTTCTGCCATGGATGCCTCAATTCTGGCTTTATTTCTACACTTTTTCTGAAGAACCTTTAGACATCTCTCGATTGGATAGCACCAACGGGCTTGCACGGGCCCCCCATTCGTGCCTCGTGAGGCAGGTGCAAAATCAGATGCTACATTGAGAGGAAGAAGCCGGGTGGGAAGATCTTCTCCATCTTACAGAGCAACACGGGTGCCACTTTCTCTAAGTCATCAATCACAGCCCAAGATAGCTCCTTGGCACAAAGTTGGTGGAAGAAATAGCTCAACTCTGCTAGGACAGGCCACACATGCTCGGGGACGAAACCTTTGGTCATCGCTGGAAGGGGCCGCTCAATCCATATGTGGAAGTCATGACTCTTCATCCCTAACACTCGGCAAGTGGACATGTTCACTCCCCTCCTCAGATTCGCCGCATACCCATCAGGGAACATTAACGACTAAACCCACTGACATACTTCCCTCCTTTGGTCCTTCTTCAAAATGAAATCGACCGAAGTCCTTTTCCATTTCTTGCCAGGCGCGGGAGTCTTCATCACTTGCTTTGCTCTATCGCACAGTGCTGCCAGGTCCACTCTTGCCTTAACATTGTCCTTTGACTTTTCTGTGTCCATGAGCATTCCCCAAAGCGCCTCGGCGATATTCTTCTCTGTGTGCATTAAATTAATGTTGTGTGGAAGAAGAAGATTGTTGAAATAGGAAAGCCTAGTCAAGCCCAATTAATGAGTCCACATGTCGTACTGACCATATCCATCAAAACGACCTTTCTCTTTATCAACTTTGAGAGCCTCTATCTCAGCGCGGATCTCTGCAGCGGTCATCATCTGAGGTGCAGGATCGATGACTTCAACAGCTTTTGTGAAGTTCTTGATGTCTCGTCTGAATGGATGGTCAAGGGGGAGGAACTGACGATGTTGGTTGAACGAAGAAAACTTGCCACCACTCTTCAGCCAAGTGAACCTCACACCTGCCTTGCATATTAGGCATGGGAACTTCCCGTGAACACACCACCTGCAGAATAGGCCATACGCCAGGAAGTCATGCAGGGAGTAGTGGTACCACACATGCATTGTGAAGTTCCTCTTTGTAGCTCGGTCGTATGTCAGTACCCCCCTTTTCCTAAGCATCGATCAAATCATCGAACACATGCTCCATGAACACACCCATATTGTTCCCCGGATGTCCAGGAATTATCAGCGACAAAAATACGTTCTTGGGTTGAGAGATGACACTGGGGGAGATTCAGGGGTATCACGAACACGGGCCAACAAGTGTATGGGGCCGTGGACAATCCATACGGGTTGAACCCATCTGTTGCCAACGCTACACGTACATTGTGAGCCTCCTCTGCTTTAACACAATGTATGCCATCGAAATGGGTCCAGGCGTCAGCATCCGATGGGTGTACCATCTTGTCCGGATTGTACCTTTTGCCATTTTTATGCCATGTCATCTGTTTCGCGGACTCCTCTGTCATGTACAACCGTTGGATCCTCGGTATGAAAGGAAGGTATCATAGGACCTTCGTAGGGATACTCAGCTGTTCCTTCTTGCCATCACTAGTGTCGACCTCCAGGTACCTAGAGGATTTGCACTTTGGACAGTGCGTTGCTCCCTCGTGATCTTTCCTAAAAAGGACACATCCATTCGGACAAGAATGGATCTGCTCATACGGCATCTTAAGTGCACGAAGAAGTTTCTGTGACTCGTACAAGTTCTTCGGCAGGATGTGATCCTCCGAAAGCAGGGATCCAAAAACTGCTAACATACCATCGAAGTTGTCCCGACTCATGCTAAACTATGACTTCAACCCCATGATGCGTCCAATTGCATCCAGCTGCGATATCGTTGTCTTTTCGTGCAAGGGCTTCTGCACTGAAGACAGCATATCATAGAATGCCTTTGCGCTTTCCTCTGGCTTCTCCTCCAATCCTTCACCGAACCGTGCCTGTTGAATGTCATCCATCCAGTCTGCTACCCCGCCATCTCCTTCATAATCCTCGAGACGCTGTCTCACCACCTCCTCTCTAACATGATCAGCTTCACCATGGTGGATCCAGTGGGTATAGTTTGCCGTGAATCCATACTTGATAAGATCTTCCCCCACGAGCCTCTTAATTTTTCTTTTCTTGTTGCCACATCTGCTGCATGGACACGACATCCAGGCTGACCCTTTAGCATCCTCGCCAAATGCATGCTCTAGGAAAGCATTGGTCTTGGTCATCCATTCTGGGGTCATACTTGCGTGGCCCGTGTACATCCACTCACGGTTATCCATCCTCTGGCACATGCATATGTAAGCGAGTAATAAAAACTGCAGGTAAATCCATAAGGCGTTCCTACTATACATCTAATAGGTGAAGGATAGGTCCTAATCCCACCCGAGGATGCGTAGATGAGGTTGGCTTCCATGGTCCGCTCCTATCCAAGACAGAATTTCGGCAGCACCTCCCCGTTGTTCTCCCGATACACGTCCTGGCAGGGAGATTGTGTACCAGGAGAACAACGAGGAGGTGGTGCCGAAACTCTGTCTCGGACAGGAGCGGGCCACGGAAACCAACCCATCTACGCATCTGTGGGATGTCCAAAAAACATGGACAATCTGAAACAGGTACGGAATTTGGTATGCAAAGATCTGCATACCAACGACCGTATCTCTTTCGGACGGGAGACGCCTAACTGGGGTTACACGAGATACAAGTATGGAAGATGGGTTATACCTAGGGTGTCGGTGAGGTCAGGCTAGTGGGGCGATGGCGAGTCACTGCAGTGGCGAGGTGATGCGGTGCAGGCAGAACCGCAACGCCGACGAAGATGATCGGGGTCGCCGAGTGCCTCCCAACGGTCCTCGTCCTGCAAAGAAAAGACAAATGGTTAGACTCCATTGAAAATTTCAGCAGCACCTCCCCTGCATGGAGAGGTTCCCAAAACCTGCAGAAAACATTGGCACGAAGGCCAACAACCACATGTATACCAAACATAGGCACGAAGGCCATCAACCACATACATACAACAATAACTACTACTAACACTAAAACTATGAACAACAACTACAACTACTACTATCACTACGACTTACTAACTAATACTAACACTACTAATTAACTACTACTACTAACACTACTACTTACTAACTAATACTAACATTAGGGCATACCTTGCCAGCGAGAATGTGAAGACTGAGGGCCGGCGATGACAACGGGGACGACCGCTATGGCGTGAGGGTCGACGAACCAAGGCGGCACCTTTCTTCTCCTCTCTTCTCCTCTTCTCCTCTTCTCCTTCTCTCCTTACCTCCTCCTCTCTTCTCCCCTGCCTCCTCCTCTCTCCTCCTTCCTCTCCTCCTCCTCCTCCCTTCTCTTTCTTCTTCTTCCTCCTCCCCTTCTCCTTCCTCCTTTCCTTCCTCTCTTCCCCCTACCTCCTCCTCCTTCCTACTGCGGGCGCGTGGGCGCGGGGCCGGGCGCGCGGGCGCGCGGGCCGGGGAGCTAGCTGGGCGGGCGCGTGGGGAGCCGGCGGCGGCAGCGCAGCGGCTACGGCACGGCGACAGTTGATATTCTGGTACCGTTAAGTAGTTGTCAGTATTTATCTTTTCTTTTTAGTTTTTTTTAGTATTAGGTATCTTTAAGTAGTAATCAATACTATCAGTATTCTTTCTAGCATCTTTGAGTACATGTCAGTATTTTTGTATAAGTAATCTTTTATTAGTACTGTGACTCCAGTAGTTGTCAATATCATCTAGTATGTGTCGATATTTCTTATTTTTTTATTTTAGTATTACACAGTGCTTTTATTCAGTACATGTTGATATATTGCTTCAGTATCTGCAAGTACAATCATTCAATATTTCTTAGTATTGTCCTCTCTCTTTTTCCTGTATGATAGTCTCATGTGTCCATTCTAGTACTATTAAGTAGTTGTCAGTATTTGTCTTTTCTTTTTTCAGTTGTTTTCAGTATTAGGTATCTTTAAGTAGTAGTCAATACTATCACTATACTTCCCAGCATCTTTGAGTACATATCAGTATTTCCTTCAGTATTTTTCTATAATTAGTACTATTTTACTTCTGTAGTCGTCAATATCATCGAGTATGTGTCAACATTTTTTTAGTTTTTCTTTAGTACTGCTCAGTATTTTTTTCATTCAGTACTTGCTGATAATTTGATATGTTGCTTCAGTATTTATTAGTATAATCATTCAGTATTTGTTAGTATTGCCCTCTTTTTTTTTTCCTTTGATCTCATTATTAGTACTCTTTGGTATATGTTAATGGTGTTATTTCAGTAGTTGTCAGTACCATCCTTCAGTATTTAAGTAATTGTCAGTATCTTTAAATAGATTTGTAATATACTGACCTTAGTAGTTGCTAGTATCTCTAGGTAGTTGTCAGTATTTAAGTATATTTTAAGTACTTTACCAGTACTATGATTCCATTAGTTGCCAGTTTGTTTACGTAACTTTTAGTATAAAATGTCCATTCAGTACTTGTCAATACTATCCTTTCGGTATATGTCAATATTTGGAATATCTCATGTTCCTTCGGTCCATTTTTATGTGCTACAATTCTTCATCAGTATTTTAAATACTACATGTTCTTCAGTACTTAGTATAATATGTTGTTCTTCCAATATATGTTTCTAACTGTCAACGTTTGTCAGTTTTTTCTAGTATTTATGAGAATTTAGACTTGGTATATGTATCAGTATATGTTAGTATTTTCTTTTTTTTCTCGAATACGCAAATATGTTAGTATTTTCTAGTAATTAGACTCAGTAGTTGTAAGCATCTGTCATTATATTCTAGTATCTTGAGAAACTGGATTCAATATATATGTCAGTATCTATTGGTACTTTTATCGGTAGTTTAGCTTTAGTATTCTACAAGATTCCAAGGTTGTTAGCTTTAGTATTCCTCAGTATTTTTCTAATCCTTTTTGCGTTCAGTGTATGCTACTCACATGCCATCTTCTTCCATCGCTGATTCGACCATGGCTGATGTTGCTCCATACTCATGGCCGGTGGCCAGCTTTGCAGGAGGCATTCCAGAGGTCCAACGCCCTGTTCCAACGCTGGCTCCGTCGCCGTCGCTAGCTACGACGCCGTAGGGTGCAGAGCTCCAGCGGATGGGGCACTAGCAGGCTCGCGGCTGCAGGCTCTCGCGGCGCAGCGCACGCGGCCATGGCAGGCGGGGCGCAAGGAGGGGGTCCTGCGAGCTCCGGCGGTGGGTCATGGCCGAGGGAGAGAAGCCGCCCGGAGCTGCTGCGCCACCGCCGGGCGCTGCCGTACCCGTGGGTCGGGCCGCGCCGCCGCTGAGGGCTGCCTCCGCGGATCGGGGGCGCTTGCCGCTTGGGGTCGCTGTGAGCAGCCGGAGGGCCCGCGGAGCCAGTGGGTGCGGGTCGGGGAAGAAGGGCCGTAGCCGGATTGGGTGGGAACGATGGATTTCACGGGGCCAGGTGCGTCCGTGCGAGGCGAGTCTCGGGTGGTTTGGGCGGTCTGGTCGGGTGAGTCAGACCGGGTGGGCAGGATGTGTCTTGGTGTAGAATAGTTATTCTACACCTAGGGTGTAGAATAGCGCTGCCGTATATATATATATATATATATATATATATATATATATATATATATATATATATATATATATATATATATATATATATATATATATATATATATATATATATATATATATATATAACTATTATCCTGTAGTTGGTTATAAAATAACTTATTCTATAGCTACTTTGAGTTACGATAATTACTATGCTAATTTACACGATTATAGTAATTTCTTATTATGTGATTTACTATAGTATTACAGTAAATATTCCCATGTGTTACAGTAACCCAACTATCGTAAATATGTATTGACATTATCGTAAATTAGTATATAAAATTATTGTAAATAGAGATGGCTACAAAATAACTTATTTTGTAGCTGGCTGCTGAATAAACTCTCCCTATGTATATGACGAGACCAAACAATGTGCTGCTTCTGCGTTCTGCCGCCATGAAAAACGACACATGAGCTCGGGCGCTTGCTTGGCGAACGTGTGTTTGCTACGGCGGCGTCCCTCTCGATCCCATTTAAATCGCGCTACTCCTATGTTGTTCTGGCGCGCTCTCTTTATTTGCCTGCTCTTCTGATTTTCGTCTGCCATGCATGGACCCATCGTCGTTGTTCTTAGTTTGTTTCTTTCCTTATGTAGATAAGCATAGAAATTCCACATCCGTTTTCCTGTAACTACTGGAGTCCAACAATAAGCACGCTTAGACACGAAATAATTGGAAGTGGCGTGCATGGCAGTACAACAGTACAAGTGCGTATGAGACGGACAGCGCGCTACGACGACGAACATATATAGGCAACGATGAAATACTCCCTCCGTCCCAAAATATATGTCGTTTTCGTTTCCTGAGAAATTTTTTTAACAAAATATATATTAAAAAAGAGTCTATCTAGCTATCTGATGACAGATTTTTTTTTGTCAAAATCTGTCAGATTTTTTATCAACCAAAACAAGACAGCTCAGCAAAAAAAATCTGACAGATAATAGACATAAAAATCTGTCAAAATCCAACAATAGCAAATCACACATCCAATAACGGGTTTACCAAATCCAACATCCAATAGCAGGGAACAAAGACACATGACAGAATACTGAAGCAGAGTGCAATCAAGATACAAATTGTCGATTGTTGTGATCTCAACTAGTTTTCTCAATATATCATTACACCTACTAAAACTTGTTCTGGAGAGGGTTAATGCCGCATCCTAGAATAGAAAAACCAGACCATTTATTGCTTGCAGTCGAAAAAAGACTCTAGACGCCAATCGGAATGCTATAATTAAACAGCCTGTTCGCTTGAGATTATCAACCAGATCAGCTAGCCATTCAGCAATGTTTTTCTCTCATAAAAAACCAGCTAGATTTCAGCCAAGAGAACAGTTGTAAGAAGCTTGCCGAGAGCATCTGAGAGATTGGTGCTCCAAAAAAGCGGGGGCATGGGCTTCAACATCTCGTGGAAGCACTGCAGGTGCATGGTGTGGCCGCGCCGGAGCACCAACGTTTCCCTCAGCGAATCAAACATGTAGTGCCTTGCAACAACAACGATGAGCAGACTGAAGAGGCGTGCAGTTTTGCTACAGCAGCAGAGGGACAGAAAAGAAGGCACAGGCACAGCAACCACACCTAGCAGATGGGGCAGTTGTTCTTCATGGGGTTCTTGATGCAGCAGTGATCAGTAACTTCCAATTTTTCCAAACGAGAATGGTAGATACTTTGAGAGGTCCCTAGCAAAAGTGTGACTGCATGTTTAACTGCAAAGTAGTACTGTATTTGCCAAGGAAAGAAAAAATAATGGCAGGTTGCTGGTTGCACAATGATTCAGATCCTGCAATGGAGAAGAACAAAAAATGGGAGACACGCGCACCTCCAGATGCCACAATTGTTACAATGGAACTGCTCCTTGTCAACCTACACACAGACAGCGTCATCTCAAGCAGAGTCATCTAAGCCAGCAAACACATCTGTTAACCATTTTCTGAATTAAGTTCAGAACATAGAATTTTTCAGAATTAATCTATGATGTGATTCAGAAAATAATAACAATTAAACTGCAGATATGGTGTTGTATACAAACTCTTATAGTCTTTGCCATGCTTTTTGTCCTCTTGCTCCGACCGGCGTCGGCTACAAGCCGCTCCTATCATCTCCCAGCCCGCTCCAGTCGGCGACGGCAATGGCTACTATCCACGCCTTGTCCTTCCTCCGGCTTCGTGCGGCACTGCCGCACTGATGATGTGCGACTTCAAGTCGGCACTCGGCAGGGACAGGTGGTGGAACGCGCGGCTTCAAGCCAGCATGTCAGCATGTGAGGTGGTAGGAGCGTAGCTTTCATGCTATTGTGGCGAGCCGCGTACAGGTGGCTGGCTGTGGGAGCGACTACTCATGTTCGGGCAGTATGTTGCCAGCTGTTACTAAGTAGGTAAATATGTTAGGTTTTGATCTCCCGTCATTAGGCCCAACGGTCTAATGGGCCTTGTTCTCGCGCCCTGATCGGGGGCGCCCAACCCAATATGGTTGGTGGGCCCCCGTCGTACAGCGCTATATATAGGAGGTGGGGGCCGGGGCTCAAGGCACGAGGTTCACCGCGCAGCCAGTTCCCCACCGACATTCCTAACCCTAATCCCGATCGTGAGAGGGGCGCTGCCAGCGACGGGAAGCACCACCGACGCCGGCAACGCCATCCGAAGGTCACGCCGCCACCGAGAACGCCACAGCGTCACTCCCTCTCCACCGACCGTCGCTGCCGGCGCGCAGATGGCGTCCGTCAACGAAACCCCGGCCGGAGCTTCGACAACTACGGCATTTGACGGTTTGTAACCTATCGACCCTCTCGCTCTACCTCTCTGTGATCCCGAGCATCTATCACTACAATGTTAAATATCCCGATCCGATGAACATACCTAAAATGAAGTCTAATATTGGTACCGGAGCCGACGGTTCGATAAGAAAACAGATCGGGGAGTGAATCCGTCCGATCTGTTGTGGATCGGGAAAGGAAATTAAGAAAACCGAAAGAACCCTAGACACTAATCCGAAAGAGGGGAAAAGGGAAGAAGAAAGAAGAGGGGACGAACTGTAACCCTAATCCCAATTTTCCATTCGGATGAACGAAGAGAAAGAAATGAAAGGCAAAGAAAATGAACCGGCCGGACTCGCCGGAGAACAAGCCGAGCAGGGGGCCGGACTCGCCGGGCTGGCCAAGGTAGCGCCGCGGCCAGGCCGCTCGACGGTGGCGTGCTCACCCGTTGGGGAGCACGCGCGCCGGCGAGGGGGCCGGCGACGGCGCAAAGGACCGCCCGTTCTTTTTTTCTTCCCTCGTCGCGGCTGCTGCGTGGCGGCTGCCCTTGATGCTGCGGCTAAGAATGGAGAACGAGAGAATGGGGAAGAAAGGGAAAGAAGGCCGGTGGCCATGCGGCAAGAACAAGGGAGGAACTGCTCCGGCAGACCAGCCGGCGGCCTCCACCCGCCACGGCCGCCATGGGGCCGGCTGTGTTCCTGCGGCTGGAAGAAAGAATGAGAGAAGAGAAATACGAAGTTAGGGTTTCTCCAGTGAACCGCTCAGTTTTGTGAAGGCGATCTTACCGGACAGCCGTTGGATGGGAATCAACGGCCGGTATTGGCCGGGGTCCCAACTGGGCCTCTTTTGGCCCATGCGGGCAAGCACAATCAAGGCCCGGGCCCAGGTTAGGGCCTGCTGGCCGATTTGATGAAAAAAAAACTGCGCGCGCTGCAAGGCGGGCTGGGCCGCAGAGAGCGGTGCGCTGTTGGGCCGCCTGACCGCGCGCGGGCCGCATGCGCGAGATGGGCTGTCGAGGCCAAAATTGATGAAGGAAATGAAGTTTCGTTTTATTTTTTTTTCCAGAGGCAGTTTTGACATGAATTTGATGAATTTGACTGGAATTTTTGATAAGAATTTTCGTGCAAATTTGTCCAACGACATTTTGCTCAGAAATAATGAAATCTTTTTTAGTGCTTCTGGAAAACAACATTATGAGAATTTTATTATTGTTTCCGCTGCGTACTTGATATAATTATTTTCATTATCAAATTCGAACCAACGGGAGAATTTGGTTTTGAAAAATGAATAATAATTGAAGATGAATTGTAGTATTGTTATTTTCTGACCAACGTTGTTAATAACAATATTATAATTTTGATTCATGAAAATTGTGCATTAATTTTATTTCTGCCCAACGGTGATGTAAAATTATTGCATAAATGAATTATATGTTTCAATTTGACCAACGTTGAGTTAAAGCATATGATTTCATGTATAAATATTTCTCACTTACTCTGATGTGATTTCAGGAGGCAAATGCATTGTGAACATCTCGAACATCCCGACACTCAACGGAACAAATTACCGTGTGTGGCGAGAGAAATATGAACTTGAACTTGCATTGGGAGAGGTCGATTATGCCATCATCTCACCGTGTCCCACTGAACCTGTGGATCCGGTGAGAGAAGACAATGAATCTGACGCTGATTTCACTGCTCGAAAGCGTGATCATGCTGAGATAAGAATGAAATATGATCTTGAACACAGGCAATGGACCCTCTCTAACCGCAAGTGCTTATTGGTAGCTAAGGCCACCATAGAAGAATAGATAAGGGGCTCAATCCCTGAATGTGCTACTGCCACAGAATATCTTGATAAAATCAAGAGTCAGTTTACTGGGTCTACCAAGGCCACAGCAAGTTCACTGATAAAGAAACTTGTGAATGAAAAATATACTGGTGGTAGCATCAGAGAGCACATTTTGAAGATGAACACCACGGCATCTAAGCTGAAAGAGATGAATTTGAAGGAAGATGATTTCCTGATTCATTTGATTTTTGCTTCTTTGCCAAAAGAATATGACACTTTCATTGTGAACTACAATATGCAGCCTGAAAGATGGGGCATAGAAAGACTTATCTCAATGTGTGCTCAAGAAGAGGAGAGGATAAAATCCTCACAGAGTGAGTCCGCTCATTTTGTGAAGGATAATAAAAGAAAGAACTTTAATAACAAGAATTCTAAACCACAAGGGAAACCCAAGTGGGACAAGGCCTCTTCCTCACAGGGAAAGAAACCCCAGGAACCTGAGAATCAGCAGAGCAACTCCTATGGTGGAGCTGAAAAGGACCAATGCAAGCACTGCTTCAAGAAGGGACACTACAAGAGAGACTGTCCAGACTTCCTGAAATCTCTACTGAAAAGAGGTGATGAATTTATTACATTTGTAGATGAATCCCTGTATTTATGTTATGCTAAATCCACTTGGTGGGTTGATTCAGGAGCAACTACTCATGTTGCAAATTCCTTACAGGGGTTAAGTGGGACGAGAACCTTACAAAGAGGAGAAAGAACGATTAAAGTTGCGAATGGAGTACAAGCCGATGTTGAAGCGATTGGAGATTTATCTTTAGAATTGAACAACGGCTTTGTACTTAGACTTAAAGAAGTACTTTATGTTCCCTCTTTGCGTAGAAATTTAATAAGTGTTTCGAAACTTGATGATGATAGAATTGATTGCCATTTTGGTGATGGCAAATGTAAAATACTTGTTAATAATGAATGTGTTGGTCTTGCCTTCCGACAAGACAAACTTTATTTATTATCTCTTGATGAAAATACGAACAATGTATGCGATGAGAATGTGAATGATTCCCCATTTGCGAATGTAATTAAGAAGCGGAAGCGAATTGATGATGCCTCTTCGAAATTATGGCACTGTCGCTTGGGCCATATTTCGAGGGGGAGAATGGAACGGCTAATTAAAGAATCAATTCTTCCGCACTTAGAATTTTCAGATTTAGAACAATGCGTTGATTGCATCAAAGGAAAGTATGTCAAGAAAATTAAGAAAAATGCCAAACGAAGCACAGGAACTTTAGAAATTATCCACACTGATATATGTGGTCAATTTCCTGTGAAAAGCGTGGATGGTTATGATTCGTTTATAACATTCACAGACGACTATTCTCGTTATGGCTATATTTATCCAATTAAAGAAAGATCGGAAGCATTGGATAAATTTAAAATATTTAAAGCTGAGGTTGAAAATCAGCACGATAAGAAAATAAAGATAGTACGATCAGACCGAGGTGGAGAGTACTATGGGCGACATACCCCATATGGCCAAATTCCTGGACCGTTTGCAAAGTTTCTACAGGAAAGTGGCATAGTCGCTCAGTACTCCACACCGGGGGAGCCTCAGCAGAATGGAGTGGCTGAAAGACGTAACCGTACCTTGATGGATATGGTAAGAAGCATGATAAGTTACTCCACTTTACCGATTAGTTTATGGATGGAGGCACTGAAAACCGCCATTCACATACTTAATCGAGTACCAAGCAAATCGGTGTCTAAAACACCGTATGAATTATGGACAGGAAGGGAACCCTCACTTAACCATTTGCGTGTGTGGGGCTGTCCAGCTGAGGCAAAAGTGTTTAACCCAAACATAGGAAAGTTAGACTCCAAGACAGTCAGCTGCCATTTTATTGGCTATCCAGAAAGATCCAAAGGATATCGATTTTATTGTCCTGACAGACATACGAAGATTGTAGAAACAAGACACGCTGTGTTCTTGGAGGATAACATGATCAGGGGGAGCATGGTAGCACGAGAAATAGGCCTACAGGAGAAACGGGTACATGTACCCACTCCGATGGTTGAAGAACCATTCTTTACGCTACCTGTTGCTGTTGAGCCGACAGTGCAGGACACTGTGGAGCCAACACCTGTTGCAAGTTCTCCTGTGGCGACAATAAATGAACATGAGGAACCTATACTTAAGGAGGCTGTCCTTGAGGACCCCATAGAACCAAACGTCGCATATGAGGAAGAACAACAATAGCCCAATGTGGAACAAGTGCCAGAGGCCCCTAGAAGGTCTCAAAGAACAAGAAGGTCAGCGATTTCTAATGACTATGAAGTTTATGAAACGGAAGAATTTCAGATGGGGGATGATCCCACCTCATTTGAAGATGCCATGAGAAGCGACCACTCATCGAAGTGGCTTAAGGCCATGGAAGATGAAATGAAATCAATGAGTACCAACAAAGTTTGGGACTTGGAAATTATTCCTAAGGGAGCCAAAACAGTAGGTTGTAAATGGATCTACAAAACAAAATATGACTCCCAAGGGAACATAGAAAGATTTAAAGCGCGACTTGTGGCGAAAGGCTTTACGCAAAGAGAAGGGATTGATTACAATGAGACGTTTTCTTCAGTCTCATGTAAAGATTCCTTTAGAATTATAATGACACTTGTGGCCCACTATGATTTGGAGTTACATCAAATGGATGTAAGAACGGCGTTCCTTAACGGGGATTTGGAAGAAAATATTTATATGGCACAACCGAAAGGTTTTGTTGTAAAAGGAAAAGAAAATATGGGATGCCGCCTAAAGAAATCAATCTACGGATTGAAACAAGCCTCAAGACAGTGGTATTTGAAATTTGATAGAACGATAAAAGGTTTTGGGTTTAAAGAGAATGTTGAGGACAATTGCGTTTACGCAAAATTCAAGAATGGAAAGTATATATTCCTAATCTTGTATGTGGATGATATCCTGCTTGCTAGCAGTGATGTCAGTCTGCTAATGGAAACGAAGAAATTCTTGTCCTCAAACTTCGATATGAAAGATCTCGGTGAGGCCTCGTTTGTTTTGGGAATAGAGATTCACCGAGATAGAAGAAAGGGGTACTGGGACTGTCGCAAAAGGCATACATAGAAAAGGTTTTGAAGAAATTTAGTATGCATGCGTGCAGTTCTTCACCTGCTCCTATTGTCAAGGGCGATAGATATGGGGAACATCAATGTCCCAAGAATGAATATGAGATTAACCGAATGAAAGCGGTACCGTATGCTTCAGCAGTTGGAAGTTTACAATATGCTCAACTGTGTACACGCCCTGACTTGGCTTTTATCACCGGGTTACTTGGCAGATATCAAAAGAATCCAGAAATAGAACATTGGAAATTGGTGAAGAAAGTCCTGCGTTATTTGCAGGGTACGAAAAGCCTCATGCTAACGTATAGAAGATCTGATTCGCTGCAGATAGAGGGGTATTCAGATTCCGATTATGCGGGAGAAGAAAGAAAATCCACGTCAGGATATATATTTACTCTCGCAGGAGGGGCTATATCGTGGAAAAGCTCCAAACAAACCGTAACTACATCCTCGACAATGTATGCCGAGTTTGTAGCATGCTATGAGGCAACGGGGCAGGTGAATTGGCTAAAGAAATTCATACCCGGATTGAAAGTGATTGATGAAATAAATGAACCGATGAGGTTGTATTGTGATAACAACCCAGCGGTACAATATGCTTACAACAATAGGTCAAGTGGTGCTGCCAAACACATTGACATAAAGTACTATGTTGTAAAAGATAAAGTTCGGGATCATATTATAAATCTTGAGCATATAAGTACAGAGAAAATGCTCGCGGATCCGCTCACAAAGGGCTTACCACCCAACGTGTTCAGAGAACACGTAGCCGGCATGGGTTTAAGGGAAAGCCTATGATTCCCGAACATACGAAGGGCCCAGAAGAAACTTCATTCCAAAACAGAGAAATGTGTTGTGGCTGTTAGTCTAACGGCACTAATTGCTGTGACGATGAAACAGTTCAATGCACTAATCTGCTATGGAATAGGATAGAAACAAGAAAAAATATGAATCGAAAGTTTGAGTATGAAATTAAAGAACGAAGAAAATGATGAGAGATCAAGGGGGAGAATGTTAGGTTTTGATCTCCCGTCATTAGGCCCAACGGCCTAATGGGCTTTGTTCTCGCGCCCTGATCGGGGGCGCCCAACCCAATATGGTTGGTGGGCCCCCGTCGCACAGCGTTATATATAGGAGGTGGGGGCCGGGGCTCAAGGCACGAGGTTCACCGCGCAGCCAGTTCCCCACCGACATTCCTAACCCTAATCCCGATCGTGAGAGGGGCGCTGCCAGCGACGGGAAGCACCACCGACGCCGGCAACGCCATCCGAAGGTCACGCCGCCACCGAGAACGCCACAGCGTCACTCCCTCTCCACCGACCGTCGCTGCCGGCGCGCAGATGGCGTCCGTCAACGAAACCCCGGCCGGAGCTTCGACAACTACGGCATTTAACGGTTTGTAACCTATCGACCCTCTCGCTCTACCTCTCTGTGATCCCGAGCATCTATCACTACAATGTTAAATATCCCGATCCGATGAACATACCTAAAATGAAGTCTAATAAAATAGAGACAAGATAGAGAAACTATTCTGTTTGAGTTAGGCTTCGGTGGTCCTTTTTTATAAAATTGCATTCTTAAAGCATCAGGGTGATTAATTAGAATTAATTTTATTTTGAATCTGGATTGGGCCGGTCCTATCGTGCCCAAAGAAGACCCAGCCCTCCGCGTACCACATCCCAGATTTCTGCTATGAACCTGCCTTCTCGAGAGGGCGGATGGCGGCATGAGCGATCGAGGCGCCTTCCCCGCGCTGCATTCCCGCACTGGCGCGCAGATGGCGACGGCGGCGGCAGACGTGACGGGGCGTGACAGATTGGAAGAACAAAGGTGCTCCTGAGAGCTGGTCAGATGTCTGAATTAGATGCTAGAAGAACTGAAGTGCGGAATAAGCAGTTTCCGGACTTCGTAAAGAAAGAAACACACAAAATAATCGAAGCAGCGTTTGAAGAGTCTGCTACGGATAGGAAAGTATCTGAGCAAAATAAGATGCATGTTCATCCTCTGAAAACATGCATATGGCGCATTCTGGAACACCAATCTATGACGCAACGTACGTATGCTATTACACAAACGCTTATGCTATTACACAGAAATCCGGTATACCATGAAATACATCTGCTATAAATCCGTCCTGTCTGCCGCCGCTGGTGGCAGCACCGTCCGTCCCGTCTGCAGCCGCCGTGCCGCCATATCATCATACAGCTCTGTCTGCCGCCACCATTCGCCAGTACTACGAGACCAGCGACAGAGCGGGGATGCGAGGCACGGAAGGCCGTTCGACCACTGGTACCGCGAACGTCCGACCACTGGTGCCGCGGCCATCCGGCGTCCGCCCTCCCATTCCTACGACAAATGACCTGGCTGACTGCGTGAATCTGGGCTCTGGTACGTGAAGGACTGGGCTTCCTTTAGGCACAGATAGGGCCGGCTCAATTCAGATCCAAGATGAAATTAATTATAATTAATCATCCTACTGCTTTAATCATCATTTGAATATAGTTAATTACAACATAGAGCTCTCTCGTATACTCATCTAAAAGTTTGGTAAGAGTCCACATACAAACAGATTAGGATTAGAATTTCTTCTTCTTCATTTATTCTGAGATACAGTCCATATGTTTTACAACAAAAAAAAAAAACACATGTACACACACCTTTACTTCTCCCTCTGGTTATATATATATCCATCTATCTACATTTGCTCTCTCTGGAATCTGGATATGCACGCATGTACATCCAGACATCGATGCACGTACGTACGTGAGACACTCAGACACATACATATACATATACATACGAGCGCTGTGCCGTGCCGACCATCCTCCATGCGCATATGCGCCTATTAGGACAGCAGCATCTCGATCGCACTAGAGATAGCAAGCTTAGCCGTCGTCCGTCGTACCTGCACGCTGCAGCTAGCTAGCTAGCTAGCTTCTTTCTTTCTTTCTAGCACGTACGCGCGCTTGCCGCTCATAGTCGGTCGGCGCCGCTGATGATGGAGTACAGGGAGACAACGGGGCATCCGACGCCGCCGCCTGCCGTGGAGCTCGCCGGCGGCGGCGCAGACGAGGACTGGTACGACGTGGCCACGACGGCCGGGAGGACGACGGAGCCGCCGCCGCTCACCCACGACGACAACCGCGGCTTCCTCCGGATGCTGCGCGACAAGAAAGAGAGGTACGGTGACGATTGTACTGAACAAATCAACTAGCATGCATCGATCAATCTGTCAGTATATTATTCTAGAAGAGTTGCAAGTCCTGATGCATGGTCGTCTGTGTGATGGATGAACTGGCATGGTGGGAGAACAGGCTGGGCGTGGAGGCGCCAAAGGTGGAGGTGCGCTTCGAGAGGCTCACCGTGGAGGCGGACGTCCGCGTCGGCCACCGCGCCGTCCCGACGCTGCTCAACTGCGCCTTCAACGCCGCCCAGGTAACTAACGAACCAGCCAATTTTTTTCCATCGTCGTCGTCGTGTTTCCTTCAATTCCCACGCCGCCACGGGGGCTGCTAGGGGCCGGGCGTTCGGACCGAGTCCGCGCGCCGGCCGAAGCGCGCCAAAAATTTTCGCGAGCAGAGTCCGCACGCCGGCTTAGTTTGCAAAAAATTTTGCAAAATTTTTCAGATTCACCGTCACATCGAATCTTTAGACACATGCATGAAGCATTAAATATAGATAAAAAATAAAACTAATTACACAGTTTAGACGAAATGGACGAGACGAATCTTTTAAACCTAATTAGACCATGATTAGACAATATTTGTCAAATAACAACGAAAAGAGCTACAGTGCCGTTTTGCAAAAATTTTTGCATCTAAACACAGCCCAAGAAGCGCGCCAAAAATTTTCGCGAGTAGAGAGCCTCAGTTCCAGACTTCCAGGTCGTACAAGTGCATGCAGGTATATTAAAATAATACAGTAATGTCATAGTTTGTTGTGAATTTAAAAAATCTATAGTTTACAAAATAAATATCCAAATTAAATTTCGATTGCACCATTGTGCTTCTTGTAATAAATTCTTCAAAACAAAACCCCACATGAATATATTTAGATAGAATTTTATATCGAACATTTTTCACATAAAGAACATTTTCTTTTATTGAATAGGGACGTCGTTCTAGGTTCAGCAAAAAAAACGTTCTGTCTTTACAAGAAAAATATTCTCGGTTTAAGACAATAGTATTTTAGATCTAAAAGAATAAATTATAGGTTAATGCGATAGTATTATAATATTTGTGAAAATAATATATATGTTTTGAACTATGCAAGGGTATGTTTAACAAAAAAAAGCATCACACAACACTAACTAAACAATAAAATAACCATGGAACACCAAACATGTCATTATAGGAAACATACCATAATACATTCCATATACTATGAAATATATGAAAAATAAAAAAGCAAACTTAAAAATAAAAGAAATGAAATAGAATATTAAAAATACATCATAGAACATCACATGTGTATCATGCGAACATCACAAAAAAAAACATCATGGAACATCTTATGTATACAACGTGAACATTACAAAATATATCATAAGAACATCATTGTATACTACGTGAACACCACATGTATACCACATGAACATCAGAAAAAAATCATAAAACATCACATCTATACTATTTACGTGAACATCGCAAAGTTCATAATAGAAACATCATATCTGTACTACTTAAACATAGCATCTCATGGAATATAGAAAATAAAAAATTAAACATAAAATAAGGAAGGTAAAATAGGAAAATAGAAGATAAAAACTATAAAAAACATAAAGGACAAAAGAGGAAAGGAAAAAGAAAAAATACAAAAAAGAATAAAATATAAAAATAAAACAAAGTAAAACAAGCATAATAATTAATTATAGTAAAAGCAAAAAATTCAATAAAAATTAATATAAAAAATATAAAGAATAATAAAAAATCACATGAAACAAAAAATAAACAAAATTAAAGAATAAATTGAAGAAAGGAAAGAAAAATAATAATGAAAAGGAAAGAAAAGAAATAAAAAATAAATAAAAGAAACATAAAAATATAAAAAATAAAAAGAATAATAAAAAATCACATAAAACATAAAAGAAATAAAAATAAAAATAAAGCATGAAAAGAAAGAAAGAGAAATAAAAATAAAAGAAATGAGAAGAATAAGAAAAAAAAAAGAAAAAAGAACCCGCCCCGTTCCCGCGCGTGCTTCCCGCCTCGTTCCCGCGCGTCGTTCGGCCAAGGCATCGGCTCCGAGCGTTCGGACCCGATGATTCCCGCGCCGCCGCCGCAGGCGCGATGTGTTGTTGTTCTGTTAATTGCTTCGTTCCTTGGCTTTATTTGTGGCTTTGTCTCGCCTCCTTCCTCTGGGTGCATGCATTGCTGCAAGCTGCAAGGCAATTTCTTTTTCTTTTCTTTTTGTTTTTCAAAAACACTTTTCTGCTATTTTATTTTTTCACTTCGATATAGAGAGATAATAATAAGAGAGAAAAGGGCTGTGGATTTGGTGAGACACGTCGAATGGATTGTCCTGTCCTAATACCTTGCTCCGATCCGTTTTCCGTTGAGGTGCGCATAGGTTACGCGGTGCCAACGATCCAAGCTGCAGCAACTGCAGGTGCATGCAACAAATACGTCCGTGTAGCCCATCAAGGCTCTGTGGCAGGAGAATCTTGTATTAATAATCTCCCTAGCAGTCGCTTCTATATAGTTAAACTTGTTTAAAATTAGCTAGATGTATAGAAAATAATATTAATATTTGTACTTCACCTCCGCCCAAGTGTCGCCTAGATTTTTGTATCAGTCAAACTTTCTTACGCTCGACTAGATTTATAGAAAACTAGCCAGTCCCCCGCGCATCAGGGGCAAGAATAGCAACTGGTGATAATAGTTACCGCAATCATGGACTACGACGGAAAAAGATCACAGAAACTTGAAATACATTTTTTCCCTCAGTATGCAGATAAAAACTGCACACATTATAGAACTTAATGCTTCCAGTTCACTTAAAATAATGTAGAACATCCCTTGAAAATAATCTACTGCATATAAAGTTTGGCGTGGAAATTATGTCCTGCAACTGTACAAAAGACTGGATCTGGGCCCTGCGGGGGAAGAACATGACTGTATTGGTTCTACAGGCCGAAAAGAAGGTGCTAAGCAGCATGACTGTACTGGTTGACCAATGCCCTGGCGTGGTGGGATTGAATTAGCTGCTTCCTTGTGTTGGTTCAAGAAGAAAAGGACCTGTTGATTACAGTAGCAAACGTGAGGTATTGGTGATAATATACTTAGCATAATATTCTGTAAATCAATAAATATTTGTTGGTAGCATAACGTGACAAAGGTGGCACTTTGGAAAAAAAAATATTAGCATTGTAAAGTACATAAAGCAAAGGAGTGCATGACCAAAAATGGGAAAGGAAAGCGTCAAAGGTGGTTTGTTGTTAACTTCCAGGCATTGAAACCTGCTTACTACCAGGGAAATTCAAACATGTTTTTGTAAACCATCATCTTCTTGAAAGGAATCAAGGAATAATTTAGTATTTTACTACGATAATAGGATGCCATGAACCTAAACGGTATAAGAGAGGCAGCAGCACTACTGAGGATGTGGCAGCAGAATATTCTTATCTGGTAGCAAGGAACCTTTGTAGATGAGATGAAGCAGAACAAAAAAAACTGTTAAACAGGAATTCAGAAGACTATGTAACTGATATTCAGATCTAATACTTTATACATTCACAGCTGCATATGTAAAACTGAAAAAACATGCAAAATAGAACGAGAAGGCATAGCATACCTAATTTTGCCGGTGAACTGGCCGATCTGCAATGTGACGCAGACGGGGCAGCTAATTTGACGGATGAAGCCTGACACGCGCTGGTCATAAGAAAGATGAACCTATGAATTGAGAGATTTAAAACAAAAAACTGCAGCAAGAATGCAGAGATGAGTATGCAGTAAGAGCATAAGGCCACAGGATCATGACAAAGCACATTGCAGAAGTTGCAAAACTGGCATAATGATGGAATATAGACATAGTGAAGCCCTTCTTGTCAATGATCTGTTGCTTCGAAACCTTAAATTTGTGAACCAAAGATGAGATAGTGGCAACTACATGATCACTTAAAAATATTATTGAAATAAGGGACTATGTAGTTGTGACCGAGCATAACATTTTGGCCTACAATCAACAGGTAATTAGCAAATTATGCTACTGCCATATGAAATTAGAAAGATGTAAACATGGTAAGAGGTATGAAAACAAAACACATTAGCTATATCCCTGTATATATCTTATATAGATGGGCTATTAGAAATGGAAATATGAAGCATCTTTTGATTTCAAGGAGTCAACGCAGGCCAAAAGGGCGTCATTAGGACAATTTACAGTTGTAATAGGGTGACAATTAATCTGTTGTTAATAACTGAAAGATGCAGTGCAATAATACAATAGTGGTCAAGCATGGAAAGCGCAAAATTTTTAGTTAGGTATAATACAGTACCGGGAAAGCATGGAAATACTTTTTTTAACCTAACAGACAAGCACAATAGCTGGCAAACATGGAAATGGATAGTTAGCAGGAGGGAAGAACAGGATCTTCTGAATTAAAATTCTGAACGCTATGGAATTAGTATTCACATATAGCCGGATATATACTGGATTGGCATCTGCGTAGCGTCTAGGAAAAATGAGAGAATGATTGCTATTCACATACAACTGCGCCCTTGTTTAGTTCCCAAATTCAACCCCAAAATTGCACTATGCAAAAAGGAGATTCACCATCACATCAAAATGTCGGCAAATGCATGGAGTACTAAATGTAGATGAAATCAAAAACTAATAGCACAGTTTTATTGTACTTTGCGAGACGAACATTTTGAGTCTAATTAATCATTTTTTGGACAATTTTTTGCACTAAAAAACAAAACGCGCTACAGTGTTCCGGCAGAACACTGTAGCGCGCAGATCCAACTCGGTGGCTGCCGAGTTCGGATCTAAACACGGGCGCTCGTGCAGTGGATTGGCATTTGTATATCATCTGGAAAAAAAGAGGGAATAAAATGACAAAATAAAAAGAGGAGAAGCACAGCATACCTCCTACTGAGGCTGGAGGGTGACGACGCTCGTGCAGCTGGCGCGTGAGAGGACCGTAGGCGCGGGAGTTGCTGCTGCGTTGTGCGCCAGGGCAAGGCACCGCGCGAAGAGTCGCAACAGAGAGGAAAATTTGTAAATCAGATCAGAGAAAGTTTGGGTTAGAGAACTTTCGACCTCGCAACGAAGAAGAGGGAGACGGCTGCCGGGCCAGGGGGGCAAGGGGCGCCGCACTGGCGCCGCTGGAGCGGCCGCCGGCCTGGGTACGCGCTGCTGGGGCCGGCTCACGCGATTGCGGGAGCGCCTGGGCGAACGCGGACGGTCGTCGGTCGCCGGCACACAGGGCCGCGCAGGGGCGCCACGGAGGCTGTCCTGCGCTCGCCAAGGCCGGCCTGGAACGCCACGCCCGCTGGAGCAGCCTGCAGCGGCGCGAGAGGCTCGGTGATCTACGGCGGGAAGTTGAAGACGACGTCGCAAACCCAGGCGGCGACGGCGAGGAGCGCCGACTCAGCCGAGCAAGCAGAGTTCGGGGATCTTTTTTTTCTCTATCGAAGGGAGGTGGGAGTGGGATGGGTAAGGCTGGCTCGGTGACCAGTCTGGTGAGGAGTCGAGGAGGGCATCGGTGGTTCCAGAAACTCGGCTGCGTGGCCGGCATCCGATGGCTACGCGCGTACAGGCTGGAGGATCGCACGGACTTGATTGGAGAACTGTAGATCTAGGGTCTGAGACTGTTCGTACTCATGGACCTCTATATTCATCTCTAAAAGGTCTGGTCATCAAGATTCTCTTCTTTATATCCAATTTTTCCGCACCCATCCATCCTCTATATCATCCTCTATCTACTGTAAGGTCCACTTATCACTTTTTAAATATATTCATGTGACATCTTGTTTTAAAGGATTTATTAAAACGAACTTAATGGTGTAATCGAAATTTAATTTGATTAATTGGTTTATGAGTTATAATATTTTTTTGCAACTTGAAATGGTGGGCCCGCCCAAGATTCTCTCCCTTCTCACACGCACATGCTCTTCTTTGCCGCGCTTGCATCCGGTAAATAGACTGCCGGTCGCTAAATATGAAGGATGAGCGCTAGTACCGGACGACCATGGCGTACCCGCTGCAGCTAAAATTTATTCTATATGAACCATTAGGAGCACAGCTGGAATTTACCGGATGCCTTTACAGGCACCGGTGCGAACGGTCTGAGTCTTCCATGCGTCAGGAAACTGTTCCTAATTCCTAAGGTCACCAGGTTCAAAGAGTTTTGTATTTTATAGATATAGATATTAGTAACATTTATATCCAAAAGCTCAGCTACATTTATAGAAAATATTAGTAACAGTTATATCCAAATAAGTGTATTATAAAAAAGTATATCTAATGATTAATCTAATAATACTTATTATACACCATCCATATTAGTAATATATTATATATATTTACTTAAAGTTAAATATGTTTAGCTCCTCGATATGTGAGAACGATACTTAAAAAAAGATAGAGGAAATTTTTTTAGGACAGAAGTAGGTTGCAGACCATTGATTCCATCTACTACTGTTGATAAAAAAATAAATTCTGGAAGTTTTAAATTGGACCATATTAAAGTTGCATCAATCAGAGTCAGCATAGCTATAGATATTTCCTGAAATTTAGGACGGAGACAGAAGTGTGGCCAGCCAGCCAGCTGGGACCGTTAGGTCAGCCTTCAACCTTCGAATTCATATTTCCTCGTAGGGAAGCAGTGCAGACCAGAGCACACAACTTGACAGTCAGCCATGACCATGACGAGAGCGCCTTCAACGTGAGCTTATCCCCAGCGGTGGAATCAGCAATTTTGATTAAAGGGGCCCCAACAAATATGATGACATAAGCTTGTTTGTTTGAATTTATCAGCTATAAAACAGTGTTTTTCTTTCACAACAAATCAGCTTCAACTGGCTTATCAGCTGCAAAAACCATCAGCCAAACAGTTTTAGCATATATGGTTAGTATTTATAAGGAAAATACACAATATTATTATGATAAAAAATGGGTGAATTGATGTCTTGTTAGGCTACAAATTGCAGTATGTGTTGGGTACTTAAAAAAAAGTTCTACTAGGTTGGGGGGTATTATTTTGATAAAAAATAGGTGAATTGATGTCTCGTAAGGCTACAAATTGCAGTATGTGTTGGGTACTTTAAAAAAAGTTCTACTAGATTGGGGGGAGGGGAGGGGCACGGCCCCCTCCCCCCACAACCCACAAACACACACACACAAACAGTGCCGCCACTGCTTGTCCCGATGCCCGGCCTGCTGCTTCGGTGCTTGTTGGCTCGTTGTTTTCCCCAGCCCTGTGAACAAAGAGAACACGTCTGTCAGATTCCTCATGATTAATGAGGCTCATTCTATGCCCAGATATTGGGATATTGGTTAGAGCATCACTGCATCAGCAGTGACCATGCATCTATGTAGAACTGTAGATTGAGAGATGAAGGGCCAACATGTTAGCTATTCACAACAGGTTTCCCTTTTTTTGTACTTGAAACCTCAAAAGGTTGATGCAAAACTTCATAGGTCATGACCTAAAAGTGGGCATCCTACAGTCACCCAACGCTAGCTACAGATGGTCACTGACCTGGTTGTGGCAAAATCCAGCATCGAACTTAAACAGCCCACCATGTATTGTACCTGAACCTATTTGCGGAGATTCAGCAGTTATGCCAATCCTACCCTAAGCTTACTAGCAAAATTATTTTTAACCTATGAAGATCCAGCATATAGATGATAACCATCTTCCATAGTTCCATAGATTTCAAAGTTTCTTATTAGCTCTTAATTTCTGGATATGGTGTTTAAGAAACTATAAGCTATCATGTTTCCTCAGTTCAGAAATAACAGAGCACAAGACAAATACATGGATTATGCACAAGCCACAGTGCTATGCAGCAAATATCTTTTTTTGGACACCTACTAGTGCTGGTGGCATGAACACAACAGAATAACATCAGTACTTATGAAGTCAGATGTAGTACAGTTAATTGAGAAAGATGATCGGTAAATCTGCAGACCACCTTAGCCCAGTTTGGATTGAACAGATGGAGTTCAATCCAGAATCAAAAGGATACTGGACCTTGTCATGCTGCTGCGTGCTTTAGGAAGAGCTAAAATACAAGTGTATGCCGTGCATGTGTTTGTTTTACAATGCAAAGTTGGTAGGTCATATTTGGAAAAATATATATTTCTAAATGACGAGTTTATTTTTTTTTTCAGGAATTAGCAACGTCTGCTCATATGTGTGTTACAAGGAAAAGACCTATCAGAATCATAAATGAAGTAAGCAGGGTCATTCGACCATCAAGGTAAATGTCAGCTCATCTTTCATTATCTACCAGAGTACAGACATAGATCCCAACATCCCGTTGTATCTCAAACAAAGTGCTTGATCAAATTTAGCGGATAAGTTAATCAAATGTACATGTATGGATTTGATAGTCTGTTATTAGTCAAAAGTTTGACTTAGCACAAACTTAGATCCCTTATATTTCAGGACGGACGGGGTAATTTATTAACATATATTGATTTTATATCCCATTATGTCAGGATGACACTCCTTCTAGGAGCACCTGGTTCAGGGAAGACAACTCTCCTAAAAGCGTTGACGGGAAAATTGGATTCTACTTTGAAGGTAGACTGAGCTACCTACATGCTACCAAAAGTATTTGTCAACAAGAAAAGGCAAAAACAGATAAAAATGTCTGGCGTTAACTAACAAAAATATATATTTTCTAAATGGACAACGATTGGCAACAGTTCAAAGGAAAAGTCACGTACAATGGAGAAGAAATGAATTACTCAACACCACAGTACCTACGTGCTTATGTTAGCCAGTATGATCTTCACCATGCTGAGATGACAATAAGAGAGACGATCAACTTCTCTTCCAAGATGCTCGGAACCAACAATGAATTTGGTAAGACATACTCTTGCATATAGTTGGCTATTCATTTTGAAGATCATTGGAAGCTGTTGCAATTTATAACAAGGCAAACACTTTAACTCAAGAAGGAAGTATCTACAGAATACTCAAGATAAATCAATTTTTCCATGGCATCTATACTGACAATTTTCCTGTTTGTGTGGACTGACAAACTCAGAGATGATAGGAGAAGCAATAAGAAGAAAAAAGGGTGCCATCAATAAAGTGGACCAAGATCTTGATTCATTCATTAAGGTAGTTGTTCCGTACTACTTTATTTTTGCAAGACCGGATTATGTTTTGTGTAGTAACTCAAATAGCTCTTCTCTCAGGCCACCACCTTTGGAGAAGGAAGCAACCTCACAACAAACTATATTATCAAGGTAACTTGGTTACTTGTTTGATTTGCTATATATCTTGACAATATAGTAGTAACAGTTGATTATATGCAGATACTTGGCCTGTCTGAGTGTGCTGATACCCTAGTAGGAGACGAGATGAGAAGAGGAATATCTGGAGGGCAAAAGAAAAGAGCCACAGTTGGTAAGCATTCCTATCAAGGCTGATGGTAAATACATATATAGCTATAGGGTTTATGTAGCTGCCACTGGAAGCACACATTTCAATCTGAAAGAAAGCCACATTAACTGACATGCCACCACCTCAAGAATGCAAAAGGTTCTTACCAGGGTAGGAATCTTCGTGATAACAAAGAATGACTACCTCTAAAATAAAATGCTTATAACTATCAAGTCAGATATAAGTAACTAACCAGAATATTAGAATAAGGAACATAGTAAGGAGATACTTAACTGGAACCTAACCTAAGTTGGCATACGTTAAAGTGGTGTTGTTTAATGCAGGGGAGATGCTAGTTGGTCTAGCAAGATGCTTCTTTATGGATGATATATCAACAGGTCTAGATAGCTCCACAACATTTGAGATCATGAAGTTTCTCCAACAGATGGCCCATTTGATGGATCTCACAATGGTTATTTCCTTGCTGCAACCACCTCCTGAGACATTGGAATTATTTGATGACATTATACTTTTATGTGAGGGGCAAATTGTGTATCATGGTCCTCGAGAAAATGCTACAGACTTCTTTGAAACTATGGGATTCAAATGCCCTGGCAGAAAGAATGTAGCCGATTTCCTTCAAGAGGTAATCAACCATCAAATGAGCCTAACTGCCTATAAGGAATAGCTCAGTGATGCCAACTGATAAAAAATGTATAGTGTTCGAGGATAACTTTCGAGATTTTTTTTTGTGTGTTTGAGGATAACTTTGAGATAACTAATACATCAGATCCACAAAATTAAGCAGGCAATAGATGACTTACAATTCTATGCAGGAGTGTAAAATGCCACTATTCTGCAATACATGTGCTTTTGCAAAATATTGTAACAAGTTTTTCTCCAATTGGCCACTGACCAGGTAACCTCTAAGATGGACCAAAAGCGATACTGGGCTGGTGATCAAAATAAGTATCAGTACCATACAACTGAAAAATTTGCAGAATCCTTCTACACGTCCTATCGCCCTCTTCTAGTAGAAGACAAACTGTGCAGTTCAAACAATACTGGAAAGAATAAGGTGGTAAAAGTGAGTGCACGTCACCGAATATCCAGATGGAATATTTTCGAAGCATGCTTTTCAAGGGAAGTACTGCTGCTAAAAAGAAACTCTCCGGTCCATATATTCAAGACCATTCAGATAGCTGTTATGGCTTTGGTGATCTCCACACTTTTCCTGAGAACAAAAATGAGTCACAATTCTGTACTTGATGCCAATAAGTACATGGGAGCACTTTTTATGGCTGTCGTCATAGTAAACTTCAATGGAATGACTGAAATTGCAATGACAATAAAGCGGCTTCCCACCTTCTACAAGCAAAGAGAGTTACTAGCATTGCCAGGATGGGCACTCCTTTGTTCAGTTTACCTTATTAGCATCCCAATATCACTTGTTGAGACAGGCCTTTGGACAGGCTAAACCTACTATGTGATTGGATATGCACCTTCCCCTATCAGGTACTCATCACTTGGTACTTATATGTTGAATGACCTCTGGTGCTTCAATAGGCGAAAGTAAGAAAAAGATTTTCATTGCTTATGGCAGGTTCATCCAGCACTTTCTGGTACTTTTTGCCATGCATCAAATGTCAATGGGCCTGTATCGCTTCTTAGCGGCCATAGGAAGGACGCAAGTGATGGCCAACATGCTAGGGACTACAGCTCTTATTGCAATCTACATACTTGGAGGATTCGTCATATCAAAAGGTTAGATGAATGTAGCTTAGCATACACCATGAAACATGAGTACACAACAAACACTCTATAATAAAAGTTCTGTGCAACAAGTTGCTAACCAATTCTGCACACTGAAACAGATGATCTCCAACCATGGTTGCGCTGGGGATATTGGACGTCCCCATTCACCTACGCACAGAATGCGATCGCCCTCAATGAGTTCCATGACAAAAGATGGGCTACGGTAAGCACTAATTTCGACACTTGGAAGTGATAGCTATATGGTAGTATATCCATTTTCAAATTAATTACACTAAAGTTCTTGATCTTTTGTTACTGATAGGAATTTTATTATAATGATGCAAACACCGTCGGTGAAGCTATCCTCAAGATCAGAGGGCTGCTCACGGAGTGGCACTGGTACTGGATTTGTGTCACCATTTTATTTGGATACTCGCTGGTCTTCAACATCTTCAGCATATTTGCATTGGAGTTCATGAATTGTATGTATACCAATCTATCACAAACCTCGTAAATATTGAATTTAAATGAAAATATTAATTATCTGCCATGTCTACTACTTGTAGCTCCACACAAACATCAAGTTAACATCAAGACCACAAAAGTGAATTTCGTGTACCACAGGCAGATGGCTGAAAATGGCAATTCATCAAATGATCAAGTTATCCTCCCATTCCGACCCCTCTCCCTTGTCTTTGATCATATCCACTATTTTGTTGATATGCCTAAGGTAAAATCTTGATCACTTATTAAAATCTTAACCGGTAGCTTCATTAATTCCAATCACATCTGAAGAAAAGAATACAAATATCCCACCAGGAGATGACAAAAAATGGGGTAACAGAGAAAAAGCTTCAGCTGCTACAAGATGTCAGTGGTGCTTTTAGGCCAGGAGTACTAACAGCTCTGATGGGGATAACTGGCGCTGGCAAGACAACATTGCTAGATGTATTAGCTGGAAGGAAAACTGGGGGATATATCGAAGGGACTATTAAGATAGCAGGCTACCCTAAGAAGCAGGAGACATTCTCAAGGATCTCAGGTTACTGTGAACAGAGTGACATTCACTCCCCTAATCTCACTATTTATGTGTCATTGAAATTTTCTGCATGGCTTCGTCTGCCTTCAAATGTTAAACCTCATCAAAGAGATGTATGTGTTTCAACCTCACCCCCTCTTTATTTCTGCTGGAGTCTGGAATCTAGTTCCTGACACAATGTTTCTCTTCAAATGCATTTCAGATGTTCATCGAAGAAGTCATGAGCCTTGTTGAGCTCACGGACTTGAAGAATGCCATGGTAGGCATCCCAGGAGCAACTGGCCTGTCAGCCGAGCAGCGGAAAAGACTAACAATAGCTGTGGAGCTGGTGGCTAGTCCCTCCATTATATTCATGGATGAGCCAACCACTGGCTTGGATGCTCGTGCTGCAGCAATTGTCATGAGAACAGTACGAAAGACAGTCGACACTGGACGAACTGTTGTCTGCACAATTCATCAGCCAAGCATCGAGATATTTGAATCTTTTGATGAGGTATGAACAAATTCGGATGGTATAGCCGTATAGGTAGACAAAAATATAGCCACAACAAACAATTGAGAAACATGATTAGTCTAGTGCTGGAGTGGTGTCAGGGCACAACTAAAACAAACATGATTCTAGAATCTAGACAAACTTAAACAGCAAACAAATTGGACAAGTGTACAGAAGTATGCATAAAGTAGTAAAATGCAGTCCTGACCTAAAATAGAAAACAATCAAAGAACTACTGTACATGATAAACTGGTCATTTGTACAAGTAGGTATAGGTACTACAACGAAATTACCCTTCTGAATTTCAAATTCAATTTGGCCAATTGCAGCTTCTGCTTATGAAAAGAGGTGGTCAGCTCATATACAGTGGTTCCCTAGGTCCACTCTCTAGGAACATGATAAAGTATTTCGAGGTAAGATTGCCTGAGATGGACGTTTATATTTGTAAGACGCAGAGAGAAGAAAATAATGAATTGCTTTGTAACAGGCAATCCCAGGCGTTCTTAAAATAAACAAGGGCCAAAACCCAGCAGCATGGATGTTAGACATCAGTTCACACATAACAGAATATGAAATTGGAGTGGACTATGCAGAAATTTATCGCAACTCCTCCCTGTACAGGTACACCCAGTAGTACAGTCGTAAAGCTGCAAATAACTTTATTTTAGCTGGTACAAAAATAAGGTGGAAGTCAATCTAATGGAATTCTTGGTGGCACCTGCAGGGAGAACAGGCTTCTAATTGATGAATTGGAACAACCAGAACCAAACACAGATGATCTGCATTTTCCTCAGGGTTACTGGCAAAACTTTACGATGCAATGTGTGGCATGCTTGTGGAAGCAAAGTTGTGCATACTGGAAAAACTCAGAACACAATGTTGTCGGGTTCATAAACACTTTTGCTGCTTCAATCATGTTTGGAATTGTATTCTGGAAAATCGGCTCAAGCATGTAAGCGGATTATTATTATCTTTCATGAATATTAAATTAATTTTTATGCCCCAATCAAGATCTAACACAGATTTCGTGTGCAACAGCAAGGATGAGCAAGATGTATTCAACATACTTGGAATCGTATATGGATCAGCACTGTTCCTGGGTTTCATGAATTGCAGCATCCTACAGCCAGTGGTGGCAATGGAGAGAGTTGTGCTCTACCGTGAAAAGGCGGCAGGCATGTACTCCACCATGGCATACGCTATCGCACAGGTAACAACACACAACAATCAACCTGTCCTAGGAAAATCCAGTTGTTTTGAATTTTGATTGCAACAACAGGCTTGGCACAGATTATGAACCAAAAGTATACATGTTGCAGGTGTCAGCAGAATTACCTTACATGTTGGTACAGGTGCTGATCTTCTCATCGATCGTGTACCCGATGATCGGGTTCCAGCTGACGGCGGGCAAGTTCTTCTGGTTCTTCCTATACCTGATGATGAGCTTCATGTACTACACTCTGTACGGGATGATGACGGTGGCCCTGACCCCCAACATCGAGATCGCCATGGGGCTGTCGTTCCTCATCTTCATCTTCTGGAACGTCTTCTCTGGCTTCATCATCACGAGAGAGGTACAACACCCCACATCTGAATCAGAAGAGAAATGGATTGAATCCATTAGCGAGCTGATGAAATCACCAAACCTAACCTAACCAAATCAAACCAAACCAATCCGTGTACCTGATGAGTGGAGTAAAATTGTGCAGATGATGCCTTTGTGGTGGCGATGGGTGTACTGGGCCGACCCGGCGGCATGGACGGTTTATGGGCTGATGTTCTCACAGCTCGCAGACCGGACGGAGAAGATCCTAGTGCCTGGGCTCGGGGAGCAAACGGTGCGCGAGTTCCTGGAGGGGTACCTGGGCCTGCAGGATCGCTACTTTGAGCTGGTGACCTGCCTCCATCTCGCCATCATTGGCCTCTTCACCTTCCTCTTCTTCCTCGCCATCAAGCACCTCAACTTCCAGCGCAGGTAGGAAGCCTCGCAGGCTCGCACCACCACCTGCCGCCGCTGCCGGCCAATTTGCCGTGCGATGACTGTAAGTAATACACGACTAGGGTCAGACAGTAACCACTTCCTAACAGAACTATAGAAAAGGCTGGGAAGAAAGGGGCGACCTGTCCCGTTGCAAAAGTGTGCATAGATTACTAGTACAGATAAATGAATTAGTAGTGAGTAATTAACTGTGTTTATCATGTGAAGGAATACGAGTAGGTTCAAGGGGAGTGCAAATAGTGTAATGATTAAGTTTCAGAAAATGGAAATGTGTTGTTTGTCATTGTTTCAGTTTTTGAATCTTGAGAGATAGATGGAATGGAACTGATGATGTTTATATGAGCAAGACCCACCATACTGATGCTCGATTTCTTCAGATTTCCCTGGCTGTATTATGTGATTGGTAGCGATGATGGTAGCAGGACCTCAGCGTCAGCGCTCTTTCTAGAGAAAAGAAAAAGAAAAACACATCAGGTTTAGATTCAGGCCAAATTCACCGAGTCTGTTAACTCAAAAAGAACTTAGGTGCGTAAGCATCTCCAGCAAAAGCCAAAAAATATACTCCCAAGCAACTGTTTCTGGAACCTTGACAAAATGAATTGGGAGGGAAAAAGCACCCAGATACCAATACTTTACCTTTTGCTAATCAACATTACAACTGCGTATGATTGACTCAAAGTTATCTGAATAGCTTTTAACATCGAGTTGTGACAAAGCAACTCAGTAGCTGCTACCTTAACTGATTTCATCCAACAAGTATTTGAATATAATTCTTGAGCTAATAACCTGGAGTTATTTTAATGCTTTAACTAATAACAACTTTCTATGAGAAAAAAACATACAAAAATAAGTACATAACACAATGGTAAGGTTCAGAGGGAACCTAAACCTTATCTCTGAACCTGAACATGTCTACCTGATGTTCAGAACATTTCAGAAGTAAATAAAGAAATATAAACATCACAACAAATATCCAGACTTGGATGTGAGCAGAATTAGGGGAGAGATGCTAGCAAGGATCACCTTGGATGCTAGTGATGTCATAGATGACCATTAACATCAAATCATCCTGAAAATAACTCATACATGTGATGGCTATTTCTTATCTGTTTCTTGTCGATACTACTTGCTTGTCGTGTCGTGTTGTCCAGGTGCTTTTATCATTCGATAGGGGAATTTCAACAAATAGCTAGCGTGCATATCGGTACCTTACGGGGGGCTTGTGCCGAGGTTGCCGCGGGTGAAGTTAATGGTGGCGGCGGCAAATCGATGGGGCTGCGGCGGCAAGGAGACGGAGGCAAGGCTCGCGGCCATGCACCGGCGTCGCCTACGAGGCGGTCGAACAGGAGGAGGGAGCAGGGCCGTCTCTAGGGGGTGGGCAAGTGGTGCGACCGCCGGGGGCCAAGCCGCTAGGGGGCCCATGAGTATATATGTATGTAGTAGAAATATATAGCCAAAGTGTTTAAGGCTTATATATTTAGCACTTCAGTTTAGGAGAGGCCAGTGTCTTTTCCTATTTTTGATCGACATAGTTTGTCTTTCTTGCAATCTTATCCGATGTCTAACCCGACGCATCACAACTCGTCCACTCGCTTAAGTGCAGAGTGTTGAACGCGCCGCCACTCGTCGCCGACTGCAGACGTGCGAGTGCGAGAAGCAGGACCGCGAGCATCTGACTGCCCATTGAAAACCATCTATCTCAGTACAGTTCTTGAAGATTTTGCATCAACAAATATCCAAAAACAATTATTTTACAAAGTACTGAAGGATTATTGCTTTTTAGGCAATCATAATAGTTATTATATTGTTATTTCAGTTCTTTCGTTATACTATTGTTATCTTTTACAAACAAACATATGTTGTAAATTATTTTTCATATTATATACTTTCATCGTCATATTAAAAATTAGTTGGATGACCCTTGCGACGAGCATATTTGCCCAATGGCCTTCAAAATTATAGAGACGGCCCTGGGAGGGAGCGCACGGCGCGTGCCATCGTCGCCTGTGGGTGCTTCGCGAACAGGGCGGAGAGAGGACGGCGGAAGGCGCGAGCCGCGATTGAGCAAGGAGAGAGGATAGCGACGACGCAGAGGTCCATCGGTGGCGGCGTGAGCGCGAGGGGGAAGAGAGCGAAAAAAATGAGTCTTTTCATAAGCGTGTGGGACAAAAGAGTTAAAGGTCAGTCTCAGAGTTCTTGCCTAAAAATCTTCAACATGACGTGAAAATCAATTATGAGAAAAGTGAAGTACACATAGTGGGCCTGGATGAGGTGGAAAAACAACAGGTGGTTGGAGCTCTGAACTGCAAGTTGGATTCTTTTCCAATGAAATACTCCATCCGTCCCTTAAAAAAGAGTCTCTATAGGAAGCATGCTGGTCAAACTCTCTTAATTTTGACTAGATTTGTAGAAAATACGTGCAATAGTTATATCTCCAAATAAGTTTATTATGAAAGTATATTAAAGGATCTACCTAATGATACTAATTATGTACCATAAATATCAATATTTTGTTAATTATATTTGGTCAAAGTTAAAAGTTGTTGAGTTTTTGAAAAACGAGAATGAGTCTTTTTTAGGGACGAAGGGAGTACCTAGGTATGCCAGTAAGTGATCATAAGATCTCTAAGGCCCAGTTGAGATATGTAAATGAGAAGATTAAAATGTGATTACTTATCGTTCGGTGGAAAATCTATTTTAATTGATTCATGCCTATCTAGTATTGCAATGTATACCAGGGGAGTATATCAACTGTATCCAACTCCTGGATTCCATTAGGTCAAGGTTCTTTTGGCAAGGGACAGGGAAGAAGAGAAAATATCACATGATCAAATGGAGGCCCTCAGCAGACCTAAAGAGTTTGGTGGCTTGGGGTTTATGGATGTTAGAGCTATGAATACATATGACATGTTTGCTTGTCTTATAAGCCGTACTTTTTCAATCAACGAACAGTGTTTTTCTCTGACAACAAATCAGTGAACAATACTTTCAGCCATGGCTTTTCAGCCAAACGAACAGAATCATATCTGCTTGCTAAATAGATTGATAAATTAGAAAGGGGTAAGGAAGGATTACGTTGCTCTCTGCTGAGAAGGAGTATTTAGGTCACAAGAGTATCTTCCACATCAAAAACAGACAAGACTCAATTTTGGAGATCTCTACTGGATATAAGGGACTGGTACCAAAAATGTAGAGTTATAATAGTTAAAAGTGGTTAGCAAACAAGATTTTGGCATGACTTTTGGGTGGGCGAGTGCCCTCTGAAAATCAGCTTTCATAGACTATTCCAGATATCTTTACATCCAGAAACAGAGGTAGCCCAAGCATATAACTCCGGCCGGTGGTCAATTCAGTTCGGAAGACAACTTAATGCTGAGCTTGAGCTTAGCGCAGAATGGACGCCACTACAAGAGCTTTTGAATCACATTTCACTAGAAGAAGGGAGAGATTTAGTATATTGGGGCCTTGAACAGTCCAAGAGATACTCTACCAAGTCTCTGTATAGACTAATAACTTCAGGAGCTGTTAGATATACGCAGATGTCGACTATCTGGCAATGTCTCCCCTCCGTATCAGCAATTGAAGTCGTTTTAGGGGCCGGCGTCATTTGCACAAATTATGTCGTTTTAGGTGTGCTAACTTGGTTTTGGACGCCAATACCCCCGCGCTTCGCTTTGGTTCCGTCGCGTCGCTTCACGATGTTGCCGTCCCCTCCGCTCCCCTTCGTAACCTTACTCGCACCAGGTCTGGGAGTGGACGCACGGAATGGAGTTGCCGCCGGACTCCATCACGTCGACAGCCATGGAGATGCCGCCAGACTTCCATCACGTCTGAGATGGCGCCGCAGGACCTGGAGCAGGACGTACTCCATGACGCCGCAGGTAATGACTACCCGCAATGGGTACTCTAAAGGGATACTCTAAAGCTTTAGAGTATGAATATAGAGTAAAAACTGCTGCACTGGGTACTCTAAAACGATACTCTATCATTTCTCTCACTCTATATTTAGAGTGGTACAGTGATTACTCTATAGTGGACAGTGACGGGCCACACTAGCTAAACAAAGGAAAAAAATGCTATAACTCACAAACCAAAAATTCAAATTAAATTTCGATTGCACCATTAAATTCGTCTCAATAAATCCTTCAAAACTAGATCACATATAAATATATTTAGATAAAGTAACAAGTGGTCCCATAGTAGATAGAGTGGATAGAGGATGATATAGAGGATGGATGAGTGCGGAAGAATTGAGTATAGAGGAGAGAATCTTACTGACTAGAACGTATAGAGGATGAATATAGAGGTCCGTGAGTGCAGATAGCCTCAGTTCTGGACTCCATGACGCCAGACTTCGTGCCAGACTCTCCAGCTACGAACGGCAAAAAAGGCCCAAACATACAGTGCCATGCAAAAATACAACCCTCCGAGAGGGTTCGAACCGTGCACCTCCTGACTTGGGCCGCGGCGTGCTTACCACTCCAACTAAGGGACGTACCTGCAACCATATTTAATATGGACAAACAGGAAAAAATACATTCCAATTAATCACTCCTTAGTATGCTAAATACTGCCCTAAACGACTTCAATTACTAGTATGGAGGGATTATACCTTTACAAGTGAAAATCTTCATCAGGATGGGAGCTGTTAGAGATACGCAGATGTTGACTATCTGGCAATGTAATATACCTTTAAAAGTGAAAATCTTCATCAGGATGGCTGTCCATGACAGGATCCAGTCAGGGGTTTCAACTTAAGAAAAAGAAATGGTCTGGACCAGAAGAATGTGCAACGTGTGATAAATTAGAAACTTCTGACCACATTCTTTTCCAATGCCCCATCGCTGTCTTCCTCCGGTCATTCCTGAGAGATGCTCTTGGCTGGACGAGCTCTCCAACAAACTGTGCCAAGTTCCTATTAGAGTTCAACGACAATTGTCGAGGGAAAAAGCGAAAGGTAACACTTGTTATCTGTGCAGGTGCATTGTGGACAATTTGGAAAACAAGGAATGATGTGATGATCAACAAGAAGGTACTATCATCCCCCATGGCGATAGTCTACAGGACCGTATCATTGATCAAGACTTGGCGCCCACTTCTGAAAATGAAGCTGAAGCCAACGGTGGAAGACACTACTACAATAAATTTAACAGAGTCGGACAAAAAGCCTTTTTTTTGAGGCAACAACTGCCTCCAACAAAAGGCCACGGTTAATCGTGCATTAAAGGAGGCGGTCTCCCGTCTCCGTTAATCAAATAAAGAAAATAAAAAAAATAAGAAAGCCCATGGACAAGCCCAGCGAGCCCATCCACGGGCCTGCCGAGTCCGTCCATGCGCCGCCGCCGCCAGGATCTGCTGTCGCACCACCTGGATCGAAGCTCGATGGTGGGGTAGGAGCCGAAGGGGCGCCGGATCCGTGGTCAGGGCGCCGGATCCGGGCTAGGGACGCCAGATTCATGGACGGGGCGCCAGATCCGGGGTGGGGGCGTCGGATCGGGGGTGGAGACGCTGGATCCATGGACAGGGCAGCGGATCCGAGGTGGGGGCGCCGGATCCATGGTCGGGGCGGCGGATCCGAGGGTGGGAAGAAAGGGAAGGCCGCCGTCGGTGGAGGAGCTCGGGAGAGGACCGCGCTGCCGCAAGCTCCTCCAAATCTGCCGCCGCAAGGTTGCCCGCGCCGCCATGACCAGATCCACCGCCATCGCAACCCGATCCGCCAGCCCTGAGGCCGGATCCACTAGATCCGCGGCGCTAGGGTGGGGGAGGAGCGTTGGCGCCGCCGTTGGGGTGGGGATCAGCTTGGTCGTCGTCATCGGAGGTGGTGGAGGCCCCGCGCAGCCCGCGTCCTCCGGAGATCTGCGAGGTCACGAGGTGATGGAGGAGTTGAGGACGCCGGAGCCGGAGATTTGCGAGGTCACGAGGTGATGGAGGAGTTGAGGACTCGGAGGGGGTGGAGGACGCCCGGAGGTGGTGGACGTCGTCGTGGGCCCGGCCGCGATGGGAGAGGAGGGGCGCGCCACCGACTTCGCCCGTCGGAGGGGAGGGAAGGCCTCCGGGTGGGTGTAAGGTCCAAATGGCTAGAGGAGGGTGAATAACCTATTTAAAAATCTACAAGCTTCACTAATCAACAATTGTTAGTATAAAAGATGGCGACGCTAATTCTAGCACTAGCTCAACTATACTAAGTAAGCCATCTATACAATTCTAGTGAACAAGACTATGATCTCTAATTCACACCAACAAAGCTAAGTCACTAAGCTACTTACTCCTATGTGATACAAACTACTCTAAGCACACTAGACAAGATATAGTGCAAGAATAAAAAGGAAAGTGAATTGATTCTTATACCGACGGTGTAGAGATGAGATGTATCCAAAGAATCAATCACACACAATCATAAAGAGAATCCTCGGCAAGAGATGACACAAGATTTTTTACCGAGGTTCACTTGCTTCCCGATAAGCTACTTCTCGTTGTGGCAATGCACCCACTTGATGGATCACGAGCTAATTGACTATCAAGAGTCAAACCCTCAGCGGATGCCGCACATCCACTCACAAGATGGGGATCCTCTGAGCCACGAGCTCCACTAGAGTAGCCAATTCGCGCACTCCCGCGGGAAAGGCTCAAGAACCCCTCACAATCGCTTGGTGAGGCTCGAAACAATCTCCAATCACGAGCTCAACACCACCGCTGCTCCAAGCCGTCTAGGATGTCGAGAAACACCTAAGAGTAACAAGCAATCCGCAGCAAACTCAAGAATCAAGTGCCACTTGATGCAACTCTCAATGCAATGCACTTGAATCTCACTCAATCTCACTAGGATTAGCAACCAAGCAAGGAGATGAGTGGAGAGAAAATTCTCTAGCTCAAAAGATGCCTTAATATCTCTGAAGTGTAAGAGCATACCCCCAAAACCGGCCACCAACTATTTATAGCGAAGGGGTAAGAAACTAGCCGTTATGCCCTGGTCAGGGGCAATAGACGCGGTCGGCCGCGTCCGTCGCACCCCGAGTCGCCACGTGTCCTGTGCGTTCGAGGTTCCAACGGTCAAAACGCCGATCAACAGACGCGCCTGACGCCCGGAGCCCGCGCGTCTGTCGCTCCAACAGACGCGGTCCAGAGAGCCATTTTTCAAGCTCGGTCAACGGACGCGTCAGATGCGCCATCAACAGACGCTGACGACAGCGCTATGCCTCCACCGCGCTCTGCTAACGCCACTGCCAATGGACGCTGACTTCACGCGTCAGACGCCACACTACCAGCGCGTCCGTCGCCACACCCTCGGAGCACAGTTGCGCGACGAGTTGGTCGGACGCTGATGTCAACGTCTGATGCGGCCATAGCCAGCGTCTGACGCCAAGCAACCCAGCGTCTGATGCCTGTTTCTCAGCGAGAAACACTTCCGTGACTTCGCCTCCTTTTTCATCCTTCGGTGCAATGAAAAATAAGCGTGTCATTACCACGAAAACGCCTGAATCCCACCCCTCTCTACCGCTCAAACACCATCGCCTTCGCAAATGTGCCAACACTACCAAGTGTACATCACCATGTGCATGTGTGTTAGCATTTTCACAATCATTTTTCAAGGCGTTATGTTAGCCCTCTACTAGATCCTAATGCATATGCTCAAGATGATAACCTAGTAGCACTTGATTCACGAGCTAACCGTGATTGCCCCTCTTGATAGTCGGCTATTAATCCTAAACCCGGTCAATCACTTCTCTACTCATCTTAGACCGGCAAAAGCAAACCCTATGATTATACATTTGCCTTGATCCCTTTGTTCCATATCCATCTCCTCATGCTTGATCACCATGATCATCATTTCATGTGCATCTCCACCATGATCGTCATTTCATGTCCATGCACCATCTCTTTGTGATCTTATGGCCACCACTCCTTGCCACATACACCTTCATCACATGTGTTGCTTATGCCTAACTCAAAACACTTAACATATGATATTAGCAATTTGGTGTCATTAATTACTAAAACCAAACTTGGGCTTTCAGTGGGACCGGTCACTGGGCCACCGGAGGGGAGGGGAGGGCTTCGGGCGTGGGCGACTGAGGGAGAGGAGGGAATGAGAGTGAAACCCTAAAGTCCTCCTGTATATATACTCAGGCTATGCTAGTGGGCTCTCCTGGGTCTGTTTGGGCCTCGGCCTATTAACCGAGGCGGGTCATTTAGGAGGCCCGCCTCCAAAAATGGGGGTATTTTTGGGGTCCGCCTCGGTTAATAGATTTTAGGAGATGTTATTGGTCCTGTTCAGCCGGCTTATAATCCGTACTTTTCAGCTTGTTTTTTCAGCCGGAACAGTGTTTTTCTCTCACATAAATCAGCCAGAACAATGATTCAGCTTGTTTTTTCAGCATAAGAGAACGGGGCCATTTTTCAACCGCCTCCGTAAATAGATTTTGCGAGGCGGTTTTTTGTAACCACCTCGGTTAATAAAAAGTGTTTGCCTCGGTTAATCCGAGGCATTAACCGAAGTGGTTGAAAGTGCTGCCCACCTTAGAAAAAATTCCTAAACGCCTCGCAAAAGATTTTTTGTAGTAATGAGAGATGTTGGACTTGATTTCGGCCAACGTCCACTAGTTTAGCACTTGGCCAAATCCTTTTTAGCTTGATGTTGTCTAAGTCGAGTTGTAGTTTACTGTGACATGTCACTTTTGCTCATGTTAGCTACCCTGTCCAGTTAGTGTGTTTTGCTTAAAGTCGGTTCGGTTAGATGTTTCCTTGCAAAGTAAAAGCTGATATGTAAAACTGGTAACCCCAGTCCGGATCTTGGGTATTTGTTATGCTTTCTAATAAAGTTGGGTGAATGCCTTTGGTCTAAAAAAAGAGTTAAGGTCAATGGCACCAGGGTGCGTTCCAACTTTTTAGTGGCCTGTAGATCAGGACCGTCTTTTATAATGGCACTCAGGTAAAAGACTAAAAAAATGGGTCCTCGTGTCGTACTCTCATCTCACTCTTCCTGTCTTTCAGCGACCTTGAACAGTCGAACCAAAGACAAGGACGATCGTGTCCCTCTCAACGTTGCCAAACAAAAGATGAAACTATCTTGTCTCTCCAAATTAGAATAGGATCGTCTTATTTCACTTTACTTCTTCAGTTTCTTTTTAACTATCTCACATAGAGCGAAGGCTCCGTGCAAGCACATGGAGGCTCTGAGGGCTAGGACCAGAATTAGCAAGAAGATGAGCATACTCAAGATCATAAGCCTCAAGTTGATGAAGATGTTGCTGACCAACCACTACTTCAAGTCTTCAACCACTTGCAAAAGCAGTACATCAAAGTATACAATGGGATCACTCTGATGACAACATCCTTATTGGAAGCATACAAGAGAGGTAACAGCTCGATCTTGACTAGCAAATTTTGTTGAAATATTATTCGCTTGTTTCCTCCTTGGAACCTCGGGGATCCAGATTGGATGATGACTATGCAAAGAAGAGTTAAACAACTTCGAAAGAAATCAAGTGTGGTAGTTGGTGAAAAGAAACCCAAGAGAAATGTCATTGAAACCAAGTATTGCAACAAGCAAGATGAACATGGTGTGGTGACAAGGAACAAAGCAAGATTAGTTGCTCAAGGATTCACTCAAGTTAAAGGGATAGACTTCGAAGAGACCTTTGCAATGGTGGCAAGATTTGAAGCAATTTGAATGCTTCTCGCCTTTGTCGACTTGAAGCAATTCGAATATAATGCTTCCAACCTTTGTCGCACATCATGACTTCAAGATATGATGAAATCACTAGGGCCAACAGGTGTGATAAGATGCACAGGGCGATGGTTTAGTGTGTAGTGAAGAATGAACACAGAACAATTATGATAATTTTAAAAGTTATATTTATGTTAATTTAAAACTATTAAACTCATATTTATGAGAATTTTAATAGTATAATTAATGATATAAACGTTAAGTTTAATTAACTTTAACATGACTAATCATATTAATTTAAGTACTTTATTTTATTTATATATTTAAATTTATTAATAGATAAAATATTCATGTGTATTGCAATATTTATATATACTATCACTGTCGGGAGGTGGTTTTAATCGGCAGTGATAGGAAATAGAATGTGTTGTATGTTTTATAAACATTGTATGGAGTCTACAAAAGTATTACAATATATATAACCACCACACAAACATTCTACTAAATGTCAAAAGGTTACATAAAACATATGCTAACAAAGACCTTAAAATAAAATTATACATATAGGCTAACAAAGACCTTTGCACATTTTAGGCCGATGTTAGCGTCTAGGTCTACATAATAACACCTTCGACGAGTATGGGTTGTGCACTATGAAGCGACTTTTGGATGACCACAACACTTCCAGTTATGCATATGCAGCATACCCGGAGATCCTCGTCGCCTCTAGCGGTGAAGAGCCAGGGCCGCTAGCTCAAAGAAGACCAACGACCAACTGGGGCACCGACGCATTATATTGCTACTAGCGCACTCTAGCTTCGGATCAGTCAATCTTCACAAACATTTTTCTAGTACCTTTGGCGCATCATGTTGACTACAAACTACTAGAAGGTATATGTGGAGAGCATTCTCCCGCAGAGAACACATATGGATACTATAAGTAATTAAGTCGCATTGTTGCATATACTGAATCAGCCGACAAGGATGGTAGGTTTTGTAACAAGAAGCAACGGTGGTAGGTGGGCTCAACCACTACTGCACACAGCAGCATTAGGAGCGGCTGCAGACCCTTTTCTAGGACGGTTGGGCCAACCACCCCTACCCATCCGCCTCTAAAAATCAACTATTTGTAGAGATGGTTGGCTAGCCGTTCCAATCAATTTCTAGGGGCAACTTTCAGAAATCACAAATTTGGGCTAAAAATAGCAAAATAATTATCATGGGGGAGACCAACCAGGCCAATTTTATTCGCAAAAAACGCACAGCACGCGACAAAGGGGCTTGAACCCACAACCTCAGCCTTCACAAACTCCTCTCCTAACACCTCCACCCATCAAACACTTGTGTCCATTTGGGATATTCATCCACCTCATTTATCTTCATCCGATTTAAAATGAGTATTTGGGGCTCTAAACAAATTCAAATGAAAAAATTGTCAACTATAAAGTTTTATAACTTTTCGAGATCTACAACTTTGGTTTTGATCATTTCTCCTTCCGAGGTTGTTTGAAATTTTTGAATTTCAAATATGAGAAATTCAAACGTAATTTTTCATGAATAGATGATTTCAAATGAAAATATTGTATACTGGGTTGGCAAACTAGGAAGGCACAGACTCGATGGCAGTTGTGAAGGCGAGCAAGTTATAGGCCTATTTCCACAAATTGATGAATCAGAATTCAATGAAGTAGTTGAATTGAAGTAAATGTGCGCCTACGAAAGAAGAGAAGGCTGATACGGATATGCGAATAGGAAGAAAGCAAGAAAAAGCCTACTATTGTGCATTGGCAACGAACACCGTCAAACAAATATAGCTGTTGAGGACGAAGACCTGGATAGAAAGCCGGTTACGAATAAACCAGGGACTAGGAAACCCCGAACTATGAATGGAAACACTTTTTCAAGCAGGGGTAAACGAATCTGGTTAGGAAGATGGAGATGGTAGAGAGGGTGTCGTGTCGGATCTTCAATGGGGGCAAACAACGGATGCTCGGGATAAAGGAAGTACGAGATTGATGAATCAGAATTCAATGAAGTAGTTGTTTCATTGTAATATGCTGGACCAGGTTCGCACCGAACCTTCTGTAAATGACAGATAGGAAGGAGGGCAGGATCAGAGATAGAGATTCTAGCTGTAAGCGGAATGGGCATGATAAAATACAAGGAGGTCTTTCGAGAAAAAGACAGATCTATGTATCCGACCTGAAGAGCACCACGAATTAGCGCACAAGCGAAATTCATGAATGAAAAGTGGCAAAGCGAACCCACTTGAAGTGTGACATTTGCCAGAGGAAGGACACCTGGATCCAGAGAGAGATGGACTCGGCTGTAAAAACTGCTCTAGTCATGCATGTGGCCAAGAAGTTTTATAACTTTTGAGATCTACAACTTTTGTTTTGATTATTTCTCCATCCGAGGCCGTTTGAAAAATTCAAATTTCAAATGTGAGGAAATTACAATATGATTTTCCTTGGATAGATGATTTTAAATGTAAAAATTGTCGACTACAAAGTTATATAACTTTTCAAGATATGCAACTTTCGTTTTGGTCGCTTCTCCATCCGAGGTCATTTGAAAAAAAAAAACAAATTTCAAATATGAGAAATCCAAACGTAATTTTTCTTGTATGATTTCATATGAAAAAGTTGTCATCTACAAAGTTGTATAGCTTTTTGAGATCTACAACTTTAATTTTGGTCATTTATGTCCAAGATCATTTGAAAACTTCGAATTTTAATACGTAATTTTACTATTGGGCACCCATTTTTAGAGGCAGTTCTAGATCCAACCGCTTCTAAAATTTGATTTGTAGGGGCAGCTGGATCTAGAGCTACCCCTACAAATAGGGCCATTTGTAGAGGCGGCTCGTTTTGGAAACCATTTGTAAAGGCAGTTTTAGATTGATCCACCCCTAAAAAAAGAGGCGTATCTACAAATACCTTTTGTATTACTGAACAGTGGTACATGGAATCAACGATGGAGAATCATTGACGTGATAGTTAGGTAGATCCAATAACCGGAAAGAATACTGGTAGGCCGAAACGAAAACCGACAATGATATGCAAAATGTCATCACAAGCAGGTAGTGGCCTGACCCCCAGTGATATGCTATCTATTACTGCCGGCTCGTAGCTTGAACCGGCAGTGGTATATCAATGCCATGTGGTGGTTTTAGTCAGCAGTGATAGGCGCCATCACTGCCAGGTGATTAGCTTCCCACTACTTTTCTGGATCCATGCCTCACCACTCGATAGTGATTTGTAGTCACTGTCGGCTCCAGCACATCAGACAGTGATGATCCAACAGTGATTGCGTGTTCTGGCATAGTGAAACCTAGTGCTCCTTAAGCAAAAGAGGTGGACGAACGATTGCATTGCCGTTAAGTTCCTACCCTAGTCAAGAATGAGGTGTGGATTTCAACCACTATGGCATGTGCCAAATAAAATAAAATTTCAAAAGTTTAGGATCTAGGCTATACACAAAGACAAGTTCGAGAACCTAACAACATGTATTTTACAAGTTTAGGGGGATGTGGATAATATATACTAGCCAAAACCCCCCGCGCTTCGCGTGGGTACATACTATGAGTCAAAGTAATATTGAAGTCAAAGTAATCACACATTCCTGGCTTTTACATGACTACTGGGCAAGCCCAGAAATACAATATTTAGTTAACAGGAGGCAAGCATACAAATTGTTGAATGGAAATTTGGAAGACTTTCATCTCGAATGTGCCGATGATCAAATCGTTGATGTAGGCACTTAACCGCAGTTGAGCAGAGTCTCTGTCCCGAACGTACACGCCGTGCTCGAAGGTATTTGCATTGGTTTGGGGCCAAGTAAGTAGAACCGAGCCAAGGCATTTAGCTATGAAGGAATTATAGGTTTGTGAGAATAATAAATTATGAAGCTGGGCAGCAAACCAAGTATTAACAAACTACATAGCAGCAGGAAACATATACCTATAGTATATCCAAAGCAAAGATTATGAAACATATACCTATAGTATCTCCAAAGCAAAGATTATGAAACTGGGCACCAAACCAAGTAGCAACAAACAATATAGCAGAAGGCAAATGCAGCTGTTTAGATTACATGAGGCAAATACAGGAGTGGAAAAGAAACAGGAGTGGAAAAGAAGGCATTGAGCAGCCAGGTTGTACTGGTTGACCAATTCCCTGGAGGCCTGGGTGAGATCAGTTGCCTCCTTCTGTTGGCTGAAGTAGAAAAAGAACCTACTGATTACAAAACTAAATGGGAGTTACAACTGAAAATGTATGCAGCATAATATTATGTAAATCAATAAACAACTTGTCGTGTATCAAAATACCAGGGTACCCAACGGATGGCAAAATATGACACCTTGTACATCTGCTAAAGCATCATCGTAGGGGCCCCGGTAAAACCGACCCGCTAAAGGCGCAAACAGCATGTCAGTCGCTCGAAGCTGAGAACCAACCTCCGTCCCGCCCGAGCCTTGCGGAAAGGTCTCGGGTGAGATAGGTGCCTCGGGCGGTGGTTTCCGCCTTGCCCGAGCCCCTGTGACGTCATCAAAGCGCCCGACCCCTGCGCCCTGTCGAGAACGACTTCCGCCTCGCCCGAACCCGGCAACGAAAGTATGGGAGTGCCCGACCCCCTTGGCGTACTTCTGCCTCGTCCGAGGGACACGTGGAGCCCTTTGGCAAGACAGGGAGCCACGGGGGCCCTCACCACGGCACCCACTCCCGCCGATGGGACGGACGTGACCGTGCACAGTCAATAGGAACGCAAGAGTCACGCTCTGACCTAATGTGACCCCGGTCATTTCACCACAACGACGTCCATACCTCTACAGCGATGGGGGCAATGGCAACTGTGCCACCTGCCCCCTCTCTACGCAAATCCAAGCATCTGTACCGCCCATCCTCGACGGCACAAGCGCACACAGAATGAAGCATGGCCACAGCATGTTGCACCAGCAGATGAAGAGGCTAAAAGATCAACGACCATTACATCTCTGCGCCACAGGGGGAAACTGCTCCCACCGGATAAGGAGGAAGACGGCCGCACCTGATGCCACCTTTTTTGTTTTTCTCTTTCGTCTTCCCCACTTCACCTTTTTACCACAAATGTAATATGAGCCCTCCCCTTGGAAACTATAAAAGGGGAGGCAGGGGGCACATCTAAGGAGAACGACCAAAAAATGAGGAACACACACCTCGCTAAGACTACAACACACACATCACCCCTCAAAAGAGACCTGAGATCCGTTTCCTCTCTCGAAAGCTTGTAACCCCTACTACGAGCACTCCGGTGCAAGGCAATACGAGCAGCAACCGAATCCACTGGATATAGGGCCATTCTTGCCTGAACCAGTATATACCCTTGTGTCCGCTTTGCCCACCATCCGGGCCTAGACGTGTAGATACAAATTCACTCATCGCTCTGTCTAGACCTCCGGTTTTCTAGACGCCGACAGTTGGCGCGCCAGGTAGGGGACATACTACGTGTCATGCTCCATCTCTTAGGTCTCGATGGCCACCCCCGCATCTGCTTTTCTCTAGGCTCCCACGTCTGGTTCGACAGCCTAGATTTCCTCTGCACGGAGTGGACTACGATTTGGTCCTTCTTCCCCCTTCCGTCGACATCGACGCCATCTCTGAGGCCCTATCCAGCCTTTGCCTGGACACCAACGAGGGGCAGGCCCCAGAGAACGACTGGCCAGGAAGTTCTCGAGGCAGATCAACGCGGGCCGGTAAGCCGCATGGCCACGGGAAAGCCCGCGGCCAGACACCGACTACTTTTCACCTCAATCCACCCACAGGAGAGATTCCCGCGGATATGCCGACTCACCATGTGCAGGCTATCGCGGAAGTCCTCACGACCACCGAGACGGCCTCTAGCACTAGCTCCGACGAAGACGACGGCAGTTGGGCCGGAGCCGACTTCTTCGGGCTCGACGACTCGAGGGCTCTGCGTCACTTCGTCGGCGTCTGCGACTACCTCCTCGACAGCGGTGACTCCAACGATGACGGCTACGAACTCACGTGGCCATGACGATGGGAGGCAGAGGCTACGCACAGCGTTGACACGCCACGATCGGTAGATCACCGCATCACCCCCTGCCCAAGATCTATTATCTTGTTTTTGGGAAGTTAATCAGTCTGCGCATACGTTCAAAATTTAAGCACGTTACTCGCTGAAATTTATCCTCTCATTTAAACCATGATTTAAATTGTCAGCGGGAATTACGTAACGTGGTTTGTCCACTTTACGGTCCGTCATGACACAGAGTTTGAAGGCTGGCCCACGAAGGGCTCGACAGCCGCTCTGAGCCACCTGAGTGAGGGATGGCATGAGAAGGGGCACACGAGCGGCCAAAAACCGGATGTGTTGAGCATCGTGGGCCTTCTCGAGCCATGTTCAAGTCCAGGCCGGTCTACGGTTCGGGAGTTTTTCTGAAAAAAGGCAACAAGCCCTCGGGGTCGATCGAACAACCCTAGGAACTCCCTGAACCAACCGCTAGGAATTTTTGAAGCCGGTCACTAGCTTAGCTCCGTCGGATCCCCGCGAACGGGAACCAGGGCTTCACTTGAACTAACCCGATTGTAACTCAATGGACATTACGGCTCGACCCAGCGAGGGATGCCATGGCGTTATCCAAACCCTCCTCTTTGCGAAAAAGATACACGAGGGATATGCTAACCAAGCCTCTTGACCAGGCCCACGCGCGAGCGGGGATTTCGAAGGACCCAGGGGCAGAAATGTCCAACCCACGGACGAACCCTCCTGAGCACCCCGACGAGCCTATGACCCTAGGTCTAGGTAGAGGCATCGATGAGGATGCATCTGACCCCGCCTCAGGACGTGGGAAACCGCTACACCCTAAATGTCTGATCAGTCTGTCAAAAATCGCCTGAGCTACGCGCACACGAGTTCTTTCCTCTCTAAAACCCTTCGACAAATGAAATCTCGGCGACCTCACCGGCCGCCATTGCCAATAGAATCAATGCAAAATAAGGGAAGACATGGAAGCAAAATGAACACGACAGCAATTAGACGAACTTAATTCTTAGATAAAAAGTTCTTTTACATTTAAGGAAGGGAGAGGTCCTAAGCTGGGCCTACAGGTCCTCGTTGAGGACCTGGTCCGCGAGGACAAGGCCAGCAATGACGTTCACCGCCAGCTCAAAACCCTTGAGGAGGTCCTCGTAATCTCCCAGTCCCTTCCCCATGGCGAAGCCTTCAACGTCCTGGAGCTCCACGTCGGTGGCCGCCGGGGCAATAGTCAGCGCAACGGCTACTCCTCGACGGATGCCGCACTCGATCGCCGCCCGAATGAGTGCCCGCGCACTAAGGAGGTGCTCCTCTCGGCGCCCTGCTGGAGCGCAGATGAAGTTGGCCAGGATGTTGGCGGCGCTACGGAGGGACTCCACCTCCGCAAGCAGCTCTACACACAAAACAACTCCAAGAATAAGACATCACACTAACTAAAAAGCAAAGCGAGGAGACAGAGGCCCACTCACCGGTGCACCGACGGTCAGACTCCATTCGCTGCGAGCGGGCAAGTGCCGCCTCTTCCTCCAGCGATGTCACCACCACCTTAACGGTGGCAAGCTCCTCCTGGGCCTCCTGCAGCGACGTAGGGCACCCCAACACGCCGCTTGCTGGGCCTGGCCATAGCCAGACATGGAAATGGCACCAGGATCAAGACAACGGTGGTGGGAGGGCGCCCCGTCCCCCTCTCCCGGTGCGCCCACGCATGAACCCCCGGAGGAGTCACCGTGTGTAACGGATCAACATGATTATACAAGATTAAGTAAGAAAATCTTCCACCGAAGCAGATAATTTACCAAACTTAAGCCCGTACAACCCGAGATTCCGTGAAATCATGAGGGATTTCCAACCAACCAACATTCCAACCAAGATCGTACTGATTTAGCAGCCACGGCCACATGGTACATAAAGTTCACAATGACATTTGAACACATCGGAGTTTAGAACAGAAAGTTATTACAAACTAAGTTCAAAATAAGGTAGCGGAAGCAAGTAGTTTTAAAACCACGCACACACACTTAGTTCAGATACAGTGTCAGCAGGTAGTCATAGTCCACAAAAGCATAGGATAAGATAGACGGAGTGACCATTGCCATTGGTCCTAGTTATCGCCCATCGCCGGGTACAGACAGTTGACGCAATACCCATAGTACATCTGACCATCTGCAACAACAATGGGAACAACGCCCTGAGGACGAGAAGGTACTCAGCTAGACTTACCCGTCATAAACCAGAAATAAATGACACCAAGGAGTATGCAAGGCTTTTATAAAGTGGACTGGCTTGACTGGTTTTGCAGAAAAGCATAAGTTATCATCTATGAACCATTTAAATATAAGCATCAACTTAATTATAACTGATTAATCTAAGTAAGCACCTATGCTAGAGCAATCACTTGATTAACCATTAACATCAAAGACTAATCACTTGATTAACCATTAACATCAAAGACTATCATATCAGGTTTAGCTTTTCCAACAACATTCACGTAACCATCCGTGTCCTATCATTATTACTACGATGTTGTAGCTCGAGTCAAGTGCTCACTATCCAGGAGCGACGGCGATTCGAATCGATTCCTAACCAGCTGGTGATTTATTCCTCACACAAACCACGCTTCCCCCGTCAGGGTCGCTTAGATCACCAATGATACTTTCCAAGTAGCCGTGGGATAACAGTCATGGACCGCACTACCCAGGGACTGCCCGACAGCCAGGACGCACCTTGGGCTCACTCTTCGTGTCCCGTCATACCCCTTCAGCACCAGTCTGCCAATCTGAGTTTATCCCAGCTCGAAATAGTGTCACTAGCTTCGTGGTCGAAAGGTACTTTATTCGGCCAGCTAAATGTGAGGCATGCGTTCAACATGACAAGAGGGATGAGCAACGATCGGTCCTTAATCAACACAGACGGAATCACTATAGTCCAAAACCCTATAAGACTCCGCCCGGTCTCCGTTTATCCATCACACTAGGTTACTTTCCATGATAACAATTTTAGCTAACCATAACCAGATATCCACCTATAACTCGCAGGTGACAGAAAATCACTCGACTTCTACCGGTCTAAGCATGGCTAAGCAATTACTCGATCCTGACCTAACAGGGTAAAAAGGTAAGCCGGTGGGCAAGGATATTAATAAATGCAACAACGGTTCCACTCAACTCCTATAACTTAATGCAACAATATATATAACTCATATATAAAGAATTGCTTTCATAAAGTAGGAGACTTAGAATGCTCCGGGGCTTGCCTCTTTCAAACGAACTAGGCTGGTGATCTGCGCACTCGGGCAACTCCTCTCCTTGTTCCTCTTCCTCGGGCACCTCCTGTGCCTGGAGCTCTTGCGGATCGGTCCAAGTCTGCTCTTCCGGCACTGCTACCTGCGACTCCTCCTGCGATCCTGTATGATGCAATTGCATAAGTAAACATGTAGACGGTGCATCGGATGCGGTGGAATGCCATGATGATATGATATGCATATGAGCACATTGAACTGATAGTATGGATTAAAGATAAAATCTTCTACAAGGTAGTCCACATCATCCAAGAACATGTACCACAAAACATGTCATCTACTTTGATACTAGTTAGCATATAATGCTTACACAAGTGTTGTTACTATTTGCCAAACCCTAATACCTTAACCCATCAAGTAACACCAGCAAGGTAGTTTGGTGCTTCAAAGATACACCAAACACTTTTTATTACTTTTAATTATTCATAAAGAATAACCTTTTATTTCCCATTTAAACTAGGGTTACACATTAACACTTATTTCTGTTGCATATAAAAATCCACAAAAATTACAATAGCATAGTCCTACTCCAAATAGCATACTACAGAAATTTCAAGAGATTTGGATGAGTTTTACAACCTACACAAAAATGACAAGATCTAGCATGATATTGAGCATAAGAATACTTTGTACTATGAAAAGTATCAAACAACAGATTTATCATTTTTTCTATATTCCCCACAACAAACAATCACTGTACAAAAATTATCATAGGCATGTTTTATTCATATTTTTCCCTCTATCAAAAAATAACAAATCTAGGCAATAAATAGCACTTCAACTAGACATCAAAAATTTTACACAGAACATGCCTAGCATAAATTTTTCCCATAAACTACATCACAAAAGAAAATTATTGCAAGTGGAACCATATTTTTCTGAGCTTTATAAGATTTACTATGCATTTCTTAAGAAACCAGTAATTACAAGGATTAAATAAATCTCCACAGAAAAGTATTTCACACTTACATCCAATATTTTTACATCATAGATCTGGTCTTAAGAAGTCTACCAAAATTTGTTTCACAATTTTTTTGGAGCTATAAATCTTGAGATATGATTTTTGAAAGCTTTTTCACAATTTCTTGAAATCTATTTTCTTTAAATCCGAAAATCTACTCGGCCCTAAACGCTACGCACACCCGAGCTCGTGCACCTAAGACTGCGCACTGCAGCTGACAAACGGGCCCCAGGCGCTGACCGGCCCCACCCGTCAGTGAGCCAGGCAGGGGCGGCCGCTAACCGGCAGCCAACTCGCCGCCGGTGAGTCCTCCGGTGACGGGGAGGGCAACACCGTGCTCCCTGCACCGAGGCGAAGCCAGGGGTGACTCGAACGCGGCCAGCCGAGCTCGGCACTAAGCTCGCCGGCGTTCATGGCGGGGAGGCGGCGCTGGCGCACGGTGGCCGGCCGGCGCAGGCTGTGGTGGCGGCCGAGGAGGCGCGCACGAGCACCGCGAGGTGGAGGCGGTGCTGGTGACCGAGACCGAAGAGGGAGAGAGGGTGGAGGGAGCTCCGGCCACGCACGCCGACCAACGGCGGCCGTGGCGGACAGTGGAGGGGGAAAACGCCCTATAGGGCCTCACCGTAGCTCGACTCGAGGCGCTGGTGCGCGTTCCGCACAGAGGAGAAGATGGCGAAGGTGGTAGCGAGACGAATCGGAGGGAGGCGCGGTCGTTGAGCAGGAACGGCGGCGCGGAGGTGGGAGGCGCCGGTGATGGCGCGCGGTGGCAGAGCGGTGGCTGTGCGAGGGAGAGGAGGAGCGTGCGGGCGAGGAGGCGAGCAGTGAGCAAAGGTGATGGAGGCGGAGCAGTGAGCAAAGGTGATGGAGGCGGAGCAGTGAGCGGCCAGGTGGGGGTGAAGGCCAGCCGAAGATGCCGCGCGGCAAGCTCACCGGCGCATGGCCGCCACGCGGCGTGCGTGGCCTGCCCCGGCCAGATGCGCGTGGGCGCGGCGCGGGCGAAGGCAGGCGGAGGCGGGCATGCGCGCGGGCCGGGCTGGCTTGCCGAGCTGGGCCGGAAACGGGGCGCCGGCCCAGTAAGCCGAGAAATCCCTTTCTTTTTCCAAAATTAATTCCAAACTGATTCAAATTTGAATTTTGAAGAAGAAAAAGGCATTTTCAAAAGTTGACCCCAAAACAAAAGTTGTTCAAAATTTAATTCTCTACAACTTTTATTTAGGGCAATTTTCAAAATTCTAAACAGATTTTGAATTAATGATTTAAAGTCTAATTTTTAAATAAAAACTCACTTTTCTAGAATATTTTTAAAAGCAAAATTTGGGGAGATTTTGAATACAAAAGTTGCTCCAAAAATCATGCTAATTAATTCTAAGTTATTTAAAGTTATAGCCAAACAAGTTTTACCACTCTTAGCAAGCAAATGCAATAATTATGTTTCAAACATATGTTTTTCACATTTCAATTCAATTTTAACTTATATTGCATGTGATGATGAAAATGAATGTGATGCAAATGCTCATGCTTTGGGATGTTAATGCATGCTTAACACCGAGGGGTGTTACACCTACTCCATAACGATGGCTGAGGTCTGGCGCCACAGGCAGAAAGTAGGAGCGGAGGAAGGGAGATGCCAGGGTCTGGCGCCACGGCTCGGGTTATAAAGGACCCCGAGGAGGCCTCTCAGCTCCCGTGGCATTCAATACATTGCCCATCCGCCAACCATCCTACTCGTTCCCCGAGGGAGCCGCGTCGGTCTCACGCCATGCCTCGGGAAGGCGAACCGTCTCTCGTAGACGACACACGGTTCATTTAAACATGGCAAGAAAACCGTGTGAAAAGGCCGGCGAAAAATCTAGGCACCTCCCCACCTTCTCACGCACCGGGATGCGAAGCATCACAACAACCGCTACCCGGCGTGACACCTCGTCTCCCCCAAGCGGGTCCACTCACTTGATTCAAAGCCCTTGAAGGGATAACTCATCCTTCTAAGGCCTCGGTGGCTATACCTGGCGGGTGCGCTCACGCGCACCCACCGGATAGCTTCCTTCAACACAAACAAACCACACCGCACCCAGATCGGATGACGAGGGCTCACGCATACCCCTCCGTTCTGCTAAAGAATGCAAGGGATAACAACACGGCAACAAAGAGGCCACCCGGTCAGTCCCTTGCAACGCGCGGGGGCTCGGGGGCTGCTCCCGCACTCCGACCTAGCGAATGGTCAAAACTAAAGGCTCGAGGGCTCCTCGTACGCCCTGTAGTCACATGAAAAACACCTTACTCGCTAGATTAAAGCCCTTGAAGGGGTACCATATCCCTCCAAGGCCTCGGAGGCTACACCCGGCGGGTGCGCTTGCGTGCACCCACCAGATAGAACTCTACCCAAAGAAATAAAAATATAACAAAACAGTAAGCAGGGCGCCGTGGTCGCTCGTTCTCAAGCCTCTAAAGGAGTGCTCCACTCCTCCACAGGCTCGGAGGCTACTGTCGGGTATCAAAATACTAGGGTACCCAATGGATGTCAAAATAACATCTACTAAAGCCCCATCATAGGGCCCCCAGTAAAACCGACCCATTAAAGGCGCTGACAACATGTCAATCGCTCGAAGCCGAGAACCAACCTCCGTCCCGCCCGAGCTTTGTAGAAAGGTCTCGGGTGAGATAGGTGCCTCGGGCGGTGGTTTCCGCCTCGCCCGAGCCCCCGTAACATCATCAAAGCGCCCGACCCCTGCGCCCTGTTGGGAACGACTTCCGCCTCGCCCGACCCCGGCAACGAAAGCACGGGAGTGCCTGACCTCCTTGGCGTACTTCTGCCTCGCCCGAGGGACACGTGGAGCCCTATGGCAAGACAGGGAGCCACTGGGGCCCTCACCACGGCACCCACTCCTGCCGATGGGACGGACGTGACCGTGCACAGTCAATAGGAACGCAAGAGCCACACTCTGACCCAACGTGACTCCGGTCATTCCACCACAACGACGTCCATACCTCTACAGCAATGGGGGTAACGGCAACTATGCCACCTGCCCCCCTCTCTATGCAAATCTGGGCGCCCGTACCGCCCATCCTCGACGGCACAGACGCACACAGAACGAAGCATGGCCACAGCATGTTGCACCAGCGGATAGAGAGGCCAAAAGATCAACTACCATTACATCTCTGCGCCATTGGGAAAACTGCTCCCACCGGATAAGGAGGAAGACGGCCGCACCCGATGCCACCTTTTTTGTTTTTCTCTTTCGTCTTTTCCCAGTTCACCTTTTTACCACAAATGTAACCCGAGTCCTCCCCTTGAAAGCTATAAAATGGGAGGTAGGGGCCACAGCTAAGGAGAACGAACACAAAAACGAGGAACACATACCTCGCTAAGACTACAACACACACATCACCCCTCAAAAGAGACTTGGGATCCATTTCCTCTCTCGAAAGCTTGTAACCCCTACTACGAGCACTCCGGTGCAAGGCAACACGAGCAGCAGCCGAATCCACTGGATGTAGGGCCGTTTTTGCCCGAACCAGTATACACCCTTGTGTCCGCTTTACACACCATCCGGGCCTAGACGCGCAGATACAAATTCACTCGTCGCTCTATCTAGACCCCCGATTTTCTAGACACCGACACATCTGTTGCTCGCATAACCTGACAAACACGACACTGCAAAGTAATTATTAGCATGGAAAAAGTGTGAAACCTATACATTCTGAAATAAAGGAGCACAAGACAAAAACAGAAAAGGATACACAACAATCAAAGTTGCTCGCTACAGGTAAAATTCCAAATCATTTATGTGAAGCAACCTTTTATTTAAAGGAATCAAGGGATAATGGAGGGGAGTAATTTTATATGGACAACCTAAAAGAGGCAGTAGCAAAATACAGTAGCTGGTCTTCGAGAAATTAGCAGTAGTATATGCTTATCAGGTAGTAGTAGGTGCAGGTGAATGCACCCTTTCATATAATAGGAGGCAGTGCAAATAAATCTTAAACAGAAAATTAGAAGTAGAAACTAAATCTATAGCATGCCCAATTTCAAAAAATCTACTTTGCAGACACAACAATCTCTTGGATAATAAAGATAAGAGCTAAGAGGAAATTCATAATTAATTAGCATCAGTAACCTCTGCTCTTTTATTTTAGGACATGAAACATATACTTGGATGCAATCATTTGGTAAACTAAGATTGGTCCACTGCAATGTGGTTGTAGGCAATATATATAGAAGCAAAAGCATGGAGCATTGCTAATTAAAGAAAATTTCTCAATATTTGTAGCACTAATCTTGGCCCAAGCTGCAGTACATGGACAGTAATCTGCAACAGATAGATGGGAAGCGGGATTAGGCATGAATGCAAGAACAATTGGTAGGCAAAGGAAGAGGATGGCAAACTCACCGGGTGTTTATGCTTGTTAGGTACATGCTACAACCAAATAAGCTGCTGAATCTGGCACCCAAAAATCAATTGACATCTGTTGCTAGCATAACCTGACAACCAAATGACCATATGCGGCCATTTCTCCTATGCAAGCCTGCAAATAAACTGCAGGTTTAATTATTATGAATTATTGATTTCATATGGCCACTTTGTAAGTGAAGGGGGTCTTCAAATAGTACGCTACCTGAATATGAGGACCAGATGAATTAGATAGACATGTAGGCTCATTCATGAGTTCCGAAGCAAATATACGGGTTCAACACAATATTTCATTCCACTGTAAGAGTTCATTCTGGTTAATATTGCCTGTCAATAACAATAATGTAGCTTTAAAATGGAATAATGGGGTTTCTTTGCCAGAAATAGCATGACAGGTAAAACCTATGTCAACAGGTTAGATGGGACAAAATACAATCTTGTTAAATAGGCAATGAAGCAAAAAAAGTGTTTTTTTTAGGTGGATAGCATAAAGCAACAATCTTCTTAAATACATCGTGGGGTTCAATAAAACTTAGTTCAGAAAATTAATCCACGTCGAAGCACTGAAGAGTCACCAAGACTTGGTTACGCTTCATTGAGTTACCAAGACTCAAGTTTCCATTAGTGAACACCCCTTCTAAACTCCAGATCAACAAGTTTCATACCGAGCATATATAGGAGCCTAAAAAAATAGCTCCACCGGGAAAGTTATCTAGTTGTTCACAGGGCTGTTTAGGTGGTGGTAAACACCAATAGTGACTAGTATTTAACCTTTATACTCAATGGAACCAAGCCAAAAACACCGGATGTACACTAAGTACACACTCCCAACTCACAATCTCTTGACTTGAATTGCCCTAAAACCCTTCACTGGGCTATTAAGGTGGTGGTATATGTGTAGCTCAACACCCCCCCTTTCCCCGCACACACACCCACACGCACGCATGCGCACATAGGGAAATTCTTTTCTAGTCCTGTGCGTACCTACCTACTCTATGTGTATCTTAAAATTTAGGGTATATATGGACCAACAAAGTGTATATATACAGAGTATGTGATCATACTAGGCCATCTGGAGTAGTATGTTTGTTAAGTATGCAAGTATACATAGAGTATTTGATCATACTATGTGTGTGTGGTAGCCATTGGAAAAAGCCTGCAGACGCGGACATCCCTGGATGATCCGCACTGGTGACACATAGACACACATGATCATACAATGATCCTATTAAGGCCAGTTTTCCAAGGGTTAGAAAGTAGTGTGCCTGAATATACTTCACTAGATGATATGTCGTGGGCCACACACGCACCAACGGATCACAAGCAATCATCAGTGTCTTGGCCGCTCAACACTCGGTCGAGGACACCATCACCAAGTGCTCCAACGAGGGTTACATAGGCACACATCGGATCATGCAATGAACTTCAATACCTTGGCCTCTTGACACAGTCAAGTCACAACCTCACTCAATGATCTGCTGAGTGCCACCCAAGTACACCGGATCATACACGGACCACTCAACACCGTGGCCATGCCAAAATTGAATAGAGCACAGTACCAATGGATAATCTGTTGGGCGGGTCCCAATCATGGGGTGCATGCTCCAGTACATGTTTCCAGTACGTTTTAAGTTTGATCTCGTCTAATTCAACTCTTTCGAGATCCCTAACTTTAAGGCTATCCGATAAAACCACTTCTGCACTAACTTGGTGAGAATATACCACATATGTCGTTTCTTCAAAAAAAAATACCACATGTGTGTATCCTAATGCTCTCGACTTAACTCCCATCAAGTTACTAGTCTTGACCCCTCTTAATAGGGGTGATTCTCCTCTAACTTAAGTTAGAGGGACTCGTGTCACTGCAATCAGACTTAGCTGTCAATGACACAAGTCTCTCTCGGTTAGAGGGACTCATGTCACTGCAATCAAGCCCACCTGCCAGTGACACAAGTCTCTCTAACTTAAGTTAGAGTAACTGGCTCCCCTTAATTGTATGAACAAAGATAAAAAAAATAAATACATAAACACTATATGGCAAGTGCCCTGATTGCAATCAAGCCCACTGACAGCCCACTTGCCAGTGACATGAGTCTCTCTAACTTAAGCTGAGTAAGTTGTTCCCCTTAATTGTATGGACAAAGATAAAAATCAAAGACCTACACACTATGTCAAGTACATCTGAACACCAAGCTAGCACTTGAATCCTGTACTATCTTTGATCTTTGCAAATATTCTTGCGTCCATACTTTCAATCAACTTCATGGCCAAGAACTTCATGTGGCCGCAATAAGACTAACTCAAATGTGATTGAACCTCTATAAACACACACACACACATTAGTCACCTGCACTTGTGTTCATCGTCAAAACCTACATGCTACCAAAAGTATTGTTTTCAACAGTTTTTTTAAAAAAGGTATTTTCTCAAGGTCTCTCTCAAAAGTATTATTCTCAACAAGAAAAGGAAAATACAAACTAACGTTCATCATTGAGTAACAAAATTGTGTTTTCTTAATGATCAATGATTCCTAACAGTTCAAAGGAAAGGTCATGTACAATGGAGAAGAAATGAATCCATCAACACCGCAGTACCTGTGTGCGTATGTTAGCCAGTATGATCTTCACCATGCTGAGATGACAGTAAGAGAGACGATCAACTTCTCTTCCAAGATGCTCGGAACCAATAACGAATTTGGTAAGACATCCACTTGCATATAATGACCTGTTGATTTTGAATATCTTTGGAATGTGATGCAATTCATAACAATGCAAACACTTCAACTCGAGAAACAAGTATATATAGAATATTTAAAATATTGTTAATTTTTTCATGGCATATATACTGACACAAAGTTGATGTTTGTTTGGAATGACAACCTCAGAGATGCTAGGAGCAGTAATAAGAAGTAAAAAGGGTGTCACCAATAAAGTGGACCAAGATCTTGATTCATTCATTAAGGTAGCTTATTCTGTACTACTTTGTTTTCGTAAGACTGGATTATGTCTTGTTTAGTTACTCAAATAGCTCTTCTCTGCAGGCCACCACTTCTGGAGAAGGAAGCAACCTCACAACAAATTATATTATCAAGGTAACTTGTTTACTTGTTCGATTTGCTATATATCTTGATGATACAATAGTAACAGTTGATTGTATGCAGATACTTGGCTTGTCTGAATGTGCTGATACCCTAGTAGGAGATGAGATGAGAAGAGGAATATCAGGAGGGGAAAAGAAAAGAGCCACAGTCGGTAAGCATTGCACTTTCTTATCAGAACTTAGGGTAAACTACATATATAGCTAGAGGATTTGTATAGTTGCCACTGGAAGCAACCTCAAGAATGCAAAAGGTTCTTAGGAGGGCAGGAATCTTCATGATAACAAAGAACGAATATAGCTCAAACAGAATGCTTATAATTATTAAGTAAGATGGTAAGTACCAGAATATTAGAATGGGGAACAGAGCAAGGAGATACTTAACTGGCACCTAGCTGATGTTGGTATACATTAAAGTGATTTTGTTTAATGCAGGGGAGATGCTAGTTGGTCTGGCAAGATGCTTCTTTATGGATGATATATCAACAGGTCTAGATAGCTCCACGACATTTGAGATCATGAAGTTTCTCCAACAGATGGCTCATTTGATGGACCTCACAATGGTTATTTCCTTGCTGCAACCACCTCCCGAGACATTTGAATTATTTGATGACATTATACTTTTATGTGAGGGGCAAATTGTGTATCATGGTCCCCGAGAAAATGCTACAGACTTCTTTGAAACTATGGGATTCAAATGCCCCAACAGAAAGAATGTAGCAGATTTCCTTCAAGAGGTACTCAATCATCAAATGCACATATGACGAGTAGCTAAATACAACAGTAATGCTAACTAATAAAAAATGATTATACCTTGGAATTACTGTATAAAATAACTTTGAGATAACCATTAGATTATATCCATAAAATTAATTAGGCAATAGATGACTCACAATTCCATACAATAGCGCAAAATATCAGTATTCTGAAATACACGTGCTTGTCCAAAATAATGTAATAAGTTTTCTCCAATTGACCACTAACCAGGTAACCTCTAAGATGGACCAAAAGCAATACTAGGCTGGTGATCAAAATAAGTATCAGTACCATTCAGTTGAAAAGTTCGCAGAGTCCTTCCACATGTCTTATCTCCCTCTTCTAGTAGAAGGCAAACTGTGCAGTTCAAACAATACTGGAAAGAACAAGGAGGTAAAGGTGAATGCAAGTCGTGGGATATCCAGATGGAATATTTTCAAGGCATGCTTTTCAAGGGAAGTACTGCTGGTAAAAAGAAACTCTCCATTCCATATATTCAAGATCATACAGATAACTGTTATGGCTTTGGTGATCTCCACACTTTTCCTGAGAACAAAAATGAGTGATGATTCTGTAGGTGATGCCAACAAGCACATGGGAGCACTTTATATTGCTCTCGTCATAGTAAACTACAATGGCATAACTGAAATTGCAATGACAGTAAAGCGGCTTCCCACCTTCTACAAACAAAGAGAGTTACTAGCACTGCCAGGATGGGGACTCCTTTGTTCAGTTTTCCTTTTTAGCATCGCAATATCACTTGTTTTTTTTTTTGAAGGTAAAACTGTGGGGGAGTTCCCCACAGCACTCAATTTTTAAAATTTAAAAAGTACAGAACATACTTACAACCAGAATTAACTATATGCATCTAACCAAAAGCAAAAGGCTGATCTTAGATCCTCCTTGAAACGAACCGACTGAAGAATACATTGGTTTTTGAAGTTCGCAAACCAAATGTTGACGTTGACTTGGCCATTGTTGAAAACTCTTTCATTTCTTATCTTCCATATCTCCCACGCAGCAATGGTGACTACTTCCATGAAAAAGGGTATGTTTTGTTGTTGCCTGGCATGCGCTATCCTCGGATATAGACTGAGGCTTGTGATCCAATACATTCCTATCTTCTCCCAGCATCTCTTGGCGAAAGGGCAGTCAAAAAAGAGGTGGTCCAGATCCTCCTCTGTACCCGCCGGGCAAAGCACGCAGTGCTCATTATCATCTTCATCAGACAAGTTCCTCCTTCTGAGCATCGTCTTGGTGTTCAGTCTATCGACTAGGACTAACCAGGCAAAAAATTTCACTCTTGGCGTGCATGTGGATTTCCAGAGCCAAGAGAATACTGGATGCTCCGGCAGGTTCTGAAATGCTAGCTTGTAGAGCTTACTCGAGGAGTAGGTCGTGTTGCCCCATTGGTATATCCAAGCATCTTTACTTTCCTCATCGAATGCTTGCAGTTCTAGAAACTGACCAAGTGTTTCAAGTTCCTCAATGCCTCTTGTGAGATCGGCAAGGAGAAAAGCGTGTCCAAATCTTCAGCAGCCATGACCTTGCTGACACTTATGCTTGGGTTTCTAGCAAAGGAGAATAGTCTAGGGAAATGGTGTGCTAGGACCTCATTACCTGACCAGCAATCATCCCAGAAAGTGACAGTTGTGCCATCGCCGAGGGAGCATCGAGCAATATTTCTGAAAATATAGCTCAGTCTGCGCACATCCTTCCACCAAAAAGATCCAACTTCTCTGCTAGCATGCGGCACTTTGTCAGTGTAGTACTTACTCCAAATGAGGTTGACCCATGGCACATCCACTTTGTTATAAAACTTGTGGAGGTGCTTCACAAGGAGAGCATCATTCTGCACACTCAAGTTGATGACACCGAGACCTCCTTTGTTCTTGGGCTTTTGAACCATTGGCCAGGCAGCCCAGTTCCCTCCTTTCTTGGACATGTCTGAACCTCTCCATAGACATTGCTTACGAGCTCTGTCTATGTTGTCAATCACACCTTTTGGGAGCTTCAGCGTGCACATTGTGTAGGTGGCTGTTGCTGTTAGAACCGAGTTAACCATTTGAAGTCTACCAGAGTAGGATAGCAGGGATGAACAAGCGGTCAGCCTTCGCTCAATCTTGTCCATCAGAGGAGTATAGTCTTCCACTCGCGGCTTTGTCGTGCCCATGGGCAACCCGAGGTATGTGAATGGGAACGTTCCTATCTGACATCCGAACGTGTTGGCCATTACCTGCATTCTGTGTTGGGAGACATTGATCGGTAGCATCTGAGATTTGGAGTAATTGACCTTGAGCCCTGTGGAGTCTGAGAAACTCCTGAGCAATGCCTTCAGGAAGAACAATTGTCTAGCGTCTGCCTGCATGATGAGCAGCGTGTCGTCGGCATACTGTATGACGGGGTAGTCGGCATTTTCTTGGGGGATGGGAGGACAGAGGAGTCCCTGAGATGCCGCTTTGTTTATCAAGATCTGAAGTAACTCCACAGCCAAGACAAAGATTAGCGGGGAGAGGGGATCTCCCTGACGGACGCCTCTTCTGCATTTGAACTTTCTGCCCGGTACTCCATTAAGAATCACAGCTGAGGTTCCAGTGGATAAAATGCTACTAATCCAATTTATCCATCTCTGTGGGAAGCCCATGTGCTCTAGCATTTGTAGAATTGCCGGGTGCTCAATCGTATCGAACGCCTTTTCAAAATCTAGTTTCAAAATTATCACTTCTTGCCTTGACTGCTTGCACTGATGTATGTACTCAAAGCACCACGCTAAGCAATCTTGGATCGTGCGGCTTCTGATGAACCCATACTGGTTCTTGTGTACCAATTGCAGGATCTGACGCTGCAGACGATCAGCTAGTAGTTTGGTGAGGATCTTGAGGCTGCTATTGAGTAACGAAATTGGTCGAAAGTCATTAACTGTTACAGGGCTCTGGGTTTTGGGGACGAGTGTGATTAGTGACTCATTGATGCTTCCCAGATTGGCCTGACCGTTGTAGAAGTCTTCACATAGTCGGTAAAAGTCAGGCTTGATCAGTTGCCAACACTTCTTTATGAAGTGCCCGTTGAAGCCATCTGGGCCTGGCGCCTTGTCCGGTGGAATTCTTTTCACAATGTCATCGATCTCCGCTTCAGAGAAAGGAGTAACAAGGGAGCTGAGATCCTCATGTGGTGTGATGAGATCTGCAAGCTGAAACACCATGGTCGGGTTGGATGTGATCCCCATTCTTCCTCTGAAGGAGCTCCAAATCATGTCGGCCTTCCCTGCATGGTCACTGATCACTGCGCCGTCATCATTGGTCAGCTGTGAAATGGAGTTTCTTCTGTATGAGATCGTTGCCATAGCGTGGAAGAACTTGGTGCATTCATCCCCTAGCTTAATTCTGTTCACCGTGTATCGTTTCTTCCAGTACAGGTTTTTGTAGTGAAGAAGCTTGGTGGCTTGGTCCTTCACTATGTTTCTCAAGTTTCTTTCAGTGTTGAAAAGTGTCCGTCTTTCTTCTAGGCCATCCAGAAACAAGATGACAACGTTGCAGTTGCTGATTAGCAAATTGAGGTTAGATAGACTCTTACTCCAAGATTTGAGAGCATATCTAAGCTTTTTGAATTTAGCTGCAAGGTTGTTAGCAGCATCGATATGACTGTTCTGTTGGTTCCATGCATTCTCCACAACACTCATAAAATCACAATGATCAGACCAGAAGTTTTCAAACCTGAAAAGGTTCGTCTTGGGTATGGTGGTACTGATCACTATTTTGCATGGGACATGGTCAGATGTCATTTTGGCCAAAGGAAGCACTTCTGTTAGTGGAAAATCATTTGTCCAGTTCACAGAGGAGAAAAACCAGTCTAGTTGTTCTAGTAACGGATTCTGTTGCATATTGCTCCATGTGTATGCCCTTCCTTTGATTGGTAGCTCGACCAGGCCGAGATGGCCAATGGCTTCATTAAAGAGGAAGGTATCATGAAGGTTTCCACCAGGCCTATTACGATTAGCAAGAGAGCGATAGAAATTGAAATCACCCATAAAAAGCCAATTATCCTCCTCTTCTATTCGGTGTCCCCTAAACCAGGACAGGAATTCTGTTCTCGATGGTTCTGTGCAGGGACCGTATACTGAGGTCAACTTCCAAGACTGCGAGGTGTGGGTTGAAGTGAAGCGCACCGTGATACCGTAACGTTGCTTGTCAAGGACAATTCCATCAAACACAGTGCTGTTCCACACTAATAAAATACCTCCTGATGCACCCACTGACGGTACAAAGTCATACTTATCAAAGCGTCGTGGAGCAAAATTACGGATGAAGCTGCTGTCAAAATCATGCTTTTTTGTTTCCTGTAAGCAAAAAACAGCGCAAGCACTTTCCTCCACCTTATTCCTGACTGCATCCCATTTGTTGCTGTCGTTGAGCCCTCTGATGTTCCAACAGAGGATTTGCCAAGAGCGTGTGCGATTACTCATTGAAAACAATGGGTATAAAGCAGAAGGTCGCTAGGACTAGCATAGCAACGCACAACATACAAAATTATGATACGAAGAACAAAAGTTCCAGCGGGATGGGGTGCCGCTGTGATAAATGATGTAGTGAAGACGCTGATCATGATCACGGATGGTTGCCTTCAGCTGGCGCTTGCATCAGCGCCTCCTCGGTGAGATCGCCAGGATCAACACCACATTGGATTCCCCAGGACTGCAGCGTGGCGATGGCGACTGGACCTTCTTCTCCATCAGTGCTGCTGATCTGTAGAGCAGTGATCTTGCGCTTCTTCGAGGGGTTCATGTCAAGCCTGTAGGAGAAGCTTGCCTTCTTGACACTCAGACGCTGGCTGCGCCTGCTCACCATGTCCACCACTGGCATGGTTGGGTTGCTTAGAGAGGCCGTCGCAGGGAGGCTCAGGGTAGTTTTCTTGGGCTTTGGGCGCCTCTTGTACACACGCGTAATTTGATTGGGCCGAGACGTCTGGGCTTCAAATTCGAAACCATGTCTGAGGGTGTTGGCTGAACTTTGATGGGATCCCTGCTGATCTTGGTCATATGTACTCAGCTGTTCCATGCTCACAGCAAACAACTGAAGCGCCAGAGCTGCACCTGTGGGTTTCCATGGCACAATTTCTTTGCCACTGGGAGTGTGGCCCTCCTCCTGGTTAGCAAACAAAGCAGAGGTATGAATGATGATTGGCTTGAACAGGCTTGGAACTTGGGTCTGATGCTGGCCTTGAATGGAACTACCAGCACCTGGAGCAAAGATGCCTCTGAGAGTGAAACCAGGAGGAACAGTCCTGGAATTGTACAAGGCTTGATCAGAGCACAAGTTGTAGGGAGTAGGATCAACCAGGAGGTTAGCCATGGATGCTAACTCTTCTTCCTCGTCTTCTTCACCAACTTCTTCTACTACGCACTGGGGATTGGGGTTTTCTGTGGTAGGAGGATGCGTGGGCAGATTACATTGAAGTTGGGGTTCACCAATGTGGGAAGGTGAAGAGTCCGGTGCTCCGTCACGAGAATTGAGGCAGGGATTACGGCCAGGAGAGATAATTCCGGGCGAAATCTCCAGTGCAGACGGTAATCGAATTTTTGGTTTCCAAATTAACTCCGGTCTGGCCCGTGTTACATGCTCCGTCTTAGCGATCTCAGTGGTGTTAACCTTGGGCCTCCAGATGAGCACCGGGCAGGTTTTAGTGGCCTGAGTCCGAGCCTTGGAATGACAGTGCCTTTTCAGGTGGCCAGAATTGAAGCAGAGGAGGCACCGAACTGGAAAATTACAGGCACTACGATCATGGCCCAAGCCCAAGCACTTGGAACATCTGGGAGCGCAACCAGCAGGATTTGAATTTGAATCAGCGCCAGGAGAACCTGCCGTGGGACTCGCCGTGATCATCGGTTGTCCATTTGAATCAGCAGGCGAACGAGAATGATTTCCAAACACCAATTTCCGGCTAGCGGGAAGCTGAGGATCAATACGACTGATGAAGGAACCAAAAGCCAGAGAAATGTGAGGCTGAAATTTCACTCTGGGAGGAGATTGGACAAGCTTTTTGGCAAAATGAACATGTTTCTGAGCCTTTTCTTTCTTTCTCGCTTCGCGTTTGGAAGATTTTGAAAGGACTTTGGTCCATTCTTTCTCCTGTTCGATCTCCCAAGCACGTTTTTCTCGTTCCCAATGCGGGGTGCCATTGTTCCAAAGATGAAAATAGACATCAAACATAGACGTGATGACACGCCGCACTTTGTAGATCTCAAAACCCACATTCTTGGAGAAAACCGAGAAACGAAAGTGATTCGTGCTTAAGAACTGAACGTGAAAATCCGACGCACGACCACCCAAGCAAGATTGCAAAGCGACGCCCACTGAGTCCTCCGTCAATCGAAACAAGAATCTTCGGAAGGTGGCAAGCAGGAAGAACGGTCCATTGGGGGAGGGGGAGGGATGATGTACCGGGCTCTTGAAGCGCTGCTGAATGCCCTCCTGAAACTCCAGGCCCAGATCAAAATCCAGGCGTGAAGTCAGGTCCGAGGAGGACCCCATGGCCCAGGCGGTCCGGCCGAACAGCAAGACCCAAATCACCGGCGGGATGAGGGGGGACGGTGGGGGGCGACAAGGAGGGGAGTCGCCGAGGGGAGTCGCCCAGCCATCCTTCACGGCGCAGCGGAGCCACCGAGGTGCGTGGATCACCAGCCCAGCCGCGGTGAGGAGCGTCGGCGTCGACGTCGGTTGGTGCAGGGAGGCGGCGGCGTTGCGGGAGCAGCCGTCGGCACGAGATGCGAGATGTGCTGCACCCGCCTGGCGGCTTGGGCGCAGCCGCGCAGGGTGCCTGCTGGTCGTGGCCGGCCACGGAGGAGGAGAGCAGCGACGGCCGTCGGGGAGGAGGGGAGGACGGCCGGCGGCCGCCGGACACGGTCACACCGCAATATCACTTGTTGAGACAGGCCTTTGGACAGGCTTAACCTACTACGTGATTGGATATGCACCTTCCCCTATCAGGTTCATCCAGCACTTTCTGGTACTGTTTGCCATGCACCAAACGTCGATAGGCCTGTGTCGCTTCATAGCGGCCATAGGAAGGACGCAAGTGGTGGCCAACATGCTAGCGAATGCAGCACTTGTAGCAATCCACATACTTGGAGGCTTTGTCATATCAAAAGGTTAGATAATTTTAGCTCCATACTCCAGAAGCATGGGTGCGAGACATACTCCATAATGAAGGTTTCGTGGCATAAGTTGCTAACAAATTCTGTACACTGAAACAGATGATCTCCAACCATGGTTGCGCTGGGGATATTGGACGTCCCCATTCACCTACGCACAGAATGCAATCGCCCTCAATGAGTTCCATGACAAAAGATGGGCTACAGTAAGCACTAATTTAAACACTTGTAAGTGTTAGCTATATGGTAGTATATCCTTTTTCAAATTAATTACACTAAGGTTCTTGATCTTTTGTTACTGATAGGAATTTTATTATAACAATGCAAAAACCGTCGGTGAAGCTATCCTCGAGATCAGAGGGCTGCTCACGGAGTGGCACTGGTACTGGATTTGTGCCACCATTTTATTTGGATACTCCCTGGTCTTCAACATCTTCAGCATATTTGCATTGGAGTTCATGAACTGTATGTATACCAATCTTTCACAGACCTTTTAAATATTAAATATGAAAGAAAAAAATTCAGCCATGTTTACAACTTGCAGCTCCACACAAACATCAAGTTAACATCAAGACCACAGAAGTGAATTTCGTGTACCACAGGAAGATGGCTGGAAATGGCAAGTCGTCAAATGATCAAGTTATCCTCCCATTTCGACCCCTCTCCCTTGTCTTTGATCATATCAACTATTTTGTTGACATGCCTAAGGTAATATCTTGATCACTTATTAAAATCTTACCCGGTAGCTTCAGTGATTCCATCACGTATTGAAGAAGAGAATGCAAATATCCCACCAGGAGATGACAAAAAATGGAGTAACGGAGAAAAAGCTTCAGCTGCTGCAAGATGTCAGTGGTGCTTTTAGGCCAGCAGTGCTCACAGCTCTGATGGGGATAACTGGCGCTGGCAAGACAACATTGCTTGATGTATTATCTGGAAGAAAAACTGGGGGATATATGGAGGGGACTATTAAGATAGCAGGCTACCCTAAGAAGCAGGAGACATTCTCAAGGATCTCAGGTTACTGTGAACAGACTGACATTCACTCCCCTAATCTCACTGTATATGAGTCATTGAAGTTTTCTGCATGGCTTCGTCTGTCTTCAAATGTTAAACCTCATCAAAGAAACGTATGTGTATTGTGTTTCAACCTCACCCCCTCTTTATCCCTGCTGGGGCCTGGAAACTAGTTTCTGACACAAGATTTCTCTTCAAACGCATTTCAGATGTTCATTGAAGAAGTCATGAGCCTTGTTGAGCTCACTGACTTGAAGAATGCCATGGTAGGTATCCCAGGAGCAACTGGCCTGTCAGCCGAGCAGCGGAAAAGACTAACAATAGCTGTGGAGCTGGTGGCCAGTCCCTCCATTATATTCATGGATGAGCCAACCACCGGCTTGGATGCTCGTGCTGCAGCTATTGTCATGAGAACAGTACGAAAGACAGTTGACACTGGACGAACTGTTGTCTGCACAATTCATCAACCAAGCATCGAGATATTTGAATCTTTTGATGAGGTTTTTTTTTTGAACGTAAATCTTTTGATGAGGTATGAGTGATTTCAAATGGTATGAATAGGTACACAAAAATATAGCTACAGCAAGGAACAGAGAAACATGATAATCCAGTGCTGGAGTGGTGTCAAGGTAATTACACAACTAAAACAAACATGATTCTTAACAAGCTTAAACAGCAAAACAAATTGGACAAGCATAGAGAAGTATGCATAGAGTAGTAAAATGCAGTCCTGACCTAAAATAGAAAACAATCAAAGAACTACTGTACATGATAAACTGGTCATTTGTACAAGTAGGTATAGGTACTACAACGAAATTACCCTTCTGAATTTCAAATTCAATTTGGCCAATTGCAGCTTCTGCTTATGAAAAGAGGCGGTCAGCTCATATACAGTGGCTCGCTAGGTCCACTCTCTAGCAACATGGTAAAGTATTTCGAGGTAAGATTGCCTGAGATGGATGTTTATTTGTAAGATGCAGCGAGAAGAAAATACTGAAAATTACTTTGTAACAGGCCATACCAGGCGTTCCTAAAATAAACAAGGGCCAAAACCCAGCAGCATGGATGTTAGACATCAGTTCACGCATAACAGAATATGAAATCGGAGTGGACTATGCAGAAATTTATCGCAACTCCTCCCTATACAGGTACACCCAGTAGTACAGCCATAAAGCTGCAAATTACTTTATTCTAGCTGCTATAGACAACATGGTGGAAGTGAATCTAATGGAATTCTTGGTGGCACCTGCAGGGAGAACAGGCTTCTAATTGATGAATTGGAGCAACCAGAACCAAACACACAGGATCTACATTTTCCTCATGGTTACTGGCAAAACTTTACAACACAATGTGTGGCATGCCTATGGAAGCAAAGTTGTGCATACTGGAAAAACTCAGAGCACAATGTTGTTCGGTTCATAAACACTTTTGTTGTTTCAATCATGTTTGGAATCGTATTCTGGAAAATTGGCTCAAGCATGTAAGTGGGGTTCTACGGTTATCTTTCAGGAATGCTTTGACTATTATGCTCCAAGCAATTAAGATCTAACTTGGATTTCGTGTGCAACAGCAAGGATGAGCAAGATTTACTAAACATACTAGGAATCGTATATGGATCAGCACTGTTCCTGGGTTTCATGAATTGCAGCATCCTACAGCCAGTGGTGGGAATGGAGAGAGTCGTGCTCTACCGTGAAAAGGCGGCAGGCATGTACTCCACCATGGCCTACACCATTGCCCAGGTAACAACGCACTTGAACGATCGATCTATTCTAGGAATCATCCCTGTTGTTCTCAATGCAACAGGCTTGGCATGGATGATGAACCGAGGTTTACATGTTGCAGGTGTTGGTGGAATTACCTTACATGTTGGTGCAGCTGCTGATCTTCTCGTCTATCGTGTACCCAATGATCGGGTTCCAGCTGACGATGGTCAAGTTCTTCTGGTTCTTCGCGTACCTGGTGATGAGCTTCATGTACTACACGCTATTCGGGATGGTGATGGTGGCCCTGACCCCCAATATCGAGATCACCATGGGGCTGTCTTTCCTCATCTTCATGTTCTGGAACATCTTCTCCGGCTTCATCATCGCGAGAGAGGTACACACTACCATCTGAATCGATTGAGAAATGGATCGAATCCATTAGCGAGGTGATGAAATCACCAAACCTAACCAAATCAAACCAAACCAAACGGTATACATGAAGAGTGGAGTAAAATTGCCGCAGCTGATGCCTGTGTGGTGGCGGTGGGTGTACTGGGCCAACCCGGTGGCATGGACGGTGTACGGGCTGATGTTCTCGCAGCTCGGAGACCGGACGGAGCAGATCCTAGGCCATGTTTAGTTTGCAAAATTATTTTGAAAAAGTATTGTAGCACTTTTCGTTTGTGTTTGATAAACTTTGTCCAATCATGGATTAACTAGGCTCAAAAGATTCGTCTCGACATTTACAGACAAACTGTGCAATTAGTTGTTTTTTTACCTACATTTAATGCTCCATACATGTGCCGGCATATGCGATGTGACGGGGAATCTTGAAAACTTTTTGCATTTTGAAGGGATCTAAACATGGCCCATGCCGGGCCTCGGGGAGCACACGGTGCGCGAGTTCCTGGAGGAATACCTGGGCCTGCAGGACCGCTACTTCGAGCTGGTGACCTGTCTCCACCTCGCCATCATCGGCCTCTTCGCCTTCCTCTTCTTCTTTGCCATCAAGCACCTCAACTTCCAGCGCAGGTAGGAAGCCTCGCAGGCTCGCACCACCACCTGCCGCCGCTGCCGGCCAATTTGGCGTGCGACTGCGATGGCGGCAAGTAATACCTGACTCATGTCAGACAGTAACCACTTCCTAACAAAACTGTAGAAAAGGCTGGGAAGGAAGGGGCAACCTGTCCGGTTGCAAAACAGCAAAAGTGTACATATATTACTAGTACAGAGAAATTTGTTTCAAAAAAATTACTAGTACAGAGAAATGAATTGGTCATGAGTAATTAACTATGTTTATCATGTGAAGGAATAAGAGTAGATTCAAGGGGAGTGCAAATAGTGTAATGATTAAGATTCAGAAAATGGAAATGTGTTGTTTGTCATCATTTCAGTTTTTGAATCTTGACTCTTGAGAGCTAGATAGAATGAAACTGCTGCAATTTTCAGCTCTGTCTGATGTTTATATGAGCAAGAGACACCATACTTATGCTCCCTGGTTGTATTTTGTGATTGGCAGGGATCATGGTAGTGGGACCTCAGCGACAGCGCTCTTTGTAGAGAAAAGAAAAAGAAAAACACATCAGGTTTAGATTCAGGCGAAATTCAGCAAGTCTGTTCACTCAAAAAGAACTTTAGTTTGCAAGCATCTCCAACAAAAGCCAAAAAAATATACTCCCAAAAAAAATGTTTCTGGAACATTGACAAAATGATTTGGGAGGGAAAAGGCATCCAGACACCAACACTTTGCCTTTTGTTAATCAATATTGCAGCTGCATATGATTGACTCAAAGTTACCTGAACAACTTTCAACATCCAGTTACGAGAAAGCAACTCAGTAGCAGCTATGTAATGTAACCTTAATTTATTTCATCCAACAAGAATTCGAATATAATTCTTGAACTAATAACCTGGAGGCTGGAGTTATTTTAATGCTTTAACTAATATAACAACTCTTTTGGGAAAAAAAACATACAAACATACTCCCTCCGTCCCAAAAAAAGTGACGTTTTTGACTTACATCGTGTTTGACCGTTCGTCTTATTCAAAAATTTTGTGCAAATTATAAAATAAATAAATCATTATTGAAGTATCTCTAATGATAAAATAAGTCATAACAAAATAAATGATATTTATTAAATTTTTTTGAATAAGACGGATGGTCAAATAAGATGTCTGAAATCCTAAAACGACACTTTTTTTTTGGACGGAGGGAGTAAGTGCATAACACACTGGTAAGGTTCAGAGGCAACCTAAACCTTATCTCTGAACCTGAAGATGTATTAAAACTTGATGTTCAGAACATTTCAGAAGTAAAGAAATACCAACATCACAACAAATATCCAGACTTTGATATATGAGCAGAATTTTGGGGAGAAATGCTAGTGACGTCAAAGATGACCATTAACATCAAATCATCCTGACAATAACTCATACATATGATGGTTTAATGGCTATTTCTCATCTGCTTCTTCTCGATACTACTTGCTTGTAGTGTAGTGTTGTCCATGTGCCCTATCATTCTATAGGGGAATTTCGACGAATAGCTAGCGTGCATATCGGTACCTTACGGAAGACTGTGCCGAGCTCGCCGCGGGTGAAGTTAACGGTGGCGGCGGCAAATCGACAGGGCCGCGGCGGTAGGGAGACGGAGGCAAGGCTCGCGTCGGTGACCTGCTTCCACCTCGCCAATATCGGCCTCTTCGCCTTCCTCTTCTTCCTCGCATCAAGCACCTCAACTTCAAGCGCAGGGTAGGATAGGAATCCTCGCAGGGACGCAGCAACGCCCGCCGTCGCCGCCGGCCGATTTGCCGTGCGATGGCTGCAAGTAATACACGACTCGGATCACACGGTAAGGTAACCACTCCCAAACAAGATTGTAGAAAAGGCTAGGAACTGGGAAGAAAGGGGCGCGACGTGTCCCTTTGCAAAAGTGTGCATAGAACACGTAGTACAGAGAAATGGATTAGTAGTGAGTAATTAACTATGCTTATTGTGTGAAGGAACACGCAGATTAAAATTACGATTGGGGAAATGGAAATGTGTTGTTTATGCTCCTTCTAACAGTATCTACGAGAGCCTGTCTAAATCTCACTCTCTAAACCATCATTAGGAGAGTCATTTGCATAAAAATCGATTTATCATTTCACTCTCCAACGGATTTTCTATATCTCATGCACAAGTCATTCTCGTCTTTTATTTTTGGCTAGCGAAAATCTTAGAATAAAAGATGGCTATATTTGATAACAATTTACAAAAGCTGTTGGATGGTAGTTTTTTTACCAAAATTTCTATTCCTACCATTTAGGAAGAATACGAGAATCTCTTGTAGTTGCTCTAATGAAATAGGAGTAACACATTCACTGAAAAACAAAAGATGTTGTTTGTCATTTTTTTTAGTTTTGTTTTGAATCTTGAAAGTTAGCCGGAACTGCTGCAATCCTCAGTTTTGTGTGACGTTTAAAAGTTAGCTGGGTGACATTGATGGTAGATTTTCTCCAAAATTGCAAAGGTTGTATTATGCAACGCCCACGCTCGCGACGCCCACACCCGCCAACGGAGTCGAAGAAGGAGACGACGACAGTAGCGGCGGCCTCCCTCTCCAGCCTCTTTCCCTCTTTCTTCTGCAAATCCGACGGGCATAGAAGGGGTTGGGGAGGCAGGCTAGCTAGGCGGTGGGAACAAGGGCGAGCGGCTTTAGGTCTTGGCGGTGGTGGAGGTGACCGGGCCAGGTCGAGGCGGGAGAGTCACGGTCGTTCTCGCTGGAGTAGGAGAAGAAAGAGGCGGTGAGAGAGGGAGGCCACTGCGGGCGCGGTAGGGTCTCGCTGGAGCTCCGCGTCTGAGACCCAACCGCGCCGCGGCTGAGGCGGGGGAGTGGGCGGGACGCGGGTTTGAAGAGTTGCCGAGGAAGAAGATGAACAACGGCTAGATAGGCTGAGACGTTGGATCTTGATCCAATGGCTGAGAACGTCACCTGGAAAACAGTCGAATTTTCAGATGGGATTATAGCGGTTCCCCCTTTCTAGGGGAGAAAAAAACATATCAAGTTTAGATAGAGTCCGGCGAACTTACCAAGTCTGTCCACTCAAAGGGGGAAAAAAGGAGGTATGTTTGGATCACCAGACTCCAGTAAGAGCATAGCTAAACTGTCACCCGAAAATCATGACCCCAAAACTAGTTTTGTGTTTTGCAGATACTACCTAGGACCAGGAGTAGTTATTTTTTTTTAACAAACTGGCGACAAGACGTGGCCGCCCGCGGTATCCAGCCCTCTCGACGCCATTCCATTTTGCCTACCTGCCGGCTGCCATGCCATCGATCGACTGCTTCCATGCGCCAAACGGCTGAGGATCCTTCTCAACTCTCAAGTTCTGAACTGGGCTAGTAGATGAAGATGACAAATTCAACTCTTGTTTAGCTCCTAAAATATTTTGCAAAAGGTAACCGAGCGCTACTGTAGCACTTTCGTTGTTATTTGGCAATTATTGTCCGATCATAGACTAATTAGGCTTAAAAGATTCGTCTCATGATTTACAACTAAACTGTGTAATTAGTTTTATTTTTTATCTATATTTAATGCTTTATGTATATGTCAAAGATTCAATACGACGAAACCTGAAATATTTTGCAAAATATTTTAGAACTAAACAAGGGCGACATCTGCAGTCTTGCAAGTGCACCTCTGCCGTGCACGGCATCATCAAGACGCGCACCCATTACAGGCAGCACCCGTTGCATGGGGAGCTAGTGGCGAGTGGCGAGTGATGGGTTTCTTTCTCGGCAACGGAGGCGCCAGCCGTTGCCATTATTCTCTGCAGGGATCTGCACGTTTGTGGTATCTGAAGCAAAAAGTTATCGGTTGGACACGGTGACACGGAGAGAATTCTCGCTTTCTCGGCGCGGGGAGGAGTACTAGTGCCTTGTTTAGATGCACCGGAAAGTTAGAATTTTTTTATTTTCTCCATCACATTAATCTTTAATCATATATAAAGTACTAAATGTAGGTAAAAAATAACTAATTATACAGTTTAGTTGGAAATCACGAGATGAATCTTTTGAGCCTAGTTGGTCCACGATTGAACAATATTTGTCAAATAAGACGAAAGTGGTACTATTCATCAGGTTCAAAATATTTGCAATCTAAACGTGGCCTAGGCCTGGTTTAGTTTGTAAATTTTTTTTTAACCCGATAAATAGTACCACTTTCGTCTTATTTGATAAATATTGTCCAATCGTTGACCAACTAGGCTCAAAAGATTTCTCTCGTGATTTCTAACTAAACTGTGTACTTAATTATTTTTTTATTTATATTTAATACTCTATACAAACGGTTAAAAATTGATGTGACGGAGAGAGCGAAAAAATTCTAACTTTTGAAAGCATGGTGCTCGGCTGCTCGCTGAGTGACGATGGTTGATGGGACGACAGCGCCGTACAGCATGCTCTCTGCTGCCCATCCCCGGCATCCAGTGTGCGTGGAACTGTAGATGTGTGGGGCTTGTTTGGATCTCAAATTTCATCCCAAAATTTACTATGCAAAAAGAAGATTCCCATCATATCAAAGTGCAGGCACATGCATGGAATACTAAATGTAGATGAAATTAAAAACTAATTGCACAATTTTGTTGTACTTTGCGAGACGAACATTTTGAGTCTAATTAATCAAAGTTTAGATAATTTTTACCAAATACAAACGAATTGTTGCAGTACGTATTTAATACGCACCAGATTCGGCACCCAAATTGGAGATCTAAACACGGCCCAATGATGCAATGCTTGCGCCTGCATCCTGCCAGTTAACCCGGCGCAGTACGTCCAAGCCTTTTGACTCGAAGCACTGTGACAGCGCCGTACAGTAACTTTCATGACGCGCAGCGCAGCTTCAGGAAGAAAAAAGAAGCGCTGTACGTACTCTTAGTCCTGGTTTAGTTCCTAAAATATTTCAGATTTTCGTCACATCAAATCTTTAGACACATATATGAAACATTAAATATAGATAAAAAATAAAACTAATTACATAGTTTAGATGAAATGGACGAGACGAATCTTTTAAGCCTAGTTAGGTTATGATCAGATAATAATTGCCAAATAACAACGAAAGTACTACAGTAGCGCTATAGTTACATTTCTAAAATATTTCGGAAACTAATAGCAGTGGATTTTGACAACGTGGTACGCCGTACACTACCCTAGTGCAGACAGCACGAAGCACCAGCAGCACTAGCGTTAATGGTTAATCACAGCATGGTCCGGTGGAGAAGTACTACTGCTACTGCACGTACCCACCCACCACCACCCGTCATGAGCTCATAAACCCGTACAGAGCCCATCACGAGATTATCATGACCAACCATCCGCCGCCGCCGCCGCGTTGCCAGCCCAGCTCGCCGGCTCGCCGCCGCCTTCGGGGAGCGGACGCCCGACGGGCGCGGGCGAAACCGCGACATGATTTGGCAAAAGCGCCTCGTCGTTTCGCATGCGTGCGCAAAACCAAAAGTGCGGCGGTGGGTGGATGGGGAAGAAAAGAACGACGCGGCCGGGGCCGACCGGCCGGACCGGACGAGGGAGGAAGCATCCGGGCGGGATGGCGCCGCACCGTGCTCCGTTCACGAGCAAAATGCTGATCCAACAGGCAGGCGGGCCCCGGCCCCAGGGCCCGCTCTCCTCGCTAGTGGCGGCCTCGTGGCTGAACACTCAACTTGAGCGGGTACAGGGTGTAGGCTTTGAACGGAAAGGGCAGCGCGACTGCGCGAGCGTGCGTGCGCCACTCGCCGGCAGGAAAAGCCGCGCGGACGCTTTCTCCCCAGCTTATCGCCGTACTGCTTGCTACACGACTAGGGCTAAGCTGTAGCACTTTTCATTTGTATTTGAAAAACTTTGTCCAATCATAGATTAACTAGGCTTAAAAGATTTGTTTCGACATTTACAGATAAATTGTGCATTTAGTTGTTTTTTTACCTATATTTAATGCTCCATACATGTGCCAGTATATACGATGTGACCGAAAATCTTACAAAACTTTTTGTATTTTGGAGTGAACTGAACGAGGCCCAGAAGCCGTACTTGCGCTCGTTCTGTCAGCTGCGGTAAGACAAAGGGCACAGATGCAGTTACAGTCCGGCTTTTATAACCATCACCCTTTTTGAGCCATAGGCTGTGTTTAGATCCAAAATTTGGATAGCCAAAATACACTGTAGCATTTCGTTTGTATTTGGTAATAATTGTCCAATCATTGACTAATTAGGCTCAAAATGTTCGTCTCGTAAAGTACAACCAAACTGTGCAATTAGTTTTTGATTTTATCCACATTTAGTACTCCATATATGTATCGCAAGTTTGATGTGACGGGGAATCTTATTTTGCATAGTGCACTTTTCAGTGCATCTAAACACTGCCTATCTTTTCTTCCCGGGAGCCGCCACGAGCATGTCGGCTGCTGCCGTCGCGGCGCCAAATGCCGACGCCTTTCCCTCTTTTTTTTTTGTCTAACAGATAACCACAGCAGCCTCATTTGTACCGTAATTAACGGTACAGAATAATTTGAAACTAGTACTAGTACACACTCCTCATGTTATGTTAACCTGCAACTGCCACGGAACGGCGACACTGTACTGTGAGTCTGACGGGATTTGGGATCCAGCGTGCGGATATTGGCGGGCCCCGCGTCACCCGCACCCACCCGCGTCCTCGGCCCCACCGGGACCGGGTCCCCACGCCGTGGAGAGAGAGAGGAGGAGCACTGCGCAGCGGACGGAGGGGCACGGCACGGCACCGGGGGGCCCACGCGGCCCCACCACCAGCCTCCCAACACGTGTCGGGGCCGGCGCCCACCAGCCCCGAGCGGGGCCAGGTCACAGGCAGGACCCCACACCTACCGCCGCGCCCACCGAGGCCCCCACCACGCGGCGCGGCGGCACCGAGGCGGGGCCCGCGCCACCGGTCACGTGACGGGCAGGTCGTGGCTGGCTGGCTGTCCCCAGTCCCCCACCCGCCCCAGCCGGCGCTGCCGCGGGTGCGCTCGCTCTCTCAGAGAGGCAGAGCAGAGAGCCCCCGCACGGTCCGCGAGGGCGCGCTTTGACCCACCACCACATCGCTTTGCGCCCGGGGCCCGCGCCCCCACCGCACCCGGAACCACCGGCCCTCGGCCCCACCCGCCGGAGCCAAAGAAAAGCAACCCACCCCCGCCGGCCCCCACCTCCGGCCGTGTGCGTTAAATTTTGCCACCACGTACGCACGTGCTTGCCGCTCCGCCTCGCCTCCATCCCTATTCCCCACAGTACCAACTAGCACTAGCAGTGGCAGAGTCGCCGAGTCCTAAAACCCATCCCTCAAGAATCAAGCTCAGCAGCAAACAAAAATGGCGACAGAGTTTAAAAAAAGAGAGAATTATATTAGCAAAAGGTCGTTAATTAACTCAATAACAAATCAGCTGCTCAATTTCATTGCATTACACGCTGCTTCTAGCCTTCTACTACCTCTTTCATCTTCTTCTTCTTCTCCCTACCACTAACACTGGGGGTCACAGAACGTGAGCTGCTACGACAGAAAGCATCATGTAGTTCATCACAAGGAGGATTGCAAAAGGGGGGAAAAAGAGGGGAGAGATTAAATTAGAGCAAAAGGAACCTAAGCTTTGGGGGTTGGACTTTCTGGCCGGGCGTACGGTGTGGCGTGTTTACTCTTCTGGGCTGGAGTCGGACACCGGCTCGTCGTCGTCGTCGTCATCGTCCTCCTCCGGATGGTCGACGTTGCCGCGCTGCTGCTCGTGGGACCCGGACCCCGGGTGCTGCAGGTGCAGCTGCTCCGAGTTGCCGTTGTGAGACATGCTGGAGATGGGCTGATGCTGATGCTGGAAGTCGGCGACGTTCACCGCCGCGGGGAACACGGCGGTCTGCGCGCCGCCGAGGTTGATGAGCTGCGGAGCGGACTGGATGGCCCAGAACTGCGTGGGCTGGTTGGCCGCGCCACCCGCCACAGCGCCAGGCTGCGGGACCATCCACACGGCGGTGGCCTGCGGAATCATGCGGTTCCCGCCGCCGCCGGGGCTGCCGGCCGCAGGGACCGCGAAGACCGGGACGAGCCCTTGTGGGGCGCCCGACGCAGTGATGGGGGCGAGGCCGCTCGGCACCGAGATGGCCGCTCCGCCGGTGCCCTGCAGGAGCGGGTCGGCGATGACCGGGTAGTACGCCGCCGCGGGCGCGGCGGTGGCGAGCGGGGACGCGCCGGCGGCCGCGCGAGTGGGCTGCAGCTTCCGGCGGCGCTTGGCGGCGGACGCGTCGTCGCCGTCGACCACGGTGGTGAGCGACGAGGGGCTGGAGGACGAGGACGACTGCGTGGGGATGCGGAGCACGCCGTCGACCGTGGTCGCGATCGCCGGCACCGTGCCGGTGCCCGTGGCGGCGATGATGGCGGGCTCCGACTGCTGCAGCAGCCACCGGATGGTCTCGCCGTCCGACTTGTGCCCTAGCTCCCGCGTGAGCTGGAAGATCCTGGCCGCGCACGCCGCGGGCATGCGGATCCGCCGCCCCCGGCCCTCCACCTTGGTGTGCCGGTCGCGGTTCCGCGGCGGCGGCTTGCTCCGCACCATGGCCATCCCGCCGAAGCACTCCACCGGTTCCGGCTTCGGGACCATGAACCCGTGCATGGGGATCGCGCCCATCGCCATCCCCACCGCCGCCGCCGCCGTCGCCGTCGCGACGCCGCCGGCTACGTGGTGTTGTCGCGCGCCGTCCCCGTCCTCCGCCCTGTTGTCCTGCGCCTGCGCCTCCATGGCGCGAATCGAAACGAGCGGGGCGGGGAGAGATTGGATTTTCTTGTAACCGCGCTCGCTGGGACGCTCGGTGGCTCGCTCGTCCCTCTCCTTCCGCGAGGTGGGGCTCGCCTCGGACGGTTTACTTGGCTCGCCGCCTCGGGCGAGAGAGCTAGATTTATCAGGCGGTGTCACTTGGCGGTGGGACCATGACGCCCGGGGCCACCGCCCCACCGGGTCACGCCGGGGGACCCGGCTGACCTGTACCGGGGCCCGCCGCATTAATCTGCGCGCCGGGCGCGCATCCGACGGCCCAGGGCGCGTTGTCGTTTGCCAGCTTGCTGACGCGCGGGCCCGCGGCGTGGCCCCCCACGCATGATGGTCAAATTTGCAGCGCATTCATGATTAGTTAAGGTGTATTATGGGAGCGGCCATTCGGATTAGGGCAAGCATTAGCATGCGCATGGCCTTAAGATTCGCATCCGTGCATGACTCGTGACCTCCCAGCCACCCCAAGCTTTTCTGACAGGTTGGACCAGTGCTACAATAACGAAAAAAATGTGGTTGATGACAGGTGGCCCCGGCGCGGTGTAAGACTATCCGCACTCTTCGACCTCTATATTCATCCTCTAAAAGGAATATTCTATTCTAGTCATCATAAAATATACAGTTTTCCCGCATCCATCTATCCTCTATATCATCCTCTATCTACTGTGGGGTCCGCTTGTCATTTTATCTAAATATATCCATGTGACATCTTGTTTTGAAGTATTTATTCAAACGAATTTAATGGGACAATCGGAATTTAATTTGGTTCTTTGATTTGGGAGTTATAACATTTTTTTTTGTTGGTTAAAGTAGTGAGGCCCGCCACTACATCTCTTTCACATGCGTGCACAGTCGCTGCAGCCTCACGTCCGTGGTCAGCCCGCCTGGTAGCGGACCTCCTGCATCCGCGGTATATAGCGGACTGGATGTTCATAGCGTACTAGATACCGTAGCCGCTGCGGGTGTTTTTTTGCGCTAAACAACATACCGGACATGTATGCAGTAGCCGCTGCAGACAGTCTAAGACTGTCCGCAGTGGTATACTCTAAACGATACTCTAAAACTTTAGAGTATGAATATAGAGTAAAAACTGCTGCACTGGATACTCTAAAACGATACTCTATCCTTTCTCTTACTCTATATTTAGAGTAGCACAGTGTTTACTCTATAGTGCACAGTGGCGGGCCCTACTAGCTAAACCAAGGAAAAAAATGCTATAACTCACAAACCAAAAATCCAAATTAAATTTCGATTGCACCATTAAATTCGTCTCAATAAATCCTTCAAAACTAGATCACTCATGGATATATTTAGATAAAGTGACAAGTGGGTCCCACAGTAGATAGAGTGGATAGAGGATGATATAGAGGATGGATGGGTGCGGGAGAATTGAGTATAGAGGAGATAATCTTGCTGACTAGGACGTATAGAGGATGAATATAGAGGACCATGAGTGCAGATAGCCTAAGTGGGGCTGCGGTGGTGGAGAGGGGGCCCATGGAGGAGGGACCGCCTATTTCGGGACACGCGTCGTGGGGTGAGCGGAGGTTACGGCTCGTGTAGCGTGTACGGGACTCTGCGTCCCGGGAGCAAGGGATCCGGAGCGGGGCCCGGAGTGGTCGCTGGGCCCCGGATTGGCCCAGCTGGATCCAACGCGAGAACTGGGGACCAGCTGCCTGTAAGCAAGATCTGGGCCCATCCACCCAGAGATATCGCGCGGTAGGCTCGGTTCCCGTGATGTTATCGCCAAAATCAGCGAGTCATGTAAGAGTGTTTTTCTCAAACAACAAATTAGTATTAGCATCAGATAAAAATATAGTCAACCGAACAAAGCCGTAATCGCGTGCCTTAATGAGTGATGACCTTCGGAGAATATTATATTTGCATGTTTATGTTTTTTTTTTCAAGACCAATTCTCCCTCTTTTTTTGAATTGTTAATTGTCATTCTAGGTTCTGTTCTCAATCAAATATTTCTTTTGTTGTGAATCTTAAAATATAAATGTTATGATGTTTTTTAACAACTGACAAATTATGAATCTTTAGAATTGGTTGATGGTCAAAGAAAAAAATGTTTGACTTAGATAAAGCTATGATAATCCTAAATGGATGGAGTAACTATCTTCTCAAGGCAACGTAAATTCTTTATGGACATACTTCCTCCGTATCGGATTTAGAAGTCGTTTAGGACAGCGACACGGTCTCCAAAACACAACTTGGACATCTTGTTTTATAAAAAAATATTTATGGAAAAGTGATATATGTATACTTTTATGAAAGTATTTTTCAAAACAAATCTATTCATATAATTTTTACATTTGCAAACTCAACAACTTAAAAGTTATTGATGATTTATATTTCCAATGTTTGACTCAAACCTTGTCCAATACGACTTCTAAATCCGATACGGAGGGAGTATCTTAACTGGCCTCGTTGTAGTTAAGGATTGGTTCCTAAATGTAGTGAAGTTTCCACTAAATTATGGTAGCCAGATTAGGCTTTTGAGATGACAAATAACTGCAGCAGAAGCAAACACTAAAATATTAATATATTTCTCTGTATAACATTATTCGTATATAAAACAAGCAACAATTTCTAATGCTCCTAGTATAGTGCCACTTAGACCCATTCGGATATAAAGTATTTTTTGGAATTTTATATGAATATTGTGGTTCTTATAAAATATTTTGGTTTTCAAAAGTTGCTGGATGTTTAGATAGACTTGTAGTTTCTAAAACCATGTTTTTTGGTCAAATTGTAGTCATTTGGAGTTTTAAAAACTTCCCTCATGGTATTTTTTAAACAATAGCATTGTGTTTCTTCGATTTGTAAAACCACAATTTTGTGATATTACCTTAGTTTTTGAAAACTACGTCATCTAGACATGCTCTTAATGTTTTAAGAGGGACATCGGGGGTACAAGCTACCAGTATGGCAGCGTCTAATTGCTGGAATTATGAATTGAAATTTAATATTCGAAAGAGATAGAGTTATATGGAGCCTATAATACACAAAAATGACGATTCATTCCTCCGTTAGCTCATAAGTCCCTCAGCAATTAAAACATGCCTTAGTATTAGTGAAATACTATTAAGTTATATCTATATCTCTTATAAAGCTAATCTCCACTACTAATTCTATTTGATTCCACAGCCATCCACATCATCAAGTAATCTAAACCACTAGATTCATATTGTGTAAGTGCATTCGTCCCCGGTGTGGGTTTTGGATAATTAATGACAATCAAATTAGGGACTAACATGTTGTCGGTACCAATAGTACGGGGGTACCCACATTTAACGATAATAAAAACTAAAACGACTAAGCCACGACAAAGCGCAACCCACTTCAAAAACACGCGACAGGTCCGCCTCGTATGAGGCCGGCTCGACGGGATGCCTCGACCTCATCCCGTCTCCGACTCGTACGAGGCCCCCTCGACGGGAGGCCTCGACCGCGCTCCGACCCGAACGAGGCTCGATCGCCCACCGGGAGCACTCCGACTCGCGTGAGCCTTGGTCGAGGCGCTCGACCCCTCTCTTTACCTACCCCAGGACAAAAACCTTAGCATTTAATGCAATCACCTATTACCACCTACCGGCATGGCTGCGCGCGTGGTCGACGTGGGAACAATGCCAGTGTCAGTCTTCACTGTTTTACCGCCCATCCCGTGATGGGAGGTGAAAAACGTCACTGTACCCACCTTACCGCACACTGTACGTCACTAGTTACCATAGGACAAGGCCCGTACACCGCGGACCAGGGATTCGGACTTATCCGTTCGGCCTCGACCCAGCCTCGACCCGGCCTCGACGCCCAGCACGGCTCAACAGGGAAGGAAGGACGGTATGGCGCGGCACTCCGGGTCATTTCAGCGCCTCATCCTCTACGACATCACGTGCCCAGGGATGGTCTTCCATTCCTAGGGCACGCCTCTACAGTCATCTCAAACAAGGATCGACAAAACATCGTTTCAAGGCCCCATCGTCCTGGCCACCTCTCGCCCTATAAAGGGAGGGCCCGGGGCTCCACAAGGGGCAGAAGAAAACAGACGAACAACGAACCGCATACAAGATCGAGATCAACATCTCAAGCAATCATCTTGTACTTTCTTTTCCCCTTTTGAGACTTGGGCTCGACGCCCTCTCTCGCAAGCTTGTAACCCCTACACAAGCGCCTCGGTGCAAGGAAATACAAACCTCTCTCCCCCCCCGCTGGACGTAGGGCCTTCTTTGCCCGAACCAGGATAAACCCCCGTGTGTTCTCATTGCATCACCATCCAGGAAAGGGACACGCAGCATTTACTCGTCGGTCTAGGACCCCCTCGGGTTCGAACACCGATAGTTGGTGCGCCAGGTAGGGGTTCGCTGCGTGCCAACGTCGCTTTCCTGCCTTTTTCCTGGATGGCTGACCCCGAACGCCCTATCCCGTTGGCCACGGTGATCTGGTTCGGGAGTTTGGAGTTCATGTCGCTCGGCTACGGCTACGATATGGTCCTACTCCCGCCTAGGCACCCTACCGACGAGGACTACGAGCTCTCCCAGCCTGGGGGAGCAATCCGCCGGTACCGCCGCTCCAAGCAGGCGCGAGCCGCCCGACGGCGGCGAGCCCGGCGCAACCATCGTCTCCACCTCGCGGAGGGTGATGGGATTCCCCGTTCCGGCACCCCCCAGCCAGGCGCCGGCCCAGATTTCCTCGTGGAAGGTCTGGGAAGGATAAGCTTGGCTAGGGACAGCATGCCAACGGAGAATCCCGCCTCTCTCCCCGGTGAGACACCGCTACCCGGAGCACCCGCTCCGGTGTGGACAGCCACATCTCCTTCGCCGTTCCCGTTTGGGCTAGATTCGGCTGCCCAGGTGTACGCTTCCTCCATAAGCACTTGCATGAGTGTTTATGAGGAACTCCCTGGACACCCTCTACGCTCCACTCTGGACCTCGTTGCGTCCACGATGGCTTCTGATTATCTGGACTCTACGGAGACACCAGAAGCAGAGCCCTGTGTGACCACTTCCCAACGTTGCAATCCCAGAAACGATTCGCGACGGCCGAACATTCCCCCGTCATACTACTATTTTGGCGCTCCTAACTCCGATTCGGCTGATGACACCTACGATCCAACCCGCGAGTGCTTCAACGTCGATGTTGAAAGCACGTCGGAATTGTAGGAAGAACAGTCGGACGAAGGAAGGCACACGCCGCTCCATGTCGAGCTTCCTGCCGAGCGGGACGAGGCTCAGCTCCTTGCGGATCAAGGAATGCAGCTCGAGCAAATCCGCGAGTTGCAGGAAAGGCTCGACGAGGAACGACAAAACCTGCATCTACTTCAACAAACCCTCGAGCGTGAGCGTGCGGAACGCACATTTGGCGGGAGAGCTCGCGAGAGAGCTCGCGATGTTAACCGTCGCATCGGCGAGGATCGGGCGGTCGACCCCCCGGTCTTCGCTCGAGCCAGCCAGAACGTCGTCGCCGCCGCCATGCTCCTCCGCAACATGCTCGAGCCGTCAAACCCTGATGCCCGCCGGGCTCGAGATGAGATCCGAGAGCTCCTCGAGACTGCTGCCCTGCAGCAGGCCGAGAGCTCTGCCTCGAGGCGACGCGAGCCCGCCTCGGAGCGGCTCGCAGAACTCTCCCGACAGGAGAGAGAGGCCTCGGTTCATCCCGAACCTGCCCGACGGATTCGGATGGCTCCCGCCCCTGAGCTCATCACTCATGACCACGAGCCTCGAGACACCCGTGGCAACATCGTCGAGCGCCGCACGCGCAAGCACGGTGACGGTGTGGCTCGAGGCTACCACGTGCACAGGGGCGGGCGTTACGACAGCTCGGAAGATCGTAGCCCTTCACCCGAGCCTCCGGGCCCCCGGGTCTTCAGTAAGGCTATCCGTGAAACAATACTCCCGGCTCGGTTTCGCCCTCCCACGACTCTCACCAAGTACAACGGCGAGACCAAACCTGAACTTTGGCTCGCCGATTTCCGCTTGGCATGTCAGCTGGGCGGGGCCACCGACGACCGGGTCATCATTCGACAGCTTCCCCTGTTCCTCTCCGACACTGCTCGAGCCTGGCTCGAGGATCTTCCGCCCCAACAGATCCACGACTGGGATGATCTCGTGAGGGTGTTCGAGGGGAACTTCAAGGGAACCTACATGCGCCCCGGCAACTAGTGGGATCTTCGGAGTTGCAAGCAGAAACCGGGTGAATCCCTCCGGGATTACATCCGGCGCTTCTCCAGGCAACGTACCGAGCTCCCCAACGTCACCGATTCTGACGTGATCATGGCTTTCCTCTCTGGCACCACTTGCAAGGAGTTGGTCCGAGAGTTGGGCCGCCACACCCCGCTCACTGCCAACGGACTGATGGACATCGTCACCAACTTTGCCTCCGGCGAGGAGGCAGTTGGCGCCATCTTCGGCGGTGAGCAGGACAAAGGGAAGCAGAAGACCGACGATCCCGCGAGCTCCACCCGGGGCTCCAAGAGGAACAACCGCAAGAAGAAGAAAGGCCAGCAAGGCAAGCTCGAGGCCCCGGCCGACGAGCTCGTCGCTGCTACTGAGCGCAAGAAGCCTCGAGGCCCCCCCGGCGGGGGCATCTTCGACAAAATGCTCAAAGAACCGTGTCCCTACCACAAGGGACTCACTAACCATAACCTCGAAGATTGTCATATGCTCCGCAGATACTTCGAGGGCGCGGGCGGCAGGAACACCGACAAGAAGGAAGACCCAAAGGGTGACGACAAGGATGAAGGGTTCCCCGAGATCCACGACTGCTTCATGATCTACGGAGGACCCTCGACCCGCCTCTCAGCATGCCAGCGCAAGCGAGAGCGGCGCGAGGTTTTCTCCGTACAAACGGCGGTTCCCCGTTTCCTCGACTGGTCTGCGGTGGCCATCACTTTCGACCGTGATGATCATCCTGACTACGTCCCCAATCCGGGGGTCTACCCTCTTGTTGTTGATCCCGTCATCGCTAACACACGCCTCACCAAAGTACTCATGGACGGCGGAAGCAGCCTCAACATCATCTACTCCCAGACCCTCGACCTTCTGGGGGTCGAGAGAGCGCGCCTCCAACCTAGCGTCGGGGGCTTCCACGGAGTCGTGCCAGGGAAACGGGCGGAACCCCTCGGACGGGTCGATCTGCCTGTTTGTTTTGGCACACCGGCCAACTTCAGAAAAGAGACCCTCACCTTCGAAGTGGTCGGATTCCGTGGAACATACCACGCTATCCTCGGGCGCCCATGCTACGCCAAGTTCATGGCTATACCGAACTACACCTATCTCAAGCTCAAGATGCCCGGCCCAAACGGCGTCATCACTGTGGGGCCCTCGTATGAACATGCCTACGAGTGCGACGTCGAGTGCATCGAGCACGGCGAGGCGGTTTTGGAGTCGGTGACTTTGGCTGCAGACCTCGACGGTCTTGCCAACGAGATTCCCGACCCAAAGCGCCACGCCGGCAGCTTTGAGCCCGCGGAAGACGTCAAGCTCGTGCCCCTCGACCCCGCTGATCCCAACGGGAAGGCGCTGAACGTCAGCGCCACCCTCGACCCGAAATAGGAAGCCGTGCTCGTCGACTTTCTCCGCGCAAACGTCAACATCTTTGCGTGGAGTCCCTCGGATATGCCGGGCATACCCAGGGAAGTCGCCGAGCACGCCTTGGAGATCCGGGCCAGATCCAAGCCGGTGAAGCAACGCCTGCGCCGCTTCGACGAGGAGAAGCGCAGGGTCATCGGCGAGGAAATCCACAAGCTACTGGAGGCCAGGTTCATCAAGGAAGTTCACCATCCCGAGTGGCTAACTAATCCTGTATTAGTTAAGAAAAAGAGTGGGAAATGGAGGATGTGTGTAGACTATACCAGTTTGAATAAAGCATGTCCAAAGGTTCCCTTCCCTTTGCCACGCATTGATCAAATCGTTGATTCCACTGCGAGATGTGAAACTCTCTCGTTCTTGGATGCCTACTCCGGTTACCATCAGATCAAAATGAAGGAGTCCGACCAGCTCGCGACTTCATTCATTACCCCGTTCGGCATGTATTGCTACGTCACGATGCCCTTCGGTCTTCGGAACGCAGGGGCAACGTACCAACGATGCATGCAGCACGTCTTTGGGGAGCACATCGGACCAACCGTCGAGGCATACGTCGATGACATCGTTGTCAAGACCAGACAAGCCGATAATCTAGTAAACGACCTCGACATTGCCTTCAAGTGCCTTCGGGCAAAGAATCTCAAGCTCAACCCAGAAAAATGCGTCTTCGGCGTCCCTCGAGGTATGCTTTTAGGGTTCATCGTGTCCAAGCATGGCATCGAGGCCAATCCAGAAAAAATCTCTGCGATAACCAAGATGGGCCCCATCCGAGATCTGAAGGGCGTACAGAGGGTCACGGGCTGCTTGGCGGCACTCAGCCGTTTCATTTCGTGCCTCGGCGAAAAAGCGCTCCCTCTGTACCGCCTCTTGAAGAAATCGGAGCGTTTTTCCTAGACCCTCGAGGCTGAGGATGCCCTCGCAAAACTCAAGGCCACACTCTCTAAATCACCGACCCTCGTCCCTCCGACCCCGGGGGAACCGCTCCTACTTTACGTTGCCGTGACGTCACAAGTAGTCAGTGCGGTCTTGGTTGTCGAGCGAGCCGAGGAGGCGCACGCCTTGCTCGTCCAGAGGCCGGTCTACTTCATCAGCGAAGTACTCTCGGAAACTAAAGTCCGATACCCGCAAATCCAGAAGCTGCTATATGCCGTCGTCTTGATGCGACGCAAACTCCGGCACTACTTCGAAGGCCATCCGGTTACTGTGGTTTCTTCTTTCCCCCTGGGAGAGATAGCCCAGAACCGGGAAGCCTCGGGTAGGATTGCCAAGTGGGCGGTCGAGCTCATGGGCGAGACCTTGACCTATGCGCCGCGCAAAGCTATAAAGTCACAATTATTAGCAGACTTCCTGGCCGAGTGGACTGACACTCAACTCCCTCCCGCACAGCTCCAGGCAGAGCTGTGGACCATATACTTCGACGGGTCGTTGATGAAAACAGGGGCGGGCGTGGGTTTGCTCTTCATCTCGCCCCTCGGAGTTCACATGCGCTACGTCATCCGGTTTCATTTCCCTGCGTCCAACAACGTTGCCGAGTACGAGGCACTTGTCACGGGGTTGAGAATCGCCATCGAGCTCGGGGTCCGACACCTTGACGTTCGAGGCGACTCCCAGCTCGTAATCGATCAGGTCATGAAGAGCTCGAGCTGCCGGGACCCCAAGATGGAAGCCTACTGCCAAGAAGTACGGCGCCTCGAGGACAAGTTTCACGGCCTCGAGCTCAGCCACATCGCACGCAGGTATAATGAGGCCGCCGATGAACTCGCGAAAATCGCGTCCAGTCGGACTACGGTTCCACCAGACGTTTTCGCAAAAGATCTCCAGCGGCCGTCCGTCGACCTTGGGTCGGATGGAGGGGTCGACGGGACGTCACTCGACCCCCCACCTGAGGCGGAAGCCCCCTCGACCGGGGCTGAAGCCATGCAGGTGGGAGGATCGACCCCACCATCTGACCTCGAGCTTGACTGGCGCGCTCCGTACCTCGACTACCTAATCCGAGGGGACCTCCCCTCGGATAAGACTGAGGCTCGACGGATCGCTCGTCGAGCCAAAACCTTTGTGATCATTGGCGACAGTAGGGAGCTGTATCACCGCAGCCCTACTGGCATCCTCCAACGCTGCATCACAAACGAGGAAGGCAGGGACCTGCTTAGCAACCTGCACTCGGGGGCTTGCGGTCACCACGCAGCGCCTCGAACCCTCGTCGGGAACGCCTTTCGACAGGGATTCTATTGGCCGACCGCGGTCTCCGACGCTATCAAGCTAGTACGCTCCTGTAAGGGTTGTCAGTACTATGCGAGACAGACTCATCTCCCGGCACATGCTCTGCAAACCATTCCCATCACGTGGCCGTTTGCCGTTTGGGGGCTCGACCTTGTCGGACCTCTAAAGAGAACAACGGGCGGCTTCACCCACTTGCTCGTCGCCATCGACAAATTCTCCAAGTGGATCGAGGCTCGCCCCATCACCAGCATCAGGTCGGAGCAGGCTGTGCTTTTCTTCACCGACATCATCCATCGCTTCGGGGTTCCTAACTGTATTATCACAGACAACGGCACCCAGTTCACGGGGGAAAAGTTTTTGGATTTCTGCAACGACCACCACATTCGTGTGCTCTGGTCAGCTATGGCTCATCCAAAAACAAATGGCCAAGTGGAACGTGCCAACGGCATGGTCCTACAAGGCCTGAAACCCAGAATCTTTGACAAGCTAAACAAACATGGCAAAAGATGGGCTGCCGAGCTACCCTCGGTCCTGTGGAGCCTAAGAACAACGCCGAGTCGAGCCACGGGGTTCACTCCGTTCTTCTTAGTCTACGGGTCTGAGGCTATGCTCCCAACTGATATAGAATACGGATCCCCGAGGTTGAAGGCCTACAACGAAAGAAATAACGACGCCGCAAGACAAGACGCCCTCGACCAGCTCGAGGAAGCCCGAGATGTGGCTCTGTTACATTCTGCCAGGTACCAGCAGGGTCTCCGATGCTACCACGACAGACACGTTCGCAAGCGTGACCTCAACGTCGGCGATTTGGTGCTGCGGCGGAACCATAACACCAAGGGACGGCACAAGCTCACGCCACCATGGGAAGGACCGTACATCATCGCAGAAGTACTAAAGCCGGGCACCTACAAGCTATCCAACGAGAAGGGCGAAATCCTCACCAACGCTTGGAACATTGAACAGCTACGTCGCTTCTTTCCTTAAAAAGCCTCGAGGCTCTGTAATTTCTTTCTCGTCAGTAAAGAATACAGCGACGTTCAAACTTTCGTTTCACAATGAGGAAGGATCGACTCTGCACTCCCAGAATCGACCCTCCCTCGGGGGCTACAAGGGGGGAACCCCCCAGTCCCCGAAAAAACTTGTACTCTTTAAAAAAAAGGTTTAAAGAACTGCTTCTTAGATCGACAGCGCCGCAAGAGCACCCTAAGGCTCGAAGGGGCTCTCGAGCCGGGAGATCACCTACGCCTCCGAGGCTACGGTACCTCCACTCACCCCTCACGCCTTCTAGGAGCGCGACCGGTAAATCTAATAACGGTTCATAACTTTGAAAAGGAGTACACCCTCTGTCGCTTAGATCAGGTTCTTACACGATCTACGAGGCTGCAAGAGCACCCTGAAGCTCGAGGACAGTCGAGCCATGAGATCGCTTACGCCTCCGAGGCTACGGTACCTCCACTCGCTCCCTTACGCCAAAGGACGCGACTGCGTGCTAAGCAAATCATGCGAGAACACGATTCAAACGATAAAGGGAAGAAAGGCTCGAGTAAAACTAAATTAACCACGAACTGGTTTCTGTTTCGAGTTCTTAGGGCCTCCGAGGCCACCACAATCGAAAATCAAAATAACTAACTTATTACATGGGCCTCTGCGCCTAGATTTGGCTCACAGGCCTTCGTCGTCAGTAGGCGGGACCACCTCAGGTTCAAAGAGCGAGGCCAGACGGCTCCCAGGCCCCTCGGCGGCTTCGATCAGCCCCAGGCAGGCGTTCTCATTGTCCTCATCCGTCTGCTCCGGGTCCATGATGAAGCCGTCGGCAACGAGCTCCATGTCGAACACAAACCCCGAGCGGACGATGGCCAGCGCCCTCTTCACGCCGTGGTGGAGGCTGTCCCGTATCTTCTCCCGGACAAGGTGACCCAGCGCCGCCATCCGACGGACGAAGGAGTTCCCTGGAGCGTCTTCTCCGGTGTCGGCGTCGGGCTTGACCCCCAGACCGTCGCATACGGTGGTGATTGCGCCCTGGAGCAGCTGGGTCCTCCGGGTCTCGGCTTCGAGGAGGCTCTGGAAGGAGTTGGCAGACGAGTGGGCCGCCCGATTCTCACTCTCCAGCTCTGAAACATGACAAAATAAATTAGCACTTAACACGAGGCCTCGACGTCATGGCCATAACTGTTATACTTACCCTCGATATGGGTCTTCAAGCCCAGAACCTCGTCACGGGCCCCCCGCATGACTGCTCGAGCCCCAGGAGGGCGCTGTCCTTGTCACGGATGGTCGCCTTCAGCGCCTTGATCTCCTGACGGGCGGTCTGGAGGGCCGCGTCCTTCTCTTGGACGGCCCCGTTCAGCGTTGTGACCTCATCCTTCAACACGCTGAAACGGGCCGAGACCTGCCCGATTTGGACATTGAGGAGGTCGCGTTGACGACTGACCTGTGAGACATCCTCCTCGAGCTCCTTCACCCGTGCCGACAGGGGCTCGAGGTCCCTGCGAGCCTGGGCAGCCTCTTCCCGGGCCTTGTCCATCTCGGTGCGCATCACGGCCTCGGCCGCCCAAGCTTGTATCGCCTCCTCCTTCACCGTCGAGTAGGCGGTACGCAGCTCGACCATCTCGGCGTTCCGATCGGAAAGCCTCTTTTGAGCCTCCTCGACCAGGGCTCGTTGTTTCGCCAACGCTGCCCACACGCCACTCTCATCCCGGATGAAGAGCGACTTGCGGCGGGAATACTCCTTCACCTCCTGGTCACGATTCAAAGAAACCAAGAAAATAAAGAGACCGAGGGAAAAAGAGCACCAAGAACCACAAAAAAAGCTAAATGAATCGACCATACCTCGGTGGCATCCCGTATACCCCGCGAGACAGCGTCAGTCGCCACGTGGAGTAGCCGATCGAGGTGCCGGCGGACGCCCTCGAGGTACTGCCAGCGGTACACTTCATCCCTGTCATTCAGGGTGAAGATCGGCTCGGCGTCGGGGTTCGCAGCGTCCCTGAACTGAAGGGACGGCCCTCCCCACCTCAGGATCTCCTCCTCAGCCCGCGCTATCGCCAGCGCGGCGATGTCAGGCCACGACGACGATGACGCGGCTGGGGCATCTCCCGGCCCTGCCGAAGGGCCGGCCTCGTTGACTTCGCCCGCAGCTCCCGCGGCTTCAACGGCCGTCGAGGCACCCGCTTGACTCGTGGCCTCGCCCCCCTCGACCCCCATTATTTGCTTTCCTTTGTCTAGGGGGGCGTCCTCGAGGGCAACGACCATGGGCACCCGCCCTTCGGCGGTGACCGGCCCCTCGGCTACCGGCACCCCTGGAGCTGGCGCCTCCGCCGTCGACGCCTCCGGGGCCGGTACCTCGCCCGTTGGCGGCTCGGAAACCGGCGCTCCGGCCAACGGCGCCTCAGCAACCGGCACCTCGACCTCCGGCGCCACTTCTTCTGGGGCTCCAGCAGGGAGCTCGACGACCTCGCCCTCCGCCGTGCCCATCCGCTGCGCCGGCAGATCCTGCTGTGGCTGCTGCCCCCTCGCCGGTGCCACCTCTTGCTCCGGTGCCGACGCAACCTCCTCCACGGTCGCATTGGCACCCGCCCTTTCCACGGTCGCTTCGACGGTGGCCTCGGCCGAGGGCAGCGCCCTAGACTCCGCCTCGACCGGACCAGGCGCCACCGCCTTCGCCGGGTCTGACCTCGCCGCGGCGGGGTCGGGGCCGGCAACCGAAGAAGCGCCCGCAGCCTCCTGCTGCTGTCGACGACGCTCCTTCGCTACCTCGACCTCGCGGACCCAGGCCGCGTCCTGCTCCACCGACCGGTTGAGGACGACGGCGCTGGCCCGAAGAGACTTCACGGGGGTGGGCCCCATGAGCTCCGCCTTTCGCTTCAGCCTGTAAAGTAAAAAATGAGGTCGGCCGACGAATTCGAAAAAAGACAAATCCCCTAAGCCCGAAAACTCACCCAGAAATCGGCACCAAAGGCCTCGACCCCGCACGGTCCGAGCCGCCTGAGGCGGCAGATGGCGGCCTCGCGGCAGCCCCACCCGCAGACCGGGCGCTCCGCGGGGCCCTCGCCGGCGCACCACTGCGCGTCTTCTACGCTTCCGAGGCCAGCTGGCCTCGGGTTCTCACGCCCGACGGTGGCGCCGCTGACGACGATGTCGGCGCCACCGTCCCGGCCCCCGCCCGAGCCTGCGGGGCCTGGGCCGGGGCAGGCACCCCCGTCGACCCCGCTTGCTGGGTCCGGGGCAAGGCGGCCCCTCCCGCCGAGGGGCCCGCCTCCTTCTTCTCTTCCTTCTTCTTCTTCTTCTTCTCCTCTTCCTCGTCGTCCTCCTCAACCTCCTCGACCACGACGACCGAGGAGGATGACCCTGCGATGGGCTCCAGCAGGGGGCGGATATCAGGGAGGCTCCCTAGCCCGGTCGCGGCCTCGTACCGCGACAAGGCATCATCATCCTCGTCGCTGCTGTCGTCGTCCTCCCCCGAGATGGTCTCGGAGGGTGACGGCTCCAAAGGAAGCCCGTCGAGGGCCTGCTGGCGTCGGAGTTTCTTCCGCGCCTCTGCCTCCTTGGCCTTGCGGGCCGTCCGCTTCTTGGTCGACTCCTTGACCTCCTTCTGCTTCGAGGCGTGCTGCCGTCGAGCCTCCCGGGCAGGTTGGTCCTCCGATACCAGCGGTCGCGTCTCCCGCAGCGCTGACAAGTCCTGCACATCGGCATCGACCAGGTTAAGGGGATCCTAGAAACGAACAAAACCAAAACAAGCGTACCAACTCAAAGAACTTACCACGGGCTCGAACCCCTCAGTGGGCCTCATGGGGAGCCGGTCAACTTCCTCCGCCTTGAAGGTCCCAACCATCCGGCGGGCTCGACGAAGTACCTCCTCGAGGGTGAGGGCCTCGTGGGACATCCGGCTCCCCTCCCGAGGCGCCTCCGGAGTCATCTGGTCGAGGCGCAGGCGACGCCGGCACAGCGGCATCACCCTACGGCGATGGAACGCCGTCGCTACCGCCGCCGCCGTCAAGCCACGAGCGTGAAGCTGCTGCAGCGCCGCCAGCAACGGATCCAGGCGCGGCTTCTCGGCATCCGGCACTCCGTATGTCCAGCGGTCCTCTCAGGCGGTCAGCACGCGGCCGGTGTACTTCGGCAACTGGTTGTCGTCGTTGCGGAGGTAGAACCAGCCCTCGTGCCACCCGCTGTTCGAGGAGATGAGTCGAGCCGGGATGTACTGATCCGCCCGGCTCGACCTCAACTGCAGAACGCAGCTCCCTACCCGTGCCGCGTAGAGGATTCCCTTCTCCCCCGCTCTCTTCGCGAAGAGTTCGCCCTTGAAGAGGTGAAGCCACAGGTTCCACTGCGGCTCCACCCCGAGGTAGCCCTCACAGACCGCCGCGAAGATGGCGGCCTGTGCGACGGCATTGGGGGCGAGGTGATGAAGCTCCACCCGGTAGTAGTGGAGAAGCGCGCGCATGAAGACCGATGAGGGGACGCCGAACCCCCGCTCGTGAAAGCAGACGAAGCTCACCACGTATCCTCCCGGGGGCGCCGGCTCCCGGTGGGATGGCGGCGGCGCAAGCCACTCCGGCCGCGACTGGCTCGTCCTCGGCCGCAGCAGCCCATCTTCGACCAACTCCTCCAACTTCCTCTCCGTCACCGAGGAAGCGGCCCAGTCCTCGGCAGGGAGGATTTGACTCTTGCCGGCCATCGGCGCTGACGGGAACGGGGTGAGCGAAGGGGGAAGCGGCGGCGGCGGCGGCGGTGGCGGTGCGGGCGGAAAGCGCAAGAGGGCAAGGGTTTTCTTGAGGCTAAGGGATGGCAAGAGCGCAAAGAACCGGTGGGGAACGCAGACCCCTGGGTCTCGCCTTTATAGGCCGGAAGAAGTCCAACGGCCGCGCGAAAAGGTAGGAACAGTTTCCCACATTAAATGCGCTCACCTAACCGTCCCTCACGTCTTACAGGAGCCAGGCACGTGGCCGTCCCCTACACCGTAACCGAACGCCACGTCGCCCACTACCGCGCCGATCTCGCCCTAAAAAGACGCGCCTGGCTAACGGGCGGGGCAAGATCCACGGATGGATATTCCCAGATACCTATAACGGGCTCCGAGCCCACCATGAGTCTCGAGGGAGCGAAGGCTGGCCCTCGACCTGGGTTCGACAGCCGCCCTCGAGCGACGGAGCAAGGGACGACTAAGGGTGCGCCCGTACATGGCCAGGGCTCGAGCCACGCTCTCGAGGCACCCCAAGACGTATTCGAGGCTATAGGAAGAGGTCGATGTAGGAATCCCCTCGGGGGAGGCACCGAGCCCTCGGATCCTGTCGAAGGGAACCGACATCCACACGACCACTCCTTGGCATTTTTGAGAGCGCCTCCGGGCCACAAGCCGACTCCTAACGACTAGAGCACGGACTCTCACTCGAATTTACCCGTTAGCAGCTCACCGGAGATCGTCGGAACTCGCCCAAACGGGGGTAGTACGGCGTTCCCCACCCCTCCTCCTCCTTCCTGAAGGAGGAGCGTGAGGGTCGCACGACAAAAGACGACCGGGACTCCGATCGACCTCGTGCGCGCGAGGCTCGGGGCCTCGACCGCAACTCCGAACCCACCATAAGTCTCGAGGGAGTGAAGGCTGGCCCTCGACCTGGGTTCGACAGCCGCCCTCGAGCGACGGAGCAAGGGACGACTAAGGGTGCGCCCGTACATGGCCAGGGCTCGAGCCATGCTCTCGAGGCACCCCAAGATGTATTCGAGGCTATAGGAAGAGGTCGATGTAGGAATCCCCTCGGGGGAGGCACCGAGCCCTCGGATCCTGTCGAAGGGAACCGACATCCACACGACCACTCCTTAGCATTTTTTAGAGCGCCTCTGGGCCACAAGCCAACTCCTAACGACTGGAGCATGGACTCTCACTCGAATTTACCCGCTAGCAGCTCGCCAGAGATCGTCGGAACTCGCCCGAACAGGGGTAGTACGGCGTTCCCCACCCCTCCTCCTCCTCTCTGAAGGAAGAGCGTGAGGGTCGCACAACTGAAGACAGCCGGGACTCTGATCGACCTCGTGCGCGCGAGGCTCGGAGGCTCGACCGCAACGAATCATTCCCCAATGAAACAAATAAAAGACCTCGGAGGAGTCTCAACACTCCACCGAGGCCTCGGGGGCTACACCCGGCGGGTGCGCTCGTGCGCCCCCACCGGAGAAAATCATGACGCCACGACTCCAGTTCAAACAAACCTCTGGGAGAGTGATCACACACTCACCCAGAGGCTCGGGGGCTACTGTCGGTACCAATAGTACGGGGGTACCCACATTTAACGATAATAAAAACTAAAACGACTAAGCCACGACAAAGCGCAACCCACTTCAAAAACACGCGATAGGTCCGCCTCGTATGAGGCCGGCTCGACGGGATGCCTCGACCTCATCCCGTCTCCGACTCGTACGAGGCCCCCTCGACGGGAGGCCTCGACCGCGCTCCGACCTGAACGAGGCTCGATCGCCCACCGGGAGCACTCCGACTCGCGTGAGCCTTGGTCGAGGCGCTCGACCCCTCTCTTTACCTACCCCAGGACAAAAACCTTAGCATTTAATGCAATCACCTACTACCACCTACCGGCATGGCTGCGCGCGTGGTCGACGTGGGAACAATGCCAGTGTCAGTCTTCACTGTTTTACCGCCCATCCCGTGATGGGAGGTGAAAAACGTCACTGTACCCACCTTACCGCACACTGTACGTCACTAGTTACCATACGACAAGGCCCGTACACCGCGGACCAGGGATTCGGACTTATCCGTTCGGCCTCGACCCAGCCTCGACCCGGCCTCGACGCCCAGCACGGCTCAACAGGGAAGGAAGGACGGTATGGCGCGGCACTCCGGGTCATTTCAGCGCCTCATCCTCTACGACATCACGTGCCCAGGGATGGTCTTCCATTCCTAGGGCACGCCTCTACAGTCCTCTCAAACAAGGATCGACAAAACATCGTTTCAAGGCCCCATCGTCCTGGCCACCTCTCGCCCTATAAAGGGAGGGGCCGGGGCTCCACAAGGGGCAGAAGAAAACAGACGAACAACGAACCGCATACAAGATCGAGATCAACATCTCAAGCAATCATCTTGTACTTTCTTTTCCCCTTTTGAGACTTGGGCTCGACGCCCTCTCTCGCAAGCTTGTAACCCCTACACAAGCGCCTCGGTGCAAGGAAATACAAACCTCTCTCCCCCCCCCCGCTGGACGTAGGGCCTTCTTTGCCCGAACCAGGATAAACCCCCGTGTGTTCTCCTTGCATCACAATCCAGGAAAGGGACACGCAGCATTTACTCGTCGGTCTAGGACCCCCTCGGGTTCGAACACCGACACATGTCTATCTAAATATATACGCAGGTGTTAGTTCGGTAAAAGAATTTGAATGATCACATTTGGTGTTGTTAGCACCCTCAGTTCCTTTGTTTGGAAGGCGTTCCATCTCAAGTGGATCGTTTAGTTTTTATCTTCTGGCTTGAGTTATAGGAAACGCCGCACTATCAAGAGGGATATAAATTAGGCTAACTGGTTGGGAATTTGTGCTCAATATGTGTTTGTTTAAGCGTTTGAGAGACACCTTTGCACTCACGGACACTTAGGGAAGTGTTTTATGCCTGGGAGAACCGGTAGTACCGGTGAAAGACCGGTAGTACCGGTAGGCATAAATCCCGCCGGTGACTGCGCTTTAGTTCTGCGAGTTTTTGTTCTAGCGGTAGTATCGGTGGTTGACCGGTAGTACCGGTCGTTGACCGGTGGTACCGGTGAAAGCCCGGTAGTACCGGTAAGTCTTTTTTTCATAAAACTTATCTTCACCGAAAACTGTACTACCGGTGGTACCGGTCGTTGACCGGTGGTACCGGTGAAAGACCGGTAGTACCGGTAGGCTATTTTCTCGCAAAGTCTCCAGTAGATTATCTGTAACGGTCGAAACCCTTGGGACCGGTAGTACCGGTGGGTACTCACCGGTAGTACCGGTACCGCTTCGAGGATAAGAGTATAAATAGCTCTCCCCTTTATTTCTAACCGTTACCCACGCCATTTACTCCCACCAACCTTCAGACAAACAGCTCTCAAGCATTGACTCACCCTCTCTCTCTCTTCCTCTTTGCTCTCAAATCCAATCCCTTGCAAGATCTGAGTAGAGAGAAGAGATTTAAGAGTGGAAAGCTTCGTTTCGCATCTTGAGCACTTGGGTCCCCTCCTAGTTGGCTTGGTTTGTGTTTGTTACTCTTGGGTTCTTAGAACCCTAGCTGGCTAGGTGTTCTTCGTGGTTGCCCGTGTTGTTCTACTTGTGAGGGCACCCCGAAGTGTTTGTATTACCCTTGTATTCTTAGTGGAAATCTCAGGCTGACCTTTGTGGTTGCTTGAGGGAGGTAAGGAGGTGGAATAGACTCCGACCTTAGTGGTCACCTCAACAACGAGGATGTAGGAACTCCTTTGTGGGGTTGCCGAACCTCGGGTTAAATCGTGTGTCCCGCGTGCTTGTTGTTGTTGCTTGTTATTACTTGAGATACCACTTGTTCTTTGTGTTCTCTCTTTTTCCCTACCTCTTTCATAGGTTGTGGGTGCTCGATCTACTATTTGGTGAAGGAACAAGAAAAGGGAGTTCATTAATTTCATCAACATCATCTTCGGTAGTGGGGTAAAACTCAGATCTGAAATCACAACTCGCACATCTCTGATTTCATAGTTTCAGTAGGGTACCGGTAGTACCGGTGGTTTGCGTCGGTAGTACCGGTGATCCCTCACCGGTAGTACCGGTCCAAACCAACCGGTAGTACCGGTAGGTATTTAACTTCCACGTTGAGTTTTGTTTTGAGTTTTAGGTTTTTAGATCCGCCTATTCACCCCCCCTCTAGGCCTATTAGATTCTTTCAATTGGTATCAGAGTAAGGTTTCTCGTGATTAGCGCTTCACCGCGTGAGGAGAAACCATGGCCACCTTTGATGATGACACCTTGAACAAGCTAGTTGAGCTGCTTGCCAGGAAACTCAGCGACAGGCTTCTAGAGCAACAAAAAGAGCAGATGGACAAGATGCAAGATGAGATGAATAAGTTGAAGGAAGCCGTAAGTAAGAAGATTGAAGATGTGGCAAGTGGTGGTGATGGAGATGGTGAGAATGAAGCAATCAAGACACCTAAAGGGTTTGCTCGTGTTCCATATGAGTACTCTTCTTTTAGCAAATCCAATACACACTTGCCAACCATCAACCCCGGTAAACCACCTCAATTTGATGGAGTTAGATACACCGATTGGGCTCATAGAATGAAGATGCATCTTATTGCCGCAAGATGTTGGGAGATTGTGGAAGTGGGTGTTAAAGCTTTGGAAGAAGATGGTGAGTTGACAACCGAAGATTACCTTGACATACAACAAAATGCTACAACTGCTTCCTTGATTCTATCATGCCTAAATCAAGAAGATTACAACAAGGTCAATGGCATGGAAAGTGCAAAGCAAATTTGGGATACTTTGAAGGTATCATTTGAAGGTGATAAAAGTGTGAGAAAGGGAAACATTGAGCTACTTCAAAGCAAAATTGAGAACTTTGGGATGATTGAAGGTGAAACTACCCAAGCTATGTTTGATAGATTCATGACCTTGATCAATAGAATAAGAGCTCTTGGTGACACATATTGGGATGACAATTCGGCGGCTAGAAAGTTGTGTAGAGTGTATAGACAAAAGAACAACATTCTTGCTTCAGTCGTCATGGAAAGACCTAACTATGACACAATGACACCTCAAGAAATGCTTGCCAAGTTGAAACACCATGAGTGCTTAGAAGATGAAGCAAAAGAAGCATCAAGTCAAAAGAAGAATATAGCTCTTAAGGCATCTCATGGTAGAAGCAAGAAGAAAGATATTCATGATCCATCAAGTGATGAAGAACAAGAAGAAGATTCTGATGCGGAAGAAGCACTATTAGTTGCAAACTATAGAAAATACTTGAAAAAGAAGAAGGAAAGGAAGAGAAGTGGAGGCAAGCCATACAAGAAAAGGTTTTGCTATGGTTGTGGAGATATTGGTCACTTCATTGCCGATTGTCCAAAAGAGAAGATGAAGCACAAGCACAACAAAGATGATGACAAGAAGCATAAAAGCAAGAAGAGAGGTGAAGCACATCTTGGTGAAGAATGGGAATCGAACGATGAAAGTGATGATTCAAATGACAAAGACAAGGAGAAGAAGAAGGGTGTAGCAACGATTGCTATTCAAGAGACTTCCTCCTCTCAACCCAAGCGCATCATCAACCATTCTTCGTCACCATCATTGTTCGCCGACTTATCTTCATCACCAAGGCTCTTCGAAAATCTCATCGACAACGACTACTATACTCCAACTTGCCTTATGGGAAAGGGGGAGAAGGTACCATACAACTCTCTGACTCATTCTAGTAATGAATGTAGTAGTTGTGATGAAAATGATGATGAACTTGCAAACAACATGATAAAGAAATTTGGCAAATCGGCTGGCTCTCAAATAATAAAGCTAATCCATAAGCTAGAAAAGCGGGAAGCATGCATCGAGTCGCAAGGGGAATTGCTCCTAGTGGAAAGGGAGAAGAACCTTGAACTTGAAGCATACCTTTCCAAGGAAAAGGAGGAAGTTGAGAAGTTAAACATAGAATTGTCCTTAGCCAAAGATTCATATGAACGTTTGACTAAGGAACATTCTTTGCTTAATGACTCTTTAGCTAGTTTAAAGAATGAACATAGTTTAGTTCAAGAAAGCCTCACAAGCTTCAAAGACAAATATCATACTCTTGAACTAAACTATGACACTCTTTGGAATAGCACTTCTATCCATCCTAAGGAATCCGGTGATTCCAATGCTTCAACTAGCGAAGGATGTAAAAGATGTTATAATCATGATATAAGTGCTTGTGCTACTAACCTTGTTGAGCTAGAAAAGAAAGATAAGGAGATTCAAAGATTGAACATGGTTATCAAGAATGGTTGCAAGGAGAAGCAATCAACAACCATGTACAAGTCATCAAGGCATCCCCTCATCAAGGATGGACTTGGCTACAATAGGTATGATGGTAAAGCAAATGGAAGGAACATGATCAATGGAGTGCCTTGTGTGAGATTTAACAAGGGTGTGGCGCTAGATGATCTTATCAACAAGGTCAACAATGTTGCCACTCCTTCAAGCACACTTGTCAAGACCAAGGCCAACAACAAAAAGAAGCAAGTGCTTACCTCCAAGCAACAAGTACCCATTTCACGAAGCTATGCTAGTGATTATATGTGTTGTTGGGGCAAGGATGGCAAGATTGTTGTGAAGTATGTTGGTGCACTCAAGAAGAGGCAAATCATGAGGAGTGTTTGGGTGCCCAAGACCTATGTGACTAACCCCTTACGACCCAATTCTATTTGGGTACCTAAAACCAAGGCTTAATTTGTTTTTGTAGGAATACTCCTCCGGTGGAACAAGTTGGGTGCTAGATAGTGGATGCACTAATCATATGACCAGAGAGAAGAATATGTTCACCTCCTTTCAACCAAATCAAAGTACAAGTGAACGCATTGTGTTTGGTGACAATGGTAAAGGAGATGTCCTTGGTTTGGGTAAAATTGCTATCTCAAATGATAATTCTATTTCAAATGTATTACTTGTGGAAGGGTTAGGATACAATTTGTTGTCCGTTTCACAACTTTGTAAGATGGGCTACAATTGTCTCTTTACCAATGTGGGTGTGGAAGTCTCTAAAAGGAAGGACTCCTCTATTGTCTTCACGGGTCGTTTGAAAGGCAAACTTTATCTAGTTGATTTCACATCTAGTAAAGTGAAGCCCGAGACTTGTTTAGTGGCAAAATCTAGCATGGGTTGGCTATGGCATCGCCGACTAGCCCATGTTGGAATGAGGAACTTGGCCGACCTTCAAAGAGGCGAACACATCCTCGGACTAACAAATGTCTCTTTTGAGAAAGATAGGATTTGCAGCGCATGTCAAGCGGGCAAACAAGTTGGAGCCAAGCATCCCGTCAAAAATGTTGTGTCAACAACGAGACCACTTGAGCTACTTCACATGGACTTATTTGGTCCCAATGCTTACATAAGCATTGGAGATAAAAGTGAGACTCAAGTAATCTTCAAGAAGTTTGCAAGAAGAGCTCAAAATGAATTTGAAGTGAAGATCAAGAAAGTGAGAAGTGACAACGGGACGGAGTTTAGGAACACCAACATTGAAGAGTTCCTTAATGAAGAGGGAATCAAGCATGAGTTTTCGGTTCCCTATACTCCTCAACAAAATGGTGTTGTGGAGAGAAAGAACCGAACGCTCATAGAAGCCGCAAGAGCAATGTTGGATGAATACAAGACTCCGGACAAGTATTGGGCGGAAGCGGTCAACACGGCGTGTCATGCAATCAACCGCTTGTACCTTCATAAGATCATGAAAAAGACCGCCTATGAGCTCCTTACCGGTAACAAACCTAAGGTGCATTACTTTTGAGTTTTTGGATGCAAGTGTTTCATGCTTAACAAGAAATCCAAAAGCTCAAAGTTTGCACCAAAGGTTGATGAAGGTTTCTTGCTTGGTTATGGTACTAACGAACATGGCTATCGTATTTTCAACAAGACCACCGGTCAAGTTGAAATAGCGATTGACGTGACATTTGATGAAACCGACGACTCTCAAAAAGAGCAAGTCAATGTTGACATTATAGGTAAAGAAGAGTCATCTTCTCAAGTGATCAAGAAGCTTGCTACCGGTGAAGTAAAGCCCGTTGAAGAAGATGATGAATATGCGCAAGAGCAAACCATTCATGATCCCCATATGCATCAGGGGTCAATAAATGTCCATGATGATGGTTCTACATCAAGAAGAGGACATGATTCAAGCGTTCAAGTCATTCAAAATTCACCACAAGTCGAAGATAGCAACCAAGTTGATGATCAAAATAGAAGTGAAGACAACTTCACACAAGATCTTAGTCTTGATCTTTCAATCAACCAAGACAAGGATGATGAAGATGAAGGTCCAATCCAAAGGAGAACTCAAGTGCCTCACCCAAGAGTACATCATACCATTCAACGAGACCATCCCGTTGACAACATCTTAGGAAGCATTCAAAGAGGAGTTGTCACAAGGTCAAGGCTTGCAAGCTTTTGTGAACACTTCTCATTTGTGTCTCCAAAAGAGCCTAAAAAGGTTGAAGAAGCCATTGATGATGAGGATTGGATGATAGCAATGCAAGAAGAGTTGAACAACTTCACTCGCAATGAAGTTTGGACATTGGTAGAAAGACCTAAACAAAATGTGATTGGAACCAAATGGGTTTTCTGCAACAAGCAAGATGAGCATGGTGTGGTCACAAGAAACAAGGCACAGTTGGTAGCTCAAGGATTCACTCAAATTGAAGGTTTGGATTTTGGGAAAACTTATGCACCGGTGGCAAGGCTTGAGTCAATCCGGATTTTACTTGCCTATGCCGTCCATCACAACTTCAAGCTATATCAAATGGATGTGAAGAGTGCATTCCTCAATGGCCCCCTCTCCAAAGTGGTATATGTAGAGCAACCACCGGGTTTTGAAGATCCCAAGCATCCTGACCATGTCTATAAGCTCAACAAAGCACTCTATGGGCTTAAGCAAGCCCCTAGAGCTTGGTATGATTGTCTTAAGGACTTCCTACTCAAACAAGGGTTTGAGATAGGCAAGGCCGATCTAACTTTATTTACTCGCAAAGTCAATAATGATATCTTTATTTGCCAAATGTATGTCGATGACATAATATTTGGTAGTACTAATGTGGTTTTTTGTGAGGAGTTTAGTAGGATTATGACGAATAGATTCGAGATGTCTATGATGGGAGAGTTGAAGTTCTTTCTTGGTTTTCAAATCAAGCAACTCAAGGAAGGGACCTTCATTTGTCAAACAAAGTATACTCATGACATGTTGAAGAAGTTTGACATGGAGAAAGCCAAACCCATCAAGACACCAATGCCAACCAATGGGCATCTTGACCTCGACAAGGATGGAAAGGCCGTCGATCAAAAGGTATATCGTTCCATGATTGGATCCTTACTTTACCTTTGTGCATCTAGGCCCGATATTATGCTTAGTGTGTGCATGTGTGCAAGATTTCAAGCTAATCCGAAAGAATGTCACTTAGTGGCTGTTAAGAGAATTTTGAGATATTTAGTGCACACTCCTAATCTTGGCTTGTGGTATCCTAAGGGCTCCACTTTTGATTTACTTGGCTACTCCGATTCGGATTATGCCGGTTGCAGGGTAAATCGAAAGAGCACTACCGGGACTTGCCAATTTCTTGGTAGGTCTTTGGTGTCGTGGAGCTCTAAAAAGCAAAATAGTGTTGCCTTGTCTACTGCCGAAGCCGAGTATGTGGCGGCCGGTGCTTGCTGTGCCCAACTACTTTGGATGAAGCAGACCCTTAAAGACTTTGGTTGTGAGCTAACCAAGATTCCCCTCTTGTGTGACAATGAGAGTGCCACTAAATTGGCAAACAATCCCGTAAACCATTCTCGTACAAAGCACATAGACATCCGGCATCATTTCTTGAGAGACCATGAAGCCAAAGGAGATATCGCTTTACATCATGTGAGCACCGAAAAGTAACTAGCCGATATCTTCACAAAGCCTCTAGATGAGTCAAGATTTTGTGCTTTGACGAGTGAACTAAATATCATTGATTCTCATAACGTGGCTTGATTTTTTGGACATATTTTGTTTGATTCTAGCTAGGCAAAAACTCTTTGAAAATGTTGAGTGGGATTTCAAAATCTATTTTTACTTCTCAAGCATGTTCATAGTTTTGTGATGTTTCTATGAAATCTGGACATGCTTGAGTTGGTTCTAGTTCATCATATATGTTCACCATCTCTCAATTACTTTTTCCTGCACTGGAACCACCAGTAGTACCGACGGGTGACCGGTAGTACCGGTCTCTGACTGGTAGTACCGACCAACCACCGGTACCACCGGTAGTTCATTTTCTCGCGTCGCCAGTCTGCGGTTTTCGACCTGACCGGTAGTACCGGTGCCTTTCCACCGGTAGTGTAAGTTACGGCCGGGTATAAATAGGGGCTGAGACCCTTCTTCTCTCATTCTTCCTCCCCGTGCCTATGTCTTCTTCACCCGACGGCGCCGCCTCTCCCATCCCCCCCCACTCGATCTCCCTCCTCCCTCCACCACTCTTGCCGATCTTTGAGGAGAAGTTTCCCCTTGTCGTGGGGATCGCGTGGAGGTGCTTGGGGGTTGCCAAAACTCCTTCCTTTGCTTGGATTCGATCTTCTTTCATCTTCAAGCATGCAAAGGAAGAACCCCAAGAGAACCGCTCGTCCCAGTGGAGGTGATGGTGGTAGTGCTTCCCGGCCCGTCCGTGGAAGGACTGCTGCTCATCCTAGCAGCCGTGGTGGTGGTGGCGGCATTGGAGATGAAGATGATGTTGAGCCCCAGGGTGTGCCTGCTCCTCTCTCGAGTATGGGATGCCCCAATCCTCCGCGTCGTCATAGCGAGCAAGTTCAAGGTCAGCGTCCGGCAGGTGAGAATCCACAGCTTGCCGCTATGCAAATTGAGGGTCGCTCTATTGACCCTAACATTGTGGCTCAATCTCCCATTCAAATTGGACTTGCCACTGCCAATCGGATGCTTTTATTTCATCAAAATGCAAATCCTCGCATGTCCGGTCCTCAAAATCAAGGTGGTTATCAACCCTCTCTTCCTGTTGATTATTCTAAGAGAGCGGGTGATTTAAGGGTGTAGCGCAGTGAGAATCCCTATCAGTTTATCCGCAATCCTAGTGTGGATGTTCATTTTTGGAGCCGCATGCATTCGGATTATTACTACAATGTTCTTTTCAAGAGTGGGCAGCGTGGGTCTTCTCCGCCGATATTCCAGCACAAGTGGGTGCAGCGGGCCTCTCTTGATAATTTGAACAACCCTGACATCCACCGTTTGGTTGCTGATCTTGATGCCTGTCGTCTGCTTCCTCTCATGACCTTCCAGCATAATTGGAATGATGAGATTATCTGTCAGTTTTATGCAACCCTGTGGATTGATTCTTAGAACCTTGTGCTGCATTGGCTCACCCAAGGCGTTCATTACAGATGTGATTATCGAACTTTCTCACGCCTTCTTGGGCTTACTACTAAGGATAGGGGTGCTTCCAGTCTCTTTGACATTTTTCCAGATTCTGTCTCACATGATGACTTAGAGGCTGCTAAGGTATACAAGCCTGGTGCGACTGTTGATTTCACTACCACTCATTTGAAGCTGTACTTTTATGTCCTCAACAATCTCATTCGCCTCACCTTGGACCCAAAGATTGGAGATTCTATTCATATCATGCTTGATGCTCCCAAGGTCCTTTGCCGTTTTGGTACTGGCGGTGATCGTTTTTCCATCACTGACTTTATGTGGCGCAAGATTGAGCAGGCTACAAATGATCCCCACAAGTCTCTGCCTTATGCTCCATATCTCATGTATATCATTGAGCAGGTGGTGGGTCGTTCATTCCATCACAACACTGTGCACAAGTCCTACTCCGTGCGTCATTTGGGCCCCAAAGGTATTGGTGGTGGTTCCGCTCCTTCTCCCACTCGTGGTCCGGCCACACGTACCTCCTCCCGCAGTGCTTACCGTGGTGGTGCCTCTACTGCTCCTACTCGCTCCTCCTCGGGGCGTCGTCGGCGTGGTGGCGGTGTCATCAAGTATGCATTGGGGAAGCTTTGGGAGGCCTTCTGTTACAAGGCTGAGAAGGATGATCGTCGCCTGAGGCGTATTGAGGAGCACCTACAGATTGATCCTCCTGAGAGTCCTCTCCGCGAGTTTTGAGATCCCTTTGTTGAGTACAATGAGTTATATGGTGCTCCCGTCTCTGGCCTTAGTGAGGAGGCAGGCCCGTCTGACGACCCTCGTGGTAAGAAGACGGTCCCTACATCGCCAGGGTTGGTTGACTACTCGACCGACGACGACGACGACGGCGACGACAGTGACGACGACCGCGACTTCTCGGAGCCTTATTAGATTACGCTATCTTGGTCGTTTCCGTGCCTACCCCTTTTTGGCATTTGATGCCAAAGGGGGAGTGTTATGCTTATCTTCTATGTAATAGGTAGTTTATGGTCGTGTATTAATTCCAAACCTTGTGGTGAACTATGTATGGTGGACTAAGAACTATGTGTGTGATGATGGATGATTGTAGGCTAATCATTTATGCTTATTTGTTATATCATGTTATGTTTGCCTAGATGTAATTTTCTGATGGTGTTTGTTGGCTTAGTTTGGCTATGTTGTTTTAAGTCCTTTTCTTTCTATCTTAGCCTTTCTTGTTTTTGTGTGTTAAATCATGTCTCTTGCATCACGATATATTTCTTGTCACACACTTTTAGGCACCCCACGAATTGCAAAATTTAGGGGGAGCTTCCCTTATGTATGCATATTGATTATGATCAATGTTGAGATTCAAGTTCAATGCATACACTAAGGAGGAGCCTCTCGTAAAGTTTGGAATTCAAACATCTTCAATGCTTTAAATCTTATGTAAGCCTAAGTTGGTTGTCATCAATTACCAAAAAGGGGGAGTTTGTAAGTGCATTCGCCCCCGGTGTGGGTTTTGGATAATTAATGACAATCAAATTAGGGACTAACATGTCTATCTAAGTATATACGCAGGTGTTAGTTCGGTAAAAGAATTTGAATGATCACATTTGGTGTTGTTAGCACCCTCAATTCCTTTGTTTGGAAGGCGTTCCGTCTCAAGTGGATCGTTTAGTTTTTATCTTCTGGCTTGAGTTATAGGAAACGCCGCACTATCAAGAGGGATACAAATTAGGCTAACTGGTTGGGAATTTGTGCTCAATATGTGTTTGTTTAAGCGTTTGAGAGACACCTTTGCACTCACGGACACTTAGGGAAGTGTTTTATGCCTAGGAGAACCGGTAGTACCGGTGAAAGACCGGTAGTACCGGTAGGCATAAATCCCGCCGGTGACTGCGCTTTAGTTCTGCGAGTTTTTGTTCTAGCGGTAGTATCGGTGGTTGACCGGTAGTACCGGTCGTTGACCGGTGGTACCGGTAAAAGCCCGGTAGTACCGGTAAGTCTTTTTTTTGCAAAACTTATCTTCACCGAAAATTGTACTACCGGTGGTACCAGTCGTTGACCGGTGGTACCGGTGAAAGACCGGTAGTACCGGTAGGCTATTTTCTCGCAAAGTCTCCAGTAGTTTGTCTGTAACGGTCGAAACCCTTGGGACCGGTAGTACCGGTACCGCTTCGAGGATAAGAGTATAAATAGCTCTCCCCTTCATTTCTAACCGTTACCCACGCCATTTACTCCCACCAACCTTCAGACAAACAGCTCTCAAGCATTGACTCACCCTCTCTCTCTTCCTCTTTGCTCTCAAATCCAATCCCTTGCAAGATCTGAGTAGAGAGAAGAGATTTAAGAGTGGAAAGCTTCGTTTCGCATCTTGAGCACTTGGTTCCCCTCCTAGTTGGCTTGGTTTGTGTTTGTTACTCTTGGGTTCTTGGAACCCTAGCCGGCTAGGTGTTCTTCGTGGTTGCCCGTGTTGTTCTACTTGTGAGGGCACCCCGAAGTGTTTGTATTACCCTTGTATTCTTAGTGGAAATCTCAGGCTGACCTTTGTGGTTGCTTGAGGGAGGCAAGGAGGTGGAATAGACTCCGACCTTAGTGGTCACCTCAACAACGAGGACGTAGGAACTCCTTTGTGGGGTTGCCGAACCTCGGGTTAAATCGTGTGTCCCGCGTGCTTGTTGTTGTTGCTTGTTATTACTTGAGATACCACTTGTTCTTTGTGTTCTCTCTTTTTCCCTACCTCTTTCATAGGTTGTGGGTGCTCGATCTACTATTTGGTGAAGGAACAAGAAAAGGGAGTTCATTAATTTCATCAACATCATCTTCGGTAGTGGGGTAAAACTCAGATCTGAAATCACAACTCGCACATCTCTGATTTCATAGTTTCAGTAGGGTACCGGTAGTACCGGTGCTTTGCGTCGGTAGTACCGGTGATCCCTCACCGGTAGTACCGGTCCAAACCAACCGGTAGTACCGGTAGGTATTTAACTTCCGCGTTGAGTTTTGTTTTGAGTTTCAGGTTTTTAGATCCGCCTATTCACCCCCTCTAGGCCTATTAGATTCTTTCATATTGTCAGTCAAATCCAACCATCCTTCGATGACCACCGTTATCTTCTATCCCACTAACAAATCATTAATTAAAAAAATATTTGTAAGTCCAATCACATGTAAGTGCTTGGAAGGAGAAAGGTAAATATATCGATATGAGCTGAAATTGCTCTCCACATCCATTCTCAACCAGTATAGAGGAAACATTTTAGAATCCATTGAGGCATCTCATGATAGCATTCCACACCTGGACAATAGACTGCGCTTTTCATCACCGTCGTGTGGAGCCTCGAACTAATCTACCTATATCTTTATGAGTGTATACCAAAACGGTCACCGGTGAGACCACGTCGTCTTTTCACTGCTCACCGTCTCACATAACACTGTTCCTCGAAACGTTATCGGATCACGAAACACTGTTCATACCCGTTAGCAACAGTAACGGATCACGAACACTGTTCAGACCGGGTATGAACAACAGTACGGATCACGAATACTGTTCATAACGGGCACGAAACACTGTAGCGTCACGAAACCACCCGCTGCAAAACAGTGCATACCGGATTTGACACTGTACCAAAGACCCGTTACTGTTTCAGACAGTTCTTTTCCCCTCCTCTCCTTCCAACAACAATTAAAAAAAATCATCCGTGCGAATGCACGGGGAACCCCGCTAGTTTTCTATGGTTTTTGTCATCTTCTACTACCTTCTATGGGGGTGTTCGGCTGTAGCCGCAACTGCTGCAGCTACATTAACATGTGAGGAGAGAACTCATATTAAATTGTAATATCCCTTACAAGTCTTTTGATATTATTTAAAAATAAAACAAATGTTATTTATTTTTTCTATTAACGTCCATATTCAATATTTTTTAATTTTTTCTCCTAAATTCCTGCGGCAACGTGCGAGGAATTCTTCTAGTAGAAGTAGTGTTGCAAAACAATAAAAGGACAACCTTACAAAAAAAAGGCAATCTCCATGCAATTATCACCGTTAAAAACAAGGTAAATTATTACTCATAGCGTAGATGGTTAGTCGTCTTATCTAGGTTCCTTCTACATAACATATACGGTCTTGACCCAACACTAGATGCTTGACATTAGACCACCCATCGTTTTTGCAAATTACCGTGACAAATTAATTACTGTACAAAGCATTGTTTAGCTGTTTGGATGAACATAGCTTAGACACTTGTAACGTTTAAATGGCTCATACGACATTTATAAAAATATAACAATGGATATGTGCATAGTTTATATGTATATGTTTTTATTAGTTTAGGTCAATCACGAAAAACTACAATCTCATGACTCGCTGTGAGTGCTTTGCCGGCTCATGACTTATTGTGGTAGGTATTCATGTTAAACTGCAATGGTATAGCTTGTGTGATTGTTCATTAAATCGTTACTACTAGCTAGAGGACTCTTCTGAGTTCTGAACGAATACCACGTGCATACAGCATATACAAGGGCACAAATTTGCCTGTTTCACGAGTTGCACTTGTATGTACATACTGTATTCGGGTCTTATGCCAAGAATGGCACCGCGTCCGATCGTCCTTGCGAATCTGCAGTTCCCTCAGGGCGCATGACCGGACGCGCCGGTCCCGCGAGTGACCAGACGCGCCGGTTGCAAACCCTAACTCGCGCGCCTGACTGCTGCGCTGTACTGACCGGACGCGTCCGGTCACTCCGTGACCGCGTCCGGTGCAGCGTCCGGTCACCTCTGTGACCTCCGTTCGCCTCTGTTTCTTTTCCGACTTCCGGCGTAATGGAAAATAGGCATTTCATATCTCCGAAATCACCTGAATCCCGCGCTCGCAAGCTCGGCGGGAGGGAGAAAGGAACCAAACCCTCTCTACCGCCCAAACCACAGCGCGACCAACGCCACCTTTGCAAATGTGCCAACACCATCAATTGTACATCTCCATGTGCTTGTGTGTTAGCTTTTTCTCAATCATTTCCAAAGGTTTTCCAGTTAGCTCACTAGGCCCTACATGCAATGCACTTCATGAATTCACCTAGTGGAACCCGTGCGTCGATTAACCGATAAGACTTCCCCTCTTAATAGTTCGGCTATCGACCCTAAACCACTCACACCCTCTATGGTGTCTTGAGTGTAAAACAAAATGGCCCTATGGTTATACCTTTGCCTTGAGCCCATTTTGTTTCTCCAAAAGATATGATCCACTTCATATCATCACATGACCGTCTCGATCCATCGACCTTGATTTCACTTGCTCTTCACCGTTGCATCGGTCCATCGGCGCCAAGTCTTGCTCAAGCTTCACCATCGCATGGTCCTTCGCTTCGAAGCCTCGACTTGCCCTTCACCTTCACAACCGGTCCATCGAGCCAAGCCTCATCTTGGTCTTCACCATCTTGGTCACATGAGTCAATGTCATGTCTCATATTCAATGACCACCTTTATCTAAATCATCCACTTAGATACAAAGGTTAGTCCTAGGTTTCATCAATTAGCCAAAACCAAACTAGGGACTTTCAATCTCCCCCTTTTTGGTAATTGATGACAACCCTCACAAAGATGATTTTGATAATAAAAGTTTTGAACTTGTCATACTTGTCCAATCATTTTTCTCATAGGTAAAGTTTGGACAATTATCACAAGCTCGGTTTTGGTAGCATTAGCTCCCCCTACATATGTGCATAGAGTTTGGATTGAAAGCTTAGCACATATGCATGGATAGAAGTATTGGGAGAGTAATTCTACCAAAATGATGCTAAGGTGTAAGAAATGGACCTTTGAAGCGTGATACCAATCGGAGTTGCCTTTTACACCATCCTTAGCACCATGAAGTAACTAGACATCCATCAAAAACTCAAGAACCTCGTGAGATCAACATTATATGTAAAGGTTCTTGGACCACTTGTAAAAACTTTAGGCATGTCTAGATACCACAAGTAAACTATTCCTATGCATGCTAATAGATCATTTCATCATCCAAGTTCTATACTAGCATTGCACCACACAAGCATGTATATTGAATTTAAATACATGTGCAATGAGCAAGTCATATGAAAATGCACAAACAAATGCAACAACTTTGTTTATGAGCTTGCTCCCCCTACTTGTGTGCATCAAAAAATTTATTTACCCCTTTATCATGTTGAATCATCTTTTTCTCTCCCCCTTTGTCAACAACTTACCCAAAAATGGGATCAAATTGTGGAGAGAAGAAAAATGTTTGATGGAGTAGGTTAAGATTTATCAATTTTGGTTCAACCTAGAATACTTGCCAAAGATATTTAATTCGATTTGAACCAAAGACAAGCTTCTTCACACCTCATAATAAGGGTTATCTTGCCTATGTTGAATTAAACACTTTAGCAAATTTTCTAGATTCAACACTAGGTTTGCAAGCTCACAAACATGTCATATGCCACCACTAGATCAAAACAAACATAGAGGCAATAGTGGTAACATATATCCATCAAATTCATTTGATTTACCATGAATGCTCATGCATACCACTTAATATGTCTTCATGCTCTAGCAAGTCCTTAGCATAGGATGAATGATATGTCACTCAACATTACCTTGCAATGTCGAAGGAGAGGCATGTTAATAAGTGGGTGGGGTGCATTCAACTCATGTTTGAGAAATCAAGAATATTCAACTCATTTCTTAGCTTGCAAAACCTCTTTTCATCAAGTGGCTTAGTGAGAATATCGGCAAGTTGATCATCGGTGCCAACACTTTCAATGGCAATATCTCCCTTTTGTTGATGATCTCTAATGAAATGATGTCTTATGTCAATATGCTTTGTTCTTCCATGTTGAACCGGGTTTTGTATCATCTTGATTGCACTCTCATTATCACATAGCAATGGCACATTCTTGAAGTTGAGGCCATAATCCTTCAAAGTTGATTTCATCCATAGTAATTGTGCACAACAACTCCCCGCACTCACATATTCGGCTTCGACGGTAGAGATTGCCACACTATTTTGTTTCTTTGAGGACCATGACACAAGTGATCTTCCAAGTAATTGACATGTGCCACTTGTGCTCTTTCTATTGATCTTGCAACCCCCATAGTCGGAGTCCGAATATCCAATCAATTCAAACTTTGACCCCTTGGGATACCATAGTCCAACATCTCTTGTTTACTTTAAGTACCTCAAAATTCTCTTTGCGGCCGTGAGATGACTCTCTCTAGGTGAGGCTTGATATGTAGCACACATGCAAACACTAAACATGACATCCGGCCTTGATGCAGTGACATAGAGTAGACTTCCAATCAAAGACCGATATTCCTTTTGATTCACCATTTTGCCATCAAGATCACTATCCAAATTGCCATTTGTACCCATTGGAGTTGAAATTGGCTTTGCATCTTGCATTCCAAACTTCTTCAACATGTCTCTTATGTATTTCCCTTGACTCACAAATGTCCCATTCTTCAATTGCTTGACTTGGAGACCAAGGAAGTAGCTAAGTTCACCAATCATAGACATTTCAAATTCTTTGGCCATCATAGCACCAAATTCTTCACAATAAGCTTGATCGGTTGATCCAAAGATGATGTCATCAACATATATTTGCACTATGAATAGATCATTCTCAATCTTCTTAGTGAATAGAGTTGTATCAACCTTGCCCATCTTGAATCCCTTAGAGAGAAGGAAATCCCTTAGCCTCTCATACCATGCTCTAGGTGCTTGCTTTAAGCCATATAAAGCCTTCTTCAACTTGTACACATGGTTGGGTTTCTTGTCATCTTCAAATCCGGGAGGTTGCTCAACAAAGACTAACTCATTGATGATCCCATTGAGAAATGCACTTTTGACATCCATTTGATATAGTTTGATATTGTGTGCACAAGCATAAGCCAATAGTATCCTTATTGCATCTAATCTTGCCACGGGAGCATATGTCTCATCATAGTCAAGACCTTCAACTTGAGTGTAACCTTGAGCAACTAGTCTTGCTTTGTTTCTCACTACAATGCCATCTTGATCTTGCTTGTTTTTGAACACCCACTTGGTTCCAATCACATTGTAGTCACTTGGCCTTTCTACCAACTCCCAAACATTATTTCTTGTGAAATTGTTAAGCTCTTCTTGCATGGCCATGATCCAATCGGCATCCCTCAAAGCTTCTTCTATCTTCTTTGGTTCTATGGTTGACACAAATGATGCATGCTCACAAAACATAGCCAATCTTGATCTTGTTTGCACACCACTTCTAATATCACCAATAACACTATCAATGGGGTGATCTCTTGCAACATGTTGTGGTTGGAGTACTTGCACTTGATTGCTTGAGCTTGGTTGATCACTTGATGTATCTCGATGAGATGAACTAGCACCATGATCTTGCACTTGAGAGTCACTAGCTAGGTTGAATGGAGAATTGAGCACTTGATCTTTATCATCATCTTGAATATCAATTACTTGTTTTGCTCTAATGTCCCCAATGTCCATGTTCTTCATTGCTTCCACTAATTGGTTTCCACCAACATCATCTAGATTCTCTTCTTCATCTTGTGACCCATTGGTTTCATCAAATTGCACATCATGGACTTCTTCTAGAATGCCACTTGAGTTGTTCCAAACTCTATAAGCTTTGCTTGTAGTTGAATAACCAAGTAGGAACCCCTCATCACATCTCTTGTCAAACTTTCCCAATCTAGTGCCCTTCTTCAAGATATAGCATTTGCAACCAAACACCCTAAAATAAAAAATATTGGGCTTTCTTCCATGAAGTAACTCATATGGGGTCTTCTCTAGCAATGGATGACAATATAATCTATTGATGTAGTAGCAAGCGGTATTGATTGCTTCATCCCAAAATGATTGACTCACATTGTACTCATGAAGCATTGATCTAGCCATATCAAGCAATGTTCTATTCTTTCTCTCAACTAGGCCATTTGATTGTGGGGTGTACTTGGCCGAGAATTGATGTCCAATACCATAATGATCACAAAGTTCTTCAATTCTTGTATTCTTGAACTCACTTCCATTGTCACTTCTCACTTTCTTGATTCTAATCTCAAACTCATTGTGAACTCTAGTGAGAAATGTCTTGAAGGTGTCAAATACTTCACTTTTGTCACTAAGAAAGAATACCCATGTGAATCTTGTGAAGTCATCCACTATGACAAAGCCATACTTGTTGCCGCCTATGCTTGTATATGTTGTTGGTCCAAATAGATCCATGTGCATCAACTCAAATGCTTTGCATGTGCTCATTGTACTCTTCTTTGGATGTGAGCTTCCAACTTGCTTCCCGGCTTGACATGCACTACAAAGCTTATTCTTCTCAAATTCAACATCTTTCAAACCATTGACAAGATTGTGAGTTGTAAGCTTCTTTAATTGTTTCATGCCAACATGACCAAGTCTTCTATGCCAAAGCCAACCCATGCTTGATTTGGAGACTAAGCAAGGTGTCAAAGAAGTTTCTCTAGCATTGAAGTCAACTAGGTAGAGATTCTCATATCTAAAACCCTTGAATGCCACATTTGAACCATCCACACTTATAACTTCCATATCATCAACCCCAAAAATGCATTTGTAGCCTAGATCACATATTTGTGCCACGGATAGAAGATTGAAATCCAAGCTTTCAACTAGCAACACATTGGAGATACTCATGTCATTTGATATTGCAATCTTGCCCAAGCCAATAACCTTGCCTTTCTTGTTATTGCCAAATGTGATAGAGTCAACACCACTATCATTGTCATTGATTGAGTCAAATATTCTTGATGTACCGGTCATGTGTTGAGTGCACCCACTATCAATAATCCAATGCCTTCCTCCGGCTTTGTAATTGACCTACAAGCAAATCAATGAAGCTTAGGTACCCATTTTTGCTTGGGTCCTTGTAGGTTAGTAACTAAGCTCTTTGGTACCCAAATAGCTTTCTTCTTTGGGCCCACAATTGGTGTACCAACAAACTTAGCTTGCACACCCTTCACACTCTTGGTAAGAACATAGCAAGAATCAAAAGGTATAGCATTAACAAGGTTCTTGCTTTGATTCTTTTTATTGCAATTATGCTCTAGGTGCCTAACTTGCTTGCATCTATTGCAAAACCGACCATTGCCCTTCACAAAAGCTAGGCTTTGGAGTTGCAAAGGCCGACTTGCCTTTCTTGGGGTTGTAGCCCAATCCCTCTTTGTTAAGAGAGAACCTTTGGTTACCCAAGCACTTAAGCAAGCGGGCCTCACCACCATAGGCCTTGCCTAGGGCGTGAGTGAGCTCATCCACCTCTCTCTTGAGAGTCTCATTCTCAACCATTAGTGAGGCATCACAAGTGAAACCATCACTAGTAGAGGAGGTAGAGTTGGTGGTGGTGGATGAAGAGCTACAAGAAGGGTTAGCATTTGACATGATGATAGGTTCATTAAAGGATTCATCAATTATATCACATGTAACACCTATATCACATGATACAACAACCTCCTTCTTTGCTTCTTGCTCAAGTAGCAATGAGTGAGCCTTTTCAAGCTTGAAATGAGTCTTACCAAGATCCTCATGGTCTTCCACTAGACTCTCATGAGTGGTCTTAAGCTCACAAAGAGCTTTCTCAAGTATTGCTACTTTCATTGAAAGCTTCTTACACTCCTTGTTCTTGGCAATAGCTATGTCTCTAGTTTGTTGCATCAAGTCATATAGTTGTTCTTTAGTTGGTTCATCATCATCATTTTCATTATCATTATCACTATCATGAGCATATTCCATTTCACTTTCATCATCACTCTCATCATATAATACCTTAGCTTCTTTAGCCATGAAGCATGAAGAGGATGAATCAAATAGTGATGGCTTCTTGTTGATAGCAATGGAAGCAAAAGCCTTGTTGGATGATTCTTCTTCTTCTTCCTCATCATCACTTTCCCAAGTGATCACATAGGCACCATTCTTGCCTTTCTTGATTGTCATCTTGGCCTCTCTCTTCTTCTTCTCAAACTTGCCCCTCTTGTTGTTCTTCTTCTTGTCATAGGGACATTCGGCTTGAAGATGTTCGGTGCTATCACAATTGAAGCACTTCCTTTGTTGCTCATTGCTCTTGAAATTGTCATTTCTCTTTTTGAAGCCTCTTCTCTTAATGAACATGTGACCCACTTTCTTGACTACAAGAGCAAGTGCCTCATCATCAATTTCAAAATCTTCACCTTCATTATTATCTTCTTCTTCTTCTTCCTCTATGATGATAGCTTTGCCCTTGGAGGAGGTGGCCTTGAATGCCACGGTCTTCTTCTTCTTTTCTTCCTCCTTCTCATCAACATCTTGATCATACTTGTCAAAGGTCAATACCTCTCCAAGCAAATCATTGGGCTTCATTGTTTCAAGCCCATCTCTTTGTAGCATCATGATCAACATCTTGAATCTTTTAGGTAAGCTCAACAAGAACTTGTGACAAAAATCTTGATCTTGAGTCTTGTGCCCTAAGCTCTTGAGATCATTGACTATCACTTGCAATCTATGAAACATTTCAATGATTGTTTCATCATCCTTTTTCTTGAAGTTCTCAAACTCACTCTTGAGCCCATATAGCTTGGCACTCTTCACAACCTTAGTGCCCTCATAAGTTTCACTCAATCTTGTCCACACTTCACTAGCAAATTCCAAATCCTTGATACCCTCAAATACTTTTGTATCAATACCATGGTAAAAAGTATTGAGAGCCATTCTATTGCATGTTCTATTTGCTCTATCTTCATCGGTGAGATGATCGGGATCAATGATAGCATAATCATTCTCGGTGACTTGCAATACTCTCTCATGAATAGAACCAAGGTACATTGTCATCTTTCTCTTCCAATGAGCAAAAGAACTAACACCATCAAAGAACGGTGGCTTGCCCCCAACATTGTTGAACACAATTTGAGCCATTTTTCACACCGAAGGATGTTAAGCCTTGATTAAAACGGTGACCACGGCTCCGATACCACTTGTAAGGTCCTAGATGGCTAGAGGGGGGGTGAATAGCCTATAAAAATTCTACAAGAACCACTAAGCAAACTTGTTAGAATAACAAACGGCGTAAAGCGAGTTTTGCTTAGCCAAAGGTTGTGATGCAAGCATCCTATCCACAAGTCTAGTAGATTATGATCTCTAGTTCACACAAGTGCTATGTCACTAATTCTACACTAGAGAACAAGCTAACAACACTACTAGCAAAGCTACTACTAGAGCAACACAAGATAAACTAGTAAAGATAAGAGCAAGAGATAGGATTGTGATTCTTATACCGACGGTGGAGTGAAGATGTTGCCAATCACCAAGATGATATATAATTAATCAATATTGACAACAATACAATAAGGAGACCAATCACCAGGAGACAAGAGACATAATATTTTTGTTCACCCGGTGTTCACTTGTGCACCGACAAGCTACGTCACCGGTTGTGTCGACCAACACTTAGATGGTTCCCCGGTGTGACCCTCAAGTCACTTGCCCCTCAAGGCACGCCCCGCAAGGCACCGCAAGACACCACTCTCAAGTGAGGTAACTCAATGACACGCGCAATGTAATAGAGTTGCTTTTGGCATCCCGCCGAGAAAAGCACAAGAACCTCTTACAATCAACCGGAGGTGGCCAAGAACAATCACCTTCTCTTGCCAACGCCTCCAACAATCTCCAAGCCGGCTAGGAGCGGTACTCTCCAAGAGTAACAAGAAATCCACCGGCTAAACCACCCACAAGTGCCACTAGATGCCCTCAAGCTATGCAATGCACTTTGGGATCACTCAATCTCACTTTTGATTTGCAATCAAGCAAGAGAGATGAGTGGGAGGAGTTGCTTTAGCTCAAAGGATGCACAAGAATGTTAGAAATGCCAAGAGACCTCCCCAAGGGCCGGCCAACGAGTATTTATAAGCATCCCATCCAAATAGAGCCGTTGCCACTCCACTGACCGTTTTTTCGGGACGACCGGACGCGCCGGTCGAAACTGACCGGACGCGCTCAACCGCGTCCGGTCGTCCTGCGACGTCCACGTGTCCCCCGAATTCAAACACGACCGTTAGATCCTCCAACGGTCACTGCGCGCCAACGGTCAAACGTGGTGACCGGACGCGCTGCTTCAAACGACCGGACGCGCCGGTCGCACTGTGCCGCGCCCGCGAAACAACGACCGGACGCGCACCTCGTAACGACCGGACGCGCCGATGCGCACAGCACCCGCGCCCGCGAAGCAACGACCGGACGCGCTCCTCGCAACGACCGGACGCGACAGTGCCAGCGTCCGGTCGGAGTCCAGTAAGCTCCAACAACGACCGGACGCGTCTGATCGTGTGTGACCGGACGCGCACCGCGTCCGATCGTCCTTGCGAATCTGTAGTTCCCTCAGGGCGCATGACCGGACGCGCCGGTCCCGCGAGTGACCGGACGCGCCGGTTGCAAACCCTAACTCGCGCGCCTGACTGCTGCGCTGTACTGACCGGACGCGTCCGGTCACTCCGTGACCGCGTCCGGTGCAGCGTCCGGTCACCTCTGTGACCTCCGTTCGCCTCTGTTTCTTTTCCGACTTCCGGCGTAATGGAAAATAGGCATTTCATATCTCCGAAATCGCCTGAATCCCGTGCTCGCAAGCTCGGCGGGAGGGAGAAAGGAACCAAACCCTCTCTACCGCCCAAACCACAGCGCGACCAACGCCACCTTTGCAAATGTGCCAACACCATCAAGTGTACATCTCTATGTGCTTGTGTGTTAGCTTTTTCTCAATCATTTCCAAAGGTTTTCCAGTTAGCTCACTAGGCCCTACATGCAATGCACTTCATGAATTCACCTAGTGGCACCCGTGCGTCGATTAACCGATAAGACTTCCCCTCTTAATAGTTTGGCTATCGACCCTAAACCACTCACACCCTCTATGGTGTCTTGAGTGTAAAACAAAATGGCCCTATTGTAACACCTCTGGTGTTACTAGCGTACTTAGCATGCGATTAAGGTCTAAAAGAAATTAACAAAACAAATTCCGTGGGTTTTAAAATTTCAAACGCACATAAAATGATAAGCGAATTTCTATAAATAAAAATAAAACATCAATTGAATGTAGTACTTAATAAAATTTGAAGCGCAAGTCTAGTAGATGAAAACGCAACTTTTGTTCCGATAAATAAGTGATCAATAGCATAACTGGTAGCTCAAGAATTGATTTGGAAATGGGTTCCAGCTCCTAGAACTATAATGACCAAGTCTGAAAACCTAATGGTAATGTCGCTTTGGCATTTAAATTTTGATTAAAATTCGTAAACACTAGATCTATGTTTTTGCACCGATAATTGCACCTTTGCGAGTACTTTAGCACGGTGTAGTTCGTAGGGTGGAGTGATGTTGAGTGGTTACTCCAAAAATGGCCGGAAGTTCCTTAGAACGAGCTGTAACCTTGTGGTCGATGCTCTGTTCGTGAGCCAGCGTCAGCACGACGAACCCGTTTTGGCATCACTCCATCTCCCTCTCTGGTTGTCCTTTTGACGTGCTATTTGTTTCTTTGGGAAGCTGTTAGGGCCATCTTGAGGGCAGAGGAGTTGGTTTAACCTCAACCAAGACGGGTAAGTGTTGGTACACGCTTTAAAATCCGTGCATAGCACGTTGTCGGTCGTTCGGCCGAGGTGTGCGCGGTCACCACGTCATTTTACTCGGCGTTGCCTGGCCGAGCCGCACCCCGTGCACGCGCACCACCGTGCGTTGGCCGGCCGAGGCCGTCTTGGTCTGACCGTGGCGTGGTCGCGCCTTGGCCACTCTGGCCGCGGCACCTGCTGCCAGCCACGCGGAGCCGCTGCTGCTCGCGCGCGCGTTGAGTGGCCACCGCTGGCCCCGCTGCCCTCCCCTGTGCTCACATGGCTGCCTCGTCTTGACGTGGCTCTACCCAGCGGTCACGCCACGCTATCCCTTTACCACGTTCCGCCAGGGCGAAGACTGACCGAGCCGTCCTCACCTTTCCGTCTTGGTTTTTCTTCCCTGTCACCGTGGCCGACGGGCCGCACCATCGCTTACGGCAAGGAGACCAATTCAAGGCAAGTTTTCACCTCCACGCCTTCGCCATTAAGTGTGTTAGACAACCAACCCCACTCCGCCTAGAACCGTGCCCGGACAAGCCGCAATTTTGGAGCTCTTCACTCTCAGTGTCGATAAAGCCGAGCCATGCCATTACCAAGGGCAGCGCTTCCTTCGACCATCTCGAGTCGAATTGGATGCACCAGTAGACTCGCCTTGAACCCCTCTTCCTCCCGCGCACCTTAGTCGAGCTCCTGCCGCTACCCTGCCGCCGGTGACACGACCGTGTCATCACAGAGCGCCGCCGCATGGTGCGGGCGCGCGTGGTCAGGTCACCTCGGCAGTTCTCCACCTCGACCATCGGCACTGCTGGCATCCGGGTAAGTCATGGATACTCGTGCGCCATCCCTACCGCTCTCGGGCCGCCTAGACTCGCCGGAACGGCCTCGCCACCATGGTGAATGGCCGCTCGCCGCTACAGCTCGCGTGCGTGCGTAGCTCAGTCCCCTGTGGTCACCTAGCGTCACCGTTTGGGTTGTAGGTGGTGGTCGACCGTTTAGCAGGGGCATAGTGGGCCCCAGATGGCCGGCGGGACCGTCCGATGCCGGCCGGAGCCGCGCCGGCGGCACGGGGGCGTCGGGGACCGGCTCAGGGAGAAGAAAAGATTGTTGGGGGCGCTTCGTGCATAAAGTGTCTCTGGTGCAATAGGGACCTGAGGCTCCGCGTAATAGCCCTTTTGTTCAGGGGCTCTTCTGCAAAAAGAGCGACCTCGCGCGCGCTGTGGGCCAGTTGGGCCGGCCTGCTGTCGCCTGACCCGTCCCGCGTGGGCCGCATCCGGGTGCTAGGCCAAATAGTGGGCGCCGGCCCGTTGCTTTAAAAGTATATCTTTCAATTGTTTTTCCTTTTTCTTTGTTGCTAGGAACTTGTAAATTTAATATCTAAATGTATAGGAGTCCAAAAATGGTGAAACCAATTTTGTTAGTTTCCTAAAATCATGATCTAGATAAAGGTGTAATTGGTTCATGTAGATTTCTACTATTTTTAGGCTTGCTCTAATTAATTCGAGGCGTTTAATATTATCAAACATGAACTTGTAAGAATTGTTATGAATAATCAGTGATAGTATTAACGCTGAAAATTTTATAGTAAGCTAACCATAATGTTAGTTGTCCACTGTAATTTTTGTAGCTCCAAAATAATTAGTTTTGTTAGGTAGCTAATAAACCCTAGTTTGTATATATATTAAATCGACGAAACGAAAAGAGCAACACCCTGGGTTGTTGGGAAATAACGCTTAAGTCGATAACATAGATACGAAACCTAGTTCGTTAGCCATAAGGTTAGCTCGTTAGCTTGAGAGACGAAATCGTATGATACGAGGTTGCGATTGCCGTCGATTATTTACATTTCTATGTCGCATCTCCGAATATTATAATAGGAACAATGACGGAGCGTGAAGTCTTTTGGAGCAGCGGAAAAGATGGTGTCCTGATGACCGTGTCGCCGTGATGGAATGCTAACTTTTGGTTATATCTTAATTCCCATCCAGGCAAGCCCCGGTGCATAACCCTTATTTTACAAATTATTATATATATATATATATAGGTTGTGCATTTACGTTGCAGGAGTTTTATGATATCCACATGCATATATATATATCTACCCATGAGTCTTACTAGTACAGGATCGTGTAGCTGTTTTGCTTAGGTTTATCGGTAGCGTGAGTAACCTGTCGTTACTCACAATAGGTGGTTATTATTATTATTATTACCCTAATGATGAAATGATGGAAAAGGAAATGGTGACCGGGCAGGGATATGGTATGGGTATTGGTGGGTGTAACAGGTTATGTCCCGCGGCCACGGGGCATAGCTTGGTTGCACTTTTTCCCTGTCCGTGTCGATTAAGGACCGTTCGTTGCACTGGATCCCCGGTCAAGTCACAGATTTATTATCCCGAGCATATACTAGCGGATGGGGGCTAGGAAGACTTGTTACTCTCTTGTCATGGGCTCCGGCTCTTTCCGGACCGACTGATTGGAGGCGGGGATAGGTGGAGGTCTTAGCACCGTATTGAGGCCGGGCCTCAAGTACGGGAGCTAGGAGTCCAAGTTTGGACGGGGACCTGGAAACCTGTGACAGGAGGGGAACGGGTTGGTCTTGCTTGTGCCTGGGGTACAAGCGAGGCGTGTGTTTTTCGGGGTACCCAGCTGGGCACATTGATTCGCGAATCGCCGTTTCTACGTGACGGTACGACTTGACTGCACTCTAGCACCGTAGTAAGAAATGAAAGATGAAAGACGAAAGATGGAAAAATTGGTTCTGATGGCTCAACCTTTGCTTGAAAGTAGAACAGGTGCTTACCTAGAATGGTTGGTTAATACACTACTGATAACTGCTAATAAAAAGTAAATATAAGGATGCACCTTTAGTAATGCTTCCTGCAGTTGCAATAACCCACAAGCCAGATAGCCTTGCATACCCTTGGAGTCTTTTCTTCTGACGGGTAAGTCTTGCGGAGTACAATTGAGTACTCAGGGTTTGTTCTACCCTGTTGCAGGTAACAGGTGTTTGAAGCTGACAGTTGTGTGTGGAAACCTCCTGGTGGGCTCAGTGGGGATTTCCTTTACGTTGCGGATGTAGGGTTGATTTATAACTCTCACCAAAAATGTTTCACAAGGGAAAGATTTACCACCTGTTATCATTTGCTGTATATAAATGTTCATCATGATAATTTTAACTCATCATCAAATGGTTTCATTTCCGCTGAACTTTGATAATATTTTATATTCCGCTATTATAATCAAATAATGAATTACTCTGATGTTGTACTAAAAGTGATATATGAAATGGTAAAGTTGTTATAAGCTTTATCTCTCATTTATGATCCTGAGGTAAAATGTGGACTTTCGAGTTCTCCCGTTGGGTGTGCTCGACGGAATCGCAGAGTTTAGTGCTCTCTCTTGGGTACTTAGTGTCTAATGGAAGATAAGTACTCTTGGGATGACATTAAATTAGGCGGTTCTGCCACAGGTGGTATCAGAGCATAAATGGGGAAATAAAGCTTCAAAACCCTTTTCTAAATTAAAATTTGACAACACCTTTTTGCAAAAAGTTAGGACGTTTGCATACGAAGTTATATAAGTAGCCCTATTACTATAGTTAAGTCTCCGGAATAAGTTTAAGTAGGCTTTCGTCCGGTAAGCTAACTGGTGTGTAGCATGCGGTCCTAAAGTCAGACGTGCTGTTTTGCTATAGTCATCGTGCGAGTCCTACTTGCAGGTGCCCTGTTTCTAGGTACCACGCGTCCCTGTCCCGGAGTTACCGTTGTACAGTGGCTTCATGTTTCGCGTTCACTCGTGCTTCACGGCTGTCGGGGCTTACGTTTTCGGCACTCCTTCTGCGCCCTTGTCGGACCTCTGCCCTGCAACCATGCTAGTCTTTATGGCCTCGAACACCGCTCGCCTCGTGTGCGTAAAAATCCTGCTATTTTACTTTACTGATCCTCGTGCAGGGCTCGAGGGTGGCCTGCGCCAGGACCACTGGCTGCTCTGCCTTTTTAAGGGGGCAAGCCCAGCCACTTGGTGTCACCACCCAGTGCATTCCAGCTCGCTTAGCCCTTTTCTCTTGAGCAAGCTTCTCCTCAAGCCTTCCTTGCAACCACCACCCACCTAGGATGGCAGGAGTCTGGGTTAGCAGCTACTGCTTGAACACCGAGGGTTTTCCCAAAATCCTGTATGCCACCCTGCAAAAACTCGGCGTTCGGGAGCGTCCCGAGTATGAGGGCCGTGAGTACATGAAGCGTGGCACTGAGCGGTGTAAGGTCACCGTCTACATTGGCAAGAGTGAGGAGTTCCCCGACCTCACGGAAGCCTGGAATGTGACTGCAACCGGGTTTCGCTTCGGCGACACCTACCAGGTTGTGGCCCGCAAAGCCTTGCAACATCTCTGTCAGATCTTTGAAGGGCCCATTGCTCGTACCCCCATGCGGTTCTTTCCCCCTTGGGATAAGAATCGGCGGGTATGGAGGGCTTGCATGGAGGCTTTGCATGGTCTAGACGTGCAAGAGGACAACCCGACCTTGGTGCACCTGACCTCGTACTTGCTTGCCCTGGATGAGCAGTATGACCGGCAGGCCTCGGAGCTAAGGGAGTGCCTCCACCGAGCTGAGGAAGCCGAGATCTTCTCTAGGATGCTCGAAGTGCAGCTTGCTGAAGCTCATGCCAATCTAGCAGCCGCTGAGAGTCGAGAGGCTGCCATGGCGGAGGCCGTCAAGGTGGACCAAGACCGTCATGCCCAGGAGCTGGAGGACGCCTATCTTGCCACAAGGGCCAAGCGTAGGACGCTCGCCACGGAAAGGCAGGAACCCTTAATCCTGGAGGGGATCCCTGTCCATCCGCTGGAGCGAAGGAGAACTGGTTTTGCAGCACCTCCACCCACGGAAGCCTCGGAAGTAGAGTCATTGTTTCCCCTCACCCAGCCACCACCACAAGAAGGAGCAGATCCACAACCTAGTGCAGCAGAAGAACCCCAGGAGCCCAGGAAGGAAGCCGTTTGGGCCGACGAAGTAGATTAGTTGTCCTAGGGGAGATGTAATCGTTGCTAGTAGTGCTTTTCATCGTTGTTCCCTAGTGTTGTAATCTTTCCGTTGTACCGCATCCGTAGTTGTTAAGGCCGCCTGGTTGTACGTTCGAGCGCTGTGTCGAGTGTGGGAGAGTGAATGTCTGTATGTTGCACCCGTGTAAGGCCGTTGGTAATGAGTGTTTGCTTTATCGGTTGTGTTTGTTACGTCGTTTTTCCTTAGACCTCGTTCGATTTGCTTAGGGTTCTTGAGACGACAATAAGCAGGTTACAAGGGGAACAACTGTTCTGATGCAACAGATCGGCCGTGATTGGAAAACAGAGGACACTGTATCACTAATTGTGGATGTCCCAGTAGAACACTTGAATTCCCTTGATTTAAATCCGCCTTGGGATTTACTTACTTGTTCCTTATTTTGAAAGGAACCCGTGTTGCCTGAATTTTTCCCTTACTCCTCTGATTCTGTGGTCTATGACCCCGTTGTTTTTACTGCGAGTAAGTTGGTAATAGTTACTTAGTTAATAGCTTATGGTGCCGCGACGGAACCGAGGGCCACCTGTGGAACAGCTGCCACCTGGTGACGCTGCTCGGCGCGCGCTGGTATCGAGGTTGTTGACCAAGTGCTTTTACCGAGTTACACCGCGGTATCGCTCTTGCTATAAAAATTCTCTTGGTAAAAATATTCTTGTGTTCAAACGGGAAATCCACAACGGGTTGATGGAATTGTGCTCTGTCAAAGTAACAAGGTTTTTGAAGAAAGGAAAAGAAGAAAGAGAAAAACAACAGGAAGGTTAGCCGCACGTAGGTCAGAGAAGTTGAATTGCCCGACTCGACGTCGTTCCTGTGACCGGTTTGACAATGCTACGCATGCCGGGTCGCTGTCACTGTGTGCCCTGCGGACGCCGTCGGTGGTGGGACCGCGTGTGTCGCTCCCGTGCGACCGCGGCGTTGTGCCGCACTCGCCTCGTCTTGTCGCACAGTACGCCCCTCTGATCCCGGCACCCGTGTCGGCTCTCGGTTTTCGCTCTTGTTCCCGTACCGGACCCCCCTCTCTTTCTTTTCCTTTGGGGCCCCGTTGCTCGCACGCCGCCTGGTCGAGCGAACCCCATCCCCTCCTTTCTCCTTTGCCCCACTCAAGCTCGCACAGGGAGCGCACTATGGCCGACGCTCTCCCCACCTTGTGACCCCCCCAGTGATTCCCATCTCCTCCGCTTCCGGTGCACTGCATCACCACCTCCGTCCACCAAGCTTTTATAATGCCACCTTGCTTGCTCCTCCTCCATTCAACCCCCAGATCTAGAGTAGAGCTCATAGTATCAACTTCCTCCGTCAGCGCTCAGGTAGAAGAAGCTCAGGAAGCCGTCGGGAAGAAGTGGTTGGAGGCTGAGCTACGAGATCCAGCCGTTGCTCGCAGATCTAGGGTTCCTAGTCAGAGGCAATGGTGTAACTGGAGAAGAAAGGATCTAGTTTCTGTTGGAGAAGTTCAAGTTCATCCCTGGTTAGTTTAGGTTTAGAGTTAACGATGATCTTTGTACCAATCTCCAATTTCTGGCTTTGTTGGGCATACGCCATGTTCTGGATAATCGTTTTCCTATTGCTCTTCCACTGTCCCCGTCTTCGTCGGTTTCTAGAGAGGTTGTGAGTTGTATTAGAGTTGTTCTTAGCCGTGCTATCTCTAGATTCCAGAGTGGTTTAGCGTTTGAAGTCGTGTAACCTCTCATGTAAGCTCAGATCTGTGAAATGTAATCGTGCTTCCCTCTTTTGTTTCTTGTTCCGGATCTCGGGACGAGATCCTTTTTAAGGGGGGAAGGATGTAACACCTCTGGTGTTACTAGCGTACTTAGCATGCGATTAAGGTCTAAAAGAAATTAACAAAACAAATTCCGTGGGTTTTAAAATTTCAAACGCACATAAAATGATAAGCGAATTTCTATAAATAAAAATAAAACATCAATTGAATGTAGTACTTAATAAAATTTGAAGCGCAAGTCTAGTAGATGAAAACGCAACTTTTGTTCCGATAAATAAGTGATCAATAGCATAACTGGTAGCTCAAGAATTGATTTGGAAATGGGTTCCAGCTCCTAGAACTATAATGACCAAGTCTGAAAACCTAATGGTAATGTCGCTTTGGCATTTAAATTTTGATTAAAATTCGTAAACACTAGATCTATGTTTTTGCACCGATAATTGCACCTTTGCGAGTACTTTAGCACGGTGTAGTTCGTAGGGTGGAGTGATGTTGAGTGGTTACTCCAAAAATGGCCGGAAGTTCCTTAGAACGAGCTGTAACCTTGTGGTCGATGCTCTGTTCGTGAGCCAGCGTCAGCACGACGAACCCGTTTTGGCATCACTCCATCTCCCTCTCTGGTTGTCCTTTTGACGTGCTATTTGTTTCTTTGGGAAGCTGTTAGGGCCATCTTGAGGGCAGAGGAGTTGGTTTAACCTCAACCAAGACGGGTAAGTGTTGGTACACGCTTTAAAATCCGTGCATAGCACGTTGTCGGTCGTTCGGCCGAGGTGTGCGCGGTCACCACGTCATTTTACTCGGCGTTGCCTGGCCGAGCCGCACCCCGTGCACGCGCACCACCGTGCGTTGGCCGGCCGAGGCCGTCTTGGTCTGACCGTGGCGTGGTCGCGCCTTGGCCACTCTGGCCGCGGCACCTGCTGCCAGCCACGCGGAGCCGCTGCTGCTCGCGCGCGCGTTGAGTGGCCACCGCTGGCCCCGCTGCCCTCCCCTGTGCTCACATGGCTGCCTCGTCTTGACGTGGCTCTACCCAGCGGTCACGCCACGCTATCCCTTTACCACGTTCCGCCAGGGCGAAGACTGACCGAGCCGTCCTCACCTTTCCGTCTTGGTTTTTCTTCCCTGTCACCGTGGCCGACGGGCCGCACCATCGCTTACGGCAAGGAGACCAATTCAAGGCAAGTTTTCACCTCCACGCCTTCGCCATTAAGTGTGTTAGACAACCAACCCCACTCCGCCTAGAACCGTGCCCGGACAAGCCGCAATTTTGGAGCTCTTCACTCTCAGTGTCGATAAAGCCGAGCCATGCCATTACCAAGGGCAGCGCTTCCTTCGACCATCTCGAGTCGAATTGGATGCACCAGTAGACTCGCCTTGAACCCCTCTTCCTCCCGCGCACCTTAGTCGAGCTCCTGCCGCTACCCTGCCGCCGGTGACACGACCGTGTCATCACAGAGCGCCGCCGCATGGTGCGGGCGCGCGTGGTCAGGTCACCTCGGCAGTTCTCCACCTCGACCATCGGCACTGCTGGCATCCGGGTAAGTCATGGATACTCGTGCGCCATCCCTACCGCTCTCGGGCCGCCTAGACTCGCCGGAACGGCCTCGCCACCATGGTGAATGGCCGCTCGCCGCTACAGCTCGCGTGCGTGCGTAGCTCAGTCCCCTGTGGTCACCTAGCGTCACCGTTTGGGTTGTAGGTGGTGGTCGACCGTTTAGCAGGGGCATAGTGGGCCCCAGATGGCCGGCGGGACCGTCCGATGCCGGCCGGAGCCGCGCCGGCGGGCACGGGGGCGTCGGGGACCGGCTCAGGGAGAAGAAAAGATTGTTGGGGGCGCTTCGTGCATAAAGTGTCTCTGGTGCAATAGGGACCTGAGGCTCCGCGTAATAGCCCTTTTGTTCAGGGGCTCTTCTGCAAAAAGAGCGACCTCGCGCGCGCTGTGGGCCAGTTGGGCCGGCCTGCTGTCGCCTGACCCGTCCCGCGTGGGCCGCATCCGGGTGCTAGGCCAAATAGTGGGCGCCGGCCCGTTGCTTTAAAAGTATATCTTTCAATTGTTTTTCCTTTTTCTTTGTTGCTAGGAACTTGTAAATTTAATATCTAAATGTATAGGAGTCCAAAAATGGTGAAACCAATTTTGTTAGTTTCCTAAAATCATGATCTAGATAAAGGTGTAATTGGTTCATGTAGATTTCTACTATTTTTAGGCTTGCTCTAATTAATTCGAGGCGTTTAATATTATCAAACATGAACTTGTAAGAATTGTTATGAATAATCAGTGATAGTATTAACGCTGAAAATTTTATAGTAAGCTAACCATAATGTTAGTTGTCCACTGTAATTTTTGTAGCTCCAAAATAATTAGTTTTGTTAGGTAGCTAATAAACCCTAGTTTGTATATATATTAAATCGACGAAACGAAAAGAGCAACACCCTGGGTTGTTGGGAAATAACGCTTAAGTCGATAACATAGATACGAAACCTAGTTCGTTAGCCATAAGGTTAGCTCGTTAGCTTGAGAGACGAAATCGTATGATACGAGGTTGCGATTGCCGTCGATTATTTACATTTCTATGTCGCATCTCCGAATATTATAATAGGAACAATGACGGAGCGTGAAGTCTTTTGGAGCAGCGGAAAAGATGGTGTCCTGATGACCGTGTCGCCGTGATGGAATGCTAACTTTTGGTTATATCTTAATTCCCATCCAGGCAAGCCCCGGTGCATAACCCTTATTTTACAAATTATTATATATATATATATATAGGTTGTGCATTTACGTTGCAGGAGTTTTATGATATCCACATGCATATATATATATCTACCCATGAGTCTTACTAGTACAGGATCGTGTAGCTGTTTTGCTTAGGTTTATCGGTAGCGTGAGTAACCTGTCGTTACTCACAATAGGTGGTTATTATTATTATTATTACCCTAATGATGAAATGATGGAAAAGGAAATGGTGACCGGGCAGGGATATGGTATGGGTATTGGTGGGTGTAACAGGTTATGTCCCGCGGCCACGGGGCATAGCTTGGTTGCACTTTTTCCCTGTCCGTGTCGATTAAGGACCGTTCGTTGCACTGGATCCCCGGTCAAGTCACAGATTTATTATCCCGAGCATATACTAGCGGATGGGGGCTAGGAAGACTTGTTACTCTCTTGTCATGGGCTCCGGCTCTTTCCGGACCGACTGATTGGAGGCGGGGATAGGTGGAGGTCTTAGCACCGTATTGAGGCCGGGCCTCAAGTACGGGAGCTAGGAGTCCAAGTTTGGACGGGGACCTGGAAACCTGTGACAGGAGGGGAACGGGTTGGTCTTGCTTGTGCCTGGGGTACAAGCGAGGCGTGTGTTTTTCGGGGTACCCAGCTGGGCACATTGATTCGCGAATCGCCGTTTCTACGTGACGGTACGACTTGACTGCACTCTAGCACCGTAGTAAGAAATGAAAGATGAAAGACGAAAGATGGAAAAATTGGTTCTGATGGCTCAACCTTTGCTTGAAAGTAGAACAGGTGCTTACCTAGAATGGTTGGTTAATACACTACTGATAACTGCTAATAAAAAGTAAATATAAGGATGCACCTTTAGTAATGCTTCCTGCAGTTGCAATAACCCACAAGCCAGATAGCCTTGCATACCCTTGGAGTCTTTTCTTCTGACGGGTAAGTCTTGCGGAGTACAATTGAGTACTCAGGGTTTGTTCTACCCTGTTGCAGGTAACAGGTGTTTGAAGCTGACAGTTGTGTGTGGAAACCTCCTGGTGGGCTCAGTGGGGATTTCCTTTACGTTGCGGATGTAGGGTTGATTTATAACTCTCACCAAAAATGTTTCACAAGGGAAAGATTTACCACCTGTTATCATTTGCTGTATATAAATGTTCATCATGATAATTTTAACTCATCATCAAATGGTTTCATTTCCGCTGAACTTTGATAATATTTTATATTCCGCTATTATAATCAAATAATGAATTACTCTGATGTTGTACTAAAAGTGATATATGAAATGGTAAAGTTGTTATAAGCTTTATCTCTCATTTATGATCCTGAGGTAAAATGTGGACTTTCGAGTTCTCCCGTTGGGTGTGCTCGACGGAATCGCAGAGTTTAGTGCTCTCTCTTGGGTACTTAGTGTCTAATGGAAGATAAGTACTCTTGGGATGACATTAAATTAGGCGGTTCTGCCACACCTATGGTTATACCTTTGCCTTGAGCCCATTTTGTTTCTCCAAAAGATATGATCCACTTCATATCATCACATGACCGTCTCGATCCATCGACCTTGATTTCACTTGCTCTTCACCGTTGCATCGGTCCATCGGCGCCAAGTCTTGCTCAAGCTTCACCATCGCATGGTCCTTCGCTTCGAAGCCTCGACTTGCCCTTCACCTTCACAACCGGTCCATCGAGCCAAGCCTCATCTTGGTCTTCACCATCTTGGTCACATGAGTCAATGTCATGTCTCATATTCAATGACCACCTTTATCTAAATCATCCACTTAGATATAAAGGTTAGTCCTAGGTTTCATCAATTAGCCAAAACCAAACTAGGGACTTTCAGAGGAACTTATGTTCAAGTCTTTTTTTGCGACAAACTTATGTTCAAGTCGTGGATATTGTCATATAGAATTAGAAGGACGATTAAAGGCAGTTATCATATTTACACAGTCAGTTATGGAAAGACGGACAAAAAAAATGTAGGAGATATAATTTTTATATATACGTTAATCAATTTTTTTGACTTGAAACAAATCTAGATGAACGTATATTTTCACTTGAAGAAAGGTACATGTTTTGTTGCTGGGCACAATCAGACAAGTGCACTGCATACTTTGGAGATGCATCATTGAACTTATAAAAACTAAGCAAAAAAATACAGCTCCAACATTGAATGATGCAAACCCATAGCTGCGAAGACGAAAAGAAACCTATCACCAAAAAGCTGCCACTGCTTGTGTGTTGCCATGCGTGCTCCTTACCATCCTCCCTACCATCCGGTGCGGCATCCCTCTTGCGCGACGTTGGCTGCTGCAGCAGCCTCACCGTCGCCGACCGCAACCCCTACCCGAGCATGATGGCTTGCTTGACACGAGCCGGCGCGGCGCCATCCAGCACCCGCTGGTACGCATCGTCGCCCTCCACGTCCCCACTGTGGAATGCGAGGCGAACGAGGCGTTTTACGTCCCGTGACGTCAGCTCGTGTTGGTCGGCGAGCTCGGGGCCGTCGGCGCGTGCAGTGTCCCGTCGCTCAGACCAGACTCCTGCGCGAGGGCGCCACCATACGATCGCGCCGACAACTGGGCGCCATCTTCGTCGTCGTTGAGGGAGGCCAGGTCCTGGTCAAGCTGGCAGTTGCCACCATCGAACCAGCAGCTGCGCTCCCAGAATTCATCGTCGAGCCTCAGGTCGCTCCCCGAGTCCTTGTCTCCTCACTGTCCGTCTCGAACGAGTCGACGAACTCAACACGGAGTCACAAAGGCGGAACTCGACGCCGCCGAGCTGCCCTCCTCCTTCGCATACCTCGCACGGACACGCGCGACTGCCTCCCTTGCCGCCGGTGCAATCTCCGGTCTCAGCGTCGGGCCATGTACTCCAATTATTTTCTCTGGGCTCTAGTCATCACCATGTAGTCTCTTCTTTCCTTTAATTAATCTTCTAGCTTCTCTTACTTCTTTCCTATTCACGCGTTGCACACCTGGACTTCATGTCGTTCCTAGGCAAGTAATAAACAATATATTATCTCCTAATCAGCAATGGAGACCTATTTGGCTTAGCTCCGTGTAGCAGTTGGACTCAACGATCCTTTTCCTGTTTGCTTCGGCAGCTGCCCAAAATACCACACATGCATGCGAAAACAATACCCACACGGTACATCGCACCGGAGATGCATACGGTTTGGACTCGAATGAGAAGTTGAGTTGGACAAAAAGATTGGAGAAAAATTTTGACGATTATTTGATATCTCAAAGTTCTATTTGGATTTGGATTTGAATTTGAATTTGTAGCTATCCTGAACCTATCATATAAATTAGGAGAGCTATAGATAACACAGAGTTAGTTAGGAAGAGGTGGTCGAAAAAAATGGATGAACGAAAAAAAATCTAAAATTTTACCTCGTATAGATTTAATGCCTTTTTTTTTGGTTGCCATGAAACGGAAAATTGTTCGAGTTCGGCAGGGGTGCAGTGGATGTCAGACTGACACATCGTTCTGGCACTGTCGCTCATCACAGCTCACGTGCCGGAATCGGGCAGAAAGCCAGAAATCCAACAGAACACGGAGCCCTCGTTTAGTTCCTAAATTCAACACCCAAATTCTACTATGTAAAAAGAAGATTCTCCGTCACATCAAAATGCCGGTAAATACATAGAGTACTAAATATAGATGAAATCAAAAACTAATTGCACAGTTTTATTGTACTTTGCGAGACGAACATTTAGAGTCTAATTAATCAATATTTGGACAATTTTTTACATAAAAAACAAAACTCGCTACAGTGTTCGGAACACTGTAGCGCGCAGTACCGAATCCGGCCGTGTTTACTTCCCGAATTCGGCCGGCCGATTCGGCTCTACCTGCTACAGTGTTCCTGCCGGAACACTGTAGCAGCTTTTGTTTTTTAGTGCAGAAAATTATCTAAAAATTGATTAATTAGACTCAAAATGTTCGTCTCGCAAAGTACAACAAAACTGTGCAATTAGTTTTTGATTTCATCTACATTTAGTACTCCATGCATTTGCCAACATTTTGATGTGATGGAGAATCTCCTTTTTGCATAGTAGAATTGGAGGGAAATTGGGATCTAAACAAGGGCACGGGCGGAGGTGGTGAGTGGTGACTGGTAATGACGATCAGCACATGCTATTCTGATCTCACACGCAATAGTACACACTGCCTCACAATCTATGCCCATACGTTTCTCTTTATCCGTTGATTGTAAAAATCCTATGGAGCAAACCGCTTAACTGTATTTTTTTATTGACCATTCATGTTTAAAATGTACGTGCAACAAATCAGTACCATGTTTGTATTGTATATTTATATTTATATTTATATTTATTAAGACAATAGCTTTATTCATTTATAATTTAATGATTTCTTCATCAATTCTTTATTTTTTTATTAGCTTTATTTCAAATTTTAAATGAGAACACTCCCTCCATCCCATAAAGAATGTAAATCTCACTTCTCAAGTCAAACATTCTTACATTCACAACTCCAAAGAGTCCTTTGGCTAGGAGTAGAAAACAATATCAACATCTGTATCTCTAATAGGTCTATTATGGAAATATAGTTTGTCATTAATCTAGTGATACTAATTACGTATCATAACTATTGATATTATATATATATTAAGTTAAAGTTACTCCTTCCATCCCAAAATAAGTGCACTTCTAGAGTGTACATGAAGAGATCAAGGTCTATGAGAAATTACATATATATACCCTTATAAAGATGTAATCATTGCACCTTGGGAAGAGAGAAAGCAGAAAAAAACAAGTGAGGTTAGTTTGTCTTATGTCTAGATGTGCACTTATTTTTGAAAAAAATTTAAACTCTAAAAGTACACTTATTATGGGACAGAGGGAGTAAGATTGTTGGGCTCCTGGAGAAACGAGATTTGCATATTTTTTAGACAGTGGGAATAGCATATAAGTTTCCTGCCAAGCCAGACTCATGCCATGGTGCCCTCTTTTGACTCTACCTTCTCCTAGTTTTTGAGCCACCTATCTGGCTATCTCCTTCAAACTTATTGCATCTTTGACATGCCGCTAGATACAAGTTTTAACTCTTAGATATTGTTGAAAATTTTCCAAATATGTACTCTTAGAAAGCTTTTCTCAATATTATTTGCACATGCTTAGTTCCTCTAGCGTAAAATGTGAACCACAATTAAGGAAATTGTTTGATAATATAGTGATATGTACTCAGGTGTGGAGCATCATGGAGGTGAAATTGGGCCTTCCCCTTCTACATTTGAAAAGATTTGAATACCTTTGTATAGTAAATTCAGTCAGATAATAGCATATGCTCATCAAGTGTGGAGCCTCGTGGAGATGAAACTGTCCCTTTGTCCCCTATTGTTGAAGAAATTTAAACGACTATAGTCAATTTAGTCAGAAGATAGCAAATGATTCGTAGCCAAGACTGTTTGGCATCTTACCAAAGAGTGGTTTTGATAGTCATGCAATTGCCACCCCACACCCCTCCTCCCCCCTTGATATTTGGTTCACCCTCCGTCACTGTGTGCGCTATCATGCAATAGCGATAAATATATAATGCATAATAAAAAAAACTATATACTAAAAAGTTAAAATGACTCTTAATTTGAAATGAAGAGAGATCTTGAATCTTTAACAGGTTTACCTTCATCGAACAACCTAATAAGCTCTCACAAGATGGTCAAGTTTCTGTGTAGCTTTGCTTCAGGGTTCAGGGCTCCATCACAAAAGGTGTTGATATATATTTTTTTTGAGAAACAAAATGTGTTGATTGTTGAGGGATGAAGCTGGTCTTACGGAATACGGAACGGAAGCCTGTCTTTTGAGATGAGCAAAATGTGCTTCAAAAAAAAAGAGGCAAAATGCGCCGGGCCGGGTTCATGTATCTACCCCACCCAACCAAAATTTCTCCCATCCTGTGTCCACCAGATCCACGCCCACGAGACGGCGGGACAGGTGGAGACCAGAGAACTGAGACCCAACCGCTCTATCATCCATCCACGCCCACGGCGTGCTCCGCGTCCACGGGCATCTCGACTCGCTCTAGAGCGCACGCAGTCACAAACCCACACACCAAAGGCGACGTCGCGTGTGAGAGCTCTCAGAGCCGGAAGCGTCGAGAGGTCGAGCCGACCTCGCACGCAGCCGCAGTCGAAGGCGCCGCGGCGGCAGCGGAGGAGGTGGGGATCTCGATCGCCGAGATGGAGGAGCGCAAGGACGTCGGCATCCTCGCCATGGACATCTACTTCCCTCCCACCTGTGTCCAGCAGGTGAGACGCTCGTCCCCCACTCCGATTCGTTGCGTTCCCCACCGTGCCCGCCTCGTGTGATGTGATACTGCTCCGTATGTGAGGCTCCGGGCACCGAGCTGGAGATCAGTGGCGATGTGTGTTTCCCTGGGGACGGGTGAGTTTTGGGGGGAGTGTTTACTGCCGCGAGGGGTTTTAGGCCGGTTTGGCAGGTGAAATTTTGGGTTCAGAACAAGGTGATTGAAATCGCATTCGCATCAATTGGAGAAGTGGAAATTCCCGCTGCCGTTTTCACACAGATTGTGTGGATCGCTAGGGGTGGAGGATTGTGCTGTTTTGATAAGAAAACTTGAGTCAACCTCAGGTTCCATCCACCTGCTGCATTTGTCATGTGAGATGTTGCACATGGGGGCGAGGCCTGATGTTCAGGGCTGAATTCTATGTGGCGTTGTAAGGGGACTCGACGGGTTGGTTTATGCATCACATGGGTTGTAGGCACCTGATGCATTTAGTCATTGATTGACTGCAGGAAGCACTGGAGGCTCACGATGGTGCCAGCAAGGGCAAGTACACAATTGGGCTTGGGCAGGATTGCATGGCATTCTGCAGCGAGGTGGAAGACGTTGTATCTATGAGGTATGTTCGTAACTGTTGGTTCCTTTCTATGTTTGGAATTAGACCTCCTAAACCAAAGAGTAGAAACTAGCAAGCAATTGTAGTGAAGATGAATGTGTTTCACGTAACAATCTACTTGAATTGCAAATGTTCATGACGAGAAATTCTCTCAGCTTGACAGTTGTTGCATCCCTGCTGCGAAAGTACAACGTTGATCCTAAGCTAATTGGACGCTTGGAGGTTGGTAGTGAGACGGTGATAGACAAAAGCAAGTCCATCAAAACATGGCTGATGCAAATTTTCGAGGTTTGTCCCCTGAGACACAGACTCTGCAAATTACAAAAAAAAAAAGGAATGGAGGGGGAGCACTCCACCTAACCCAAAGTTGCAATGTGGCATTCATCATTGCTAGCTACATCCACTTCAGTTTCACCTAATAATCTGTCATTGTCAATGTTTGCTATGAAATACAAACACAGGAAAGTGGTAATACTGACATTGAAGGAGTTGACTCGAGCAATGCATGCTATGGCGGAACAGCTGCCCTGTTGAACTGCGTGAATTGGGTTGAGAGTAAATAATGGGATGGACGCTATGGCCTTATCGTTTGCACAGATAGCGCGGTTTGTCACCTCAAATCACCTAGTTTTGGAACCTAGTTGTTAAGTCTATCCCTTTTGTCTCTGTGCAACATTTAGCACTAGACTAACTTATGCAATTTTTCTTTTCAGGTTTATGCAGAAGGACCTGCTCGTCCTACAGGGGGTGCTGCTGCTATTGCAATGCTTATTGGTCCAGATGCTCCTATATCTTTTGAAAGAAAATATAAAGCTTCCCACATGGCCCATGTTTATGATTTCTACAAGCCAGATCTTGCAAGTGAATACCCGGTAGGATTCAGCCATGTCCACTCTCATATCTATGACTATAATTACTTTGGCATGCTAACAGGGACTTCTCTAAATTACAGTGATACTTTTCGTTATTCCTTTCTCAGCCTATCTATCGTATTTTCTGTGCCATTGCTTATTTCCTGGACTTATATTATGTAGGTTGTTGATGGAAAGTTATCTCAAACATGCTACTTGATGGCTCTAGATTCATGTTATAGACAGTTTTGTACCAAGTAAGCTTGCTGCGATTACTATTGTATTGGTCTTCAGTAACATCCTATTCATGCATGGTGAGTGACATTAGGTATGAAAAGCTAGTCGGAGAACAGTTCTCAATATCTGATGCAGATTACTGCGTGTTCCATTCTCCATATAATAAGGTATCGTGACTTCACGCTTGCTCAAATACTAATAATTTTTAGCAGCTGATTAATTCTTCCCATCCATTCACCTAATTTATGTGGAATGCTAACACTTCCATTTATTATCGCAGCTTGTGCAGAAGAGTTTTGCTCGACTCTTCTTTAATGATTTCATGCGCAATTGCAGGTGCATTTTGTTTTCTTTACGCTTAAATTGCATTCATTTTCCTACTTATTAATACTTATCCTTTTGGTATGTCAACCAAATAATGTTCTGAAGTTCTCTAAGACCTCCCTTTCGGGAGGTACAAGTTACCCTTTCTTTATTCAACGCTTTTGGTCCCCAGGCAAAGCGTCTGATCTATTTTCTTTTCTTTCTTCAACACTAGCTCAGTTGATAACGATGCTAAAGAGAAGCTTCTACCTTTTGCAAATCTGACTAGTGAAGAAAGTTACCAAAGCCGTGACTTGGAAAAGGTTCTTTCTTATTTGGTGGATAATTCTTAAAGCTTAATTGATGCAAGCACTAAGCTGATCCTATGCACTTTCAGGCTTCTCAACAAGTTGCAAAGCATTTGTATGACATCAAAGTTCAACCGTCAACTTTGCTTCCAAAACAAATCGGTAACATGTATACTGCATCTCTGTATGCAGCACTGGCATCTGTAATCTACAACAAGCACAACAGTCTAGTGAGTTTTGTGTCTTTATTCCATGCACTTATGTATCTTCATCCTGCACAACTAATTTTTGCTTCTTATACAGGCTGGCCAACGAATCATTATGTTCTCATACGGCAGTGGCTTGACATCCACATTGTTCTCATTAAGATTGCATGAGGGACAACATCCCTTCAGCCTAGGAAACATTGCTTCCATGCTTGATGTAACAGCAAAGCTCAACTCAAGACATGTGGTATGGTCTTCTTTCTCGGTCAGTCTGCTACTGTAGTCTTGTTGATAGGATGGGATAGGGAACTTGTTATAGTATGATCATGCAGCAAACTATCAGAGCGCACAATACCCTTTTAAGACACACAAGGTGAATTCATTTCCAATAGTGGTTCCTTTTGGCATGTTATATTAGATTCCAAATAATTGCTTACCGGAACTGGCCAAGTATTTAGGTGTTTGGGGATTTAATTTAATACTCTTCAGGTATTTATTTATATGTGTGCCTGGGTGAGCACATGCCCAGTAGAACTTTGGGGATTATTACTGGTCCCTCATGTTATATAGTATTAGAGCAACTCCAACGGTTTTGCAAATGAGCTTTGCATTCCTGTTTTTGCAAAAAAGTCTACAAAACTCCTATCCAACGGTTTGGCAAATGGGCTTTGCATTTTTTGTTAACTTGGCAAAATCCTGAGATGGATTGGCATATATGCAAGCTCGCGATCGGCTTGGCATTCCATCTCACGTGCTACTCCCGCGTGCGCTCTTCCCTCCCGCGCCGCCGGTTTCCTTTTTTGGATTTTGGCAAGTCAATTTTGCCAAACCGTTGGAGATAACCTTTTTTTCTCCTCCTCATATTGATTTGAGAGTTGGCAAACTCCATCTTTTGCCAAACAAAAAATGCAAAACCGTTGGAGTTGCTCTTACCATTATCAAAAGAAATTGGGAAACATAGAATGCTTAATAGTTTCCTTATGAACTACATAAAAATCGCATAAAATAGAATAGTAACTGGAAAGTGTCAAGTGTGGTATGCAGCCTCAACAGGAATTTCAAAAAACTAGTACAGGTAGATGCAGTGAGCCAGTGATGCTCATTGCATCACCCTTGGTGTGGCACATCATATCTCTTGAATGCAGTTATGTGAATGAAATTTATTGCCAAACTTGTCCCCAAAGTTGATTCCATCATCTGAGAAGTTCCCTTGCTTGCAGTCTAATTTGATCTGTTGTTTGTAACTAGATGTCACCTGAGAAGTTTGTTGAGACGTTGAAGCTGATGGAGCACCGTTACGGAGCAAAAGATTTGAAGACAAGCCAAGACACAAGCCTGTTGCCACCTGGCACATTCTACCTTACAAAAGTTGATTCCATGTATAGGAGGTTCTATGACAAGAAAGCATCTGATGACATTGATTGGCGTAAAACCAAGGTTAGCAATGCCGTAGCAAATGGCCAATAGCGGCGAGGAAATATAGCAAAATAAATGTTACTAGATAACTGCACTATTAACGCCATCCTGCAAATCTATTTACCCTAAACACTGAACTATTTGTGCTAAAAACAGGAACTTTGTACCCTTGTTTTCTCTTTGGTTGTGCTATGATTCTATCGTTAGTGATTGTGGTTGACACAAACTCATGGTTTCATATACCAAATGATATCATTATTAGGGAAACAAAACCTACACTTTACACCTTACAGTTTACACGGAAAGAATGGCTGGAAGGGATGGCCGAGCTCGGAAAGAATGGCTGGAAGGGATGGCCGAGCTGATCCCAAAAGAATGATGCTTTACAGTGAACTGAACCGTACGAATATGCCAAGCTGCAGACTGCAGTGCTCTCCTCTCCTTTTTTTTAGTCGTCATACCTCGACCGTCTTCTGGTTGAGCGCGGTGTACCTCCACCTCTCCTTCTCCACGAAGTCGGCGTCCAGGAACTTGGCCACGAACGCCCACAGCCTGTAGGCGTCCTCGAAGTTGCTCAGGAACCCCAGCGACGCATTCACCACGAGGATCCCCACGTCTCCGCCGGCGTCCTTCCTCTTCTTCCCTCCGGCGCCCACAGCAACGGAGTCGCCGGCGATCCTGTGCTCCAGGACGACGCCCCTCTCGGCCTCGTACTTGTCTGAGAACCAGATGTTGCACAGGAAGCCGCAGGTGAGGGAGATGTTGTGGCGGTCGGCGAGCTTCTGCACCAGCAGCGGCGACACCCGCTCGCCCTTCCAGTCGAACACGTTGAACGCCAGCGACGGGCCCCGGTCGAACTTGACGCGCGGGCCGTACAGCTTCACCAGCTGGTGGCCGTTGTCGGCGTGCGGGTGCCGCAGCTTCTGCAGGGCCACCACCAGCCAGTTGCTAATGCACCGCAGCCGGTTGCCGATGGCGATGAGCCCCAGCGCGTCCGCGTGGTCCAGCCCCCGGCACTCCACCTCCATCACGCTCCCGTGTTCCTCCTCCTTGGCCAGCTGCTCCTCTGTTTCGTGTCCGTTCTCTGCTCTAGGTTCCTCCGAGTAGAAGCCGTTCTCTGCCGTGCTGTCGTCGACCTCGCGAATCTCCGGGGCATGGGCATCGCTGTTCTCCGCGGCGTCTGACTGCAGGGTCCGGCTGCGAGTGATGGCGGTGGAGCTGAGCGGGCCGGAGAAGGAGCTGGTGGTCTCGACGTCGACGTCGTCCAGGGCCGCCGGGTCGGCGAGCTTGGGGAAGCTCCGCGAGTGCTCCAGCTCGGTGGAGTAGCCGTCGTGCAGCGACCAGCGGCGCGCGGGCACGATGCTGACGATGCCGATGCTGCGCGCGATGACGGAGCGCTCGAGCGCGGCGAGGCTGGACTTCTTGACGAAGAGCCCCGCGAAGCCGGAAGGGTTCTCGCCGAACACCTTGAAGAAGTTGCAGACGATGAAGTCCGGGCGGATGAGAGAGAGCCCGAACGTGTCGAGGTCCTTGGTGCCGAGCGCGCACGCGTCCAGCGCGACGTGCCACCCTTGCTCGTGCGCCGCGCTCATCCACAGGTACGGGTACCGGGCGCCCGTCATGCGGGAGGCGAGAGGGAAGACGAAGAGCCCGCGTCCCCCGCCGCGGCGGCGGCCCCTGGCCAGCCTCTTGCGGAGGTCGGTGCCGTGGATCCTCATGCTCGGCCAGGCGAAGCTCGCGGACGTGACGTCGGCGCCCCGGCGGCGCGCGCTGTCGGCCATGGCGGCCACGGCCTCGCTCTCGTAGTCGTACACGGGGAGCAGCTGCTTGCCGGGCTGGAACGAGTAGGACTCCGCGAGGAGGCGGAACGCGGTGGTCCTGTTGGCGGTGCACACCATGGCGTACTCGTCGTCGGGGATCTTGAGCGACGCCATGATGCGCCTGGTGACGGCGGCGCCGATGCCGCCGCCCGCCGCCGCCACCGCCGCGGCGTCCCCGCATTGCTGCACCTGCGTGCGCAGGCTCGTGGACTTGTACGCGATGTCGAAGAAAGGCGGCTGCCACGCGGCGGCGGACGCGGACGCGGGCGGCGCGGAGGAGGTGGACGGCAGGGCGGAGTTCATCTGGGCGTGCGAGAAGAGGTTGATGCCGGTGTAGTCGAGGCACACGTGGCGGTCCAGGTGCTGGTACTCCTCGCCCCGGATGGCGTCGGCGCGCGCGCCGCCCTGGGCGTACTGCGGGAACGCCGCGGCGAACTCGGCGTAGGCGTCCGGCAGTGGCGGCAGCGACTCGTGGTTGGTGAAGCTCGCCCCCGCCAGCAGGCCCGACGCCGTGGCCCTGACGAAGTTGTGCCGCGACGCCCTCGCCGTGGTGGTGACCGTGGCCGCCGCCGCCGCCGTTGCCCGCTTGGCGCGCACGGGCACGCAGCCCGTCAGGCAGAGGAGGTGGTCGCCGTCCGCCGAGGCCGCCGCCGGCGCCATCTCGTCGCCGCCTCCTCCCGCCGGGTTGCTGCTGCTGTTCCTGCTCCTGAAATATCTGTTGATGAGCACGAGCATGGTTGCCTCATGGATGGAGCAGCCCTCTTGTGCCCTGCAACTCGGCGATTTGCTGATGCGGGTCGGAAAGCGACAAGGCGGGGTGGCCGGCCGCGGCCTGCCCCCTTGCCCGGTCGCTTCCCCTTATTGCTGCTAGCTTGGGGACGGGTTGGGGGCTGATCAACGGTGGTTCTCCTGCCGGCTGCCGCCCGCCGTGGATTCCTTCTTTCGGCTTTCAGCTAGCACCTAGCAGTGCCTCGGGGCCTCAGAGTGACAGCAACCTACCAAGAAGAGAAAGCTTGAAGCATCCGCCTCACCTGCAGCCCCTGCGCTCTCGGCCTCTCATCGGGTCAATGACATCGTGCTGACCGATGACATACTGTACATGATTACTCCTGTGTATCCTTTATAGGATAGGATTTTCCTTTTTTTTCCTCGTCACATCTTTTTCTTAAAAAAAAATCAGAAGAGATATTTTCTGATTGGGCATGAGTGTGAATGGCCCCGACTTCCGTCTTTTTTTACTTTTTAGCTCTTTTTTCGAAAGATTTTCTCAAATACGCCCATGACGGAAAGATTTCAGGAAATGGACTCTGGGCTTGGCGCCAAGGTAACACAGCTTGACGCCGTTAACGTTGGCGCTAAGCCCCCATGCCACTTGGCCGACGACGCTGAGTTGGCGCTGACGTGGCAGCACCTTGGCGCTGTCACCATTGGCGCCAAGCTTGGCGCCATCGTCATTGGCGCCAAGCCTGGCGCCACAGACCTGTTACCATATATATCATTTTGTACTGTAAAAACTCTAGAGTTAGTCACATTTCTCAATATAAGTCATGGTAAAATTTCAAATTTGTAAATGTTCAAGTCATGTTAAAAAAGCTATTTTTCCATATGTCTACCACATGGTAGTTGGTATTCTAACATATACAAGCCATAGCAAAAATCCAGATTTATTTGCCTAAGTCTTTAAATTTACTATGGGATGGGGATGGGGATGGAAATATAGCTAAGTCTGGATTTTTACTATGATTTGGACATTGATAAATTTAAAAATTTACCATGACTTGGATATTTAAAACTTTACCATGACTTGGACCCTAATTTTACTATAAGATGAAATTTTAAGTCGTGGTAAAAAGGGCTTCATGTTAAGTCATGGAATTAGGGTCTAAGTCATGGTAAAATTTTAAATATCCAAATTCAAGACTTAGCCAAATTTCAAATTATTCATGTTTTGGATTTGGGTCCAATTCATGGTAAAATTTTAAAGTAAAATTAACATGAAGCCCTAATTTCATGACTTAACATGAAGCTCTTTTTACTATGACTTAAAATTCCATCTTATAGTAAAATTAGGGTCCAAGTCATGGTAAAATTTTAAATATCCAAGTTCAAAACATGAAGCCCCTTTTCAATATCCAACTCATGGTAAATTTTTAAATTTGTCAATGTCCAAATCATAGCAAAAATCCAGACTTAGCCAAATTCTAGCATAGTGAACTCATAGTAAAATTGAAGAGTTAGCCAAATTCTAGGTTGCCCATCATATGGTAAATATCAAGACTTTGCTCTATCTCATAGAAAAATTAGGGTGCAAGTCATGTTAATTTAGAGCTTTGTATGTCCATCTCACGGTAAAATTAGGTAGTCAGGATTTTTGCTGCGGCCTGGATATGTTAGAATACGAACTACCATGCGATAGCATCAAATTTGTCAATGTCATGGTAAAATTTCAGACTTAATAAATTCCAACATGTCCCATCTCATGGTAAATTTATAGACTTAACAAATTTTCATATGTCCATCTCATGATAAAATTCCAAACTTAAGAAATTCCAACAGCTCGACGCCAAGATCCATGGCGCCAGGCTTGGCGCCAATGACGATGGCGCCAAGCTTGGCGCCAATGGTGACGGCGCCAAGATGCTGCCACGTCAGCGCCAGCTCGGTGTCATCGGCCAAGTGGCATGGGGGCTTGGCGCCAACATCAACGGCGTCAAGCTGTGTTACCTTGGCGCCAGCGTGGATGGCGCCAAGCCCTGGGTCCATTTTTTGAAATCTTTCCGTCAGGGACGTATTTGAGAAAATCTTTTGAAAAAAGGGCTTAAAAAAAAGACGGCCGACTTTGCACGATTCGCGGCGTGAGCTTGTTTTCTTCCTCCTCCGCTCTTGCGGTGCCGGCGCTGACCGGCGGCCTGCTTGTTCATGCCAGTCGTATTCACCAACAGAATTATTACCGCGCGGTTACTTGGCTCCGCGTCAGTATTTCTCACTCAAACTTAGTTTGTCTGGAACATCGACACGCCGCGGACCCCGAAAGGAGAAGAGGAGAAAATTCTCCATGAAATTGGACAAAGCAAGCGGCCGCCGGCCGGGGACCTCTCTCGTGTCTCGTCCGAGTGGGATAGCAACTGCGGCTACACAAGGAGAGCAACGCTGACTGTTTCAACATAGTACCGCAACGCAAACGTGAAGATGCCATTACGAGAGGTAAGCGCCAAAGAAAAAAAGAAGAAGAAAGGCGTGGCGGCTGCGGCGTGCAAGCAAGCGTTTTTATCCCCTGTAGCTGTAGAGCGACTCGGAGCGATGGTGGCAGGCACAGGCAGAAAAGGCAGCAGGTGGTTGGTTTTCTGGTGTGGTAAGAAAAGAAACGCACGGCCGCGCGCCGTGGACCGAGAGGGACGGAGGTGACCACTGACAGCGCCGTGTGCCGGCCGGGAGCGCCGCCCCAGAACGGTTTTGTGCTGACCAGCATTGCCTCCGCTCAGGCTCAGTCCATTGACCGATCGAGCCAATAGCCGTGTGGCCGGCCTTCAGCTTGCCGGAGTTGGGCCGCGTACGCATGCGTGACGGACTGACGAACGGTGGCCACGTCGGTAAACCTTGTGGTCGGATAACACATGCGTTCTCGAACGGAATCGTTAGCGTGGTACTGCAAGGCAGTAGTGGGAGTAACTGGTTGGTTGTGTGATATACCACCTGATGCTGCTGACTTGTGTACAGTAGAGATCACCATCTGATGATATGTGCACTAGAACCAGGTTTATTCCACAGAGTATCCGTGCTAGGCTATCTGACAGATTATTGTTTTGGCCCCGTTGACTAAAGACTAGCTGATACGACAGTGACACGTGCACCTGCTCAGACGTTGCACCTGCTGCTACATCCAGTGCTCTTGACAGTAAAAAAAAAAACAACCAGTGCTCTTGTAGCACAACAGCAGCGCGATCGCACACAAACGAGGACGAGCCCCAATCAGGCCATCAACCAGCTCCACAACCACAAGCAAACTATATTCCGCAATCAGCAGTCAGAATTTGCGCCGAAACCAATGGAATTGTTCGTTGATTTTGATTAAAAAAAGAGAAACCGATGGAAGGAATTGGGGGTAGCCATCGGGCCCGTCCCTCTCGCGACCCGATAGGAAAAAGGCAGCGTGGCGTGTGATTGATTGAGCAAGGACGGAGGCCCGGAGGGAGGGCAATGGTCCTGTTCGACAGACTGTTTTTTTGGCTTATAAGCCGGCTGTGACTAATTTGCTGTGTGAGAAAAACACTGTTCCACGGCTGATAAGCCGTGCTGATAAGCTCACCCGAACATGGGGAATGGCCACGGTCCATGGGCAGGGAGGGCAAGTGGGTGACGCCGTGACGTCCCACTCGCGAAGTGGACCGCGCGACCGGTTCAACGATCGCGACGCCTAGGAGGCCAGGACAGGGGCGGGCGGAATTCCCGTATCCCTGTTGAGGGTGTGCCATTACCCAGATTTAAATTCGTGTCCATCTCATCTAGGTAGGATATACTGATATAGACAACTGTTTTTTTTAATATAATAGGTAGAATAGGATAGGATATGGGAAATAGTCGAATAGATCATCTATGGACTATGAATAAGAGCAAGGCTAGCATTAATATGACCCACCTATCTCTCTCACACGGTTGTTTTTTTGTTTTTATGTCTAAGTTGGCTGTAAGCTTACAGTCCGCTTCTTCTCTCTCCTCCACGTCAGAATTCAGCCTGCTTACAACCTGTTATTATACTTGCTCTAAGTTTTTAACTCAATTAACCATCTATCGATTTTAGTAGAAATGGGTGTGGACCGGATGATATAAAAGTTATTTTCAGTTTCGGGTTTCTAATGTAAGGCCTACATCTTGATCTTCCCTCACTAATCTACATAAAGTACCGGCTTCTATGTTCAACTTTGATAGAACTTTCAAAGTGCGAATGCCAAAATTTTTAATTCTAAGGTCCGCCTTTTGATGTGGGGCCCACATATAGCTAGTTACAAGGAGCAGACTGGCCAAAGACTAGGGCCATTACATTAGATATCTATGCTAATTGTGCTTAGATATAGAAAAATGATAATTTTGTCACCTATAATTAAATGTTGAGACTAGGGCCATACGCCATAGCCCTAGTGGCCCTAGTGTCAGAACCGCCACGGCTAGTCACACTAATCTGCATGAAGTAGTGGGTCCGTTATAACAAGTCATCTTGAAAAAAATTAGTTCATTTTGTGAAAATTGTAAAAGGTGAAACACGGTGTTTTTAGTTTTTGGTGTGATTTTTGACGTGAGACTATATTTAAATTTTGCCGCACCAGCATCCCGCTGTAGCCATCTAAAAAAAATTCAACCATTACTCAAATTTTTTGTGTGAAGACGAGTTAGGATCCAGCCTTTGACGTGGGTCCATATATTGTCCCGCTAATCTGCACAAAGTTGCTTGCTGTTATCATGAGTCCTTTTTAGCAAGTTTCGCTCAAATTGACTAAAATTTTAAGGTGTGAACGATAAGAATGAATAAGGTTGATTATTATCCAAAGATGATGACTATGGATAATAAGATTGGAAAAAATGAAAATAGATAAGTGATAATATGCATGGACATGGACGTAGATAATCATAGTTTTATATCCGTAGCTCCGAGTAGCAGATAGTAATCCCGTGCGCCCCGTGCCAAAAAATATCCCCTCGGCCACGCGGTTTCCCGGTCCACTCCACGCCTCCAGGTCCGCGCGGCGCCGTAGTGGTGAGCGCCGTGCGTCCCCGCGCCGTGGCCGTGCCGTGGCCCGTGGGCGACCTCTCCCTCGCCGCCGAGCGCCGACGCCGACGCCGAATCCTTCCAGTCCACCGCTCGACGCTTACGGGAGTCGCTGTATTGTATCGGTGGAGTCGCCGTCACCAACTCACCACTGGTGGTGTTTGTTCTTCCTCAAAAGGGCGGTGAATCCTTGGACCACCATGCCACGATGTTTTACCAGCGTGTACGTATGTGATGTGGCGGTAGACGCCGATGGCGATGGGGATGGACGACCGACGGTAAATGCCAAGGTTAATGTAACCCCTCTCCCTCTCCTAAAACTAATGTGGAAAGGCGAGCGGTAATTGCGGCTGGAGTGGATGGACTCGACTGACTAGTGAGCTCTCGATGTGTGCGTGGGGGCCAACCATAGCCACACCTGTGTACGTGCGCATGTCGGCGCTGAACCCGTCCTTCACCGTGCGGCGTAAGGCCAGTCTCAGAGGAGAGTTTTATTTTATTGTTTCCAAGACTGTCATGTCATATAGAATGAAATGAAACTCGGATGAAACACCCACTCTCAATGGAAAGTTTCACTCCATAGTTTCATAGACATTTAATTCTATGACTTATAGAGAGTTGGTAACTGTGCCAAGAGAGTTTCATCTCCATGAAACTCAATTCTTCTCTCTCTTCATTAAAACGTTGACATGTCATCAAAAATGCATATGTGGCAGGCTATTAAATGCAATTGAAACTCTAGTGAAACTCCCACTGAGACTGGCCTAAGGCCCCGTTTGGAATGGAGGTTTTCTGCAGGAATTTTGAAGGAAATCGATTCCTATAGTTTGCTGATGTCATATGGTGTTTGGAACGGAGGAAAGTAGACTTTGGGTTCCGGAGGAAAGGATCGGTTCGCTCACAGAAACGCAGGAAATAAAACATCTGGATTGAGCTCGTGTTTTCGCGGAAGACCGAGGCAAATCTCCGTCGTGGCTCGCTTGCGGAGAGAGAAAGTGCAGGCTTAGACGGTTGAACTGCACTGCGGTGGTGCACTATGGCGTCATGGCATTACACCGCCAAGCCAAGCGCACAATCAATCTTAAAGAATAAACAAATCGCGTTGCCGTAGAAGGCTCGGGCGTGGTGACCTCCAGGCCTTCTGCTCCCTTGAATTAATCAGTTACGATTCTTTTTCCTTAATAATCATAATCATGCACGTCAGTTACGATTTTCTCTTAGGCATATCTCGTGTCAGAGTAATAATCACGTATGTTTATTTATTGTAATCATAAATATTAAAAATAACAAAACAAATGTTTCATCCTTTTAATCACACCATATTTTGGAAATCCAGTGTTATAACTTCCTGCGTTCCAAACGCCTCTATTTATATTTTTCTGCGTTTTTCCATTCCTCTGTTTTCTCACAACACTTCTATCCTATTCCTGTACTTTTTTTCCTTTCCTCTGTTTTTATAATCCTTTGTTCCAAACAGGCCCTAAAGTTCGTTCATTCGCCAGTGACTCCACGGTCGTCCACACGATTTTACTGTATGTCCAAAGTGATGGGCTGCCACTGGCCACTGCCGCCACCGGCGCCCGGCGGCGAGGTGTCGACCGTTGCCGTCGAGTCCACTTTGGCTTTTGGGCCGTGTGTGCATGGGACCGGCGCGTCAGTGGGTCTCTCTCTCTTGATTGCTATCTTTCAGGTGGGGTACTGGGTCCCTCTACATGGAAGAGAGTCAAACTGCCAGTGGTAAACGGAAGGGTTCTTAGTGCCCGTTTGGTTAGAGGTGTTAAAGTTTAACAAACATTGTAGCACTTTCGTCTTATTTGACAAAAAAATTTCCAATTTTAGACTAATTAGGCTTAATAGATTCGTCTCGTAAATTACTCCTAATCCGTGCCAACATGTATGCAATTAGTCTACATTTAGTACTCCATGCATTTACCGTAACATTGATGTGATGAGAGTTAAACTTTAATATTTATGAACCAAACAGTGCCTTAGTCTTAATGCTGCCCTGAAGCTACAGGTACAGCACAGAGTGTGTTAACACACGATGGGCAAGGACATGTACCATGCACGTACCTTGATGGCGAGGCTGGCCACAGGGACATTCTTCGTTCCTCCAACTGTTTCTCATGGCGCCATCGTCGTCCGTATGAGGGTCTCCCTACCCTACAGGGTGAGGTATGAACACAAAGCCTTGCTGTCACTGTTAAGGTGATAAGGCTATCCGCACTCGTCGTACTCTAAATCCATCCTCTAAAAGGAATATTCCATTCTGGTCAACGAGATTCCATCCTCTATATCAATTTCTCTCGCACCCATCCATACTCTATATCATCCTCTATCCACTGTGGGGCCCACTTATCAGTTTTCTTTAATAATAAAACCACCGCCGGCCACTCCCTTCCCATTCTCTCTCTCTCTCCCTTCCTCCCTCCCGAGCGCCGCTCCCTCCCCGGCGATCGCGGCGCCCCTCCCCTCCCTCCCCAGCCCTCCCTCCCCGGCGCTTCCCCGGCCGGCGCGAGTGCGGGCGGGCGCGCGGCTCCTGACGGCGGGGCTCACCAGCGCGGGGGCGGATCCCGACGGCGGCGAGGCGGATCCCAACGGCGGTGGCTCGGCTGTGGCTCCTCCGAGCAGGCGTGGGGAGCGCCGCCACCTCCGGCCACGGGCGAGCCGTGCGCGGGCGTGGGGACGGCCGCCTCCTCCGGCTCCAGGCGCGAGGCGAGGGCGACGATGCAACTCCTCCGCCGCCGCGGGGCGCGGCTCCTCCTCCGCCGGCCATCCCCTTCTCTCTCCCCCTTCCTGCTCATGGTGCGGACGAACGGGCGCGCGGGTCCCACGCCACGCTGGCCGATAGCAGACGTCCGGGAAGCGCGCTATTCCTAGCGGACGTGAGGTCGTCCGCTTGGGTAGCGGACGCTTCCCAGTACCGCGTTGCGGCACTTCGGTCCGCTGTCCGGTCCTCCAGGATGGGGATAGCGTACCCGGTGCGGACAGCCTAATATCACATGGTCCCCTGCAAATTAAACAGCATTGAATCAGAGCCTAGCATTAGCAGCTACAGCTAGCACCTACTGGAGTATAGGAGTAGGACCGGTGACTGTCTTGACTGACTGTGGCGACGAGGCCCGAAGGCATCAACTGCAGTAGAATTGGGCCACATGGCCTTGCCCAATCATCTACCAGGCCTTTATCATTCGCTTGCAGCCCAAGACGACCCAAGCATGCCGAAGCGGAGCAGCTTGCAGTCCAGCCTAACCTGGCCTTATGATTAATGCACGGCCCATCTCATGTAAAGCTATACTAGCGCAACAGCGTTCGCTGGCGGTTTTTTTTCCTTCAAAAAAAAAAAAAAACAACAACAACAAAACAACAACGTTCGCTGGCACACAGACCCACGCCACATATAATAATTCTATATAAAGAAAAGGCGGCGATAGAAAGGGATAGATAGAGGAAAAAAGTTTAGAGCAAGAGATAGAGAACATTTTTTTTAGGACGAGAGATAGGGAAAAAAATGCTTTTAGAGCAAGAGGTAGAGAACATTTGTTTAGGAGAGAGAGATAATTTTTTAGAGGAGATATAGAGAAAAAAATTATTAGGACAAGAGATAGAGAAACATTTGACTATGACATTCACAGCTGATGCAGACACTGCCGGTGCGTCCAATGGATAGCTGAGGCCTGCGCCAGTTCAGATAAAACAAATCTTCATATATTACAGTAATATAAAATATAAAACTTCAATTTCTGCAGCAGGCTATCATGCAACAACAACTCTATCTATCTATCTATCCACAAAAGAAAGCTTAAGGATGCGTCTCCGTCGTCGTCAACTCGTCATCCGGCTGCTATCGCCGGTCGCCGTCCTCCGGACGGAATATCAAAATGCTGTGGCTCTAACACGAGGGCTACGTGGATACGGTACGCATCAGCGGATCAGGCACCCACTGTTTCGTGTGTCACAGAGATACTACTACTCCCAGCATCTCGAGACAGATATCGTGACGGACATGTTCTAATCACTGCCGAGCCCACTGATTCCGCATTTTGGGTCGAGATTTTTTTTCTTTTTTTTCCAGCTAAAGCAGTACTCTCTTCATCTCTAAATAATTGTTGCTGTTGGTCTACGTGCCGCATGTTTGATTCAATTTGTAGAAAATTCGTGCAACATTTATATCTCCAAATAAATTTATTAAAAAACTAGATTCAAAGATCTTTCAATAATACTAATTATGTACTATAAATATTAATTTTTTAATATATTTTAAATTAAAGTTATTTATCGGAAAGCGAAAACGACGTACTATATTCGTAGAGAGGGAGTACGTATCCAATGGGTGCCATTGCCGAGGTCATCAGGCGTCGACGTCGACAACTCTGTGAGCGCGACCACAGGTCACAGGTGCCTGCGCTCATCCTGGTGGTTGTGGCGCCGCGGCGAGTGACTGCGTGAGAGGCGGGAAGGGAAGGAAGCAGAGCCAAGCCAAGGCCAGGCCAAAAATCTCGCGCGGCCTGCACTGTCGCTTCCCCTGCTGCTGGTCGTTATTACAGATAGATAAGCATGACACCGCAGGCCGCGCGACGTGGCGTGGACTCTTCTGCCGAGGCCTGCAACAGCAATAGAGATGCCGTCTGCGTCTGCGTCGGCATCGGCGCCGGCGTCACCCCGCGCTATAAATCCGTCACATCGCCCCACCTGCCGCGCAGTGCAGTGCTCTCAAGTCTCATCTGTGTACACAGTCTCCGTCTGTCAGTCAGTCAGTCAGTAGTTGAGTGAGGGAGGCAGCGGCGAGGAGGGACAAGGGGGAGATGGGGAAGGGAGCGCAAGGGAGCGACGCCGCGGCGGCGGCGGCTGGGACCGGCGAGGTGAACATGGCGGCGTGGCTGGTGGCCAAGAACACCCTCAAAATCATGCCCTTCGAGCTCCCACCCCTTGGTACGTGCCTCGCTGCCGTACTTCTTCCTTGCTGCCTATTGTTTGCTCTGTTGTAGGAACGAGTTCGCTTCTGCTCTACTAGGAATCAGAGAAATCGATAGTAGGTGTTTGATCAGATCAGTTTCCTTTTTTTTCACATTATCTTATCGTGTTTGCACGTGTTGAACACGAGGGGCGGTGGGTTCTCCGTATGCATATGTAGTCAGGAATCTGTATCGAAGATTTGGATCAGCCTCGGCGTTTTCCCCCTTTTGGGGTGGAATTACGGCATGTTCTTCTTTTTTTTTTGGAAATGGCATGTTCTTCTTTACATTAAACAAAATCTATGGTCAAAAGAAATGGGTATTTATTCCACAACTAGTTACAATGATCATCAGCACTGTAACATCAGTGCATCTTTGTTCCAAGATCCGAACTACTCACGTAAAAGGGGACTCACTCATTCGCTAGATTAACCAGAAGAACAGAATTTGCAGTAACTTCAAATTTCAGATCTGCATATATAGAAAGGCGGCAAGAGATTTGCCAGATTTTTACTGGAAAATCGGCTGTGCATCACTATTTCTTTTTTTTTTACCGGAAAGAATTGGACTTACACGGTCTTTGAAACACTACAAATGAGCATTTGAGATAGTATGTCACTATGAACTTGGGTACAGGGAATATGCTGCCTTCAGAAAGTCTATGGTTTCAGTGCCTTCGAACATCTGGACTCCATCTTCGATGTCAGGCGCCTGCCAACACAGCAATAGTGCATACATATGCCACATACTAGGCATGAAAGTCAAGAATGTTCAGTGTCAAATGAATCAATTGCAAGGCCTCAAAACCTGGAAAACACCCTTTTTCTTCATTTTTTTGGTCGTTTGGGGCTGCCATGTGCGCAGCTGCAGGAATAGTTTCTAGTTACCACACTCTTGGAGAGTAGATATCTCAGTTCAGAAGAACTGAACTTATGTGTAATGCTACTAAGATGCAGTTTAGCAAGAGCTTCGAGGCTGTTATGGTGCCAGCACATTAAGCTACTTATTCATGGACTTGTGGTTTTAAAATATTTTTGTGTAGCACACGTGGCAATTCCAAGTAAACAGTTTTTTTTTCTGTAGCCCGTACTACTGAATAGGCATGCTGACAGTGAATTTTGGGTGGCATTTTCAGGCCATCATGATGTCCGCGTGCGCATGAAGGCGGTGGGGATTTGCGGCAGCGACGTGCACTACCTCAGGGTGCGCGATCCGATCGATCTCCTTGTTCATGATCAATTCGTTTTTCAAATCCCATCCAGAGCACTCAATTCGCATGTATCTATCTACTACTACGCAGGAGATGCGCATCGCGCACTTCGTGGTGAAGGAGCCGATGGTGATCGGCCACGAGTGCGCGGGCGTGATCGAGGAGGTGGGCGCCGGCGTGACGCACCTGTCCGTGGGTGACCGCGTGGCGCTGGAGCCCGGGGTCAGCTGCTGGCGCTGCCGCCACTGCAAGGGCGGGCGCTACAACCTCTGCACCGACATGAAGTTCTTCGCCACGCCGCCCGTGCACGGCTCGCTGGCGAACCAGGTGGTGCACCCGGGCGACCTGTGCTTCAAGCTCCCCGACGGCGTGACCCTGGAGGAAGGCGCGATGTGCGAGCCGCTGAGCGTGGGCATCCACGCGTGCCGCCGCGCCGGGGTGGGGCCCGAGACGGGCGTGCTCATCGTGGGCGCGGGCCCCATCGGGCTGGTGACGCTGCTGGCGGCGCGTGCGTTCGGCGCGCCGCGCGTGGTGATCGTGGACGTGGACGACCACCGCCTGTCCGTGGCCATGGCCCTGGGCGCGGACGCGACGGTCAAGGTGTCGACCCGGGACGAGGACCTGGAGGCGGAGGTGGAGCGCATCCGGGAGGCTATGGGATCGGACGTCGACGTGAGCGTGGACTGCGCCGGGTTCAGCAAGACCATGTCGACGGCGCTGGAGGCGACGCGGCCGGGCGGGAAGGTGTGCCTGGTCGGGATGGGCCACAACGAGATGACGCTGCCGATGACGTCGGCGGCGGCGCGGGAGGTGGACGTGGTGGGCGTGTTCCGGTACAAGGACACCTGGCCGCTGTGCATCGACTTCCTTCGCAGCGGGAAAGTGGACGTGAAGCCGCTCATCACCCACCGCTTCGGCTTCTCGCAGCGGGACGTCGAGGAGGCCTTCGAGGTCAGCGCCCGCGGCCGCGACGCCATCAAGGTCATGTTCAACCTCTAGGCGACTACGGCTACGCCGCCTCTCTCGGTCCAGCCGCCCGTCTAGGCGCCGCCGTGGCGCCGTGTGCCCCTGCCCCCACACAGGCCCTAGTCCTGGAATAAAATGGCAAGAAAAGACATCGAATGGGCAGTTTGCCGTGGTTTGGTTTGGAATAACTTCAACTTTGTGTTGTTTCGCTTCTGCTGTCGTGCCATTTGTCTTGATCGATTCGCGGGTTTTGAGCTCTCGTGTTTTTGGCCGAGGACTCTGGATGTCTGGAACTGGATGGGTGGGCTCTCTTCTCGCCTCCTACGCTCCTGTACCATCGTGGTCGGCATCTAGCGCACCCCCTGAACAATCTACTTCAGCGAGCATCGCCATGGAGGACTGTCTGCAAAACCATCAGACACCTATAGAGTAGGCGGGGGACTGGCTCTCTGTGGAGACCAGAGAGGGCTATGGCACTCAGTGGAGGCATGGTCATGAAGTGCTCGCTTTTCGCCTTTAAGGAGCGGTTCAATATAACGCCCGTTTAGCACAAAACTGTGGAATTTGGACTCTTGTAGTGTGTGCATTCCGCGTAGTGAGGCGTGGAGTGTACGCACAACTCGTGGGTACAGTTTTAAAAACTCTGCAGAGTAATAAAACTATCATGATAGCTGGGTCGCTCGGTCAAGGGTCGCGTTGCGGCAACGGTGCAAAGATTAGCAAAATGGGATTTCCTTGAGGTAGGTGTGATGGGAACTAGCGGACACAGGGTCATCGCTAGGGCCAAACTACTCTTCTGAACATAATACTGCTACTTTTAAAAGGTTTATAAAACTGCTTTAAAATAGCCGTGTGTGTATATATATAGCGCTATTTTACACCATAGGTGTAGAATATTATTCTACACCGCAAGTCAAAATTGATCTAATAAAATACTGAGCAGCACTGAACCGCGTTCAGTATTAGTCAGTACTACACCTGGGACCACGAAAATACTGAACAATACTGAAACGCGAATACTGAACGATACTGAAAGCTATTCAGTATAACAGTTTGGTGTTGAATAGTATTCTACACCTTAAATGTAGAATAACACTTATATATATATATATATATATAGACCTATTTACCTGTAGCTTGCTATAGAATAAAATTATTCTGTAGCCAGATCCGACGTGCATGATCGACCAGTTAGGTGCACAATCCATTGGATCGAACCCACCTATTCCGTATGGCTATATCCGTTCGTGAGCCAACCCAGACATCTCGGCTCAGCTTGGCTCAAACATCATGCGGCTCCCGACATTAATAATATTAATAATCCCTAGAATCACGTTGTTTCCTTTTTTTTCATCCACAAAAGACATCCCCGTTCGGATCTCACGCAGACACGCAGAGTAGCACCGGCGGCGGCGCCTCCTCATTCCCTCACCGGCGGTGGCCCCTCCTTCTCCCCCGTCGGCGGCGCCTCTTCCTTCCAACCAGCGGGCGCGGCTGCTCCTCCCCTTGCGCCCCCGGCTTGTGCAGATGCGGTCCGGCATCGGTGTGGCTCGACCCGCGCGCACGGGGCTACCCGGCGGCGACGCGGCCCGCCTCGCTCCGATGGTAGCGCCGGTGGATGAGCGACAGCTTCGCGTGGATGGCGACCCCGACTGCGGAGCGACTCGCCTGCAGGTTAGTCTCTGATGCTTGCGTATTTTCTACTACTCACCCTATGGGCAGATTGTAATTTTTGTTTTATTATTTTAGCAGATTTGTTAGTCGCTTGAGCATCCATCACAAATAGAACTAAAAAGGTGTCTGTCAGGTGTCATTGTATATATCTTCTAAGAAAATATTTTGTGGATAGGCAGTGAGATGGACCAGTGCTTGATAGTCTTCATGCAACAGTAGGTAATTGTTGCCTTTTCCTCTTTTTGATATAGGACAGCTTACTAGTAAAATTGGTCCTATGCCTGAACTGCTAAAGACTCCACATAAGGAATACAGAGTAGTTCATAAAAACTTCTTGTATCTCACTGTTCTTTGATTGACAAAGGGAGTATAATCAGAATAGATCATAGTGATCCATATATAAAGGGCATATATTTTAATATATCATTTAAGGCAAAATTTTGGTTTCTCCCTAACCAAATTATTGTAACTACTTAACAGACTATTGGACTCCTCATTTGAGTAGCATCAGAATACCATGACCCTGAATTGTGGTATCTCCCTATCTTCATTATGGTAATTTCAATCACCCTTATTAATTTTTATCGTCAACCACAGTCAAAATTTCTCGTAAATACTTATATTCATAGTACCCATTTCTCGTAAATACTAGTGTAAGTTATGTTGAAGGAAATTCATAATATAGAATTCTCGTAAATATTATTAGTGAAATTCTTGTAAATATTGTTAGTATTGCGGTAAACACGTCTCATAAATATTATGTAACTTATACTGAATATATGGTAATTTCAATCATTTTTGTTATTTTTTATCGCCAACCAAAGTCCAAAATTCTCGTAAATACTTATGTTTATAGTACCAATTTCTTGTAAATATCAATGTAAGTGTTCGTGTTTTCTTTAGGGAAAATTACCAGGCAGTGTTTCTCTGTAGCTAGCTACAGAATAAGATATTCTGTAGCCAGGCCATCCGACCGAGCGGCACAGCGCTTTTGGTCCCACTAAACCAACTGAGCGGCCGGCTGCAACCTATCCAGATGAGCCGCTCCATACTAGCATAGTCCTGTAATCATTTTATTTTGTTTTAGATCTTTTTTATTTGAATGAACACCTTTGTTTCACATCTGATGAGTAAAATTTGTTACTGCATAGCACGAGATGATAGCAGAGGTTCCCTGCTTGCCCCAACAACTACTTGCTAGACCATATGCATCCGGACCCCATTCTGTTTGCCAACAAAGAAGCGACTATTTTCGATGCTTGCTGTGGCTGCATTTTCAAACACGCATGATTTCTAATTTTGTTGATCCCTCTTTGCTTCCTCATATCAATATCAGTAACTCGATCACTCCGTTGTGCTATATTTTTTTGCAGTAAGTAGATGATACTATTTCGGTAAATGTATTATCATAACTTGATCACCGTCATGGTAAATGTATTATTGTAACTAATTACTGCAACATGGCTTTGTTATGATAAGTTGGATGGTTCAACATGATAATTAAGATTCAATAGTTATGATAAATCCGATGACTTGAGGTGATAATTAATGTTAAGAATTAACGACTTCTGCCTATTATGCTAAATTAGCAAGAAATGGTTATGATAAGTTGAATAGCTCGACATGTTAATTATGGTTATGAACTACCACAATTTATGCTAGAGTTCATGTTCTACTCATGTTTTCTGAAAATCAACCTTACCAGATTCCATAATTTTGGTTCTCATCCAGGTTCAGGTAGCTGTTAGTTCAGTCAGTGTTCACGCTTTCCAGCGATCTTGTGATTATTGTTTCCTGTGTAAGTCATCTACACTAGTCTTCCTTGTTTCCTGTGTAATCATATAGACCAGTCTTTCGGTAAGCATCGCTGTCTTATGGTAGCTCCATCTAATTAGTTATGTGGTCCAAATTTTAAAATAAAATTGTAACTTAGGTTGCTGTTATAGTAATTTAATATATTTGTTGTCCTGGACTCTCTAATTTGTTGTTTCCTATAAATCATAGGGATCAATTTTCCAGTGAGTACTGAGGTGTTTCCTATAAATCATAGGGATCAATCTTGCAGTAAGTACTGATGTGTGATTGTGTCTAATTGATAGTGCGCTCCATTAGTTTAGTCTGAATTCTTATGGATGCCTGTGAAAAAACTGAGTCGATGTTCACCTATTTACTTCATGCTAAACTTTTCCCCTTGTGCTCCTATTAATCCAAGTACCACTAGTTTAGCAGTATTGCTTACTTCATTTTTATTTTTATTATTATTAGTTTACTACTATAACTCATCGATTAACTAGCAAGCCTATATTTTGTTATTGCAATTAATTAACTGATATTCCTTCTTTTGTAATTTTATTGCTGCGTGCAGATAAAGAATCGGTTGATGAGGGTCGTCATCGCTAGTTTCACTCTTTTTTTTTTGGTGTTGATATCATGGTAGTTACATTGGTTTATCATGATATGCTTTGTGTATCGCAACAATGTGAGATATGTAGAACCTGTTCCCTTGATGTGGGCTTGAGAGACATTACCTAGTTCATGCAGTTTAGAAAAAGGGGTAAATGGCCATTTAAAGTTGAAGTTTACCTCGATCAACCTTGATCTTCATGGCTGCCGTCTGACATCAAAATGAACATGGAAGCTTACCTCTTATCCTTTTGTAGTAATTTGTTTTTATTACACCATTGTTGTAAATGCTACTGTACATAAAAGTTCTGAACACAGTCGTTGTTTCACTATTTTTTTTTATTACACCATTGTTCTGAACACAGTATGACCATACATAGAAGTTCTCGTAAATCATATCTTTCTATTAGAATGTCAAATAATTCTAGTAAATCATTTATACAAGCCCTTGTAAAATCACATTAAGGAGCATAGGTTATAGTAAATCACTGAAGAAAATTCTGGTAAATACATACTCATGAATCAGATATAATGGTATATTATAGTAAAATCATTTTGAAAGATCGTAAAGTAACTAAATCCGCACCCACCATTTTTATAGTGAGATATACTATTTTTCATCTTCTCACATATTGTAAACATAATTATGGTCAGTAGTAGCTAAGATCTCGTAGAGGCGTACAGCTGGTTACCAAAATCTTATCAATAATTCTCGTAAATCGTGTAGCAACAATTGCTGGCAAGAGAACTACGACTAGCAAGCCGTATATAGTGTCACGTATTGCCTGGCATCTGTGAATTACAGCCGTAATGGCGTAATCTCCGGCTGCTACTACGCAAGCACGGCCAGGAGAGCTGCAGTCGGCTCGGCTCATGCAGCAGTAACTCCCGATCCGTAACGCTCGCGCTTGCACCGGTTGGCACGGATCAGGTCAATGTGGTGCGGTAAATTGGTACCTCTCCGGACAAACTTACTGGGCATCTTAAATGCTCACCCGTTGCTATTTCATTTTTTTATAATAATACTGTGAAAACATGGTCTTCGACAAGAGGGATCCTCTGTGAGAAGCTAAGGTTACGACTGCGCAAGAATGCCTGTAGGCATGATGTCCCACTTATTGTATTATTTGGAGTTCTGGGCTATCAAGCAATGTAAGTGATTTATATTCGAAGCATTTCTTTTGATAACATTCTGTTAGTTTACATATCAGCTACTGATGAAGGGTGTGTGATCCCAGTCTAGGGCTTAATAAGGATTAATAGAATACTCATACCAACAAGTTACACTACTTTTCTGGAAGCTTATCTCTAAAAAAACAATAGGGTTAAGCGTGATTGGCTCGGTGAAATTGGATAGGTGACCGACCGGGAAGTTCTTTCCGGTTGCGCACGAGTGAGGATATGTAGGCGGACCTGACCGGCCCAGGTAGGGTGTCAGGACGTTACATAGGGACTGATACGTAGATGCTCCAGAAATAGGGTCCTCATAGGTTTTCACTGGGGGCATTTCCACGCATGGGAGGTTGGGATCCCTTCCCTAGGATGCTACGGTGGGCTATTTCCTACTCGGAGTTTAGTGAGAAATGTACCACAAACAGTACCATATGCATGCCATGCTTCGGTGGGGACTCATTTCAACCAATGTGGGACATCATACAATATGTACAGACAAACTATGCCCATTGAACGGGATGCTAAACTTGATGCCCAAAGGCAGCTACTATGTCATTAATGTCACAATTCATTCTAAATTCCTCTAACAATATGCACAAACAAACTATGCCCATTGTACAAGAATAAATTCTAGTTATGATGAAGGCAACAAAAAGTTATGTGTTGTGTATCGCCCTTAGGCTTGTGCACTTTACAACATCTAAAATGTCATTAGTCCCATATTGGCTCACTGATCGAACCAAAGTAACAAAAAGGTATAAACTATATACCATGAGATGATTATTCCTGCAATATGAGGGTTAGATACAGCTCGAAGACCGTATACCACAGAATACTCCCAAATGTAAAGATTGAGCTCTCAAACCCTAATATCAACTAGACAAGAACATGAACCAGCAAGTATATAAAATGAAGCACGCAAGACACAAGAATTTATCCTGTGGTTCAGCTCACCACCGAGGCCTGCCTATGTCCACGTTGTTAAGGTATCCACAAAAGAATTGAGCTCGCCACCAAGGCTTGCTCTCCCTCGTTCTCAAGTCAAGAGAATGAACTCTTGAGATGAGGGGTGAGTTTCTTTGCTGCAGGAGATGGTTACAAACCTCCCTAGGCTACCACACGAAGTTGGCAAGCTCTAGGGCGACGCCTAGATGGCTAGGAGCAAGCTCCAAGAGTAACAAACCCTAGAACCGCCAGCCAAACGTGAACCAAATCCTCTTAGAATTTTGGAATCAGTAGATCTGCTCTCCAATCAAGTTTTGCTGCCTTTTCTCTCAAGTTTTGATGGTGGGAATCAAGGATTTTCTTGAGGATTGAAGGAGCAACAATGGAGGAGAGAGAGGTGAGCCTTTGGTCGGGTTCAGGACGAACTGAACGTTGGGGAAGAAGAGCTGACTGTTATGGGCCGGCCCAGGTGGGTATAAATACCCCCCGAGCCCAACGGTCACTTTAAGGTGCGGCACTGCCGCCCTTAGTGCAGCACTGCCCCACCTCCCAAAACAACTCGGATGAAGATATGCTTTGGTGGCTGTTTTGGTGATGGTATGAGAATGTGTTTTCCAGAATATGAGCATTTGGTTCAACAGTTGACCGACTGTCCTCGAGTCCCCCTTAACAGTACGGCTTTTCCTAATCTCAAATTCAAAACATAAAGGAATGTAAATGCCTTTGGGTTGGTTGCCGCTTCATATGGTAATTGGGGTCTGTGCCATCGAATATGTTTTTCTCATTCTCATTATACCTTGATCATGTGACTTGAGCCATATCCATATATATGAGTTCACAAGTCACTTTCCACTAATGATTTGATCTTTAACACAATATGACTTCTCATAGCTTGATTGGTTCCTCGATTAAATGCAAGTACTATCTTCTTCACCTTAGCCAATGTACCTCAGTCCAAGCCCTTGCTTATCCTTCACCTCTGCTTAGTACCTCGAAGCCCTTTCCTTCCTATCTTCACTTTATCAAGCCATACTCAAGTCACAACATATTAAGCACTCATTAAATAACCATTTCTTCAATATTTTGATCCTTGTTTGAATATCTTTTAGATATGAATGTTAAGATCAATCAAGCTTCAGTTTGACTCACATAGAGACATACATGGATCAACATCAATATGGTCAAGCCAATTCATGATTCCTCAAATCCTCTTCATTTTGGCTTTACCCTCCTAACATTAACTTCAATCTCTATCCATACAAGCAAACCAATGTGGAGAACATCTTATATCCATTATATATTATCTCCTTTGTCATTTGCTAAATATTCTTGCTTTCACATGATGCTATGATATCCCACAACATATATGCCATTTCATTGATTCTATTTGCATTGCTCTCTTTTGCTTCATTAGATTGTTTCTATGATCTTCTAATATGATAATACACAAGTTTGGCCTTTTATCTCAACATAATGGAATACCATCTAGTTTGCCTACTTGTTGAACCTTAGATATACTTGTTAATACACAATCCACAAGTATATGCAATAGTCTCAATTTCCTGTTCAACACTTAGCAAACTCATTAGACCTTTAATTATGTTGTCAATCAATTCACCAAAACCCACTAAAGGGCTAGATGCACTTTCACATAGACCCAAAGCGCCACTCAATGCGACGCCAGCCGCGTGACCCGAGTGCTGCGCCGATCCGAGCGTAGCGCCGTCACGCCTCGAAGAGCCGCACTCAAGCCGGAGCCGGATCCAAGGGTGCCATATCCAGGGCAACGACTGCAAAGCGACGGCGGAAGCCAAGCGCCCGATGCACGCCCCCGCGTGACTTGCTCGCCGCCACACCCCTGCGCCAGCCCGATCGGGGTCCGGCCGACGGAGCTGCTAGGTCTGAGGAAGATGCCTACGCCACCAGGAACCACCGCCGATGCACCACAACGCCACCCGCAACCCACAACCATCTCGGACACTTGGATATGTGGATCCGGTCGTTGTGGCCCCTAGCCCGCTAGCACCATCTCCCACCTTGTAGGGGCGTCAAATCTAGCCACTAGGGTGCCACAACGGACGCCCAAGCTGCCATCAGCACCGCTGGTGCTAGGCTGGCCCTGTTGGTGCCTCCAAGTAGGAGGGAGAATGGGGGGCGGTAGGGGAGATCGAATATCCGCCGTGCTGCCGCCCTGTGCCTGCCCACACTCTGGCCGACATCGTCGTAGCCACGGTCAGGTCGCCTCGCTAAGCCCAACGTGACTCGGATGACGACACGCACTGCCGGCTACAACATCCAACTCAGCCGCGCTGCCATATGAGAGGACGCCCCGCCGCCGCCATCCCAGCAAGCCGCACAGCCCTGTCAACGGCCTGCTCTAGCGGCAGCGCAGCTGGAGAGGGGAGGGGAGGGGAGGGGCGCGGCGTGTGGGAGGGCAACGCTGGGGCAGCTGCCGGCCTAGTATATTTTCCCTCTTACAAAATGTTTCACTAAACAGCCAGAAGCTAAACTTGATGCCCAAAGGCAGCTACTATGTCAATTAATGTCACACCTTTGTTCTAAGGCCCTGTTTGGTTGCACATGTTAAAGTTTAACAAACACTGTAGCACTTTTGTTTTATTTGATAAAAAGTTTTTAATCTTGGACTAATTAGGTTTAATAGATTCGTCTCGTAAATTACTCCTAATATGTGCCGACATGCATGCAATTAGTCTACATTTAGTACTTCATGCATTTGCCGCAAATTCGATGTGACGGGAGTTAAACTTTAACAAACGAAAACCAAACAGGGCCTAAATTCCTCCAGCTATATGCACAGATACAACTATGCCTACAAGAATAAATTCCAGTTATGATGAATACAACAAAAAGTTATGTGCTGTGTATCACCCTTAGTCTTGTGCACTTTACAGCATCTACAATGTCTTTAGTCCTATATGTATATTGGCTCACTCAAACCAACGTAACAAAAAAAAAGTAGACTACTATCTAGGCGTTGTGATAGATATGGTCATATCATCAAAATTGCATGACTTGCTAGTAGTCGATGATGCCTCTTGATGGCTCACCCTTAGATTGAAATATGCCGGGCGTTTAGGTTCACATAGCTTCATAGTCTCACTGTTTAGCATTGCAACTACATCTAACATGGTCGGTCGATCAGCTGCATTCTCTTGTACACACAGAAGTGCTATGATCACGCACCTCGTAATCTCTGCTGGATGACTCTGTGGTATCAATGATGCATCAATAAGATCTGTCCACCTTTCCTCTTCCCATAATTGCCACGCCTGTTTGAAATTCCCTGAGATGAGGACATGCAATAAACAACATGGTTTAAATGCTACACTGGGTAACTTACGTATCCCAGGAGATTGATGAAATCTCCATATTGATTAGTACTAGAATTCCTTTTTCCGCTAAGAATCTCAATCATTAAAACGCCAAAGCTGAATACATCTGATTTGACAGAAAAGAGACCTTCAGAAGCATACTCCGGAGCCATGTAGCCACTGAAATGAAATATATTATATGCCAAGTTAATATGCATCCTGTTCAATTGTCTAATAGTACAAATTTCTATAAGGGGATTAGCTTATATGAAACTTACCATGTACCGACCACTCTTGTTGTAGTGCTCCCTTCAGTGTCATTTAAGCCAAATATTTTTGCTAGTCCAAAATCTGAAATTTTAGGATTCATTTCACTGTCCAATAGAATGTTGCTTGGTTTAAGATCTCGATGTATGACACGCATACGAGAGTGCTTATGTAAGTAAAGAAGTCCTTCTGCTATTCCTTCAATTATTGCAAGACGCCTGTTCCAATCCAGTAAAGCTTTTCTACCTTCATCTGTACATCAACTAAGTGTTAGTATGACAGACAAAGCGTCCCAAGAAAGAATAACTTTCCCTTCAACTATCAAAGGTGTGCAACTATAGTACGCTCATATATTCTCAATCATTTTCATGACGCGTCATTACGATAAACAATATCTGTGAATCTGGAAATACAAGTGCCTACCGAAGATGAAGAAATCCAAGCTTTTGTTTGGTAAGTATTCATAGACCAGTATTTTCTCCTCTTCTTGAGAGCAACATCCCAAGAGCCTAACCAAGTTCCTATGTTGAAGTTTTGCTATGAGCTGAACTTCATTTTTGAACTCTATGAAACCTTGTCCCGAGTGCGAAGCGAGTCTCTTAACTGCTACCTCTGTTCCATCAGTAAACTGGCCCTGGAATTCAAAAGTTCATTGTTGACGATATTTGAAGGTATCATTCAAAAGCTAATTAATTAACTCACATTTGAATGTATCATGTAGAAAGCTAATTTAGCCTGTTATGGATAAGTCATCCTATCTAACGGTCATTATTGTTGTCTGTACCATGTGGAATGCTTGTAGCCTCAGTGCCATATATAGGCAGCTGAGCTAACTTGAAGGTGTGGTGTACACCTAGCCCACCTACGATCAACTCTTTGTCGAGATGAATTTGGTTGTCTATAACATATATATTGCACCAAGTTTTAGTATCTTAAGAACGTATTTCTGATGTAAATTTTGACAGACATATATAGAGCCTTTTGTACCTTATATACGGGGCCAAATCCACCTTCTCCAAGTTTGTTTTCTTCTGAGAAGTCACCTGTAGCATCCAATATCTGATGAAGGTCGAAAACTGAAAACTCAGAGAGCTCTGCTTCCATCTCCCATACTAGTTCATCTCCTCGCAACTTGTGCATATACTTTTCACATAATCTCGATTTTCCTGAAAAATTGAGAAATACCATCTATTTACCCACAACTCCTTTGGTGACTAATGTATGCTTGATAAGAATTTCAGTAACTGATTTACCTACATACCTTTCGTGTGCCTTCTTTGGAGTCGGCGACGGTTTACGATGAAGCAGAAAGCAAGCAAAACTATTACAGGAGCAACTACCGATACAGCAATTACCCATGGTCTGCTCCGAGTCCCAGGTCCTATATTCAGTTAAATACGCATGAATGAATCGTATTGGTATAAGGAATTGATATAAGGAACATATTTGCTGTCATAGAAACATTGATCTGAAGCATTAATGAAAGAGAACTTGCATTTTATTTTGTGTTTATCGTATAATGTTAACTTAAATCAGAAAACTACTTACAATAAAATAAAAAAAATACTAATTGGTAGATATTGAAACCTAAATTCTTTCGATGTTGATTCCTACGTCATATAGTTTTTTAGATGATATATACTCCCTCTATCCCTAAATAAACCACATCCTAGTTTTGCCCAAAGTCAAACTTAAAGTTTGATTAAATATCTATCAATTAATCAATATTCTTCTCTAGAAAGTAGATCAGATTTTTTAAAAAAATTGACTTGGGATAAAACTAGGATGTCGATTATTTTAGCACAGAGAAAGTATATAATCTTTATATAATACTAGGATATTATTAAACAACTACTTAATGTTTGGCCACAAAACTACAGTTACTGTAGCGGGAAAAGTGGCTGAAACATATATCTAGACAAAGGGGAAAAGGGTATATAAGAGCATCTCCAAGGTCTGCCTAAAAATTTGATCCCCAAAATAGCTTATTTGGAGCTCCTTCAAAAAATTGTTTCCAAAAACCCATGCCCTCACCCAACGGAATCCCTAAAAATTGTTTCCAAATACCCATGCTCTAGTGGGGTTTTATGCTCACACGAACTGGTTTTCAAAAATCTGAATTTAAATTTTTTAAAAATATCCATATTGGATGTCAAAACGTGCGTAAAAGTGTCAGCTTGGGTCCAGTTCGTCTAAGGGATCCATATTGGTGAATACCGTTTGCGAATCGGATGTCTGAGTGAAGAATTATAACCATAAAATGAAAAAGTAGAACTCAAGCATGCATCTGTCAGGTTGGATGTGTCAGGTTAGCCATTTTCTTCTTTTCCAGATCATGCGAGTTGCTTTAAGATTCGAGTAGTAGTCAGACACATGGCGTGCATGAAGTGAGGTCTCTCGGATCTACGAAAGACCCGGGTCTCTCATAATTTGCTCCTGGACGCGCACATCGATGACTCGCGCGCCGGCGGCGAGCTGCTCCTAGACGGACAGCGACTGGCACTGCGAAGGGGCGACGCACAGGGAGGCCGCAGCGGTGTGCAGGGAGGCGGCGGCGGCCCGTGGCCGCGCGCGGCAGGTAGAGGGGCGGTGGTGCGCGGCTGCACAGGAGGGAGGTGCGCGGCAAGGCCGGAGAGGCAGCGGTGGCTGCGAGCGCGGCGGTGGCGCGTGGACCGCGATGGTGACAAGCGCGGGGGCGGCGGAGGTGCACGACGGGAGGGGAAAGGGCACCATGCCGCCGTTTAAGGGGGAGCGGCGGTAGCGTGGCTCTGAAGAAGGGGGCGGGGGAGACGGACGGCGCCAGGGGGAAGGAGAGCGACGACGGCGGCGACCGGCCGGAGGCAGCAAGTAGCGTGGGGGGATGAAATTTTTTTGGCGCGAGTCGAGGCGCGCGTACGCGGGAGGAAATAGGGAATCGACGGATTGCCCCCAGAACAAGGGGATGGTGGAGGTGGGATTGGGATGGAGGATTTTTGGGAAGTGTTTTTGGATGGGTTGGATGGTTAATTTTAATCTAAAACTTCTAAAATTTTAAAATTATTACTGATTGGGCATCCTTGGAGATGCTCTGAGGTTCGGAAACATTGGATTCATTTAGGTACCGCTAAGAATTACTACTCTAGGAGAAGCCGAGGTGAAACATAAAAAAAAAGAAACAGGAGAAGCCACTTGCCGGCGTTGTTGATGACCGTAACGCTGTCGAGAGTGGACTCGAACGACCAAGAAAGAATCTGATGGTGCTCGGTGTCACTCCCGGTGGCTGCCGAGAACCCCACCGCGGCGTCCTGAGGCAGCCGAGCCTCCCTCAAGTCGACGGTGGTGCTGACGTTGTAGAGGCCCAGCCCCGGCAGGTCGTTGAACCGGAGCGTCGCCGACAGCGTGCGCGCGCTGGCGTTGTACCTGACCCACGCCGACATGGTCCCGTTGAAGCTCCCGTTCGGCAGCGGCGCGTACGCCGCCGACCTGATGCTGTTCACGTCCACGCCAATGTGGTTCTTCCAGGTGTCGCTAGGGTCCCACTCGTTCCTGAATGTGTCGAACTCCACGGCGACGATCGGCGGGGAGTTGAAGGGCGAGGCGTGGAAGCTGAGGAGGCCCAGGTAGCCTCCCCCCGACTGTGGCGGCAGGTTGTTGCCGGGGTACGCCGCCACGAAGAACGCCATGCCATCGCCCTGCATGCATGAACCGCAGCACACGAGGGTCTAAACTGTGAACGAGCTAGCTGCTAATATTCAAGAGGTGGCTGTTGACGAATTGTTTAGCTGCCTGATCGGTGCCGTTGATGGGCTTGATGACGAAAGTGAAGTTGGAGGTGAAGCTTGCGACCTCGCCGGTGCCATTGTCCCAGAGCCGCACGGGCTGCTCGTAGGCCACCCGCCCGGAAGAATTTTTGGTGGCCTTGGTCAGGTCGATCCGGTCGACGGCAGCGGTGGAGCTGCCGTTGTACTTGAGGACGGCTCCGGCGAGGACGCCGGGGGCGGAGAAGTTGTAGTCGAAGCTAACCGAGGAGGCACGGGGAAAACAGAAGATAGACAGAAGGAGCAGGTCGTGCAAGATGAGAAGGCGGCACCGCGCACTCTTGCTCGCTACGGCCATGGCCGGACCCCGGACTACAGCTCTTGTTCAGCGTGTATATGCAGTGCCGTACTAAAGCTTGCGCGTAGCTGCAAAGTTTCTTGGTTGTGGTTTGGTAAACGATTGCCCCCAAAAGTGGTATGCAGAAGGGACGGGAATGGAGACTAGTCGCCGTTTCGGCTGTGATCCGGAGTCGCGTCGACGTCCGCTGGAAGAATTTTTGCGAAAGTTTTGTTTTGTTTTTTTTTGAAAGTTTTTTGCGAAAGTTACGTCCGCTGGAATGATAGCGGCGAGTCCTTCGGGGCGCTTCTCAATGACTCTTTGGTCAAGTTTGGGCCATGTTTAGTTCCCATCTTTGGGTGTCCAAAGTTGGCATTTTGCCGTAAATGCGTCACTGTAGCATTTCGTTTGTATCTGTGAATAATTGTCCAAACATTGACTAATTAGGCTTAAAATGTTCGTCTCGCAAAGTATAACTAAACTGTGCAATTAGTTTTTGATTTCATCTATATTTAGTACTCCATACATGTGCCGGTATTTTGGTGTGACGGGGAATCTTCTTTTTGCATAGTAGAATTTCGAGGTGAATTCTGGAAACTTGGTTTATTTGCAACTTTGTCTTAACAAAATTGACGCTTTGTTTAGATGCGCAAATTTTTTCAATTCTGACATTATAACATTTTCGTTTATATTTGGTAATTATTGTCCAATCATAAACTAATTAGGCTTGAAAAATTCGTCTCATAATTTACAATTAAACTGTGTAATTAGTTATTTTTATATACATTTAATGTTTCATGCAAGCGGGCTAAAGATTGATGTGATAGAGAGAGTAAAAAAACTTCACTTTGAAGGCATCTAAGACTGTCTGCACTCATGGACCTCTATATTCATCCTCTAAAAGAAATATTCCATCTTAGTGACCACAAAATATACAGTTTTCCCGCACTCATCCATCCTCTATATCCCACACTCTATATCATGGGTCCCACATGTCATTCATTGTTCCCCCTCTCTCCTTTTCTTCTCCCCCTCCCCACCGCTTTCTCTCTCCTCTATCTTTTTCCCCACCCACCGTGGGGGGCGCGACAGCAGCCCAAGCGCGCAGCGGCGGCACTCGGCCATGGAGCTCGCGCGGGGATGCCTCCTCTCCGCCCGGCCCTCTTCCCTCGGCGCGCGTCGCCTCCTCTCCGGTGGCCGCCCAGCCACTCCCCTCCGGCGGAGTTAGAGAGCACGCGACGGACGGGCGGACGGGCGAGTGCACGGCGGCCTCGGCGAGCGGGCGGCAGCGCTCCACGGCGGCCGCGCGGCGGCTCTTCGGCGGCCGGGCTCGGCTCTTCGGCGGGCGGCCTGCGTCGCGTAGGGGACTCGGCTCCTCGGCGGGCGGGCTCGGCTCCGCGTCGCCCTCTCCTCCGGTGGCCTCGCGAGCGGCGGGCTCCTGCGCGCTGCTCCGTCCGGCGGCCCCTGCTCCAGCCATGGAGGGGCGAGGTTGCCCCTGCTCCCTCCGGCAGCGGGTGGAGCTCGGCCAGCGAGCTCGCGGTGGGTGGAGCTCGCGGCGGCCGGATCTCGGCGGCGCGCCGCCTTCTCCCTCTCCCACCTCCGCCAGCGCGCTGCCCCCTCCCTTCCCCGCCGCCATGCATCTCCTCCTTCTCTCAGTGCCGTCCGCGAAGTCGCCAGGAATGGCGGACGAGGAGCACTTTGCGTCTTCTTTCCCGTACCCGCTGCAGGTCTTTTCTCCGCCATCACGTCCGCCATATCCGAGGTGGCTGGATACCGGTTCGTATCCAAGACCCCAGTGCGGATAGTCTAAACGAGGCCTGAATTTTGCTCCGGCCGTCAGAGGGAAGGTTGCAGGGTTGCAGCCGCCCAGCGCTGGCCTGATCAGTGTGGTGGGGCCCGAGGCCCATGTGCCAGCTCCTTGCCTGTAGCCTAGAGTTGCTGTGGAAAACGAACTGTACACCACGTGTTGGAACCGTCCCCGGATGAAACAACACCAGTAACCACGTGGCCATGTGAGCCTCCTAGGTCCTCCTCCCTTGATTGCGCCCACCCCGGTTGAACCTCCCCTGGATCGGCCTCGCTCAGCTCCATTTTCCCTCAGCCCCTAAGTCATTAGCTCAAGCAAGACGGCGAGTTGCAACCCTAGAGCGATTATCGATCAAGTATGGCAAGCATGAAGATTCTCAATCTCAAGATGGTAAATTTGTATTTTTTTATTCTTGAGTCATAGGAACGCTGTATTATCAAGAGGGATGCAATGTTGCTAATTGACAAAATCAAAAGTGCTCTTAGTGAACCCTGGTGAGATTGACCTTGAGAGAATTGTCATTAGTTTGCTAACAACCCTTGAGACATTTTGAGTATCTAGGTAAACCCTTGGTGAGCCTAGTATGCAGAGTGGGATGTTAGTGGGCAAGAGTCAGCACCGACCCTGCAGTCTAACGGCTAGTTGCTGGCAGGGTCAGTCTAACTGACCCAGGCCCAATGCCCCAACAACTAGTTTATCTAGGGAAGACAGGACCACAACCACAGATTTTTCATGAAATCTGCACTGATTGGCACATGGGAACTATGAAAAGTGCGTAATGAGAAGATCTTTGAAAGAAATGAGCCATGCCATACCAGATGGCTTTGTAACTTTAAGAATCAATGCTGCTTACAATCAGTTAGGTTTAGATTTGATCTTAGGTCACACTTTTATTTTTGGTTAGACGCATTTAGTTAAACTCCATAATATTGTTCATAGCAAACTGTCAAGTAAGCAAATCAGGTGACGTGGCACATCAATTATGAAGAAAGAGATGGAAATCGAAAGAGACTGTGTCTCCTGCAGGAAGCTACGTCGGCTCCGAGTCCAGCCGAACAAAACGGCCCAAATCAGCATTGGGGGATTTTCACGGTGTCTTCCCCAGCCATCCCTCCTGCCTCGGCTGCTGTTCGTCGCGCCACCCTGCCCCGCTCAACGACTGTCGTCCTCCATCGGCACCCCGCTCCAAGGTTCTCCATCATCGCTGCCCTGCTGCCTGCACCCAGGGCATCGTCTTTACTTTCCCACATCGGACCCAAGCCGTTGTCCGCACGCCTGGCTACCACGACTGTCGTCCGCCATGCCGCCCTGTGCCTAGGCTCTAGCGACACCTTCCCCGATCCCCCGCCGTGACGAAGCCCACGCCCACAACTCAAGAGGGACTGTCGGGTAGGGGTCGAAGTCAGGCAACGAGCCCCGTGGGTTGGCGGAGTAGAACCACTGGGTCGCCAGTCCTCAAGCCCATGGATGGTCGGATAGACCACTCTAGACCTAACCTGAAAGGTGGCCCCTCATACATGGCGAGAGCCCTGGCCCAAGGGTTAGCAGATGTAGAAGAAGCGAAAAAGATCATGCGTCGGGGCGATCCTGGCGAAACGCTCACACAAGAAAGCGAAACAACTCAAGGGAAGGATAGAGTTGTGGGAGAGATGGTATGGCTGGAGGCCATAGAAGTCCAATACTTCCCTATAAAAGGGGGGAGGTAGGGAGCTCTAGGCTGCACTTGGCATGGGCCGCGAAGAGGACAACCTCGCCGTTGCGCGAAGAGGGTTCCCACTCCCCAGCGGCCGCTCGGTGCCGCACCATGTGCGGCATGATGCCGATTGCCACCAGTTCCGCCAGCGCCCCACCATTAATGCTAGAGCGTTTCCAGTTTTGGCGGGTCAATGTGGTGGTGACGGGCCTAGGATCGCCGCCCCCGTGCCCGTCGTGGCATGGGAGGACCGGTGGGAACTCATCAGCAGTGACAAAGAAGAAGATCAAACGTGAAGAAAGAAGGCGAGGGAGAAAGTTGAGTCTGCGAGAAGGCATGGGCCTGGCTGGAACAACTACGGCTGAATAGAAAAGGTAGAATTTTAATTTTTAAACAACGATAACATAGCCTTTTTGTCCCAAGCAAGTTGTGGTAGGGTAGAGATCAAACATAGCCCTTTTGTCCTAAGCAAGTTATGGTATGGTAGAGATGAAACCCAAAAGAGACAAGAAACAAATAAAACGCATAAAGGTTACGGTTCAGACATGTTGATAGCTAATTTCCATACACTTTTATACATAGCTAAATCCTTAAAGATTATTTCACTCCTCAAGGTTCTCTTAACTGACCGGTCCCCAAGTCAGCTTACATCGACCTCTACCGCTCCTTACATTGTCGACCCGCTTTAGAACCCTAGTACGCACTGGTGCATCAAGAGATCTCCGTTGGACGTGTCCAAACCATCTCAGCAGATATTGATCCTATTTCTCCTCAATTGGTGTCACCCCAACCCTAACCCAAATATCGTTGTTTCGGATTCTATATCTCCTTGTGTGCCCACAAAACCAACACAACTTATGCATATCTGCTAAACTCAAAAGTTGGACATGTCGCCTTTTGAGGCCAACATTCGACATCGTATAACACTGCCGACCGAGTTGTCGTCCTATAAAACTTATCTTTTAGCTTTTAAGACATCATTTTGTCACAAAGGACTCTAGAATTTGAATTTTCAACAAAAATTTAAAAATAATTTAAATATTTTTTCACTTTCATTAATAGGTTTTAACTTGTTGGAACATTTCACTCAATAACTCTAAAAAATCACTAAAAATTCAAATAAAAAATAAAGAAATAATGTAACACTTTTCGTTGAGGGAAAGTGAAAACAGGCAAACCCTTTGATGTTATCTTTAGTATCATTCTAGCCTCCCATATGGCTAGATTCCAACCTATGGCCTGCTTTTTATATTGCAACGCTGGCACGCTTCTCCAAAGTGAGGATTTTGAGGCTGTGTTTAGTTGAAAAGTGCACTATGCAAAAAAAAGATTCTTCGTCACATCAAACTTGCGATACATGCATAGAGTACTAAATGTGGAATAAATCAAAAACTAATTGTACAGTTTGGTTGTATTTTGCAAGACGAATATTTTGAGCCTAATTAGTCAATGGTTGGACAATTATTACCAAATACAAACGAAATGCTACAGTGTATTTTGGTACTCTAAAATTTAAAACTAAACACAGCATGAGTCTTCAAGACAATTCAAGCAAGCTTTAGTCCAGTCACATACGTGGTGAGCGAAACGCCGCTTGATTCTCTAGTCAACGTTAAGCTTACTAGCATATTGCAACGCTCGCACGCTGCACATGTTGCTTCTCCAAATTGAGGATTGAAAAGTCTACTTTTGAGTCTTCAAGACGATTCAAACTAGCTTTATTAGTCCAGTCACACCCGTGCTAAAGCGAAACGCGCGCCGCCTTGATTTTCTAGTCAACGTCAAAATTGGCGGGTGGTGTGAAAAATTTCTCCATGATTTTCTAGTCAACGTCAAAATTGGCGGGTGGTGTGACAAATTTCTTGTGCTGGGCCTCGTTTAGTTTGTGAAAAAACTTATCTGAAAAATACTGTAGCATTTCGTTTGTATTTGGTAATTATTGTCCAATCATGACTGAAGTAGGCTCAAAAAGATTTGTCTCGTGATTTATAACTAATCTATGTAATTAATTATTTTTTTACATATATTTAATGCTCTATGCATGTGTCACAATATTTGATGTGACGAGAAATCTTGAAATTTTTTTAACTTTTGGTGGAACTAAACGAGGCCCGGATGGGGAAATTTGGCAACTCATGTACACGGGCTCTGTGAAAAGTTTAGGCTATCCGCACTCATGGGCCTCTATATTCATCCTCTATATGTCCTAGTCAGCAAGATTATCTCCTATATACTCAATTCTCCCGCACCCATCCATCCTCTATACACTCTATCCACTGTGGGACCCACTTATACCTTTATCTAAATATATCCATGTGTGATCTAGTTTTGAAGGATTTATTGAGACGAATTTAATGGTGCAATCGAAATTTAATTTGGATTTTTGGTTTGTGAGTTATAACATTTTTTCCTTTGTTTAGCTAGTGGGGCCCGCCACTGCCCACTATAGAGTAAGCATTGTACCACTCTAAATATAGAGTGAGAGAAAAAATAAAGTATCGTTTTAAAGTATCCAGTGCATTACCACTCTAAAACTGCGGGTGGTCTTAGACTGCCTGCACTGGGCTACGGTAAAACTTCCTGCAGGACCGGATAGAGGAAAAAAGGTCTGCAGCGGCTACGGTAAAACGATCCGCTACGTCCCGGACGGGCGCCTCTTCCTCCAAATCTAGCGGGATAGCGGAGTCCGCTACCGCCCGAAGTGGCGTGGGGCCCACGCCTCTGCTCCGCCCGCCTCTGCCCCGTTCGCCGCCGTTTCCGAGCCACGCCACCGGCAAATCAAGGAGCCACCGGCGTGCAACAGCAGAGGCCGTGGGCTCCACTCCCGAGCCCGGTGAGGCAGCAGGAGCGGAGGTCCGCGCGAGGCAGCCCGGCGGTGCATCTCCTCCCGGTGAGCCCGGAGAGTCGGGGAGGGTGCGAGGCCGGGCCGTGCCGCCGCGAGCACGGGCGCGCACGTCAAGCCACAGCCGTCTCTGGCCTAGTCCACCGCGCGGATCGGGGAGGGGCGGCGCTCGCCGCCGCAGATCGAGGACGGCCGGCGCGGAAGGAGCGTGGGGAGGGAGGCGCAGAAGGCGGCGAGGAGGGCGGTGTCGGACGCCCACGCTCGCCTACGCCGCCGGGGAAGGGACCGCCATGCTCGCCCGCGAGGAGGTCTGCCGCGCCGCCCGCGAGGAGCTCCGCCGCGCCGTGGGGCCGGGGGGGCGAGCTCGCCCCACGCCCGCCATGGCCGCCCGCCGTGAGGGAGAGAGAGGGGGAGAAGGGAGGTCCTCCGCGGAGAGAGAGGAGGAGGTGGAGGAGGGAGGTCCCCACGGGAATGGGGAAGGGACGACGGGGAGAGAGAGAGCTCGGTGGGGGAAAGAGAAGAGAAGGGGAGGGGAGGGGATATTATTAAAAAAAATCTGACAAGTGGGACCCGCAGTGGATAGAGGATGATATAGAGTATGGATGGATGCGGGAGAAATTGATATAGAGGATGGAATATCGATGACCAGGACAGAAGATTCCTTTTAGAGGATGAATATAGAGTATGACGAGTGCGGATAGCCTTAGTCAAAGAAATGATAACAGACGACGGCTAGCTAGTGACTGCTGTATCACAGCAACTCTGACCCGGTGCGGAAATCATGTGGGAAAAGATCGTCTTGTTTTCTCGTTGCCATTATTCTTTCCAGCCTAAGGCTGGATGATGAGCCAGCTCGGCTCGTTCTGGTTCGTTATTATCTTAACGAGCTAGAACGTCAGCTCGGCTCGGCTCGTTATGAGCTCGAGCTGGCTCGTTAAGTTCGTGAGCCAGATATAAAAAAATATACAAAATATAATAGTTGCATTTATCTAAAGTATGAAAATAGTAATAATACAAAATAATATATTCAATAGTCTTAAATCGAACAAATATTCATATGAGCTAACATATCAACCATTTGTAAAGTGCAAGACATGAAGTAATACAAAACTAATATAAGTTATGATGACTTTTCTCTAAAACTGTGGCTCGTTTGGCTCGTGAGCGACTCGCGAGCTGTCTCGAGTTGGCTCGTTATAGCTAACGAGCTAAAATCTTGGGTCGGCTCGGTTCGTTATCCTAACGAGCCGAGCTGAGCTAAACCGAGCTAGCTACGAGCCGAGCGAGCTAATGAGCTTCGAGTTTTTCGTCCAGCCTCATTCCAGGCCATACATGCATCACGATGTTCTACAGTAGCCGGCGACTGACTTGATCGTCTCGGTCAAGTCAAGAAAAGGAAAATGCCAACTAATAGCAATAATAGTCCTCAAACACAAATAATTACATATCTTTTTCCATATTCCATTTTTTCTATTAAAAATGGAAGAGTAGTCGGTCGACGCTGACCAATTCCTTGTCCCGCCACTAGCAGCACTCACTAGTGTATAGGAGTAGTTTGGTAGCAGAGTAGAAAATGGTCAGCCACAGGGTTGAGTCGATCATCTCCGCATAATTTCTAGTCTAGCAGGCAAGGAGCGATTCGTTGTAGCCACGCCGAGCGTGATGACAATCGGCGTCCTGCTCGTCTTGCTCGGCCTCGGCAGCCTCGTCGTACCGTCCCCGGTGGCCGCCCGAACCGGAGAATTCTGCAATAACGTTAAGGTCGTCACCGCCAGCCTCCCTAACAAGACCTCTTCTTCCCCCGTGCTCTTCGCCACCGACATCGTCGGCCAAGCCCCCGACGTGTTGTACGCGGTCGCGATGTGCCGCCCCGACGTCAATGGCACCAGCTGCTCCAACTGCCTCGCCTACTGTTTCAGCCAGGCGTTCCTCAACAGTACGACGTGCTACAGCACCTACATCATCTACACCAGCACCTTCGCCTACGGGGACTACTGCCGCCTCTTCTACTCCAACGACAGCGGTATCCTCGCCCCCTACAACAATACCTCAGATGACACGCCCTACGAGAAGTGGAGCGGGAACAACGTCACCGGCAGTGACGTGCCCCTCGTCGCCGGCCTCATCCGCGAGCTGCTGGCGAAGACCGTGGAACGTGCGGCCCAAGAGACGCCGACGCGGTTCGCCACGGGCGTCATGGACAGCGGCACCAACTCCCCCACGGTGTACTCCATGGCGCAGTGCATGCCGGACATGTCCGCCGGCGACTGCCGGGCCTGCCGCCTGCCTGCGCCGTCTCTTGGGCACGGTCAACTCCACCATGTTCTACCGCATGGGAGGGCAGCTCCATTTCATACGGTGCTACTTTAGGTACGAGGCCTACCCGTTCGACAGCAGCAATCCCATGGTGAGTGTCTTGCCGCCGTCGCCGGCGCCGCCATCTCCGATCACTCCGATCCAACCACACACAAGTACGTAACAAGTCCCGTGCTTGTACTCCGATGAACATATGCTTAATAATTAATTGCCATTTGCCATGTTTTCAATATGGTTAATATCATCTCAGGGCGTACAAGCAAGCTTTGGGTAATCCCCACTGTTGCAGTTCCTCTAGCGGCAATAGCACTCGTCTGCTTCATCCTATACTCTCGTCGATCCAAAAGACAAAGAACAGGTATACGTGCTACTATATAATATTATTTTTTCCTGATGTCGATTAAATATTCCACTTAAAGGTAATGCTTTGTAGAAGATTATTACACCGTTCTCAATCATATACTTACTGCTTATTCAGCTAAAGGGATGAGATCACAAGCATCAAGGTGGGCTCAGGACTTGGAGAGAGACCAAGCACTAGTTTGGCAAGGGAAGAATTCAGAGTTCTCCATATTTGACTTCCAGCAGATACTTGAGGCCACAGACAATTTTTCAGAGGAGAACAAACTTGGAAAAGGTGGCTTCGGCGTCGTCTACAGGGTAATTAAATTAGTAAAAACCACATATGGCTATGAGAAAACTTAAATTACTAATTATCATGATTGAATAAATGTTTAGAGTCATTATATGAACGAGCCTACATTCTTTTTAGTTGTTAACATAAATGTAATTTTTAACCACGAGAGTTTTTTATTTCTCTGTCAGGGCCGGTTTCGTGACGGAACTGAGGTAGCAGTCAAGAGACTTGCTTCACATTCAGGACAAGGTTTCGTAGAGTTCAAAAATGAAGTTCAGCTCATAGCCAAACTCCAGCATACAAATCTGGTTAGGCTTTTGGGATGTTGCTCTCAAGACGAGGAGAAAATATTGGTCTATGAATACTTGCCAAACAAAAGTTTGGATTTCTTCATCTTCGGTATGCATTTGGATATTCCTTAGTTTAGCTTGCTGACACAGTTTCTGTCAAAACTACGAGTATACATATAATTTCAATCCTTAGCTACGAAAATGAGCTTTATAACTTTTGGTTATTTTTTACATATGTTATTCTCATGTTATACTAAATCAAACCGCTGTGCAGATGAAAATAAAAGAGCCATACTGGACTTGTCCAAACTTCTAGCAATAATTCAAGGAATAGCACATGGACTTCTTTACCTACATAAGCACTCCCGGTTGCGTGTCATACACCGAGATCTTAAGCCAAGCAACATTCAACTGGATAGCGAAATGAATCCAAAAATTTCAGATTTTGGGCTAGCAAAAATATTCAGCTCAAATAGCAGTGAAGGAAACACTACAAGAAGAGTGGTTGGTACATAGTAAGTTTCATTCATATAAACCTCTTATGGACATTTATTGAAATTCAGTGGCTACATTATTTTAACTTTCATATATATCATTCCAGTGGCTACATGGCACCTGAATATGCTTCGGAGGGCATCTTCTCAATTAAATCTGACGTATTCAGCTTCGGTGTCATTATTCTTGAGATCTTCAGCGGGAAACGGAATTCTGGCACTCAACAATGTGGAGAATTCATCAATCTACTTGGATATGTGAGTCTATAAACATATATAAACTTGATGAGCCATGTAGAATTGTTTCGTTCATTTGCTAATTAAGACATTCATTGTTTGACAAAATTATAAACAGGCATGGCAATTATGGGAAGAGGAAAGATGGACTGATCTCGTTGATGAATCGTTGCTTCCCGAGAGTCACTCACCAGAGATGATCAGGTGCATTAACATAGCATTGTTGTGTGTACAAGAGAATGCAGCTGATCGACCAACCATGGCAGAGGTCGTTGCAATGCTAAGAAGTGAGACTACCGTCATGGATAAGCCTAAGCAGCCAGCATATTTCAATGTAAGGGTGGGAAATGATGAGGCTACAGCTACTGAGTCAAGCAGCATCAACTATATGACGATATCTGTCGCAACTCCTAGATAGTCTCTCTTCGTGTCAATTAGTATAAAGGATACCACATCTGTGGTATGAAGTTTAAGTGATGTTTTATGTGCGATTATCAACTTCAAAGAAAAGAAGCTTCCCAGTTCAAGCAAAGAATTAGCTTGTTGTACCCTTTTTTTTTCCTTTTGTTTCCTTTTTTCCTTTTGTGTGTTTTACCAATCGTTAATTGCATGTGTATGATAACATCCACACCTATTAAATAAAAATTTGCATCTTTATATTTTTTAAAAAACCAACGAAAACCAATTCACACCTATTTTAAATGGGTTAATTGGTTTCATGCCATTGCAATTTTGTAACCTTGAAAAAATGCCATTACTATTCGTCTAATTGGAGAACTGCCATTACAATTCTTGTCAAATTGGAGATTTGCCATTTAGGCCCATATGTCATAGACAGGAGAGAGGGAGGAGAGAGCGAGCCCCATGACATGCAATTTTTTTCTCTAATGTCTATGACATGTGGAGTCAAGTGGCAAATCTTCACTTTGACAAGAATTGTAATGACAGTTATACAATTAGACGAATAGTAATGGTATTTTTCCAAAGTTGCAAAATTGCCGTGGTGCCCTATTTAAATCCACCTATTTCAAAACTGGTTTTTTAGAAGAACCTATTTCAAAATTTTGAAACCACATCATGTGCATACGACACATTAATTGTTGCTACTGTTTTCCTTCCAAGCTAAGAGATCCAAGGAGGCTGCTCAGATAGCCATGTGGGAGATTTGGAAAGCTAGAAACGAAAAAAAATCTTTGATCGGAGGCAGCTCACGCATGTTAACTGGCTCTGTAACTTCAGGAGCCAGTGTATTATCCAGTCGGTTAGGCTAAATTATGATGTTAGAATGTCTTTTTGTATTTGGCTAGACACCTTTAGCTAGATCCATTGTAAGCACTCTAAACCTTTCTTTAATTTAATTTCATTTTGACCACGACTGTGGGAATCTCCCCCACATTCTTTTCCCGTCAAAAAATGGCATTTTATTTTACTCCCTCAAAACTAGAATAAGAATTGCAGAACTCCTCTTTGTGGGCCAGCCATCTCATTTCTCTCCTCCTGGCCCAACTCCGCCAGTCCTAGTGTGCTACTGTCGATGTCGATATAAGGGTCCCACTTGTTACCTAGTCGAGCTTAACTGAACATGCTGAACACATTGGATAGCATACCCCCCCTTTCACAAGAAAATGGCATGGACGATGGGTGCAGCGTGCGGCGTGTGATCCCAAGGACGCCACGTGTCACAGCAGCGGCTCACTTTCCGCTCGCGTCACAGCTTCCCATCGCGCGAAGCGTGCGACACACACGCCGCTCAGACTTGGGCTGCCTCGCATGCGATGGAGTCTACGTCCACGCGGCATCCATCCGGTAGGGGGACGCACAAGCACAACGCTGGATCCATCGCCCACTAAACTTTTTTCCCCTCTTTTCGCCCATCTCCATCCGGTAGGGGGGCACACAAGTTAGTTGAGTTTAATAGAAACTATGGGGACAAGTCCCATAAAGTTATTACTACTCGCATCAAGACTACTCGGCCTAATCTCCTAAGTCCTCGTGACCGGCGATGGCCCTCCTTATCTTCCTTTTCGTGAGAAGGTCCTTTTAGGACAAAGTACTCGACCCCAGGACCTACACAACCGGTAACATCAGCTACGTACCCAAGCTTTGTTGGTGGTCGTTATAAAGAAAATTATAACCGCCAACAACTCGGTAATATCCAAAAATGAGTAGTAGAATAAATAAAATAAAGGAGAAAATGGACAAATTCTTGCATATGCTTTGCACTGACCTTTTGCATGAATAAATTAAGAAGAAAAGTCAAGAGAAGAATGGCCCATTTGAAGGCACAAAGAGAGAAGAATATGCCTTTGAAGAGAAAAGGAGAAATATGCTTTCCAGAAGAGAGAAGCGTGAAGTTGGAGGAACCGACCTGGAGAAGGCGGATTTGACCCAGCCCAAGGCGGTGCGTGGAGGCCTGGACCCACTAGCAGGAGGCCAGGGTTGATCCCCACGGGAGCACCTGACTGATGCTGCCCATGATTTTATTGTTGGAAAATATTGTTGGAAAAAATTGATGGAATAACCGAAATATGTCAACTAAGGTTGGAAATAAAATTTTATTGAACAAAAATGCTATGAAACGTTTGGGCGAACCTTAAGCAAAGTTGTAGTGTGAATCTCGTAGATGGTAGTGCAACGTTCGTGGACGAGGTTGGCAATCAATAGCTAACATTTCTAGTAGTTTGGAAGTACTTCTCGGCTTTCTTTTCAACAGAAAGCACTTAGAAAAACTCCAAGTCTGGGACAGCTTGACGTTGCCGTGTTGAGCACCTTCGTTTGTGGATTCGGGTTAAGAAGTTTTGTTGTGTGATAGCCTGGGTTGGTAGTCTCTTTAGGTCATCTCGAGTTGGGTGAGATTGGTTTGAAGTTGGATGTCACCGGTTAGGTGTTTTCGACGCTTTAATTATCGTGCATGGCACGTTGCTGGGCTCGCTCGCTGGGTGAGCGCGGTCACCGCTCGTGGCCGCCCCATGCAGCGCGTCGGGCCCTGCTCTGCTCGCACGGTGTCGGGTGTGGTCGGTCGTGCCACCCTGTTCTGGCCGCTGTTGCCGTTGACTTAGCGTGTGGGTTGCCCTCCTAGCCCCGCTGTCCCCTCCGCGTGGCGCGCGGTGGCAGGGTTGCCGCCATGGTCGGTGGCCGTTGTGTCCGTGCCGGTCCCAGCGCTGCTGCGGGCCAGTCGGGGGCTGCTCGCACACGTCACACTACCGCCGCCCTGTTCGCGTGCGCCTTGGCGTGGTTCCAGTGTGCGTTTTCCATCCGTGTCGACCCCACCTCGCCACGGAAGTGACCCCAGAGCTGACCCAGCCCCTCCCCTCTCCCGCTATCCACCATGGCCGGTGGGGAGGGGACCGCTCTTTGGGTGTCAGTAGGAGAGGGCGCACCACCGTCCGATTCCTCACGTTCTCGGCTCCGTCAGAGGGTGGCCCGGTTGTTCGACCCTACCTCCTCTCGAGGGCCACCTCGCTGTGCTCAAATTTTGGAGCCGTCGGTCCGCCTCACTCTTAAAGATGAACTGGGCCGTGACTGCCGTGGTAATCCGTGTTGTTCGTCTCAAGCCTAGCTAAGCGCATCAACGGTCTCGTCGAGACCCCTGCTCCACCTTGTGCCCCGACCCCGAACCCTTGCTACATCTGGGCTTTCGCTGGCGCGCTCGCGCCGCCGCGGAGCGCTGCCTGACCCCCTCGGGCGCTCGTGGCCAGCTCGTTTTCGGCAGGCCCGGGCTGATTCTTCGCTCCGGCCGAGTCCGAGGTATGACGCTGGAGCTCTCACGGCACCGCTACCGCCTTCCTAGTGCTTGTGCTGACCGGAACAGGGCCGCCACCGGTGCAGGTTGCCGCTACCGTGGAGGAGCCGCCCTACTTAGTCTCCGGTCTCCGAATCACCAGCCATCATCGCGCGTCGCTTGGTAGGTGAGCATCTTCCCCCATGTGAGCTGTAGAGGTCTCCTGGGTGGCCGGCGTGACCGGCCAGTGCCGATCACCGCCGTGCCGGCGTGCGGAGGGGCGTCGGGGACCTCCCCGATGCAAGGATGGGAAAAGGAGAAGGGTGTTCTTGCATATCTGCGGTCTGTGGGAACAGTGACGAGTTTAGTCGTGTGAATAACAGTTAGTTCGGGGGCTAAATCGTGTTTTCGTCGGTAGCATCTGCGGTCTCCCCCGCCTGGGTTGTGTTCGCGCGTGGGCCTGTCGCGTGGGCTGCGTGCGCGCGCGCTGCGCGCGGCTGGGCCGCTTTCGTGTTGTTGCGGGCCACACCGAGGAGTTCGGTTTCTTTTTCTAGGAAATCAAGCAATGGGTTATAAATTAGTATTCGAGCTGAATTTTGATGAATTTTAGCAACTTGTGTAGATGTCCAAAAATTGTGAAACCACTTTAGTTGAGTTCCTAAATTCATGTTCTATCAATTGGTGAATTTTCCGTTGCGCGTTGCTGTGATGAGGTTAGGCCCATTAAATCAATGCTTGAGACGACGAATTTTAATGCACTCGATCTTGTAGGAATTTTTGTGGTAAAATTATGATAGAGTTAGCCCTAGAAATTTTTACAGTAGCTTCATGATGTCATCAGATGCTTGCTGTAATTTTCATAGCCTTTGAATAGCTTGTTTGATAGGGTAGCTAAGTTCCCTAATAGTGCTATGTGGTAAACCGAAAATCAAGAGATAATGTGCATGTTAGTTGCTAGAGTTTGGAATGCATCAGTCAACCTTGTTTAGTAGAAAAAATAGTAGCTTAGCATACTAGCCATTAGAGTTAGCTAGTAGTTGTGTTGTTGTAAGAGCTACTGTGGTCACCTTGTTAAGTGTTGTTTTATCATTGCATGCATGTAGATCACGAGGAAGTTGAGTACGTGGCCACGGAGGAGCAGGACTACGAGGAGGTCATCGAAGAGTACGAGGAGGAGATCTTCGTACCGGAGGAGTTCCAGGAGCCGCTCGTGACTGACACCTCTGACCTTGCACCTGCCCAAGGCAAGCCCCGGTGCATAACCCTTATTTTTGCAATTCTTTATATATTTAAATGTTGTGCATTTCCGTTGTAGGAATTTTATGATACCCACATGCATATATATATACCCATGAGTCTTACTAGTACAGGATCGCGTAGTTGCTTTGCTTAGGTTCATCGGTAGAGTGTAGTTGCTTTGCTTAGGTTCATCGGTAGAGTGAGTAACCTGTCGTTACTCACAATAGAGGATTACTCATATTATTATTATATTCTAGATAAAATGATGGAAAGGAAATGGCGACCGGGCAGGGATGTGGTATGGGTATTGGTGGGTGTAGCAAGTTGTGTCCCGTGGCCACGGGACATAACTGGGTTGCACTATTTCCCTGTCCGTGTTAATTAAGGACAGTTCGTTGCATGGACCCTGGTCAAGTCACAGATTTATTATCCCGAGCACATACTTGCTTATGGGAGCGGGAAGACTTGTTACTCTCTTGTCATGGGCTCCGGCTCTTTCCGGACCGACTGATTGGAGGCGGGGATAGGTGGAGGTCTTAACACCACAGTGAGGTCGGGCCTCAAGTGCGGGAGCTAGGAGTCCAAGTTTGGACGGGGACCTGGAAACCCGTGACAAGAGGGGAACGGGTTGATCTTGCTTGTGCCTGGGGTACAAGCGAGGCGTGTGTTTTTTGGGGTACCCAGCTGGGCACATTGATTCGCGAATTGTCATTTCTACGTGACGGTACGGCTTGACTACGCTCTGGCATCGTAGTAAGAATTGACAATTGAAAGATGGAGAAATTGTCTTGATTTGCTCAACCCTTGCTTGATTATAGCCTAGGTGCTTACATAGAATATTGGTTAATGAGTAAAATACGGCTTCTAAAAGTTACAGAATTAAGAACACACTTTTAGTGCTGCTTTTCGTAAATAAGAAACCCACACGCCATAATGCCTATCATAATCCTTGAGAGTCAGGAAGCATATTTTCCAGTCGGGTAAGTCTTGCGAGTACATTGTGTACTCAGGGTTTATTTTACCCCTGTTGCAGGTGCACCTTGAGCAGTTAGCTCTTGTGTGGAGAATTCTTCTGGTGGGCACAGACGGATTCTCATTGCGTTCCTCTAGACGTTATTTTATTTCCGCTGTTTAATTTATCGCACTCTGAACCTCTGGTATTGTAATAACTATTTCTAAGACTCTATGTTGTATGAAATGGACTAAGTATTGTAAGCTTGTACTCATTATTGGATCCCGGGTGTAAAATATGGATTGTTTGAGTTCTCCCATCGGGTGTGCTCGACAGAATCATCTAGTTTAGCTCACTTTCAGGGCACTTAGTGACTAGTGGAAGATAAGTGCCCCTGAAAGCGTGCTAAACCGGGCGATTTTGCCACACAATGCACAGTGGAAACTTGTATTATACCAAAATTCAGCCATCGCCAACAATTTACTCCATTGTCTTGGACAGGCATTAACACTGCATCTTAGAAAATTCTCAAGGCACTGATTAAGTCTCTCTGTCTGCCCATCCATTTGAGGATGGTATGAAGAACTCATGAGAAGTTGAGTGTCAGACAGCTTGAACAATTCTCTCCATAGTGCACTTGTAAAAATCTTATCTCTATCAGACACTATGCTGTCTGGAAGCCCATGCAACTTGTATACATTCTCCATATAAGCTTGTGCAACTTGAAGAGCAGTGAATGGGTGTGACAATGGAATGAAATGTGCATACTTGGTGAACTTATCAATCACCACTAGAATAGAATCATACCTCTGAGACTTAGGTAAGCCCTCAATAAAGTCCCTACAGACCACTTTCCAAGCTTGATCTAGTACTGGCAGAGGCTGCAATAATCCTGGTATTTTCACATGATCTACTTTTGCTTGTTGGCAGATTGTACAATGTTTAATGTATTCTTGAATATCCTCCTTCATTCTTGGCCAAATGAAAAGGTGCTTGATTCTGTGATATGTAGGCAATACACCAGAATGGCCTCCAACTCCTGAGCTATGCACAGCTTGTATAACATGTTGCTGAGCCAGCTTGTTAGTTCCCAACCACAATCTCCCATGTTGCCTAATAAGCCCATCTGAAACAGAGAATCCCTTGAATCTTGGTGCATCAGTACCGGGATCAGCCAAGTACTGCATAGCTTGAGGATCATCCTGATAGCCAAGTTTAATCTTCTCCACCCACTCAGGATAGATAGTAGATATAGCAAACACTATTCCAGCTTCAGGGTATCTGGATAAGGCATCAACAGCCATATTTGTTGAGCCCTGTTTGTACACTATTTTAAACTTCAAATCCATCAACTTGAAAACTGCCTTTTGCTGAATTTTTGTGGTGATTCTCTACTCAGTGAGATGCAACAAGCTTTTGTGATCAGTTCTAATGATGAACTCTTGATATTGCAAATAACATTTCCATTTTTCCACAGCCAAGATAATAGCCAAACATTCTTTCTCATAAGTAGAAAGTGCCTGCCTGATTCCTTCTACTAACAGCCTTGCTCAAATATGCTATAAGGTGTTGTTCTTGCATAAGCACTGCACCAAAACCTACATCACTTGCATCAGTTTCCAACACAAAAGGTTTCTGAAAATCTGGGAGTGCCAGAACTGGGGCCTAAAGAAGGGCTTGCTCAAGCTGCTGAAATGTTGATTCAGTGTTGACTGTCCAAACAAATGGAACTCCCTTTTTCAGTAGTTCAGTCAAAGGCCTGCTGATCAAAGCATAGTGCCTTGTAAACCTCCTATAGTAGCCAGTGAGGCCCAAGAAGCCTCTTAACTCCTTTAATGATTTTGGTACTGCCCATTGTGCCACCACTTGAATCTTGGCTGTATCAGTAGCCACACCTCCCGCTGAGATAGTATGTCCCGAATACTCAACCTCCTGTTGTGCAAAGGAGAATTTTGATAACTTGACATAAAACTTATGAGTCCTCAAGATCTCAAACACTTGTTGCAAAAGTGTGACATGCTCAGCTAAAGTAGATGAATAGATTAATATGTCATCCATAAAAACCAAAACTCATTTTCTGAGTAGATGGGCAAAGATCAAATTCATCACACTTTGAAATGTTGCAGGAGCATTAGTGAGGCCAAAGGGCATTACCAGGAACTCATACAACCCATTATGAGTTTTGAAAGTTGTCTTATGAGTATCAGCAGTGTTAACACATATTTGATGATATCCAGCTCTGAAGTCAAGTTTGGTGAACCACTTAGCTCCATGCAGCTCATCCAACAACTCCTCCACTACAGGCATTGGGTGCTTGTTCTTCACTGTCTGAGCATTCAAATGCCTATAGTCTACACAAAACCTCCAAGAGCCATCCTTTTTCTTAACCAATAGCACAGGGGAAGCATATGGGCTTGAACTGTGCTTGATGATTCCATTCTACGACATTTCTGTCAACTGCTTCTCAATCTTAGTTTTCTGTAGTAGTGACTAGTGAGTATCTATAGGGCCTTACATTGACAGGGTGAGCTCCTGGCAGTAGATGAATCTGATGGTCAAAGGGTCTAGGTGGTGGCTGTAACACCCCGGGTGTTATAGTGCTAATTAATCTGCCATGTCATCATAATGCATTGCAAAGCATCCCTGTTAGGTTAACTTTGTTGTGCATCAACTAAAACAAGTTTACTTATCTAGGTTGAATGTGTTTCTCGGTGGTGTGCTCCGAACCCGAAAACCCTAATTTCGAATGTCACCGCAAATGCTTAGTCCATGCCCTGCGTAAATTGAGGTGTGTGACTGTGTTGCACACTAGTGTCAAGTGTAGGGTATGAGCTCAAGTACAACATCTAAAATGAATCTCCAAATTTGAGTTTGAGTTGGAGTCCCAAAACTTGTCACGAGTTTTTTCGATTCGAATTCGAATTCAAATCTGGGGAGAAATGTAAAAGAATTTCAAAAACAAATTGGTTAACCAAGAGTGGCATTTGGTCAACCATGTCATGTTGGTCCAAATACTGCCCTTGGGTGAGGTTTTGATCACTAAGTAATCACAAAATCAAAGTAGCAACAAATTCCAATTTAAAATTCCTCTGAAAACCCTAAATTTCAAAACCCTATTTTACCCCTTTTGAAATAATTCAAAATCTAAGCAAAATTTGGGAAAAAGTTCAAAACCAAGTTTGTAGAACTTTTCAAGGGCTACAACTTTGGTGTTTTGAGTTTTCAAAGTTTTAGTGTAAAATGTGGAGCAATTTTGAAAATAAACAAATTTCAGATTTAATTCATTTTTGTCCCCAAACTAAGATTTCAAAATGGAGGCAGAATTTGAAAATGTTTTGAACAGAAAAGTTGTAGGTCTTGTTGAGGTGTACAACTTTGATGTTTGGAGATTTTGAAGTTTCAATATAAAATCAAAAGTAATTTCTAAATTACCAAATCTAAAAAATGTGTCCCTTTTTGAATTTAAACTCAAATTTCAAAATCCAGTGAGAATTTGAAAAAGTGTTAAATACAAAACTTGTAGAGCTTGAAATTCTGAAGATTTCATACATTGGAAGTTTTTCAAGTTGCTATACAAATTTGAAAGTAATTTGAAAAATCAGTTTGAATTTCAAAAGTTTGGGGGGGGAGCTACAGTGTCGGGCCAATCACCGCCGACCACCACGCGGTATGGCGCGCCGGCGAGGCGCCGGACGGCTTCGGCCGGCTTCCAGGCATGTCCTCGATCGCCAGCACGACGTCGCACGTCTTCCAGTGCAGTCACCGCCACCGTTCCCTATATATACGCGAGGTCACCGTGCTTTTCTTTTTCTTCCCCGTTTTTGCCACCGCCGCCACCGCAGCTCCGCCGCTCGCCGCTGCCACCACCAGGCCATCTCCGGCCACGCCAGTCGCACCAACAACACCGCCTCATCCTTGCGCACCTCGTGAACCAGTTGGGTTGGCCCAATTCCGCCTGGATCACCGGGGAGCCGTCGTCTTCCACCTCGGGTCGCCGCCGTTTCCGTCAAGCCCCGCCACCGTGGCCAGCCGCCTCCAGAGCCTCTCAGCTTCAACCGATCACTCCTTCGTGATCGTGGTACGCCCCTGATGCTCCCTGACCTTTCGCCTTGATCATTGCACCGTTGTGTTGTCGAGTCGCCGGTCACCGTGGTGGTCGGACCGCCACCGTCGTCGGTGAGGTAGCACCGGAGCTCGAGACGAGCTACAAGTTAGCAAAACGGGTTCGCTGGGTCGCGTAGAGGCTGTAGGATCGCTCGGTTGGTCGACCGAGGCACCGGTCACCGGCCGGCCACCGCGGGAGAGAGCGCGGGCATGCGGGAGCGAGCGGTCGAGCGGGAGGAGGAAGATGACATGTGGGGACGCGGTGTCAGCGAGAGAGAGGGAGAGCGGGCGCGCGCGAGGCAGGCCGTTGCTGGGCCGCGCGGCTGGGCCGAGCGTGGGTGCGGGCGCGGGCGCGCGTACGTGGGCCGTCTGGTTGGGCCGGACCGCGGGAAAAAGAAATCGGCCCGAGTTTGTTTTTGTTTTCCTTTTTCAAATAAATGAATAGTGCTGTCATTTGTTTATTTCATTAAAAATTGTGTAGAGTTCCAAAATTCATGAAAATTTTTGTGTAAGCTTCTCAATGTATAAACTATCTAGGAAAAATATTAAATCATGAATTTGAATACTTTGTGCAGTATAATTAATTGGTTCTAATAAAGATTAAATGCAACTTCCAGGAATTTTAATAATTAATTTATTTATCCAAAAATTATGAAATTTATTATGACACTGTTATAAATCATTCTTAACCCATAGAAAAAGTTTGAACTTGTTTAGATAAAGTTTGATTTACTTATAATTATGCCCTAATTATTTAAATAGAAAATAAATGTTAATTTGAGAACTTTAAGTGTTGTGTGCCCTTTTGATTGAGTGATGTCCTTAGGTCACTACCCTTTGGTGATCTTTGGCACCTTAATTTCATGTTTGAGCTCGTTAGTAACTTGTTAGGTTAAAAGCTGGTATCGCTGGAAATCGTCGCTACTAGTTAGTAGGTTTTCACTTTGCGACTGTACCGTGAAGGAAAGTTGTACTCAAGTCGTAACTCGTAGCATGTTATCATCAAGCATCATGTTTATCATCGAGCATCATGTTTAAAACATGTTATGTATTCGTATAGTCTCCGCTTTCGAGGAAGCCGAAGTCGTCGAGCAAGTTTCCGGAGAAGAGCGATCGTCGGTGGGTTCCGGACCAGACGGTGGAGTTCTCGAGTCTGAGTCAGTCGTCGTGTCAGAGCAAGGCAAGCCCCGGTGTATTTAAACCGTACCTTGAATCTTATAAATGTTTTATTATTTATATTATGGTTTATTGCATTAAGTAATTAGGAGTTGAGTGATAACCTAATTGATGCATTATCATCCTTGATTATTGCGATATCAACCTTGATACCTGTTTTACGGAAAATGCGTAGTATGCTTCGCTATGCTTAGAAGTTAAGCTTTTAAATGCAATGTTTACACAGCCATGACGGCATGTTGAATGAATATTGAAATATGAGAATGAACTTGAAAGATCGGGCGGGTGGTTTGGCCACTGCTAACATGCATTGGGAAAGGAGTCTCAATGTAGTGTTTTCGCCTTGTCAGTTAAGGTCCGTTCGTTGTAAGCCTGTTGTGTTCGAGACTTTGCAACTAGCCTCATGCCTTGGGTAAGCCCAAAATGTTAGTGATTCCATTACGAGAACGTCTAACCTCGCACTGGGAGTGGAGAGATGGCGGGAGTAGCGTGTACCCTCGGGGCTAGAATCGGGCCGGGTTCGAGGAGTACTGTACTCTCGGGTGGCGATGGACACGTTCTGATTTTGGGAGATCTAAATGAGGGTTGATATATGTAGATTCGGTTCTACATATGTCGTGATGTTAGGGATCCCCAGCTGGGTATAATCGGTTCGAATCGTCATTGCTCCTCGGTTATGGAGACTTGATCACCTGACTTACATCGTAGTTAAGAACTGGAATGAAAGAAAGAATGAGACAGGATTTGATGATAATTACTTTGATCTAGATTAGGATCACCTAGATTTGGTTAATGAAACATCAATGGTAAAAGTAAAATATTGAAGATAAGGACTTACCTTAGTAAGCTTTTCTGCAAAAGAAAATCTTGATTCTAGATTACCCGTACCTTGATTCCCTAAAGCTAGCATGCCCTTGGAGTCTTTGTCTTAGTTGGGTAAGTCTTGTTGAGTACTCTTGTACTCAGGGTTTGTTGAACCCCTTGTTGCAGGTGCGGTTCATGAACAAGTCTACTTCGAGCCTTGTTGCATGACCGTCGTGGTTGAAGAAAGCGACGATGAGTAGACTGTGTGGCCTTTGGGCAAGGCATCTCGCTTGTGTGTTGTAATAAAGTTACTAAGATACTTCTCTACTACTGGTTTGTAATAATGTTACATAAGGTTTAAGATTTGAAAAAAAAACTGGTTTGTAACCCTAAGTTATGGTAAGACTTCCGCTACTTTACTCTGTTGAATATTGTGAATAAACTGTTGTAATATTGCAATACTCCTGTGATTGGATCCTGTTCGGAGGAAAGCAGGCCTTTTAAGTTATGGTGAACATAAGTACGACTGTCAGAGGTCATTATGGCAATGACGTGTACTTGTGGGCCATCATAATTAGGGGGTTCTGTGACAGTGGCAGAGCTGATGGTATCTGAAACACATCCTCATAGACAGAAAGCAACTTCTGAATGTCAGATGGTATTGCTGACTCTTGTACCCCAACCACAGATTCCAAACATTCAGACAAAGATGAATCATGAGGGTCAAAAACCATATGTAACTGAATGCAGTTAGTAATAGCCTGTCTCTTCAGTAAACCCTTGATTTTTGATTCATGTGCTGGAGTACAATGCTGAACATTTTGGGTGACCCCAGTTAACATAACTCTTTTTCCTTGATGAGTAAATCTCATTTACTTTTTCACCCAGTGCACCCACATAGGGCTGCATGATTCTAGCCAATCTTATCCAAGTATCATGTCAAAACATTTTAGAGGAAGGATGCCCACATTGGATACAAATGTATGCCCCTGACAACTCCAATGCAACTTCTCAATTCTAGTATTACAAACCATTGGACTCCCATCAGGTGCAACATACTGAGCTGGTTCACAAGTAGTGGCTTCCTAGGTGATTTGCTGAGCTAACTTCTTGCTGACAAAAGATCCCACACTTCCTGAATCCACTAGAATCAGTACTTGCAGGCTGCCAATTACTCCACACAGTTTCATGGTCTTTCTTTTGGCCAGTACTGCATCAAGGGAATGGCCCATAGATAGTACTGTTTCCTCAGTGTCTAAACCTTCATCACCATCAACTTCAGTCTCAGAGTCCTCCAAGGCATCCAACAATTCTTCAATCACATGTAAGGAAACCTGAGCTGGACACATGTGGTTGTGACTCCACTTTTCATCACACTTAAAACATAGCCATTTGTCTTTCTGAATTCCTTCAGGGTTGCCAATTTGTCTTCAGATTCAGTCTTCAGAGTTTTATGTTTGACTGAATCACCATTAATGGATTTATGTTTGTCAGACAGATTTATGAAAATTGGACTTAGCATAATCCTTGTTGAACCCTTTTGGCCAGGATTTGTTGAGCTCATCTTCCTGAATCAAGGCAAGGGCACTTACTATGTCCACATTCTTGGGCCTGTGTAAGACAATGACTCTCCTGATTTCCTCTTTCAGGGCAGCAACAAATTTGGTCACAAAGTATGTATCATCATAATTGTTGTTGTAGAGCAACAATCCATGAGCCAACTGCTCAAATTCCACCTGGTACTCAACCACAGAGCCAGTCTGCCTCAACTGCTCAAACTGATTCAACAATAGTGGGTATTGATCGCCGTCAAACTTAGCCATGACCAATTCACAAAGAGCTCCCCAATCTGTGATCCTGCCACGCCTCTGCACGGTCTGAAGCCAGGAAGCTGCCGCACCCTTAAAGCTGAGGGTGACAAATCTGGTCTTCAAGGAAGAATCCACCGTGTACACCTCGAAGTAAATCTCGCAATTATCATGCCATAGCCTTGGATTAGAGCCGTCAAATTTTGGGAACTCCATTTTAGGGAATGGAGGTGAGCGAGAGGATGAAGCATGATCATAATCTCGGTGCGAAAACGGAGCAGGAGGCGGTCTGGTGTACATACCCATGACCGGGTGTTGCAGGTGAGTTCCATGGAACCCACCGCAGTCATCCCGGTGATCGAAGCGCAGGTCGTGCCCCATGGGCCTATCATCACTGCCCGTCGTTTAGTGAGGCGACGGAATCGGTGCCGTGTTGAGATGCAGCCACTCTGATGGAGCCCGCGGAAGCGGCTGCGGATGCAGTGGAGCCATCGCTTGTGGGTGGTACTGGGGTCCCATCTGGGGCGCGTGTGAGGGTGACGCCATCGGTCTCTGGAATCCAGTCGAGAACATCATCGACGATGAAGGTGGTGGAGGCGGTGGTGGCTGTGGCGGTGGCGGTGGCGCTTCCAGCGCCTGTAGTCGCGTCGTCGTCTGATCAACCTGATTCGCCACCGCATCAGCCTTCTGCAGCAAATTGTCGAGCGACTTGTCTGCAATCGACCTCCACGTCTCCAATCCATCCAACTTGTCCAGCGTCTCACGCATCATGTTCTGAAACTCGGTGAACTGCTTCGTCATCATCTCGAATTGCGTCGAGAGATCATCCATCGTCTTCGTCATCTCTTGCTAAAACTTGGTCGGCTTCTTCTTTGGCGCCAGAGTGGAGCAGAACCCACCGTGATCCGGGCCAAAAACAAAATCGGCCAAGAAACGTGGAGCTTTGATACCAATTGTCAGACTACGGATCAAGTCTGACGATGAGCTGAGTAGAATCGAACAGAGAAATCAAGAAATGCTAAGAACAACTAAGAACTGCAGAACGTAACTACTCTGTAACTAAATTGTAACTGAATGGAAAACTGAGTTCAGAATACAGAATAGAGTTTCAAATCTTCGATGCCTCTCCCTCCCCCAGACAACAGGTTTTATACCCCTTTACAAGGCCATTGGCCCATTCAGCGTGATAACAGGCCGACTAATCACAACCGCAGCCCAACAAGTACTTAGCCACTGCTACTTGCTATTGCTGGCGTTATCGGACCACCCACAGTAGTCGTGCCCTGTTTCCTGACAGTTCGCTTGTCTTTTTAGCCATATTTTTACAGCGAAGAAATCATCTCTCACAACAAATGAGTCAAACAATTCAGCTCGTCTTTTCAGCGAAACCAAGGAGCCACCGTACAGGCGTACCGCCGCGTCGCGCCGAGTTTTCTTTCCCTCGGCGGCTCGGCGCATGACTTCGGGCTTAAGGCACCTATCCCGAATTGAATGCACGCTCGATTCGACAGTTGCATCGGGAGCAAGGCAGAGAACGTGGGTACGAGCCGACGCCGTCCTCTGCCACGGCCGCCGCCGAGGAAGAGGCAGCCATCAGGGCCACGCCACCCCACCGCCCGCCAGGAGCCATGGCCAGCAAGAGTCAAACAGGCCACGAGCCCACGACGGCCACACGGTGCACAGGACAAAAGCCACCTTTTTCTCCTCGGCCATGCGATCCGTTCCGCCGACCGACTTTGAATCGCGCCCCGCGCGCGCGACGACGCGGGACCGGGAGGAGCTCGCAAGAGACCCAAACCAACGCCGCCGCCGCCACCACCGCGCGGTGACGTCCGTGCTGCCGTCTCCGTCGACCTGGACTGAGTGGAGCGGCGCGGGTCCACGTCTCCGTGGCCTCCCACTCGCATCGCCATCGCGTCGCATGTGTTGTGCCGACTCCCAGCCACCCATGGCAACCACGTCCGTTGGTCAGTGGCGCGGCCACGGCTGCAGCACGAAATCGAAGTCTAATAAGACACAGATTAATTTGCGCTGAACTGCCAAATTGGTTTTTAGCTGTTTCTTGAGTATAGGACAAACCATCATGAAGCGTTTCTGCCTTTGTCATTTCTGAAACCACATGAGTGGGATACTTGCTCATCCTAATTTTAGAGAGGAATGAATGGTTTTAGTTCGTTAGGGATTCTCCAGTCCATTTGACGGATGCAAATAGCTAGTTGATGGTGACTCCACAAGTTGGTTGTGCCTCGCAAAAAAAGATCTCCGCAACGCAAAGTAGTAGGAATTAACTGACTGTTTATTCAATAGTGGATGCATTGTTCGGTTTAACAAAATTTGAAAAACTACAGCCCAAGTAGAGACTGTACAAAAACCCACCGAAAATTTCTCAAATGCAAACGTGCAATGTAGTATTGCAGTTCCACCAAGCCTGTCGATGTCGTCCTCGCCGTTCCAGAGAGAACGGCAGGATCTGTACCACGTGAAACAAGCAAAAATGAAACGAAAATCAGATTGTTTTGTTTGCGGGCACGCACAGCGTTAATCTTCTGCTCTACTCCTACCCTTTGGACCATGGGGGCTAGCCGGCTAGCTCCACAGTTCCATCTCGCCGGCGCCGCAGTCTTCATCCTCGTCGGGGCAGTCCACGGCGGGCGGCGGCGGGTCGATGAGCAGCCCCTGCGCCAAGCTGGCGTAGTAGGAGCCGGCGTCGTCCATGCCGCCGAACACAGCCTTTGTGTTGTTTCGCTTCTGCTGTCGTGCCATTTGTCTTGATCGATTCGCGGTTTTTGAGCTCTCGTGTTTTGGCCGAGGAAACAAAATTGAGTCGGTTTGTTTAGGAAATAGTATAAGATTGTTTGTTAAGAAAGGAGAGTCCAAATCAAAGTCCAGACCTGATTTTATTGCCGGGACTATAAGCAGCGGCTCTCTCCTCAATCCCTCTCCCCCTCTATCCTGCCCCTGCCCTAGCCGCCGCTCTCCTCCCGTCTGCGCTTGCGGCTGCTGCCCCCCCCCCCCCCCCCCCCCCCCCCCGCGGTGTAGATGGTGGTGAACCCTCGTGTGTTCTTCAACATCACCATCGGCGACATCCAGCAAGATCGGATCGGGATAGATTTGTACAGGAACGAGGTCCCCTTGGTGGCGGAAAACTTCCGCATCCTCTGCACCAGGATAACCCGGTCTCCTTCAAGGACTCCATCTTCTAGTACATCATTCCTGACTTCGTGTGCCAAGGCGGCAACTTGAAGAAAAGCAACGGCACCCGCTTCGGGTCCATCTACGGCGATAAGTTCCCTGACATAGAGATGTCGGGACGAAGGCATAGACCGTTTGACCTCATCATGGCCCACGCAGTCCCCAAGATTCCAAGGAAGCATAGCGGTTCCTACCCCTACACGTGCGGATCGCAGTTCTTCATCTGCTTCAAAACGGCCCCCATTCTTGACGATGGACACGTCGTCTTTGGCACCGTCGCAACTTGCAGGAATACCGTCTTGAACATGAGCGACATGGGCTCCCGCGGCGGGATTCCCCACGCAGGTGGTCAAGATCATCGATTGCGGTCAGATCTGGTAGATCTATCCTCCCTCCGTTGCCAGCCTTTACTCTTTGATGTGAGAGAGGTGGTTTGTTTGTTTGCTCCCACCTCCCGAAACTGAGTTCCTGTCACATCGGATGTTTGGATATTAATTTAGAGTATTAAACATAGACTAATTATAAAACTAATTGTACAGATTGAGACTAATTTGCGAGACGAATCTATTAAGCCTAATTAGTCTATGATTTGACAATATGGTGCTACAGTAAACATGTGCTAATAATGAATTAATTAGGCTTAATAGATTTGTCTCGTGAATTAGTCATGGCTTTTGTAATTAGTTTTATTATTAGTATGCGAACACCCAATGTGGCATCTGATGTGATACCTGATGTGACACCTCTCAAACTTTAGTCCCTGTGTCACGAAGAGTCGGTGCTCGGTTAAATCAAGCCATTGTGGTGTATCATGTCTCCTCTTAGTTTAATTATTATTGGAAGGGTTTGATGGTGTGGTATCGGTGATGTCTGACTATTGACTAGTTTGTGATTCTAATTATGACTATTTCGTGATTCGTGTCTGATGGTGGAACTGTGAATCCGGTGGTATGCTGCTTGATGTCAGATTTGTATTTGTATTTAACTATGCTGTTCTGTTTATCTCTTCTGTTGGTTTGAATCGTGGAGTAGTTCAGATCAGCCTATTTGCATTCCTTTACTGCTTATGATACTTCTCTGATGATAGTCGCCCTCCCCTCCAATGTCTGGAGTAGTTCATGTCTGTTTTGTCCTGGATAGTAAGTTTGAATAACTGTTTTATGATATTATATGATGATTTGCTATCTCGTTCCTGTGCTTCCTCGGCTAACTTTGTCCCAAAACAAGCGGCTTGATGGCCACGAATTCAGGGTGGCCCATGCCTCAAACTCCACCACCCAAGGCCTTGGCAATAGAAGCCCACAAGATGGCGGTCGTTCTGCTAGCCGCGCCGCGGGATCGCGGGCCTATTTTAGAGTGGGTCGCGCCGCGGCCTTTTTCTTTCTTTTTCTAAAAGGAGGAGGAGATCACCTTCCGGCCCACACCACAAGAAGGTGCGCAGACGTGCTCCGAAGGGTTGACCGAAGGTTGACCGCGCGAGACGAATGCGATACCGCTACGGTGGTGCCGGCGTGTCCATGTTCCTCCGCAAGCTGCATCTGCATGTATGGGTGGCGGAAGACGACGAGGATCACCTTTTCAGGATCCCATACCGGCATACCGCCTTCGCCGCGCCGCGCTTTCCCTCGGTGGCTCGGCGCATGCCTTCGGGCTTAAGGTACCTTTTCCCAAATTGAATGCCCGCTCGATTCGACGGTTGCATCGAGAGCAAGGCACAGGACGTGGGCAAGAAAGACCCGACGCCGTCCTCCGCCACGGCCGCCGCCGAGGCAGAGGCAGCCATCAGCGCCACGCCACGCCGCCCCACCCCGCCGCCCGCCAGGAGCCCACGGCCCATGGCCCAGCAAGAGTCAACAGGCCACGACGGCCACACGGTGCACAGGACAAAAGCCACCTTTTCCTCCTCGTCCATCCGTTCCGTTCCGCCGCACCGACTTTGAATCGCGTCCCGCGCGCGCGCGACCACGCGGGAGCGGGGGGACTTCGCAACTTGCAAGACCCAAGCCAAAACCAAGGCCGCCGCCGCCGCCGCTGCCACCGCGCGGTGACGTCTGTGCTGCCGTCTCCGTCGACCTGGACCCAGTGGAGCCGCGCGCGTCCACGTCTCCGTGGCCTCCCACTTGCATCGCCATCGCGTCGCATGTGTTGTGCCGACTCCCAGCCACCCATGGCAACCCCGTCCGGTGGTCAGTGGCTCGGTGCAATGACCAATGATGGCTGCAGACCCAAATCAGAGTCTATAATTTTTTTTTTCAAAAAAAAAACTATGTGGCCTTTAGTGGAAACGTTCTAATAAGACAGGGATTGATTTCCATTGAACTGCCAAATTGGTTTTTAGCTGTTTCTTGAGTATAGGACAAATCCTTGAAGCGTTTTTGCGTTTGTCATCTCTGAATTTTAGAGAGGAATTCAGGTTTTAGTTTGGTAGGGATTCTTGCTCATCCTAATTTTAGAGAGGAATGAATGTCCGGTGGGATACTTGCTTATCCTAACTTTAGAGAGGAATGAATGGTTTTAGTTTGGTAGGGATTCTCCAATCCATTTGACAAGTTGGTTGTGCCTCGCAAAAAAGATCTCCGCAGCGCAAAGTAGTACGGAGTAGGAATTAACTGATCGACTGTTTATTCAATAGTGGATGCATTGTTCGTTTCAACAAAATTTGATTGGTTCAAAGACGGGAAAAACTAGCCCAAGTTGGGCCTGTATAAACCCCGTCGAAATAAACCACCCGCAGAATCTTCTCAAATGCAAACATGCAATGTAGTATTCCTAGCCATTCCAGAGAGAACGGCAAGATTTCTAACCATGTGAAACAAAAAAGCATAAATAAATAAATAAAACGAAAAATCAGATTGTTTTGTTTTGTTTGCGGGAACGCACAGCGTTAATCCTCTGCTCTACTCCTACTCGGATCTTCGGATCATTGGATCATGGGGGCTAGCCGGCTAGCTCCACAGCTCCATCTCGCCGTCGCAGCAATCTTCGTCCTCCTCGGGGCACTCCACGGCGGGCGGTGGCGGGTCAATGAGCAGCCCCTGCGCCAAGCTCGCGTAGTAGGAGCCGGGGTCGTCCATGCCGCCGAAAACGTCCAGGTCCAGCTCAAGCATGCTGCCGCCGCCACTGTCCATCGCCGGCGGCGCGTCGTCGGCGCGGTCCACGCCCGCCGCCGCCGCCACCGCCGTAGCGGCATTGGCCTGGGATGAGGCGGCGTTGGGCGCGTGCGCGTCCCCGCCTCGCTGGCGCTGCGTCTGCGTCTGCGACTGCATGAACCCGGCGACGGCCTCGGTGGCGGCGCGCTGGACGTCGGGCAGGCCCGCGGCGGGTGCGTTGCGCGGGACGTGGAGCAGCCACGCGGAGTCGCCGAAGTTGAGGGATGCGGCGTCGCCGCAGAGCGCGAGCATGGCGGCGTCGTGCGCTCGCGCGGCGGCCTCGGCGGTGTCGAACGTGCCCACCCAGAGGCGGTCCCCGCGGCTGCCCGGCACGCGCACCTCGCACACCCACCGCCCCGCCCGGCCGCGCCGCCGCACCCCGCGGAACACCGGGTGCCGCGTCTCCTGGAACTTGGTCCGCCCCGCCGGCCGCTTCGGCGGGGACGCCTGCTGCCCCGACGACCCGAGCGACGAAGAAGGCGATGCCGCCGCCGCCGGGGGCTCGTTGCTGCTGCTGCCCTTGAAATTGAAATCCATGGCCGTTGCACTTGTTGGTCGTTGGCGCTGTTGCGCGGGTTCGCGGCCTCGCGGGCTAGCGAGCGTATTTATAGGTACTCCTTCCTCCGCGGCCGGAGACGGAAGCTGATGATTTATACTGCGTAGTACTATGGCCTTGTTTTCAAATTCACCCTCAAATTCCACTATAAAAAAAAAAGATTTTCCATCACATCAAAATGTCGGCACATATATAGAGTACTAAATGTAGATAAAATCAAAAACTAATTGCACAGTTTTGTTGTACTTTGCGAGACGAACATTTTGAGCCTAATTAATCAATATTTGAATAATTATTACCAAATAAAAATAAAATTGCTACAGTATGACGGGACATTTACTATGCAGATTTTGGCCCCAAAGTTGGGTAACTAAACCAGGCCTAGTGCTCGGAAGGAGAACACGGGTTTGGTTTGGTCTCTCTGGCGTACAGTACGCAGGAAACGATGATGAGGTGCGAGCGTCTGTGATGACCAGACCAACAAGTTGCCTCCGTTCGTTCCGTTCCTTGTGCTGCACGGCCCTGCGCCTGTGTGTTGTTTGACATGTTCCGGCAGGCAGAGCAGATGGGGAACTTTCGTGACCGGCTCCACTGTAGCGCAGCGCTACAGTACCCAACCCAGGTGCTGGACTGGGTTGCCGCGCCGCCGAGTCCCCCGTACGGGAACTGGGGACTGGGGGGACGTCGACTTCGCCGCGGCCGATTGCTTAGCCGCTTCGAATGCGCGGTCGGTCGGCCAGCCAGCCAGCCAACGCCGTCGCGGTCTCCCCCGGTTTCCAGGACCGGGTGTGGTGTGTTTATCCGCTCTGCCATACTGCCAGGATCGGATTGCGGCGAGCTGACCTGCGCTGACGATATCGGGCACACGTACACGCACACGCACACGCACACGCACACGCACACGCCTGCAGCAGGCTGCATGGGCGGATACCAAGGCACCGCCCGCCACCCGGATACCGCCATACCGGGAATGCACCTGATTAGATTAGCCAGAAAGGGCTAGGAGTATTTCCGTTTCCGGTATGCCGATGCACCCGTGGGCGCGGCGGCCGCTGCTGTTTTCTGAGCATTTTCTTTGCCTCTTTGGGCAGGCTGCTGCAGCTGGTCCTGTCCTGTGCGAGAGGGATATACATGGACCATGCCGAATTGTACACTTGCACTGTCACAGAAGACAGAATGCGTTCTTTATGCAGTACTAGCAGCCATATGTTTGCACAAAGGGCGTGTCTACTTTGCGACCACCCTCCTCGTGAGTGCCAAACTGAGGCCCGTCTAGATACATCTTCCTCGCACGCTGACGCTGGGGCGTCATCTCGGGTCCTCGATTTGCCTTCTTCCCCGCGCCCAGTTAGGTGCCCATAAACCACCTACTGCATGGTCTAACATGCTCCGCCACCTCTATCCTTATAATGTGTTTGTGGGTCGCGTCATAATCATCATTGATTACCTTAGCCAACCAATCATGGGTTGGCCTTGTTTGGTTACTGGACTTAGTCACCTTTTGGGACTAAACTATTTTAGTTACCTTTTATTTAGTCACCCCGTTTGGCATTTTATTAGGGACTAAAAGTGACTAAAGTTTAGTCCCTAAAGTTTAATCACCCCAAACCAAACATGCCCTTAATTTTAATTTTTGGCCAATTTCATCCTATCTCTCTCCTTTTCAGGTAGCTACTTCCTGCAGCCAGTCTCAACGCAAGTTTAAGAGTGTCCCCAATAGTGCCACTTCAACTAGCTAATAGAAATCCATGCCATCACTTTTCTGATGTGGAAGAGAGAGAAGATAGAAAAGAGAAGAGACTATGTCTTATCTCGACATCTATCTCACTCAGAAAACAAGGTAATCTATGGGCCTGCTAATGAGAGAGGAAGGAGAGAAGATATTATAGAATAAAAAATTATTTATATGTGGGGTTCACATAATGAAGCGACAACGACGTGGCATGTATGAGCTAGCTGTTGTTTTCGTACTGTTGAGGGCGTTCTAATGAAAGTTTTATGGGTATTAAATAAGATACCAACTTAGTAAATATTCTTTTTCTATACTAACTTAGCAAATATTCTGACACGACACAATATAAATGACGAGAGAGATACTCAAAGTTTTATGGTGAAATGAGTTTCATGGTGATAAAACTACTCTACATTGTTTGCAATACATGAGAGATTTGAAAACTCGAATGCGAAACTCTCACTGAGACTGGCCTGACACTTTTGTTCGCTTACATGTTCCTTCCCAGTTCCATTATCGTTGATTCAACATTTTATCACTTACCGCATTCATTGATTAAACATCTACTACTTTTTCAAAAAAGATTGATTCAATGCTTATCTTTCAATCAACTTACTATTTGCAATTTGCTGACTCGGCATTTTAACTAATTCAAACTTTTCTATATAAGATTTTTTGGTTTAACAATTTTCACAAAGGAATATTATTCAACGTTTTTAATAGATTTTCGACTCGACGCTTTCATTCAACGTTTATAATCAAATGAAGAAGTGCAATATTTGTGTCACCATTTCTAGTAAAACAATGCCAATAACGCTCGCAAATTTTACGCGTTCCATGTAAGAACTTGACAATCGATATATTGTACCAAAGGATCGATTCTGATTCTGTTCTGATAGATCAAGTGGGACGAGATCATAATACGTTACATTGCTTAAGTGATCGAAAATAATTGGAATCATCATATTATCACCGTGTTTTTCGAGGTGCAACATTTGTCGACTGAAAACAACTGCACATTCTATTCTATTTCTAGCATTCCAGCAGAAAAGGATAGCACACTGCTGCTTTTCTCTGTTTCACTTCGGATTGTGGAATATTCACATTACCCAAAAAGGAAAGAAGAGATATTATCTACAACGACAAGCGTTCGTCGATTTGTGTTTGTGTTTCAGTAGGACCAGAGCGCCACGCCAGCGAGGTCGTCACAGTCGCTGTCGTCATCGGCGCACGGCGCGTCTAACGGCGGCGGTTCCATGAGCAGCCCCTGCGCTAAGCTGGCGTAGTACAAGCCCGCGCCCATATCGCTCAGCATGTCCAGCTCGAACGGCGAGGCCTCTCGCGCGTCGTCGCTCCCGGATGAGGAGTAGGAGGAGGACGCTTCTGTCTCCGTCTCCGTGGCCGCGCCGTCATCGTTGGCAAACGCCGACGGCTCCAAGGTGGCGGACATGGCGTCCTCGGCGGCTGCACGGGCCCGGAGGAACCCCTCGACGGCCAGCGCGACGGCGCGGCGGACGCCTGCCGCCTCGGCCCCGGCCCGGGGCCCGGCGCCGTGGGGCGGCACCGGCACCGGCACCGGCACGTCCAGCAGCCAGGCCGAGTCGGGGAAGTTGAGGCACCGCGCGGCGCCGTGGCCGCCGCGGAGCGCGAGCATGGCGGCGTCGTGCGCGCGCGCGGCGTCCTCCGCGGCGGCGAAGGTGCCGAGCCAGAGCCTGCAGCCGCGGCGGCCCGGCACGCGGACCTCGCAGACCCAGCGCCACCGGCCCCCCGCGCGCCCCCGCCGGCGCACGCCGCGGTACACCGGGTGCCGCGTCTCCCGGAACTTGGTGCGCCCCGCGGGCCGCTTCGGGCTAGAACCGGCGGCGTCCTCCGTGTGCTGCGCCGGCGGCGAGGGCGACGTCGAGGCCGCCGACTCGCAGCAGGCGCTCGGCTCTTGCTTGATCTGGCGCGCCATCGGAGAGAGTGGCAGGTCAGGACTGAGGAGTGGTACTGGTATGTCGCCGTGCGAAAGTGGCTAGTATTTGTAAGTGGCCGCCGCCGAGGGAAGGCAAGGAAGGGGCCGCTGGAAGTGGAAACTGTTTCGTCGTCCTGTGGGCCGTGGGCGAGGACAAGACCGAAAACAGGTGCAGGTGCAGCCGCGGGGACGGAGGAGGTGTATCCGGTGCCCTCGCGTGCAGCTGCAGCAGACCACTAGTCACTAGACCAGGCACAGGCTGGCTGGTTGCGCGCACACTGCCTCTGCCTAACCGATCTGCTATCAATCTGCCAAACAGTGCCATAAACAAGTGCGGCTTCAGCAACGGCTGGCCGAAGGAGAGCGAGGCTCATTATCCGTTTGGGCAGGGCAAGGAGGGTGCACACCGTGGCCTGCCGCGGGCCACCGAAACCAAAACCAGACCAGTGCATGCATGCAGAAATAGAGGAGACTAGTGTAAATTTTATTGCTTTTAGTTTGATGTATGCCTATCGATCTTGTAATCGCGTCGCTCTAACCGATCTGCTATCTATCTGCCAAACAGTGCCATAAACAAGTGCGGCTTCAGCAACGGCTGGCCGAAGGAGAGCGAGGCTCATTATCCGTTTGGGCAGGGCAAGGAGGGTGCACACCGTGGCCTGCCGCGGGCCACCGAAACCAAAACCAGACCAGTGCATGCATGCAGAGATATTAAGGAGACTAGTGTAAATTTTATTGATTTTAGTTTGATGTATGCCAATCGATCTTGTAATCGCGTTGCTCATATGTTAGCAAAGCAAGTCACGAATGACATCAGGTTGGGTGAGTGACATTCAGCCCCAACTTGTATTGATCTCCTGCTGACTGAAGATTGTAATCTGGTGAATGAATGAACAAAAGTCCTTAATCGTAAAAAAAAAAGACAGCAAAATTTCGGCCCCAGTCCCTGTGTGATAACGACACCAACAAACACAGCACAGCATGCAGCCGGGCTGCCGCCGGGAATGAGTAGAAATTACCCACGGAAACAGAACAACTTGCACAGCACAGCAGCCGGAAACAGAAAACCTGCGCGCGGGCAGAAATCCCGGTGCCACTTGCAGAGAGACTCTCGCCGAACTTGTCGGAGGAAGGAGAAGGTCGGGGACCAGTACGAGCTGGGCTGGCGGGAGCTCCACCGCGGCGGTGACATGCGCGCTGACGCGCCGCGCGCGTGCGCACGCTCGTGCCGCATTTTTCACCGGTCGGATGAGTGTCGCTGTCGCTCAAGGGAGCGCCGGCGTTTGCCACTTTGCTCTTTGTTCAACCGGCGGGCCATGAAGCAGGCGGCAGCTAACAGGAGGACCATTGACCCAACCAAGAGCGAGCACATCGTCCTTAGCTCGTGCCCATCAGTGAGATGAATTATCCACTTGAGCAAAATATAATACTGCAATACTAGTACGAGCTGGTAATGGTGGTAGCACTAGTGGGGGTACAGGAGGCTAGCTAGCTATTTTATGGTTTTGGCCAGCTAAATACGGTTCCTTTAGTCCGTGTAAGCAGAGTAGCAGACGTGTCCTGATGTCAACCATGAGTCAAGACGGCGGCTATGATTGTGCGACTGACGGTGACGGCATCAGCCCTTACATTGCAATTGCGTGGTTAACTAGCGCTAGACAAATATGACTCATCTGCCATCGGGTTCAGTTTCAATCTTAGGCCTCTTTGCTTCTTCTTCATTTTTAAAGTGCTATATACTCCTAGCCAAAGACCTCGTTGCCTGTACGAATATTTTTCTAGGAAAAGAAGCAATATTTCGATTCGTATGGGGTTTGACAAGGTATTCTTCGATGGGATTCTAGCTCCACCTCATGTCTGAAGTCTGTACGCCAATCGATCTCAAAGTTGTTTACACTACTACAGAAACTTTAACCGAGGTGGGCAAAATAAGTTAACCGAGGCGGTTTTTGCAACCGCCTCGGATCAAAGGTCACGGTTAATCTGACCTTTTCCGAGGCGGTTTGCTGCCCGCCTCGGTTAATCAAATTAAAAAAGAAAAAAGAAAAAAGCCTAGAGCCCATATCGGGCTCAGATCTGGGCCTGGATCTGCCTCCGGGAAGCCGTTGTCGGCGTTGGAGGAGGAAGCCACCGCCACCGGATGAAGGTGAGGGAAGGGAGGGAGTTGTGGATCTGCCGAGCCGAGGTCGCGGGCTCCTCCTCGCAGTCGAGGTCGTGAGCTCCTCCTGGCCGCCAGGGGAGGGCAGGGGGCTCGCCACCGCGATGGGAGTGCCGCCATGCACAAGGACGCTCGCCGCTCGCCAGCTTGAGGACGCGCCGCCGCTGCCCGAGCCCGCCGCGCCGCCCGTGCCTGAGAGGATAGGGAGAGGGAGGGCCTGCGTGGTCAGGGAGAGGGAGGGTCCAACGCACTTGGGGAGAAAGGGAGGGCGCGGTGGGGGAGGGAGGGCGCTCAGGGAGGGAGGCGCGGTCGGGGAGGGAGAGCGCTGCGGGCTGAGGGAGAGCGGCGCGGTGGGCTGAGGGTGAGGGAGAGAAGTGAGAGAGCTGAAACCCTAAGTTCCCGTATATATACTCAGTGGGTGATATCGGACTGGTTTGGGCTTTTTCATTGGTAGTGGGCCTCGGCCACTATTAACCGAGGTGGGCCTTATAAGAGGTCCGCCTTCGAAAATAGGGGTATTTCTGGAGGTGGGCCTCTTATAATGCCCGCCTCGGTTAATAGATTTTAGGAACCGCCTCTGTAAATCAATTTTTCGAGGCGTTTTTTCTGACCACCTCGGTTAATGAAAAATAACCGCCTCAGTTAATCCGAGGCATTAACCGAGGCGGTTGAAATTGCTACCCGCCTCCGAGGCTCATTTCAAAACGCTTCGCAAAAGTTTTTTTGTAGTAGAGTTAGGTACCCGCTTTTAAACTTATAAACAAAAATGAAAAGAGGGTTCACCTATTCATTTCCGTGTATCCTCTGCCTCACCTTGATGGCTCCAAATAAGGGTATATATATATACTTCTCCACATTCTAAGATGCATTTATGACAATAATTGCATTTTATCCACCAGATTAACCCCAATCTAGGACAAGATTGTGTTCAATTATGCAGAGAGGGACATGATACATCTACAGAGACATGAGCTGCCCTCCGGATGTTATTGTTGACACAAAAAAGAGTACTTCGTGCACAATACACTTGGAGGCCTTGCAAGATCTGTTGAAGTAGAGAGCTGGAGATTCCCTAAGCCTCAAACACCAGTCGAATCAGGTCTTGAAACCTTAGTGTGCCAGTCAATTTGACTCTGCAATTGACAAGGAATCGATAGATCAATAACACAAGGCGGAACATGCCAGCTTTGTTGCTAGACAGTCCCAAATATACGACTCAATAGCTAATGATGAAGGCCTTTAACTAAAAAGTCAACGCCTATGTTTGATAATGATAAGAAAAGTAAAGAATAAGCTAAAACAGCTATTTTGATACGCATGAAAATCTTTTAGCCGATCTAGTTTAGTCGATACGAGAACATAGATCCGACGTGCAAGCAATAATCTAGATTAAACTTAATAAATTTATTAAACATGTCGAATTTAAAATCCAATTACTAACAGTGGGGTGTTTCCATGCAGCATAATAGTAACTAGACCAAGGCCCCGTTCGGCTATGCTGATAAGCCGGCTAAAAAACACTGTTGGCTGATTTGTTGTGAGAGAAAAATACTGTTCCGGCTGAAAAAACAAGCTGAAAAAGATGGATTATAAGCCGGATGAATAGGGACCAAGTCACGCCTAACATGCTCAATATACCAATCAATATTTAAACAGATGCATGCATACTACGTTACGGGTGAAGCACTACCTCATCGGCTATTTAGCCAATAGGGTCATAAAGCACGAGCAAAGACTTGTATGACCATGAATAAGCTCATTAATCAAAGAAGGCTCGATCTATTAAACATGTCGAATTTGAAATCCAATCACAAACAGTGAGGTGTTTCCATACAGCCATAATAATGATTGGACCAAGTCACGCCCAACATGTTCGCAAGATCAAGCTTAATCCAACCAAAGATCTATCGAGATTACACAAGCTTTGAACGCACAATATGACACGATCAAGATTGAAAGGAGTTAGCCGATACGATCGGAAAATCAATCATCTTAGCCTAATTAGACATTAATCTCAAAAGATGATGGATCTCAATAAGATTTAAGACCAAATCTATCAATCTTAATCGGGCAAAGTGATATTACTATAATTAAATAAATCAATGAAAACAAACAATATCAATAACTTAATGAATCTATTAGGTTGCCACGCCTAACAGAGCCGATAACTAGTTTTACCAAGTTTTAACGGAGAGATCGGACCTAACCGTTGCAGCCTTAGCTTAGACCAGATAAAACCGATAGTTTAGATCAAGCTTGTACAAGTTTGGACCTAACCAATGCAGCCTTACAAACAAGATGTAAACCGATAACTAGCTTGTACCAAGCTCACAAGAGGTTGGACCTAACCAATGCAGCCGAATGAACGAGATATAAACCGTAGCAGTACTTACAAGCAAACCGGAGGTCGGATTTAACCGATGCAGCCCTGCTCGTTTAAAGAAACTCGCCGAAATCTACTCTACTCCTACTCTAGAGTTTGGCGTTGAGCCGAAAGATTGTGTTTGATTGATGTGTGTGTTTTTTACAATTGCCGGGTTCATATTTATACCCAAGGCTCAATACGACTCCAAATCTAACACGACTCGTTACAATTGCCAAAACCTAAACCGAAAACTACCTAATTTGAATGATAATTTGGATCCCAAGCATTCCCCTTCTGTAGAGTCCGACACATTCTTCTCTTTTTTCACCATCATGGTCACGAGCTGTTGACGTTATCAACCATAGTCAATTCTTTCAAATAGCCAATTCGAAGAAAATCAACTGTTTCCATGTCTTTTTCTATGGATCCATAAGTGAAAATCCGTTGCCAAATTTTGGCGTTAACAGTTATAACATGGGCTTTAGAAAACTAAATAGGAATTATGTTTTTAGATTGCAGATAAAGTTAAACATTGTCGCCTACCTTCTATTTGACATCCTCTACCACATGAATTATTCACATTATACCAATTCACATGAATTCATCGTACGATGAGAAGTGTACATATCTAGTATTCTTAATCTTAGTAATCCTAGTACGTTGTACCATGAAAATTGAATTTACCATAATATTCACAGCTAAAAAATAAATGACAATCCAATTTGATTTTGAACTCAAATTTTAATGCAACTAACATGACACACATCCAGACGTGAATTTGAAAAAGATGTGATATTTTCTCCACATTTTGATATTCATCTATGATAATTATTATAGCCACTGAACTTTTTTTTTGACAGAACGTACCTGTATTAAAGTTAAGGAAACATACACTGACCAGTACAAGTACGCCGTACATGGATACAGAGGCCAGCTATGCCACCAAACATTGTAGAAAGGACCACAAGAAAAACAGAAATTACAAACATGTCCCTAGACCCTTTCCCAACTGAAGACTTCCATCGCCGGGGATCACCGGCTCCGACCGTCGCTGCCGCCATCCAGATCCGAGGAAACTCCATCGCGCAAAGGCTTTGGAAGAAGCCGCAGAAGACACTTGTCCCGTAGGACGAGATGTAATTGTCGCTGAACGCCCATCGGCCGGGGACACACCCCGAGCTCTCTGGATCTTGGACCGAAGCTCGCCGACGACGACAACTGCCGCCGCGGGAAGCATGAGCTCGATCCAACCACCAATCTTCCAGCGAACCCATAACAGCATCTGTACCCACGAAGCAAAAAACCAGCGACCTCGAAGCACCGAGACGATGAGGCACCGCCGGGAAGACTCCTAAACCGGAGCCAACGGGATCTGGAACTCCAACTTGGTCTCCAGATCTGGAGAGCCCCGACCTCACAGGCCCGTCGCCGGCGCCGGAGAAAGCGACGACGAGGTGGAAGAGAGCCAGGAGTACCTTATTCCACCATGGCGACGCCGCGTCCACCTCACAACCGCCGCCGGGAAACCTAACCCTAAGACGGGTACCTTATAGCCACTGAACTTTCTCCTCACGTTGAAGTGGCATATGTACACTTCTCCACATTTTGATATTCTGTTTTCAAAAGGGCCTTAAAATTGAAGTTTTTTTTGTTTCCAACACACGGCCCATGGATGTTAGGCCCATATTTATGTAAATTTGGGCACCTCCTCAGTCCTTCTCAAAATGAAATTAAAGTGAGATGGAGAGAGAGAAAAAAATCTAACCGTGACCAGGTTACGATGACTGGTGCCGAGCCCATCGACGCAGCCGCCCAATCCCCGGCCCGGTCCCATTTCATATCCTCCCCACGGCGCGCGGCCGCGTGGGCACCACCCGCCACCCAGAATCCCAGATGCGCAGCCGACCGGCCACGGCCAGGATGGCAGCGGGGCCCACCCCATCCGCCGCGGCGGCGTCGTTCCGGCCGCCGATCCCGCCGCCGCCGCCGTGCTTCGACTACCGGGCGGCCGTGCTCGCCGACACGCGCGCCGCCGCCGCCGCCGCCGCAGGGGACCCCGCGCTGGCGGGGCTGGTCGAGTCCGGCGCGCTCGTGCGCGTCCCGCGGCGGCGGTTCGGCCCGGTCCCGGCGTGGCGCCCGCCGGACTTCGTGGAGCCCGACGAGGTGTGGATCCTCGGCACCTCGCACCTCTCCCCGGACTCCGTCGCCGACGTCGAGCGCGTCCTCCGCGCCGTCCAACCCGACAACGTCGTCGTCGAGCTCTGCCGGAGCAGGCAAGGCCATGCCTTCCCTTAAACACTAAGCCGCTTAAACTGAAGAAGTGTTGTCAAATCTTCTTCCGGGCGGGGCTAACTGACGCCGTTGCAGAGCCCTCACTGCAGAGCTGGAATCATGTACGTGTCCAGTGATTCTTCCGACGAGCCGCTTTTGAAGTCCAACATGTTCTCGCTCGGTGGCTCCAAGTTCTTCGGTGCAGTCAACAGAAGCATCAACCTGGGTAAAAGCAACCGACCACTGTCTTGTGTTTACCACTTCTCAATTCTCATCGAACATGGAAGTGATTGAGACTTGCTGATTTTTGTTGGTTTCTTTGGGATGGTACAGGTGGGCAGAGCGCCCTTGCTCTGCGTTTGCTCCTCGCCGTTTTTTCTTCTAAAATTTCTTCCAGTGCGAACCGGCCGTTTGGAGAAGAGGTGCTTCCTAATAAACTAACATGTGACATCTGACATGTAAGTTTTCTTCAGATGTTATGTGACAACCAAGCCACTGAATTCTACTACCATATACTGTGTTTTGGTAGTTCCGGGCAGCTAGGAGGGTGTCTGAAGATATTGGTGCTCAACTTGTTCTTGGCGATCGTCCAATTGAAATAACTGTATGTGTCTTGTTAGCTGTATAATGGTTTATTTTAGTGTTATTTGTACACTGAGCTTGCATTGCTAACTCTGCAAAGTACAGCTGATAGAATAGCTGAAGCTCATATCAGATTGTTCATGCAGCTTGAACGAGCATGGAAATCCCTCACCTGGGATCAAAAGACAAAGCTACTCATCTCACTGTTCCGCGGAATTACTTCGACGACTGACACACCAGTAAGTACTTGTATTCATTTTGTCAGTCCTCAGTGGTAATTTCCTAAAAGAAAATGTTGCCAATCTTTTTAGTACAAAAATGTATCGTGCACCAAATGTCGAGAAATCATTTTTCTACTACCGTTGTCTATTGATTGCTTGATTACTATTGTAGCAGGATGAGAAAACTGCCGTCAGCCCATATGAGTTGTATGAGAAGCTTAGCACATCTTATCCCGCACTGTTGCAGCCTCTCATACATGAACGCGACATGGTATGAGCATGATTCTGAACAGCCTATTTGAATCCTCCACTCTTGCAGAACGTGCAACTATGCGAATTTGTTAATTGCATCAAGCTTTGCATGATACTTCAATCATCCATGCCTCTAGCGATTCAGTTAAACTCTGGATGCTTTCTTGCAGTTCCTTGCATGGTCGCTGAAGAGGAGCAAGGCTGTGAACAAGAGCAAAACTGTTGTTGGGGTTGTAGGGAAGGGGCACATTAATGGCATTGTGTACGCGCTGATCTCTGACCAAGGGGATTTGAGATTCCGAGACCTGGTTGGTAGAGCATCATCTGATACATGGGTTAGCTCACTCATCAAGGGCCTGGTAAGGGACACTATAATAGGATTGGTCCTTTGGGCGTTGTATGAACAGCTGCAGGGTGTGCTATAGATGAAGACTTCCACAATGTACACAAACTCACAGTACAGTACTGAACTTTTTGCTACTAGCTGAACTTGAAACTTTGATACCAGCGGAAATCTGAAACTCAACAGTCCACATGCTTCACAAGGTTGATGACTTGATTGAAGTACCTCTAGATTGAACTGTCAAGTGCAGTTTTATCTTCTGAATATATCTACAAAAGACAACAAAACACTACCTGTATTTTTTTCTTCTACTTTCTTTGCCATTTCATATTTAGGCAAAGCAACAAAGATGCATTTTGTGCTTTAAGCATCCTGTCACCCTCTGAAACCTGAATGACCTGAACTTGTTGAGGACCTGACATCCTGGCTGCTCCGTTTGTACAGTTACCCTTGGTAATAACACTGCTGGGATTTTTTTTAGCCATCGCCAACATGTGGCTTTTCTAAGTTGCCATCGCCATAATGGGCTTTGTAAAAAATGCCACTGCTATTGTGGACTCCTTGATTTCCCTGCCACGAGGACATGCCCAAGTTAATTTACCTAAATCAAGTTGATCGTTGGTGCCATTGTCACTAAAGGAAGTTGCAAAGCACCTAGGTTGTTATCTTGGTGCCATTGTCAATCTAGTTGGTGCGAGATGATCGTTATGTACTGTGTAATTCAGTATTCTTCTTTTGTAGTTAAGTGCAAATTTTTTTTTTGGAGCAACTAGTGCAATTTTATTTTTTCAAGCCAAAGGAGGCATGTTCACATTATGAAAACAGAGGAAAAGAAAAGGCCAAAAACAGAAAGGCCTACGAGGCCCATGTAAGCCAAAGGAAGGCATGTCCACTTCAGGTCTTCTATTTTTAACGGATCGAATTTGGCCCGTGTATGATCTTGTTGCGTCGGTATTCAGAATATTGAACATAATACTCAATTTGTGAAAATGCAGTCATGCATACTGCACATTAGCAGTCTCCTGGTTCAGAAAAATCCATATATTACCTTTCTAATTTGAGAAAGAAAGAAATTCGTGTGTCGATACCAGTCCTTGACTCCATGAAGCTTGGTAATATACAACTAGGTGCGCAAAATCCATGCAACATATATATGGATTTGACCAAGCTCATAAGCAATTCAGATGCCGTTCGGGTGATTTATACTACACCAAGCAAAATCCAAGAAAATCCGTACTCCGAATCAGAATTAATTATGAACTAAGGTATGGTGTATAGCTTGGTAGTATAGTAGTACACCACTAGTTATGCAAAATCCAAGCAAAATCCGAATTTGACTTATGAACTAAGGTATCGTGTAGCTAATCTGACTCATTCATTTCAAATCCAATGATAAAAACATCGGGTGCTACACCCCCTAAAACACCCCAGTAATCAACCGATGGACTCAAATTAGAACTTGGGGACCATGAACCATCAAGTCAATATTATGACCTGAGGGAGTATCTTAACATCTTACGTTAGCTTGTTCTCATCAAGTGGCTTCACGAGCAAGGAAGGACATCCAAGTTGAATCGGAGGAAGAAGCTGTCAATATCAGTGGCCATATAGGCACTTAATTTCTGTGAAATTAATCAAGACAAATAATGCATGTAAACAACTTGAGTACTTGACTATAACTCTAAAACAGCTTCACTATTATATATTAAAAATGTAGTACAGTGTTTTTCTTCCTAGCTTAGCGCACTGCTGAGCTGGGTAAGGGTAAGCAGTGACAACATAATCGTCGTTGTACTGATCTTAGCTTATTAGCTAATAACGGCATCTTTTATTTGAATATCATGTGATGATTCAAACAAAGGATAAAATATATGCAGGAAATCCACGAGATGAAACTCGGAGATAGGAGGACAAGTATTGTGAATCTGTCAAAACGCTAAACTACCACACGCATTAATTTGAATTCATTTTTTTTGTACCTGTTATGATACCGTGTCATACTGAACTCAACGTCACTGTCCCAGAGTAAACGCACATCTCGCTTCCCGAGGAATCCAGCGCTGTAAAGCTTGACTACATACATTTTATACAAAAGTATACCAATATTATGCAGCATAATAATTACCATTAGATTAGAATAGGGTTTTATAACAAACTTATTTAGAGATACAAATGTTGATACTACTGTTTTTTATATTTCTAGTCCTCGAGAAGTGAAGTACACGTTTATTTTGGGACCGAGGGAGTACTGTGAACCTAAGATATAGTGTATATATATATATACACACGTAGAAGCAAAATGTACAGAATAAAGGACAGATATATACCATGCATCATATGTCTGGTGCGCTGCATGCACACGTGTCGAGGAAAACGGTTGCGAGGCAACTTATTTGCACGATGAGCTCCAAACTAAAAGGAGCCGATCGAAAGGCCATCTGTAGCTGTAGTGCCTGACGACTTCGCGTGATCCACTTAACGATCGCACCTGCACGTATACACACACACACACAATTTCTATACGTACTTAAGATCACCCAACAAAAGGTCCCTGATCGATCTACTGTGAGGCTTTAGGGATACGAAATCGCTATCGCCTTGTTTAGATTCCCGAATCGGTACGCCGATTCGGGCACTGTTGCTACAGTGTTCCGGTCGGAACACTGTAGCAACTTTTGTTTTTTAGTGCAAAAAAATGTCCAAAAAATGATTAATTAGACTCAAAATGTTCGTCTAGTAAAGTACAACAAAACTATGTAATTAGTTTTTGATTTCATCTACATTTAGTACTCCATATATATGCCGACATTTTGATGTGATGGGGAATCTTCTTTTTGCATAGTAAAATTTGGGGGTGAATTTTGGAATCTAAACAAGGCCTATATATATGCAGACGCACTGGGTGACGCTAAGTAGTAGTAGCAGGAGTATAGTGCAGCTGGCGACCGGGGCTGTTCCTTGCAAAAGACTGCCTCTATTATTGGTGCAGCTGGAGCCGGCCGGAGCTGGGGCGGCAGGTAAGCACGGCCCCAGGTCAACTCAAACGGCTCCCACAAGACACGCGTGCGTGAGCTGAGCTCTGCCGCAGAGCAGCCGCTCCATTATCCATCCTCGTCTCAGTCCAACGAACCCCGGCCGGGCAGCAGCCACCAGCACATCGATCGAGATCACCGGCCGTGAAGGACTGATGGACCCGTAAGGCCAGCGTCCTTGCGCACGGCACGCACGGCGGCCCCGCGCCGGGCGGCCGGGGACAAGTACGTCTCGCGAACGTGCGGCGGCACGCGACGCGACGACGACCCCCCGATCGACGCCAAAAGGTAGTAACCAAAAGGCGAGTGGAAGGAACCTCGTGCGCGGGTAACCTGGCCAGCTGGCCGCAGCCCCACCCACCCGGCCCAGCCGTGCCGACGCCGCCGCGCGGGGCCGCGCCGGCCGGGCCTTTTAGCGGAGCCAATGTGGCGTTGCCGTCGGTCGATCGATGCACGGACCACGCGCACCATGCATGCATTCGATGGTCGAGCCGATCGAGCCAATCACTGGCGTACGTGGCCCGTGCAGAAACTACAAATTATAGCGAACTAGCGCACCCGAAGCAGATAGGCGCGAGTCGAGACCACCTGTACGTACGTGTACGTGCACGCCAGAGGGCGCGGGTAGCGGCGTAGGGCTGGCTCTGGCCTGTTGCCTGGCATGTGTTAGACGACGGGTCGCTCTCCGAGCTAGCAGCTAGCTACCTCGCCACCGTGCATGCCGGCGCGACGCCTAACTTGTAAATTCCATTTCGGAGGCCATTCCGTTTTGGTTATTGGAATGAAACATTCCGGTACCGGCCGATACCGGCGTACCGTTCCGGACTTTATTATAATATAATAATATATAATATATTAATATAGTTATACATAAATGTGCATATAAATATATACAAAATTCATCCATGAAAAAAAATACATGCGAACACAATTCATAGGCTGATTGTTCAAAGTTCAAACACAAACATATAGTGGATGGGGTACAGGCGTACAACACACAGCTACACCTACTACACATACGTCGACGAGAGAGCAACCAAACGGGTGGATATCCATGCATCATGTGTCAGATAGTCAGGGTCTCAGCCCATGCGCCAGCCCGTTAACCAAACTTTCGCTGGGCCCCTGAGGAGATTCGTTGAGTCGGGCAGGCGCGCTACGGCCGCGCGCGTGCTTGCCAAGCTGTGTCACGTCCGGTACCGAAACAGACGGAACAGGCGTTTCGGCCGGAATTGGCCGGAATGACCGGTATTGTCCGGTATTGACCGGTATTTAATCCGGAATGGGACTGAGGCTCTTCTATGCCGGTCTAGGTGCCGGTACGAAATGCTACAGGAATTCTGATACAGTGTTTTTCTCTCTAATTCACTGAACTAAACGAGGCCTCGGTGGAGTGCGCTATTGTTTGTTGGTTAGGTCTCCAGGCCGCACATGCATGCTGCGACGCGTAGAGTACTAATGACAGTCGTCAGGAGCAGAACGTTTACCTTGGACCGCTGACTCTTCTTCCTCCAAGAAAAACAAAACGCAAAAGAGAGGAGACAAATGGGGTAGGAGTAGATGTGCGTGCGCCTGCATTTCCGCGCAGGCCACTGGCGGACAGACAGGCCCTATTTAGTTCCTAGAAAATTTTGTAAAATTTTTCAAATTCCCGTCACATCGAATCTTTAGACATATGTATGAAGCATTAAATATAGATAAAAAATAAAACTAATTACACAGTTTAGACGAAATGGACGAGACGAATCTTTTAAGCCTAATTAGACTATGATTGGATAATATTTGTCAAATAACAACGAAAAGAACTACAGTGTCATTTTGCCAAATTTTTCGGATCTAAACCGGCCCACAGATGAAGCGCAACTGCCGGTGGAGAGGAAAGGAAGAGAGGCTCCAAGTCTCGTCTCGAGAAGCCTCTTGGAGGCCGACCGCGAGCGACGAAACAAAGAGGAGGGATGACCGGCCGGGCACAGCAGGCCCCTGCTCTCGTCGTGTGAAGTCAATGCGACGCCTCCTCACCCGAAGCAACGCAACCCACCCCACCGAGGCTGCTGCACACGCCTCGCCTGACTCAGCTCCACGCCTCCACCTACCCCTGCAGCTGAGGTGAGTAGAGGCTGCGGCTTACGGCTCACCGACACCTTCACCATCAGGTTCGTTGTAGCAGGTGTACTGAGGAAGCAGCAGCAGCAGCCAAACTGATGGCCGATCGAGCTGCTCTATCTCTGCCCGTTGGACGATCGGCCACGCACGGGCCTGGTGTGGTGTGGTGAACAAAACAAACGCGCAATCAAAGGCACGCGCACACGGCAGCGGCACACCATCAAGGCTTGCAATGCTAGCTAATAATGATCCTTATGTATGTACGTTAGGACGTATATTAATTAATCCATCGTTAAATACACGAGTTAGCAGTAGTACTAATCAAATCAAATTAAGGAGCAGGAGACGATACGTAGCGTCGCCGATGCAGTCACGCACCGATCCTGACGGAGACGGCCGATAGCGACGCCGCAGCGGCACCGAAAAGCGCGCGCGCACACACATACACACACATCGATTAGGAGTACTATACTACTAGCAGCCGGTCAGCTAGCCGGCGAGTTCTCTTTGCGTGCTTCATTCGCCCGGTTAGCTTATGCTATTATGCTTATGCATGCATGCGCTGGGCTTGGGAAGAAGCTTCCATACCAGTCCCGGCCACGGCCAGAGCCCCCTTGCGCTCCCTCGGGCTCCGCGGTCGTCTCGTCGGCACCACACCCCAAACGCAGGCACGCCACACACATGCTGAGACTGGGCTGCATGGTGCATCTCGTTGCCAACTTGCCATTCATAGCCCGTGTTTAGATCCGGAGTCGGCGTCCGGATTCGGCGTCTGCGCGCTACAGTGTTCCTGTCGGAACACGGTAGCGCGTTTTGTTTTTTAGTGCAAAAAATTATCCAAATATTGATTAATTAGACTCTAAATGTTCGTCTCGCAAAGTACAACAAAACTGTGCAATTAGTTTTTGATTTCATCTACATTTAGTACTCCATGCATTTGCCGGCATTTTGATGTGATGGGGAATCTCCTTTTTGCATAGTGGAATTTGGGTGTTGAATTTGGGAACTAAACAAGGGCATAAACAAGTTTCGTTTGCCAGCGCGGCAGCCAGCAGATACCAAGGCCGTGTTCACTTGCCATGCATACCCAAAATATTTCCTCTTCCACCCATCTCATCGAATCTTTAAACGTATGCATGAAGCATTAAATGTAGGTAAAAAAATAACTAATTGCATAGTTTGTCTGTAAAGTTCGAGACGAATCTTTTGAGTCTAATTAATCTATGATTGAACAAATTTTACCAAATAACAACGAAAAGTGCTACAGTAACTTTTCACCCAAATTTTCTTAACTAAACACACCCCAATATTCTTTCTCATCACGGTGTGTATCTGGTGATGCTCAGCTAGTCAGCTGGTGCGCAACCCTGCACAACAGCACAAGCCACTGTGCCCCAAACATGACCGTCACCAAAAAAAAAACAAGGGCACCATGTCCTATGTCACTAGCTGTACTGTTTGTTTCGTTGAAATTTGATTTATACGGATGCTTATACTGAAATATAGTAAGAAGAAAACACTATTCGTTCGCTGAAAGCAGCGTAGCCGTGTCCCGGCAGGCTACTCGAGTGAAATTGGTTGATTCCTCTCTCAGTGCTCGCGAAGTCCCAAGGTTTTCAGTTTGTCCAAAGTCCGGTTATTATTACTGCCAGTGCCTCTTGTAGTTGAAGAGCATCTGATACTGACAGAGCTGCTAAGTAAGCCGGAAGGACCAACACAACAAGCAGCTAAAGCAAGGCCTTGTTTAGATGCATCTAAAAGATAGAATTTTTTCACTCTCTTTATCACATCAATTTTTAGTATAAGTAAAAAATAACTAATTACACAGTTTAGTTGGAAATCACGAGATGAATCTTTTGAGCCTAGTTGGTCCACGATTGGACAATATTTATCAAATAAGACGAAATTGATACTATTCATCAGGTTCAAATTTTTTGCAACCTAAACGTGGCCCAATGTAGTAAGAGTCTACAATACAATACAATGATTAGGGCATTAAAGCCAGAAAAGGTCCCGGACCCGGAGGGAGGAGGGTTGTATATACAGGGGGACAGCACCAGTCCTGTTTTTGCTGTACAGCAGCAACCGATGGACTGAGGCCCTGTTGCAAAAAAATTTTGCAAAATTTTTTAACATTCTCCGTCACATCGAATCTTTGATACATGCATAAATCATTAAATATAGATAAAAAATAAAACTAATTACACAGTTTAGACGAAATGGATGAGACGAATCTTTTAAGCCTAATTAGATTATAATTGAACACTAATTACTAAATAAACAAAATTTGCTACCGTGTCATTTTGCAAAAAATTTTACAACTAAATCGGCCCTCATATATGATCCGGAAGGCCACTACACTCTTCCTGGTCTGTCTCCTCACCTACCCTTCTTCTGAAATCTGAACCACTACTGCTGGTACCACAACCGACACAACAGAGAAGCCGAGAGCTTCTTTCATACTACTAGTACTATAGTACTATACACTCATCCTGTTGTCATCCAAGCAACGAAGAGTTATCCGAAGAAGAAGAAGAAAGGGTTAAGACCATATTTTGATGCAAAGTGTTTTATAGTTTCTTTAGGAAAATACTACGGTTTTGTAAAATAGCATCAAGTGTTTGGATACAACAAATGTTACTGTTTTAAAAACCTTATTGCTAAAATTCTAGTTGACTTTTAAAAGTTTTACCAACACCATTCTATTTTTTTTTCTAAACCGTTATTTTAAGGTTCCTAAAACTGTAGTTTCTTGATACTACCGTTTTTTAATACTACCCTAGCCATCCAAAACCAAAAGCATATTAGTACTGCAGTTTCGTGTATCCTATCAGCACATGGAGCCATGGAGGAATCTTTTTGAGCGGGGCATGCCGCATGCATGTACGATTTGCAAATCACCATACGTCCAAAGTCCAAACCACCAGCCCGGCTGACCAAGCGCGTAGTTTTATGCTACGCATCATGCATGCCGGCGAGTTCATCCAAAACGCTAACGACCCTGCTCTGGCAGATATGAGCGAGATGCCCAATAATTGCCCACAGCTGCAAAGAGCCAAATCCCCCAATCAGTCCAGTCCATCAGCTGCAACTGCAACACTCATCACCACTCACCCTCTTCCAACTTTGAACACATGACAGCAGCGACCAGCCAGCGAGCATTGTTTTGGTTGCATGCAGAAGAATGTGGGATGAACCATCCATCCATCATAGTATCATACATGCATTACATTCGGGAGCACAATGCACACAAATACGTATGTTGAGAGCTTTGTTTTGATTCATTCATGTACACTATACATACACTGCTGCACTACTATACATACATACACAAATTATGGTCATGGCAAAAATCCTTCATCGGTTTGGTTGCAAGGCCACCACTTATTTGCAGACAGACAGACACACACCATGGATGCAGCATGCGCTTCTGTTCTGTTCACTAGTTGCTCACTGCAGTTGTTGCCTCTCTTTTTGTTTGGGTGGAGATCATGCAATATACACAGACTCAATTACTCAAAGGACAGCAAGAAAGAAAGAATAAAGAGACGGGGGAAACAAAGAAACAATGGCGATTGACATGCACCAGCCAAGCAAGGTGAACAAGAAAGGTACCGGCCGAGCCAATGGACAGGCAGGCACACATGTGGGGAGAGGGGGCCAGGGGCGCAGGGGCCCAGGCAGACGGGGCAGGCAGGCTGGCGCCTTGAGCGAGCCTTTTAGAAGAGCTCCCATTCGAAGCGCGGGGACGGCGTGGTGGTGGTCGCGGGGGCCATGCTCGTCACGGGTGCCGCCGACGTCGACGGCACCGACGACAGGAGGTCGAACGTCTCCCAGCTCGCCGTCTGGGTCTGCGGCACCGGCGCCGTCGCCGTGGTGGGCGCCGGCGGCTGGAACTGCCGGCGCTGCTGGTGCTGGTGCTGGTTGTTCTGCGCCGCCGCCGGGGGCGGGCGCGGCGGGAGGTGCGGCGGCCGCGCCTTGTTGTTGCCGCTGGCCTTGGCCGCCGCGGGCGCCTTGTTCTTGGCGCGGACGACGTCCAGGGTCTCCACGTACTTCTGCACCCGCTTCTCCTGCGCGCGCCGCGCCACCTTCACCTCCCCGTCAACAGCGGCGATGGAGTCCAGCTTCACCAGCTCGGTCATCAGCGCCTCGGTCAGCGCCACCACGTCCGCGTCCACGACCTTGCCGCCCTTGCTCACGATCGCCTCCAGCGCCGACACCTGCCGATGTGATCAACCAATCAATCAACGCGAGACAGAATGTGGGACAGCAACGGCGCCTCCCGCCTGCCGGCGATGGGTGAACAGTTTGATTGAAGCAAATAAAGGACGGACGTACCTTGGTGGCGAGCTTGTCGACGTCGAGCGCGACGCGGGCGATGGCCTTGGCGGCGCGGTCGGCCTTGCTGGTCCGGCGCTCCTCCAGGAGGCGCTTGGCCTTGGCGGCGGGGTCCTCGAGCATGAGCATCTTGGAGCGGTCCTTGACGCCCGCCATGTCCAGGAACGCCTTGGAGTCCCTCTCCTTGTCCTTGTACACCACCTTCTGGTCGTCCGGGTGCAGGCCCGTCTTCTCCGACAGCAGCTTCTTGAGCTCGCCTGCATTTTCATTCACCCCACCGGGTTTATTCAATTAAATAGATGAAACACATGGAAGCATCGTGAAACTAAATCGACCGCACAGCTAGCGGCATTAATTACCCACCGAAGGATGCCTGGGAGTTGATGTAGATCTCGTGGTAGACGCCGTTGAACTTGACCTTGACGCGGATGGTGGGCACGGGTGCGCCGCCGGGGGGCGGCTCCGCGTCGGGGCTCCGCTTCTGCACCAGCATGCCGCCGGGGCGGACCTCCCACACCTCCTCCTTGGGCACCGCGGCGGCCGCCTCCTTCATCGGCGAGAAGGCCACTCTCTGCTCCCGGTTCCCGCGCATCATCTTGTTGATCTTGTTCTTGGGAGCGAGGACTCCTCTCCCTCCGATCCTCTCCTAGCTATACCTCTATCTATCTATGCACCACCGAGACCCAGCGATCGATCGATCCTCGGCAGACGAGGAGAGTACGTACACTGTCTTGAGCGGCCGATCGATCACCCACCAAGCTCAGGGGAAAAAAAAAGGACACTTGCGTGCTCAGGCAATCAGCTGGCAAGTTAGCTGCTACTACTACTGCAATCTGCTGCTGCACCAGAACAGGAAAAATCAGTTCTTGGCCGGGGGAAGGGAGGGGAGGGGAGGGGGGCTGGACACTAGACTAGGAGCAGATGCCGGTAAGCTTCAAATGGAGAAACGAACGAAGAGGAAGGAAGATGGGGAGGACCGGAGGAGGAGATGGGAGCAGGAAAAGGACACGATGATACAACTAAGGGACAGGCCGGAGCTGGCGCACCAGAATATTTATACTACTGAGGGAGCCAGCCAAGCCAAGGCCAGGGCAGTGGCAGTGGCAGCGCCAGGCCACCTCGCGATGGAAATGGAATGAACCGGGGGTGTGTGGTGTGGTGTGGGGCGCCCCCGTCCTGCACTGCACAACTGGACGCTGACTGAAAAGAACTCCGATGGCCTGGCCTGATGCCGTCTCACCGTTGAGAGCAGGGAAGTTCTAACCATCCTATCGGATTGATGGACGTCCCAGCCAACCGGTCCGGTGGCGCCGACCGTGAGAGCGAGCAGAGCAGAGCAGACGCGCGGTGCCGGTGCGGTGCGGCGTCCTCTGTCCTCTCCCCCCTCCCGGTCGACGCGCGCGCGCGTTGGGTAGGGGTGGGGTGGTTGCGACAGTTGCGCGCGTGGCCGGGCCGGCCCGGGGTTGGTAGCCGCGACCTGCAAGCCTTGCTCGCGACGCCGCGGTCGGTCTCCTCGCCTGCTTCGTTCGTTGCCGGCCTTCGCCTCCAAGCAAGCTCGGAGCCGGACTGCCGGAGCCCCATCCGTGTGATGGATCCCTGAACCGTCCGAGGTCGCCACTTCACCTACTGCGTGCTGTGTGCTGCAGCTTTTCCATTGCTCGTGCCTTCCCGAGTTCCGGTCCGTCCGTCCTTGCCGGCTTCGTTTCAGGCTCCTTTCTTCTTTGCCCGGACGATGGAAATGGGACGAGCTGCTCTGCTTGCTTCGTGTGCACACCGGACCATGTCAGTCAGCGCGTGCGTGCGTGCTCTACTCTTTCCCTTCCCGTTGGGTCCTGCTCCTCCATCGTCAGCCTACCTACCAGGGCCTTGTTTAGTTTTCCCAATTCTCCTCTAAATTCCACTATACAAAAAGAAGATTCTTCGTCACATTAAAATATCGGCAAATGCACGGAGTACTAAATGTTGATGAAATCAAAAACTAATTGTACAGTTTTGTTGTACTTTGTGAGACGAACATTTTAAGCCTAGTTAGTTAAAATTTTGATAATTTTTACCAAATACAAACGAAATGCTACAGAAATTCTGATACATCATTTTTCTCCCATGTTCTGTGAACTAAACGAGGCCGAGTAGTTGCGGGTGCGTACGCGGTGTCAGGCGGGCTGACACGGCGGGCGGGCGGCAAGTGTCGGTTCCTGGTGAGCGTATATATGATGGATCCATCACCGATCATCGATCTGCAGCTAGTGCTCATTCATACGTTAATCATGGCTTGCAAACAACAGCAGCAGCTGCATTATGCAATCATTAATCCGGGTACGTCGTTGGAGCTAAGCATCCCAATGCAAGTGGATGAGGCTCTTCCATTCCATCCATCCGTGCTCTGGTCTGGTCTTGTGACCTGTCCCCGGGCCAGGCCATGCTATCTGGAGCTTGTAGTTGTACAGTACGTATGCGTCGCCCCTGACTATGAGTGTGGGTGTGGCCTACCATGGGGGTGGGGGGTGGCGGCAGTAGAGTGCCCAAGTGCTGGACCGCTGGTTCGTAACCTGGTGTGCAAGTGCAACAGGGATGATAGATTTAGGTGCAGCCGTTCAGGGCACAAAGCCTAAAGCGCCGGGAGAGGATGGTCCAGCGCCGAGGCAGCACGGGGCACAGCGGCATATATCCTCGCTCGCTCCAGTCGCTCCCTGCTCCATCGTCCGTCGGTGCAGCCAGCATTTCCAGCATGAAAAGGGCAGGCAGACAGGGCAGGCACTCGATGGATGGACACTGCTGGAACATGTTACATGTGGCATCTTCTTCTTTCTGGTGTTCCTGTCCCTGCGGGCCGGGCGGGCACCATGTATGGACGGCATCGGCGACGGCGGATCTGCGGCCAAGCTTGCTAGAAAAAGATTAGATCAGGACATTGTGACCGGAGGCGGGAGCTGCCCCTGCCCCACGCCGGGGAATATGTTGGGCACCAACGAACTCGACCGACCCAACATATATGACTGCATGCTCGATGATGATCATCAGGCACAGCCAGGCAGGCTCGTCGCAATCAGAAACAGAACAGCCGTTGCGTTGCGTGCAGCAGCTCTCGCCCTACCTTCCCTCCCTGTGCTGCTGTGCTGCGCGTCGTCGACGATCGTGTCATCTCTGTTGTTTTTTACAGTGCACGAGACGTACGTGTCGTGTCCGGGTCCATCCGTCCGATGCCCCGCACCTAGGTTTCAGCGTGGCGTACGGGGCCCACCTGCCAGTCTTTGCTCCCACCAGTGCAAGGCCATCATCGTCCATGGGACGCCACCGACAGCGCGGGCGCACGTGGGAATCCGCGGGAGCTAGGCTAGCCTAGCCGTCCACGGACCACGGGCTGCGCCTGCTCTCCCCCGTTGGCTAGGGCCTTGTTTAGGTATCCAATTTGGCCACCAAATTCACTATGCAGAATTTCTATTCTTCGTCACATCAAAATATCGACACATATATGGAGTAATAAATATAGATGAAATAAAAACCTAATTACACAGTTTTGTTCTACTTTGCGAGACGAACATTTTAAGTCTAATTAATCAATGTTTAGACAATTATTACCAAATAAAAACAATTTTGCTACAGTGTGATGTGATATCTACTATGCAAAATTTGGATACTTTGGTATCTAAACAAGGCCTAGTAGTGGCCACAGGATTGGCAGCGCAGGCGGGATGGGCGGACGTGATCGGAAAGGGACCGCGTAACCCACGCCCCCTCTGACCCCGACCCCGCCGGCGAGGTACGTGGTCGTGGTCCTCACCTCTGCACGTACGGCGACGCCGCACCCACCGCCCGTCGCCACCGGACCGGCCGGGGGGATCGAGCTTCTCATCGGTGGTGGAAAGGACGAGGCGGTAGCAGGTGTCGGTCAGCTGTTCCTGACGCGCAAGTCGGACCTTCCGTACCGGCCGTTCCAGTCGTCGGCGTCGCGATGCCGATCGACGCGTGCGGCCAAAGCAGCCCACGCACGCACACAGGACAAAACACGACTTGTCCTCTCTCCCCGACCCTCAGCTCCGCGCAAGGGAAGGAAGGGACTGCAAGTGCAGGCCTGATGCTACGGCCTGCCTGCAGCTCCACCTGGTTGTGATAAATTTGCTAGGCTTTCTTCAGTTTCCCAATTCTTCCTTAAATTTTACTATGCAAAAACAAGATTCCTTATCTCATCAAAATATCGGCAAATGCATGGAGTACTAAATGTTAATGAAATCAAAAACTAATTGCACAGTTTTATTGTACTTTACGAGACGAACATTTTAAGCCTAGTTAGTCAAAATTCGGATAATTTTTACCAAATACAAATGAAATGCTACATGAATTCTGATACAGTGTTTTTCTCCCCTATTCTGTGAACTAAACGAGGCCCTAGCCGAATTTGTTAAGCCTAATTAATTATTGATTTTTGACAATGTTGTGCTACAGTAACATGTGCTAACGACGGATTAATTAAGCTTAATAAATTCGTCTCGTAGTATCAAACAAGTTATGTAATTAATTTTTTTTATTAGTATTCTAACACCCTTTCCGACATCCCATAAAATATCCGATGTGACAGACGAAAATTTTCCACCGCATGAACTAAACACCCTGTAGCTTCTCAGCTTGGAGCATCAGAACGTACACCGACGGTGCGAGCGAAAGCGAACGGAAGAATATATAACTGTTCTCCAACTTGGTTGCTACAAATATGATCAGTACCAGACTACCTGTTCACTGTATTACGATCAGGCGATCGATGGGGTGGGCATGCAGTCCAGTCAGTAGATGCTGCGCTGCGCTGCTAAGCTACTCCTCAGTAACTCAGTAAGACAGTAACTGCTGTCACTGTTCAGATTCAGGGTCTGTTGGAGACTTGTATCTTTCAGAACTAACAGATTAGTTGTTGTTGCTGCTGCAAATGCAAGACACTTGGCAATAGGCACACATGAACAGTGCGGGGATCTTGCTCGCTTTCAATTTGACAAGCACCAATAGCTGACAGGCAACAGTACTTTTCAGCGAAAGAACAATGTTTTTCTCTCACAATAAATCAGCATAAGCATCAGCATAAGTCAAATTCCAGCTAAATGAACAGGGCGACCTAGCCTCATTCTAGAGGCCTGCTACGAAATAATCTAGAGCCTAATAATAAGATGACAATAAATTCAAAGCCCATATTGCAGCACCTGCACTTTTTTTGTCAATAATAAGGGGGTGGCTGGTTCACTCTTCACCTTCTAAATCTAGTTCTATTTAGTCATTTTTTACCCAAACACTTTGACTAAATGGGATTAAATAGGCTTTAGCCAACTAGTCACTCAAATGTTGCTAAATGGGACTAAACCTCACCTTTTAGTCAGGTTGTCTCACCTTTTAGTCACTTTGGAGCTTCTTTTAGTCTCTTTTAGTCCATCAAACCAAACAGGGGTGACTAAAGTTTAGGAGCTGGTTTAGGTGACTAAACTTCAGGAGGTGCAAACCAAACACGGCCTAAACACTGTCGGTGCTGTTTGTGCTTGAAATATATGACGCCGGACAGATTATATATGTATATGTGGCCTAGAGAGTGGGACAATTTGCACCCTTGATAAAAGCCCAAAAGCCACAAAGATGCCGGGGGTACGGACCATCCATCAAACAATTCTAGTGCAGTGCTTACTTTTAATTCAGATGAGCTGATAATTGTCATAATTTTATTAGTATATCACGATCACTCTCTATATTTCTCTCAAAAAATATGTAAAGTGCGTAAGTACGGCGCAAGTGCGTAACTAAAGAAAGGATGAACTACCAAAGCAAATAAGTAAAAATAAAAAAAAATGTGGAACTGCGTTTTAACAATAGCAAAGGTCAGCGATAAATAAACGCATAAAAAGGGGTGAGTACTATCTGGCACTGGCAGTAGAAAAACTAGCCCTGGCAATAGGCTTAGGCACTGTTTAGTTCCCACCTAAAAACTTTTTACCCTGTCACATCGAATATTTGACACATGTATGGAGCATTAAATGTAGATAAAAAAACTAATTGCACAGTTTATATGGAAACCGCGAGACGAATCTTTTAAGCTTAATTAGTCCATGATTAGTCATAATTGCTACAGTAACACACATGTGCTAATGACGGATTAATTAGGCTTAATAAATTCGTCTCGCGATTTCCAGGCGAGTTATGTAATTAGTTTTTTTATTAGTATCCGAACACCTCTTCCGACATCCCATGAAACATCCGATTTGACAAAAAAAAATTCACCCACGAACTAAACAAGGCCTTAGTTATGCGGATTGCCACGAATTGCTCGCAAATTTAAACTTATATGTGACTCTTTTTTTTTTAGGGAAAACTTATATGTGACTTCGCGGGCTGCCTCACATGTTAGTAATTTTAAGATATATCATAGTAAGTATTAGAAAATTATGTATAAATTTAGGGCCTAGTACTAAACAACATTTCTTATATTTGCTTTCTCTCGTTTGCTCGTCCTTAACACGATACTCATGTGGATCATTTCTTACCTGATAGATTTTATTTACCAATTGTTCTATATACCTTGTCATCCTAATTCATAGTTGTACATTTTGCATCACACCTCCACATGTGTTAGACATGTGTTTATTTAAAATAAATTATCTCTCATCCTAACACAGTGCTCATAAATACTTTTTTTGCTTGGGTAATTTAGAAGCACCTAGAAGTATTTTGTGATCTCTCTTTTATATGACAGATACAGCTACCAACATATGTTAGCCAATAGATAGAGCTAAGCCGAGATCATTCAACACCATGATCCATACTGTCATGAGCTCATAGTCTAACCGAAACAGCACTTTTTTTTTGAGGGCATTATGAATGGTTCCATCGATCAAAGACGCTGATGTCTACTGCCTCCGTCGATTATAAAATTGCGTCATATCCTCGAGAGATTTTTTTAAATTCTGTATATGCATCATGCATGCGTATGCTCGTCGATGGTTGGCTAATAATAACCTAATAATAATGGGAGACCTAATCAAAGTTGAGTTGCTGCTGGGATGCTTTACAGTTTATCAGTGAGGAATCAGGATCTCGTTTTGCATGATGCGCAGATCCATCGACCAGGAGTGGCCAACGCACATGTAGGAAATCTCAAAAGGATGAGACGACGATGACCTGAACGAATTCAGGTCGTTCAAGTAAAAGCAGCGTGTATTATTATTATTTTTTGGTTGGGAAAAAGTCGTGCCATGGCGCAGAGACGCATCTTGTGCATGTGCATGTGTTGACCCTGATCGGTAAAAAAGACTATCTGGAAATTTCTCGTGGAGAACATGTCAAGAAGATTCTCCGTCACATCAAAATGCCGGCATATGCATGGAGTACTAAATGTAGATGAAATTAAAAACTAATTGCACAGTTTTATTGTACTCTGCGAGACGAACATTTTGAGCATAATTAATCAAAATTTGGACAATTATTATCACTAAAAACAAAAGTGCTACAGTGCTCGAGTGGCACTGTGCAGAATCGGTCACCCCGAGTCGGCCATCTAAACAAGGCCTCAATATGTCATATACAGCGAGTGAATGAGTGAGTGGGCCCATATGCAAACGGTGGAACGGCTTCGGCTTTGGGCCGAACGAACGTTCTCTCTCAGTATTTCATCCTGGGCCATACGGGCGTCTCATCACGGCTTGGGCCACGCGAGGAAGCAAGCTCCATTCCCTAAACCGTTTTTTCTCCTCACACTCTAAAACAGGATACCTTGCCCTTGTCAACTCTCATAGTCTCATGTACAAATGCATTCAACATAAATGTATGTTGCATTCTTGCTTGTTGCATCTCATATTTTTATTGTGGAAATTTTCTAAACACATTTATAATGTTTTGGAAATTTTCTGTTTTTTCTGGATATTTCTTGAAAGCTTATAGAGATACTTTCACTACTACTACAATTTTAATGGAGGCGGGTGTTTTTGCTTTACCGAGGAGGGCAAAGCAACCGCCTCGGTGCCAAGGTGACGGTTAATCGGACCTTAACCGAGGCGGTTTCCTTGCCCGCCTCGGTTAATGGAGTAAAAAAATAAAAAAAAAGCCCAAGCCCGCCGGCGAGCCCATTTCGAAGCCCGCCGGCGAGCCCATTTCGAAGCCCGCCGGCGAGCTCGCCTGCTCTGCGCGACCCCACCGCTGCCCGCATCCCCGCGCGCCGCCGGAGGGAGGAGGGAGGTGGCTCCCCCACCGGTAGGATCCGCCGCCGCCGGTGTTGTCCATGAGGTGGAGGAGGAGCACCGCCGCAGGGAGGCCGGATCCGGCCTCCATCGCCCGCGCTCGCTGGATCCGCGAGGGGAGGCGACATCTAAGAGGGAGGGGCGCCGCCGGTGTTGTCCACGACTTGGAGGTGGAGGAGCGCCGCCGTGGGGAGGCCGGATCCGGCCACCACGCCACCAGATCCGGCCTCCATGACCCGCGCCCGCCGGATCCGCGAGGGGAGGAGAGAGCTGAGGGGGAGCGCCACCGGATCCGCCTGAGAGAAAGAGGGAGGGAGGAGGTGCGCCGGCATGGGAGAAGGAGAGGGTCGCGGTGCCTGCGTCGGGTGAAGGGAGAGGGGCGGGCCGCCGCGGTTGTGTGCGGCTAAGTGGCTGAGGAGGCTAGTGGAAACCCTAAGTGGCGGTATATATACATTGAGCACACTATCGGGCCGAGATGGGCTGTCTGGGCTCTGAGATGGGCCAATATTATCCGAGGCGGACATTATAGTATGCCCGCCTCGGCTAATGTATTAACCGAGGCGGTTGCGTTAGAACAACCGCCTCAGTTAATAGGCGAGCATTTTAAGGCGCCCGCCTCGGTTAATCGATTTTGCGAGACGATTTTTTTGTAACTGCCTCGGTTAATAAAAAATGACCGCCTCGATTAATCCGAGGCATTAACCGAGGCGGTTTACAGGCCCGCCCGCCTCGGAAAACAAATTGAAAACGCCTCGTAAAAGTTTTTTTGTAGTAGTGTTTCATAGGATCTAACTATTTTATTATGGTTGTTCGTGTCCTAATCTATCTCTAGGAATTTTATCATAATTTTTAGAAACCTAGACAAATCTTTCGTAGTTTAAATACCTTACCAGGTATTCACACGAAGAATGGAGGGTCGATGCCTAGAAGACCACCAAGACCTTCACCAGAAGATCACCAGGCCTCAATTGCTCCATCTCGCCATGCTACAAGGGCACAACAGCCCAGTCTCTTACAAACAAGGCCTATACATACACGAATAATTACCATGCTTTAATTTACTATGATCACTGGGCTCTAATGAGTATACCTTCAGGTGTAGCAAGATCCTCTAGATTCGATGATCTCCAACAACCTTAAAAACGCCGGCTAGAGGGGTATTAACCAAGCAAGCCCCGTTGCTCCAATGGTCACATTTTTCTGCATAAATGAGATGGTCTGTCGTAGCATGGAGCAATAGCACCATCATAGGGTGTGGTACTATTTGAACTCTATGCACCTTTACTAGACACCTCTGGATAATGCGCTAACCATGAACGGTAGCAACAGATCATACGTGGTACTATTTAATTCCCTGTGGCCAAGTCTCCTAATCCGCCTGGTAAAAATTGTGAGCATCGAATCATACGCTGGTACGGTATTGTTTTCAGCACATAGTCCCCTTAGTGTTTTCGTCATGTCTCCTATCTCGGAAGTCCGTTTTTTATGCTCTTGCATGTTTTTTTAATCACAGTGTAAACACAGACACTCATACATTCATGTACACTCGATCACCTGTATGAATACATGGACATGTCTGACCCCTTTGAGCACCTCAAAAAAATCAAGCTAATAACTGATTATTTACTTTCTTTTAATTAATAAAAAAGAAAGACCTAGAATAACGGTAATGCTTGTGTCCATGCGTTCAGACGATCAGTGGACCCACAAGCAAAGCTCTCACAAGCAAGCTCGGATGTCTCCGTCCTCGGGTTTACTTTATTATTTTTCTCCTACTTTATTCTCTCATCTCACTTTTCCACCACCGCCCACCCTCGTTGTACGACGTCGTTGATGGCCAAGGCATGCACATCGTCGTTCACCGCTACTGAGCGGCTTCTTGGCTTCCCGCGCAGCAAGCTGTGGCTGCCTTCCGCAGCTGGTGTGGCTGAGTGAGCTTTGCTCCGCCCTCACCCATGGTCGTATGCACTAGAGCTCCACTCGATGCACCCTGACCGAGCTTGTCACCGGCGATGGCTTCCGCACTGGTCGGTTCGACCACCACGTGGTTCGTGCCACGGCTCCTGGACCCGCGGGCGCGTCATGCGCGTGTGGCGCTCCTGCTCCTGCCACCACCGTCTCCGCTCACCTGGTGGCGCTCCCGCTCCTGCCAACGAGTTCTCCACGCCGATGCAGCGTGGTCCACAGCGACTGCTCTGGCGCGGCATTCTCCACCGCACCAGCTGCCGTCATCCTCCCTTTCCGCTGCACCAGAGCGCCGCTTGCTGGCTACCACAGTTCCCCACCAGTTAGGTCGTGGCCGCCGGTGATGTCATGTTTGTTTCAGACGCATGTTTTCAAGTGTTTCATCTGGATGTTGCGTATGTTGCAATGACTATATACACATGTTGCAAGCGTATGTTTCATGTTACAAGCATATGTTTCAGGTGTTTCAAACGTATGCTTCAAGTGTTTCATGTGGATGTTGCAGAAGTAGATCTAGATGTTGCATAACATGCATGTTGCAAGCGTATGTTTTCAAGTGTTTCAGATGTTTCATACGTATGTTGCAAGTGTTTCATCTGGATGTTGCATATACATGCAATGACTTTTCAATTGTTTTTCAAGTGTTTCAGACGTATGTTTTAGGTGTTTCAGCTGTTTCGGACGTATGTTGCAAGTGTTTTATCTGGATGTTGCAAAAACAGATTTGGCGTTGCACATGTAACCTCCTGCTGCTAGGGCATTGCCATGTGTCACCGTGTTGCATCTGTGGCGCGCATCCACAGGCGGACACGTGGATTCCTACGTGTGTGTGAAACGGAGCAGGCATGAGCGGGCCCGGCGTACGCGTGCCAAGCGGAGCGGGTGTGGCACGGCCGCACGGGAAAGGAGCGGTGTGGGAAACGGAGCGGCGTTAGTGGCGCGGTAAACGGAGCAGCGCAGGGCGGTCTGTGCCTGTGCGAACGAATCCCACGTATGCGCAGGTTGAGACTGGGAGCAGCGTCCAAACGCGTCCTACGTCCGGACGTCCGAGCGCTAGCTTCTCCGTTAATATAAAGCATTTTGGTGCACTCGCTAACTAGCCAACATGTTATTGTGCTGTGTGCTCCATGGACACGGCGTCACGTTTTTACTCTAGCATGTCAATGTACGGCTGTGATTTGGTGACATATATAAAACCACATTTGCAATAAAGATTTCTAGGGATTCAGATGTCAAGTGCTGCGGAAGGAATCGTCTTCTGTGGACCCAAACAGGTCAATTTTTAAAGAGGCTGTGCTACAAATACAACTCGTTCAGCACAGCTCTGAGCACCTCTTGTCTTCCTCGTCAACCCCGGCGGAGATGAACGGCAACAAAGGGTGAGGCGTCGATGAGCTCAAGAACGTGACGCCGCGCGTACCTCGCGTTCAGTTGGCTCACACAACTGCAGCGCTCGCTCTTCCCAAGCACAAGACCCGCCTCCTGATCCGTCCGTAGGTGAGCCATGCAAAGCTCGCCGCCCTAGTCCGTTGCACCCTTCTACAAATAGCGGTGCACCTGGCCACACTTCCCAAGCCAAGCCAGCTAGCAGAGCAGGAACCTCAGCCTCCACGTCCACAACACCAGGAGGAGCGCGTCCGTCCGGCAGGCACCAGGCAACAACAATGGCGCTAGAGGCGGCCAGCACCGTCCTGCGCGCGTTCCTCGCCGCGTGCCTCGTCCTGCTGGTCCTCGGCGGCGGCGGCAAAGGCGGCCCGTCGTCGTGGGTGCTGCGCGGCGCGGAGGCGCAGGCGCAGGGCGGCGGCGGGCAGTGCCTGCCGCAGCTGAACGGCCTCCTGGCGTGCCGCGCGTACCTGGTGCCCGGCGCGCCGGACCCCAGCGCGGACTGCTGCAGCGCGCTGAGCGCCGTGTCGCACGAGTGCGCCTGCAGCACCATGGGCATCATCAACAGCCTGCCCGGCCGGTGCAACCTCGCCCAAGTCAACTGCTGTAAGCTTTACTATAGCCAGGCCCAGGCCGCAAACGGTTTCCTGTCTTCATCTCGGTGCTAACTGCTAAGCTTACTAATCGATGTGTTCTTTGTGGTTTGTGTTCATCATGCAGCCGCTTGAAGCAGGAGCGAGCTGTCACGGATGCTGCAATGCATGCAGGGGAGAGAGGAATAAGAAGTGTTTCCATTTCACCGTGAGGGCAGTCGAGCTCCAGCTTGACTTGACCGCCGGCATCGCCCAACGCTGTTGTCGTCGTTTTCTTCTGATATTCAGGACTCTCTTGCGGTCTATATCATTAGCGCAAATAAAATAAGTAAAACCAAACCATGCATGACCATCATGCAACCTTTTCAATCGTGCGCTTCCCTCGTGTGACGCCTGCCTTACTATGCCTATTGCGAGTTCCAACAAACTAAGGCCTTGCTTGGATGTGTCAGACTTATCTCAATCTACGTGTGTTGAGATACATTGAGGTGGAAGTCAAACCCAAATTCTACATCGTTCTACATCCAAACAAAGCCTAAACGGTATCAAGTTAACTATAGTAGCTGAAACAAAGGCCTTGTTTAGATTCCAAAGTTTGCCTCCCAAATTTACTATGCAGAATTCCTATTTCCCGTCACATCAAAATACCGACACATATATGGAGTACTAAATATAGATGAAATCAAAAACTAATTACACAGTTTTGTTGTACTTTGCGAAACGAACATTTTAAGTCTAATTAATCAATATTTGGACAATTATTACCAAATAAAAATAAAATTGCTACAGTGTGACGGGACACTTACTATGCAAACTTTGCCTCCAAAGTTTGCCATCTAAACAAGGCCAAAAGATACATGCGTATGCCACGCAACATATTCTGTTCATTTTGATAACAGTCACCGCCTGCCAGGGGTGGCAGTCACAGTAAATAAACTACGTGATCACGTACCCAGGAGACTAATACATCAATTCTTAAAACCGCAAGAGCTATAATTGCTCTGAATGTAGAATTGCACATAATAGATTCCTGACTGCACGTCTGCACTTTAAATGTGGCCATGAGAATTGAGTGTGCTACCCAAACTGGCTGACAGAGAAACACCTGCGTTTCAGAGCACAAAAAGATTGCGACGGGATCTCCTCTAGATATGAGTATATTTCATAAACACACGCCAGGTATGACTTTAATTTAAAAGTGCATATTACTCAACCATCAACCATAACTCTAAAACCACCTTACTCTACGATGACAGTTTTTCTAGGAACAGAGCTTCCTGCTTGCTAGTGAGACCAAGATCACTCAATGACATCTGGCTCTCCCCTTCAGTGAAAGCACGCCTGGGATAAGACCTCACCTATCCAAAGAAAACTCACATAATCACTATGGTTACAAGAATCGGTCAGGGGCAGATGACAAACTTAATGTAGAATCAAAGGAAGATTCTGATAGTCTCCCCTAAACTAGGCTCACTCATGGCATCACTCAATACTAGAGAACAACATAACCAACCAACTGACCAGCAAAACTGCAATCCTGATGAACAAAAAAGATTGTTGGTGCAATTTTCTGTCTCGGTGTATAGTCATATCATACTAACTTCTTGACTGACCTGACTACTTAACAGCCACCAGGGCAATTGATGCTACAAGCATATTATAACAATTAACAAGTGCTTAAGATAAAGAACTAACCAGGAGATTCCACTAAACCCACGTAGATAGTTCAAAATGGATTGATAAATTAGTTTGGATTTGAAGAGGCAGAAGTTATCATTTTTCAAATGGATAGGTACTGTGAAAATTGCGAAGTGAAGTTGACAAAATAAAAGGTCCTGCAAAAGTATTCTGAAACAATACTATCTTTTCTTTCTTGTTAGCAAAAAGTATGAATAACCAGCTGGTGCTGATACCGTATCTCCAGTATAATAAGCTATGGACTGTAACTGCACATATCTTTTATCGGCAAATATTGTTTTGCAAATATACATTGAAGGAGAGAGATGAGAATTACCAGTCTATAAGTTCTTGGCTTGAAAGTCCTGCTGATGTCTATGAAGTCGAAAAGATACTGCAACAATTCCAGCAAGATTAGAAGCATAATGAAGCACTTCAGCCATCAGCAGGATTCTAGCAACTTAAGTAAGCTCACCTGAAGCTTGTCGGATTTGAGAAAGCGCCGTCCTCGACGACTACCATCAGGCATGCGGACTACCACTGTGACAGCCCCCTCGTCATTTTGTAGTGGCTCCTTCGGTAGTGATGCTTGTTTGGCTTCAAGCTCGGATTCCAACTCCTAAGAATCACCCCAAAAAGAAAGGTATGTTACTACTAGTAAAATAACGAAAACCTTGGAGAATATATATCTAACGATATTTAGCATGAGCTGAGAAGGAAATCAATCTGCTGCATTATTGTTCAATTGCTAAATGATAGACATCTTATACCAAAGCCAAAAATAGTTTACCAAGACTTCCCTGATAAGGACTGACAAATGTACTACAGTTCTTTCATAACATCTGGAACATCAAACACATTACTGATTACCCACTTCTGCAATTAATCCAACCCAATTGCAGTTTAATAATCCGTATATGCTCCTGAGGCAACAAAATTATCCAAGCGCAGAAAATGTATGAATCTCAATCATATTCTGCAACTTTGACTTTAAAAGTACTAAGTGAAGTACCTCTTCCTCACGTTGTTTCTTTAGCTTCTCTTCCTCTTCTTTCTTTTGAAGTTCAAGAGCAGCCTCTCTTGCTGCAGCTTCCTCTACCCTGCGGAGTTCAGCCTCCTGCACAGCCTTCAACTCTTTTTCTCGATCAGCTTGGAGAGCAGCAAGATACTCATCATCCTGCAATTGAAATATTGCTAATCATATACAGTAGTTGTAATACCATCCAGCAGATGAATACTGCTCAGTACCTGCTGCTCCCTTAACAACCGCTGCGCCGTTAATGATGGTGATGGAGGACGTGCTACTCGGGGATAGCGAGTCGACCTGCCACGGGCTGGGAAGGAAAATGGATATGGTGCTCCTTCAGGAATCCCACCAAACATTGCAGCCTCAAGCATAAGAGCTTCATCATGCTCTTGAGAAGAAATACCACCCCACTTTTCAAGGAAATTAAAAACAACACTGTGAGTTTATGAAACTATAATTTGCAGACCATAGCTCACTAGAAGCATAATGGGAACTGAATACCTCTTCTGAAGGAAAACCCCCACTATGCTGATGATCAATTTGAACATGAGGTTGAGGACTTAAGGGGGGGCTGTCAGCCCTTTGAACAGTTTCTGCTGGCTCAATAGTTCTGCCTCGAAATCGCCTAGAACGAATCCTAACTAAAGGCCGTTCGTCATCATCTTCACTGTCCTCTTGGAAGTACTCTTCATCTACTGCTTGCTCAGAAGTTCCAACTTTCCCTGTAGTTAGTCCTCGCCTACAATAAGAATGGACATGTATGAGGAATCAGTCGCTACCATATTCCAATTAGACACGGATTATCCTTACAAAGGTTGTATAGGTAAAGGCTGGCTAAAAACATTGCATGAAAATGACCCACACAAACAGGGAAACAATATCATATCTCGCACGATGCACGGCTTCCATGCAAATGATACCATACCAAAAAAAAATTGGTAGGGGAACATTGAGCCATTAACTGATTATGAATAAGTAATAACCCACACACTACCACTGTTCTACGCATTTTGAAAATGTGTGTTCACCTTTCATTTATCCGACTTCCTCCTTGGTCGCCTTCTTTATCAGATAAGTCAGGAGAGTGATCTGCTACATACAATCCCTCTTGGCGCAGAGCGCTCTCTCGCTCTGCTGTCTGGTAGCCACATAAAAAAAAACATATTGCAGATATAGGTATATGAACAAAAATACAGAGCTGCATCTTAGAAGTTAAAAGTCTACCTCCAAGGACAAAGAAACTGCCCGAGCAAGCTCATCATCACCTCTGCCACGTGACGTGTTGTCAGATTCACCACTACTTAGAACCTGTGCACAATAGTTTTGTTAAAAAGTTTGTTTAAGCAGATGTACAATCGAAATCCAAAAGCAGAAGTATACATTTTTCATGCCTTCGGCTTCCCTTTTTGAAGCTTCAATTGCTGCTCGGATCATCTCCTCTTCTATATCATTGTTATAGTCACTAACATCAACCACTGGAGGCGCACTTGGCATGGAATGGTTTGGGTGCGAGGCACTGCTTGGGATCATAGGATCATGAGCAGATGGTGTTGATGGCAAGTCTTCGTCATCTTCATCAACTATAACAGTCCCATGGACCTCTGGACCATAGAAAGATTCACGTCCAGTAACATCCTCAATAATGGGACCCTGACCAGAACTGCCTGTTTGAGTATTGCTGTCCTTAACTTCAATAGGTATCTGCCTCACGTCCCTAGGTTGTGTAACTCGGGGTCCACGTCCAAATATATCAGCAGCAGTTATGTCAGCAAAACCTGGATCCAAAAGTGCAAAAGGGTTGCCCAAAGTTCTAGGGAACAAAGGTCTGTTGAACATGGGATCAAGTGGTTCATCCAGCTCCATCATGTCATCATAACTGGCAGTGGCAGTGGCAGGTACAGGATTCTGATTGATTCTGGTGCTGAAAACCATTCATTTGAGAATTTCAGTCACATCAAATGGAACGGGAAAATAATATCACGTGACCAAATGCATAGAAGTTAAAGAGAACGAAAGCATACATGGTCCTATCTCCCTCATTAAAATAAGCATTCACGGCTTCATTTAGATCGTGACCATGTTCCTGAGTAAAAAAAACAATTGGTTAGCCATTGTAGCTAATATGAGTCCAAAAAGGCAGTCACATTTATATATAGTTAACAATGATTATCTGTAATATCTGCACTCCGTTTCTTCAGTTATACTATTTGACTAAGGATAACTTATTAGTTAATGAAGTTAAAACCACTAAGGGTTAATATGCACCACACTGAATGATAATTATTTCTTTATTTGAAATAACATTCTTTCCATAGAAGTCGCTGTGTCTGAGGACATGGAAATGCCCTAAACAGAATATATTTGCAATCAGAGAGAATATTTACCCATGATAACTTTTTTATCTTTTACTAGGTTAAAAAGTACCAAGTTTGATGCAGCAAACTCGATGAATAGAGAATAGCTGACGGAGAGAAAAATGTTTAATATTTAATAATAAAATACCCATTTGTATAAAGTCCAATAATTTGTTCGAGATACTACATAAACAGATATGTGAAATACATGAACTAGAGCCTATCTTCATCACAGAGACAGAATAATTCAATTCAGACAGCAGATTACAGTTGCACCATTAGATCAAAGGCAAATCAGCTGGAGCTCCTGTGCTCAAATCATGTCACATGCTCAATGATTTAGAGCACACATTCTGAAATATATTGAAGTGTTTCAGTCAGCGCTCTTGGCTCTGCATTATTACAAACTCAAACAGGACCAATGCAAACCTTCAACCAGGCAGTAGACAACAACATTTTTGACCGCACATAAACAAACATCCCAACAAGTGTTTTTCCCTCACCAAATCGACCCAATCTAACATTCCAGAAACTAAGCCTCCAACAGAATTTAACACAAATGAACCTACAACTTTAGTTCTCCGGCTAAACAATTAAGGAATTCACAGTTACAACATTTGATGAGATCTGATGCACCCGCTCTACTCCGTTCATCCGCCCCCATCCAGTGAAGTCTCGGCATTTCACACCGCACAAATGCAAACTAAAAACTACGTGCACGCATCAATCCCATCACAACCAGAAAACCTCCCATGTTTCACACTCTTTAGAAACTCAAAATTCCGCAATTTCTGCGACCCCCTAAACCCACAGGGAAGCGATTACGATTACGCACACGAAACCCCGGCTCAAGTCCCACATCTCACACAGTCACACCCATCCGCCACGGCCCCGCACCGCCATCTAAGGAACCAACGCCGTGCGGAGCCGAAGCCCAACCCTAGCCCGAAAACCCGAGCAACGGATCCCCAAAAGGCCGGGACCTTAACACCAATGGGTAGAGACGGGAAGGGAAGGGGCGGGCATGCGTCGTCACCTCGAGCACGCGGATGGCGGCGGCCTCGTCGGCGCCGGTGATGCTGACGAAGGTGTCGATCGCCTCCTGCGGCGGCCGCGCCATGGCTGGAGGCGCGCCGGCACCGGCGGCGGCCTGGGGGGCCGCGGCGATGCAACGGCGAGGAGGTTGGGGTCCGGTGCGGAGAGCCGGAGAGGAGTCGCGAAGCAGCGGAGCCGTGCGTGTTATTTCAAGGAAGTGGGGCGATGTGGTGCTTTCTTATTGCTCTCCTCCTCCCCTCTCGCGGGCCGTGGGCCGTCAGCGGTGGGCCTGCGCGAGAACGACAGACGCCGGAAATGTCACCTGTGCCCTTCGCGAATGCTTGCGTGTTGCCGCGCTGGATGAGTGCATCAGAAAGGCGTAGGGGCATGGGCGTAAAACACCATCGACAGCGGCTTTTCTATCTTCTTGCGAAACAAGGATGGATGCTGCTCTAGAAGAAGGGAAGCAAGGAAAAAAGCGTTGGTCCTTGTTCACGAAGGGATGATGGAGGACGCTTTGATGGGTACTGAAAGCATCTGTAGCCACAGACAACTGACTTGGGGTGTGTTCACTTCGCGAAAAGTGGATGAAAAGTTACTGTAGCACCTTTCATTGTTATTTGGTAAAATTTGTTCGACCATGGACTAACTAGGCTCAAAAGATTCGTCTCGACACTTACAGACAAACTATGCAATTAGTTATCTTTTTTACCTACATTTAATGTTTCATGCATGCGTCCAAAGATTCGATGTGATGGGTGGAAGAGAAAATATTTTAGGTTTGCATGGGAAGTAAACACACCCTTGGTATATGCCTTGCTGCAGGGAGGTGGATTCACGAAAGCATCTTTTCAGCCACTTGGAGAAATGCAGCGCCGGCACTGGAGTCTGGAAAAGAGCAATGTCTAATTTGGAAGTTTGTTTATGTTCTCTTCAAAAGCAAGAGGGCTAGGCCAAATACACCTCAATTCAATCTTTCAAACCAACCATCAGCTCAGCGTCATCATATGCAATTGAACTTTGGCAATCTTTCAACTCAAATCGGCAAATCGCCAGTGCGTGCACACTCTCAAAATCTTCATACTTCATACTTGCTGTCTACAGTTATCAAGTAAAGCTAATGGTTTTTGCGGCTGATAAGCCGGCTGAAGCTAATTTGTTGTAAGAGAAAAACACTGTTCCATGGCTGATAAGTTCAAACGAACAGGACAGTGTTTGACTGTTTGGTGAAATCAATATAGCAATTGCGCCGAAATCGACAGTTACAAGCTCGAGCTACAATTCTGAAACATTTGTACTTCACAGGACCAGGGAGAATTCGGGCACAAGAAGTGCAGCATGGTCAGGTGGAGGACACATTTCGTCGTACATTTCCACAAACATACCAACATAAAGAATTGCTCCCTCAAGAAGCATATACTTCGCAGAATAGCAATCTATGTATCGCACTGCCATCTGGATGTTGGTACGCAGTTCAGGTAATGGCACCAGTGGCAGCTGTCGTTCCCATTCTTACCCTTGAAGAGCATGACCAAGATAATCACAAATCTGCAACGTAAAGCCACATTTGTCAATGCTTCAAGTTTCGATTATTAATGAAAAGAATCATCATTGCTCATACAAAGTGGCCACATTTGTCAAGGCTTCAAGTTTCAATTATAATGAAAAGAATCATCATTGCTCATACAAAGTGCTACATCCGGTCAATAAAAGATGACACTTCGGACTTGTCTTAAGCCAACTAAACTTGGGCTCCTACTTTTTATTTTACTATGGTATATTGAAAGGCCAAAGATATATCAAACATATCTTTCGAAACAAATCTACCTGTATCATTTCCTAACATTCAAACCCAACACAGGAAGAGTATTTCTAGTCAAGGTTTGTAGTGATTACTTAAGACAGCCCCAAAAACATCACTTATCTATGACTGGAGGGACCTCCACTCACTAAAAGATGATGGTTTAGACAGTAGAACAGAACTTGTACTATGCTTGGTTTACTTATTTGAAACGCCATCTTTTAATGGCTGGAGGTAGTAGTTGTTTGGCATTAGTTTGCAACAATGCATAGCTCAAGGCAATTATGGTATGTGGATACCACATTGCCTATTACAAGCGAGATGTGACCTTTAGTGTAATTGTCCTAGGATGGTTGGAACTTACCCAACAACCAGCAAGAGGAGTGCAGCAACCCACAAGACATACTGGTACAATTTGTACTTTGGTGGTTGATTAGTCTGAGGTAGCTCACTGCGTTCCATCCAACCAAATTGAGGTCTTGCCAGCAACACGAATCCAAGAAGAAATCCAGAAGCAAATCCACCAATATGGGCAAAATTATCAGCATGAGGTAATATCCCAATGGCCAGATTAATTGCAATTATAAAAAGTAGAGTTATGATTGCCGCTGCCTGCAAGAGTGAATTGGCTGAAACTTAGCCAAAAAAAAACAGAGAGAAAAACTTAAGCAAAACAGTACACATATAATATGCCTTCTTCTGACCTTGTTGGAATAGATAGTCCAGTTCATAATAAGCTCTGAAAGCATAGATCCAAGGAGGCCAAACAAAGCCCCAGAGGCACCAACAGAGATGTAGTTACTGCGTAAGAAAAGTGCAGACAGCACACTGCCGCCAAAGCCAGATATCAAGTAGATGACCCCAATGCGCACTTGCAAGTCAGAAAACTTAAGTGAGTTGACAGCAGAGAGCAGACTACTGCCAAAACCAGATGCCAGAAGTATTGACAAAGGTAAACATAGCATACTTCCAAATCCATGATGAAATGAGAAGAAAATGAGCCCCAAATAACATGTAAAACCTCAATACGTCTTAAATGAATACCAACCAACAAAGCCATTCTTAGATTGATGAAAGCAATGGTCATATGTCGCGATCCTAACAAAATGGTGCAAATAGAAAACTAAGTAGTTGCAACACAAAGGCAAGGCCTGAAAAGAAACCTCCATGACTACTTAATTCAGACTTACTTCAGCTTTCCATCTCATACTCTGCTTTGCTCATTCCGTACTGCTGCCCTGCAGTTTCAGTTGAGGAGGAATTTTATTGCCATTCAGGGTTCCCAGGCAAGACTTCTGTTCAGGGAGGTGAGATCTGATTTTACTAGGCCCATGTATTTGTTTGACTTAGTCCTTATATATTATCATAGTGAACATTTTGCAACGCATACTATACAGAGCCATCATTTATCTGATTAACATTCCCCAGGTTTTGTTGCCTCCATGGACCAGCAAACAAATCAGGATATTAACCATTACATATGTACTCAAGACCTCAGATGACTCAGGGATCAGTTTTTAGGTCATTTTTGTGTCCATGACTTGGTAAGGCTTATGCCCATCTTGATTCTTCAATTTAAACATTTTGGTTCTCTCCATGATCGGACGGACAGAATGAGCCAGTGACGTGGAAGCAGGAGTTTTGCATTTTGGTATACAGCATTAAGGGAGTATGGTAGATTTTCCTTTTATACTAATAACTAGATTCCTGAGGGTCCAAGGAAGAATAAGGAGAAGCCGAAATGAGAGGACAAAGCAGCATGTAGCTTCTTTGCTACAGATATGAAAGATTGTCTTCTTTCAAACCTTTTCTCTCTCTTACTATTACACGATCTAATTTCTGAGTACTCACGACCTCAGATGACTCAGTGATCAGTTTTTAGGTCATTTTTGTGTCCGTGACTTGGTAAGGGTTATGCCCATCTTGATTCTTCAATTTTAACATTTCGGTTCTCTCCAATATTTTCCTTTTATACTAATAACTAAATTTCTGAGGGTCCAAGGAAGAATAAGGAGAAGGCGAAATGAGAGGACAAAGCAGCATGTAGCTTCTTTGCTACAGATATGAAAGATTGTCTTCTTTCAAACTTTTTCTCTCTCTTACTATTACACGATCTCAATTTCTGAGTATTATATGCCTTTTCCTATAATCAATATGATGCTTTCTCTATGGTCAGAAAAAACCATCCATCTATGCTTGCCCAAACTATGTTTGTAATCTTACTAACCAGTCTCTATTCTTTGCCTGCAACAGACTGGGGTATATATCCACTCGGCCTTATTTCTTTCTGGTTCCTGGATAGGCACTGCAGATGATGCCAATATGGTGGATCTATTGGTTATGTCACGTGTGTATTTCATCTATAGTAACAGTTATAGTACCATGTTAGTAAGCCAATGTGGCTTACACCCGTCCCAACAAGTGCTATTTTAATATATTCAGGTGTCAGCAAAGAGACCATTTTTTTCCCTATACTGTAGAACGTTTCATGAATTTGTAGGCTACCTTTCTGTTACGAAGTGGTTTACATTGTTAGGGTACCTAACTACTCCATGAGTGTCAACTTTCTAATTTCATTGTCTCCAAAGTTCCTGTCTGAATATGCATCACTTAGCAAACTGAATTAGCACGCGCCCTGTGGTCTGTGTGATCGAATAGCTATATTCATAATGATATTCTCTATCTTTTTTTACCTAAACACTATGGTCTCTACCATGACTGCATATGAAAATCTTTTACAGAGCACCTGCACGGCTGCACCTCCAAGAATGCAAAACCCATACTGTTGGTGTTTTGCATTGTATAAATTGGAGCTAAAAGCAGCACAACATACCATCATGTCCACCTACCAACAGCCTATGTCTATGTTTCCTTAGTTTGTCCAAACAACCAAAAAGAGAATGGCCAACATCATTCATTCATACTGTCATATCCGTTCAATTCTGGAACTGCAGGTCCATCTATGAGCAATGGCTGATGTTCGTATCAAACTATCAATGTCTTGGACAGTGCTGCATGAGAAGCATTATCTACTACGTATGCACGTGCAATTTCATCTTCTGCTTGGAGTATATCAGCATCTTATTTATGTACCTATTGAAGTGGCCACAATGGCCCATAAGTTTTCTTAACAATTTCACTTGCCATCTATTTACACATACAGATCAGGCCCTTACCTATAATGTAGGCAAACCTTTCTTGCCATGTAAAATTCTGTTGAACTTGAGTACCCACTAATAGGTTGCATAATTTCGTACATATTCCTTTTTTTAAAATTCTGCATGAAATGACTGCCCCACGGCAACGCGCGGGATACTTACTAGTATCATTTCAATGCTTATGACAAAAAGTACATCTTCCAAGTGCAGATCGATGTTGGAAAATAATGGATAGTCAAGTATCCAATCAAGGTGCTAGAACTGGCAAATATAGGAGACTGATGTTGTAAAATAATAGATAGTCAAGTATCCAATCAAGGTGCTAGAACTGGGAAATATAGATATTGTGGTAATGACAGAGTGAATCAACAAGTGCAAATAAGAAGCTTACCAAACCCAAATTGCTGCTCAAGGCGGATTCCAATGAAGAGCAAGCTTAGCATGTTGACAACCAAGTGAACTAGGCCAGCATGGAGCCAGATACAGCTAATGAGGCGCCACCCTTGGTGCTCATGAACTACTTTGGCCCAGTTGAGAGCTCCCATCTTCTCCAAGCTGCACAAATATTGGAACTCGTAAAGCAAAACATTGGTGTGCTTTAGTATAGGACAATGTCAAGCGAATGTTGAATCCAGTCCCGATTTCATATTGGTATCTCAAAACTGTCCCGCATAATGGAATAAGTACACAAGAAGAGACAAATTCATCCATTTTACAGCTAGATTTAAAAATACTTACCTTGCATGATTTTGCAAGGGTCATGAAGTAACACTAGGAATAGAAAAAAATCCACAAGCAGCAACATAACTTGGTTACTTAAACTGCTGCTCATTTATAACTGAGAAAAATATAAATGTAGCCCATCTATCAAAAGTGTACTAGCTGTAATTTTTAACTGACAGCAAGGGACGTAATCGTAGTACTAGATACTAAAGGACAGATCTGTGGAGAATAGAAGATTCCACTGCTGGCTGAATCAGCTGTTGTCACTGCCCTGTACTCCTAGCTATTAAAGCTAAATCAAATGTTTCAGTATAAATCTACCTGCTATAGGGGGAGCAATCTGCGGTAGTTTCGTCGTTTACTCGTTATAGTGTATCTATAAATAGTCACCATTGCACAGTGTCCCCCATTTCCAAACGACCTGAGTTGAAAACGACCAAGAAAATGGCAGCGTACAAAGAAAATGGCGGCAAGTAAAGGAGTAAGCCCCAATCTTTACCATTTTTTTTTTTGAAAACTACCTTTACAAGCGATTGGACTTGAAATCCACAACCAAAACGCGACCTCTGGCTTAAAATCATAACACTGGACCCGTCACAAACCCTTCCCGAAACCCCCAATTTCGCACCGGATCCAACAACTCGGCGGAAACAGGAGCGAAAATCGCAATTCGCGAGGAGTGACGAGGCGTACGTGGCGGAGGAAGGCCCGAAGAGCGGGTTCTCGCGGAGCGGCTGGAAGGAGAACCGGCGGAGGAGCCCAGCCGCGACGCACCCGGCGCCGCCGCCGAGCGCGCTCCCGTGGCGCGGGCAGTCGTTGACGAACATCTCGGCGGCGAAGACCGCGATGCAGGCGACGAGCACGGTGGGCACGAGCCACGGCCACCACCGGCGCTCCTCGTCCGCGGCCGCGGCGTACGAGGCCGGGTACTGGTAGTACCCCGCGGCCTTTCCCTGGCCACCGCCCGTCGCCATGGCTGAGTTAGTTGTCGGCGGCCGCCGCGCCGCGCGCCTCCGCTGGCTGCAGTTATAGCGCGCGGGGTAGTGGACTGGTGGGTGGATTCGCGCGGCTTTCTGTGTTTTGTGTGCGTGTTGGCTTGGCTTGGAAGGGAGAGGAGGGGAAACCGGGAAGAACCAAAGAGAGGAGGTGGAGTGTGGAGACGAGTGGAGAGTGAGGTGGGGGAGAACGATCGCTGTAGGACATGGGGACCACCGGTGGGTGACGGGCTCGGTTGCTATTGTTTTTTTTTGGGGGGTTGGGGTGGGGTGGGGGGGGGGGGGGGGGGGGGGGTTCCAAAACACAATTCTCCCCAAACACACGTCTCTTTTTTTTTTGAGTATGTGTCAAATTTTTAAAAGTTTCAATAATTTATAGAAAATATGATAGACATTTGTATCTTCTATTATGTTTATTATAAAAATATATTTTACTATTAATCCAATGATGCTTGTGATAGTTATTACACATCATAAATATATTGTATTACTTTTATATGCATTGGACAAACTTAAAAAAATGACTTCTCCAAGAGTGATATGTGCATTTATTTTGAGACAAGGGACTATATATATGCACAAATGTTTACCTACATGCACATTACATTCATACATACGACGTTAAGAGCATCTCTAAGAGTTTTTCTAAATCTTACTCTCTAAATCATTATTTGCATAAAAATCGTTTTGTATTTCTTTTCACTCTCCAATAGTTTTTTTTATATATCTTGTTTACACTCTAGAGAGTCATTCTCGTTTTCTATCTTTGGGTAGCGAGAAATTTAGAATAGAAGATAGCTATATTAAGATGACCAACTAAAGAAGTTGTCGGAGAATATTTTTTCATTAAAATCTCTATTCCTTACAATTAGGAAGAATATAAAGAGTCTCTTGGAGTTGCTCCAAGTCGAGAACTTGACTAAGAAAAACAGATTCTGCCACGTAGCCGGTTCCCATCATTTTGGAAGGAAGAAGAACCGGTAACTCGGTAAGTTAGGGCATGTTTGTTTCACGCCGAACCGTGCCTCGCCTAAGCCGCCACCGCACTAAAAAAGTGGGGCGAACAAAATAGTCACCACACTTTGCGACATGAGTTGGCAATGAAAATGAACTACGTTGCGGCGTGAGTACGGCGCGCCTAAGCAGCGGTGTCAACCAAACAGCACCGCCAGACACCATAGTTTTAGCGTGCTGATCTGTGGCACGTGTAGGCGTGAAACAACACGTCCTTAGCCACCCGCCCAACCTTTCATCCTTGCCTTCTTTTTGTTAGGGCGCAAGGCGCAAAGGCCAACCTTGCTTGGACAGTCCAATTGTCCATCCCGGACAAGCAACCGGCCATTTATAATTTAGATCGATGAGATGAGATGAAAAGGCACTATAGTGTTTTTATTTTGGAGGGGGTGGCGTCTGGAGAAGCGCAACCATCTGGTTTGAGACGTACAGTTTGCTTTGTTTTACAACGCGTCACATGTTTTGCAAAGCAAGCAAGCTATAGAAATGGAGCCCAGAGTTCACAACACCCTGCGTGGTGCGTGCGAATGGCTGGTTTCCGATCGATCTAGGTCGGCAGCTCACGAAAGCCTAAATGCGGAGTTTTTTGGTTTTGGTCCGAGCACGCAATTGCAGCGCAGCACGTAATTCCGTTCCGGTTCCGCTCCAATCGACCGATTCGGGACGGGATAGCGAGCTGCGCGTCGCGTTCGTCGCAAGCATCGTCGGGTGCCGCCTCCCACGTGGTCGCGTCGCGTGCGTGCCCCATTCTATCACGGGTTCCCCGGCCACCGTCACGTGCGCTCCGAGGGGCGTTCGTCGCATGCAGCCGTTCGTTCGCGCGTCCCTATGCTTGTTGCAGTGCAGCACAGCCACGAGACGGTGAGGACGAACGAACAGGCCCAACGGCCATGGCCCCGGCATGTCCAGCGAGTGGCTCGACACGACACGCGCGTGCGACATGGGGTTGCGGCGTGGTCGTGCCAATTCGGTGTAAGGCATTTCCATACGCTAATGATGGATTGGATTGACAGTCAGTCCCCAACACTTTGTTCTAGAATTAGAATCTAGCACAATTAGGCCATCCATCAAGACCGTCATCCATCGAGGTCTAAATCCAAAAGAAAAATCAAACTTGCCCGTCCTAACGTTTTTTTTTTCTTCTCTAGGAGTATACATAAACTCATCCTTTGATCTGACAGTAAACGCTAATTAACCAGCTGTTCACGGACGGACGGACGCTACCTTGCTACGGCAAACTCTTCCACCGGAGGACGCGCCGCCGGGGCAGGGCTCGGCGCTGGCGCCAGCACCGAGCCGGGCGTCTCCCGCACGTTGGAGAACACCGAGCGGCAGGGCTGGTCGCCGCAGCTGAGGTTGATGCCGTCGAGGCGCACCCCGGTGCACGGCCGCTCCTCGCTGCACAGCAGCTGCACCGCCACCCTGCTGCTCGACGTGCCCTCGATCCGCTCGAACGTCACGTCGCTGATCTGCACCTGCGACGGCTGCATGCTCCGTCGGGCGACGGCGGCGCCGGCCAGACCGTTAGTCGTCAGTCGTGTCCTTGTATGTGCTCCTCTGACACGTACTGAACTCAGTAGCTAGGTCGAGAACATTGCGTTGCGAGTGGCAGTATACCTTGTTGGCGTCGGCGCAGTGGTCGTGCGGGCCGGGCAGTACCGCTGGTCGATGATGATGGGGTTGGCGACGTCGTCCATGGTGATGTCCTGGAAGGTGATGTTGGACGCGCGGCTCGGCGGCGACCCGGGCCACGTCTTGATGCGCACCCCGTTGGTGGTGCCATTCACCGTGCAGTTCTTGATGATGAGCCCCTGCACGTCTTGCTCGCCTTCCTCCTTCCCCAGGCTCCCCACGCTGCATGCGAACCACGCACAGGCTGGTCTCGATCAGTTCCTTTTTCTTCCTACACATCACAAGTTGTTCAATCAATCTCCACTAGTTTTGACCTGAGTCCGTGGCCGGGCCCGCAGATGACGCCGTGGACGACGACGTCGACGGAGCCGGGGCCGACGGACACGCAGTCGTCGCCGGTGCCGATCACCGAGTCGAGGATGCGGACGTGGCTCGACAGGCCGACGTGGACGCCGTCCGTGTTGCTGCTGTGCGCCGGCGCGTGGATGCCGAGGCCCTCGGCCACCACCCGGCTGCAGCGGCGGATGTTCACGTGGAACCCCCGGCTGTTGACGAACGCCAGGCCCCGAAGCGTGGAGTTGGTCACGCCATCGAAAACCAGAGTCGTCTGCGTTGATCACAATGGCCGGATGAATCATCTCATCTCGCCATCCCCGTTGACACGAGACAAACTAGGAGGAAATGGCATCGAACTGATCAAACATTCTGGCCAGCTAGCGCGCCTTTTTTTTTTTTTTGTTTTTTAGCCCTTTTTTCGAAAGATTTTCTCAAATATGCTTCTGACGGAAAGATTTCAGGAAATGGACCGTTAGCGTTGGCGCCAAGCCCCCATGCCACTTGGCCGATTACGCCGAGCTGGCGGTGATGTGACGGCCAGCTTGGCGCCGTCACCATTGGCGCCATCGTCACTGGCGCCAAGCCTGGCGCCACAGACCTGTTACCATGTATATCATTTTTATTCTAAGTATTTTTAGATTGTTCTAAGTGATCAAACAGAAAGTCACTGTAAAAACTCTAGAGCTAGTCACATTTCTCAATATCCAAGTTATGGTAAAATTTCAAATTTGTAAATGTCCAAGTCAGGGTAAAAAAACTATTTTTCCATATGTCTACCACATAGTAGTTGGTATTCTAACATATCCAAGCCGTAGCAAAAATCCAGATTTATTTTGCTAAGTCTTTAAATTTACTATGAGATGTGGATGGAAATATGGCTAAGTCTGGATTTTTACTATGATTTAGACATTGACAAATTTAAAATTTTACCATAACTTGGATATTAAAAAAGGGCTTCATGTTTTGGATTTGGATATTTAAAATTTTACCATGACTTGGACCATAATTTGGAATTCAAGACTTAGCCAATTTCCAAATTATTCATGTTTTGGATTTGGGTCCAAGTCATAGTAAAATTTTATAGTAAAATTAACATGAAGTCCTAATTCCATGACTTAACATTAAGCCCTTTTTACCATGACTTAAAATTTCATCTTATAGTAAAATTAGGGTCCAAGTCATGGTAAAATTTTAAATATCTAAGTCCGAAACATGAAGCCCTTTTTCAATATCCAAGTCATGGTAAAATTTTAAATTTGTCAATGTCCAAATCATAGAAAAAATCCAGACTTATCCAAATTCTAGCATAGTCAAGTCATAGTAAAATTCAAGACTTAGCCAAATTCTAGCATAGTCAAGTTATGTTAATTTAGAACTTTGTATGTCCATTTCACGGTAAAATTATGTAGTCAGGATTTTTGCTGCGGCCTGAATATGTTAGAATACTAACTACTATAGGATAGCATCAAATTTGTCAATGTCATGGTAAAATTCGAGACTTAACAAATTCCAACAGCTCGACGCCAAGATCCATGGCGCCAGGCTTGACGCCAATGACGATGGCGTCAAGCTTGGCGCCAATGGTGACGGCGCCAAGGTGGCCGCCACGCCACCGCCAGCTCGGCGTAATCGGCCAAGTGGCATGGGGGCTTGGCGCCAATGCCAATGGCGCCAAGCTGTGTTACCTTGGCGCCAGCGTGGATGACGCCAAGCTCTGGATCCATTTTCTAAAATCTTTCCGCCACGAGTATATTTGAGAGAATCTTTTGAAAAAAAAGGCTAAAAAAATAATAAAAAAAAAAGACGGTCAGCTAGCTAGCTTACCGTCGTCTTGGACTTGGACTTGACCTTGTCATCGCTCTCGGCGCCGTGGCCGTCGAGGGTGCCGCCGCCGGTGACCAGGAGGTTGTTCAGGCCGCTGAAGGTGATCCAGGCATCGTCCGAGAGGCGGCACCCGCGTCCCCCCGCGCACGGCCGGAGCACGCCGTCGATCACCACCACGGGCGCGCCACCGTTCCTGCACGGGCCCTCGAACGCCACGGCGCCGGCGGCGAACGTGCCCCTGGGGAACCGGAGCGTCGACTTGCCGGCGGTGGAGTCGCACGCCGCGCGCCACGCGGCCAAGAACGCCTGCACGGCGAGCACGTACGTGGTTGATCATATCAGACGTTGATCATCTCTAATATAAAAATGTACTGTACATTTCGCTGGGATATAGTGCGATCAAGTGATCGAATAATCTGTGACGAAATGTGGGGGGGTAAACGGCACTCACGTCTTTGTTGTCCCTGTTGCTCGGCGCCGCTCCGTACTCTGTCACGTCATAGACGGTCGCCGCTTTGCCCTCGCCGTGCGCGTGGCCGCCGCAGAGCAGCACCACGACGACGACGACGACAACGAAGTAGAGCACTGGGGACTTGAAGAAGATGCTGGCCATGGCGTCGGAACGGGAATTTGCAGAGACACCGAGTAGCGTGAGCGAGATGACCCCTCGCCTTATATGGCCACAGCACTTGGGGGAGAAAGGAAGTCATTAGAGCACTCTCAACCCTTGATTTCTATGGATAGTTTTCAGGAAAAAAGGAGAGCAATTAACATATCTTAGAAACTATCTATCTTAACCCATAATTTTTTGTAGCAGTTTCTATATATACCATAAAAAGAGATGGATCAGCTATGGAGCAACAAAATAGCCTTCCATCTCACGCACAATGAACAAGTGAACATTAGCTTAAGTACCTTCCTTTTTTTCTTGAGCGAAGCTTTTACAAGTACTTGGAAATAAACAACATATAGAAGAACACTAGTAGCAGCAAATAGGCTAGTAGTTTTTTTATATTTTTTTATATAGAAGTACATGCAAACAGTGATCCGGTTGGGAGCTGGGAAGGAGGTAAGAGCGTCTCCGACAGCTCCCATTTCTCATTCCTTATCTCCGTAAACCTGTTATATTAGGGGAGATAAGCCAAATTTGATACTTCAACGGCTTCCCTTTCCCATCCCCTTTTTATGACGATCACCAATATCTCCCCCATCTCCCCTCAAATAAAGGGAGAGTTGTATCTCCCCCAATAACCAGGACCCACCTCCAACTGTCACTTCTCTCTCCTGCGACGCTCGTCGGAGATGGCTTGGTGGCCGATGGAAGACGCATTCATGAAAAGTTTTACTCCGACGGCCATAGTCATCGTGGACCCGAGGTGGAGGAGGGTGGGCCCCATATATTGGGGGAGACTATTGGTGATTTGTTGGAGCATCTCCTCCAATAGTCTGAAAAACAGTATTGGTGATCACCAATATCATTCTATTGGAGATGAAGTATTGGTGAGCTGTTGGAGATGCTAAAAAAAACCCATGAAAACGGTAATGGATAACAAGGCGACTTTCGTTTCTCATATGAGAAACGGTTTTTCTACTATTTCTTCTCTCTCTTTCTTCCTTAACTCGGTTGTCAAACTGTGACATACTATTTAATGCCATGAAAAGTACCCATAGTTTCAGTTTCTTTGGACATAAACAAAGAATAAAAATTATGAACTAGGGTAGTAGGTCAAGAAACCAGAGAGGAGTACATTGGAAACCGAGCGAGCATAGCGATGAAGTACTCCCTCCGTCCCAATGAATGTGCAATTCTCGCATCCCAAGAAATCAGCCATAGCAAATTTTGATTAAAATTATATAAAAAAATACTAACTCTTATGAGACAAAATAAGTACCGTTAGATTGGTTATGAGATATATTTTCATAATAAATTTATTTCGAGACATAAATGTTAATACTTTTTGCTATAAATTTGGTCAAAGTTGACACAGTTTGAACGGCACGTTTCCCATAATTGCACAATCAACCGGACGGAGGGAGTATTCGTTAGCGTTGAGTTTTTTCGGTAAATCTAACCGTCGCTCGGGTGATTCTACCACTCGCGTCACTCGATTCCTAGGCCGTCGGATGCGTGTCATGCGTGCATATGATCTGCGCCTGACTGAGAGAATCTTGCATACAGACTACATTTGTCCGGGACCACACACGCCACACCCACTCTAGAACTGCCCGGACGGCCAGACCACATGGTCCCCCATCTCGACCCCTGTGCATGTTGCCTTCGAGTAGAATATGCTCACACCTCGGCCTAGTGTATGTAGAAACAGTAGCCTCTAGGCCCTAACGTCCACGTATGTGCGTATGCAGATTTAATCCTTAAATAGATATAGATTACATCTTATTGGACCATATTTTACTATTTCTGTTTTGGTGTAAGTCTTGTGTTCAATTGGTGCAAATTGATTATTCATAAAAAAAAAGAATATTCAGAATTACTCGAACAATTATCTGATATTTTTTAGCATTTTTATTAAAAAATATGTATGTTTTATTTGATTTCCCTTTAAAATCTTCCAATCTGGCTTCCATAGAAATAATCTGACTATTTTTTGTTTTTTATTTTTTATTTTTTTTATTTATTTGATATATTTTATGTGCATCGTTAGATCTTGATCGAGTGGTTATAGGAATCGAGTATTTGGCTGGGATACGACACTCGATTATATTTGTTTGATGCAATCGAGTGATTTTAGAATATGTGTCACTCGGGTGTCCTATGCCCCCGAAACACCGGAGTGTTCCGCAGACACACTTTTTTTTTCTACCCTCTCTCCTCCAATTAGACTTTTCTAGCCAGCTCCTAGTCCCTTGTTAGGGACGCCCTTCGGCTGCCGTAAGTGTAACCTCTCGGATTACTTTGGTAGTGTGCTCTGAATGAGCTTAATTGGTCAGTGGCTGCGACTCTCCGTTTCAAACGAAACTGGCTGCGGCTTAATGACTGCATGTAACTGCTCCTTTGAGATCAATGGGTTGTTTTCGCGGGGCTAATAAAGTCCTCGAAGTCGATCGGTTCTCAGTCCTCGCCGTCACAACCAGAGTTCAGGAGTCTGAGCCATTTTGTTTGAAAAACGAAAACGGATAGTTGGGAATGCTACCGTGCGCAAGGTCGCGCACATTCCGGACGCCCGAGGGTACGACCCGCGTGGCCTGCGCACGGCCTGGTGGGAGGAGAAGCTGGCCTGCCGTGACTTTTTTTTTTTGATTCCTTCTTTTTTAAAAAAAAATGGTCTGGTTTCTTTTTTACGAATTAAAAATGGTCTGTTTTTTTAACTTAAAATGGTCTGTTTTCGGTGTTATGTGGTGTTATGTACTAGTGTGTTTGATCATTGATCTAGTATAGAACTAGATTCATTATGTATATATTTCAAAATATATTTTGGAGTACGCCACTACGCCTGCCTCCCGTCCTCGACGCGCACGTACGGCAGCCACGCTCTCGCCTTCATCTTCACCTTGCATCTCCACGACCGGCGATCAGCCTGGGCACGTTTACACCGAAAACCGAACACCGAACCGAACCAAAACCGAACCGAATTTTTGGTTTTTCGATTTTTCGGTTCGGTTTCGGTTTTGACATCAGCGAAGTTCGGGTGTCGGCTTCGGCTTCGGTTTCACCCTGGAACCGAACCGACAAGCCGAATAACCGATGTATACGTACAGGTGCCATCCAACCTCCAGACTCCGTAGTGAGTCCAGCCCAGCAACGGCCCACCAAGAGCAGAGTTCAGGTCTTTAGGCTTCAGCCGCACCCACCCGGCACCCCGCAGTCCCCGCACACACTGCCGCACACCCGCACACTCGTAACCCTAGACCTAACCCTCGGAGGTGGCGGCGACTTCGCGCGGTGCGAAGCGAAGGCGGAGCGCCGAGCGGGAGCAGGCCATCGGCGGACGGCTTCGCGAGGGCGCGGGGCCAGGCACGTGGCGGCAGCGACGCGCGGGGCGGCAGGCCGGCTGCAGCGCGCGGCACGATGGCGGAGCACGGGCTGGCAAGCCGGCGGCGACGCGCGGGGCGGCAGGCCGGCAGCGACTGCGTGAGCGCGAGCAGGAATGGGCGAGCGGCAGCGCGAGCAGGCGTGGGCGGCGGCACATGCGTGGTGGCGGCGTGCGGCGGCTCCGGTCTCCAGCAGGCTCCGCCTCTCCGGTCTCCAGCAAGCTCCGCGGCGGCTCCGCTTCTCCGGTCTCCAACACGCTCCGTGGCGGCGGATCCAGTAGAGCCGCGTGGCAGCGACACAAAGCCCCGAGCAGGAGCGACGGCAAGCCCCATTCAGATCTCGGTTTTCTCGGTTTAAACCGAAAACCGAAGTAAAAAACCGAAGCCGAATTGGTCGATTCTTCATTTTCTAGTCAACCGATCGGTTGTTTATACCTGAAAACCGAAGTTTCAAAAAACCGAAAGAACCGAACCGAATTTTCGGTTAAAACCGAATGCCCACCCTGAACCGGCGACACTGGTAGATACATGGTCCTCAATCCCGGCTGGGAACAGCCTTTAATCCCAGTTTTCTCAATCGGGATTATAGATCCAGGACTAACTTTTAGTCCCAGGTCACATAACCAAAACTAAAGCCCATCCACAAGACAAAAAAAATAATTTAAATTCCAAAAACCTTTCTCTTGGTGTGTGAAATTTGAACCCAGGACCTCTTGCCTCGCGCGCAGCTTCCATACCAACTCAACTGCCCTGTGACGATGTTCTGAGCACTCTCATTTTGAATTTACCCATGAGGGACCTTTCATCCCGGATAAGAGATCTTTCATCCGGGTTAGTGACACCAATCAGGACTAAAGGTCTTCTGACATAAAAAATTTTGACCCAGGACTAATACTCACATTAGTCTCAAATCCAATTCTAGCCGAAACTAATGTGCTGAACCGAAAGTGCGAAGGTACATCTCCAATCGCGGCGTTCGAGCACCGGCACGACTTCGCGCGTCCTCCATCACGAGCTTCTGGTTCGGCGCTGGCGGCGTACGTATCACGGTACTACGCCGCACTGCCTACCTCGCGGCCGTCTTTTTTATTTTTTAGCCATTTTTTCGAAAGATTTTCTCAAATACGCCCCTGACGGAAAGATTTTAGAAAATGGACCCAGGGCTTGGCGCCATCCACGCTGGCGCCAAGGTAACACAGCTTGGCGTCGTTAACGTTGGCGCCAAGCCCTCATGCCACTTGGCCGACGACGCCGAGCTGGCGCTGACGTGGCAGCACCTTGGCGCCATCATCATTGGCGCCAAGCCTGGCGCCACAGACCTGTTACCATGTATATCATTTTTTATCCTAAGTATTTCTAGGTTGTTCTAAGTGATCAAACAGAAAGTCATTGTAAAAACTCTAGAGTTAGTCACATTTCTCAATATCCAAGTCATGGTAAAATTTCAAATTTGTAAATGTCCAAGTCATGTTTAAAAAGTTATTTTTTTCATATGTCTACCACATGATAGTTGGTATTCTAACATATCCAAGCCGTAGCAAAAAATCATTTTTACTGTGATTTGGACATTGATAAATTTAAAATTTTACCATGACTTGGATATTGAAAAAGGGCTTTATGTTTTGGACTTGGATATTTAAAATTTTACCATGACTTGGACCCTAATTTTACTATAAGATGAAATTTTAAGTCATGGTAAAAAGGGCTTCATGTTAAGTCATGGAATTAGGGTCCAAGTCATAGTAAAATTTTAAATATCCAAATTCAAGACTTAGCCAAATTCTAAATTATTCATGTTTTGGATTTGGGTCAAGTCATGGTAAAATTTTATAGTAAAATTAACATGAAGCCCTAATTCCATGACTTAACATGAAGTCCTTTTTATCATGACTTAAAATTCCATCTTATAGTAAAATTAGGGTCCAAGTCATGGTAAAATTTTAAATATCCAAGTCCAAAACATGAAGCACCTTTTCAATATCCAACTCATGATAAAATTTTAAATTTGTCAATGTCCAAATCATAGCAAAAATCCAGACTTAGCCAAATTCTAGCATAGTCAAGTGATAGTAAAATTCAAGACTTAGCCAATTTCCAGGTTGCCCATCATATGGTAAATATCAAGACTTTGCCAAAATTTTGTATGTCTATCTCATAGAAAAATTAGGGTCTAAGTCATGTTAATTTAGAGCTTTGTATGTCCATCTCACGGTAAAATTAGGTAGTCAGGATTTTTGCTGCGGCCTGGATATGTTAGAATACGAACTACCATGCCATAGCATCAAATTTGTCAATGTCATGGTAAAATTCCAGACTTAACAAATTCCAACATATCCCATCTCATGATAAATTTATAGACTTAACAAATTTTCATATGTCCATCTCATGATAAAATTTCAAACTTAAGAAATTCCAACAGCTCGACGCCAAGATCCATGGCACCAGGTTTGGCGCCAATGGTGACGGCGCCAAGGTGCTGCCACTTCAGCGCCAGCTCGACGCCGTCGGCCAAGTGGCATGGGGGCTTGGCGCCAACGTCAACGGCGCCAAGCTGTGTTACCTTGGCGCCAGCGTGGATGGCGCAAAGCCCTGGGTCCATTTCCTGAAATCTTTCCGTCAGGGACGTATTTGAGAAAATCTTTCGAAAAAAGGGCTAAAAAATAAAAAAGACGAACCTCGCAGGCCCAGCTAGCATATATAGTCCATGTTCACCGGGATAATACATATCACGCTTGTACACATAGCCACATAGGCGCGTATTCCGGCCAGCACGCGCTGTATCCCTACACGCACGGACGCTGGATACGAGGTTGGCCAATGGCCATCTAGCTAGCCATAGTGGCTTGCTTCTTCACCTGCATGTACGTGACAAGCTTAGACAGGTGTACGCGTATATACTGTGAATTTTAATCTGACAAAAATTCATCAAACACCCGGGTCATGGCGGCCGTGTGCTCGTTGACGAGCTTGGCGTGGCCTCCCTAAGTTCCCTCTCGGACTCGACGTTGAGCAGGCGCTTGGCCTTCCACAGCAGCGGCGCCGCGCATGGCTCAGAGCCGCGAAGCAGCGGAACACGTCCTGCAGGTCGAAGACTGCGCCGGCGTCGGTGGCGGCCGTGAGGACAGGCAGGACGCGGGACTCCGCCTCTAGTGCAACGATCCCGAACGTGTAGGACCGGACCGTGACGCTGCCGAGCTCTAGGCCATCGACGTTGAAGATGTCGCGGCTGAGGAGGTCCTCGAGCAGCGCCGCGAAGGCCTTCCCCTTGGGGAAGTTGTCGAAGTTGGTCCGCAGCATGTACTCGACGTTAGGCGACTCCTGTTATGATCTAAGATAACTGAGATAGAATTTAGATTGGGAATAGCAAGAATTTGGGAACAACATATGGATTCACGGCCGGACCCGTGGGATACAGGGGAGTTGAGACCGGGGTTCAACAATTCTGTTCTTCGGTGACCAACTCTCTACGGCAGTTACGGCTTATAACAACGCCACACCGACGACAGGGAAGCTTCCTATCAGTTACAAGGCCGGCCCATTATCTAAGCAACAGCCCATCTGCAATACGTAGCCTAGCTCCTAACACTTCCGGAGCAGGTGCGCGTACCAGTCGCTCGAGTCGGAGAATAGGGTGCTTGTCGTGCGCGCGGGCGCGGTGATGGCGCTCGTTGAGGTGCTCGTGCCGGCCGCCTCGGCGCCCTAGGCACGCGAGCATGCGGGCGAATGTCCCCTCTGACACGGTGGCATGTCCAGTCTCCACGGTGGCATGTCCACATCGGCTCCTGGTGCACGTGTGGCGTGTTTTGGACTGTTGGTGCACGTAACAGATAGATCGAGGACCAGATGGTAACATTTTTAGTTCGATGACCTAGACGGAAATCCACAAATAGTTCAAGGACGTACAATGCAATTTACTCTATATTTTATGTAGTGACAATTTATGTCACATGTAAGTATTTGCTTACGTGTTAAATATATAATATGTCCATTTGTGTTAGTCGTACAATTACACGTCATAAGTTGACCTGTCGTTTAACAACTCGGTAACAGTCTATATATAACTTGTAAGTGCACTCACAATGCAGACTCTATCATAGAGTCTAAAGCTATTTATTACCTCGAATATTGTGGACTTAGAGTCTAAATAAGACTTGGAGTCTTGTTTTCTCTCTCTTTTTTCAATAAATATGTTGTCACATCAGCAAAATACTATAAATAAGGTGTAATAAATAGTCTTGAACTCTATGATAGAGTCTTGCATTGTGAGTGCCATAATCAGTTTTCTTCATTATGGATGACGCACCTTTATTTAGGGGGTCACGTAAAAGTTGTTATTAGAGGTCAACAAGAGATGTAATTATGGTTATATAGGAGTAGTACTTTTTGAGAATGTAGCATCTATAATGATTATTAGGGGACGCAGCACTACTACGGATTAGGTCTATACGGCACGCATACTAATTAAGATTACGAGCATTTGTCCCACCGTATGCTCACGTTGCTACTTTTTAGAATTGCCACACACGAGTCATATATACTCGTACATATTAATCAGGGTTACAGCATCCGTACTGCAGAACTAATTAAAGTTGCAATAGACATACCGGCCCTGTTCGGCAGGCTGTTTTCTGGTTTATAAGCCGGCTGTGGCTGATTTGCTGTGAGAGAAAAACACTGTTCCATGGCTGATAAGCCATGCTGATAAGCTCAACCGAACAGGGGGACCCCCTCCATATTAGTAATTTAAGTTGTTTTAGACAAGGCTAGAGTCAAACATTGGAAATATAAATTACGAATAACTTTTAAGTTATTGAGTTTGGAAATTTGAAAACCATATGAATAGATTTGCCTTGAAAAATACTTTCAAAAAATATGCATATATCACTTTCCAATAAATATTTTTATAAAATAAGAAGTCAAAGTTATGCTTCGAAGACCGTGTCGTTATCCAAAACGATTTGAATTAATAGTATAGAGGGAGTATTGATTAAAGCCACAAGTAGATATACTGATTAGTGATTAGGGTACATGGTTCGCTCTATCACTTGCTCAGATTGCTACTTAATGTCGATAATTCATTGGCAAATTTTCTTTGTTTTTTTCTTTTTAGAATGTTACTTCCTTCCCACGTTATTATTTTGATGATTCAACGTTTATTTCCTCACCAATTTTGTCGATTCAATATATTTATAAGAAGGTTGTTTTGACACTTAAATTGGGCCTAGGCTGGTTTTAGAATCGGTCTGTGCAGTTTTTGCCCAATCTAAGAATACTTTATGAATGACCTGACAATAGTACCACATTGGTTTTCCAACGAGATAAGACCACCCCTATTCTATATAAGATATGGGGCACACGGCCAATAATTGAGATATTTAACTACACAATAGATATATATTATCAATTTATCGACTTTTTACAACCCCTGTTGTCCTACATGTCCCTCGATGGGATTTGTGGGCATTCTAGATCTTAGAACACCCCCGTCGTGTGTCTCCCAACAATTCTTCTCGGGAGGCGTTTATGAGCTTATCGGGCGATGAACGAGCGTCTAATCGGCACCTGCTGCTCGGCTTCGCCGTTGAGACCTCCCTTCGCTGTGTGATAAGTCGTTTGCGGCCTCTGGATGATCTAGCCCCTTGTCGACGTGTAACTCAAATTGGCGTCAACAGGTTGATTCAATACACACTACGTGCACATGACAATCACCGTGTGTCGAGAAAAGTTGGATTCTTTTGAAAATGTGACGTTGAATGTGGTGGCGGCCCCAGACATGCGAGAGCGAGACTGCATGCTTATTTAGTTCACACATGTAGAGAAAAGTCGAAGGTTTAATTGACTTGGGAGTGTCCCTGCGTCTGAAGGTTTATTTTACGTTTTCTGTCTTTGAACTTACTAGGCACCCAAGAGAGATGGTTGGGAGATGACGTGGCGCAGACCAACTCCGTGGATCAACAGTGAGTTATGGCCCTCGGACCTCGGTGAGACTGAGACCCGCGAACCAACGAATCGAGAATGGGATCATCTAATCGAGCAGAGAGGGAATATGGAGAGGAGCAACGGTTCGCCGTTCACGGGCACGTGGTGAGAAAAAAATGATGGCTACCAATATAAGAAAAGTCCTCTGAAAACAGATCGAAGATGAAAAATGGGAACAGAAACAAAGAGAGTCTTCTCTAAAATAGAGTGAAGCCGATCGATGAGATGGGGACATAAAACTAGATAAAGATTAGATGGGCTAGAAGCATCTCCGTCAAAGCTAGCTAGAGAATCTTGACTATGCAAGCGCAGTAGGGCCAAAACGGGAAACCATGGTCCTCTGTTGTTGGATTATTTTTTTACCCACAACTATTCTAAACTGCCAACCTATTAACTTGAACGGGTTACATGGTAATTAAACAGAGGAGTACGTGTCTCTTCGGAGACATCCGATAAACAGAGGAGTACGTAAACCAAAAACCACCTAGAGCTGTTTATATATTGAGAGAGAGAAAAAAAAACTACGAGAACAAACCGTGGTTTTGTTCTCCTCATTGTATGCGTCGCCATCGGCATCCCAATCATACCCGACTTGGCTTGGAAGAACGAGCCTTTCGTACCATCTAGTAGGCGCGACGCCGACGTTTGGTCGCTAGATATTTTTCGCGTGACAAACGCTGCGTAATCCACCTGGAATCGAAGAGTCGACGTAGACAGACACCCGGCCCTTTACGGAATATCTCAATTCTGACCAGCGACCACCTCAGCTAATCTAGATGTTCTGTAGTACATGTTCCCACATGCTGACTATCCAGATTAACCCCAGCAAAACAGAAACTGCAATGCGCGATTTTGGACTGCTAGCTGACAAGGATTCCAGTGTTGTGTTGGATCACCAACTTCCACAACAACAGAAATTGTACTCTACGGTCCATAAGTTAACGTCTAGTTTTATGGGTCGCTATACATAAAGGACACTCCGTACTTGCAGTAATATGAGATAAATAAACGGAACTAACAAAAAGTACTACTACATAAACACTGGAGTTTTACATGGGATGGGTCAGTACTCAGTAAATCCCCAGCTAATTAGGCTCTCATTCTAGTTTAACCTGTAACATACTTACTTAGTACTAGCATTAGTAAGTGTAATAATTTACTGAGACTCAGATGGACGGATTGGCTTGCAAGCTCGAGTCACCTCGAGTTGTTGGACCTGTCGTGGTCGCTCCCGGCGCTGCCGGAGCCGTTGCAGGCCCGGAGCGGGTGGTACACGGGCCTGGGCCGGTAAATGGGCCACGACTGCGGCACCGGCTCCGTCGCGTCGTGCTCCTGCTGGTCGGGATGCGCGGCGTCCACCGGCTCCGCCTTCACCTCCGCCGTGCGGCTCGCGGGGTCCTCGAACACGCCGCCGGCGTAGTCGCCGTTGCTCTCGTCCCGCATTCGTTTCCGCCCGATGGAGACGCCGAACGGCCTGGCGCCCGCCTTCTCAGCCTCGTGCTCCGTTGCCGCGCCCGCGGGGTCGCCGCGGCAGGAGGGAAGGAGCTCCAGGATCGAAGGAAGCGGAGGAGGAGGCGCCGCGGCGGCCTCCGCCGACTCGCCGGAGCAGTTCCCGGTGGCCGCCGCCTGCTTGGCGGCGTCCGGCGGCTGCTGAGTGGCGGCGTACTTGGACATGAGGAGGAGGATGTTGTTGCAGAGCTTCTTCATCTGCCCGAGCTCGCGCGCGAGCCGCGCGTTCTCCCGCCGCAGCCGCTCGTTCTCCTCGCCCACGTCGCCGGAGCCCGACACGGACGGCGCCGCCGGCGGATGCTGCAGCGACGGGGGCTCGGGGGACGAGCTTGACGACAGCACCTGCTCCTCGCCCGAGTACACCGGCGAGCCCACGGGCACCGCCATCGGGATGGCCGCCGCGGCGGCGGCCACCGTGACCGCCCCCGTGGCCGCCGCGGCCGGCGTCACCTTCCGGCGGTGTATGTCGCAGAGCAGCCGCTTCTCCCCTCGGCGGAAGCAGTCGTTCGCGAACTCCCACCTGTCCGGCACGATCTTCCTGAACCCCTGCACCCGTGGGAGCCCCGGATCACAACAAACAGTCAGCGACACGCCGCGGAGAGGATACACAGCACGGGAAGAGAAGAGAGCGGGATGAATGAAACGAAGGACGCAAACGGGAACGAGGCGCTGACGTAGGTGTTGAGCTGGCGCACGAAGCTGGAGAAGTTGTTGTGCTTGAAGTACTTGGGCAGGAGGTCGCGCGCGAACTCCGCCGGGCGCCACACGATGAAGGCGGACCCGTCGTCGTTCCACGAGATGACGTCGTCCACCGCCGGGTCGTCCACCAGCTGGTACGTCTTGGTGAGGAACGGCGTGGGCACGGACCTCTGCCCCGCCGACGCCGGCGCCGGAGCCGTCACGCCCTCCGCCGGCTGCGTCGTGGCGGGAGGCGGCTCGCCCACCGCGGCGGCGGCATGCTCGGCGGCCATGGCGGCGCCGGCCGCGCGGATCTGGCTTGGGGGCACCGTCGGCGCGGGAAGAGAAAGAGAGGAAGAGGAAGAGGAAGGGAAGGAAGAAAGGTGGTGGGTTCTGGAAGTTTCCGGTGGCGTAGCGTGTGGAGAAACCAGCGGCGGTTACGAGCAGAGGCGCGGAGGAGTAGGCGGAGGAGACGGGAGAAGAGGGGCGCGGTCGCGCAGGGAGGGCGCTAATATGGCGGGCGAGGAGGGCGACCCGCCAGCCACTCGTGCCGGGGAAGTCGCGCGCGTTCACGCGGACCGCGGCCGGAGCAGAGGGGAGGGTACGGGGGCGTCCGGCCGGTCCCGGATGGCGTGGAGGGTGTCTGGCCCGCCGGATGGGAGGCCTGGGGTGGAGATGGGATGGGGTGGCGGCGCGCGGTGCGTGACTGCGTGGTGGGTGGGGGCGACGAAACTGCGAGAAGGTTCCGTTGTTTTTTCCCCGTTTCGGTGTTCTGGAAGGTTCAAGGCCCGCGGCGGAGGAATCTTGGACACATCTCGTGCGCCGTGGGGCCCGCTGGCGATTATAAATAAACAAACTTTATAAAATCGATTTTTTTGACAAAAAAATCGCAAAATTTGTTAGCGTTAACGCTATAGTCGCTAAGTAACCACAACCAGCTACAGAGTTATAGAAACCTTTTTGCTTGTGCAATCAAGACTGGTGGATTTGTGCGTGTCCGTCCTTGTGGAGTGTGGACACAGAGATGATCTGGTGGCTTCCGTACATCATTGGTGCAAGTTAATTCGAGCGTGACAGCTTTTGAGACTCTGAGTCTGTTTAGTTGGCAAATAAATTTGCCTTGGGCCAAAAAGCTGCCCAGGCAGTAGGTGGACCCCCACTGGTGGCAGCCTAAACTTTTTTGGTGCTGTTTAGATGTCAACTTTTTTTTTTTTGGCCAATCAGCCATGCTCTTTATCACCACAGTACCCTGCACTGCATGCATGTCATGAGCCCAATCAGCAATCACCACAACAGCAATATCTGCTCATCTCAAACATGCTCAGGTTCCACACAAAACTGACATTTATGCAAATCATGGCTGTGTTCGGCTGGTAGAATTTCAGCTGATTTCGGCTGATTGAACAGTATTATGTGAGAAAGAAACAAGCCGAAACCAGCTGAAACCAGCTGAAATATGACCAGCAGAACAAGCCCCATATAGTAATTACTGTTCCGCACACAATCAATTCTCAACAATACACATGATCCGGACACAAATCAATGGCAAACAACAGATCGTCGGACAAACGCCGTTCAACAAACCTTTTAAGTACGATTAAAAAAATGATGCGCAAGCGAATCACGAAACAAATTCATGTCATCAGCTTCATCTTCGACTTCTTCTGTGTCCGGCTGATCCTCGTACGCTTGATGAGGCACATAGTCCTCATCACGGTCACAACGACCAAAGTGTCTATCTTCTAACCCACTACCCCTGACGAAATTATGCAATGCACAAGCTGCCTGAATGATTTTGCTTTGCTTATTAGGTACATACCTAGGTATCTCCTTTAACATCCTCCACTTCATTTTTAACACACCAATTGACCTCTCCACCACATTCCTTAGAGATGAATGTGCATAGTTGAAGGTCTCTTCCATACCTTGTGGAGGTGCGGCACCTCGATACTCCTGCAGATGGTACTTCGTACCCTTGTAAGGTGCTAGGTACCCCATCTGGTTGCGATAACCGGAGTCCACTAGGTAATACTTCCCTGCAGCACAATAGATGAGCTAGTCAGATCACATGCAACTAATTTTGACAAATCGGAAAGCAAATACCAAGTTTACCTTTTGGTGGATGAGGAAACACATGGCTATATGTTGTCATTGCATCATTGAATGGTCTCATATCATGAACAGACCCCGGCCACCCACTAAGCACAAATGTAAACCTCATGTTAAAGTCACATGCAACCATAACATTCTGGGTGGTCATACCCTTTCGGCACAAATGCTGCATGAACAGATTATTCGGCACCACACAGGGTACATGAGTCCCATCTATGGCCCCTATGCAATCCTTGAAGTATGGATAGAACCTACTGTTCCCAAGTACAGGATGCATTTCCCTAAATTGTGGGTCCTCCGGTTTTATTATATCCACAGATAGCTTCACTACACTTTTTAGGACTTTGCTAAACATGCTGCTAACAGTCCCCAAAGACCTCTCAAATCTGTCCTCAGCCTGCCTAACCGATTGAGGGGCCCCAAGCATCCAAAGAAACATGCCTAAAGCCTCCTTCGAGGTGGATTTGCCAGTAGATTTGAGGCCATAATATTGGACCAGCAAGGAATGCAGCCTACGAAACAAATCTGGGCTCATTCTAAACATGTCGTAACATGCCTTTGGATCCCCCAACTTCTGTTCTACCCATTCCAAACCAGAAAATTTAGGTTGTCTATATGGTGCTCTACTCAAATGCTTTTCAGCATGCACGGCATATTCGTACATACCAGTGAAGAACGTGTCCTCATCGGCATCATCATCTTCATCATCTAAGCAAAGTTGAAGCACTTCGAATAGATCACCATCCAAACTGGTGACGGGCGAACTTGAATTTGCCACAGCAGCCTGTCAAAACAAACATAGATTAAAATTGTATCAGCCCAATGGACACATACGCAATATTAAATTCTTCCACCAGCAAATTGAGTATTGCAAATCACCCCAACGCATGCGCGAAATATTACAAATCAGCCACAGTTCCAATACACTTGAAGTTCAACCACAAATTACTTCCAAATTAACCATAGCACATACCAGTTGTTCCAACATAATTAGACGTACTTCAACCACAAATATTCTAAACACAGACATAGTAAGAACACAAACGTAGTTCAAACATAGACTTAGAACAAACACAGTTGTAGTTCATAGACTAAACATATTGCAAATAATTTAGTTGGGTCTAGTTGTCCACCCTCAAGCATTCGGTCAACATGAAACGCCTGTCATCAGCAGTGGCGGCGAGGAACAATGTCAGTTGTTGCTCTGAATCCACAATGCGCATCAGTCCACGAAACATGTCTGGTGTCGTGGTTGAACTCACACCTAACTCCGCTGCCAGCTTGTAGGCTTCCTGGACTCTTGCCTCCTTTTTCCGGAACAGGTCTTGTATTAGTGCAGTCCTGTTACTCATCAGCTCATTCCTGTTAATCATGATCTCATTGTGGCGGTTCATGCTGCAGATGGTGTTGCTAACAGCAGGACTCTGGGACCTTTTCCTAGGGCTGTGGGCTGTGGTGCTGTTACTGCTAGTCCGTTTGCTGGGGTTGGAGTGAGGGGTACTGCTGGCTCTTTTGCTACGGTTGGAGCGAGAGGTGTTACTACTCCGTGGGGTGACCTGCTGATCTTCGTCTTCATCATCCTGTGCATCGTCCTCTTGACTTGACGAATCGCACCGAATTGGAGAACTCTGAGGTGACACATTGGCAGCAGGAACAAAGGAGGTAGACCCATCAACAGTATGCTCGTACATTCTGTCCATTTCTTCCAGGTACGAAGGGTAACCATCCTTGAACGCTAGCCATGATTTGTGGCCCTGAAAACACATAAGCCGAATGAGATAATGACTTCATCAAGTCTATCTACAAGGACAACGACCACGGCGTACCTTGGTGTGATTTTTCCACCATTCGTCGTCGGCGACAGGTCTACCGGCTGAATCTCTTCCTATGCCCGTGGCCTCATAGCGGAGAAAATTACAAAACCTCCATTCAGCTTTGAGGTTTCTGTAATGACAAGACAACTGCTCCGTGGTATGCAAGAGGCCTGTGGCTGCAAGGAACCTAGTTCTGATTTCCACCCACCCAGCCTTGCTCATAGCACCATTTTTGCAATTGCCTTTATCTATTTGCTCGCAGTAAAGGTGACAGTAAATGGCCTTATGCTGTGGACTCCAATCGGCCCTATTTTTGCTAGATTTGGGACCCTATCACGTTTTCAAAGACACAACAAGGGTGTACAAAATGACATGTAAAATGCGTTAATGAAATGTTATCGCAAACAAATAGAGTATGCAGGGGGCAAGGATATGTACGAGCGGTTGCGCCGGGGGGTGTTGAAGTTATCGCCGGCGATGGTTGGACTGCGGCCGCGGACCCGCGCACGACCGCGCCTCTGGCCCCCGGGACGAAGGCCACCACCATGTCCATGGACCAGACCCTCGGTTCCTCCTCCACTTCCATGGAACTGTTGGGACGTCGCTGGAACTCCTCCCGCTGCATCACCACCGGCAGGCGCTTCGAGCCCGGGGCTAGGAGCAGTTGTAGGCGACGGGCCTCCGAGGAAGTAAGGGGGCGGCATTGCGTGCACCTGCTGGCCCGAGCTGATGTAGGACGCGTAGGCCGCCATGTCCGGCCACGCGTTGCCGGCGTTGAGATGAATCGTGCTGAACGCGTGTACGTGATTGAACGCGGGGGCAGGATTGGTGCTCGTCGATCCGCCTAGTGGATGGGAGGCGGTACTGTAGGCGGCAGGCCCGGGACCTAAGGTCCACGAACTCGGCGGCGCCGGGAAAGCCGTGGCTGCCGTGACCGTGGGGAAATCGGGGCGGCCGCCGGAAGGGATGTCTGGATTCGCATGGGAGGAGCCGCCGTTGAATCCGTCGCCGTCGGAGCTTATCCATCGGCACGACGGGAGGCGGCCGGGGGAGAAGGGGATGGGGGGCGGCCGGGGGAGAAGGGGATGGGGGGAGCGGCGGCCGGGGGAGAAGGGGATGGGGGGAGCGGCGGCCGGGGGGAAAGGGATCGGGGGAGCGGCGGCCGGGGGGAAGGGGATCGGGGGGAGCGGCGGCCTCTGGGTCGCGATAGGGACGAGCGAATGGATAGGGTTGGCGAGACCGGAGGCGGATGGGTATACCTTCCACGTTACTGGGCTGCTACAGTGAAATTTCGCGCACGGTGGCAGGCCGAAAAATTTTGGGGCCTGTTCGGTTGCCATGCAGGCCGAGGCCGAAATTTTTCGGGCTCCATCTAAATAGGCTCTGGATGAAGGAACGCGCAGATATTTCTTCGCTACTGACTTGGCCTTGTTTAGATGGCCAAATTGGGGAGCTCCAAAAATACTGTTTGGCACTGTAGTAATTTTGTTTTTATTTGGTAATAATTGTCCAAACATTGATTAATTAGTCTCAACATATTCGTCCCGCAAAGTACAACAAAACTGTGTAATTAGTTTTTGATTTTATCTATATTTAGTACTCCATGCATGTGCTGGTATTTTGATATGACGGGAAATCTTCTTTTTTATAGTGAAATTTGGGTGTGAATTGGCCTTGAATAATACATATTTCATTCGTCCAATGCACAGCCTTTTGAGCTGCCGAGTCTGAGACCTGTTGCTGATCCTGATCGCACTAGTACTGTTTGCCGTCCACATTATCGTCGTCCTGATACGGACAGGTGCTAGAGTACACGAGAGCTGGTCGGCTGCACTGTTTGCCGTACGGTACACGGGCGTTCATGATCCATGTTCATGGATGATTTTTGGTACTCGTGAATTCTTCTGCCGGTAATCCTAGATTGTTGCTAAATCATGGCATGTCAATTACGGTTACTTCGGCCTTCTAGTTCATTTGATGAGAAAAGAAGAATTAAAAAACAGCTCACGTAAATAGCGCTACTAAGGCCATAAGGCCATTACGTGTCGAGCTCGTCTTGGATCAATTGCTCTATATACATATGCGTACACATCCTGCGACCATGAGTACTTCACCGAAATTAAAAGAACAATACTGGAGTAGATTCTAAAATAAATTCAAAGAAATACAACAATCCGAGTTAAGTCAAAACTTAAATCCAGAACTCAACCAATTTGGATTTTCGGTACTCATGAAATCTTCCTGTGAGTTGTGACAATCCTAGATGGTTGCCAAATTATGGCATGGCAATTACGGTTACTGCTGGTACTACTAAGCTTGTGTTGATTTCGGCATGGATCATCGATCATCGATTGTTGTAGTGTTGATTTCTTCAACTCGTGTCGTGCCATTTGTTTAATCACGCGTATAGTAACATACTCCGTAGTATGATTTGTAACAATCTTTTTTTTGCGCAAGTTAACAATCCGTTTACTTCTACTACTTGAATGATAGTATAATGATTTCCAACGCCGGTGTCGTGTGTTTGTTTCATCTAACATCACTTGCTTTTCGCGCTCCGTGGAGTGGATTCTTGAAGAGAATCACTCTCCGGCTGTCAAACAGTTTTTTTAGAGTGAAGTGGTGATTCTCTAAAATGAACTAAGAGACTGAGAGCTGAAAAAATAGTTTCTCCTGATTCTGTGAAGTGATTCTCTATAGTGATTTCAAGACTTTAGGTTAAAGAATCAAATAGAATCATTTTTAGTCTTAGAATCACTTCACCAGATCAGGGAGCACAGCTAGAGAATCAGAGATTAATAAACTGTAGGAGTACCTACTAGAAAGTACTAGAAACTACATGGGGCCAGGCTGTGGGAAGGAAAAATCCGAAGCCGGCAGTGCCAGAGAGTGCACCTCGAAGGCTCGAATTGAGGTATCGCACTGGCTACAATCCTGTGAGAGTACAGTAGTATACTAGAAGAGTACTAATGTGGTTTTCGTTTGTACAGTACTACTACGATAACGATACAGCTATACAGGGATACTACGGAGGGAGTCAGGACGATGGACTTTTGTGTGCCCAGAGAGAACGGGCCTGGGAGGCGTGTAGTACGTGCTGGAAAGCATCTCGTATCGTACCTGATCTTTCTTCCACACTTTCGCTACAACCAAAGTGGTACTCTAAAACGATACTCTAAAGCTTTAGAGTATGAATATAAAATAAAAATTGATGTACTGGGTATTCTAAAACGATACTCTATCATTTCTCTCACTTTATATTTAGAGTGGTACAATGCTTACTCTATAGTGGGCAGTGACGGGCCCTACTAGCTAAACAAAAGAAAAAAAATGCTATAACTCACAAACCAAAAATCCAAATTAAATTTCGATTGCACCATTAAATTCGTCTCAATAAATCCTTCAAAACTAGATCACACATGGATATATTTAGATAAAGTGACAAGTGTGTCACACAGTGGATAGAGTGGATAGAGGATGATATTGAGGATGGATGGGTGCGGAAGAATTGAGTATAGAGGAGAGAATCTTGCTGACTAGGACGTATAGAGGATGAATATAGAGGTCCATGAGTGCGGATAGCCCAGCTGGTGCGTGCTTGGTCAGCTGAGCATGCGCTCAGGCTGCCCACCCTGGTTCGAGAGTTGATATTCTGCTCGGGTGCCTCATCGGGGATTTATGTCCCAATAATTTCAGATGTCTCGCACGGATGAGCCACCACTGTTATGATATGAGTTGTAGGTCCAGCTCACGCATTAGAGATGTGATTGTGTTAAGGTGATTTATTTCCCGATAATTTCAGATGTCTTGCACGGATGAGCCACCACTGTTATGATATGAGTTGTAGGTCCAGCTTACGCATTAGAGATGTGATTGTGTTAAGGTGTGTGTCTGTGGTGTGAGTTGGTTCGTGGGTTCAGACACTATAATTTGTACTCGAAGGTCAAAGCAATAAAAAAAGGTTATCAGCATGACTTATCAGTCATGATAACAGTGTTTTTCTCTTAGAACAGGTTTGTTAGCCGTAAAAATCATGAGCCGAACATAATTTTTTTCCATGAGACTAAGATGAAACCATCGGTTTTTCTTTTTTTCTAAATATAAAATAAAAAATGTAAGAGAAGAGGAACCCATCAGTTTTTACAGCCATCGTCATTACATACACAAAACATAATCTTCTTTCAAATAAAAAATACACAGAATAGAGCAAGAGAACAGCAGCCCAGAAGGATCGTCAACTCAGAGAGCAATTTTTTCTAGTTTCGCTTTGGCAGAATAGAGGGAAGCATCGGTCGGAGGTTGCTGAAACTTTGGAGGATGTCGTAGATTTAGCAACGGCGTTCGCTAGCTTCAAACTAGAAGGAACAAGAAGAACGGCGAACTCTGCAGCTCATCTCTATGATAAGCATGCGTTGGAGAGTAGGCAGCATTTTGTTTGGCTTAGCCCTCCTAGCTTCTTACAGTCTTATCTGCAATTTGATTGTAATGACTCATCTTTAGTAATGAAAGCAAAAAAAAAAAATCCCATAAAAAAGGAAGGATCGTCAACTCAGCGAGTCAACAGAATACAGCAAGGCCCAGACCATATGTTATCTCGGGACAGCTCATCAATATCAAAGTTGTATTTTAGTTCGATTCAACTTAATAGGAATTGCAATATTATTGCGAATATTCACTTATACCATTGTCATCATTTAAAATTTATTTTATAGAAAAGGTAAAAACTTGCATTAATGTTTGATAGCTTTTTTTTTCTTCTGGTTCTCATTTTCTATTAACACATGATAATTTTTTTCTCCTGTTGCAACGCACAAACACTTTTGCTAGTTATTAAAATAAGCATAAAATAAACTGTCAACTTGGGGGCAAGTTATTATACAACACAATCAGCGACTCCTAATCCTAATACTTGTTGCAACTTCTAATCCTAATACTTGTTGTGACCCCTAATCCCAACCCAATCTGCCTTGTATGTGTATGTGCTTTCCATTTGTGGCAACTTATTGGTGCAATGTCTACCGTTTTGTGACAACTTATGTATTGTAGGTGAGGCAACTAATATCTATGATTTAGGAAGGTATTCGAACCTAAAAGTGTGACTGAAAACTGAAACTAAAAAAACATTTTAAAAAACTTGACTGAAAACTAAAAAAAACAGAGAAAAAACTTGACTGAAAACTGAAAATTAAAAAAAAAACAGAAAAATAGGAATGAAACTGAAAATAACAACAAGAAAATAAAGCTGAAATTGACAAATATATATTGACAACTAAAGAAAAAAGAAATAAAAAAGAAACAAAAAATAAAAAATAAATAAAAGAAGGATAGAAAAAGAAAAGAATAATAAAAACTAAAGAACAAAACTGGGCCAGGCCGCGGCAGGGTCGCTCGCTCCCCACGAGCGCGACCCCCGCGCGCAATAACATTTGCGCATAAAAAAGGAAGAAGGATCGTCAACTCAGCGAGTCAACAGGATACAGCAAGGCCCAGACCATATGTTATCTCGGGACAGCCCATCAATATCCGAAAGAAGAGCCCACGCTTTTCTTGGTTCTGCTGCTGCACGGGCCAAGCAATTCTCTGAGTTCACAATGCAAGATACGGCCCATGCGGTGTTATTTACCTTTTCTTTTCCGAATCAAAGAGACAGAAAAAAGTGGCATTTCCGCCATAGGATGCCCCTAGTTCCTACAAAGTGGGATCATTGGATCCACGAGAGACGAGACGACGGCCTTGCACAAGAAGAGCACACTGCTAGCTGTCCCCCGACGCCATGATCGTCTTTGCAAACAAGTCTTACTGCCCTGGTAAGTGGTAATCCATCGGCTCCCGTTCAGAAGCGGCAAAACTCGCAGCGTTATCCGCGTTTCCAAACGGCCGTGAAACGGAGGATACTGGGTACTGAGACACTCGCTTACTTCACCAGTGACGAAATAGTCTTCCAACAACCACGTCCACACGCATACCGTATAATTTTGCTAGAGCTGACTGCTGAGCTGATAATGTGACTAGTGGGCAGTGGCAGACTGCCATGCCGGAGCCGGACTACGAGTGCCCGCCCATGACATGATTATCTATTCCAGAGCTCCGAATCAAGGACCGACAATGATCAATGATGCGCATTTGATTTCCTCCGTGGGATTATGATCATTGGATCCCTATATCCTGTACAAACGTGGCCTCCAGCTCCAGATCTATGATCTCGTGGAGGCAGCAGGCAGCACGCTGCTATGCTAGCTGTAGCTGTGACTGCCTGTGAACTGTGATTCCCCCCGTCTGACCAAGGACACTTTGGCAAGCAACTCCCTCCTCCTGGTAGCGGAAGGCCATCACATTCACGGATGCTCATCAGCTCATGCCATGCTCCTCCAACTCGCAGCTACCGTGCTCGCTGCTCTTGCATGCCTACTCCTACAACAAAACAAATTCCGTCTAACTTTAAGCCACAAGAGACAACAAGGAACGGGCAACCACGTCCACATGCACTCCACTGCTGGCAGCACGGCGCTACGTTCTCACGTGAGCTCCACCAGTATATCTGTCGGCATACGGTCGTCCATACCTCGCTCAGTGCTCACTACTGCACAGAATGCAGCAGGTAGCAGATACGGTTTCTTTCTGCTAACCAAGCCACTCTGTAACAATGGTCCTGATCTATCTTTCAACCATAGGCCGGCTAGGGGCTGGTTCAGATCAACCAGAAAATTAACCAGACAGGTCTCTCAATCCACAACGTGGCCAGCCTCTCCATCCATCAAGCAAGCCTCCAAGAAAATCACGGTGACAGGGGAGGTCAGGTAGTAGTAGTACATGGTACATTGGTGCCAACAATGATTAAAGGCGCCGAAAAAGAGGTTAGGACAGCGGTGCGCCCGGGTAATTTCGCAAGAAACAACCGACAGCTTTACCATGTTCTGCGACTTCTATCCAGAATCCAGATCTCCTTCCACATGGGTAAAGGAGGACTAAAGGTGCTAGGTGCCTGCCTGCCTGCCTGGATGAAGTTTCGCCTGCGACTTCACTGTGGGTGGAGACGAACGATTGCTGGATTCTGATCTGTCCGGGTTGTCATTTTACAATCATGTGCGTTTGTGTGTTGTGATCGCGAGGGAGAGGACCAACAATGCATCATCTTCTACTGAGTACGGAGTAGAGTACAGAGTACCGACAAGGTAGGTATACTGATGGAAGCAGACATTCAGACAATACCCACCATGGTGACTGCATGCTCTGATGGGTCTAGAATAATTCAGAAGTGGACCAATGTTTGTGCCTCTGTGGACCTCCTGCATGCTCTTGTACTGTGGACGACAAGTACAGTACTACTGGTTTGGAACAGTCCAAGACACACAGCTCAGCTCAGTTAACAAGGATTCACAAATATCTCGTAGACGGTGATTCTTGAGCTAGCTGCAGTCTGTAGAAGAAGCGTGGCAAACGATTTACTGAACTCTTGAGCTATATCAGATACAGAGTACAAAGAACAACAAACAAAATCTAATTCTCCTGAAAAAAGGATCAAGCTCAAAGTGAAAGCAATACTCAACTAACTTAACTATAGATCAAAGCACACTTACTTGATCATCAAGATTCAAGACGCTTCGATATCTATCTATAACGGACTTATTAATTCCTATGCAGTAATAACGAAATCTATCTGCATCTGCACACCAAATCAGACGCAAATCTCGCGTTTCCGCTTCAGGGGAAGCAAGCTCTTATTGGCCGCCTTCTTCTTCTCAGGCCATTGCTCCTCCTGCTGCTGCTTCTTGAGCGCCGCCGCCGCTGCCTCCTCAGCCTTGGCGCGGCGCCAGCCGAGGTGCGCCGCCAGGTCCTCCACCTCCACCTTCACCACGTCCTTCCTCACCCCGATGTCGGTGATGTACCTGCCGGCGCAGTACACCCCCGCGGTGACGGCGGCCATGCCGAGCGGGCCGGCGGCCAGGAGCTTGAACGGGGTGGAGAAGAGCGCGGCCAGCGGCACGCCGACGGCGGACGCGGCCTGCCCGCTCCTCCCGATCATCCCGATCCCGCCATCGTCGTCGGCGGGGAGGAGCCCCGTCTTGCAGTAGAGCGCGAAGTCCTCGCAGTTGTTCTCGAACACGTCGTAGTCGCCGAACCCGTTCTGGAGGAGGTGCATGGCGCGGCGCACGGCGGCGTCCGAGGGGTCGGCGCGCGCGGTGGTGCAGGTCCCGCCGCGGAGCTTGGCGAGGAACGCGGCGGCGGGGACGCCGTACTCGAAGCGGTGGAGCGCGCCGCCGCGGAGGAAGCAGTCGAGGCAGGTGAGCACCACGCCGCTGTCGGGGAGCTGGAAGCCGCAGTCCGGGAAGGTCGGGCACTCATCGGTGCCCCCCTGCGAGAGGAGGAGGCTCGACACGGCGATGGCCGAGTCCAGGCCCGCCGTGCCCGCCTCCTTCTTCCGCGTGAAGTGCACCACCTTGCTGCCGCCGACGTAGATCCCTGGATGATGGACGGATGGATTCATGCAATGCAACACCTCGCGTCAGTTAAGAAGAACATGGCACGCTGGCTCGCGTATATATGATGACAACTCCACCATCGTGATCCAATCCAATTCTTAAGTAACAGCAAGCTACTAGTGAAAAGCATTATCATGGTTTAATGGTCAGGTTGTGATGATATGCATGTTGAGATGCAAAGTTGGATCTCAAACAATGAAACAATCATCGACATTATTCTTGCCGAATCAAAAGAATTACGGGCACGTGGACAAGTACCCCCCACGCTGGCATGCATGCCGGCATGCCATTCCCCACACATGCCACTGCCAGTGATGATCGGATGTGTAGGAAGGACGTCCATAATGTGCGGGACAAAATGTCGGTCCCTATAGCAGTGCAGAGTGAGTGACAGGACGTTACGCTTGCGGACGCAGATCAATCATCAATGGTCGGTGAGGTGAGGAGACGCAAAGCAAAAGAGCCATGCATGCATGGTGACTCTCTGAGCCTCTCAGGTCTCAGCTGGAGCCTGGAGAGGTCGACAGATGCATGGAGGGTAGGCATCGCAAGGAACAAAGTCGAAAAGCATGCATCTTTGTTGGTCACCGGATCTGACGACGACGAAGTTACTAAGATGGCGATAAGGACTCTTTGTTGAAATGGGTTTCTAATTGATATCTGGAATCATCACTTGAAGTCCGGCACAACTGATCCCGTGAGGAAGCTCATTAGTACTATGAGCAGTTGCAGAAATCCAAAGTCTAAGCTAAAACGAAAAAGAAGAACGGACAGAGCTATGAGCTGGTGAGTGGTGACCACGAGCAGAGTGATTTCTGTACGGATGCTGGATGAGAGCAGCATTCCGGCGTCAAAGAGCATTTGGATGGACGGATTCTGGCAGCGCGGAGCGGCGTATCGTACCACCGACACAGGCGCGGCTGAGCAGTACAGTACGCATGGGCGGATCTATATAGTTGGCGAGGGCACGAAAATATGAAAAAACAGTAATTATGATCAAATTTTTACCATATATGCACCCTACAATAAAATCCTATGCACCCGCAGACTTAGCGTACAACTCAAATTTGCTCTAGCTCCACCGCTGAAGTAGCAGCTGCAGTGATTCATTCAGCAGCAGGCCAGGAGGACGCGGCAGTTTACATTGCAGCTGCTTTGAGCACACTTCCAGTGAACTGGGACTTGGGTGATACGGATTTACGGCTACAGGCCTCCTACCCAGCCATATGCGTGCGTACGAACAGAAAAGTTACTGCTAGGAGTAACTGGCAATGGCCACTGCACAAATTAAGCAAGCGAGCGGATAACAACGCAGCTCCAGGCCTAGTAGAGTCTCTGGCTCAAGAGTTCAGTCTACGAGCACGTAAAAGCAGAGCAGCTACAGTGAATCACGCATGGGCTGACTTCCAGCGTTCTGCGCGCGGCGGAAGTGCAGAACCAGCAAACCAACCACCGCGGAAACCAGAATCATCCGCAAACTTTCTCGCTTCCGAGTTGGGTTTCAACGGCCCACCCGGAAAACGAGAATGCGGAACGCGACGGCGGCATGAGCGCGCCATTCAACCATTCAGGCGTCCCCCGCGGCCGGAATGGGAAGGCGAGATGGAGAGACTGCAGACCAGAGGAGGAGGAAGAGCGCGTCGTACCGTGGTGGGAGTAGGTGTAGCCGGCGCGCCAGGTGTAGATGTGGTCGCCGGGCTTCATCTCCGACCGCTCCACGCGGTGAGACAGCAGCCCCATCGTCGTCGTCCTCTCCCCTCAGGCGGTCAGGTTCCCGGCTTCTTCTTCGTTCGTTCCTCCTGGCCTGGGCACAGAGGCCGGCGAGCAGGGGGAGATCTTCAACCCGCAGCGTCGTGTTACACGCTGTCACATCAGTACATCACATCACATGGAGGCGGAAGGAGCCCGACCACCGTGACGCGAGTGAGAAGGTGAAGCGAAGGTGTCGTGGTCCGGTGGTGAGTCGTCAGCGCCTGCCCTGCATGCGGGTGCGCAACGAAAGGAGTCGCTCTTCCGTCTTTGATCTCGGTGGTTGGGCTTCCTTCAAGTGGTAGCGATCCTGGGGTTAGTTTATCTTCTGGACCGAGGTCTCGGCATGTGCGTGGATGTACCTACACTGCAGTGTGATGCCGTGCAGCCTGCAGCGCTCGGGATTGGCGTCTGATATATTAGATTAGAAGGTGATGTGTACACCATGCACCATGCCACTAGTATTTTTTATTTATTCATCCGTTCCGGGATTCGTGTCTGATCCTGGAAGCTGATGCATACCTCTCCTCAGTCCTCAGCTTAGAGAAAAAAATTATCTCTCGAGTATAGTGGGAGTTCAGATTCTGAACAGAAAGTCTAAAGTTTTTAGCTAACCTCATCAAAACTTTAAACCATACAAGTGAGCTAAAATAGTCTAGAGTTTTAGTCCTTAAGTCAACTATCCGTTCCGGGATTCGTGTCTGATCCTGGAAGCTGATGCATACCTCTCCTCAGTCCTCAGCTTAGAGAAAAAAATTATCTCTCGAGTATAGTGGGAGTTCAGATTCTGAACAGAAAGTCTAAAGTTTTTAGCTAACCTCATCAAAACTTTAAACCATACAAGTGAGCTAAAATAGTCTAGAGTTTTAGTCCTTAAGTCAACTAAACATTAGACCATATGATCAAACATGGCCTTGTTTGGAGATGAAGGGAGTAGTTTTTGTCTGCTTCTTTGATTATAGTTATTCTCTCTCCATCCGTCTCCACTGTATCCTCGGCGCTGAGAAACAAAATGGTGATGTAGAAATGAACCAAGTTTTATGCAGGCTATGCTCCACACTATCATAATACCAAGTCTAAAATTTGTAGTTTTTTTTGTTTGGTTGCAATCATTCTTGCTTGGCAACAAAACGGGAATTTTTAATGTGCTCTGTGAGTTAGAATAAAAAGAAGCTAAAATATATATGCTTAGGATTCGAAGCAGGTACCTGTGTCGGCTCAACCAAACTCTACGTATACCAAATCCTAAGCGTCCAAAATCAAACGGTCGGGCCTGAACTCGGTTGCTCTGAGCTAGGGATGGTAGCAATCAAACGCCTCGTAGTTAGAATTGCTTTCGGTCAACCGCCTCTTAACGTTGATACAACACATGTATTCTGTGTTGCACTCATCATGCCCTTTGGATCTGGGAAATATATTATTCCTCATAATAAAGTAAAGAATCTCTTGTCCATGTTCGATGCCGTGATGATGCCCAAGTCGGGCAAAAACGAAGCTCTCATGCAACAAAACCAAAAAGAGAAAAGAGGAAAGTAGCAAAGCATACAGTGATCTAGTTGCGGAGCTCGGATCAACCGGTGTGTTTGGTTACCTGGCTTCTTTTTAGCCTAGCTAGAAAATAAGCCAGGCTAGTTTAAGCCTGCCTCTAGCAAAATAAGATGGACGTATTTGGTTGCCTACACTATCTAAGCCAGACTAGTATCTATTTTGTTTGGTTGGCTGGTTTGGCTACGATAGAGTCACCTCTTTTTGGCAGGTAACTTCGCCCTGTAGAGGCATTTCATCGAACAAGTGTTGAGCAAAGGTAAGGACTATGGCCGTGCTCCTGCCAATGAGCCACAGATCGACATCGAATGAGTGGTTGCCGTGGAGGACACGGTGAGCCTCTGGGTTAGCCTCGTCGTTGGCGTGCCATCCAACGTGGAGCTCCAAGAGAAGCCTAGCCGCACCCCCACCCCAGTCCGCCAATGGAATCCGCCGCCGTGGCCATCTTTATGGTGCCGTTTCCTGCGCAGGGCCACCTGAACCAGCTACTACAACAATCCCTGCTCCTCGTCGCGCGGGGGCTCCACATCCACTTCGCCGCACCTCCACGGCTGGGGCCCTAGCCCCAACGCCGCCCTCCCACAACAGTGCGCTTCCGCGCACTCGACGTGCCCGCGCATGAGTCCCCCGCCCCAGACCCGTCCTCCCCATTCCCGGCGCACATGCAGTCGCTCTTCGAGGCCTACCGCGGCGCCCCGCAGGCCTCGCTAGCCGTGACCCACCGCCGCGTCGTTGTCCTCCACCACCGCTGCGTGCTCCTGCTCGACCGGCAGCAACAGGGAGAGAGAGGGCGAGGAGAAGCGCGGCAGAGGATTGCAGCGGATGGAGCCCTCACCAGCTACGGGAGAGCTGGGCGCGATGCTTCGGGCAGCTGCTGACTTCGCGAGCGGAGGAGGTGAGCAGAGGGAAGCGGAGGGGGTGATGGGAATTGGTCAGGACTTCGCGAGCGAGTTGGCCCAAGTTTGGCCACGGAAAAATAGAATGTCATCTCGTTTTTCCATAGCCTCGCTAAGGCCTTTAAAGTGGCTTAGTTGGGCTAGCTACGGGCTATTTACAGACAGCCAAACAACTAGAAGTTAGCTTCCCAAACGGCCCCTGCTGACCTACCCTGAACTCCTGCTGCCTAGCGCTTTGCTGCTAGCTCTCCAAAGTCCAGAGTGGTACAGACCGCCCCACGCTGGCTTCCCGCCCAGCGTTTGTGTGTGTTTATATTAGGCCAACAAAAGGGCCGTTTTGTGGACTGTTCACGGCCAGGCACGAGTGCTTCTTTTGTGGAAGGGGCCTTCATCGACAACAACAAAGCAATGGGTAGAGGCTATGGGCCTTCATCAACAGCAACCTACTGGAGTATTTTGCTTCCACTAGCCCATCAACAAAGCTTCGAAATCCGTCAACACAACGAAATCTGCGCCCCGTCCCCACGCCGACACTCACCCTTCTGCTCTCCGGCCGTCCCCACCCCATGTTTGCGCCGCCTCCGGCTGTCCTCACTGGCGTCGTCGCGTCTCCGGCCGTCTCTACTGCGTGCGAGGAGGAGAACGCCGAGCCGCCGCCCGCTCGCATCTTCTCTGGCCGCGCCGACCAGCCCAACGTGAGAGACAGAGGGAGGGCGACGACGTCTCCGCGGGACGAGCGCGTTCGCGGTTCGCCCGATCCTATTTGTAGCCCATCTCGAATCAGCCTGTTCGCTTGGGCTAATCTAGCTAGCTAAAAGTACCGCTGACTAATTTTTCGTGAGAGAAAAACACTGCTGATTGACCGACTAATTTGACTGATTTGGCCGCATATTTCCCTCCCAGAATCGCTCCACTCCATTTGCTCTGCAACCATTCCGATCCCCAGCACCGGCCGAACCCACCTTGTGACGTCACCCGTGAACCAGGCCCACAGATCCTGCCCGCGCGCAAAACAGCCAACGCGTGCCGTGCACCGTGTGCAACGTGCTGTCCCATTGGCGACTTGCGCGCTACTCTGACTCGGAGAGTCCGCTACTCTACCCCACCCGCACCCATCCGCCCCCACGCCTCCACAAAACCCTAGCGGGACGCCTGCCTCGCTCGCGCCGTCACCTCATCCTCCCTGATCCCCGCTGCACAGCTGCGCGACCGAGAATCGAATCCGTGAGCCATGTCGACCAGCAAGGGCGGCGCAGCCAAGGGCGGCGGAGGTTCGAACACCACCTCCTTCCCCGTCGTCTTCCACCGTCACCGTTGGGTCGTTCGTTTGCATCTGAGCTTGCTTGGTTGCGGATTGTAGGGAAGAAGGAGGTGAAGAAGGAGACGAAGCTCGGGATGGCGTATAAGAAGGACGACAACTTCGGGGAGTGGTACTCCGAGGTTGGTTAAGCGTTAATTTGTTTCGTTGTGGTAGGGCAACTAGTTCCGATTTGATTCATGTTGGTAGATGTAGATCCCTTTTGATTCATGTTGGTAGTTCCAATTTGATTGATGTTGGTGCTGTGGTGGGATGTGCCATCATGTGCGATTACGGCGCGGGTGGAATTCGAAGGTTTTGATAGGATTGGTGTAAGAGGGTTTAGGAGAAATTCCTGTTTCAGTAGCTTAGAATTTTGGTCTTTGTGAACAGACACTGTTACAATTCTAGACTATAGTTCTAGACCTACTAAAATTATTGCCCAAACTACTCAGAGTCCACAGCAAAAGCTACAAAATTCGTCACAGCAACCACAAACTCACCCTAGTTGTGAGAAACTGGATTAGTTGGCTTAATATATTGTTTCAGGTGCAGTGGTTACATTAATTACCGTATTCATACTGCTATTCTTTGATTGCTCTGTTTGACACGTGACAATATCTTTCCTTGAAATACAGTCCTCGTTTTTTATTTTTAATTATACCTTGTTCTTTCCATGGGGCTAATTCAGAGCATTGCTATTTGTTCCTCCAGGTTGTTGTTAACAGTGAAATGATCGAGTACTATGACATCTCTGGTTGTTATATATTGAGGCCATGGGCGATGGAGATCTGGGAGCTACTGAAAGTAAGTTTTTGCCAACACGAACTAAAAACCATAAGTCTCCTTTGTTGCCAATTCTGGAATCGCAACTATCTCAGTGCTAAAGTGCTAAAGAATAGCCACCCTTGTAACGGGAGACTTATTTTTTGTGTGGTGTAGAACTTTTCACAGCTTCTCCATAACATAAGCTCTGATCCTGAATTATGTAGGAAGTTATGTGTTTAGCATCAGGGGTCCTTTATGTTTGTTTCTATACATATTTGTGAAGCATAGTGACATTACTGCAATTTGATAATTGCTTTGTGATTTGGTGCAGGGATTCTTTGATGCAGAAATTAAAAAGCTGAAGCTCAAACCATATTATTTCCCTTTGTTTGTTACTGAGAATGTTCTACAGAAGGAGAAGGACCACATTGAGGGCTTTGCACCAGAGGTGTGCCTTTTACTCTTTCCTTCACATCTCCATTTCCAGATTTTCACAGTTGGATATTTGTTCAATTCTAAAAGTCAGTCTGCCCGACTATAAGATTTTCACAAGGTCACTTATGCAAAAAAAAGAAAGTAATATATTCTTCTTGCAGGTAGCTTGGGTTACTAAGTCAGGGAAATCTGAACTGGAAGCACCTATTGCAATCCGCCCCACAAGTGAGACTGTCATGTATCCATACTTCTCCAAATGGATAAGAAGCCACCGAGACTTACCCTTGAGGTGTAATCAATGGTGTAATGTTGTTAGATGGGAGTTTAGCAATCCTACTCCTTTCATAAGGTACATCATTCGTTGGCTTGCCAATGTAGTTATGATATTCTCCCTTCCTGCCTTATTACCTCATTTGTTGGCTTGCCATACTGTCTAACTAGCAAATTCGCATAGTTCATTGCTTGCATGTTAATGCGTTGGCGATAAGAACACGCCCAGATGGTTGCCTCACTTGTCATCTCTCAATATTTTGAAAAATCAAGGAGCTCCCATATTTCGTTTCTTCTCATAAGATAATGAAATAGCACTTTGACATTGTTATTTATTCTAGAACATTTGAATAAGTGGTCCAATGGAAAGATTCATAATAAAGGCATTGGCTACTTGTCCTCAAAATTGTCGCCCTGATTAATTAAAATGTTCAATATGCTATTTTTGTATAGTATACACAACACACACCATTTGAGCTGATCCTCTTCCTTCTTATAAGTTTGAGAACTGCCTACATCTATTTTTCACTTGGTACAGTCTTCAAAATTGAACTTTGACCATGAATTTCTCAAACTATAGTAACCATAGAAATGTACATTGGAATATGAATCTAGTGGCTCTGCTTGTGTATCACTAAACTCATTTTTGGATAGCCTAGTTGTTGGTCTAGAGTTACAAGGTTTGAATTTCGAAATGTGTGTGTGGGCGTTGTATTTTTGACCGAGAATAAATTTCATGCGCCCTTTGTTTCTGTGCATATGGCTGCACCCAGTTTTTTTTCCTGCTAAACATTCTGCAACTACTCTCTTCAGGAGCCGTGAATTTCTGTGGCAAGAGGGGCATACTGCCTTTGCGACTAAAGAAGAGGCAGATGAAGAGGTAGAAGTACATATTTTTGCACAGTTTTGATATGGTTCTGTTGTCAACTACTATTATTGTGGTGGTTTTGGTGAGTCCATTGCAAAGTATGACACTAACTATTGAGTTGGTTTTCCCAGAAGAATGTTTGAAGATCTTGAGAGTCTGAAGCACAACTAACCTAATTTAGTATGTTAGATTAGGACTTTTGTTTATAGCAGTAGTTTTGTTTTTATATTATTTTGCATTTAGATAATTTAAAGTAAGTTTCATGTATTTATCTAGGTAGTTCTGCGCAAAAACAATTTGAGCCTCTATGATATATCAAAGGGACAGTTCAATACTGTAATAATAATCTATTTTGAGTGCATAAACATTTTTGAATGGGGAATGATCATATTTTAATCCATGATGATATTCTCAGGTTCTCCAAATATTGGAACTGTACAGAAGGATATATGAAGAATTTTTAGCAGTTCCAGTGTCCAAAGGGAGGAAAAGTGAGATGGAAAAATTTGCAGGTGGACTTTATACCACCAGTGTTGAGGTATTGATACATTCCTAAAATATTGTAGCCTTTCCTTAACTATCCTGATGAAAAAGAATATTAATTCCAGTATTTTATTGTAAATGCTTGTTGCTAAATATTGTTTTACCAGGCCTTCATTCCAAACACTGGTCGTGGCATACAAGGCGCAACCTCACATTGTCTTGGTCAAAACTTCGCCAAGATGTTTGATATCACTTTTGAGAATGAGAAGGGTGTTAGGGAAATGGTTTGGCAAAACTCTTGGGCCTACACTACCCGCTCGGTAATTCTTACACTCCTTTGATTGAAAATGAGTAATTGATGTGGGAATGGAAATGATACTTTCATTTTGTATGCTGCACATGATACTTTTGTCCATAGGTAGTTGATATCTAGTGAACAAAGTGAACTGTAACGTCATCCATGGACCGTTATCATGTGGAGTCACTAGTGTTCATTTAGTGTTAAGCAGTTGCACTAGCGCCATAGGATGCAAAACCAATGGTTCATTTGCACAGCATCGTAGCAATTTTAATATAGGGGAACAGCAATATACAGATTTCACCGAAGCACCCAATCTCAAGCCTTTAGACCTGCAAACCAATGGCTCAGGTCATGTTCAGTTGCACCTGATCCTGGTGCCTCATACACTTGCACCTGTAGATCTGTTAGGTCTTTAGTACCTCCTTTACTTGATCTAAATTGCTGTTTGATGATATGATTGCCGAGTGAAACCATGGAAAGTAGATACGAGTTATTCTTTGATAATATACTGAGCAAGTGTATACTTACAATTTAGTTTGAACATGTCCAATATGCCATGTCATCAGTTTGCGAGATCAAATCACTGGAGCTAACTTCTGTTTGCACCAGGTTTTGAAAACAGTTCACTAAAAGTTTCATGGTCCGGGGCTTGGATCCAGAAACCTGCGGTTGCTGGTCTATCCTTGATACATTGCATTTTTTTCATATTGTTCTCGAAAACTCAATGGTCAAATAGAAATATGGAACCAACACATAGTCATATAATCATCAAATAGAGCCTGAAACAACAAAATGTTTGCTGAAATGGTAATGCTCTCACCAAAACAATTGTTCTGTCATTTTCTGTTCCTTGCAGTACCTGGCTTACTGCCTTCCATTTTGCGGAACCCTTGTTCTGTAGCTTACTTTACTTGGATGATGGTCTCATTATAGCCCTGTGCAGGTCATTGCAAGTGTAATGTTGCAACAGACCACTTAACCTATACAGAATCTAGGTTTGGAGTGGGCATGTTACGACTGCTGTTGATGGGGAATAGGGAGTATATGATAGAAGAGAGACCGGTTTTCTCCCTTCTGAGCCTCTTCTCTTTCCTTCCCCAATCTCTCCCTCCCTCTCTCCCTCCTAGAGTCAACCTAACACAGAAAAATCCCCATCCCATTTTTTGAAGGAAAAAGAAAAATCGGAAATTCTAGTGATGTCATGCATTTTTTTTTTGGAAAACAACACACGTTGCATTGAAATAATGCTTTTTATTGCTCCTTGGATTTCCAGTTGCATAGTGTTCTGCACAAATTATGTTTATGCCTGTAATATATAGTAATATAGAACCAACGCCCTTGCAGATTGGAGTGATGGTGATGACACATGGTGATGACAAAGGCTTAGTATTACCACCAAAGGTGGCACCAATCCAGGTAATTGTGATTGCAGTGCCTTATAAGGATGCTGACACAACTGCCATAAAGGGAGCCTGTGAATCAACTGTTTACACACTCAATCAATCTGGGATTCGAGCGGATCAGGACACCCGTGAAAATTACTCTCCAGGTTGGAAGTATTCTCACTGGGAAATGAAAGGTGTTCCATTGAGAATTGAGATTGGTCCAAAAGATCTGGCAAACAAACAGGTACTGACTACTGATTTCTCGCAGATCACCATTCATGTTTAAATTTGGTTACATTTTTTGTTTGTTGGCTCTTGTTTTTTATATAAATTAATGTGCCACATGAATCACTCTTGTAATCTTGCTTCTTTTCACTAGGACTATCTGCAGTTAAGAGTATAATACTTTTCATAGCCTTTTAAAGATAAGCAATCTTTTTAGTTGGCTGGTTACTCTTCCCTTGTTTTATTTCACCATTGCCTTTTGCTTGTATTACCAGTAGTTCTTTGATACTACTCCCTCTGGTCTAATACGATTACCATTTTTGGACAGGCGTATAAGGATTTGAGTCTCTTCAAAACTAAAACTTGACCATAATTTCTCTTAAAATGTGTTACTATCATTTGATACAAAATCAATATCACATTAAAAAATATGTGAGAAATATGAACACATTGTTACAACTTTTATAGTCAAAAAAGCTTGCATACCATTTGACAAATAATTATTTGCTCAAAACATACAAAGGTTGAGTTTTTCAATTGGTACTTCTTTTCTAGCTACTAATTGTCCAATCTGTGTGCCTCTGCAAAAAAGCTGCTGAGTGGCAACAATGTTCTGATTGTTATATTTGCTGCAATGTCCAAATTACTATGCTTTTGTGAACTTCAATTCCCATGAGTATGTGAGAAAATTGAGATTGAAATTATATCCTCTTCTTTTTAGGTGCGCATTGTCCGCCGGGACAACGGTGCAAAGGTTGACATTCCTGTGACCAATTTGGTTGAAGAGGTTAAAGTGTTACTGGATGAGATTCAAAAAAATCTGTTCAAAACAGCCCAAGAAAAGAGAGATGCCTGTGTTCAAGTCATCAAGACTTGGGATGAATTCACAACTGCTCTGAATAACAAAAGGTTGATCTTGGCTCCGTGGTGTGATGAGGAGGTACTTGAAGTTGTCAATTTTTTTTTTGTTTATCAGATTTGCCTCCTGTCCTGAATTTGTTCTTTGAAACCTTGGCAACAATTAACAAATAAGAGGTATCAACACTCTTGCCACCATGTACTTCTAACTGTAGAAGTAGGAGGCGGGATACATAAAAGATAATTGGGAAACTCTTTAAAGTTTGCGTCATTGTCATCACCTTTGGTCCTTGGCTTACCACAAAATTATAAGTATTTCGAAAATGTTGCAGATGAGAGACAATTGGAAGTCTGTCAGTCAATGACTACCATGAACTAGCCTTTCTTGATGCTCCTTGTACCTACCAGTTCTATTGTACTTCCGTCTGCCATGTCTGTAAATTTCTTTTCCCCATACAGGAAGCTGAGAAAGATGTGAAAGCTCGGACAAAAGGGGAACTCGGAGCTGCAAAAACATTGTGTACTCCATTTGAGCAGCCAGAACTTCCAGAAGGTATGGCTCTGTGAGGGCCTGAATGCAAGTGACCTATGGTTTTCCCTTGTTATGATTGTTGCATTTATTATTGTCATGCTCACCTGTCTTGTACAACCTAAATTCAGGTACCCTGTGCTTTGCATCTGGAAAGCCAGCGAAGAAGTGGTCGTTCTGGGGCCGCAGCTACTGATTGCCTTTGCTGGTTGTCTTTTCGGATTCAGTTCTTGTTTCAGATACAAATCCGAAAATCCATTTACATTGTGTTTTACATCGACTTGCAGTTCTCTTGTAATTGGCAAAAGCCATTTATTCCAGCATACATTGCTATTCGAGTTTGGATGTTGCAAGAATGAGAAGACATAGGCCCTGTTCAACTGGCTTATAATCCGTCTTATTCGGCTTGTTTTTTCAGCCGGAACAATATTTTTCTCTCATAAAAAATCAGCTAACAGTGTTTTTCAGCTGGCTTATAATTCCAGCCGGCTTATAATTCGTTTACTGTCGTGCAGTGTGCCAGTTTTGCTTTGAAGTAGGAAAAAAACGCTTCATATCTGATTACAACACATGATTCTCACCGGAATTTAACTGGACCTCTTTATCTCTGGGCAAAGTCAAATTTATCATGAAATTCCTGCCCGCATTTCACTTAGCTTGTTTCACCTTTCGGCTGGCCTTCTTTTAAGTGCTGCTGCAGCCACAGCACACAGTGTTTTGTCTCTCAGGGTCTGAAACAGGCCGCTGAAGTGGGTGCCATTCACTACAAGCGACGGTGGATACAAATGCAGTGGATACAAATGCAAAATTTTCATGAAATACTAATTATTCAAAATATCAATGACCAGTGACGGTGGATACAAATGTAAATGCGAGATGCAGCCGTTAAGACAAATTGAGCTAGCCAAAAAAAAAAAACAGCAGACGTGAACTAGTTCTGGATTGGGTATTAAACTCACGCTACTCCACAGCAGTGGCGAACTAATTCTGGATTTGGGTATTGAACTCGCGCTGCTTGTCACACTACTCGTATTGGTGCGACAAAACAAATTGTCTAACGTGGCAGATGTTAGCGTTATTGGCGTGACAAATAAACCGTCCAACGTGGTAGATGTTGTCACGCCAACACATATGATTTTGTGGCACCAGTCCAATTTTTTCTTGAGCACAAAAAATAAATAGAAGAGATTAAAAATTAAAAAAACCCTAGCCACCAACTCCATCTACACGAACCCAACCGTGCAACGGAAGACCTTTTTACATCGGACACGTGTTCCTTATTCGAGCCGTATTCCTTTTTTTTATAGAAACAATCCGAGCCATACTCCTGCGCCACCGGCCGGGTTGGCTTTGTAGACGGTCTCCGACGACTGCGACCCAAAATAGGAGACTTATTCGTCTTTTGGGTAGTGTTATAGGCAAAATGTTCGATACTTACTTGGGCGTTGCTAGCGCCCAGACGCTCGGCTTGAGGGCCGCGTCCGGACGCTGCAAAAACCACGCGAGCGCCCCCGCCCGTCCCGCCCCGTACACCCCCGCGCCACGAAAAAAAGAAAAAGACGAACCCCGCCCCGCTCTCGCACCGGCGAATCCTCTCGGCCCGCCCCCCCACGCAGAGCCCCACCGCCAGCTTACCACCAAGCCCCCCCTCTCCCTCGCGCGCACGGATCTAGCTCGCCCCCAACCTCGCCGACCCTAGCACCTCCGCCCCCCACCAGCTCACCACCATAAATCCCCCCCAACCCCCCACAACTGCAAACAAGGGGGGAAAGCTATTGCAACAACGAAGGGACCTTAATGAAACAAACGAAAAAAGCTGTTGAAAACATATGCAAAAAGCTATTGAAACATCAGAAAACAACTAATGAAACACAAACAAAAACTGGTGAAACGAACAAAAAAAAAAGGAGTTGTTGCAACAAAGAGAAGCTGCTGCTGCACCAAAGGATAAGAAGCTACTGCAACAAAAGAGAAGAAGCTACTGAAACAAAAGGAGAAGAAGCTACTGCAACAAGGAGAAAGAAGCTGCTGCAACAACGAGAAGAAAGCTAATGCAACAAAAGAGAAGAAGCTACTGCAACAAGGAGAAAGAAATTGCTGCAACAAGAAGAAAAAGCTAATGCAACAAAGGAGATGAAGCTACTGCAACATCAGAGAAACGTGCTTCACATCATCTGTTGCCATGTAGCTTAGATCTGACTCGCCAAAAAGGAGAAGAAGCTACTGCAACAAGGGGAAAAAGCTACTGCAACAACGAGAGAGAAGCTGCTGCAACAAAGGAGAAGAAGCTACTGCAACATCAGAGAAATGGTTGCTTCACATCATCTGTTGAATATAGTTTGCATCTGCCTCACCACAAAACCGAGAAGAAGCTACTGCAACATCACAGAATCGTGTTTTCACATCATCTGTTGCATACAACTTAGATCTACTTCGCCACAAAAACCGTAGCCACCATAAAAAACATAGATCCAGAGGGGGGCGAGGAGGAGGAGGGGAGGGAGGAAGAGGAGGGGCGCCTCAGATCCAGAGGAAGGAGCGCGTGGGGATCCTTCCCCACCTACCTCGTCGGAGCACATTGATCCACCACGGGGAGCCCCGATGCTCCATGGATCCGCCACGGTGGGAGGCCCCCGTGCTGCCATCAAGGTGGAGGACGCTCTAGGGTGGAGGAGACTACCACGCCGCTGGATTTGCGCCTCCTCCCATGGATCCACCACGGGGAGGGCGGAGCTCCCATGGATCCACCACGCGTTGCCCTCTCTCGGTCGCATGGAGGACGCGGAAGCAAAGGAGGAAGGAAAGGGGGAGGGAGTGGAGAGAGGAGGGAGAGGGAGCAGGCGTGGCTTGCTGGCGAGTGCTCCTCCCCGCCAGCGTCGCGGCCGACTCTGGTGCCATGGAGCCGAGCAGAAGAGCGGACGCGCGATTGTGAGGGGGCGGAGTGAACGAGGAGAAGGATAGTGAGGCCGGGCGAGCGGATAAGGATGGAGAGGGAGCGGGCTTGGTCGGGTGTTTTTGTCTTCTAAAAATAATCTTTTTTGTATCTATACGAGAGAAGATACTCAGATTTAGATTATACTTCTCATGACATTTAAAATGGGTTTTTCTCGTAGGTACTCTGTTAAGGCTAAAGTGCTAAGTTGAAGACCCATTAGTTTTGGGGTCCGCAGTCGGTCTCCTGGCCCGGCCCAAGCATCCAGTCTCACGACCGACGCCACCGCACCACGTCTCTCTCTCAACACCTGCCCGTCCGGCCGTCCCCGCAAGTCGCCCAGACCAGATTTGCCAGAACGCAGCCTCGCGCCTCGAAACCCTAGCCGCACACAGCTCTCCCCTCGCCTCGCCTCTCGCCTCACCTCACCCGCCGCGCTGCACGGGCAGACGCCATGGCCGCCGAGAACTACTGGAGGTACGCCGACGCGCGGCAGCAGCAGCAGGCGATGGTGGCCGCCGCGGCGGCCGCGGCGGGGATGGCCCCCGCGGCGACCGTCGCCGCGGCCCAGACGGTCGGTAGCGCGGCTGCTGCCATGAACCAGCAGGCCGCCGCCGCCGCCATGGCACAGCAGGCTGCTGCTGCGGCGCCGCCGCTCAAGCGCGCGCGCCCCGACTTCGGAGGTTCGTGCCCACCAGATCTTGCTTTTTTTTTGTTTGTTTGTTTGGTGGCTATATTCCCCCCTCCGATCTCCTCGTTGGCCGTGCTCTGCATAATTTTGGAGTATCTGGCTGGTTATTAGGTTCGTAATTTTAGATCCAACGTTTAGATCTGCAGGGCTGTTATGATCCAACGTTTAGGTAATTCTCCGTGCATCGGGGCTGTCTGCCATAGTTTCGGTGTGTAATAAAATTTGACCAGCTAGGTTCGTTGCACTATCTTGAGAATTGCGTCCTGGTTGACTATTCTTGAGCTAAACTTGTTGGGATTGTTGATTTGGGGAGAAAATTATGTAATGATATTGCTTAGGCATCTGCCGATTTGACTTTTATGGTGGAAAAGGATGGTGGCCATATCCTTATTTTTATTGCACAGGGCTTTTTCAATAAACAAAATGATCATGGATCTTGCACTTAGCATGTATTCCTGGATCGGTCAGTCAGATGTAGTGTATTGATTGGTCGAGTTTGGTTCTCAGGGAATATGTTGTTTATACTATTCAACTTATTAAAATAGCCGTTAAAAAGTGAAGCTTAGACTGGGAGTCTTTTGTAAGTCTGTCTTCTGTAACAAAAAATCCTGGACTTTCTGATGAATGTATTATATTGATTACATGCGATAGCTGGAGGTGAGGCTTGGGTGTAATCTTTGATTTTTTTTTCTTCCATTTTTGCAGATGTGTCTGGTGGGCAAGACATGACAGGATATTATCCACGTGAAACTGACAGGACAGGATACCATTCCCTTAGAGATAACGACGCAATTGGAGCATCTTATGACCGTTACTTGCGCAATGGGGTACAAACACAGTTTTTCATATTGTACTATTTTTTTTTGTTTTGTTGTTTGCTAGAGTACAGAGTTATTGACTTGCCTTTTATCTGTGTGATAAATTCATAGATGGCCTCTGTCGGTGCCAATGACACTACTAGGGCTGCAGGGATGGGTGCTGGAATGGCTGCTGGGATGGCTGCAGGGATGGGTGCTGGAATGGGTGCAGCGATGGGTGCTGGGATGGCTGGCTATGGTGTTGATGATCGGCGTATGATGGGTGTTGGGATGGGATATGGTGGCAGACCTGAGCCTCCTCTTCCGCCGGATGCATCACCCACTCTGTATATTGAGGGCTTACCTGCAAACTGCACACGACGGGAGGTTTCACGTATCCTTCTCCAAAATCTTAGTACTGTTCTTTACTAAACTTATTTTTCTAAATGTGTCTTGCTAGCTTTGAACATTCCGTTGACTCCCTTTAAATGTCACATTCTAATGTTAGTTCTGCTTTTGTTGAGAGACTTATGGTGCTATCTTCCTTTTTTTCCTTTACACCTTCATATTGTTCATCTTCTCTAGTTTCTTTCTGTTTATATGCTTCAGTTCTTGTTTAATCCGAAGCAGCGCCGGTCCTGAGTTTTTATAGGCCTGGGTCGAGAACTAATATAGAGGCCCAGAGTCCAGTTCAAAAAAAAATTATATAAACATTTCTCTCTCTATATATAGCTCACATATACACATCAATATAGATAATATTCGGTGCACTAAAAAACTTATATAGAATATCTCAAAGTTCATAAAATGGACAGATGTAATAATAAATTACTTACTTGGCACTTGAAATCCTAAATTTAAATAAACAACAAACAATTAATAGTTAAAAAGTGCAAGGGTATGTAAGCTACAATAAACAAATTAATCATCAATATGTTAAACCAACCGAACTGTGCTTGTGCTTACCTATGGATGTGAATGTGATCCTCTTTGTCCTCTGCAGGACTGCAGTGGTGCGATCCCGTAATGATTTCTGAACTGATGCGGCTGCGAATGGATCACGGATGAGCATGATGGGAATTGGAATCGAATGAGCCCTAAAAATTATTGATCTGCTCCATTACCTGCGTCTATGTCCGGCGGCTTTAGAAGTGTACAATTACTCATGATGCGTTGCGTCCTCCTGGTGCGTTGCGTCCGGCATTCGTAGTTTGCCGGTTCGCTTCGTCTTCTGAGGAATAGGGCGACGCCACACCTGACGGCCTGACCTGAGACCTGTCACCTGCGTGCGCTACTTGCTGCTGTGGTGTTGGGCCAAAGGACTATTGCCTATTGGAGCCCAGGAATATACGTATACATACAACATATACAAGTACTAATCTACTATATATGATGAGGCCCACATAAATCAGAGGCCTGGGTCGGCCGCACACCCTGCCCACCCTCAGGGCCGGCCCTGATCCGAAGTACTGATTGGCGGTACCTGTGTATGTTGCCACTCTCTTGAAATATTTTTGTTCCTTAACCTTTGCTTCCTTAGATATATTTCGCCCATTTGTTGGTTTTCGTGAAGTGCGTCTTGTCAACAAGGAGTCCAGACATGTAAGTTAGCTATGCTGCACCTTTTTACCCCATTAGAAATTTTCTGCTCTAGCAATGGATGATGCTTATCTGTCTACCTTTCTGCAGCCTGGTGGAGATCCACATGTGTTGTGTTTCGTCGATTTTGACAACCCTGCTCAGGCTACACTTGCTCTTGAAGCGTTGCAAGGTGAAACTACTTATATTTGTGGATATGGACTGTGTAGTTGTGTTGATTTCCTGATTCTTAGCTTTGGTGACTTTCAATTCTGCATGTATATGCTTGTTAAATTCTATTATGCATGTCTGCATTTGTCTATAGTTTGTCGTGAAGCTTGTTTTGAAAATTGTTAATACTTGTTTATTCCGCATCTAACTTCATGCGAATTCCGTGACATAGTTTTTAAATTAGTTCACACATTAGTTATAGCAGGAAGCTGGTAGTCAGGTGGGTATTCAGCGGTAAACCCACCTATTATTTAATGCACCTGGCAGGTGGCAGCACAACTCAGCATTTCCTAACAAGCTAATATTCTTGTCGTGCATTTAATAGGACCAGTGAGTCATGAGTTTTGGCTTTTGCGCTCTGAAGTGCACATTATGCCGTTGCTAATACAATACATCTAGGAATTGTTCCGAAGTTGAGTAACTCATGTCCAGAGTACAGAACCTAGGCACTCTTAGGTTCTACACTTTGAGCTTGCTTGTACAAGCATCCCTGCCAATTTAATAAGATGCCATTAGCATTCTGATCTACTGGATCTAAGATTTGCATTTCCATCTTGATCTGCATGGGGGAGTAGGCCTTTGGTTGAAGGCAAAAACATAACTCTTCCTATTCATGTTACGGTCCGATCTCTTGTTCACGCGACGACCTGAGCAATATAAACCATCGCGATTCGTTTTGCAGGTTATAAGTTTGACGAACACGATCGTGAGTCAGCCCATTTGAGGCTGCAATTCTCACGCTTTCCTGGTCCAAGATCAGCTGGCGGGCCTCGCGGTAGGCGTTAAGACGTGCGGACCTCGTGGTTGCCGAACCTATCGTTTATACGAGCGAACCGACTACGGCGGGCTAACGCTTCGATATGCGCTGAATTCCGGGGCGGTGGTTTTTTTCGGGGTTTGACAACTCATTTCGTGAATGCGTGAAAGGGACAATGCAATAAGTGATATTTGGCCAAATGTTATTAGATTGCCGTAGAATGTGTTAGGGATGGAACTTTAAGTTATTCGACATACTGTATCTGCTGCCTTAGTTATTATGGTCTACTGTAACTTCATTACCTTGCTTCACATCCGATACAATTTGAGTTTGTTATCCTGTGGATTTATATCTGTTTTGAAAATGAAAACGGGATGTTAGCCTATTTTAGTAATATATATTGCCCCATTTGTGTTTCTTGCCTATACCAAAATTGTCTAGTTTAATCTAGGACTAATACCCTGCCCTTTTTTCCCTAAATAAAAATATGGTTGCCTAGGAACTGTGGTGTAATCCCCTGACACCCTCAGTTAAGCATGAAAGGAGGTCAGGGGCTACTGTGCCTATTTCTGACTTTATTTTTGACGGCTAAGGTACTAAGATCAGCTGTACTAAATGGGTAATAGTTGCTGATTAGAACTTCGATAGTGAACTTTTGAAATTTTTGTTGGCATTAATAAATCTGAGTACTTTTTTCTTAAAGAAGCAAAGTGTTTTTCCTAAGTTTGATGTTGTTGGTGTTGATCCCAGTTAGGCAGTTAGTGTGAACTGCTTTGGAGCTTTGGGGTATCTGTAGCAATTTGTGAGAAATAACACTATAACTGATAGATTTGATCAAGATGTGAAGTTGTGATACATTCTGGGAGGAGGTATTGTTTAGATTTGCATGTGTTTCTAAACTGCAAATAACATGGACTTGTGCTGGATTCTTTGGTGGGTATTGTTGTTTGCATATAGTGAACTAATTTATGTCGCAGCAATGCCATTCCAATCCTGACTCCATAAGCAGCATCAAAGTAGCTATGCACTGTTCTGTCATGCATCTGTACTCAGGTAACACAAAGTTTAGTTGTGTTCCTGATTTAAAAAAAAAGTTGTGTTCAAATGCATTGAAATGGTCTCCTCTAGAACATGTAGTTTTTTTTGTTTAATCTAGATCCCTTGTCACTTGGGAAGTCTTTTGTTCCTCCTAAAGATGTATATGTCAAATGGTATTATTCGTATTCATTCTCATATAGTTATGATAAATATGCTTATTGCTTCTTAATTGGTGGAATGTTTTACAAATGCTTTACATGATGTGTTGAAACTGGCTGTGCAATTTATTTAGCATATAGATACGCTTATTCCTTTACAGTTTTTATATGCATGGTCTTTTGCTTGTTTGTTTAGTGCAGTGGTTTTTCTAGCATTTGCATTAATAACTACATTTCGGTGTGTGCTAATCGGCCTTTGCTAACCCCTGTTGACCTTTTGAAATTGTTTCTTCGCTTTTTGTAATTGATTGAATTCCCTACTTATGTGCTGGTTAGATGTGTTTTGCACGTCGCTCTTGCCGGTTTGCGATTGCTTCAACGTTTCTGCTTCAGTCTGTATGGGCGTTTGCATGTCTGCTGTGCCGTGAACGTTTTTGCATCAGCCGTGAGTTATTGCATTGCTCCATTTTATTTATGATATATAAGCACACAGGTGTTTGCCGGCAGTGTGAATCTTCATACTAAAAGGTTTTGAGTATTCTTCCCGAGTGGTTCTGAGCTGCTGAACTCGAGTTCTGGGTGTCTGTTTCGACAACAAGCAGGCAGCAGCATTATAGACAAGACTTCGATTTGTTACAGATTTATAGCTTAAAGTACCCCGTATTTAACGTTGCGCCAAGATAACTGGACCGTAAAGGCTACAATCGCTCTTGGATTTAGCTTGGCCCAGTGGTTCCCTTCCGATTTCTGACGCTGCGCTCGCTCCCTATACCTCTACACGCGGTAGCGTGATAGGTGGCTTGGTTTCAAGCTATGCTAAGATTTTCGCACGAGACAGTATTTCACTCTTAATAAAACGCACTGACGGTACCCTGTGCTCATTTGAGTACTGCTCCCTCCATTCTAAATTATAAGTCGCATTGACTTTTTTGTTTCATCAATTTTATAATGTATCTAGATATATTATTATATTTAGATGCATAGCAAAATCAATATATCAAAAAAGTCAAAGCGATTTATAATTTGGAATGGAGAGTATAAATTATGAAAAAAATGGATGTTTAATTATTTATATGCCGTTGACCCACCATTTTAGATATGCTCCAATTATGAAGATGAAGAGTAAATAGGCGATCTAACTATTCTTGAGTTCCCATCTAGGTCCGTCGAGCCGGCAGTGATATGAAACGGCGTCCATGGGGGGTATGAAACGGCGTCCATGGGGGGGTGCAACGGATACTAGGTGCAAGGATAGGGTTGAAGTAGAGGTCAGACACAGGATGGGTGTGATGGAGGTCAAGTGCAGGATAGGGGCATGTCAAGGGCACGTGGAGGGGTGATGGCACGAGCAGGATTACACAAGAGAGATACGCCAAAGGAGAGAGAGAGAGAGGAATAAATGGGTAGAGAGCAAAAATATCCCAATGACAAGTGGGTCCGTATATCAAGTGCGTCCATGAGTCAAAACGAAGGAGCTATTTTACCAAATGTTTCTTTAACAAGTGAAGCAAAAGCTAAATAAAGCTGCTCTAGCAAAAAAAAAAGCTGGAGTTAGAGCTCTACCAAACGGACCCCAATATGTTCGTCGCCATGTGACTCAATGTTGGGTACTCAACTGAGTTCATCTGCCACCATGCAAGGATATTGAATTGATTAGTTTGATGAGTAGTCCCATTTGATAGATATGTCTCAAGTTCTAATGGAGCCTCATTGGTACATCAAGCACTAAGAGGAACATATTGGTCCCAACTTGCCAAAGCATCATAGTCACTTACACTTATTTCAACATCACCTCCTTACGACATGATCGACAACATTGTTATCTAGTTTGAGATATTCTTTAAACAACCCTAGAAAACATTTTTATTTTATTGATCATCCATGTAGCATCATCCCTAGATTCGTTAGACCAAATCAAAGTTCATCACCGCCAGTTCCAAACCCCCCTTCACCGACGGTTTTGGCCGCCATTGGTGAAAGTCGTTGGTGATAGTAAGAACAAACCGTCAGTGAAACTTCTAATCACTGCCGGCTCGACGGATGATGTGTCATCTCATTCCAATCGCGCTATGTTGATTTGCTAGTGCACCAGTTCTGTAAGGACAAATGACACCAAATGTTGGGTGAACTTTGCTAATTGGCCCTGGTACTTGTTCAGGTTGAATAAGCCCCTTCATCGTCTCTATTTGACTCAGCCTCTCTTCCTCCTTTGTTTCTCATCCTCTATTCAACCCCTCTTCCTTCTCTTTTTCTCGTCTCGTGTTCATCTTTGATGCCAAACACTACCCCCAAATCAGTAGCTTGAACCCGTCCACCGTGCTCCAAATTGGGATCCCTAGTACCCGCATTTGTGGAGTGGGGTAAACGACTAGGGGAATTGAGTGTGTTGTCATTTAGGCGCAGGACTAATGGGAAGCCACCGTTGATTACTGGCGTAGATTGCAATTGCAGGCAAATTGTTGAGTTAAGGTTAAGGAGCCATGGTCGACTGTTCAAAACTTCTACATGGCCCAGACACAGGTTAAGTTGAACTAAAGAACTCTTCTCCAAATAAGCTATGTTAACTACGTTGTGTTCTTTTGATGTAATGTGACTTGAATGCAGCAAGATAGAACCTCCTGCCCATTTTGGCACCGGGAGGAAAGTTACTTATATGCTTTGAAGGATAGCTGAGGAAAAGGAGAACATTTTTGCACTGCGACGACAGAGGAAGCACGTGGAGGTGGGGAATTCGTAATTGTGATACTCAAATTAAGACTTTGGTGGTTTTAGGTTATGAATAACTTTGGTTGTAAATTGCCTTTTGTCTATGCTAGGCATAGTTGTTCTTGGGATGTTGCTGGCTGTGGTGATGGAGAAGAAATAAATGTTAGGTGTAATGTATTATAAAGAGTACTTCAATGTAAATGTCAACTAGTTGCAAATGTAACAAGAGTACGTTGTTCAAGCTTAGCAGATTGTACGTTGTCTAATTGCTGCAAAAAAAAAACCCGACCTGATCAATGCATCGAACATCCTCCACATAATTTCCGACCTATATAACCAAAAAAAACCCGGCCCAATCTAGAAAAACCTGAACACAACCCCTTCCAGAAATAGCCTGACCTAATCTGTTTGACGTGTTCATTGGGTGGTCATGAGCTAAAAATTAAGTCGAGGTTCTTTTCCGGTCTAGCCTGACGTGATTTGATCCAGTGTTTAGATAGGTCTACTGTGTGCTCCAAGGGTATGCGGGAGGGCAAGCTTGGTCGTCAGTGCTGAGTTAGGAGATGTGTAGCTCACAGATCATGGCTGAATTTAGCACTTTTTGTTGATGTCAATCGACCTATATAAAATATATAAATCCTTTAGTAAAACATGGTTGCTTATCAAAATTTATGTTATATAAAAATGGAGTTGTTTTTGATGATCTTGGTGATCGTGGTGGATGCCGTCGGAGTCCAAGAGGCAACCGAGAGAGCGTGGCATTTGGTGAAGGTGTGGTCACTGGAGACAAGGCCATGCAAGAAGAGGCGGACCCGCGGAAGTGGTCGACCCGGCGGAGGGAGGTAGAAGGCACGGGACTAGGGCCGTAATTGGGCTGGACCAGGTCGTCTTCTCCTCACCGGCTCACCCAGCTTTCTTGGGCGGCAAATCCGAGCGCGCTGACCAACAACAGGCTACACCAGAGCACCGTGTGCCCACGTGGAAAAGTCCAGAAGGAGCTGGCCCGCGCGACCCAGCCGTCCATCACGATCTCGACGGCTACGAAGTGACCATTACTTCCCCATGGGCCCCGTCTCTTTCCCCCACCAACAACCTCCAAACCTCCTCTCCATTTCCACGCCGCCGCCAACATGTCCACCACGGCCGCCGCCTCCGCCACCGCCGCGTGGACCACCCTATCCTCCGTCAATCCCCGCCGGTCGTCTTCTTCTGCGCTCAGGCTCCCATCGTCCCTCCGCCGGTCCCTTCCCAGCAGACTCTTATCGTCGTCACCCTCGTGCTCTCCGCTCGTGCCGGTCTCCGCCATGGCCTCTCCCGCTGCCGGTGAGACGGCCTCCAGGAAGAAACTCATCATATTCGACGCGGAGGAGGACCTCGCGGCGTCGCTGGCCAAGTACACGGCGGAACTGTCGGCGAAGCTCGCGGCGGAGAGGGGCGCCTTCACCGTCGTGCTCTCCGGCGGCTCCCTCGTCAAGGCCCTCAGGTTCCGGACCCGCCTCCGACCGCGAAGTTCTTGGTTTCCGGATCGTGGGGGTGCGTTAGGTTTTGACCTTTGGGTTTCGCAGGAAACTAGCGGAGCCGCCGTACCTGGAGGCGGTGGATTGGAGTAAATGGCATGTGTTCTGGGTGGATGAGAGGGTGGTGCCCAAGGATCACGCGGATAGCAACTACAAGCTCGCCTCAGATGAGTTCCTCTCTAAGGTACTCACTTGTTTAGTCAAATCCAACTGTTTCGGTTGTTAAAGATGGAGGAGGGTTTCTGTTGATCTGATACTGTGCAGAAATGGGTTCATGATCTGTTTTGAGTGATGGAGAATGGAAATGTGGAATTATTTTTGGTAGATTAAAAACTTTTTCATCTGCTTGTTTTGTTGGGCTTGTTACTGTAGTTTCTTATGGTGTTAGTGATGTCGGGATATTTTGACTATGATGAATATTGAGCAAAATGTAGATTTTGGAGATAGTAGTGAGTTGTCTGTCCGGGAAGTCTCTCAGGAAAACAAAATCAGTAACGTTTGCTTAATACTCCCTCCGTTTCAAATTATAAGTCGCTTTGACTTTTTTGGTTCATCTATCTTACTCATATTATTATATCTAGATGCATAGCAAAATGTATGTATAAAAAAAATCACAGAGACTTATAATTTGGAACGGAGGGAGTAGTTAATGAAGTATTTAGCGCTGTAGGTAGTCTGCATCCTCATCTTAAAACTAAAGTACATTTCCCTGTCTACCAAATGTGTTATGTTTGGTCGAATTCAACTTGGCACATAGAGTAGATTTCCCACAGAAGTTCTATATTCTCATATAGTAGAATTCACACAGAATTCAACTAGGCGCATATAGTAGATGTCTATATTCTCATATGTAAAGCCTGCAGAAACTTTTTATCTTTGTTCTACACTGCATATAAGTTTCGATCTTTGTCTTCCTACAACATGTAGGTGCCGATTCCTGCTGACCAAGTTCATGCCATAAATGATGCACTGTCATCCGAGGGGGCTGCAGAGGACTATGAAACTCGTTTAAAGCAACTTGTTAAGAATGGTGTGATCGAAATGTCACCGGTGTCTGGGTTCCCCAAGTTCGATCTTATGCTTATGGGGATGGGGCCTGATGGCCATGTTGCCTCACTCTTCCCTGGCCACCCTGTTGTCAATGAAAACCAGAAGTGGGTCACCTTTGTCAAGGATTCTCCGAAGCCACCGCCAGAGAGGATAACCTTCACTTTCCCAGTGATAAATTCGTCCGCGCACGTCGCACTTGTGGTCACCGGTGCCGGCAAAGCTGGTGCTGTCCATAAAGCACTTTCAGGAGGGCAAAATACAGCAGATTTGCTGCCTGTTGAGATGGTTTCCCTACAGGACGGGGAGCTCACTTGGTTCACTGACAAGCCAGCGGTGTCAATGTTGTCGAGCATTTGAAGCCCACGATTGTATAAATCTGAAACTTTCATCTGAAGGGATTCATATACCATTCATGGGAATCTATTTAGGTTCGGCAGGAGATTATGAGGTGTTTATGTACGTATTATATATAAATTGTGCGTGGGAAATTTTTCTTGGATTCCAGTATCTACCAAATACTGATCATCTATGGTTTTCCATTTGGTTGAGCGTATACAGTATCTACCAAATATGTGCTTGTAAATTTTATCTAGGACGTGAATCATGATGTTTTATATTATTCATCTAAGGAACATCAGATGAAGAGGATTTTTACTAGTATTTGCACTTGTTAGCACACATCTGTTTATCTGGGATTTTAAGCACAAGATTTTTGGTGTTTAGTAATTTATACCATGAAATTCATGTATATCTGTAAAAAAGTTAATGTGAATTACTTAGTTTTTGTGTGGTGAAATAACTGGAACGGCTACTTCTTGTTAGAGCGGCAAGTTGTATGTGTCATTGAAACATAATTCTTAATCGTATCAACCTATACTATCATAAATTTAGCATATTATGCATCAAGAAGCATGACACCCCTCCCACCTGAACACAGATATGCATGGGATCTCCTGCGTTTCCTTCCTGACTGGGTCATGCTTGGTCGAGGACGTCTGGATGGACCGACCCCACGCGCGGTACACCCAATAAAAAAGGGGTGTGGAGTTAGAGTTAGGCGGGGTCCGCCTTGACTCCGCACCCTGGGCGCGCGTGCGGGTGTGCGGCCACTCGTTTGGGGGCGTATGCGGTGTGTGGGGCCCTGTGCATGCGCTTGAGAGAGGACTGGCTGCCTGCTACGTCCGTTGCTGGCTGGACCAGTCAGCCAGGCCTCTAGACGCATGCGCCCAGGGCTGCAGGCCTCTTTGCCTAGTGCATAGGCCTGCTGCTGCTTGCCGTGCTACTCTTTTTCCTCTCTCTTGTCTGCGTCCAGGCCAAGCTGCCCCTGCCACATGCTACCTGTTGCGTTGCTGCTTTGGCCGACTAGTGTAGGCGCTTAGCCAATTGCAGGGTGGACAGGCTGCTTGCCTCTTTGTGAGAGGAGCACGGGCCCACATCTGCATGACAGCTGAGTGCTGGCCCAAAATTTTCCATCACTTCATGGCGTCTACCTCTGTATTTTCATGCGTTTTAGATGTATGTTTCGTCTGGATGTTATATATGTTGCAATGACTATACACGTATATTGCAAGTGTATGTTTCAGCTGCTTCAAACATATGTTGTAGCCGTTTTACCTGGATGTTGCATATTTTACAATAGCTTACACATATGTTGCAAGTGTATGTTTTAAATATTTCAGCTATTTGAAACATATGTTGCAAGTGTTTTTATCTAGATGTCGCATATGTTGCATTGACTATATACTTATGTTGTAAGTGTCTGTTTCAAATGTTTTAGCTATTTCAAACGTACGTTACAAGTACTTTATCTGGATGTTGCATATATTGCAGTGGTCATATACATACGTAGCAAACGTATGTTTGTAAACGTTTCATCCGTTTTGAACGTATGTCGTCGCAAATGCTTTATGTTGCAAGTGTTGCATTACTAGGCACAGACGAAGGTGGTCCCCTCGTGTGTGTGTGTGTGTGTGTGTGTGTGTGTGGGAAGCACAGCGGGCGTGTCGACCCCCACATGCATGCGCAGGCACATGCGTACCACAGCAGTAGGCGGGGCCGAGACGACAGACACAGTAGCTGTTAGATAAGCTGATGCAATCATTTAATTCGTTCTATAGGTTATTCAGATAGCATAGAGTTGGTAGGGATCGGCCGTAGTCGAGTCGTGCCTGGCTACGACACGGTCTGGAGTCCATCATGAGCACGTCATGGCGCGGCGGGCGCACGGGACAATCATTGCAGCGAAACGGTGTTTGTACCCGTCACGATGTGGCGTGTGGAGTCGGGACTGCGTTCCCAGATGTTCTATATATATAAATGAACAGATGCATGATCGGGCTGTCACGTTGGCAGTAAAATAATTCCTGTTTTCTTTTGAGTTTAGATCTACTTCAGACCCTAACTCTCGCCGCGATCACCATCGTCGCTGCGCCGTCGCGTTCCAGCGTCCGTCGTTGTGATCCAACTCCAACAAGTGGTACCGGAGCGTCAAGGTCATCAGAGGGGACATTCACGGCGCAGTAGGGATCAAGGAGGAGTAGAAGGGCGAGCCACATCGTCAGATCGGAGAAAGAAGAAGTGAAGAACCATTGTCTTCATGTCGATCAGTGACAAGGACAAGGAACTGATGGAACGCGCGTGGAATCAGGCCACAGGTAACCTCGTGTGGCCGATGCTAACTCGTTCCAATTACCAAGATTGGTCAGTTCATGTGCAGTGCAACCTCGAAGCCATGTATCTCTGGGATGCAATTGAATCTAACAAGGTTGAGCGACGTAGAGATCGGCTCGCCTTGGGCGCCATGATCCGTGGTGTGCCAGCAGATATGCATTCTTTCTTGCTGAACAAAAAGTCAGCCAAGGAGGCCTGGGAGGCAATCAAATCGATGCGGCTAGGTGCTGAGAGGGTGAAGGAGGTGAATGCACAGAAGTTACTTGCTGAATTCGAATCGATCTCGTTCAAGAGCGGCGAGACGATTGAAGACTTTGCAGTAAGGATCGGAAAGCTTGCAACTGATCTGAAAGGACTTGGGGAGAGCAGTGTTGATGATGCACGAGTTGTGAAAAAATTCCTCAGAGTGGTGCCACTGAGATACAATCAAGTGGCAGTAACCATTGAGATGTTCTGCGATCTCAAAACTCTAACCATGGAGGAACTTGTCGGTCGTCTTCGGGCGGCTGAAGCACGGTTTGAACCCGTGGTGGAAGAGGTGACGAATAAGGCAGGGGATCTCATGATGACTGAGGCAGATTGGGCAGCCAAGAATAAACCAAGGATGATGGCAGATGGGTCGTCGTCTGCTGGTAAGGGTGGTGGTGGTAATTCCCATTATCAGAAGAAGAACAAGCAGGGAGCACGTGGTGGTGGTGGTGGCAACCGTGATACACGTGAGTCTGGAGGCAAGGATGCTAATAATACGGGTGCACCACGACGTAATGGCAGATGCAACAAGTGCAAAGTCTATGGCCATTGGGCCAGAGAATGCAAGAAATTCCCCAGAGATCAGGTAGAAGCAGCACACCATGCTAATGTCGATGCAGATGCACAGCCAGCTCTGTTGGTAGTTCAAGTCTGCAATGTGGTCAGAACCACAGGAGCTGGTGGAACACATCGAGTGTTTCTGAACCAAGGACGGGTCCATCCATCTATGTATGAAGAAGGCTCATGGGTTCTAGATACAGGTGCTACAAACCACATGACTGGTTGCAGATTTCATTGTCAAACCTTGATGAGTCTGTCAGGGGTGCAGTAAGATTCGGAGATGGGTCCAAGGTTGAAATTTGTGGGATCGGTGCAGTTACGATCGCAGGCAAGAATCAAGAACATAGGGTGCTCTCCGAAGTCTATTATATTCCTTCCTTGAAGTGCAACATTGTGAGCCTTGGTCAGCTAGAAGAAGGAGGGTGTCGAGTAGAAATTGACAAAGGCGTGATGACCGTGTTGGAGCGCGAACAGACAGGTGGTAAGAACCGAAGTGTGCTCATTCGAGCCGAACGTAAGAACCGGTTGTATACGATGCAGGTGCAGATCACATCACCTGTAAGTCTGATGTCAAAGATGGAAGACACCTCATGGCTATGGCATGCACGATATGGGCACTTGAACTTTAAAGCTCTTCGTGAGCTCGGAGCAAGGGGACTTGTAGAAGGGATGCCGGTGGTGAAACCTGTCGAACAGGTATGTGATGGATGTGCTCTAGGAAAGCAACATATAACGCCGTTTCCAAGAGTGTCAGCGTATCGTGCATCACAGTGTCTGGAGATGGTACACATCGACCTTTGTGGACAGGTCACACCACCTAGTCCAGGAGGGAAACAATACTTCTTACTTGTTGTGGATGATCACAACTGTAACAAAACCGCCCAATTATACGAGATTAAGTAGGAAAATCATCCAACGAGCAGATAATTTAACAAACTTAAGCCCGTATAACCCGGTAGTCCGTGAAATCACGACGGATTTCAAACCAGTTCACATAACAGCCAAGATCGTAATAAGTCCAGCGGTCACCGTCATAAGTTACATAAAAGTTCGCGGCACAAAATACATCGGAGTTTAAACATAGTTATAAAAAAACCAGGTTCAAATGAAAGTAGCGGAAGCAGTAGTCCAAACCACACACACAGTGTTTGAGATAAAGTGCCAGCTTATGATCATTTCCAGCAAAAGCATCAGACGAGAAGTAGTGAATGACCATTGTCCATGGTCCTAAGCTTCGCCCATCGTAGGATAGAGGCAGTTGATACAGTAGCAATAATACATCTGCCCATCTGCAACAAGTGGGAACAAAGCCCTGAGTACGAGGAGGTACTCAGCTAGACTTACCCGACTGAACCGAAAATAAAATGACACCAAGGATCATGACAGGCTTTCTGGTCCGGTAGCTGACTCATTTGCAAGAAAAGCATATTTCATCCTGACAATTCTTTTCCAAAGAGGCATGCGATAAGTTAATCTTTATTAACATGTCAACTATGTTTGCATCTGTGCTAGAGTAACATGTAATTAAGCAAGTAAGAATTACCGATAATCATTAACAATAGTTACCATGTCATATTCCACATAACTATCCAAGTGTTTCATCAATATTACTACGATGAAGTAGCTCAAGTCAAGTGTTCACTATCCAGTGAACGATGGCGATTCGAATCGATTATTAACCAGCTGGTAAGTTATTTCTCACACAAACCTCACTCACCCGCTAAAGTGAGGTATTGGTCACCGAGTCAACTATTCAGGTAAAGTCGCGAGCTTGCTAGGAACCACATGTACCCGGGGGCCGCCCGACTGCTCTTTGGCCTTATCATCACGCCCCCGTTTCCTACCACTACTGCTCCGGTACAGTGCGTTGCGGGCAATCCACTCGGCCCGAATAATCTCCCAGCTTCGCGGTCGAAAGGTACTTTATTCGGCCAGCTAAATATGAGGCATGCGTTCAACATGACTCGAGGCCCAACAACGGTCGGTCCTTAATCGACTCAGACGGAGAACACTACAGTTCGAAACCCTGCAAGTCTCCGTCCGGTCTCAAATTCAATTCGACACTTAGCTATTCTCATATGACATACTTTCTCAAACAGATCCAGGTAATCACCTATGGCTCGCAGGTGGCAGGCAATCACCCGACTTCTACCGGTCTAAGCAAACTAAGCATTTCTTGACTGAGAATACCAGGGTAACAAGGATATGGTAGAACAAGGGTAAACAAGGTATAATGCAGCAACGGTTGCAAACAACTCCTAAACATAATGCATCAATTAAGTAAGGCATTTAATAAAATATTTGTAAACCGGGTGAGAAATGCTCCGGGGCTTGCCTCTCTCAAAAGTGCTCGGACGGTGGTCGGGGCACTCTGGAAGATCTTCACCGACCTCCTCTTCGGCTTCGGTCGCCTCCTGCTCTTGCACCTCGGACTGCTCTTCCGGGTCCTCGGAAGCTGCTACCGGGGTCACTTCCTGCGATCCTGTATGATGCAGATACATAAGTGCTCATGCCTAGGTGCATTGCAGGGATGACATGAGATGATGCTGATGAATGAGATGTAGATGAGCATGTTACTTTATTTGGATTACGTGGAACTTACGACTCTTCTACAAGGTAGTCTACATCATCCAAGAACATGTACTCATAAACTATCACTACTATTCTCTACCATGCAAAGGCACCTTGACCCTTAAGATGCTTCAAAGATACACCAAAGCAAAGTTTACCAACTAATCTTGCATCAAAGGGTGAATTTAAACCCTAGTTAGCACCATGCTTGAACAGAAATACTTATTTTGGTATCTTGGAAAAATCTAATAAAATTACTGTGGATTACTAACAGGTATTCTAGCATATCACAAAAGTTTTATTGCAATTTGAGCACTAGAACTACCTACACAAAAATAGCAAATCTAGGGCCTAAAAAGGAGTATAAAATACTTTCTACTATGAAAAGTATCAAACAACAGATTTTTCATTTTTCCTGGATTCTACTCAGTAAATAATCACTGTACAAAAATTATTACTTGCATGTTTTATTTATATTTTTCTACTTAACAAAAATAGCAATTATTAGCAATAAAAAGCACTTAAACTACACCTCAAAATTTTTCTACTAAACAGGCAAGATACATATTTTTCCTAACAAGCACATGGCACAACAAGACTAACAAACTTGGGATCATATTTTTCTGAATTTTCTACAATTTACTACACATTTAACAAGAAAACAGCAATTTTCCAGGTTAAATAAAAACCCTACAGAAAAGTAGTGCAACATTTAAATACAATATTTTTAAATGGTAGATCTAATTCTAAGGAGCTCATAAAAAATTATTTCATAATTTTTGGAGCACATTTAATCACTCAAACAATTACTAAAGCATTTTTATTTCCAATTAATAAAAGAAAAGAAAACTAGAATCCTCTTTTTGAAAACGGGCTGACACAGTACGGGGCACACAGCCCGGTCCGGTTCAGCCCAAAGGCGCACGCGTGCGGGAGAATGAAAACGGGCCGTTGGCCCGGCTCGGCCTGCGGCCCAAGGCTGCTCGCTGCGATGCCGAGGGGGAAGAACAGAGGCGCCGGTGACCGCGGCGTCGCGGCCGCGCGGCGACTGGCCGGTGGCCGTTGCTGACCACGCACGGGCGCGGGAAGACGAGCATCGGGTTCGCAAGAAGCAGACGGACGCGTTTTTGACAAGAGTGGAGCACGAGGAGCAGCAGGGAGCCACTCCCGCGGGAAGCCGCCCGCGCAGTGGCGCCATGGCCGACGGCGGTGGATGGTCGAAAATCGCACCCACCTGGCTCGAATGGCGAAACAAGGGTGAGCACGGGGTGTCGGAGAAGAAAACGGAGCGAGGTGCACGAGGAGACGGGCGATGGTGGCTCACCGTCGGCCAATTTGGCCGGCGGAGGCGGCGGTGGCACAGCGAGCGCGGTGCGGTGCGGAGGAGGGCCGTGGCGGGGAAAAACGGAGAGGGAGGGTGGAAGCGGGAGCGCGGGCGACTTGAAGGGCGAGGCGCGCGCTGGCGGGGGCCACCGACGGCCAGCTATCGACGGCGAGCAGCGCATGCCGGCCACGGGGCGCGCGGCGCCTGCGCGGCCATGGACGTGTCGCGGCGCGCGCGGGCGAGGTGGACACGGCGCGCGGGCGGGCGGACGCAGCGCACGGGCGGCTGGGCCGGGCCGCTTCGCGGGTAGGCCGAGAAGGGAGGCGGCGGCCCACTAGCGCTGAAAATTGTTTTTCCTTTTTATTTTCCAGAGAAATTCAAATAAAATTCTATTTGTAGTTTTCAAATTCAAATTTGGGCAAGTAAATGACCTTTTCTGAAAATGGCCCAAAAATGAAAGTTGTTTAGAATTTGATTTCCTACAACTTTTATTAAGGGGCCAATCTCAAAATTCTTACAGATTTTGAATTGGAGAATAAAAGCTAATTAGGGAGGGTTTTTGACTATTTTCAAATAACATTTTGAAAACAAGTTTTTGACAAAACTTTGGGTAATTAAGCTGCTCCAAAAATTTCACCAATAATTCTAGGTGATCTAAATTTTATAGTTGCACAAGTTTGCTTAATATAACTAGCACATTTAGTGTGGAATTATCACAACATGTTATGTAATACTAGTTTCCAAACTTTGATTTCACTAAAAGTACACTCTAACTACATATGATTATAATGCAATGACATGGTATGCTCATGATTGCAATGCTAATGCTTGCGTAACACCGGGGTGTTACAGCCCTCCCCCCTTATAAAAATCTCGTCCCGAGATTTGGGTTACGAACCATTTATTATAAAAATCTTCATATGCTTTTTTGTAGGTATTCACCCGTTTCCCAAGATGCATCCCCCTCATCATGATGACTCCATTGTATCTTATATGTTTTCACCACACTGTTTCGAGTAGCCCTCTTCTTAGAATCCAAAACTCGAATTGGCTGCTCGCGATACACCAAATCTGACTTGAGTTTTATGCCTCGGGGTTCAATTCTTTCCTCTGGAACACGCAAACACTTCTTGAGATGCGATACATGAAAAACTGGGAATATATCACCCATTGCTTCAGGTAACTCTAATTTGTAAGCCACTGGACCCTTTCTTTCCAAAATTTTGTATGGTCCTACAAATCTAGCGGCAAGCTTTCTGCGTACTCCAAACCGCTTCTTCTTCATAGGCGTGACTTTTAGATAAACATAGTCGCCAACTTCAAACACAAGTGGTCTTCTTCTCTTATCCGCATAGTTTTTCTGACGTGACTGAGCTGCTCTCATATTTTGCTGAATGATATGAACTTTCTTTTCGGCTTCTTCCACGAAGTCAATACCATAATACCTCCTTTCCCCTGGCTCAATCCAGTTCAGAGGTGTTCTACACTTTCAGCCATACAGAGCCTCAAAAGGTGCCATTTTGATACTTTCTTGATAGCTATTATTGTAAGCAAACTCTACTAAGGGAAACCATAACTCCCATGAACCTCTGGAAGACAACACACAGGCTCTTAACATATCTTCTAAGACAGCATTAACCCTTTCAGTCTGACCATCTATTTGAGGATGATAGGCAGTACTACGAATAAGACTAGTCCCCAAACCTTTGTGCAAGTGCTCCCAAAAGTGAGCAGTGAACTATGACCCTCTGTCAGACACTATAGTCTTCGGTATTCCATGCAATCTCACAATCTCAGCAATATACTTTTCGGCATATTGAGGTGGCCGATAATCTGTCTTGACAGGCAAAAAGTGGGCTGTCTTTGTAAGACGATCCACGATTACCCAAATCGAATCATGGCCTTTCTGAGTAGTGGGCAAGCCTGTGATGAAATCCATACTTATATCATCTCACTTCCAACTAGGTACGGACAAGGGTTGCAACAATCCGGCAGGTTTCATATGAATGGCTTTCACTCTACAACATGTGTCACATCTGGCCACATAAGCTGCGATTTCTTTCTTCATCTTTGTCCACCAATAGCGAGGTCTTAGTTCTTGGTACATTTTACTACTGCCAGGATGAATGGATAACTTAGAGAGATGAGCTTCATCCATAAGTTTATTCTTAAGCTCTCTATCCTTTGGAACAACAAGACGGTTGTCAAACCACAACACGTCCTGTTCGTCCACTCTGAAGTGTTTGGAGGGTTCTTCTTTAATTCTTTCTTTGATGTGAAATATCCCTTTGTCTGCTTTCTGGCCTTCTATTATCTTACTCTCCAAGGAGCAACTGATCTGAATACTATGTGACACAGCAGGGTGCATCAAATCAAAACCATCTTCGAGCAAGGGTTGCACATTCAAGCAGTGTGACTTTCTACTCAAAGCATCTGCCACTACATTGGCCTTCCCAGAGTGATACTGTACATTCAAGTTGTAATCTTTGATTAGTTCTAACCATCTTCGTTATCTCATGTTCAATTCTGGTTGGGTAAAAATGTACTTGAGACTCTTGTGATCGGTGAAAACATTGCATACATTACCAAGTAAGTAGTGTCTCCAAATCTTTAAGGCATGCACTACAGCGGCAAGCTCAAGATCATGTGTCGGATAGTTGATTTCATGTTTTCTCAACTGACGGGAGGCATAAGCAATGACTCTTCCTTCTTGCATAAGAACACAGCCTAATCCTGTTTTTGAAGCGTCGCAGAACACATCAAAAGGTTTCTCAATGTCTGGCTGCGCAAGAACTGGAGCAGTGGTCAACAGTTTCCGCAGGGTGTGGAAAGCTGTCTCACACTCCTTTGTCCACACAAACTTGTGGTCTTTCTGTAACAGACTTGTCATCGGTTTGGCAATCTTTGAGAAGTCCGGTATAAAACGGCGATAGTAACCAGCTAATCCTAGGAAACTCCTGACCTCTGACACTGTGGTTGGTGTTTTCCAATCCATAACCTCTTGCACTTTGCTCGGATCTACCGAAACTCCATTCTCGGACAGAATATGACCAAGGAAAGGAACTTTCTTTAACCAAAATTCACATTTGCTGAACTTAGCATACAACTTATGATCTCTTAGTCTGGTCAAGACAATTCTCAGATGCTCTTCATGATCTTTCTCGTTCTCAGAGTATACTAGAATATCATCAATGAAAATAACTACAAACTTGTCCAACTCTGGCATGAAAACCGTATTCATCAGATACATAAAATATGCAGGAGCATTTGTTAAGCCAAAAGACATAACAAGATACTCGTACAACCCGTATCTGGTAGAAATGGTGGTTTTTGGGACATCTTGTGGCCTAATCTTTATCTGATGATAACCTGATCTTAGATCTATCTTAGAGAACACTCTGGCTTTAGCTAACTGATCGAATAAAACGTCGATATGAGGCAAGGGATACTTATTCTTGATAGTCACAACATTAAGAGGTCGATAGTCCACACACATTCTCAGAGTACCCTCTTTCTTTTTCTTCACGAACAAGGCAGGACATCCCCATTCAGACTTACTTGGTCGGATAAACCCCTTCTTTAATAATTCCTCCAGTTGCTTCTTCAGCTCAGCTAACTCATCCGGAGGCATCCGATAGGGTCTCCTTGAAATAGGAGCTGTCCCGGGGATCAACTCAATTCCAAACTCAACATCTCTATCTGGAGGAAGACCAGGTAACTTATCTGGAAACACATCTGAGAACTCACACACTACAAGGTCCATTCTCCTGGGTAATGGCACTTGAAAAGTACCCTCTGCCTGGGGATCCTTAAGGGTAAGCATTCGACTGCCTGTATCTATGACTGCTCCCCAATTTTTCATCCAGTTCATTCCTATTATTACATCCAAAACTAGTCCACGCATAACTATCAGGTTTACCTGAAACTTTTGACTACCTAACTCAAGGGTTGTCCCTCTAACCATCTGATTGGTTAAAACATCAGCCCCTGCTGAACTTATGCGATAACCATAATTCAATTCTGTGCATAGTTGTTCATGCTTCCGTGCAAATGCTTGACTCATAAAAGAATGGGAGGATCTAGAATCAAATAGAACAACTGCAGGGTGATGGTTAACAAGAAACTTACCGGCAGTTACAGGCTCTCCCTCAGGAATCTCATCCACGGTGGTGTGGTGTACACGAGCAGTATAAGTCCGTTGCTTCTTTTTGGGAGGGTAAGGGCAGAATTTTGAAAAGTGGCCTGGTTGACCACAATTGTAGCAGGGCCCCTTCACTGTACCAGCAGATCCTATAGCTCCCTTGGAATTGCTCTGTTCCGCAGCTGCGGTGATCTTTGCTGGCGGCACGGCCATCTTGTACGGCTTCTGTGGTCCCTTGTAGTTCTGGGTCTTATGCTGTGGCGGCCTAAACCTTGCACCTGGTGCGGACAGACGATAGGAAGAATGATTCGCAGAGAGAACTCTGGGCTGTGACGGTCCGGACTCAAACACCCTCTTGTGATTTTTGGATGCAGTGTAGGCGTTGTTGTTCTTCTCTTGTTTCAGACAATCGCTGACAAAGTCATTGAATCTGGCGCGGGTATTGGTACCCACATGCTTCGTCATCTTCGGGCTTAACCCTCTCTTGAAACTAGCAATTCTCTTGGCATCTGTGTCGACCATGTCGGGAGCATAACGGCACAAGTTGTTGAAGGCATGCAAATACTGCGCCACGGTTTTGGTACCCTGATTTAAAGCCAAGAACTCTCCTAACTTTATCTCGACCAGCCCGGGTGGAATGTGGACCCCACGAAAAGCTTCAGTGAACTCTCTCCATGAGATCTGTGCATTTGGGGGAAAGGTGGTGCGGTGATGCTTCCACCACATCCCTGCGGGCCCCTGTAACTGATGTGCAGCATATTCTGTCTTCAGAACTTCGGTCAGCCTCAACACGCGGAACTTATCTTCCAGGCAAAATTTGCCACCGGACATCGTTAAAACGTGGCTTTTGCCGCAGGCCACTTAAAAACCATGTCTTTGCCGAAAGACACCATAAATCTGGACCAATATGCTACAAGACACTAAACCCATTATTATATTTAATTTTAATAGACAACAACTAGATAGCTACGCAAATGACGAATATGACCTGCGTTTTATCCTCTTCCGGAATGGCTCGTACGCTCGCGTCGCACGAAAAAGGCGCAGAAGGAGGCGGCGTCACATCGCACGGAAAAGGCGCCGAAGGAGGCGGCGGCGCGGGGCACCTCTCTCCCGCCGGCAGCATCCGCAGATGGTGGTAGCGGCGTCCTTCCACGGCGGCTGCAGCCCCTTAGAACAGCTGCGCGACGGCGGCGGCTCCTACTTCCTACGACGGTGCACGGAGTAGCAAGATTCTTCTAAATTAATCCTGCTGACATTGATATCCAAAGGCGGCGCGTGGTAGCCTTGAAGCCGACGGACATGCGCAGCGAGAGAAGGCTGACCTCGCACCACAGCCAGACATGGTACACCATCGGAAGGAGCAGGCTGAGCGGGATGAGCGCCAGGTCCAAAAAGCTTTCCCTCGACTCCATGATTGACCGGGCGAGCAGAGCAACCCAAGCAATGGAACGACGGTAGATAGCTAGCTAGCTACACAAGCAAGCGCAAGAGGCTACATGCAATCGAACAACATGACCGGGGAAAGAACAGAGCCCCATCGCAGCACGTACAGATGGAAGAACTGGAGATGTGCAACTGGACGAACAAAGGACTAGCAAAAATAGAGCACCAATGCAGCAGCATGAAGAGGAACAAAGCTGGCTCATACCACGGATTGAAGACCGCGTGCGCACGGAGGACGCACGGATGGAAGAACGCGCGCGATGAAAGGCCGCGCGACGAAGAACGCGCGGACGCGGACATGTCGCGCGATGAGGAAGACCCGCGTTGGGCAGGCCGGAAGGCCACGACGGGCCGATCCGCTTCAGATGGAGTCGGACCACCCCGCGGACGGATGGCACGGCGCCGTGATGGGCCGCGCGAGCGGGAGCACGGGTGGCGCCTGAGCGGACGCGCGACGGCCGATGGCACCTGAGCGGCTGCGGACGTCAGAGGGCGTGGACGGATGGCTGCGCCGTGCCACCGCAGAGTATGAAGCCAGGAAGAGGATAAAACACAGGGCATATTGGTCATTTGCATGCCTGTCTATTAAAATTAAATATAATAATGAGCTTAGTGTCTTGTAGCATATTAGTTCAGAATTATGGTGTCTTTTAGCAAAGACATGTTTTTAAATGGCCTGTGGCAAAAACCACGTTTGAACGATGTCCTCCGGCAAATTTTGCCTATCTTCCATGGTGTTGATAGATTCTTCCGCGTCAAGTGGCTCTGTTGCTTCCTTGAAAATAGGTGGCCTAGTATCCATGAAGTCCTTGAAGTTGCTGTACTGGTTCACCCCATAGCCACCACCTTGAGTATTACCCCTCTGAACATTTTCGGCAATGGTGCGCAGAAAATCTTCCATGTTCTTCTGCGATTGTTCGGCATTGCGCTGGCTTCCAAGAAACTGCGCAAAGAATACCTCTGCAGTGAGCGGTGGAGGAGGCGGCAAATGTGGTTCTGGTTGTGGCTCATTGTGGTTGACGTTGTTTGCACCACTCCCACCAGCCCCTGCACCGTTACCACCAGTTTCGGCAGCCTCATACGTGGCGCGGCGAGTGTTTGCCATCTACATATTCCAGCAACAAGTAATAATTAAGCGAAGTTGTAGTAATTGTAATTGAATGAACAATCATGCCATACTGAATTCATTGGAGAGAACAAGTCATACAATAAAACAGAGGCACAATAATCACATTCTAATTAAAACAACATCACTAATCAAGTTACTTCGAATACAACATCGCGTCCAATACAACCACGTTGCCAGCATACATACACTGAACTTTTATGTGTTCGGGCATCGCATACACAACCAAGTTCCAAAAGATCGCCAGTCTCAAGATCGAACAGGATACAACAAGATACAGGAAACCAAAAGAAGGCCATCGCGACAGAGCCTAGCTACTAACGCAGGGCACTAGCCTACTCCTCGGGGCCATCGTCGAGCTCGGAGACGTCACCACTGCTACCATCAAAAGCGGCGTCATCATCAGAAGGTGCTGCTACAGGCTCATCCTCGCCGTCGTCGACGTCCATATTGGCGGCGTCCGGAGGAGCATACGGGCCTACCCCATTGTAGAGTGCATGAAACTCTTCATGCAAGTTGGCATTATACTCCTCTAGCTCCTCGACCCTCTGCCTCAGAAGGTCCCTCTCGTTCCAGGCTTCATTCCTTTCTTGAACTAGTTGTCCCATCATGCGGTCTGTATTTCTGTTGGCCTGAGTCAACGTCTGCACCCGCTGCATAGCACTATCACCTCTCTCGAGGGCACGGTCTCGTTGCAAGCTCATGTCGGCCAACTGCTCCTGCAAGCTAGCTATGGCACGTGCTTGCTTCTTCTTCTGTTTTCTTGCTTCAAGCCGGTCATCACCACGCAGACCAGTCAAAGTCCAATATGTACTCTCAAGACCCTGGTATGCTCTGATGGCTGCATACATGGCACTCATAGCGTGGTTGTCGCTAGCCCATCCTTCACTTGGGCCTCTAACCAGGGCACTTCCTTACGGTTGCACCCAAATGGCATCGCGAGGATCATCTCTCGGAAAAGTACCGGCCAAAGCTGCTGCCAACTCATTGGGAAATCTGCTCATTATGTCTCGAATGACACGAAAGGCTGCTCCCTCTGCACCCTCAACTGGAGTGCGTCCCTCAAACTCTAAATGCCAACCATCCCATTCTGGCGCATCACCAAGAGCAAGGACGGTGATTTCCACTACTACAAGTCCATCCTCAGCTAGCTGGCTCTCACTCCAAGAGTACACCGGCTCCTGACCCTCCGGGTACCCCACATCATGGAGCACTCTCCAAAGCAAGGTGGGCATGCCAAACTCGCTTAGAAAAGTGTCCGTGCTGCGGCGCTCCCGCGGGGCCAACTGGTGACGGGGTGCTCTTCCACCAGTGGACTTACGGGCAGTCTGCTTCGTGCGGGCCATCTATAGCAAAGTTTTAATTACCCGGTGAGAACATATGTTAAGTCGGTATCATTTTTATCAAAATGGGATAATCATTTTATAAGGGGAGGAATGCATGTCATGAATGAAATGCACAACAATATGATGTATGCACGTATCTTACGTTCTCACAAACTTAGAAAATAAGAACATCTAACGATGAATTCGGTGGCATACAAACGATCTCTCATATACGTAACTAATATGTTCTACACGAGAAACGTTGTTATGTACCTGCAGAAAATTCATTTCAGCCTAATTCCCATGAATGCATGAAAGCAGTAAATTTACCTACACGCTCTACACGAATCCCTAGATGCGTGTACAATGGTAGTAACTACCCAATCACATCGTCCTATTGACGGCATCACCTCAATGGACAGAACAACCACACATGCGATACTTTCATAAAAACATGTGTAGAACATATAATTACTCTAGTATCATATAAGCACTCTCCCTAGATCAGCGGTGTATCCGATCATGCTCTCACAGCTCACACTTACCGAAGCGTAGAGGTAACTGATCCATACATTACCACTCAATTAAGTGGCACTCATACAATAGCACGGCGTATGAGCAACGAAAAGAGAAATATGGTGCAAGAACCCCAAGTTAGTACTTAAATAGCCACCTAGAGTCCTTAACTGGGCATACAGGATATGACCACTGGCACACTTTTAGTTTGGAAATCACACTTTTTAAACAAAATTTTGTTTTAAATACACTTATGAACAGTAATCACGCTAAACCATGCTCCGATGCCAGCTGTAACAGAACCGCCCAATTATACGAGATTAAGTAGGAAAATCATCCAACGAGTAGATAATTTAACAAACTTAAGCCCGTATAACCCGGTAGTCCGTGAAATCACGATGGATTTCAAACCAGTTCACATAACAGCCAAGATCATAATAAGTCCAGCGGTCACCATCATAAGTTACATAAAAGTTCGCGGCACAAAATACATCAGAGTTTAAACAAAGTTATTACAAACCAGGTTCAAATGAAAGTAGCGGAAGCATTAGTCCAAACCACACACACAGTGTTTGAGATAAAAGAGCCAGCTTATGATCATTTTCAGCAAAAGCATCAGACGAGAAGTAGTGAATGGCCATTGCCCGTGGTCCTAAGCTTCGCCCATCGTAGGATAGAGGCAGTTGATACAGTAGCAGTAATACATCTGCCCATCTGCAACAAGTGGGAACAAAGCCCTGAGTACGAGGAGGTACTCAGCTAGACTTACCCGACTGAACCGAAAATAAAATGACACCAAGGATCATGATAGGCTTTCTGGTGGGGTAGCTGACTCATTTGCAAGAAAAGCATATTTCATCTTGACAATTCTTTTCCAAAGAGGCATGCGATAAGTTAATCTTTATTAACCTGTCAACTATGTTTGCATCTGTGCTAGAGTAACATGTAATTAAGCAAGTAAGAATTACCGATAATCATTAACAATAGTTACCATGTCATATTCCACATAACTATCCAAGTGTTTCATCAATATTACTACGATAAAGTAGCTCAAGTCAAGTGTTCACTATCCAGTGAACGATGGCGATTCGAATCGATTATTAACCAGCTGGTAAGTTATTCCTCACACAAACCTCACTCACCCGCTAAAGTGAGGTATTGGTCACCGAGTCAACCATTCAGGTAAAGTCGCGAGCTTGCCAGGAACCACATGTACCCGGGGGCCGCCCGACTGCTCTTCGGCCTTATCATCGCGCCCCCGTTTCCTGCCACTACTGCTCTAGTACAGTGCGTTGCGGGCAATCCACTCGGCCCGAATAATCTCCCAGCTTCACGGTCGAAAGGTACTTTATTCGGCCAGCTAAATATGAGGCATGCGTTCAACATGACTCGAGGCCCAACAACGGTCGGTCCTTAATCGACTCAGACGGAGAACACTACAGTTCGAAACCCTGCAAGTCTCCGTCCGGTCTCAAATTCAATTCGACACTTAGCTATTCTCATGTGACATACTTTCTCAAACAGATCCAGGTAATCACCTATGGCTCGCAGGTGACAGGCAATCACCCGACTTCTACCGGTCTAAGCAAACTAAGCATTTCTTGACTGCGAATACCAGGGTAACAAGGATATGGTAGAACAAGGGTAAACAAGGTATAATGCAGCAACGGTTGCAAATAACTCCTAAACGTAATGCATCAATTAAGTAAGACATTTAATAAAATATTTGCAAACCGGGTGAGAAATGCTCCGGGGCTTGCCTCTCTCAAAAGAGCTCGGACGGTGGTCGGGGCACTCTGGAAGATCTTCACCGACCTCCTCTTCGGCTTCGGTCGCCTCCTGCTCTTGCACCTCGGACTGCTCTTCTGGGTCCTCGGGAGCTGCTACCGGGGTCACTTCCTGCGATCCTGTATGATGCAGATACATAAGTGCTCATGCCTAGGTGCATTGCAGGGATGACATGAGATGATGCTGATGAATGAGATGTAGATGAGCATGTTACTTTATTTGGATTACGTGGAACTTACGACTCTTCTACAAGGTAGTCTACATCATCCAAGAACATATACTCATAAACTATCACTACTATTCTCTACCATGCAAAGGCACCTTGACCCTTAAGATGCTTCAAAGATACACCAAAGCAAAGTTTACCAACTAATCTTGCATCAAAGGGTGAATTTAAACCCTAGTTAGCACCATGCTTGAACAGAAACACTTATTTTGGTATCTTGGAAAAATCTAATAAAATTACTGTGGATTACGAACAGGTATTCTAGCATATCACAAAAGTTTTATTGCAATTTGAGCACTAGAACTACCTACACAAAAATAGCAAATCTAGGGCCTAAAAAGGAGTATAAAATACTTTCTACTATGAAAAGTATCAAACAACAGATTTTTCATTTTTCCTAGATTCTACTCAGTAAATAATCACTGTACAAAAATTATTACTTGCATGTTTTATTCATATTTTTCTACTTAACAAAAATAGCAATTATTAGCAATAAAAAGCACTTAAACTACACCTCAAAATTTTTCTACTAAACAGGCAAGATACATATTTTTCCTAACAAGCACATGGCACAACAAGACTAACAAACTTGGGATCATATTTTTCTGAATTTTCTACAATTTACTACACATTTAACAAGAAAACAGCAATTTTCCAGGTTAAATAAAAACCCTACAGAAAAGTAGTGCAACATTTAAATAAAATATTTTTAAATGGTAGATCTAATTCTAAGGAGCTCATAAAAATTTATTTCACAATTTTTGGAGCACATTTAATCACTCAAACAATTACTAAAGCATTTTTATTTCCAATTAATAAAAGAAAAGAAAACTGGAATCCTCTTTTTGAAAACGGGCCGACACAGTACGGGGCAAACGGCCCGGTCCGGTTCAGCCCAAAGGCGCACGCGTGCGGGAGAATGAAAACGGGTCGTTGGCCCGGCTCGGCCTGCGGCCCAAGGCTGCTCGCTGCGATGCCGAGGGGGAAGAACAGAGGCGCCGGTGACCGCGGCGTCGCGGCCGCGCGGTGACTGGCCGGTGGCCGTTGCCGACCGTGCACGGGCGCGGGAAGACGAGCATCGGGTTCGCAAGAAGCAGACGGACGCGTTTTTGACAAGAGTGGAGCGCGAGGAGTAGCGGGGAGCCACTCCCGCGGGAAGCCGCGCGCGCGGTGGCGCCATGGCCGACGGCGGCGGATGGTCGAAAACCACACCCACCTGGCTCGAATGGCGACACAAGGGTGAGCACGGGGTGTCGGAGAAGAAAACGGAGTGAGGTGCACGAGGAGACGGGCGATGGTGGCTCACCGTCGGCCAATTTGGCCGGCGGAGGCGGCGGTGGCGCAGCGAGCGCGGTGCGGTGCGGAGGAGGGCCGTGGCGGGGAAAAACGGAGAGGGAGGGTGGAAGCGGGAGCGCGGGCGACTTGAAGGGCGAGGCGCGCGCTGGCGGGGGCCACCGACGGCCAGCTGTCGATGGCGAGCAGCGTATGCCGGCCACGGGGCGCGCGGCGCCTGCGCGGCCATGGACGTGTCGCGGCACGCGCGGGCGAGGTGGACACGGCGCGCGGGCGGCTGGGTCGGGCCGCTTCGCGGGCAGGCCAAGAAGGGAGGCGGCGGCCCACTAGCGCTGAAAATTGTTTTTCCTTTTTATTTTCCAGAGAAATTCAAATAAAATTCTATTTGCTGTTTTCAAATTCAAATTTGGGCAAGTAAATGACCTTTTTCTGAAAATGGCACAAAAATGAAAGTTGTTTAGAATTTGATTTCCTACAACTTTTATTAAGGGGCCAATCTCAAAATTCTTACAGATTTTGAATTGGAGAATAAAAGCTAATTAGGGAGGGTTTTTGACTATTTTCAAATAACATTTTCAAAACAAGTTTTTGACAAAACTTTGGGTAATTAAGCTGCTCCAAAAATTTCACCAATAATTCTAGGTGATCTAAATTTTATAGTTGCACAAGTTTGCTTAATATAACTAGCACATTTAGTGTGGAATTATCACAACATGTTATGTAATACTAGTTTCCAAACTTTGATTTCACTAAAAGTACACTCTAACTACATATGATTATAATGCAATGACATGGTATGCTCATGATTGCAATGCTAATGCTTGCGTAACACCGGGGTGTTACAGCCCTCCCCCCTTATAAAAATCTCGTCCCGAGATTTGGGTTACGAACCATTTATTATAAAAATCTTCGTATGCTTTTTGTAGGTATTCATCCGTTTCCCAAGATGCATCCCCCTCATCATGATGACTCCATTGTATCTTATATGTTTTCACCACACTGTTTCGAGTAGCCCTCTCCTTAGAATCCAAAACTTGAATTGGCTGCTCGCGATACACCAAATCTGACTTGAGTTTTATGCCTCGGGGTTCAATTCTTTCCTCTGGAACGCGCAAACACTTCTTGAGATGCGATACATGAAAAACCGAGAATATAGCACCCATTGCTTCAGGTAACTCTAATTTGTAAGCCACTGGACCCTTTCTTTCCAAAATTTTGTATGGTCCTACAAATCTAGCAGCAAGCTTTCTGCGTACTCCAAACCGCTTCTTCTTCATAGGCGTGACTTTTAGATAAACATAGTCGCCAACTTCAAACACAAGTGGTCTTCTTCTCTTATCCGCATAGTTTTTCTAACGTGACTGAGCTGCTCTCATATTTTGCTGAATGATATGAACTTTCTTTTCGGCTTCTTCCACGAAGTCAATACCATAATACCTCCTTTCCCCTGGCTCAATCCAGTTCAGAGGTGTTCTACACTTTCGGCCATACAGAGCCTCAAAAGGTGCCATTTTGATACTTTCTTGATAGCTATTATTGTAAGCAAACTCTACTAAGGGTAACCATGACTCCCATGAACCTCTGGAAGACAACACACAGGCTCTTAACATATCTTCTAAGACAGCATTAACCCTTTCAGTCTGACCATCTATTTGAGGATGATAGGCAGTACTACGAATAAGACTAGTCCCCAAACCTTTGTGCAAGTGCTCCCAAAAGTGAGCAGTGAACTATGACCCTCTGTCAGACACTATAGTCTTCGGTATTCCATGCAATCTCACAATCTCAGCAATATACTTTTCGGCATATTGAGGTGGCCGATAATCTGTCTTGACAGGCAAAAAGTGGGCTGTCTTTGTAAGACGATCCACGATTACCCAAATCGAATCATGGCCTTTCTGAGTAGTGGGCAAGCCTGTGATGAAATCCATACTTATATCATCTCACTTCCAACTAGGTACGGACAAGGGTTGCAACAATCCGGCAGGTTTCATATGAATGGCTTTCACTCTACAATATGTGTCACATCTGGCCACATAAGCTGCGATTTCTTTCTTCATCTTTGTCCACCAATAGCGAGGTCTTAGTTCTTGGTACATTTTACTACTGCCAGGATGAATGGATAACTTAGAGAGATGAGCTTCATCCATAAGTTTATTCTTAAGCTCTCTATCCTTTGGAACAACAAGACGGTTGTCAAACCACAACACGTCCTGTTCGTCCACTCTGAAGTGTTTGGAGGGTTCTTCTTTAATTCTTTCTTTGATGTGAAATATCCCTTTGTCTGCTTTCTGGCCTTCTATTATCTTACTCTCCAAGGAGCAACTGATCTGAATACTATGTGACACAGCAGGGTGCATCAAATCAAAACCATCTTCGAGCAAGGGTTGCACATTCAAGCAGTGTGACTTTCTACTCAAAGCATCTGCCACTACATTGGCCTTCCCAGAGTGATACTGTACATTCAAGTTGTAATCTTTGATTAGTTCTAACCATCTTCGTTATCTCATGTTCAATTCTGGTTGGGTAAAAATGTACTTGAGACTCTTGTGATCGGTGAAAACATTGCATACATTACCAAGTAAGTAGTGTCTCCAAATCTTTAAGGCATGCACTACAGCGGCAAGCTCAAGATCATGTGTCGGATAGTTGATTTCATGTTTTCTCAACTGACGGGAGGCATAAGCAATGACTCTTCCTTCTTGCATAAGAACACAGCCTAATCCTGTTTTTGAAGCGTCGCAGAACACATCAAAAGGTTTCTCAATGTCTGGCTGCGCAAGAACTGGAGCAGTGGTCAACAGTTTCCGCAGGGTGTGGAAAGCTGTCTCACACTCCTTTGTCCACACAAACTTGTGGTCTTTCTGTAACAGACTTGTCATCGGTTTGGCAATCTTTGAGAAGTCCGGTATAAAACGGCGATAGTAACCAGCTAATCCTAGGAAACTCCTGACCTCTGACACTGTGGTTGGTGTTTTCCAATCCATAACCTCTTGCACTTTGCTCGGATCTACCGAAACTCCATTCTCGGATAGAATATGACCAAGGAAAGGAACTTTCTTTAACCAAAATTCACATTTGCTGAACTTAGCATACAACTTATGATCTCTTAGTCTGGTCAAGACAATTCTCAGATGCTCTTCATGATCTTTCTCGTTCTCAGAGTATACTAGAATATCATCAATGAAAACAACTACAAACTTGTCCAACTCTGGTATGAAAACCGTATTCATCAGATACATAAAATATGCAGGAGCATTTGTTAAGCCAAAAGACATAACAAGATACTCGTACAACCCGTATATGGTAGAAAAGGCGATTTTTGGGACATCTTGTGGCCTAATCTTTATCTGATGATAACCTGATCTTAGATCTATCTTAGAGAACACTCTGGCTTTAGCTAACTGATCGAACAAAACATCGATATGAGGCAAGGGATACTTATTCTTGATAGTCACAGCATTAAGAGGTCGATAGTCCACACACATTCTCAGAGTACCCTCTTTCTTTTTCTTCACGAACAAGGCAGGACATCCCCATTCAGACTTACTTGGTCGGATAAACCCCTTCTTTAATAATTCCTCCAGTTGCTTCTTCAGCTCAGCTAACTCATCCGGAGGCATCTGATAGGGTCTCCTTGAAATAGGAGCTGTCCCGGGGATCAACTCAATTCCAAACTCAACATCTCTATCTGGAGGAAGACCAGGTAACTCATCTGGAAACACATCTAAGAACTCACACACTACCGGGATCTGGTGAATGGGAATGACTTCCATTGCACAGGTTATACTTACAAGGTCCATTCTCCTAGGTAATGGCACTTGAAAAGTACCCTCTGCCTAGGGATCCTTAAGGGTAAGCATTCGACTGCCTGTATCTATGACTGCTCCCCAGTTTTTCATCCAGTTCATTCCTATTATTACATCCAAAACTAGTCCACGCATAACTATCAGGTTTACCTGAAACTTTTGACTACCTAACTCAAGGGTTGTCCCTCTAACCATCTGATTGGTTAAAACATCAGCCCCTGCTGAACTTATGCGATAACCATAATTCAATTCTGTGCATAGTTGTTCATGCTTCCGTGCAAATGCTTGACTCATAAAAGAATGGGAGGATCTAGAATCAAATAGAACAACTGCAGGGTGATGGTTAACAAGAAACTTACCGGCAGTTACAGGCTCTCCCTCAGGAATCTCATCCACGGTGGTGTGGTGTACACGAGCAGTATAAGTCCGTTGCTTCTTTTTGGGAGGGTAAGGGCAGAATTTTGAAAAGTGGCCTGGTTGACCACAATTGTAGCAGGGCCCCTTCACTGTACCAGCAGATCCTATAGCTCCCTTGGAATTGCTCTGTTCCGCAGCTGCGGTGATCTTTGCTGGCGGCACGGCCATCTTGTACGGCTTCTGTGGTCCCTTGTAGTTCTGGGTCTTATGCTGTGGCGGCCTAAACCTTGCACCTGGTGCGGACGGACGATAGGAAGAACGATTCGTAGAGAGAACTCTGGGCTGTGACGGTCCAGACTCAAACACTCTCTTGCGATTTTTGGATGCAGTGTAGGCGTTGTTGTTCTTCTCTTGTTTCAGACAATCGCTGACAAAGTCATTGAATCTGGCGCGGGTATTGGTACCCACATGCTTCATCATCTTCGGGCTTAACCCTCTCTTGAAACTAGCAATTCTCTTGGCATCTGTGTCGACCATGTCGGGAGCATAACGGCACAAGTTGTTGAAGGCATGCAAATACTGCGTCACGGTTTTGGTACCCTGATTTATAGCCAAGAACTCTCCTAACTTCATCTCGACCAGCCCGGGTGGAATGTAGACCCCACGAAAAGCTTCAGTGAACTCTCTCCATGAGATCTGTGCATTTGGGGGAAAGGTGGTGCGGTGATGCTTCCACAACATCCCTGCGGGCCCCTGTAACTGATGTGCAGCATATTCTGTCTTCAGAACTTCGGTCAGCCTCAACACGCGGAACTTATCTTCCATGGTGTTGATCCATTCTTCCGTGTCAAGTGGCTCTGTTGCTTCCTTGAAAATAGGTGGCCTAGTATCCATGAAGTCCTTGAAGTTGCTGTACTGGTTCACCCCATGGCCACCACCTTGAGTATTACCCCTCTGAACATTTTCGGCAATGGTGCGCAGAAAATCTTCCATGTTCTTCTGTGATTATTCGGCATTGCGCTGGCTTCCAAGAAACTGCGCAAAGAATACCTCTGCACTGAGCGGTGGAGGAGGCGGCAAATGTGGTTCTGGTTGTGGCTCATTGTGGTTGACGTTGTTTGCACCACTCCCACCAGCCCCTGCACCATTACCACCAGTTTCGGCAGCCTCATACGTGGCGCGGCGAGTGTTTGCCATCTACATATTCCAGCAACAAGTAATAATTAAGCGAAGTTATAGTAATTGTAATTGAATGAACAATCATGCCATACTGAATTCATTGGAGAGAACAAGTCATACAATAAAACAGAGGCACAATAATCACATTCCAATTAAAACAACATCACTAATCAAGTTACTTCGAATACAACATCGCGTCCAATACAACCACGTTGCCAGCATACATACACTGGACTTTTATGCGTTCTGGCATCGCATACACAACCAAGTTCCAAAAGATCGCTAGTCTCAAGATCGAATAGGATACAACAAGATACAGGAAACCAAAAGAAGGCCATCGCGACAGAGCCTAGCTACTAACGCAGGGCACTAGCCTACTCCTCGGGGCCATCGTCGAGCTCGGAGACGTCACCACTGCTACCATCAAAAGCGGCGTCGTCGTCAGAAGGTGCTGCTACAGGCTCATCCTCGTCGTCGTCGACGTCCATATTGGCGGCGTCCGGAGGAGCATACGGGCCTACCCCATTGTAGAGTGCATGAAACTCTTCATGCAAGTTGGCATTATACTCCTCTAGCTCCTCGACCCTCTGCCTCAGAAGGTCCCTCTCGTTCCAGGCTTCATTCCTTTCTTGAACTAGTTGTCCCATCATGCGGTCTGTATTTCTGTTGGCCTGAGTCAACGTCTGCACCCGCTGCATAGCACTATCACCTCTCTCGAGGGCACAGTCTTGCTGCAAGCTCATGTCGGCCAACTGCTCCTGCAAGCTAGCTATGGCACGTGCTTGCTTCTTCTTCTGTTTTCTTGCTTCAAGCCGGTCATCACCACGCAGACCAGTCAAAGTCCAATAGGTACTCTCAAGACCCTGGTATGCTCTGATGGCTGCATACATGGCACTCACAGCGTGGTTGTCGCTAGCCTGTCCTTCACTTGGGCCTCTAACCAGGGCACTTCCTTGCGGTTGCACCCAAATGGCATCGCGAGGATCATCTCTCGGAAAAGTACCAGCCAAAGCTGCTGCCAACTCATTGGGAAATCTGCTCATTATGTCTCGGATGACACGAAAGGCTGCTCCCTCTGCACCCTCAACTGGAGTGCATCCTTCAAACTCCAAATGCCAACCATCCCATTCTGGCGCATCACCAAGAGCAGGGACGGTGATTTCCACTACTGCAAGTCCATCCTCAGCTAGCTGGCTCTCACTCCAAGAGTACACCGGCTCCTGACCCTCCGGGTACCCCACATCATGGAGCACTCTCCAAAGCAAGGTGGGCATGCCAAACTCGCTTAGAAAAGTGTCCGTGCTGCGGCGCTCCCGCGGGGCCAACTAGTGACGGGGTGCTCTTCCACCAGTGGACTTACGGGCAGTCTGCTTCGTGCGGGCCATCTGTAGCAAAGTTTTAATTACCCGGTGAGAACATATGTTAAGTCGGTATCATTTTTATCAAAATGGGATAATCATTTTATAAGGGGAGGAATGCATGTCATGAATGAAATGCACAACAATATGATGTATGCACGTATCTTACGTTCTCACAAACTTAGAAAATAAGAACATCTAACGATGAATTCGGTGGCATACAAACGATCTCTCATATACGTAACTAATACATTCTACACGAGAAACGTTGTTATGTACCTGCAGAAAATTCATTTCAGTCCAATTCCCATGAATGCATGAAAGCAGTAAATTTACCTACACGCTCTACACGAATCCCCAGATGCGTGTACAATGGTAGTAACTACCCAATCATATCGTCCTATTGACGGCATCGCCTCAACGGACGGAACAACCACACATGCGATACTTTCATAAAAACATGTGTAGAACATGTAATTACTCTAGTATCATATAAGCACTCTCCCTAGATCAGCGGTGTATCCGATCATGCTCTCACAGCTCACACTTACCGAAGCGTAGAGGTAACTGATCCATATATTACCACTCAATTAAGTGGCACTCATACAATAGCACACTATATGAGCAACGAAAAGAGAAATATGGTGCAAGAACCCCAAGTTAGTACTTAAATAGCCACCTAGAGTCCTTAACTGGGCATACAGGATATGACCACTGGCACACTTTTAGTTTGGAAATCACACTTTTTAAACAAAATTTTGTTTTAAATACACATATGAACAGTAATCACGCTAAACCATGCTCCGATGCCAGCTGTAACAGAACCGCCCAATTATACGAGATTAAGTAGGAAAATCATCCAACGAGTAGATAATTTGACAAACTTAAGCCTATATAACCCGGTAGTCCGTGAAATCACGACGGATTTCAAACCAGTTCACATAACATCCAAGATCGTAATAAGTCCAGCGGTCACCGTCATAAGTTACATAAAAGTTCGTGGCACAAAATACATCGGAGTTTAAACATAGTTATTACAAACCAGGTTCAAATGAAAGTAGTGGAAGCAGTAGTCCAAACCACACACACAGTGTTTGAGATAAAAGTGCCAGCTTATGATCATTTCCAGTAAAAGCATCAGACAAGAAGTAGTGAATGACCATTGCCCGTGGTCCTAAGCTTCGCCCATCGCAGGATAGAGGCAGTTGATACAGTAGCAGTAATACATCTGCCCATCTGCAACAAGTGGGAACAAAGCCCTGAGTACGAGGAGGTACTCAGCTAGACTTACCCGAGTGAACCGAAAATAAAATGACACCAAGGATCATGACAGGCTTTCTGGTCGGGTAGCTGACTCATTTGCAAGAAAAGCATATTTCATCTTGACAATTCTTTTCCAAAGAGGCATGCGATAAGTTAATCTTTATTAACCTGTCAACTATGTTTGCATCTGTGCTAGAGTAACATGTAATTAAGCAAGTAAGAATTACCGATAATCATTAACAATAGTTACCATGTCATATTGCACATAACTATCCAAGTGTTTCATCAATATTACTACGATGAAGTAGCTCAAGTCAAGTGTTCACTATCCAGTGAACGATGGCGATTCAAATCGATTATTAACCAGCTGGTAAATTATTCCTCACACAAACCTCACTCACCCGCTAAAGTGAGGTATTGGTCACCGAGTCAACTATTCAGGTAAAGTCGCGAGCTTGCTAGGAACCACATGTACCCGGGGGCCGCCCGACTGCTCTTTGGCCTTATCATCGCGCCCCCGTTTCCTGCCACTACTGCTCCGGTACAGTGCGTTGCGGGCAATCCACTCGGCCCGAATAATCTCTCAGCTTCGCGGTCGAAAGGTACTTTATTCGGCCAGCTAAATGTGAGGCATGCGTTCAACATGACTCGAGGCCCAACAACGGTCGGTCCTTAATCGACTCAGACGGAGAACACTACAGTTCGAAACCCTGCAAGTCTCTGTCCGGTCTCAAATTCAATTCGACACTTAGCTATTCTCAAATGACATACTTTCTCAAACAGATCCAGGTAATCACCTATGGCTCGCAGGTGACAGGCAATCACCCGACTTCTACCGGTCTAAGCAAACTAAGCATTTCTTGACTGCGAATACCAGGGTAACAAGGATATGGTAGAAAAGGGTAAACAAGGTATAATGCAGCAACGGTTCTCGGGACGGTGGTCGGGGCACTCTGGAAGATCTTCACCGACCTCCTCTGGAAGATCTTCACCGACCTCCTCTTCGGCTTCGGTCGCCTCCTGCTCTTGCACCTCGAACTGCTCTTCTGGGTCCTCGGGAGCTGCTACCGGGGTCACTTCCTGCGATCCTGTATGATACAGATACATAAGTGCTCATGCCTAGGTGCATTGCAGGGATGACATGAGATGATGCTGATGAATGAGATGTAGATGAGCATGTTACTTTATTTGGATTACGTGGAACTTACGACTCTTCTACAAGGTAGTCTACATCATCTAAGAACATGTACTCATAAACTATCACTACTATTCTCTACCATGCAAAGGCACCTTGACCCTTAAGATGCTTCAAAGATACACCAAAGCAAAGTTTACCAACTAATCTTGCATCAAAGGGTGAATTTAAACCCTAGTTAGCACCATGCTTGAACAAAAACACTTATTTTGGTGTCTTGGAAAAATCTAATAAAATTACTATGGATTACTAACAGGTATTCTAGCATATCACAAAAGTTTTATTGCAATTTGAGCACTAGAACTACCTACACAAAAATAGCAAATCTAGGGCCTAAAAAGGAGTATAAAATACTTTCTACTATGAAAAGTATCAAACAACAGATTTTTCATTTTTCCTGGATTCTACTCAGTAAATAATCACTGTACAAAAATTATTACTTGCATGTTTTATTCATATTTTTCTACTTAACAAAAATAGCAATTATTAGCAATAAAAAGCACTTAAACTACACCTCAAAATTTTTCTACTAAACAGGCAAGATACATATTTTTTCTAACAAGCACATGGCACAACAAGACTAACAAACTTGGGATCATATTTTTCTGAATTTTCTACAATTTACTACACATTTAACAAGAAAACAACAATTTTCTAGGTTAAATAAAAACCCTACAGAAAAGTAGTGCAACATTTAAATAAAATATTTTTAAATGGTAGATCTAATTCTAAGGAGCTCATAAAAATTTATTTCACAATTTTTGGAGCACATTTAATCACTCAAACAATTACTAAAGTATTTTTATTTCCAATTAATAAAAGAAAAGAAAACTGGAATCCTCTTTTTGAAAACGGGCCGACATAGTACGGGGCAAACGGCTCGGTCCGGTTCAGCCCAAAGGCGCACGCGTGCGGGAGAATGAAAACGGGCCGTTGGCCCGGCTCGGCCTGCGGCCCAAGGCTGCTCGCTGCGATGCCGAGGGGGAAGAACAGAGGCACCGGTGACCGCGGCGTCGCGGCCGCGCGGCGACTGGCCGGTGGCCGTTGCCGACCACGCACGGGCGCGGGAAGACGAGCATCGGGTTCGCAAGAAGCAGACGGACGTGTTTTTGACAAGAGTGGAGCGCGAGGAGCAGCGGGGAGCCACTCCCGCGGGAAGCCGCGCGCGCGGTGGCGCCATGGCCGACGGCGGCGGATGGTTGAAAACCACACCCACCTGGCTCGAATGGCGACACAAGGGTGAGCACGGGTGTCAGAGAAGAAAACGGAGTGAGGTGCACGAGGAGACGGGCGATGGTGGCTCACCGTCGGCCAATTTGGCCGGCGGAGGCGGCGGTGGTGCAGCGAGCGCGGTGCGGTGCGGAGGAGGGCCGTGGCAGGGAAAAATGGAGAGGGAGGGTGGAAGTGGGAGCGCGGGCGACTTGAAGGGCGAGGCGCGCACTGGCGGGGGCCACCGACGGCCAGCTGTCGACGGCGAGCAGCGCATGCCGGCCACGGGGTGCGCGGCGCCTGCGCGGCCATGGACGTGTCGCGGCGCGCGCGGGCGAGGTGGACACGGCGCGCGGGCGGGCGGACGCAGCGCGCGGGCGGCTGGGCCGGGCCGCTTCGCGGGCAGGCCGAGAAGGGAGGCGGCGGCCCACTAGCGCTGAAAATTGTTTTTCCTTTTTATTTTCCAGAGAAATTCAAATAAAATTCTATTTGCAGTTTTCAAATTCAAATTTGGGCAAGTAAATGACCTTTTCTGAAAATGGCCCAAAAATGAAAGTTGTTTAGAATTTGATTTCCTACAACTTTTATTAAGGGGCCAATCTCAAAATTCTTACAGATTTTGAATTGGAGAATAAAAGCTAATTAGGGAGGGTTTTTGACTATTTTCAAATAACATTTTCAAAACAAGTTTTTGACAAAACTTTGGGTAATTAAGCTGCTCCAAAAATTTCACCAATAATTCTAGGTGATCTAAATTTTATAGTTGCACAAGTTTGCTTAATATAACTAGCACATTTAGTGTGGAATTATCACAACATGTTATGTAATACTAGTTTCCAAACTTTGATTTCACTAAAAGTACACTCTAACTACATATGATTATAATGCAATGACATGGTATGCTCATGATTGCAATGCTAATGCTTGCGTAACACCGGGGTGTTACAACAGCCGGTATATGTGGCTTGAGCTGATGGCCACGAAAGACGAAGCTTTCACACATTTCAAACGATACAAGGTTGCAGCAGAGCTTGAACTGAACCTGAAGATGAAGGCTTTCAGATCAGATCGTGGTGGCGAGTTCAACTGAAGAGCAGTCGTGGAATTTTGTCAAGATCATGGCATTAAGCATAATACCACAACAAGATACTCACCACAGCAGAATGGTGTCGTCGAGAGGCGAAATCAGACGGTGGTGGAGATGGCGAGATGCTTACTCAAGAGCACGAGAGTTCCTGCTCGGTTCTGGGGAGAAGCAGTCAAGATGGCGGTGTATCTTCTTAATCGAGCACCGACCAAGAGTCTCAATAATCAAACACCATTTGAAGTGTGGTTTGGGAGAAAGCCAGGTGTCAAGCATCTCAGAACGTTTGGGTGCAAGGCATATGTCAAACGCATTGGTCCAGGGATCAGCAAGTTGTCTGACCGATCGACTCCAGGTGTATTCCTTGGCTATGAGCCAGGAACTAAAGGATATCGGATTTATGATCCCGTGAAGGACAAGCTCATGATCAGTCATGATGTGATTTTCGATGAAAAGACGACTTGGAATTGGGAGGGGAGAGAAGCAGGTTCGCTCTCTGAAGATGGTGCTGCAGTTTTGCCTGAAACCTTTCAGGTGCAGTGTCTTGACGACACTGTTCATGGTCCGACAATGGGATCCGACTCAGATGCAGTTTCAGATTCAGGCGCTTGGGGTCCAGAACCGGCTTCACCTGCGGCTTCAATTCCAGTCACGGGTGGTGAAGGATCCCCACACACACCTCCACATCAGCAGATCCAGTGGGCTACTCCACCCACGCATGATGATGATTTCTCGGAAGGTGCTCCACTCAGATATAGAACTATTCCAGATTTGCTTGAAACAACAGAAGCTATGCAGGATTTCGAATACAGTGGCATTTGTTTGGTCGCTGCAGAAGAACCGAAATCAGTTGTAGAAGCGTTGTCAGAACAAAGCTGGAGAAAGGCAATGGAGGAGGAGATGAAGGCCATTCATGAGAATCAGACATGGGTCTCTTGTGTTCTTCCACCCAAGCAGAAGGCCATCGGCCTTAAATGGGTATTCAAAGTCAAAAAGGACCCAGAAGGAAATATTGTCAAGCACAAGGCACGTCTAGTAGCTAAAGGCTATGCTCAACGTCAGGGAATTGATTTTGATGAAGTTTATGCCCCTGTTGCCAGAATTGAGACTATAAGGGTTTTACTTGCACTAGCAGCACATGGTGGTTGGGAAGTTCACCATATGGATGTCAAGTCTGCCTTCCTTAATGGGGATCTGACAGAAATAGTTTATGTGCAGCAACCTCCAGGTTTCATTATTGGTGATTCAGATAAGGTGCTAAGGTTGAAAAAGGCTTTATATGGTCTTAGACAGGCACCTCGAGCATGGAATGCTAAGCTTGACAAGGAGATGATTGCTCTAGGTTTTGAGAGGAGCAAGTTGGAACATGCTGTTTATAAAAGAAACAGTGGAAAATCCTTTCTCATTGTTGGAGTTTATGTTGATGATCTCATAATATCTGGACCCTTAGTTCAAGATATATTCAGGTTCAAGGTAGAGATGAGAAGAAAATTCAACATGAGTGATTTGGGGCTCCTCAGTTACTATCTTGGGATAGAGGTCAAACAAGGAGGAGGGACAATCACTTTGAGTCAGAGTGCATATGCTCAGAAGATTTTGGAGAATGCTAACATGAAGAACTGTAATTCGTGTGATACTCCAATGGAGTGCAGACTCAAACTCAACAAGCTGAAAGAAGGAGATGCCATTGATCCAACAGGGTACAGAAGTCTGATCGGTAGTCTCAGATACATAGTGAACACGAGACCAGATTTGGCCTATGCTGTTGGAGTAGTCAGTCGATACATGGAAGCACCAGGAAAAGAACACTGGGCTGCAGTAAAACGTATTTTACGGTATTTGAAGGGAACAGCAGGTTATGGCTGTGTTTATGCAAGAGGAGGGGAGCTACCGCCCATGCTACTGGGCTATAGTGATAGCGATTATGCTGGTGATGTCGAGGACAGGAGAAGTACTTCTGGTGCCGTCTACTTTCTCGGCAGGAGCGTGGTGACGTGGTCATCACAAAAGCAGAAGATCGTTGCGCTCTCGTCTTGTGAAGCTGAATACGTCGCGGCGGCAGCAGCAGCTTGCCAAGGTATCTGGCTGAGCCGACTCATATCTGATATGATGGGAACGAAGGAGGCGACAGTGAAGCTCCTTATGGACAACATGTCTGCAATTGCTCTCAGCAAGAATCCGGTGCATCACGGGAGAAGCAAACATATCGACACAAAGTATCACTTTCTTCGTGAATGCATAGAGAATGGCAAGGTGGAGGTAGATCACGTTGGTACAACAGAACAGCTGGCGGATATCTTCACGAAGTCGCTGGGAAGAGTCAGGTTCATAGAGTTGAGGAGTGCATTAGGTGTCGTGGATATGCATCAAGCTTAGGTGGTGATTTGTTAGATAAGCTGATGCAATCATGTAATTCGTTCTATAGGTTATTCAGATAGCATAGAGTTGGTAGGGATCGGCCGTAGTCGAGTCGTGCCTGGCTACGACACGGTCTGGAGTCCATCATGAGCACGTCATGGCGCGGCGGGCGCATGGGACAATCATCGCAGCGAAACAGTGTTTGTACCCGTCACGATGTGGCGTGTGGAGTCGGGACTGCGTTCCCAGATGTTCTATATATATAAATGAACAGATGCATGATTGGGCTGTCACGTTGGCAGTAAAATAATTCCTATTTTCTTTTGAGTTTAGATCTACTTCAGACCCTAAATCTCGCCGCGATCACCATCGTCGCTGCGCCATCGCGTTCCAGCGTCCGTCGTTGTGATCCAACTCCAACAGTAGCAGCCGCGCACGGACAGGTGCAGCAGCAGCATGCCAGTGGGCGGCAGGAGCTGCATGCATGCGTCGTGAGGCCCACCTAAGCAAGTGGGAGGTGGAGGTGGGACGTACGCGTCCCTTCCATTCGCCGCATGTATCCAGGCAAATGCGTCGCGCTTCACCGTTTCTTAGCCGCATGAGAGGGAAAGCGTCCGACACGTGGACAAACAGTAGACGCGGGTGTTCGGACAGAAGCCGCATTCAGACGTTAGGGCGCTGGAGTTTCCCTTCCTGGTTCTCTCCGTCTCTCCACTCGTATGGTGTGCATCAGGTACCGCGTGACAGGTGAAGTATTGAGGGGTGCCAAGATATGTGAGGTAGATGCATCTGGCATTTCCGCGTGTCAGGTTCAGACACCGCAATTATCGCTGCGTGCCTGCGTGTAGCTCTGATCATGCAGACAGACAACTTCATCAGCAACACATGAAGTCGTGACCACGAGTCAATTGCCCCGGCGCCGGCAGTCTCTGGAAACTAGAAAGAGAGGGACAATGGAATGTAAGGCCCTGTTCGGTTACAAATGTTAAAGTTTAATAAATACTATAGCACTTTCGTTTTATTTGACAAAAAGTTTCCAATCTTGGACTAATTAGGCTTAATAGATTCGTCTCGTAAATTACTCCTAATCTGTGCCGACATGCATACAATTAGTCTACATTTAGTATTTCACGCATTTGGCGTAAATTCGATGTGACGGGAGTTAAACTTTAACAAACGAAAACCAAACAGGGCCTAAATCTACACGATAACCTTTTTAATAACTCCTGGATTCCCAAGTTCATGTGACTCACCACGAGCGATCACATGAACACGCAGGGGAGAAACAGCTGAGAACATGGGGGTTGCCCGCCCCCGGGGGGCGTCAGTCATGGGCGCCACGAACGTTACCGCAGCCATGTCCGGATTTCCCTTCCTTCGCCGCCCGGTCTCCGGCCGGGCGCACGGTGGTGCCCTTTCGCCGGCGCCGTCGGTAACTTCGGCACGTGCCCGCCCGGCCCGGCGCGCGCTCCCCCGTGTCCTGCCGTTGCCAGAGGGACGGACGGACGGTCATGTTTTGAGGCAAAGAATCCGCCGAAAAGACGACACAACACAATGCCAAAAATGGCGCGGCGACAGGGACTCGTCGAATCCTCTTCAGTTTGACCATGCTTTGTGCTCGAAAGTCGGAAACGGGGCGTTCTCTGCCGGATCGGAGAAACGGCGGCGAGTGCACAGAGAAAAAGACCGTCGGGCGGGCGGTCGATCTCGTGGTGGGTCCAAAGTATAACGAGCCAAAATCATGCTGTCCGGCAGTGCTTTAATGGACACAAATGCACAAGATCGGGTTGACTGTGTCATTGCATAGCATAGTCGTACAATCAACTTGAGTTTATCTATATTTGTATTCAAATTTCGTCAACTCGAGATCGCGTGTGGTGAAGTCCTTGAAGCTGTGATGAAGTCTCCGGTCGTGTCGTTGAAGTATTTTTCTCTGCAAACGCGGATAGATGACGTGGGTTCAGCTGACCGCATCCACCACGTATCAAAACTCTGGGTAAGACGCTTATTTTCTTGCAGAGGCCGCATGCGCGACGTAATTTGGCAGAAAAACAAATATCTCGCACAGGGTGATGAAAGATACATCACTCGCTATCTCATCCGACGAAGAAACCAAGACCAACTCAAGATATCGACACATGCCAAGCGCAATCTTGCTTTTATCAGTATCAATATATACAAATCTCACATAAAACACAAAATGGTAAAGCTTAATAAACAAGAAAAAACATCTGTTATAGTTAATAATAGGTCACACTTAGGCCTCGTTTGTTTCGTCCAGCTCGAGCTCCAACCGGCTTCGTCTCTAGCTCCAATCTATTATTAATATTTATTATGTATAAAAATATTAATATCTTTTTATACATTTGTTAAATGTGAAGTGGTTTCACCTCTCGAGAAACAAGATTTTTATTTCGTTTACAGAGACAGTACGCTAGAGAAGAAAAACGACTGCTGTAGAAAATTTCTTCTTTCAGAAATGACTGCTGTCATGTTGTGCGGACTGCTGAGTAGTTGGGCAGTTTTACCCTGTACACTGTATGTACTCAGACTGACGCGTGGGCTCCAGCTCTTCCTCCCCCACATGGCAGCGTGCGTAGGCGACGGGCTGTGTAACCGATGCCTACCGCACCAACTCTTTTTAACTCCTTTCCTCTCCATGGGAAGCAGACCAGAATCCCCCGTCGTCGCGCACGCGCAGAGCTCCGCGTCCTCATCGGCCACCGCCCGCCCGCGCCGGCCGCCGGCGGCGTGGATGGGGAAGCTCGCCGCCCTGAAGCGGGAAGCGGTCGGGGTGGACTAGGCGCTCGGTGACTTTGCTAGTTTAGAAATAGAAGCGGTAGGTGGAGGCGATGCGGGCGGGGCGATGAAGGCCCTGCGGCGATCCAGCACCTCCTCGGCGCCGTCGCAGAGGGTGCCGTCTTCCCCGCGGTCGTATTCGTGGATCCACCGCAGGTCGCTCCCCGTTACCTCGTCGGCCTCGCCGGCGACGTCCTCTTTGTCTGCATCGGCGAATTCGGCCGCGGAGGGTTCGGATTCAACGCCAGCGTCAGTGGTGGCAGCTTCCTCGTCGCCCTCGCTGGCTCCTTCGTCTCCGAACATGGACCGGTGAGCTATCTTGTGTGGATTCCTCTTGGTGCCGCAAAATGGGTCGCTTCAAAATGGGGAATTTTTGTTGGCTACCGTACCTGTTGACATTTCCTAACGATGATTCGCGCACTAATTCTCAAAGTTATGCTATTCTGGTAGCACAGTGGAAGTGGTGGTTTGTTCGGTACTATTACTCTTATAAGATTTGCTTTAGGCTTTTAGATTTTTTTAAAAAATGCCAACTTGTTTGCTGTTCAAGTGCTCTGAACCAGTTACTAAGTACTTCTTGTACGCTTTGATCTAGTTAAGTCTTGCGCGGCAGCTCGCAGTACTAGGCACAAAGTTCTGGTTCACGTGCAGTGCTATTTGCGTGAAATGTAGATTGGATGTTTGTTCAATTCATTGCAAGAACTTAAGGAGCGTTTTAGCCTAAGGATGATCCAGTTTTAGAAGTTTTTTAGGGAGGGGGGGGGGGGGGGGGGGCATTTTAGGATCTTGCTTCATGGCAGTGGTAGCCTGGTAGAGTTCTAAACCATGTCAAATGAAACTGTGTTATGAATGACATTTCATAATGTTGGTTAGTGCAAACAGGCCTCTAGCTGAGTTGGTTAGGTGGCTCTAGTAGCACTCTTCAGGTTCCGGGTTCGACTCCCCGTGGGAGCGAATTTCTGGTTGGGGTTAAAAAAAATCCCGCGTCTGTTCCATGCCAAAGCACAGGTCTAAGGTCCAGCCCAGGTCGTTGGTCCTTCTCACAAGGTCTACGGTGCTGCTGTGTAGGGGTAGGGCAGGGGTTCAGGGGTTTTCTCGACCTGCGTGAGAAGGTCTTCCCTATCACAGTATCACACAATGCTCCACAGGTCGAGTTTTTTTTATTATGTTGGTTAGTTAACTTGCCATTGATTGCTGAAATCTTGAATTTGATACCTCCAGGCTCCAGCTTTTGTGCTAGGAGTAGTTTTTATTTATTTATTGATGTTGGTTAGTTAACTTGCCATTGATTGCTGAAATCTTGAATTTGATACCTCCATTTTTTTTTGGTGCTAGTAGCTCGTTGAAATGCTACATTTTGGGTCATATTTATACATTTGTGGTAACCAATAAGGTACTACATTTTAGCTATTAAGGCTAGCATTAAATTCATTGTTTGATTTGAGAATGAAAATGAAAATCCATAAATGCTGTGGTCAAGTTGTATCTTTGGTATGATGCAATAATGTAGAACATGGAATCATCAGCCAACTTCAACTTATTATTTCTTCCTACCACATTTCATTCTAGGGGTGGAATTAAATCTCCATGGTCTCGAAGAAAAAGGAAACGGGCGCTTACTTGTCAACACTGGAATCGTCTGTTTTCAGCAAACGGGAAGCTTCGTGATGGGGGAAGAAAGTTTCTAAAGAAGGTTCGCAGTGGGGTAAGCATTATTATTATGCAGGCTTTCTTTCTATACACAACCACTGACCGATATATGTTGGGATTGTTAGCTATGCACAGTTTGCATCCTATTGCATGTTGTGCCGCCTTTTCCACTTTAATGGTAAACTGAATCACTTATATCAATGTTTCCAGGGGATTGAACCGGGCATAAGGGCTGAAGTTTGGCCATTTCTGCTTGGAGTGTAAGATGATTTTCCTTTTTTTATGTATTAAATATCACGTAGCAATGATCTTGTTAAGTGCTAACATAGTTTGAAGTGGTGAATGAATGTACAGCTCAAGAAGCTAGTCAAACTTGAACATTCGACCAAAATGTTCTTGTGAAATGATATGGTGCATATGTGCTAGTAGTTATTTAAAACCTACAAGTGTGGTCTCATGTGATAATTTCCCCTATGAGTAGAAATATATTACTCCTATAATTTTATGCAAAGTGTGGAACCACCAGAATTTCTTGTGTGTTTGAAGGAGTTTGTGCATATGTGCCTAACATCCATACCCTTCTTCAGACCATAGGTGATGAATGCAGTTTGTGGTGCATGGCTGGAGCATCAAAGCTTAGTAAATTGCTCGCAAGGTCGCTGGTCCAGATGACCCAGTGTTTGGAGTAGTTTGTTCAGGTCCTGGTCATGTAGCTTCCCCCCCCCCTTTTACGGTGTGGGTGGGAGTGTGTGTTGTTTTTTTCGGCGAGTTGGGTTTCTTTCTAAATGCAACTCGTTTTCTACTCTTTCTATCTTAATGAAATGACATGCAGCTCTCCTAAGTCGTTCAAGAAAAAAAAATTATGCAAAGTGAAAATAGTGGACTATGGAATTTAGTGGTGGCTTGCTCAGACTGCTATGACAGCTACAGTGCACTATAGCAGCCGTTGGCCGCTAAGCCATTTAGTGTTTTGGGAAAAACACATGCAATTTATAGGCCAGAACAACCATTATTCCAGCAGAAATTCAAATCAAATGATTGCTCACATAACATAAGAGATAAGTAGGTTGTCAGAGATAAGATGTATAACATAATTATTTGTCCAGCAGCCCTAGACATAAGCAAACACCCAACCAGACAATTAAATGGTAGTTGCTTAAGTTCTTAACTTAATCGAACATGTAGAGTCTGTTTGGCACTGCTAAATAAATAGCCCGCTAAGCTGTTTAGTGCTGCTATTGCCTGATGTAGCACCGATAGCGGCCATAGCGCAGAAAAGAGAGGAAGCATAGTAGGGAGGGGCTCTAGCTGCTATAGCCTGCTGTTTTCAATTTTGGTTTTATGCAATGGAGGAAAAATACTTCTACTTGGTTGGTGGCCTAGATCTTTCCACTGCTTTTTTCATGACATTCTTTACACAAAATAAAATTTCCATCATACCTTTCTTTTGCAAAATGTTGGCCTTATGATTTTTTTCTATCCTGTTTCGACATACAAGGCATGCCCCCCCCCCCCCCCCCCCCCCCCCCCTTGCGGTTTAAACTTGCTCTATCTATGACATTTGTGAGTTAATTGTACATTCCTCTGTCTAGTAACATATTTCATCTCCATGGACAAGTATGCCTTATGAACAGAAATGGAGGGAGGACTTGTTGAAAAAGCATGCCAAAAGCCATGAGTTTGTGAAACCTCATTATTTTACAAACACTGCTCAACCTGGATCAGCAGAAATCCAAAAAATGCCAAAAGCTAAATGCATTTCCTCTCATAGGTCAACAGTTGTCCAAAAATATCAGCATTAGATTTGCTAAGTGTCATCTGAAATGTGACTGATCAATGTGTCATACTATCAGTGACATGCGTCACTAGGCTTCACATGGCATCCTAATATTTGATGATACTATGCTAATTTTTTCTTCTATTATTTATGGACCTCCCTAGTGTCATTTTTTTTAAGTTGCTGATTTTTCCTAAGCCACATTTTTGGGCCAATTGATTGAAATGAGAATCGTCTGTGCATCTATCTCAGATTCTCAGGTAGACTGAAAGCCAAGAAAAGCGCATTATGCTTAAAAAAATATATGCAACTTACAGCAAGAAAAACGTGTTTAATTTGGTTGATTGAGGCTTAGCCTTTTGCTATTAGATATCTATCATATGTAATTGTTTCAAGTCGACAGACTGACCAATTTCATATTATATACAGCTATGATTTGAACAGCTCTGAAGAGGACAGGAATACTATCAAGATAAAGAAAAGGTATCACTTACATAACTCTATTCTTTGTCGATCAGCTTTTGCTTTCTTGATTTAGTTGAATGTCCAGTTTATATTTGAGGATGATTTATCTTTATATTCTAGAATCCAGAGAACAAGAGTAAATAAGTAGATATAACAGCTATGTGCACCCTTGCTATCAGACATGTTGCGCTTTCCTGTTATCTGAAGAAAATGCCACAATAACACTTGTATTCTTCACAATGATACTTTGTTTATTGATAAAATGAAATTGCCTCAACTTCTGGTGCAGGAAAGAATATGAAAAACTGAGGCGACAGTGCCACAGCGTTCTGCATTGTAATAGAGGAAATGGCCTGAATGTTATAAATGAGTTCATGAATGAGGACTTTTCTGATGGGGCTGAAGGTTCAGAGTCACCATATTCAAATGGTGTTAGTAAGAGGGCTTGTGTGATGCCCAAAGAATTGAAATCTTTAGGCAGTAAGGCAGAAGAATCAGAGAGTTCTAACTGGGATGCTGTGGAATGCATAGATGAAGATACAAGTGAGTTAACTTCTGTTGATCCATGTATGGTAGAATCAGAATCTTCTGAATCTGAGTCTTCCTGTGAAGAGGACCCTGATAGAACACCCGTCTCTACCAATATGGAAGAGAACTGTGATCCCAAACCAAAATTTGTCCGGACCGCTTCATCTAAGTCAGACATTTTTATTTCAGACAGAACGCCTGAGGATTTTGCCACATGGCAGCGCATTATACGTGTAGATGCTATTCGAGCAAATACAGAATGGGTTCTATTTGCCCGTAACCAGGCTGAAGTCTCTAAAGAGAAAGCACTGCAGTCTGCAATATCTGTTGGGTTGAAAGATTTTGACCACTTGGAGCCTTACATGATTTATCATGCTGCACGATTAGTTGCACTGCTTGAGGCATATGCACTCTATGATCCAGAGATAGGGTACTGTCAAGGAATGAGCGATCTCTTGTCACCAATAATTGCAGTCATGGAGGAAGATCATGAAGCATTTTGGTGCTTTGTGGGTTTCATGAAGAAAGCCAGACACAACTTCAGGCTTGATGAGGTTGGAATAAGAAGACAGCTGAAAACCGTGTCGCAGATCATCAAGCGCAAGGACTCACACCTCTATAGGCATCTGCAGAAACTTCAGGCCGAAGACTGCTTCTTTCTGTACCGAATGGTGGTGGTTCTCTTCAGGAGGGAGCTCACTTTTGAGCAGACTATGTGTCTCTGGGAGGTTATGTGGGCTGACCAGGCCGCGATTCGAGCTGGGATTGGAAGGTCCACTTGGGCAAGGATAAGGCTTCATGCCCCGCCAACAGATGACTTGCTGCTCTATGCTATTGCAGCCTGTGTCTTGCAGAGGAGGAAGCTGATAATCGAGAAGTACAGCAGCATGGATGAGATACTGCGGGAGTGTAATAGCATGGCTGGGCAGCTAGATGTCTGGAAACTCCTAGATGATGCACACCACTTGGTTGTCGACCTTCATGACAAAATCTGATGCAACGGCGTTCCTCTGTTATGTTCGGTAGAGTATGCAGACATGAACCCTTTTCCGAGGTGTATTTAGTAATCTGTTGTGTACTGTTCATCACCCGGAATAAAAACCCTTTGATGGGTATATATGTAGAGAACCTTGTAGCTTCAAGTGAGGAAGAAGTTGTCCCCACTTTGGTTAAGCTGACAAACCATTGGATATCACAGTGGTTTATGCAAGCCATCCATAGTCAAACTTGATGGAAAATTTTGTTTTTGCTTCTAATGTCTGTCCTTGGCAGAAACAACATTTTCCATGAAGTGTTTTATAGGAAAATTAAGTTCCCAGATTTTGGGGTGTAATGTGGAGTAATAATGAAATCAAAGTCTTCACTGTCATTTCACACACCAGTTTCTTTCATCATGAGTTCTATATAGTATGCATAAAATCACAGCAACGCATTTTTCATTCCTGTTCCTGCCTTCCTGGTATATTCTGCAGTATCTGTTTGATATCGCAGCATGGTAAGGGCATATATGCTTGCAGAAATTATGCGAAGCACAAGAGCATGGTGACGTGCTGCAATTATGCGAGGCACAAGAGCATATGCTTGCAGAAATCATGTATTTCTGGACAACATGGTAGTGCCACATGCGAGCTGGCTGGATCATGCTAGCTGCGCTACAATTTACTACTCCCTCCATCCTGAAAAAGATGCAGTTCTAAGTCTTTTCTTAGTCAAATATTTTAAAATTCAAATAACATTGTAGAAAAATTATTACCACAAGGTAGCACGAAAGTATATTTCAAAGGGAATTTAAAAATACATATTTACTATCGTAAATATTTATTTTTTTTTATAAATTTGATCAAAATAGTTTGACTCGTTGAGGTGATGTTCGAGAATTTTTTTTTCATGGAGTACTAATCTAACTTATCAATTTCATTCCGGTTTTGCATTTGGAACGGTATATTTTAGCACTGGTCCATTCCGGCGTACCATTCCGGCGTACCATTCCGGTTTTTATTTATTTTATGTATTTATTAATTTATTACTGATTTTTGACATATATAAATATTTTTCAACGTGAGAAATAACACCATAGGCAAATATTACTCATGCACCCAAGAAAAGAAAAACGCATGAAACAGATGCTAGGCCGGCCTGCAAGTTTTTATTGGGCCTTTGCCCTAGTCAATACACGTACCTATCACTATATTCAATATGCTTAACCTGCGGGCTGTGGCCACACGTCCACAGCACACGCCGCCGTTAACACCAGGCTTCGTCTACTTCCCCTTCCACTTCCAACATGCAAGCAAGGCAAACACCCAAAGCTCCATAGCGTGCTCTCGAGTTGCTTGCTGAGGAGGAGAGGCAAATGATTTGGGAGAGAGAAGGCAAGGCGCTACAGCACCGTTCGGTGGCCATCGTGCTTTCCTGCACGAGCACGGCGCGACGAACAGGACCTCAACGGCTCGACTTCTGCAGCGACAACACTCGACGCATCAACGGTACCGGTATTAACAGATCAGCTGACATGGCCGGAATCGCCCGAGATTATTGCCGGTATGGGATGCGCTTCCTTGTGCGCCGATTTGCTTGCTGGTACAATGTTTTCTGGGCATTCCGGCCAATACGGGGTGGATATGGGCCTTGGACCACTAGGGTCATGGCCCTAGGTCTGGCCCAAAATACCTTCTATAGTGTATGGAAATTTCTGGGCCAATTTGAAAGCGTTGGGCTAAATCCTCTACTCCAACCGGCCCAGTCACAGTGAGAGAGAGCAGGAGCGCCTCCACCCTCGCGACTCCCGGTCGCCAGTCGGCATGATTCCGCGAGCGCCGCCATCTCCGAGTCACGGGTTGCGACTCCCGTCCCCGTCGTGTCCGCCGAATCGCAACTCCTCTCCCTCTCCGGCAGTCTATGCTGCACTAGTTCCCTACGCCGGCTAATACCTGACCTCGTCACGGTATGAGGCACCGGCAGCCAGCGAGCACTGGGCGGGCGAGCGGCGAGCTGGCTACCTGCATCTCACCTTCGTCGCGTCACGGTATGAGGCAGCACCGTAGCAGAACAGGGCCACAGCCAACAGAATGCGACAAGACACCTGAGCACCTGAGCCATGGAGGCTTGGAACTTGGTAAATTTCCCCTTCTTGAATCAAGTTCTATTTTAATGTTATTTTAAATGTTGAACCCTTTCTAATCTAAAAATTCAATGAGTGATTAATTGATTAGAGCAGTATTTGTATATTTATGAATTAGATTAGTTATATCTATATTGGTATTTTGATCTCGTTCAGATGGTATTTTAAGTCTACCTCGGTGCGATCGGTATTTTGATTCGGTTTGAGCGGTATGCATGCTTTGATAATTGATAGTGGCCCTAGACGTGAAAACCGACTAGCTCCGCCACTCACAGATGTACTGGCCCAGTGCGACTGTTACGCCACTCCAACAACAGAGTGAACATCTGCGTCCACTTCCTGGACGTCGTCCTCCTCCGTGGAACATGGATAGAAATGGCGATCAGCATGTACTAGGTCTGTAGGATTGATCGTACCGCTCAGGGGACACCTACACCAGCGTCCAAACTTTTGATGTGATCTTACCTGAAACAATGCCCCTCTTCGACTTTTCCCACGCAACATGAGGCGACAGCCAGCAGTTGCCCTGGCCCATGGGGCACAACACGTGTTCAATCATTGTCTCCACTTTCCCCACGTCTGATCCGGTGATTAGAATGCCTCTTCGACTGATAGTAAATCAGTGATGTTCTAGATGATTTTAGCACCTAATTTTCAGCTAGTTAATTTGTAACTGAAAAAGACCATGTCGTTTATTTCGGTATTAAGGTAACTTAGTTGGTTCGGCTCTATGTGATGGACCTTACACTCTTTCCCGCCGATAATAAGACGCCTACAGTGATTAAATGACTTTTTTTAGATGTTCATAGGGTTAAGATGTGACCGTGCATCCATAAAGGTGAGTACACATATGAGTGTCGATGTCTGTACTATAATAAAAAATATTAAATTTTAATGACATCATCATTAACATTACTTATATATAAAAAGTAAAAATAAATACGTATATATAAAAGAAACAAAAAAGTCAAAAGCTAGGAAAACTATCTTTGAGCCACAAGTTTCAACCCAAATAAACTAACCTAAGTAATGTAGACCAAGGCATCAGCTGCCTAGGCTCACCAGCTGTGCCAAGGTGCATCTAGGCGACAGCAGAATCTACAAAATCAGGAGCGAGGACGTGAAGTCCTACTTAGGGCCCATGCTCTACAATTTCTGTAGCTCCAACACCAAAATAATTATTAAAGCCAATAACTATAAGAGGGTGAGTCTTTCTAAATTTCACTCTCTAAATGAAATGAGAGTCATCTGTATAAAAATCGCTTTCTATATCTTTTCACTCTCTAACAGTTTTTCTATTTCTCTGCACAGTCTATAGAGTCATTCTTGTCTTCTATTTTTGACTAGTGAAAAATAAAAAATAGAAGATGACTATATTTGGATTATCATTTAGAGAAGCTGTTGGAAGATAGTTTTTCACTAAAATTTTTATTCCTAGCCTTTAGAAAGGATATGAAGAGTCTCTTGGAGTAAGCAAAAATATTGAAGGGGACAGCTCGTCATGTGTCTATGTTATTTTACTCTGATTAGTTGCAGTAGACATGGATGGACATGTATGGTGTCTTCTAGCTATATATTTATCACCACTGCATCATGTCCTACAATGGATGGACATGTATTAGCTGGTCAATCAACGGTAAAAGTTTAAAAAATCATGAGGCAAATTTAACAAAACAACAATTCATTCAACCACCTCTAGCTGACAGGAACTAAATACTATCCGTAGCAAATAGTTAGCCAGCTAATTTTAGGTTCCTTTATCAAAATTTTCTTATTTTTGTGTTTTTTTATAAAAATAAATCATTTTTTATAAAATTCATGTATGATTCTTGTGAAATTCCTACTTTCTAAGGGCCTTTAACGGAGAGCTATTAGCCACATAGCTATTTAGTACTCGCTTCATCGCAAAATAAATATCGTTTTAGGTTGTATGCAGGTCAAACTTTCTTAAGTTTGGTCAAAGTTAAAAACGTTTCACTTCTCTAGAAGTGAGAATAACACTTATTTTTAGTATGGAGAGAGTATCTGTTAACAGAGCCAAACACGTCTATATTATATATTTACATCCCATTTTTTTTCTCTTAGAATCGGTGAGCCCAAGATAGAAATATGAAGTTTTACCACATACTCCTTTCGCTCTAAAATATAAGATGTTTTGACTTCTTTTTAGATGTATTTGTCTTTATTATGTATTTGGATACAGTGTACTCTCTCCATCTAAAAAAGATTGTGATTCTAAGTGTCTGTCCAGATTCAAAACTAAAATCACATTCTTTAGTTTTTTTTGAAAGTAAGAATCACATTCTTTAGTGTCTTGTAGTAATTTAGAATAGAGGGAGTATTTGTTTGGCATGCCTATGTGAGACGCTCATAGACGAGAATAATGGAGTTACTATTCCGTACCATTTGCACCCGTACTAACCCACTCACTATTCACAAGGACGAAGGGAGGACACATATAAACATGACGACAAGGAAAGGCTGGACGGACGCTGAGCGGCGGCACGAGAGGTGGCCCAAGCCATTCTGTTGGTGTTGGGCGCGGGCGCCACCGTACCCAACTCATGAAGAGATTGAGCCGACTGACGTGCCCAAAGGCGCCCGACAAAGGCTGCCCAGGGCGATCTCTCTGGATTGCTCATGCTGTCCGTGTCCGCCGTCGACGTCGTCTCCGGCCGAGCGAGTTCCAGCTCGCAGCTCGGTGGCCATACAAATGGCTGCTACGACTGGCCCGACCGGCCGGCCGCTAGCTGCTGGGGCCAGCATAGCTTGGCCGGCGGCATTGCCTTTGTTGCCGTCTCTCTCGATGATAGATGATGGCCAGGACGACAAGCCACGGCCCGGCAGGCCTGCTGGGCCGGGCGTCCCACACACGGCGAGCTGTCTGGAGTCTGGACGCGCGCTCGCTGTCACGTCCTTTCCTGCCTTGTAATACATCCACGCCACCAAATGTCCGTGTGCATAGTACGTGACTACTCCATGTTTAAAGACAACCACCACAAGAGAAAATATCGCTATTTGAAATAGTAGTAAGAGATGTTAACCTCTAAAAATAAATTTGTAATGGTGGATTTTGACATTGGAACCCACCTAGTTTACCGCACAGGGGAGAGCGAGGGTGCTCAGCCGGGATGATAAGTGACCAAACTCCCGAGAGGGAGGTCCTGAGTTCGTTCGAGTCCCGGTCAGGTGGCGTGAGTAAGTATCACCAACCGGGACTAAAAGAACTTTTAGTCCGGGTTGGTAACATTAACCGAGACTAAAGAGTGTTATCGACCGGGACTAATGTAGACTTTTTAGTCCCGGGTTGGTGTTATTCACCAGAACTAAAGGTCCTTTAATGCCAAGAAATTTGGACCCGGAACTAATGCTCACATTAGTCTTTGGCCCAATTCTAGCCGAGACTATTAATGTGCTGAACTGAAAGTCTTTTCTCTACTAATGTTAAAAACCTGAGCCTTTGCCAATTTTTTATCGTCAACAACAACCTACAACCGTCATCTCCGTTGGGAAATTAAAAGACTTGGATGATCCCGGTTGATTATAGATATGGTAATCATCATCTAGTAAAGAATTAATTAAACCGTTCGTTCATCAGTGATCAGCTTGCCAAGTTGCCATGCTATGTTAACGCACTTATTTTGGCCACCAAATAAAGCATAGCTAGATAGCTTTGTGGCTGTCAGTTGAGCTAGCTCCAAATCACTCAAAGCTCTAAGCCTAGCTCGTGTGCCGCCGACGGTGACGCGAAAAGCTAGCTGGCCCAATCATGGCGCGCTCGAGTCGATAGCTACGCTGCGCGCGGACGGGAGTAGTGGGGTGACCCAGCATCGCAACTTGCTGGCATCTGCTTGGCTCTCTGCCTGGCTGCTCGCTCGAAGCCTCGAGTAACCATACGTGCTCGCGCATATGCATGCCTGGAAAGGCGCGTACTGGCTGCTGGTTCTCTCTGAATTTACAACTTGTGCAGTCTCGATCTCTCGCTCCCATGTCCATGTTTTTCTTTCTTTCCTAGTGGATGTGCTGCAGCAGTGCAGTCCCCTTTTGCTGCTGCTAGCTGCTATCTGCGTGCGGTGCGGTCGATCAGTGGATGCAATTCATGCAGTGCTTGGATGCGTACGTGGATATAAAGATCGATGGCAGTTCGTCCTCAGCCACTTCCAACTCCCTGTCGCAGCTAGCAGTCCAACTCGATCGATCGATCTCCTAGTGCCAAGTGCTGCATTATTTCCACTGCACCCGGGCGGACTGCGTCTTTTACGTACTACGCGTGTGTCACGCCGGGAGCAGGCTCGAATGGACTCCACTGTAGTGTCGCTTTAATTTTGTGTGTTTGCCGGCCGTCGTGCTCGTCGTGCCCATGGGCGGGGCCGGCCGTGCCTCCAGCCTTTTTGGCGATCTTATCTTGTGAGCCGAGTGCACAAGGACGACGCTCCTCGGGTGTGCAGTGGAGCCACAGGCAGCCAGCTGCCCAGCCAGCCAGGCGACGGCTAGCTAGCAGTGCCGTATATAGTACCAGTACTATGCATGCAGGAGTACGTGCACCATTACACTGCACTACTGCACCGCACCGAGTGGCGAACGAACCCCGTTTTGACATGCCCTAGCTAGCACATGGGGGAAATCTATCAGGATCCCATTGCAGGACCCGGAGCTTAGCTAGCAACAACGTACCTTTGTCGCTCGATCACATAGGAGTAGATCGTAGCCGCAACACCGGAAGCAGCAATGCAATGCTCCATAGTCCAACAGAGATCTGTGAGTGGAAACATGAAATGTCACGTCACGTCACGCCACATCACATTGGAGAGCCGTGTAGTATCATCTTAGGTCTCATTTGGTATGTTCCTTCTAAATACTCCAGCTCTAGCTCCTCACGTGGAGTTGTAGCTTTTTTTTTTTGGAACTAGGGCTTTTTTTTTATAAGTCGATAGAAGGGGATAGGATCCTCCACCTGATTTCATTTCATTTAAAATTGACTTCGGAGGCTTGATAACTTGAAGTATTATGTTTGTGAGGAGAAGCTGAGAGAAACTATTTTTTTTGTTTTTGGCTCCAGTTCCTCTTGAATCTGCTTTTTAGATATCCCTTTGGTGTAGTATCTGTGAGTGGAGGGACGACGACGATATGCATATAGCAGGGCCCCACGTACGTATGTACACGTGCGCACGAACCAGGATTGAAAACATGTCCTTCTAGCGGATCTGTCACAAATTGTAAAGACGATCTAGCAAGCCGGATAAGCTCATCCTACACCTCTATCACTGTCACACCTCACTTGTGTCTGCCAAATGCCATTTCAACCTGGAGATGGAGAAGGGGTACTGTGCACACACAGTGCACGGGTTACCATCCGGCCCAGTGATCGGATAGGAGATGATATTCTTCTTGCAAAGGTGGGATGCATGGCGCCAAACGGCAGGTGGTAGCTGCAAGCTCGTAGTAGTAGCCATCGTCGTCATGGTCACCCGTGCAGCGTGGCGTAGCGTAGCGCGCAAGTTGGCTATAGCTCAGAAGTGGCACACATCGACAGCAACAGCGCGCGGCTTGGCGCATGCGTGCGAGATAGCGAAAGGCACACGCCCGGCTTCAATCGCTTGGCCTGGCTTTGCACTCGGGTAGCCATCGGTGACTCGATCGAGAGGCCGGTGGCCGGTGCCATCCTCTTTGCAAATGCCACCCAATGCAATAAGCGCCCGGAAAGCGCTCTCGCGGCACCGCGACTATACAAGCCGCCGGCGGCTATACGCGCCAAGCTGCGGATTAGACAGGTGACCCATGCACGCGCCAAGCAAGCACGGCGATTTTGCTTCATGTATAGCGGCTAATTGTTAGCTGCATGGTATCCAAACAAGCTCTAGGTCCTCCAACAAGCTTTTTTTGCATTGATATCAATGGCCACAAAAAGCATCAACAATTGTGCGTGCTAGTTTCGACGATCTGAACATTCGCCACTGCATGATGCGGTATTATGTCCATTGAGCAGGTGGACCGCCCATATGATCATTATAGAGATACTGTAGTCTCTTATGCTCAAAGTGTGTCCTTGTGGAGCATCCATGCATGCATGGGCGAGGTTCTAAGACTTTGTAGAGGCATCCTCGCTAGGCCTAGCGCACAGTCTATGTGAACACATGTAGCATCCGTGTGATCATTTAAGGTAGAACACACTTGCCTTTGGTGGTCAAGCTTTGTTCTTGCGTACCATCTGTGTGATCCACCAGACCATGTCCATGATTTTAGAGCACCGAATCACATGTCTCTAGTGCTTGGCTTGTTGTTTGCAAACCGTCTTGATGTGCTACCAGACCATCCACGAGTTTTTAAATAGAAGCATCTAAGTGTTGGGGAGGGGGGGGGGGCTCTAGTGTGCCATCCAGTGGTCTAGGCAGACTGTCCGTCAGTGTCAGCAAAGGCACCGAGGACCAATCTCGAGCTTGCCACAAGAGTAGACCAGGTTGTGTCGGCATGGTTTGATCCTAGGGGTTGTTGGGGGTTTCCTACATCACATCTAGGAGGTGCATTGGTGGGTTTAGGTAATAGGACGACATCAATGGCCATTGTACCATGTTTGTGAGATTTGGGATGGATCCTAAGCTCTTACTATGGTTTGAGGCTTGGAGCTTACCTTAGCTTCCCCAAATCCAAGCTTGGTGCCCAAGGTTGGGGGTAGAGGGCTTGGGATGGCTCCTCCATATTCTTCTCCTCTACCTTTTCCTTTCTCTCCTAGCTCCACCTTAGCAATAGGAAGGGTCTTGGTGCTCCTTGTTGTAGCTACTAATGAGCTTCTTTTCCATTGTTCCCAATGATCGCTATAACCTTGGAATAATTTTAGGGAAAAAGTGCTACAACATCACCATTAGCTTGCAGTATAAGTAGGTTGTTTTCATAACCGATGCCAAAATTGCCCCAGGATTCTCTGGTATTATGAAGAAACATATTTTGTCGAGTACATATCTTTTCAGTTTGGCAACAAAAGAGAATCTTGACTTGCATCTAGTGGATGTCTTTATAGCATATTTGTATGGATCACTTTTTATATGGATTGAAACAATCTGGGTGAATGTGGTACAATTATCTCATTGAATATTTGACGACACAATGGTAAAAGAATGATTCTATTTGTACATGTGTACCTTGATCTAAGTTTATGATAATATAGTTGTACACGTTGGTGATCTAAATTTTGTTGGTACTCCTCAAGGGACATCTAAAATGATGGTTTGCTTTAATAAATAATTTAAAATGAAGGATCATGTGTAAACAAACTTTTTTCTTTGTTGTTCGCAAAAAAAGTTTTACCTTGTTTTTGCATATTGAGTATCTTAAGGATGAATTTCTTTTCAGCAAGCAACTGCAACTTTCCGGACAAGCACCCACGGCCGCCCTTAGGGCGGGCAAGCGGGGTGACCGCTCTAGGCCCCCAATCCCACGAGGCCCCACCCTAGGTATACATTCAGTACGTAGCTGTATCAGTATATGGCTTGGTTGGCTCGTTAAGGCCGACGACAACCTAACAGATTGGCGTTCGCGATTTGTTTGTTGACTCTGCGACTGCGACTTCTTATCTCAGAACCAAATCACAAATCCCGAACACAACGCAACAACTGCGACGCGATCACCCAACTCAACGGTGGCGCCGCGATGGGTGGCCAACTTGGAGTGAGACTCCAACGAGGTGTACGTAGCTTCATATGAACTAGGTATGCACTAATATCTGAAGTCCCCCAAACCACCCCCAACGGGCTATGCTAGCGCCCGGACGTCCGGATAGGATGCCCGCGCAACCTGTCCCCGTGCGTTGATGCTGCTTTTTATTCCCGCCCCACACGCGCACCCGCCCTATCGCAACGTCCACGTGTCCAAACGACTCGTCTCGCCCCCGCAGCACGCCCTGTCCACCTGGATTCGAAGCCGTCCGCCTCGTCCCGCATGCGCACCCCGCCCCATCGCGCCTCAACCGCCGGCCTCCAGCTTGCCGCGACCCATTCTCCGGCGCCAGTGCTGTGCCACCATCACTCCATGCGCCTGTTGACTCTCTAAACAGTATGAAACATGTGCAACATGAAACATTTGAATGTAACATCCGTATGAAACAGATAAAACATTTAGAACATACACTTGCAACATACGTGTGAAACATATGCAACATCAGATAAAACACTTTCAACTTGCCACCATGAAAACATGCACCGTAACATAAGACTGAAACAGCTAAAATATTTCGAACATATTCTTGTAACATATGTGTGAAACATGTGCAACATCCAGATCAGAACGCTTGCAACATACGTCTGGAACAAATGAAATATTTTGAACAACACCTCTGAAACACTTGCAACATACATTTGAAACAGTTGCAATATGTGCAACACCCCTAATCTACTTTTGCAACATCCATATGAAACAATTGTAACATACATCTGAAACACTTGCAATACGTGCAACATCTCTGATCTACTTTTGCAACGTCCATATGAAACAATTGCAACATACCTCTGAAACATCTGAAACACTTAAAACATACACTTGCAACATACGCTTCCATCGCAACACCTTCTTACTAAAGTCGTGCATCACGGTGGCTACGGCGCCGTTCATGTGTTTTTTTTCTCGAATACCTAAAAGAGTTCCATGGTTCATATATACATAAAGGCCCCAATTTTGTGTTTCGCCTGGGGCCCTAAAAATTCAGGACAGCCCCTGCAAGCACGTCCATGACAAAAAGAAGAAATATATAACTCATTATTATCTCTTATTCCTTCGGAACCATTTATGTTTACAACCGATACGCCGTTAGTCAGAGCCGAACACACACACATGTACTACTACGTGTGTGTCACTCTGAGGCATTTTTCAATCGTACTATTAGTAGTGTTATAGTTTTATTCAGTGTCGCAGATTACATGTCTCCCAAGTCACAATCAGCAATCAGGGGTCCGGGCAGTTGTAGCTAGGCAGGCAGCTGGCCGCAAAGAACAGAAAACACGACAGACCGTCGACCTGCACGCGTTTCTTTCTGTCAGATCATGCTCCGATCACTTGTCTGACAGTCGGGCCTTAGTCCCTCCCTGGAAAGTTTACGCCCTGTTCATCAAATGTTTGACATATACACAGAGTATTAAATATAGATTAAAAAATAACTAAATACACAGATTACGACTACTGTATGAGCTACAGTAATACATGTGCTAATAATAAATTAATTAGGTTTAATAAATTCGTCTCACGGTTTATTAATAGATTATATATTTTATTTTTTTATTAGTATCCGATCATCTTATACGACGTCCTCGTACGATTCTAATATGACACCTAAAACTTTACGACGAAACTAGCCTGAGCGCAGACAACAGCCCAAAGGGATCGCGAGACCGATCCATATGGAGCAGCACGCAGAGCAAGAGCAGCGCTGCAGACCAGTCGTTAAGATTCTCCCTGTCAGTTGACGGCGATGAATGAGTGCGCAGATAGCGATGGCAACGGGACCTGCAGCCAGTAGCTAAGCCAGTACAACCTGATGCAGGCTGTGTTTAGATGCACTGAAAAGTGCACTATGCAAAATAAGATTCCCCGTCACATCAAACTTGCGATACATATATGGAGTACTAAATGTGGATAAAATCAAAAACTAATTGCACAGTTTGGTTGTACTTTACGAGACGAACATTTTGAGCCTAATTAGTCAATGATTGGACAATTATTACCAAATACAAACGAAATGCTACAGTGTATTTTGGCTATCCAAATTTTGGATCTAAACACAGCCGCAGTGAACATGTACTGATAGTACCTGCTCGGTCGCTCCATGATTGAGCCCTTTGCCTCCTGATCTCGCATTGTCGCCATCAAATGGGGGCCGGGGGCCGGGGCCGGAAAAGCAGGAAAGGGATCGCCGGATCGCGGATGATGATGAGCAAGCAGTAGCAGCCTCCGCTCTGCTGCTGCCAAAATAGGTCTATTATTTTTCTTTTTTGCTGGCGAGAAGGACGTACGCACGCACATCTGATAACACCAACACGTACACACACGCTTGCATTAGGATAGATAGAGATATATATACACATACACTACACAACAATACATCTAGCTCTAGCTAGCTAGGCAGTACTGAAAAGGATAAGATAACTGTCACGCTCATCATCTGGTACACTACACTATCTAGACTACTAACAGGCAGATATTACATGCAGCAGCTGCTAAGTTACATTACACACATAATTAAGCACCAAACCGGCTGGTGGTACTACGTACTGCCTCCACCACCAGCTACCATCATCATCGATCATACACAGGAGAACTTACCGGAAGTCCACACCAGCATCAGCTCTAAAGCATAGGACTTGGGCATTTTTTTTTACACATCTCATCGATCGGCCGGGCCACGTTACGTTCTGCTAGAAGGTAAGGTAGTAGTAGTAGAAGCTAGAAAGACGATCGAGCAACGAACTCCGTCCTCCCCAGCCAGGCCACGTGTACGTCTCAGCCTCGTCATCACACCGCGTGACGACGTGGCACCACCCTGGCCTCCAGCGGTGCAGCCATCTCACACGACAGCCTCAGCACTTCGGACAGGTCGACGCCGCCACCGCCAGGCGGCGGCAACCATTTGAACTCGTGCAGGAGGGTGGCGACCCAGAACCCGACGGTGGCCACCGCGAGCGACTTCCCGGGGCAGCTCCGCCGGCCGGACCCGAACGGCGCGAGCCGGAGGTCCGAGCCCATTATCGGGACGACGTCCACCTCAGCGGCAGCGGCAGCGGCAGGGCCCATGACGACGAACCTCTCGGGCCTGAACTCCGCCGGCTCAGGCCACACGCTGGGGTCGTGGGTTATGGCCCACATGTTCACCATGGCGGTGGTGCCCGCGGGGACGAGGTGCCCGCCGACGTGCACGTCCGACGTGGCGAGGCGCGCCCACGAGAGCAGTGGGCCTGGCGGGTGCAGGCGCAGCACTTCCTTGATGACCGCCTGCAGGTACACGAGCGAGGCGGTGTCCGACTCCGTCACGGCCTGGCCCGGCCCGACCACCCGGTCCAGCTCGTCGTGGACCTTGCGCTGCACGTCCTGGTGCAAGACGAGGCGGGCCAGCACCCACTCGATCAGGACCGCCACCGTGTCCGTGCCTCGGAAGATCATCTCCTGCAAAGGCAGAAAAAGGTGTTCGATCACCTTCTCGATCTTTCTTTCTTTTTCCTGAGAAGAGTTGAGAGCGAGCAGGGTAGGTGCAAGTGCAACATGCGACGTATGTACGTACCCAGAGGGCGGCGATCATGTCGGCGTCGGAGAGCTTGTCGTCGCCCTGGAGGGAGAGCAGGACGTCGGTGAAGTCCATGGCGGCGGTGGTGTCGTCGCCGCCGAGGCGCGCACGGTGCTCGTCGATGATGTTGCCGACGAAGCGGTTCACCCGCGGGACGAGCGCGGCGCACCTGGCCCGGGTCTTCTGCAGGTCGAAGCGGGCGAGCCACGGGAGGTGGTCGGACCAGTTGAGCTGGCCGAGGAGGTCGTAGCCTTCGTCCACCAGGGCCTTGAGCTCCGCGGCCTCCTCGCTGTCCGCCGCCAGCAGGTCGTACCTGCGCCCGAACACCGACCACATGACGTTGTGCAGCGACGCGCGCTTCAGGAACCGGCGCGCCACGACGACGGTGCCGGCGGACGCGGTCGTGGTCACGGTCGTCATGGCGTCCACCATCTGGCGCGCGATGACCGCGCGCTGCGCGGCGGAGGCCGCGATCTGGCGCGGCGAGAAGAGGTGCGCGGACGCGACGCGGCGGAGCGCGCGCCAGTAGGCGCCGTGCGGGGCGAAGCCGATGGCGCGGTGGAAGAGGAGCCCGTACGCGGATTCCTTGACGGGGCGGTCGGCGAAGGCGGCGCTGGCGAGCAGCTCCCTCGCCACGTCGGGGTCGGCGGTGACCACCACCCGGGTCTCGCCCAGCGAGAACGCCATGAGCCGGCGCCTGCTGGCCTGCGTCTCGGCCGCCGCCGCGAGCTTGCGGTGCGCGAGGCCGGTCATGAGCGCCATGCTGCCGACCACCGGCAGGCCCCGGGGCCCCGGGATGGCGGCGGCGCGGACGATGCCCAGCCCGGCCCGCCGCGTCCACCAGTACCACCCCCAGGCGGGGCCGCCCGGGGACGCCCAGTGCAGGAGCGACGTGACGACGCAGGCCACGACGAAGACCGCCGCGAAGCCGAGCAGGCGGTGAGGGTCGCCGCATTTGGCGGCCAAGGAGAGGTACAGCAGCCAGCCGCAGTCCTCGGTCGGCGGTGCCATGGCTAGCTAACCTTTCCTTTTGTGGATTGGATGCACTACTACTCGCGACTCAGGAGTCAGGAGGAGAGGAGGTGGTCGTTTCCTTCTCGTGTGGAAGTGGGAAGACCGAAGACGCCTTGTTCAAGTCTTGGAGGACTGGAAATGGCGGCCCCGTGAATTTATAGCTGCGGCGAGGAGGCGGTGGAGTGCAGTGCGCAGAGACGTTGACGCCGTGTGGGTTTAAAGTAGTTAACTGACTCATATATAAGCACACAAACAGAGGGAGGATGTTTTTTTAAGGCAATAATTGTGCGGGAGCAAGCTACTACTAATCTGTTAGCTTAACAGTGGCACCGGCACCGGCCGGACTGACGACGACGACGGCGCGACCGTAGCGACAGACAGGGCGATGATATTTCTACCGGGGCGGAGCCCGGAGTGGTGCTCTGGTGGTGCGGTGAGGTGGCCATCAGGGAGGAGGTCAAGGCCAAGGGGTGCACGGCATGTGGTGTGGGATGGCATGGGGGGCGCGTGGAGCCTGCGAGCTCCGGCGGGACCCAAGGCGGTGTCGCCCGCACGTGGCCGGCGTGCCACGGCGAGGTGCATCGGTTGCCGGTTGGTAGACAAAGCAAGGTGGACGACGGACGGGAGTACCGGGACACCTGATCTGCTGCTAGTTTTCGTGCCACGGAGTAGAGTATCTACAGGCATATCGCGTGTGCTGCTGCAAAGATCACCAATATTTTTTTTTGAGATGATGTGGTGTGCTGACGTAGATAAATAAATATATACTAGTGAATGACGTAGTTTATTAATATGGATAGCTTGTATGAATAAATAAATGTCATGATTACATGTATTAGTGGGAATGACGTAGCTTATTGACGTGGAAAGTTAGCTTCTAGAAAATAAACTAAAAGCTAAAAATATAGTGAGAGGAGTTATTTTTTTTAGCTTTTGGTGTACGGAGAAGTTAACAATTTACTGTATTACGAAATAGTATTATCAGAATGTAAGTTCTCCTATGGAATAAACTAAGCATTGTTACTGCAAAAACAGCCTACTTTAATAAGTCTGCAAGGGGATGGCCAGCATGCTGATACGTGATTACTAACAATTTTAACTTTATGTTCCGGATTTGCAGAGAGCAGTCCGAACTGAGGCAATATTTGGGGAAGGGGGTTGTCAATGGGAGCCTAAAATTTCTCTCGCTGAGTAGACGACCAATATGTTAGCTATGTCCCAAAATCAATTCTAGAAAAATCCTCGAGTAGCGCTAGCCAAGATCACATAGTCACAGCGGTCCTACTAATCTAAAGTTTGATCAACTATGTAGGTAAAAATATATTTTTAGGTATACTATGATGAGTTATGCTCCAGTGGTCCTCTTCAAAAAATTTGCATGGATCTTAAAGCACTAGGGTGATTAATTTTAATTAATTTCGTCTTGAATCCGAATTGAGCCGGCCCTATCCGTGCCCGAAGGAAGCCCGGCGCTTCGTGTACCAGAGCACAGATTCACGCAGTCAGCCAGTCACGCGACTCCGTTCATTTGCCGTAGGAACCGGAGGGCGCACGCCGGATGGCCGTGGCACCGGTGGTCGGACGTTCACGGCACGAGTGGTCGAACGGCCTTCCGTGCCTCGCATCCCCCGCTCTGTCGCTGCCTCGCTGGTCTCGTAGTGCTGGCGAATGATGGCGGCACGGCGGCTGCAGACGGGAATGGGACGGGCGGCATCGGCGGCGAACCGACGGGCTATGGCCTATGGGGCACCACCCAGCGACCGAGGCCGATCGCTATCGCCATCCGCCGTGGTACTTCCGAAGCGCTGCGGTATTCCCTACGACACGGCTGCCAGAATGCGCCTGTCCGATCTGTCATTTGGAGTTGCCTTTGGGCTTCCGAGTCGAACTGTGGAACGTTCAGCTACATCTTGGGATCGCATAGCAGCTTGATCTCTAGAGATTCAAGCATGGAAAGATCAACGTGGCATAATGGAAGGCGTGGCTTGTACACGAAGTGATGAGGCTACAAAGGTTCTGAAAATGTGGACTTGTATCTCTGAAATTTGGCACTGTCGTGATCTTAAACTGTGAAGATCCATTTCAGAAAATTGGCAATGCCATGTGTCAAACTCATGTTTCTAAAAAATTACATTCTTTTAATAATTTAGCAGTAAAATTTCTTATGTGAAAAGAAAAGTTGAATTACCTCAGGGGTGAACACTAGAAAGGTAGCATACCAAGTATGACATAACTGTTTTGGTCATATCATGTCATCTATGCAGTTGAGTTTAAAATCTAGCAAAACTTTCCTATCCAGAGCAGACCCTTCAAACGCTGCTTTGATTTTTTTGTGTGTTTCTTTACAAAGTCCTGAAACTAATAAGCCATGATTCAAATTCATAGCAGATAAAACTTTGATCAGAAAAATGGAATCCATGCGTTATCTGCAACTGAAAATTTACGCTGCTATAGCATGGAATTGGCATACACAAGTTATGTAATTAGCAATTGTTGAACGGAGAAAAATGAAATTCATATAGCTTCAGCCAAAGCCAGAAAAATGAAATCCATATAGCTTTCAGTGCTTTGCATAGAAGCAACAATATTAAGGGCTTTGCATGAAAGCAACAATATTAAGGGATACGTCCTATTATAGTGAAAGGTTTACAAATTCTGTGGTCCTATTGAGAAAGTAATGCTAGTTTTTAGTATTGCCCTGTAAATTGGAATAACCAGCCTTCCTTTAGATGAAAAGAATAGAATGAATCTGTAGTCCCTGGACATAAATAGAATATTTATTTTGTTTCCTGATAATGTATTCGTTATAAGCACCAAAGGCCATTGGCCCTCTCTGCAATGTAATGGCTTCAGAACGTAGCTCAGAATAAGTTTTCCAAGCAACATCAGCGATAACTTTTCTGTATATATATGCAGTATTGCAGGTTGTCTTCTGAGGAAAACATACAACTTACAGGCCAATATCACTGCAATATATATATTTTTTTTAGAAAAAGAAATTTTTATATAATTCCACCTGAGATGAGCATTGTTTCCATTGGCTATATGCCAATACCAACTAGCGACACCTTACCTCTAACAAAATATTGAAAAGATATTGATGTCATGTGTAATGCAAGAAATTGCTCACGAGCAACATGAGTGCGAAATCTACTCTGAATGGCTGTAGCTGCTTATTACGCACTTCAGTTCTTCTAGCATCTAATTCAGACGTCTGACCAGCTCTCAGGAGCACCTTTGTTCTTCCAACCTGTCATGGAATCACGCACGATGAGGGGAGGGTCGAGCCGGAGCCAATCGGACAGTAACGACACCCGCCCCCTCGCGTCTGCCACCGCCAGCCCCGTCCGCCACCATCTGCTGCCGCCTTCACCGTCCGCCCCGTCCGCCGCCGCCGTTGCCATCCACGCGCCAGTGCGGGAATGCAGCGCGGGGAAGGCGCCTCGATCGCTCATGCCGCCGTCCGCCCTCTCGAGAAGGCAGGTTCGTAGCAGAAATGCCCGGCTACAGGATAACGGGAGGTGAGAGATCGTGTCTGGGCTGTGGTATGCGGCGGGCTGGATTTCTTTGGGCACGATGGGACCGGCCCAATCCAGATCCAAAGCAAAATTAATTATAATTAATTACTCTGGTGCTTTTAAGATTCGTACAATTTTATAAAAGAGGACCACCGGAGCAAAAGTACTAATGTTAGTTAGAATTGTTTTTTCTTTTCTAAACGGAGGAATACCGTCTTTAAGGTGTCTGGGTAAACGCTTTTTTATAGCATGCATGGTTGTTCTGTTTTCTTGGTCTCAATGCAAATAGTATTGATATCATACGTAGCCATAACGAGCCGAGCTGGTTTGGCTTGGCTCGGCTCGTTCTGGCTCGTTAGGATAACGAGCTAGCTCGGCTCGGCTCGTTATCTTAATGAGCCAGAAAGCCAGCTCGGCTCGGCTCGTTATGAACTCGAGCTGGCTCGTTAGGCTCGCGAGCCAGGTATAAAAAATACACAAAATATAATATTTGTATTTATCTAAAGCTTAAAAATATTAATAATATAAAAATAATATATTCAATAACCTTAAATCGAATAAAATATTTATATGAGCTAACATATCATCCATTTATGAAGTGCAAGACATGAAGTAATACAAAACTAATATAAGTTATGATGACTTTTTCCCTAAAACTACGGCTCGTTTGGCTCGCGAGCGGCTCACGAGCCAGCTCGAGTTAGCTCGTTATAGCTAACGAGCTAAAATCCTGGCTCGGCTCGGCTCGTTATCATAACGAGCCAACGAGCCGAGCCGAGCTGAGCCGAGCCAGCCACGAGCCGAGCGAGCTAACGAGCTTCGAGTTTTTCGTCCAGCCTTACGTAGCACTGATGAAATTGTGACGCAAGGGACCAGACAATGATACCAATAACAATCCGGGCGGCAACAGTGTCAGCAGTCATGTGCTAAGACCGGCCTCGGTGGGTTTTTTATGTCATTGTTTTTAACACATCTAGATTTTGGAAACAGTGCAGAAGAGTTTTATCCCCATAAAACTCTCTCTACTTTCATGAAACTCTTATCATCTCTTTCTTCATTAATATGGTGCCACATCAGCATAATTAATGCCCATAAAACTCTGATGAAACCTCATTGAGACTGGCCTAACAGTGTATGGACCCGTGATGATGTTTCCCTTGCTAGTTCAACCAATGTTACAATCGAAACTAACTAACGAACACCACTATCGGCCTATCACGGAAATGACAAGCTTTTTTCCCCGAAAAATTGGCAAGAGATTTACCGAAATCATAGTAGTAGAAAAAAATAAAAAAAATAACAGCTCCCTCCGTTTCAAATTATAAGTCGCTTTGATTTTTTTTAGTACATTCATTTTGCTATGTATCTAAATATTATATGCCTTCACACAATAAGACACAACCCACGCATACATGAACATGAAGAGAGACAAATGGTAAGCAATCTCTCTTGACTAGAGGAACTCAACGGAATACGATGGTGTGTGCCAAGTAATGGTTTTTTAGGGAACAGAGGGGCCAAAGCCTCTACTGATGATTTATTAAAAGGAAAAGAACACAGTAACAAAGTTTGTTACCAAATTAAAAAGGAACAAGAATTTGGGGTGGGGGTGGGGGGAGAGAGAGAGAGCAGCTCAAGAAACAAAGAAGGATGGAGCACCTTCTTTCCTTTGATAAATTGCCAAAAACAACCCAGGATGTAGCACCTTCTTCTCCTATACCAGGTGACAACTTTCACTCCGAGGGCTAGATATTTCGGTCTTGAGTTTTAGCCAATTGATGTTGTTGTATATCATCTTTAATCAAGAAGCTACTTCATCTTGCTGTTGCTCTTCGTGTTGGAAAGTTCTTTTGTTCTGTTGCTTCCATATGTTCCACTAATAATAGACGATATGATGCCATCACATTCTTTCCTTTGATATTTGCATAAGTTTTTCTTTCAGCTGTCGTTTCTCAATATTAAGGCGAACAATCAGCTCAATAACGACAAAATTAAACTAGTTACAATTTATATGACCTTTAATTGTATTTCATTTTAAATTAAACTGATTTAAATAGTTTGAAAGAGTTCTTTCACACGCTTGCCGTTTCAAAACAGAAATATACTAACTAGTTGGCAGTAGCCAGGAGCAAAATATGATTTCCGTATTAGGGGGGCCGGGCAAACAATAATAAAATGAGTTATTGAAGGGTCATGCTTTAAATTTCATTGCGTGCAAAAACACACAATGATAATGAGAGCAGCTGTCTAAATCAGCTATAACTAATAGTTATCTATACCTAAAAATTACTCTTACCAAAACTTAGCCATACAGGTTTGGATCCCTGTCTAATGCATTGCTCTTTTTTTTATCCCTTTTTCCTCAGTTTAGCTGCCCCTGCTCCTCATCTGGCCTTTTTTTTGCGACGACAGAATAATTATATTAGATAATAGCTAGGTACATGAACACGTTACAAGCACTCTGGATTACACAAATATCCAGAAACCGATTTTCATCTAAATTGTATCAACGCTGTGAATAGGTCCAGATCTCAAAACCAAACATGTACGACGCTTTGCAGTATGGATGACCGCATAGGCAAACTGAAAGCTCTAGTTTGATTTTGGTGAATTGATGAAACCCTTAGTGCTAACCTAGTTTATCAAAGTGATCATGAGATAGGTAGCACTATTCTAAGTGATGGAGCCATGGTGAAGATCATGATGGTGGCGTGACCATGGCAATGATCAAGAGTTCAGACTTGAAAAAAAAGAAAGAGAAAAATAAAAAGCTCAAGGCAAAGGTGAAACTTGATAGGAGCTTTTTGGTTTGCACTCAAGACACCATAGAGGGTGTGAGTGATTTAGGATCGATAGCCGTACTATTAAGAGGGGTGAAACTCGTATCGAAATGCGGTTGTCAAAGTGTTACTAGATGCTCTAACTCATTGCATATGCATTTAGGATCTAGTGGAGTGCTAACACCCTTGAAAATATTTATGAAAATATGCTAACATACATGCACAAGGTGATACACTTAGTGGTTGGCATATTTGATCAAGAGTGACAACGTTGGTGGAGAAACAGAGACAAAAGGATGTCACTGAGAGTGACCGAACGCTGGCCTCGGGCCAATCAGCGCGTCTGGTCTCGGTTTCTAGTGAGCACGCGGTGAAGGGTCGAGATGGCGGACTAGAGGGGGGGTGAATAGTCCTTTCTAAAACTTAAACGCGTTGGCTAACCGAAACAAATGCGGAATTAAACTTATCGGTCTAGCCAAGACTACACCCCTCTATCTAAGTTCTCTAGCACCTTGCAAAGATCCTAATTAAGCAACTAAGGTGCTTTCCTTAGCAAGAGCTCTCCTATTTAATTCTAGAGCAAGGTCACACAAACCTATGCACTAGTACTTTGTAAGCAAGAGGGAGCTCCTACACAATTAGTGAAGCAAAAGCACAAAGCTCCTAAGCTCACTAGCAAAGCTCAAAAACAAGGCAACTAATGCCAAATTAGAGAGCGCAAGTCACTTAGCTACACAAACTAAGCAATGTGACTAACAAGGTTACACAAACCAAATTAGTCACGCAAGGGGAAGCTTCTAGCCACACAAGCAAGAAGATAACTAGCAAGCTACACAAGCAAACTAGTTACGAGAGCAACTACACAAGCATAAGTATATAAGAAAGTAAATACAAGCTTGTGTTGCACGAAGGCAAACCACCGAGAAGAGTAGACAATGTTGACACGGTGATTTTCTCCCGAGGTTCACTTGGTTGCCACCAAGCTACGTCCCCGTTGTGTCGACCAACACTTCGTGGTTCGGCGGCTAATCGGTCACACACCGAGCCTCTCAAAAGGCACCGCAAGAACCCACCATAAAGTGTGGTAGCTCAATGACACGCTCAACTAGAGTTGCTCTTCGCGATCCCCGTGGGGTGAGCACAATCCCCCTCACAAAGCTTCTCCGGAGCCTCGCACAATCTTCTTGCGAGCTTCGACGGAGCCACAAGCCACCAAGCCGTCTAGGAGGTGGCAACCTCCAAGAGTAACAAGCACCACCAGCTTGCAACACGATCACCTAGTGCCACACGATGCAATCTCTCAAAGCAACGCACTAGAATCGCTCTCTCACTCGATCCGATGAACACTATCAAGCATGAGTGAGTTAGAGGGCTCCCAAGCACTACCACACAAGCCACAAAGACTATAGTGTGCTCAGCTACCGGCCATGGCCGGCCACAACGTCTATTTATAACCCCACGGTCAAATAGAGCCGTTACCCCTTCACTGGGCAAAAATCGGGACGACCGGACGCGCCGGTCGAAACTGACCGGACGCGCTCAACCGCGTCCGGTCGCTCTGCGACGTCCACGTGTCCACCGAATTCAAACGCGACCGTTAGATCCTCCAACGGTCACTGCGCACCAACGGTCAAACGTGATGACCGGACGCGCTGCTTCAAACGACCGGACGCGCCGGTCGCACAGTGCCCGTGCCCGCGAAGCAACGACCGGACGCGCTGGTCGCAACGACCGGACGCGCCGGGAACGACCAGACGCGCCGGTCCCGTAACTGACCGGACGCGCTGGTCAAGTCTGAGTCACGCACAACGAAACAGTGACCGGACGCGCTGTTAGAACTGACCGGACGCCACAGTGCCAGCGTCCGGTGAGAGTCCAGTAAGCTCCCTGATCGACCGGACGCGTCCGGTCGACTGTGACCGGACGCGCCACGCGTCCGATCATCAAACCGAAAAACGCGCACACGCTGAACACTGACCGGACGCGTCCGGTCACACCGTGACCGCGTCCGGTGCAGCGTCCGGTCACCTCTGTGACCTCCGTTCGCCTCCGTTTCTTTTCCGACTTCCGGCGTAGTGGAAAATAGGCGTTTCACTTCCCCAAAAAGCGCCGAATCCCGCCTCGCAAGCTCGGCGGGAGGGAGAGAGGAACCCAAATCCCTCTCTACCGCTTAAACTCCACCGCCTTCGCAAATGTGCCAACACCAACAAGTGATCACCACCTTGTGTACGTGTGTTAGCATTTTCACAATCATTTTACCGAAGGTGTTAACCACTCAACTTGCCACGCCACTCGATCCTAGCAACGATGCATAGTTAGATCACTCGAGTGGCACTAGATGACCGATATGCAAACAAGTTTGCCCCTCTTAATAGTACGGCCATCTATCCTAAACCCAGTCATCAACTTCTCTACACACCTATGACCGGTGAAATGGAAATGCCCTAGGTTATACCTTTGCCTTGCGTATTCCATTCCAACTCCTCCGACGTTGATGCAACACATGCACCAATCAAATCACAAATGATATGATCCACTTCATATCATCATGTGACCTTGGTCCATCGATCTTGACCTCACTTGCTCTTCACCGTTGCGTCGGTCCATCGGCGCCAAGTCATGCTCAAGCTTCACCGTCACACGCGGTCCCTCACTCCAAAGCCTCTGACTTGCCCTTCACACTTGCAACCGGTCCGTCGAGCCAAGCCTCATCTTGATCTTCGTCACCTTGGCCACATGACTCCATGTCATGTCTCATATGCAATGAGCTCCTTCATGACACCATCACATGTGGACTAATCTCCTGTGTATCTCACATAACCACATATTAGTCCACCTAAGTTGTCACTCAATTACCAAAACCAAACAAGGACCTTTCAATCTCCCCCTTTTTGGTAATTGATGACAACTCTACAAAGATATGGAAATTAAGTTCTTTTGGACTTTATGCCACTTATCCAACATTTAAGCTCTATGTTAGGATTTGGATAAGCACCATAAAATCCAACTTGGTAGTGATAACTCCCCCTACATATGTGCTCAAAAGGTTTGGTTTCAAGCTTGCACATATGCATAAATATGAAATTTGTGGGAGGGTTAGCACTACTAAGTGATGCTAAGGTGTATAGAATAAACCTTTGTAGCTTGATACCAATTAGTGGCTTGATACCATTTGAAAATCACAAGTTTGCCACCATCCTTAGCATCATGAGTAGCTAGACATCAAAAACACTAGAAACCCCGTGAGATCAACATTATAAGCATGGTTCTAGTTTTTGTATGATAATCACAAGTCTAGCTAACATCCTATGCATGCTAGTTATCAAATCATCATTCAATTTCTATAACTAGCATACACCATACAAGCATGCATATTGAATTTAAGAACTTATGCAATGCAAGCAAGCACATGAATTATGCATATATCAAATGTAATCATTCAATGTTCGTGAGCTTGCTCCCCCTACTTGTGTGCTTTCTTTGTCCAAGAATTTTGATCCCCTTACATTCTTCAATGTTGCTCCCTCTTTGTCCATATCCATGTCCAATATCATCTATCTCTCCCCGAAGCAATCTCTCCCCTAAAGGAAATCTTGCCTATCTTTGTCCAACCTCTCCCCCTTTGTCATCAATTTCCATAAAAGGTGTGCTTCTCATTGATGTAAAGGCTAGCATTGGGGTAGATGGTTGAGACTTGAATCTTGCATTTTTGATGGACATTATCACATATGTTGGAATGACAAACTTTATGGTTGCTCTTGAGATTCCACATAGGATCTTTGACCTTGATACCAATCGGTGGGGCTCCTCCCCCTATGTCATAGCATGTGCCATTCACTTGAGATACCACTTGAAGATGAGGGTAGCATTTCTTGAGTTGATCACTTAAAGTTGAGGATCACTTGTGAAACTATCGTCTTGCATGAATGATACCACGTGAAGATACCATGAGTAGGAATGTGATACCATTTGAAAGAATTTTCTAGTATGGATCCACTTTGAAGGATTTGACAATAATATTCACTTCTTGAACATTTGCTATCTTCATGAGTACCACTTGTAAGATATCACTTGTAGATCATTATCTAGACACCACTTGTGAATACCACTTGGAAGATCAATTTGAGTCTAGATACTACTTGAAACAAACTAGATATCCATTTTCATTGTGGTCTTGTGCTTGTACTCTTATCATTGTCCTGAGCTTCTTGTATGACTTGAACTATGTTGATTTGCCTAAGATTCCAAGTCCGGTTTGATCCAATGACAAGCTTCTTCACACCTTATGCTAAGGGTTATCTTGCCAATGTTGTACTTGTCACTTGTTAGCAATCCAAACTTAGATCAAGTACTTGGGTTCACTAGCTCATGAACAAACTCATATCCATACCACTAGATCAATTAATCAATCAAGCAATAATGGTAGGCTATGAATTCAAAAATTTTCATTTGTCATGCATGATCCTAATAAACATGTACTATATGCACTAACCGCATACTAGTAAGGAATGAGAATGATCATGCACATTACAATGATACCTTTGCTATGTTGGAGTAGAGGATAGTCATATAGATTCCAATTCATTACTCCAATAGCAATGTGAAGTCCAATTTATTGCTTGGTGAAGACCAATCATCATAGATAAATCCATTCTTCACCCATATGAAATGAAAACCACTAATGATCAAGTGCACTTTCTTGTTATGGTTGGCTTGCTTCATTATATCATCTTTGCTTGTATGAGAGAATCACTTAGAATACCAATTGAATTGCAATGACTAACTCTCCTTTGGGTGTTGCTTGCTCTTTAGATCAATCCTATTGATTGCTTCAACTAAGCATCACAAGTTCCTCGGATCACCACTTCCATGTTAGCCTTCCAAGTCCCAAACTTGGTTTTACCTACAAACGGCGGCAAGCCCCTCACTAGGAAGAAGTGACCTCTCTCCAAAGAACCACTCTTGATACTCACTTGAAATGACATTGTTTGATTGATCCAAGTGATGAACTTAATTTGATGAGTAACCTTGAATCCTTCTTTAAGTCCTTTTCTTTCTACTTGTTTAAGTCTTTTTCTTTTTACCAAATGATCTCCAATTATCACTAGAACTTAAACTTCACCTTCATCTTGAGTTTGATCTTGATCTTCCAATTTGAGTACTGAATATGTACACCAAGTACATTTCATAATCAAATGTTCTTGTACTCATTGCTTTTCATGCTTCTAGATCAAACAAAAAACAAACTTAGGTACCTCAACCACTTATAAACATGTTTCCAACTTGAGGACCTTTCAATCAAAGTGACTCTAGATTAATCCAATGATTGTCACTTTTCTGGCAGATTCTGTACCCTTCAAAGAATAATTCATATCTCCCAATGTACGAATCCAAATGCCATGAAATTTGGTGGAGATGTGCATTACAAAGTCATCTAGCAGCTGTAAAAATTTAAGCTTCATTTGACTTTTAGATTGCTACCAAATTTCAAATTTTCCACCACTGCTACATGCTGAAAACTGCTGCACTATAGCTGACAAGATGCACTCCAAAACAGAAGCATCTCTTATCCAATTCTCATGAAATTTCTACAGCATCTTCTTTCATAAGTGTAGAGCATGTATACCAAATTTCAAGCCAATCCAAATAGATTTGATTACTCAAACATGGCTAAGATCATAGCTAGCTCAGATTTTAAATAATGGACAGATTTCACCACTTGAGCTATTCTTCATCAAATGTGAATCAAACTTGAGATTAACTTGTTTGAACACTTTCACAAGATATATATCCATTCAATCACTCACTAAATGTCATCTCATGAATTTATCCAACACAAACCAATCCAAACTTGATTACTAAGCATTTAATCCATTCAATCATCTTGTAGCAAGCAACATTGCACATTTATCCAATTCAATCAACTTATATGCACCCAAATGAAGTGATCAACTAGAGATATACCTTGGTTAGCTCATGATCATCCAATAGCAAGCTTTTACTCAAATAAATTGCAAGCCATCAAATAATTCCAATAAGTCATCCACAACTTGATCATGACACTTGTATGTTGTAGCACTTTGAACTTCACTTATTTTGACTTGGCATTGGGATTAGATATGCATTGAGCTTCATAACTTGACTCAATATATGATGAACAAGATGAAACCAATTGAATCAAGCCTCCAATGCTGATGGTACCTACAATCATTCATCCACTTTTTGATGGTACCCAAACTAGTTTGGGTCCTCTCAAGTTAGGTGCAACATACTTAGGCATAGCCTTAGTATGAGTAGCGGGATGTTTTGTAATTCCAACCAATGAGGTACCATTGCCATCCTTTCTAAGCATATTAATATCATCAATTGACTTAGGCTTAGAATTCTCACCTAGGGGACATGAATGTGCCATGTGTCCCCTTTCCCGGCATGAGTAGCAACTTCTCTTAGATTGAGCCTTTTCTTCCTTGCTCATATGTTGCTTCTCATTGCCTTGCCTCTCACGAGTTGCTTGAATCTTCTTTTCAAGCTTAGTAGGACACCCCGAGGCAAAGTGTCCCATATCTCCACACTTGAAGCACTTGATGTGAGCATGTACTTTCTTCTCATCTTGATTCTTGCTCATCATCTTAGCATCTTGGATTTGCATTGGATGCCTTGCTCTACCACCCCTTCTTGGTTTCAAGTCACCATCATCTCCATGGTTGATCTTGATTTGCTCTTGGGGTGTCTTTTCTTGCTCAACTAGTGGCTTTGGTTGATGCTTTACTTGTTGCTTCACCAATTGCTTGGTTGGGCATATTGAGGTGAGATGACCCCAAGTGCGGCACTTGAAGCACTTGACATGCTTGAGCCTCTCTTCTTCCTTCATCTTCTTTAGCTTCTCAATGTTTGGGCAACCATTAGCAAGATGTCCCGCTTCATGGCATCGATAGCACATGGAATGCGAGAGCTTCTTTTGGAGTAGCCTCTTTATCCTCTTCTCTTGCTTTCTTTCGCCCTTTGTCATTTTCTTCTTGAAGCCAAGGCCACTTTTGTCACCAAAGTTTCTTTGAGTCTTCATTATGTGCTCAAAGGTGACTTTTGAGTTGTAGCACCTCTCTAACTTGTTGCTCAAATTCTTCACTTCACTTTTGAGCTCATTGTTCTCCTTCAAAAGGTTAGTCTCACAAGACATAGAAGTAGAACAAGCATTTAATTGTGAAGAACATGGCACATCTAATAAATCATCACAAGAGGTGGATACATGCTTCTTGTCTACATCACAAGGGTTAGTCATATGTGATTGATCATTTGACCCAAATGATGAGCTCTCACTAGATTTGGTTTCTTCATTAGAAAGCTTCTTAGTGAGTAAAGCATGTTCTTGTACCAAGTTATCATGAGCAACACTAAGTTCCTCATGAGCCAATTTTAGCTCCTCATGTGAACAAGTAGTAATATAAAGTAGATGTTTTTGTTGTTCACATGTGGTCTTTAGAAAAGAGTTTTCATTTTCTAATTTACTTGCTTTTTCCATTTCTCTTTTTAAGGCTCTTGAGAGTTTATAAAGAAGCTCAAAATTTGGATCATCACAATCAACAACAAAACCACCAATAGATACCTTAGTGTCACCATGTGACATGGAACAATGTGGTGATGTTGAAGAGCTTGTTGAAGCATCACTCTCATAGCCATCATCTTCACCATCAAGTGTGCATGGAGTAGAATCATTGCTTGCATCACTTGTGGCATTATCATCATTCTTGTCAAGTGATCTTTTGGCATGATCATCATCATCATCACTTGACATTGAGGTGGAGCAATCCTCCACAACCACCTTGTTGTGGTCATGCTCAACATCCTCATTTACCTTCATCACTATGTGATTATCCTTCTTGAATTTTCCATCATCCCAAATTGCGGAGTCACAATAGTGATGCTTGAGCGCCGTCCACATGCTATGTGCACTTGAGAGACCCCTCACCTTGTCAAAGATCTCATCATTCAAAGCTTTGATTAGATAAAACTTAGCTTGAGCATCAAGTGTTCGACAATCCTTTTGAGCTTGGGTACGGCTACCACACCCATCGAAGTCATGAGAAAAGCCAACAACTATGATCCACCAAAACTTAGGGCCAAGAGCACGAAAATGATCAAGCATGTGATTTTTCCACCGTGCATAGTGAGTGCCATCAAAAATGTGTTCCACACAATCATCTAGCCCATAAGCCGCCATCCTCTCGGGTCGGTGAAGACCGCAAATGAGAGACCCGGCTCTGATACCACTTGAAGGGTCGAGATGGCGGACTAGAGGGGGGGTGAATAGTCCTTTCTAAAACTTAAACGTGTTGGCTAACCGAAACAAATGCGGAATTAAACTTATCGGTCTAGCCAAGACTACACCCCTCTATCTAAGTTCTCTAGCACCTTGCAAAGATCCTAATTAAGCAACTAAGGTGCTTTCCTTAGCAAGAGCTCTCCTATTTAATTCTAGAGCAAGGTCACACAAACCTATGCACTAGTACTTTGCAAGCAAGAGGGAGCTCCTACACAATTAGTGAAGCAAAAGCACAAAGCTCCTAAGCTCACTAGCAAAGCTCAAAAACAAGGCAACTAATGCCAAATTAGAGAGCGCAAGTCACTTAGCTACACAAACTAAGCAATGTGACTAACAAGGTTACACAAACCAAATTAGTCACGCAAGGGGAAGCTTCTAGCCACACAAGCAAGAAGATAACTAGCAAGCTACACAAGCAAACTAGTTACGAGAGCAACTACACAAGCATAAGTATATAAGAAAGTAAATACAAGCTTGTGTTGCACGAAGGCAAACCACCGAGAAGAGTAGACAATGTTGACACGGTGATTTTCTCCCGAGGTTCACTTGGTTGCCACCAAGCTACGTCCCCGTTGTGTCGACCAACACTTCGTGGTTCGGCGGCTAATCGGTCACACACCGAGCCTCTCAAAAGGCACCGCAAGAACCCACCATAAAGTGTGGTAGCTCAATGACACGCTCAACTAGAGTTGCTCTTCGCGATCCCCGCGGGGTGAGCACAATCCCCCTCACAAAGCTTCTCCGGAGCCTCGCACAATCTTCTTGCGAGCTTCGACGGAGCCACAAGCCACCAAGCCGTCTAGGAGGTGGCAACCTCCAAGAGTAACAAGCACCACCGGCTTGCAACACGATCACCTAGTGCCACACGATGCAATCTCTCAAAGCAACGCACTAGAATCGCTCTCTCACTCGATCCGATGAACACTATCAAGCATGAGTGAGTTAGAGGGCTCCCAAGCACTACCACACAAGTCATAAAGACTATAGTGTGCTCAGCTACCGGCCATGGCCGGCGACCACGTCTATTTATAACCCCACGGTCAAATAGAGCCGTTACCCCTTCACTGGGCAAAAATCAGGACGACCGGACGCGCCGGTCGAAACTGACCGGACGCGCACAACCGCGTCCGGTCGCTCTGCGACGTCCACGTGTCCACCGAATTCAAACGCGACCGTTAGATCCTCCAACGGTCACTGCGCACCAACGGTCAAACGTGATGACCGGACGCGCTGCTTCAAACGACCGGACGCGCCGGTCGCACAGTGCCCGTGCCCGCGAAGCAACGACCGGACGCGCTGGTCGCAACGACCGGACGCGCCGGGAACGACCGGACGCGCCGGTCCCGTAACTGACCGGACGCGCTGGTCAAGTCTGAGTCACGCACAACGAAACAGTGACCGGACGCGCTGTTAGAACTGACCGGACGCCACAGTGCCAGTGTCCGGTGAGAGTCCAGTAAGCTCCCTGATCGACCGGACGCGTCCGGTCGACTGTGACCGGACGCGCCACGCGTCCGATCATCAAACCGAAAAACGCGCACACGCTGAACACTGACCGGACGCGTCCGGTCACACCGTGACCGCGTTCGGTGCAGCGTCCGGTCACCTCTGTGACCTCCGTTCGCCTCCGTTTCTTTTCCGACTTCCGGCGTAGTGGAAAATAGGCGTTTCACTTCCCCAAAAAGCGCCGAATCCCGCCTCGCAAGCTCGGCGGGAGGGAGAGAGGAACCCAAATCCCTCTCTACCGCTTAAACTCCACCGCCTTCGCAAATGTGCCAACACCAACAAGTGATCACCACCTTGTGTACGTGTGTTAGTATTTTCACAATCATTTTACCGAAGGTGTTAACCACTCAACTTGCCACGCCACTCGATCCTAGCAACGATGCATAGTTAGATCACTCGAGTGGCACTAGATGACCGATATGCAAACAAGTTTGCCCCTCTTAATAGTACGGCCATCTATCCTAAACCCGGTCATCAACTTCTCTACACACCTATGATCGGTGAAATGGAAATGCCCTAGGTTATACCTTTGCCTTGCGTATTCCATTCCAACTCCTCCGACGTTGATGCAACACATGCACCAATCAAATCACAAATGATATGATCCACTTCATATCATCATGTGACCTTGGTCCATCGATCTTGACCTCACTTGCTCTTCACCGTTGCGTCGGTCCATCGGCGCCAAGTCATGCTCAAGCTTCACCGTCACACGCAGTCCCTCACTCCAAAGCCTCTGACTTGCCCTTCACACTTGCAACCGGTCAGTCGAGCCAAGCCTCATCTTGATCTTCGTCACCTTGGCCACATGACTCCATGTCATGTCTCATATGCAATGAGCTCCTTCATGACACCATCACATGTGGACTAATCTCCTGTGTATCTCACATAACCACATATTAGTCCACCTAAGTTGTCACTCAATTACCAAAACCAAACAAGGACCTTTCACGCGGTCGCAGTCTTGTGACCAGACGCTAGGAAGAACAAGTGATCGGACGCGATGCTTGTGAGTCCGATCGCCAGTGACGTATGGTGACGTAGCGTGGACGGCTGACGCTGAGGAGGACCTGACGCGGTGGCGCGTCCGGTTGCGTGCACCTGACGCATCAGGTCGTGGTTTTGGCGCTCCGGGAGCTCTCTGGAGCCGACATGACGCTGGGGAGCTGCTGCGATTGGCGCATTCGGTCGTGTGTTGCAGCGTGCACGGTAGTCTACTAACCTGACGTGGCGCTTGCGAGTCGTTCGCAGGAGCGTCCGGTCGTCACTTGCTTGTTCGCGCGGGAAGTTTCGACTGTTGAAGATCGTGTGGACGCCATTAAACCGAGTGGCCACGTGGCGGCCATCCCGGGACCAGACGCTGGGCCGGACGCGTCCGGTCAGTGCGTGACAGACTACAGTGAGAGCCCAACGGCTCTATTCGTAGGGACTCTCTATTTAAGCCCCTTGGCCGGCTCTAACTCACTCTCTTGGCCATTTGCATTGGCGTAGCAACCTTGTGAGCTTAGCCAAAGTCCTCTCACTCATCTCCATCATTGATTCATCATTTTGGTGAGATTGATAGAGAATCCAAGTGCATTTCTTGAGTGATTGCATCTAGAGGCACTTGGTGTTCGTGTTTCGCTGCGGGATTCCCTTATTACTCTTGGTGGTTGCCGCCATCTAGACGGCTTGGGGCAGCGAGGATCATCGAGCGGAGGTTGGTGATTGTCTCCAGCTCTGATTATGGTGATTGTTAGGGGCTCTTGAGCCTTTCCCGTGGGAGATCACGAAAGACATCTCTAGTGGATTGCGCGTGGCTTGTGGATCCCTATCTTCTGTTGGTTGTGTGGCACCCAGTTGTGGGTTTGGCGTGTGATGCCAATTAGCACGTGAACCTCCAAGTGAGTGAATTGCCACAACGAGGACTAACTTGCAGGCAAGCAAGTGAACCTCGGTAAAAAATCATTGTGTCATTCATTTGATTTCAAGGTGATTGGTCTTCGTTAGTATTCATTCTTGTGATTGATTGGTTCATTCCTTGACTCGGCGGTATAGCCATCTTGCTCTCTCTCTTTATATTACCACAAACTAGTAGTCAAGCTCTTTAATTTAGCTAATTGTGAGAGCTTGTTAGTTTGGTTAGTGTGGCTCTTTAGTTAGCCTTTGAGAGCATACTTAGTGCAGTGACATAGCCATTGTGTGGATAGAGACTATAGAAACTAGAATTATGGTAGGTGGCTTGCATTTTTAGTAGGTTAGCACAACATTCGCTTTGCCTCATAATTGTCTAACCGGTTTGTTTAGTGTTGTTGTAGAAATTTTTATAGGCTATTCACCTTCTCTCTAGCTATTAAAACCTTTCACAAACACTCGGCAAAAGGTCTGAGAACAGATGTCTAATGAACGGCAATCAACATTATGTAGGCGGAGTTGAGAAACTTCTTCTTTTTGGTGTCTTCCTTCTTCTTCTTTCTACCACCGAAGAATGAGGAAAACTAATCTCAAACTTATTCTTCCTAGTCCTTCATTGTAGTCAGATCTAACCACAATAAAACAGAGAAGAGACTGGATAAAATTATTCTATGGCGGCGACACCATCTCCGTCTTGATGTCGCCGTCCGGAAATAAGTCTCCTCATCTAGCCTTACTCCTCTCTCACGTACCCCACTCCCCTTCTCTTTCTATTCTTGATCCATACATCCACCATTGCTCAGCACTCTTGTGGCCACGCAATAGCTTGCAGCGACAGGAGGTGCAAGCAGAGTGCGGCTTGCAGCGGCACAAGGCATGGGCAGTGTGCCGCTCGCAGTGGCGCTAACCAATCCTAGAACCGTGAAGCGCGTGCGCTCGGAAACTGTAGTACTCTAGCGGGCTCCTATTCGAATCTATGAGTGTGCCCTCAGGGGAACTTGGAAGGCAGCCAATTGACTCGGACCAAGTACGCTCGAGATTCGACTAGGGGTTTATAGCACGCCCCTAGCTGGGACCTGGGACTACAGAGCTGAGTGCTTCGCAACAAGTACTCGGGCTTCACTTGTTTGTCTCGATTGTAGCTCGACGAGTACACTGCTCATGATGCAAAATGTTTATTACTCAAAAGATGTTGCCCGTGGAGGCATGCTCGTGAAGCATTCCCATTGGATTTGGATGTAGGGCACCCATACCTGAACAGTATAAATATGTGACTTGTATGCTAGTCTTCTAATTCCCTGTGCACAAAATGTTGATATACTTGTCAAATGGAAAATCCTACAACAAACATGTGGTACACTAATTAATAGTTTCATGTAGTGTTTTTCTTTGACTTATATGGCAAATTTTGTATACACATATGAAGTGTGTCTATCATGGATATTATGGGCCCCTTGGCGCCTTCTTGAGTTTGCCTTAGACATCAAATGCAGGTCAGTGAGGACACCACATGGTCTTCAAACTGACATTTTTATTTGCAATTTTTATGAAAACCATTTTAAAATAAAAAATCATATATGATGAAAGTATTTTCCATGAAGAAATTATTAACATGAGCCATATGTTTGAGTCCATTTAGCTTTTCATGTACTAATTGTCCAAAGTTAAACAAAGTTTTTACTCTCAAATGTTTGAATTTATGGGCATTTTATTTGTGAATTATTCAAGCTATGGTTGTTTGATTCGCACATCCTCTAATTGTCTCTCAACTCTGGCAAGATTAGAGTTAGTATTTTTGAAACTATGGGGGTGTTTGGTTCCCCGCCAAACTTTACCACATCTTGAATGCAGCTGCCACAAAAGAGTTGGATGTTGTTTGGTTTCTACATAAGTTGAGGCAGCCACACAACTTTTTGGTTCATTTCTATAATAATTTACACCACAAGTGTGGCGGTCTTTTTTCTCTACCACATACTTCGGCGGCGCCACAACCTGACATGGCTAGCAGCGGCGGTGAACCAAACAACACGTACATATAGGGTGGGTGGGCGTGAGGGGTTGGGGTTGGTAGTTAAAAGAGAGCCCATCAGTAGAGGGTGGTTTAGTGATAGTTATGAGGAGGCCCACCGTGTGCTTGTCGCGAGTGGCAGATAATGTTGGTTGGGCAAGTTGGCAGATAGTATAGTATAAAAAGTCAAAAATGTCTCAAATTTTGATATGGAGTTATAATTACTATACCAAGGCCACAGAAAAAAAATGGGGCCAAAAACACACAAAAAAAATTATAATTTGCCGGGTGCCAGCTCAGGAGGCACCCGGCAAAGAATTTTTTTTAAAAAAATAAAAAACTCTTTGCCGGGTGCCTAACGGCGTGGCACCCGGCAAAGGCTGACGACAGGTGGCCGCCGTCACGCCAGCCACCTTTGCTGGTGGCCATATTTTGCCGGGTGCCCGGGACCCGGCAAAGACTAATTTTTGCCGACGGTTGTAATTTGCCGGGTGCCTGGCACCCGGCAAAGGCTGGTTTGCCGGAGGCCTTTCTTTGTCGGGTGCCGCCAGGTCTGGCACCCGGCAAAGAATGACTTTGCCGGGTGCCCGATAAAAAACACCCGGCAAATTATTTTACACCCGGCAAATCAGCTGTTTCCTGTAGTGATGCTAGGGCGATAGTGTCAAGCATGTTGTATTTTGAAGATTTGGCCTTGACCATTGTGGAGGATCGGACATGGACAAAGATGTTGATGATAGGAGTTGAGGTTCACCATTTAGATTTAGTTGCCAAAAAGAATTTAAATCCTCACGAGAAAGGCTAAGGACCTAGAAATTGTAAAAAAAATCACAAACAACTTGCCTTTGATTGGGTAGACTCTAGTCATCATTGCCAATAGGAGCCCTTGATCTATTATAATTCAAAAAATTACCCGCCTCTTTAGATAAGTACATTTTGATTGTAACTTATTGGTATGACAAACCAATACTGGTAGTTTAATAATTCTCTATAAACACTCTTTTATAAATTATAATACTACAAGAAAAATTCAACATTTTAAGTCCCATGGTGCGAGATGGAGTGACTAGACTATAGTGGAGCCCAGGACCTAGAATCTATTTCAATGAGATATAAAAGGAAAAAATTTGAATAAAAGTACAATGAACACTAGAGTTTGAACTTAACACACGTGGATAAAAATTAAAACAACTAACAAAAAAGCTGAAATCCAAAAATATAGAGATAGATTAGCATATGAGTATGATTGTATATATGCGTGCACTTATGCATCTAAATGCCCATACAGCCAACCGTGCCGACAGAACGAATGAGATTACCTTGAACAGGTTCATCTCTCCTCGGTCTATCTCGCCCTTTCCATATTTGACTATAACATATCCGTCACTATTACGAATGAAATAAGTTGCTCGTGTGTTCATACGTGAAACAGGCCGCCCGGCCAATCGGTGGTCAAGAAGACCAAGCAGCACACAAACCGGCCGGTTGGTGTTCCAAAAGTTGTCGATGTGCCATGTCTTAGTACATTCCCTCAAGTAGCAAGTAGCAACAACCCCAATAATAATAAGCTTATATCGACCATTATATGTAGACTGTCTAGTAGTTAGCATAAAATATATATTGTTCTGGCTCCATCGACCCCGTGCTGGTTCTGAAGAACTTTCGTCGGACCATGACTGCTGTGAGCATGCACACACGTACAGGTGGTTTCTGACGAATGAAAAACCGCGGCTGTATCTCTTGCGCCGTTACCACCATCACTGCAAAGTAGTATGTCTCAAGTTTATTGTATCGTCACTGTCATGGCAGCAGCTGCTATATATGTGTGTTTTTTAAAACGAAATGACATGAGCTCTGCCATCCAACAATTAAGAAGAGAGGCTTATGAAACAAGTAGCTGAGCCTGCATCTTAGGAGGATTACACAGGTAGTAAAGGATAGCTCATCTCAATGACGAATATTTGCTTCTTCAGTGACGGAAGCTGTTCGTCATACACCCTACTAGTTCAAGATACAAACACAATTTAGCCGAGACTGAATTTACCTCCAAAGGAAAGCCCTAGCTTCTATGTCGCTCGATGTCGTCTTTGCTTGGTGCGAGCGGTCACATGTAGGGATATCAAACTCTCATTTTGGAACGCAACTTTCGTGGCAATTACTCCATCAATTCTAAATTATAAGTCGGAGAGCACTAGCTAATAGCTAGGCTGGCTGCTTACCTTTCATTCAAGAAACAATGCAATGACCCTTTTATTTAACACGACTTGCATATGACTCCCTCGTGTAGATGATTAGCTGTGAACAAAGAGAGCATGAAATTATGAGAATATTTCTGCTGGTTTGTGGTATGGACCATAGAGGAGTGGATGGATAACTAGACTTTGTCAGCTCCAGTTTGATTGAAGCTTGTTTCACATCACAAAGAATCAATTGGCCAAATTGCCACCTAATCTACAAATTTCAACAATGACCTGTCTTGGTAGCTTTAGAAGTCAGACGATGAGCACATTGTTATATTAACATCTTCCTTAGCTTGTATAATTAGTCCTAAACTTTTGTTGTGGTCAGGAACACATCAAAGGCTACGAAACGTGTTAATTAATCTTTTATAATTAAAGAAGAGACATCAGCATGACTAAGCTCAAGGGGACAATAAGGAATTAAGGAGACACAAATCAGTCTGAAGGAGTAGTAAGAGAAGTGGAATTTCATTGGATAAGAACGATCCAATTAGTCTGCAACGTGTGTGGCCACCCAAAAGATTCTGCAGATCTCTTTGCATAGTCCATAGGATATGCTGCTTCCATGTTCTTTCGTTTCAGGGTCAAGCTGCAGGTAGCACCAAAAAAAATCCGTCACACATTTATCAACTGTGAGTGAACATTCGTTGTCAGAGGCCCTCTTCTTTTGGCTACCTCCAAAAAAATTCTAGAGTAGCTCGTTGGGGTCCAAGTGAACCGCATCCCCTATGCAACATCACAGCAACTCAGCAAGCAACATGTTTACGTATTGTATTAAGCAAGATACATGCATGCACCGTACTAGACTACTAGTACATACATCTGCACCATCAGCTAAACTTTCCCACTCCCACGATTAGCATATGAGTATGAAATCTTGGACTCAACAAAAATGGCTCTCCTGGTCTCTCTAGAGTAGCTCGTTGGGGTCCAAGTGAACCGCATCCCCTATGCAACATCACAGCAACTCAGCAAGCAACATGTTTACGTATTGTATTAAGCAAGATACATGCATGCACCGTACTAGACTACTAGTACATACATCTGCACCATCAGCTAAACTTTCCCACTCCCACGATTAGCATATGAGTATGAAATCTTGGACTCAACAAAAATGGCTCTCCTGGTCTCTCGCCCTGCTTGCTTATACTACTTTTGATCGGTGACATCGATCGGTCCAAAACTCCAAACCCTTCGCCCTGAGTAGGTACTGACGTCAAGAAACACTATTAAGGTTTGGAACAGCCGAGTCGAACAGGGCCCAGCTATGCATCATCATGCACTTTATTCAATAGCAGCGCACACGTAACTCACTGATCGAGTCAGGATAGATATAACCATCGTCGTCTCCTCTTCTCTTTCTGTACTCTCTCCATGTGCTCAAAGAAAGTCGTTTTGGACATCGACATGGTCTCAAAAATAACTTTAACCGCTACTTTTTGCTATAAAATATTTGTAAAACATGACCAATATATACTTTTATAAAACTACATTTTGAGATGAATCTACTGACATCACTTTTATATTTTCAAACTAAATCCAAAATAATTTATTTGTAGTCAAAGTTTAAAATGTTTGACTTAAACGACTTTCTTCCTAAACATGGAGGGAGTACTAGACTGCATTAATTCTTTATCATTTACTCCAGTAATCAGTTGTCATCATCAGTAGCTAGTAGCCAACCAAACGGCTTCTCTAGCACCGGCGGCGCGAGGTTAACTAGCTAGGTTTCCGAATTTTGACCGCACCAGGAGAAAAGGAGAGAAAGAGCTAGCGGGCTACTCTCTAGTCTAGTTGAAAAGCTAGTTTGCAACAGAAAAAAGCACTCTCCTAAAACAAATCAATCCTTAAAACTAAGGATGAAAACGGAACGGAAATATCCCGAACCGACCGTTTTCGTTTTCTATATTATGATTCCGTTTTCAAACATTAAAAATTGTCAGTTTCAATTGGTTTCACAACCATTTCTAACCATTTTTTTATTCTTTAATTGCTAAAATGTAGAAATGTACCGAACTAACCGATTTTGTTTTCTATTTCGTAAGTCCGTTTTCGACCGTTTCCGACCGTTTTCATCCTTACTTAAAACCACCCTAAGTTAAATTATCTTAAATTTGACCAACTTTATAGAAAGAGTAACAACATATATATTTATAACACCAAATAAGTATATAATAAAAGTATATTTGATGCTATATCAGTGCTACTAATTTTGTGTCATAAATATATATTGTCTTTTTCTTTAAATTTAGTGAAACTTAAAACAATTTGACTTAGACAACTCTAGAAGTTGATTTAATTTGTAACGAAGACAATACATACCATCATACCATCTCGGCCTTCGTCTGCGCGAATGGAAGCTTATAAATAGATCTATTGGGCAGCTAGTTTAAGTCTACAATAATGAATGGATGACATGTAAAGTCTCAATTATTTGAACTATCTATAACCATCAGACATGTCCTAATTAAACACATATGTACTTCATGGTCATGCAATCGTACAATAGGCTTGATTTTTTTTCATGGTCATGCCTGAGCACATTTTTCATTAAGAGGAAGAGAGAGTTCATGACACACGATCCCACCAAGACCAACATAATCCTTACCAAAACTGATCATAAAAGGATTACCAACACAATTCACAACTGAGTAATAACATAAAACCAATCCGTGACTACACGAAGGTCCACACCAAGAGAAGTAGGTAACATAGCGACACGACTAAAAGCTAAAAGCGACACTGCTAGGTGACAAAGATCACCATGCAGCCCACCATCTAAAGCAAGTACAAGGAAAACTCCTTCACAACCATAGGAGGCCATTCACATCCATGAGCCGCGACCAAGGGTGGGGTGTGAAGCTAGCAATCGGACATGCCTTCCAAGGCAGGGCATGGATTAGCAACATCAAGTACCTTCACACTACAAAATGGCATCCCCTTTTGCAACGCATATATGTGTTGCTAAAACTCCATATATGTGTTGGTGGGGTATATACCAACGCATTTGTTATGTGTTGCTAAAAGTGGCGTTGCAAGGGTCTATTACAACACTTACATATGCGTTGGTAACACCTACAAATAACCGTTGCAACTTTGCAACAGATATTTAGAGGCTATGGCAACGCTTATATGTGTTGGTACCAACCATAAACGAATGATTCGTATAGTTCATTGCAATATATAGATTTGGATTGTTGCAAAGCCTATATGCGTATCTTATAGGAATATATTAATAATAAATGCAAATTAATCAATTTGAAGGCAAATAAAGAGATAATGCCTTTACAGTTTAATTAAAATATTTAAATGCCGACTCACACATGAGAAAAAATAACACTCATCCATATATTAGAAAGCAATTATCGAATTACAATGAATACAGTCCACGATATCCATGGCATATTTTTTTCACTTGTTCACATGTGAGTAAAGTATAAAAAAATTAGTCCTCTAGAATGCCACAGCCCACAAGCCCTCCATTCTCACATTCGGTCGACCTCTATCTTCTTATCTTCTTGATCTACAAATGAAATTGGAGTATATTAGTGTGCTATATCTTGGAGAAATAGAAATCTATTTTTATAATATGTGTCTTAATATACACTAGGAAGCAGGCTGCATGAGCATCTGTTAAGATCCTTTTCTGGAGCAAATAAGAGGTCAAACCAGGTTAGCTAATACATTGAAATTTTCGTCTAATAACAATAACGATGCTAAGAGAATATTTACCTGCTATTTAATATGCTTCATCGTTTGAGCAATTGGAAGACTTCTTCTTGGTCCATAACTTCTAATGTACGCTAGTTTGATTAAAATACTATGCTTAATAATTTGATAAACTGCACAGTAATGTTAGAAAAGCGAAGAACGATACATATATCTTAGAAAAAAAAATATTCATGTGAACCTACTTGCCTAGACGAATCTAGGAAATATGGAATAAAAAACATTCTGGGTGCTTCAAGCATTGAATGTTGCAAATATTATACCTTAAAAGCGTACCCAATAAGTGTTGAGATTGAGAACCAGCAAATGCAATCTGTCAAGGACGTTCAAACCAAACAGAATTCTGAATCAAAGAATCTAAAGAAATATTAGAAAAATATCTGACAAGAAAAATGTGTAAGTTGCATAGAATCAGTTACCAGATCAGGAGGTTGTTGATGAACACATGAGCGCATCACATCAAGGAAAATAATCGCCATTGTCGTTGGACATAAGCTACGAGAGAGGATGAGTGATGAGCGATCTTACCAGAATAGAGGTTCCGCGCCAAGATTGGATCGAGAAATTGAGTTGAGGTTGCGATGGGAAGGTAGAGATGGATCTCTGAAGGCGTAATCATGGCAGTGACATCGCAATCCCAAGCAGTGCGCCCGTCGATCTACTCTGCTCCGGCCTGGAGATAATAAGAAATAAATTAGCAGATTATTCTGTTTAGGAAATAAATAAATGAGAGGGTAGGATGGATCATGCGGAAGGAAGGGATACTTATCGGAAGTTAAATGGAAAGCTCCCCATCTTCCTCGGACGTGGTTAGGTGGGATAGCAGTCAGTTGGACCATGCCACATCATGGTTAGCAGAAGGATACCTGGTCAGTTTGACCGTGCCACAGCTTGGTTAGCGGAAGGGTATGCAACGCTGGGGATTTCTGTTGCAAGCTATGCGTTTCTATAGGGGGGTTTGTGTTGTAGTGTCATTGTCACCTCAAGGTGGGGCAACAACGATATTAGGTCTTCATGACTAAGAAGCTCATCGCTAGAGAGACTCCTCATCACCTCACTCGCCAGATCAAGATGAGGCATAATTATATAGTGTTTTCCTACTGAACATTTGGTGAAGGGACCTCATTTGTAACCAATGGTGATGGAGTGTCACCAAGAGTGGCCGATGGGCGATGGAGCATGCAGATGGCAAATCAAAGGATCTTCCAATGTGATACTGGGAGCAATTGCATTATTGTACCCAATATTCGCCTCAAAACGGAGCAACAATGACAACAAATCATCATAAAGATCAAGTTCAGCGCAGCAAAGAGAAGTACAAAACCTCCAATGCAATATCTAACTGAACCACATAAGATGGAAGCACCTCTGGCACTGAGGACCAGAGAGGGGGGTGGGGGGGGGCGATGAGTTACCCATAGAAAAATGATAAATCTTTTAGTTCTTTCTTTCTTTCTTTTTGTGAACTTTTCCTAATTTTAATACACGCTCCTCCATTCCAAATTATAAGTTGTTTTGACTTTTCTAGGTACATAGTTTTTACAAATGTATCTAGACATATACAGTGTATATATTTAGACGCATAATAAAAACTATGTACCTAGAAAAGTCAAAACCATTTAGAATTAACTAGTAGAGTAGGGTACTTTGTTGCTCCTCATATTTCTCTCAATGAAAGAAAATGAAGAATCAGCAGTCTTGAGTGCTTGGCTAATTTGGAACATGCATGGTTGCAGCTGAAATCAGCCAACAGCAAACACAAATCCTGTGGGCTGCTGCTCAGTGCTGACTGTCTGTCTATCCAGGCATGGGGCCGGCCACGGGCTGTGCCGGGGTAAAGAGCTGCATGCACGTGTACTACTGCTAGCTGATGATGTTGATCGATCATATCCACTCGCCTCCTGAGTCCTGATGCCTACCCCTCTCCCGCGAGTGGTCACTGCTAGCTGCTTGCTACCAGAGTGCTGGTAGTACCAGTAGCTGTATTTTTCATAGTGATGCGTATATGACGAGTTGCATTGGTGGCTAACGATCGAGAGATGTGATCGCCCTCGCTCTGCCTCTGATGCATCCATCATATACTCACAAGAGGGTCTGTTTGGATTGAGACCTGTCAGTCAAGCCAATATACAAGTAATCATACCTTCAGACATCTAAAATCGAACACATATATATATGGGTTATCTGGTCTAGACAGATTTTCCAAACAACGATATCCAAGCAGTGACCCGCGGTGCATGACTAGCGGTGTGTGTCCGTGACCCTGTGTGATGACCACGGCGCCGCTGTCGTCGTCGTCGCCGCCGCCGCCGGAAAAACGGCCGGGCCGCCGGGGAGACCGCATCCACGTCGTGGTCATGCATGCCCGGCCGTGTTCGCGCAGCCGGCCAGTAGTCGACCGATCAAGTGAAGCAAAATAAAGAGTATACGTACGTAGTACCAATAAGTAGAGATCGGATCAATCGCCGTGTCCTGTCCTGGTAGGAGGTTAGTACTCCGTAGTAGCTGATTAGCTGTGTTCCTGATCGAGTTAAGTAGAAGGTGCGTGTGGTTTCATATGCATGGCGACAGCAGCGCCTATATTCTTAAGCCCGTGTTTAGTTCCCGGATTCAGCGTCCCAAGTTGGAACAGTAAACATTAAATACGCACTGTAGCATTTCGTTTGTATTTGGTAAAAATTATCCAAACTTTGACTAATTAGGCTCAAAATGTTCGTCTCGTAAAGTACAACAAAACTGTATAATTAGTTTTTAATTTCATCTACATTTAGTACTCCATGCATGTGCCGACATTTTGATGTGATGGAAATCTTCTTTTTGCATAGTGAAATTTGGGAGTAGAATTTGGGAACTAAACGAGGGGTAAGTTGCCAAATGGACGAATTGAAGGACGGCCGAATTAAGGTTAGATGTGCATGCATGCATGCATGCATGCCAGCCATTGAATATTGCTGCTATAGAAGGTTCCATGTGTGTGAAGCTAAAAAGACATATACTCACATACAAAGTTGTTTGTGAAAACATAATGGTGGTCCTGGAAGCTAAAGAGACACACAAAGTTGTTGCGTTCCTGGTGCTAGCTTCTCGATCGTTGCCTGCTCTTTTGTCAATTCAACGAGCATAAGGTTACGTACGTGTCTCGATCTGTACGTAGTCCCACCAATGCAAAACCGTGGGCTGCCTCTGTGCCTGCCCGGCCACGCCATCAGTGGATCTGTACGATGAATCCATAGTACGTACGTACTAGATAGATGCCACTGGTGGTGCAGTACTGCCAGCACAACACATTGTCTTCTTGTTTTTTTTTGAGGGGAGCCAGCACAACACATTGGTGGTAGACCTGCAGCTACGAACTACCGCACCAAACAAGCTGTTATTAGTAGTACTCATCTCATCGTGGCTACATGGCCTCCAGCCCTCCAGCCAGCAAAAACGACGTGCAGGATGGTGGTGTGGTGGGCCTCGGCTGTGCCTCTTTATAGCAAAATAAAGCCCATAATTTTAGGCCCAGTGGACTCCCAGGGACTATTCCTCCTTCAAAATATGTCCGACATCTGGTGTGCGGGAAAACAGGTTTTGGCAATTGGACTTTATCACCTTGTAGCTCTCGATCGAGACGATATAGATGCATATAAAGAATGTTCAATTTGAAGTCTGAAAGAGAGAGTTATGACTTGAGGAGATCCGGACTTATAGAAATCGACCAGGCCAATTTATAAAATAGGTTAAACCGGGTTAGAGCATCTCTATCAGACTACCTAAACAGGCTACCTATCCTATATTTAGGTAGTGGAGGTCAAAAAAATACACTCTAACAGGTTACCTATTCGCATACCTAAATTTGTTGGCCCAACAAATTTCCTCTCCCACTACCTACATCTTAGGTCAACAAATCTCTCTACCTATTTTCTTCCCCACCGTTTCCTCTCGACGCTCGACGGTTTTCTTCCCCGCTGTAAGGTCCAAATGGCTAGAGGGGGTGAATAGCCTATTTAAATTTTTTACAAGCTTTACTAAACAACAAGTTAGTAAATAAGATGGTGAAGCTAATTCTAGCACTAGCTCAACTACTTTTATGCAAACCACATATACAATTCTAGTACAAGGCTATGATCTCTAGTTCACACCAACAACGCTAAGTCTCTAAACTAATTACTCCTAAGTGATAAGCTATTCTACTTAAGCTAAACAAGGCAAAGAACAATAAGTAAAGGAGTGAGCTTAAATAGATATACCAACATTGATGAGAAGAGATATGTCCAATGTACCAATCAATTAACGTGATCACATACACAAATGAAATCCTCGGCAATAAGACGATACAAGATTTTTTTACCGAGGTTCACTTGCTTTCCGGCAAGCTACTCCTCGTTGTGGCGATGCACCCACTTGATGGATCGCGAGCTAATCAACTATCAAGAGTTGAACCCTCAGCGGGTGCCGCACATCCACTCACAAGATAGGGATCCTCCAAGCCACGAGCTCCACTAGAGTAGCCAATTCACGAACTCCCGCGGGGAAGGCTCAAGAACCTCTCACAATCGCTTGGTGAGGCTCGAAACAATCTACAATCACGAGCTCAATACCACTGCTGCTCCAAGCCGTCTAAGGTGTCGGGAAACACCCAAGAGTAACAAGAAATCCGCAGCAAACTCAAGAATCAAGTGCCACTAGATGCAACTCTCAATGCAATGCACTTCAATCTCACTCAATCTCTCTAGAGTATGCAACCAAACAAGGAGATGAGTGGATGGGAAGTTCTCTAGCTCAGAGTATGCCTCAAGTGTTCAAAGAGTCAAGAGAAACAACTCAAACCCGGCCAAGCAACTATTTATAAGCATCCCCAAAGAATAGAGCCATTAAGCTCGAGATACCACTCTGCGCGCGTTGACCGGACGCGCTGGTCTGATCGATCGGACGCGGCGATCGCACAGCACCCGCGCCCGCGAAGCACCAACCAGACGCGCTGCAGAACTGACCGGACGCGTTACACCCGGCGTCCGGTTAGAGTCCAGTAAGGGTCCACTCGTGACCGGACGCGTCCGGTCGAACGTGACCGGACGCGCCACCGCGTCCGATTGACCATGCGATCTACAAACCCTCTGAGCGCCTGACCAGATGCGCTACACCGTTTGACCGGATGCGCTGCACCCGGCGTCCGATCGGAGTCTAGAGAGCTCCACGCGCGATCGGACGCGTCCGGTCGCACGTGACCGGATGCGCCACGGCGTCCGATCGACACTGAGACTCGCGCTGCCTACTGGGTGCATGACCGGACGCTCCGGTTCCACGAGGGACCGGACGCGCCGGTCCACGACCTTACGCGTGCATCTCAGCCTGCGGTTTGAACTGATCGGACGCGCAGGTCCACCCTGGACCGCGTCCGGTCCAGCGTCTGGTTGGAGTTTTTCAGAGATAAACACTCCGGACTTTCGCCACATTTTCTCGTCTCTGGCGCAATGGAAAATAGGCATTTCATTTCCTCGTTGTGGCGATGCACTCACTTGATGGATCACGAGCTAATTGACTATCAAGAGTCAAACCCTCAGTGGGTGCCGCACATCCACTCATAAGATGGGGATCCTCCAAGCCACGAGCTCCACTACTATCAAGAGTCAAACCCTCAGCGGGTGCCATACATCCACTCACAAGATGGAGATCCTCCAAGCCACGAGCTCCACTAGAGTAGCCAATTCACGAACTCCCGCGGGGAAGGCTCAAGAACCCCTCACAAACACTTGGTGAGGCTCGAAACAATCTCCAATCATGAGCTCAACACCACCGCTGCTCCAAGCCGTCTAGGATGTCGAGAAACACCCAAGAGTAACAAGAAATCCGCAGCCAACTCAATGGATCAAGTGCCACTAGATGCAAATCACTTAGAAATGCACTTGAATCTCACTCAATCTCACTAGAGTATGCAACCAAGCAAGGAGATGAGTGGAGGGGAAGTTCTCTGGCTCAAAGTATGTCTCAAGTGTTCAAAGAGTCAAGAGAGAGCTGCCAAAACCCGGCCACCATCTATTTATAGCGAAGGGGTAAGCAACTAGCCGTTGCAAGACAACGCAGTGAAAAACATGATGACCGGACGCACCGGTCAGGGTGACCGGACGCGTTCGGTCACTACAGGACAAACAGCAGCAGTGCACGTCAGAGAGAGTCGTTGCCGAGACCAGACGCACTACACCGTTTGACCGGACGCGCTGCACCCAGCGTTCGATCAGAGTCCAGAGAGATCCTCGCGCGATCGGACGCGTCCGGTCGCACGTGACCGGACGCGCCACAGCGTCCGATCAGCACTGAGACACGCGCTGCCCACAGGGTGCGTGACCGGATGCTCCGGATCCGCGAGGGACCGGACGCACCGGTCCGCGACCTTCACGCGTGCGTCTCTGCCTGCGGTTTGAACTGACCGGACGCGAAGGTCACCGTGGACCGCGTCTGGTCCAGCGTCCGGTTGGAGTTTTTCAGAGATAAACACTCTGAACTTTGACAACCTTTTCTCGCCTCCGGCACAATGGAAAATAAGCATTTCATTTCCTCGAAAACGCCTGACTCCCACGCTCATAAGCTCGGCGGGAGGGAGAGAGGACCCCAAACCCCTCTCTACCGCTCAAACTCCACCGTCTTCGCAAATGTGCTAACACCACCAAGTGTACACCATCATGTGTGTAAGGTCCAAATGGCTAGAGGGGGGTGAATAGCCTATTTAAAAAATCTACAAGCTTCACTAAACAATCACGTTAGTATAAAAGATGGCTAAGCTAATTCTAGCACTAGCTCAACTACACTATGCAAGCCACCTATACTATTCTAGTGAAGCAAGGCTATGATCTCTAATACACACCAACAAGACTAAGTCACTAAGCTACTTACTCCTATGTGATAAAAGCTACACTAAGCAAACTACACTAAGAAAAAGTACAAGAAGGTAAAGAGCAAGTGACTAGATTCTTATACCAACGATGTAGAGAAGTAATGCACTCGAAGAATCAATCACAATGATCAACCATAAGAGAAATCCTCGGCAAAGAGATGACACAAGATTTTTACCGAGGTTCACTTGCTTCCCGGCAAGCTACTCCTCGTTGTGGCGATACACCCACTTATCGGTTCACGAGCTAATCGACTATCAAGAGTCGAGCCCTCGGCGGGCGCCGCACAACCGCACACAAGATGGGGATCCTCCAAGCCACGAGCTCCACTAGAGTATCCAATTTGCGAACTCCCGTGGAGAAGGATCAAGAACACCTTACAACACTTGGTGAGGGCTCCAACAATCTCCAATTGCGAGCTCAATCACCTCCGCTGCTCCAAGCCGTCTACCGTATCGGGAAACACGGAAGAGTAACAAGAAATCCGCAGCAACTCGAAGATCAAGTGCCTCTAGAATGCAACTCTCAAGCAATGCACTTGAATCTCACTCAATCTCACTCAAGATGTGCAACCAAGCAAAGAGATGAGTGGAGGGGGGTTGTTCTCTAGCTCAAAGGATGTCTCTAGGTCTCAAAATGTGCAAGAGTTACCCTCAAACCCCGGACATCTTCTATTTATAGCGAAGGGGTACGCAGCTAGCCGTTACTGGACGACACAGTTCAAATCGCGCTGACCGGACACACCGGTCAAGGTGACCGGACGCGTCCGGTCACTATAGGACAAGCGTGAACAGTGCACGTCAGTACTAGCCGTTGCCGTGACCGGACGCGCTGCACCTGGCGTCCGGTCGGAGTCCAGTAAGCTCCCACCACGACCGGTCGCGTCCGATCGCATGTGACCGGACGCGCCAGCCGCGTCCGATCGGAGTCCAGTAACGGTCCACTCGTGACCGGACACGTCCGGTCGAACGTGACCGGACGTGCCACCGCATCCGATCGCATCTGCCCTCCGTGCTGAACTCCTGGGTGCGTGACCGGACGCGCCGGTTCCGCGAGGGACCGGACGCGCCGGTCCGCGACCCTTCTCACATGCACGTCTGTCTGTGGTTTGAACTGACCGGACGCGCCAGCCGCGTTCGGTCAATTCGACCACAGCGTCCGGTTACTGTATTTTCAGTGATAAACATTTCGGACTTTCGCTACCTTTTCTCGCCTCCGGCGCAATAGAAAATAGGCATTTTATTTCCTCGAAAACGCCTGAATCCCGCGCTCGCAAGCTCGGCGGGAGGGAGAGCGAACCCCAAACCCCTTACTACCGCTTAAACTCCACCGCCTTCGCAAATGTGCTAACACCACCAAGTGTACACCACCATGTGCAAGTGTGTTAGCATTTCACAAACATTTTTCAAGGCGTTATGTTAGCTCTCAACTAGATCCTAATGCATATGCTCAAGACATTGATCTAGTGGCACTTGATTCCCGAGCTAACCGTGATTGCCCCTCTTGATAGTCGGCTATGTATCCTAAACCCGGTCAATCACTTCTCTACTCATCTTAGACCGGCAAAAGGAAAACCCTATGGTTATACCTTTGCCTTGCGCTCTTAGATCCTTCTCCTCCACTTGATCAACATGTCCATCATATTGTGTGCATCTCCACCATAATCGTCATTTCATGTCCATGCACCATTTCTTTGTGGTCTTGTGGCCACCACTCCTTGTCATGTACACCTTCATCACATGTGTTGCTTATGCCTAACTCAAAACACTTAACACATGGCATTAGCAACTTGGTGTCATTAATTACCAAAACCAAACTTGGGCTTTCAATGTGCATGTGCGTTAGCATTTTCACAATCATTTTTAAGGCGTTATGTTAGCCCTCTACTAGATCCTAATGCATATGCTCAAGATGATGACCTAGTTGGCTATCAATCCTAAACCCGGTCAATCACTTCTCTACTCATCGTAGACTAGCAAAAGCAAACCCTATGATTATACCTTTGCCTTGATCCCTTTGTTCCATGTCTATCTCCTCATGCTTGATCACCATGATCATCATTTCATGTGCATCTCCACCATGATCGTCATTTTATGTCCATGCACCACCATGCTCCTTGCTCCTTCATCACATGTGTTGCTATGTCTAACTCAATTCACTTGACACAATGACATTAGCAACTTGGTGTCATTAATTACCAAAACCAAACTTGGGCTTTCAACTGTCAATTTTCACGGCCTTCAAGCACAAACTTTCTGAGGTTGGGCACAACAGTGGGAGCTGGGTTTGCTTCTGTCCTTCTCAGCTTCTTCTTGATAGGTGTCTTCTTCTTAGTTGTGGTGGTCTTCTTCTTCTTGGGCTGTGAGGGACCAGCATCATCTTCTGTGGTCTTCTTTCTGCAAAAACAGAAATTCTTGTTAGTGTGGGTCATGGTAATGCATTTTATGATAAAAAAACCAAAATTCTAACCTTTTGTTCCTGCATGGACCTGTTTCACCATCTTTATCAACCTCTGGCTCTTTGTAGGTTTTTTTAAAGTGGCCAAATCCCTTGCATCTTTTGCATCTCACCTGTTTCTTAGTAGCATTTTTCTCCATGCATCCTCTAACCCTTTGCACCTTTGGCCTCCCTGGGCCTCTATCCAATAATGGTGCATGCACAGTGAACCCAAGATCCAGTTCAGGCCAGTGGGACCTATCAGGTATAGGTTCAATTTTTGCTTCATAAGCTTTCTTGAATTTAACCACCGAGTAGTATTCATGTACATAATCTTCTATTTTTATCCCCCTGTTGGACAAGATTCAGGCCAAAGCATGTCTGCAGGGCTTCCCAGTGACTTGCCACTCCCTGCAGGAACAATTGTGATTTTGCAGGTCCACTGTATGTCGTTTCTGGTTGTTCCATTGGTCCAAAAGGGTAATTTCAGCAGTGTCATCATCACAGACAGCCACTTTGATGACTGTGAGGTGCCTGCTAATCACATTAAGTTCATTAATAACACTTGGGATAATTCTTTTAGTCCACTGTCTAGCCAGTTTCTTCCTCAAGTACCTCTTCTCCATTATCAACTCTCTAATTCTGTCTACCAGCTCATGCACCAATAGACCCTTGTACTTCTTCACTTGTGCATTGAAGCTCTCTGAAACATTATTAGTCAAGGCATCACACTTGCTGTTTTCAGAAAAAACCACTCCTGTACCATAACCTACTATGGTAGGTGTCAAGGTACTGCATTGTTGCAGGTGCAAACTCAAATATTTTATTCATGTGCCAATTGAACAGTCCAGATGTGTAACTCATAGCTGCTAGGTACAGGTGATCAGTGAAAACATCTCCTGTGTAGTGCTTCATGAAATTCTGGTACAGGTGTCTCATGCATTCCCTATTTTCAGCATTTGGGAATACAGCTCCTACTGCCTTCTCCAAACCTTTACAAGTATCTGTACAAATAACAAGGTTTGGAACATCACCAATGGCCTTATGCAGCTGCTCCATGAACCATGTCCAATTGTCCTCATTCTCAATGTCAAAAATTGCATATGCAATATGATACAGCCAATTGTGCCCATCTATACCAGTTGCAGATGCCAACTGTCCTCTGTACTTGCCATATAAATAAGAAGCATCAATACCTATAAATGGTCTACATCCCTCTAGGAAGCCATCAATACATGGCTTAAGAGCTACAAAAATCCTCCTAAACATTTGCTTGTCCTCAACCAACTCTACCTCTACCTGTACATGGCTGCCAGGTGGTGATTTCTCAATCTGAGCTGCCTAATTGAACAGAAGCTGAAAACTCTCCTCATACTTTCTATGGATCTGCTCTAGTGCTACCTTCATGCCAGACCATGCTTTGGAGTATTTGAGTCTGATACCATAGTCACCCTCTAATTTGTCCTTACAATCTGATCCAGTCTTAGTAGGATTCCTCTTCAACCAATCCCCTAACCTATCTGCACACCAGCCTTGGGTTGCCATTTTTCCTATTTTGAGTTTAGTAGTAACACACTTATGGACTGCAGATAGTGTTTTTATCTACACACAAAGAAAGAAAATTGTTATATTATAAGAAGGTGGAATCACTAGTAAGTAAATGAAAGAGATGAGATAACTTCAATTCACCTCTATTGTCTTGCCATCAAAGATCCTTGAAGCATGTGTACGCCAAGGACACCCTTCAGCTTTACACCTGGCAATAAACCTAGTCTTGTTTGTAATGATTTTACTAAATTCAAACCCTTTCACCACTGCATGATGTCTCACTGCCTTCCTAAATGCAACAATGTCAGGAAATCTTTCTCCCTTCTCTATCTTGGGGTTTAGGGGATCATGGATAACATTCACCTCCAGTGGATCTGCATCATTTACCTCTGCCTCAAGAGGAACACCTCCTTCAGTAGCAGCAACATCATCAAATTGATCAGCAACATGAACATAAGGTTCTGCATCAGCAGTAGGAGCATGGCTGTTACAAGGTTGTGCATTGTTAGCTGCCTGTGCAGATGGTACAGGCATGTACAGTCCCTCATCGTCAACACCGACATACTCTTCATCATTGTCAAACATGTCAGGTTCCCTGTCAGGCTCAGGCTCTAATGGACAGTCTGCATCTCCATCAGGATTATCAGAAAGCTAGGTTGCATGGTTGTCATCAGGGCTGATGATATTCCCATCCCCTGGTGGAATGTCTTTTCTAATGGGGTCCCCATGAATAGAAAACTCTGGTGGAATCACACATATTGGGCCTAGGTTTGCAAACTCATAAGGTTGTATAAGACAACTGTCATACACACCTACAATAAGTTCACAGCGCATCTCATCCTTATACATTTCAAACAAGTCATGCATCTGAAAATCAGTTTCTATTCTCACATCTTCACATATTCTTTTGTCAAAGAACCACACACTAGGAGACTGGCTATTGGACCACTGGAACTCATTGCGCAAGCTTGTCAACAGCACATCGAAGGAAAACGAACCTACTTCAACATCCCACTTAATCACGCGTCCCTTTGTGTATGTTTTTCTACCAGTGTTGTCTCTGGTACAGAATCCTTCCACTTTAATCTCTAGCGAGAACAACGAAACCCTAGCAACAAAGAAAAACAATCCCAAATCCAATGAATCCCTATCGATAGCGTCAACGAAATCTACCTGGGACAAGCTCATATGCTACAAATGGAAGAAGGGAAAGGAGGCACAAGATCCATACTCGCCCTCGTCGTCTGCCATCTTCGTCGGGCCGCGCTGCTGCATCTCACCCATTGCGGGCAATAAGGTGCATCGCAGCACACACTTGAGCTTGGAGCTTCTGGTCGTCGCCGTCTATAAGATGAGTCACTGAAGACAGGGTCGCCGCCGTCCTGCTTGTCGCCGTCGGGGATAGGGTTACGAACACAGAGGGTGAGTGAGAGGAGAAAGAGTGGGGGAAGGAAGAGAGCGGTCAGCGTCCATACAGAAATACTGAATCAGCTTGTACGCCTGCAGGTGGCCCCAAGACATCGCCGAGCATATCCTATGGCGCTGGTTGGAGTATCGCGAAGTTGTAATGGTGTGGTTCGAATTAGTTAAATTGTAATGGTATTTCTCCAAAGACCTAAAATTGTAATGGTAGCAATCCAAATATCCCATGCTTTAAACCCTCTACTAGAACCCGTCTCTTGCGTGAGCGCGGTCGCCATGCTCCCGCAGCGCCGCGCTCCATGCTCCCGCAGAGACAGAGGTCGCCGGAGCCGGACCATCGTCTCCCAATCCCAACCCAGCCCGCACACCCAAACCAAACTCCGCTTCAGACTGGACCGCGACCTCCTCAAGCTCCACCGCCCGGCGCCGGCCACCGCCTCCCGTCCCTGGAGCCGTCGCTTTACGCGGGCCTCCTCCGGCGCGCGTCGCGGGGCCGGTCGCTGCCGCTGGCCAGACTCACCCACTCCCACATGATCCGCACGGGGTACAGGCCGGGCCTGTTCCTGAGCAACAACCTGCTTGCCGCCTACGTCCGCTGCGCCGACACGCGGAGCGCCCGAATCCTGTTCGACGGGATGCCGCGCCGGGACGTCGTCACCTGGAACACGCTCATCGCCGGGTACTCCACCCAGGGCTCCGCGCGCTTGGCGCTTGGCGCGTTCCGGGACGCGCGGCGGGATGGCGCCGTCGCTGTGGATAGGTTCACCTACGCCGCGGTGCTGGCCGCGTGCGGTTGCGCCGGGGACTGGAGGAGCGGACGTGCCGCGCATGGGCTGGCTGTGGTCAGCGGGCTCGCGAGGACCGCGTTCGTGGCCAACTCGGTGATTGACATGTACGCCAAGTGCGGGATGATCGACGAGGTGAGGCTGGCGTTTGATCGAGCCGAGGAGCGGGATGAGGTTTCGTGGAACCTGCTCTTGTCGGCGTATGTGCGGATGGGGTGGCCAGAGGTCGCGGTGAATGTGCTTGTCTGGATGCACCGGTCAGGGGTGAAGCTCGATGCTTTCGCCCTGGGCAGGATCCTGAAGGCTTGTTCTGAGCTCGAGGATTCGGAGGATGCACGGAGGATGCTTCACGGTTGTGTGATTAAGGTTGGTTTGGACTTGGATGTGTTTGTTGGTAGCACCATGGTGGACATGTATGCAAAGAACGGTGGATTGGAGGAGGCCATCAAGGTGTTTGGTTGCATTCCAAGCCAGAATGTGGTAATTTACAATACCATGATAGCAGGGTTTGCTCGGTTAGGTAACGATCCCTGTCCTGAGATTAGAGTGGAAGCAGTCAGGATTTATTCAAACATGCTCCGGAGGAGGATAAGACCGTCCAAATTTACATTCAAGAGCGTGCTTGAAGTGTGCAATTTGACCAATGCGGTACGATGTTGGAGGCAGGTACATGCCCATGTTATACTCTTTGGGTTCGAAGACGACGATTTCATTGGAAATGCACTGATTAATTTGTATTCAAAAGCACGTCTAGTTGATGATAGTCTGAGATGCTTCTATAGGACTCCCATGCAAGAGATTCTCACATGGACTTCTATGATTACAGCATTTGTGCACAATGAACATTCTGATAAGGCACTAAACTTATTCAGAGAGCTTCGTTATACAGGAGTGGAGCCTGATCAATTCACCATGTCAAGTGTGATGAATGCCTGTGCTGATCTGAGTATGCCAACAGCATGTGAACAGATACACTGTTATGAAGTCAAATCTGGATTTGATTGGTTTACTCTTTGCGGCAATTCACAGATCGAGATGTATAGGTGTGCAGGTGATCTTAAGGCTGCGAAGAAGACATTTGAGAGAATACCATCCCTGGATACTTTCTCATGGTCTCAAATGATCTTGAGCTATGCAGTGCATGGCCATGAAAGAGAGGCTCTACAACTATTTAAGAAAATGAGGGATTGTAGTGTCATGATAAATGAGTTTGCATTTCTTGCTGTTCTTGTTGCTTGCAGCCATCAGGGACTGATAGATGAAGGTTTCAGGTATGCATTTTTGTTTTCTCCAAGAGCAACATAGCACCTTGTTTCTTTGTTTTTCTTAGATAAGTAGTTGCCTTCCTCCTGCCTACCTGCAACATACTTTTGGTAATTTACAAGGGATTTATATAGTCATCAACGTACACAAAAATTAAATGCAACAACAAGGTGGGGATGAGAATTTGAGAATTGTTTATAGAAAATTAGTAATGCCAACAGTAGATGATGGAAGAAATCTTCCTAAAAAATAAACTGCCATCTTTCCATATTTTACACCATAAATTCTTCTCCTGCACTAATAAAAAAATGGCATGCAGCATTAGCTGATATGCATAACCCAAAGACAAACCTGAGGGTCATCCATTGGTAGCATCGAGGCATGCATTTAAATTACCAGTAGCAAAAACTTGTAGGATTGTCAGACTTGAAGTAACACCGCCAGTGCCGGTCCCAAGCCCGGATGTAAAAGGTGGAGGGTTTAAGTTTGACATACCTTTTTCTGTTACTTGTTGCCACTTGGCATATAATGCTGCTAATCATACTGTAGCCTTGAAGAATATTAGATGTCTACTGCTTGGCATGTAGTCCTAATTGCAGAATTTACTATACGACTACACAGAAATGAACAAAATGGGTGCATCTTCCATTTCCTTTTTACTTATTTCCCACTTCTGAACATCATTTATAACCAATCACATGTGTTTTCTATCGTAATGCAGGCATTATGAGAGCATGGTGTCAGATTACAGCTTTGTCCCGGATGTGAAGCATATAGCTTGCATGGTTGACCTCCTAGGCCATGTTGGGAAGGTGGCTGATGCTGAAGATTTCATAAATAGTTCTGGATTAGAAAATGATGCAGTACTTTGGCATACACTATTGCGCGCCTGCAGAATCCATGGGGACAAGGATAGAGGTATAAAAACAGGAGAAAAACTAATGATGCTTGAGCCTTTTGCTGCTAGTTCCTATGTCATGCTGTACAACTTGTACATGGATGCTGGGAAAATCTCACTTGCTATGAGGACAAGAGGCCAGATGAGAGAGCGAGGAATGACTAAGGAGTCTGGGGTTAGTTGGGCAGAATTTGGAGGATCCTGCCATCATTTTGTCGATGGAGATAACTCTTGCTCACAGAAAGATGCAACTTTCACAAGACTGGAAGAGTTGTTGGTCAGGGTGAAACAGAAGACTGAACGAGGTAGCATGAATGTTTGGGAGTTAGGATTCCAAAGCAGAAAGGTCAGTGAGAACTCAATCGACAAACATGGTGAATTGTTGGCAGTGGCTCTTGGGCTGTCTACTTTGCCAAACACTGCTCCTGTAAGAGTTATGAAGAACCAGAAGATGTCCTGGGAAGGCCACGAGACGCTGAAGTTGCTATCTGAAAGTGAAAACAGGGAAATAATTATCAGAGATCCAGCTCGCTTTCATCATTTTAGTCAAGGTTCATGCTCTTGCCGAGGCTACTGGTAGTCAGAAGCCATATATGTCTTCTCTGGAGTAAGATTCTGAGAAGTGTCACTGGAACAGCTTGACCATTCTTACAGGTGAAGTTTGCAAGTAACGGCTGACATTTAGTGGAACCATACATACATGCAAGTAAATCAAAACTGTCTATATTTTATTTTTGAACAAGTTTAAGGGTTCTTAGCTTTTCAGAATTTCAATGCTGGTATACATTGCACCTGTTATAGTCTGTACTCTCTACTCAAAATTCTCACTCAGGCTTACGATGATTCAGGTTTTCAGTTTGTACTAATTATCCGAATGTCAAAGGCTAGACTGTTTCATTGCCTACTCATCTACAAAATTTATACAGAGGACTCTTCAGTGCTTTCTTGTGCATGCAAGTACATGCTATACATAACACTATACAGGAGAAGAACAACTAATAGAACTATATTATCGAAAGGAGAAAAAATCTGTGCTGAAGATGTAGAAAAGTCTTATAGTTTCTTGATCTTTATTCTTGTCTATTCACACCAGCTGTCCATTGTGATGTGATATTAACATCCTTTGGCTGGAACACTTTAATTATGTGCTAATGATGTAGACAAATCATTTTTTTTTCTGTTGGTACTAGCAGATATACCTCGTTGAGAAACTATTTGTCCATAAGAAAGCAGTACGGTGATCATTGTAACATGTTTGCAATTTGGTATTAACCACGCTTTATCTCTGTTGGAGATGTACTGTTGATTTAAATAATGCATCTTTGTAATACCTGCTGAACTATATCTTAAGAAACGAACTCTTGCAGCTATATCTATATTATTGCCTACTCAAACTGTTATGTGGTGCTAGGGTTGAGAGGAGAGAGTCGAGGGGAGCGGCGGCGGAGCTACAGTACGGCGGCTAGGGCTGTGAGGGGCGCTGGGAACGCCGGCCGCGGGGCTTTGCCCACGGCCGGCAAGAGAGAAGGTTTTTCCTTCTAATCTCTTGCTTATTAGATTGATACATCTCCTCTCTTTATATAGAGAAGAGGTATTACTTGACCCCTAAGCAAGCGACTAATTAACCCTAACGGGCTCAGGCCCACTAACACTACACCCCACCTGGACATGCAGCTCGTCCTCGAGCTGCAACTTAACGATGACTCTGCTAGACACAAACTTAACACCTAAAAATAAGCCTTTTACATCTCGGCTTATTTTATTGACCTGAAATAGATTGCGACTCTTTATTTTTTTTATTTTTGGAGATACAGTGGACACCCTCCTCGTAATGGACATGCACGTGTATAGCCACCTGGATCCCATGGAGCCCACCGGAACGAGAGGGGTGCACGGGTATAGCCACCAGGAATGAGTCGCGATAGCGACCAGCGGAGACGTCCTCGCGGCGGCCGGTGCCGGAGCACGGCAGCGCTAATTAAGGTCCGCCTATGGGTGGCCACACACCCGCGTCCCCCAAACGCCGGCGCTGTAGACACCGAGTTCGCCACCCGAGGTGGCGATGCCACGCCCGATCTCCATGACGCAGCGGACGAGATCGAGACCTTTCATGTGGCGAAGCGCAGCCTAGTGGCGAAGCAAAGGGGCATGGGGCACAGGCACCAGCTGCAACCCACGCATCGCCCGCGCCTGCCGTCGCGCCAGGAGTCCGCGTGCTGCAGCCTGTAACCGCACCGCTGCCAGGACCGCCTCCTGCATCTTCTGGCGCATCTCCTGCAGCCGCCGCCGTGCTCGGAGACCGCGCGCAGCAGCCTGCAGCCGCACCACAGCCGACACTTGGTGAATAAGCATCGGCTGCACTGCGATGTCCTTTTGCTGCTTGATCTGTTGTGCGGTGTCTGCCTTCGCGCGGCGAAGCACAGCTTGGAGGAACTGCGACGGGGTGCGGGGCTGAATTAGCTGCAGATCGCACAGCCGCCGCACTCGCCGGCGCGCCAGGAGGCCACGCGCCGCCGCCTGCAGCCGCACCGCCGCCGACACCTGACGCGCAAACGCCGCTTGACGGCTCTTCATGGCGGCCAACCATGAGTTGTGGTGCGCCTGCTGTGCGTTGATGTCGGCCAGCGCCTTGACGATTTGATCCCATAGCGGCGTATCGGAACCTGACAGCTCTGATACCAGATGTTATGTGGTGCTAGGGTTGAGAGGAGAGAGTCGAGGGGAGCGGCGGCGGAGCTACAGTACCCGCGCGCTACAGTACCCGCGCGGGTACTGTTCACGAGAGAGAGACAGAACGGCGGCTAGGGCTGTGAGGGGCGCTGGGAACGCCGGCCGCGGGGCTTTGCCCACGGCCGGCAAGAGAGAAGGTTTTTCCTTCTAATCTCTTGCTTGATTAGATTGATACATCTCCTCTCTTTATATAGAGAAGAGGTATTACTTGACCCCTAAGCAAGCGACTAATTAACCCTAACGGGCTCAGGCCCAATAGGCCCTTGACTCTTCTAACACAAACACCCTAGTTGTAATGATTTCATGAAGTTGTAAATTGTAATAATGTATATCTGAGTTTCATCTTACTGGATACAAACCTTAAGCAAATACATAATTGTTGGTTGTCTCTTAAGGATATGAGATTAAGAAATTGAATAAAGTGTGATCCTAAGATTGTATATATGGAAACTGTGCTCTCAAACATATGTTTACTCCTAAGATGCAGCTAGCCATTCCCCCAATTCTTAATTTGAAATTATATTTAATTCTGTTTTTTTATTCAGAAACTGGGTAGCATTTTTTTTATGAAATGTATATAAGTAACAATTCCCATAGTACCCAAACACAGAGATTACTGCTGACTTAAATTTATTTTTCTTCTGTTTTACGGGGCTTGAGACGTTTAGTTTAATATATGTTTGTATATTTCCTTATCTATTTTCAATACGTCATTGATACTCAATCCACAGTACTTTGATGATATGAAATTATATTGGCTAACCTGTGAACTCCAACATATTTAATGATATTATAAAACCATAAAATTTCTATTTTACAAGGGTAAATAATTTATGCTTCAAACCCTCAGGTAAGTGATTAATATTTCTCAATCAGAACATAATGTGTCTCCGGACTCCGGTTCTGTTCCTGTTGTCAACTTTGATCATCGCTTAGTAGAGATGAACCGGATATTTACTGTAATATGTATCATATGTTCTAGCTTTCTAGGCATAGAGAGGAGCAATCAAGACCGATAAAGGTATGTTCTATCACATACTATACACTTATGTTAAATTAGCTGCACTAACTTTTGATAAGTTTAATTGTTGTGTGTTGAGTATATAGAATGTTGACAGTGCGTATTTGCTTCACTGTTTTAAAGGGCTTCACAATCTCAACTCAAACAGGATATACAACATATGGAGATTGAGCAGCCAGGGTAAAAATATGTATACATTTTCTTCCTTTGTTCATAAGTCATCATATAGTATACAGTAACTGATTACTAGTACTAATAAGTGATATCTCAATCTGTAATTCAGGGTATTGGATGAAAAATACATCAGCATCTTGTCTTTTCTGTATCTACCTTCCCCCCCCCCCCCCCCCCCCCCCCCCCCCTAACACTTCATATGTTCCTTCAGGCTGTGCAACCCTGTCCTTTATAGCTTGCATGGCTTGGGTGTTTGAGCAAGTAATTTGTTAGTAAAATCTGATAATTTAGAAGGGTTATCATTTTTTCTCCTGCTTGAGCCGATGCTTTGTCCAAACATTCTTTCAGATTTACTAGAACATTGTAGCTGAGAAGAAATTTTACTTTTATTTTTACAGGAGCACCATAGGGGTACAATCGAAAACTTAATATGGGACTCCAATATAACTAGGAGTGCTTTTGAGTGCAGATAAACCTAAGACTGGCTTTGATCTACCACTACTGTCAAAAAGTAGACAAAAACCTACATGCTCAGCCTTTTGTAACCAATAAGCAGATGGAAGATATGAAGTCTGTTTTTCATGTATGCTATTCTCTCTCTATATGCTGTAGATTATACTGGAGCTAAGACACTGCCAATCATAAACTCCAACGCATTCACCTGCGTGAGCGTTGCCTGATGGATGATGCCTTGCCTGACGGCACATCCTGCAGAAGCATTGGATTGAGAATGTAATCGATGATCATAGGCTCTTCTTTTCATAAATTCTTGCACTACTAGCTGATCTTTTATCATCCCTAACACTCACTACCGCCACTAGAGAACTCCAGTTTCTATGGGTCGTTACACAGGATGCACTAATGACTTCACGGCTCGTACGTGAGCAGTTCCTGTTGCCACCAGCTTTGCCGGATCAACATAAGCAGCAACGGCTCATTCTTTGGTTCTTGTCCTAAGTCCCAAATCATGCTGTGCACACACAAATGATTAAAAAACACAGCATGAAATGCTGAGCGCACATTTGCTAGGTCCAGATATCATGGAATGGAACAACGAATTCTTAACTGGGATGTGCTATTGAGATGCTTAGTAATTTATTCTGAATTCGAAGAGATCATTAAATTCTTGAAAAAGGTGAAAGAGGACAAACCACCGTTCGTCCACAAAATTCATAAACGCCAACTGAACCTAGGAGACATACGGCAAGAAGTGCCTGCACCTGTGGCCAGATCAAACACCAGCAAGCTTGTTCAATCTTCAATCTCAAGAACGAGCAAGCCGCTTGTTTGGAGATCTGACTCAAAATAGGTGCAGCAAAGCCACGCCCAGTTTTTTTTTTCCTAGTGAGTCGGTTCAGTGTTCATAATTTCTGGGATGCATTAAGCGAAGCCTTCCCAATATCCATATTAGCAAACATGTCACAAATACAGAGTCAGAACAGGTGATGTTTTTTATCCACTTCTGTGAAACTACACATGAAAAAAAATATCTACCACACGCACGCACACACAAGGACAAAATAAAAATAGGTGAGGACATCAGTGAAATCAATCAACCATGGGGAGCAATTCCTCTCCAATCAAGTCAAACTCCTGCACTACGTATCCTTCTACCACCGCCATGCGTCAAGCCATGTCATTGTCGCTGTACCCATCTCTGTCATGACACTTACTTCATGGAGTAAGAACCTACCAGGCCGAACGATCTCCGATCAGCTCGTGGAACTAGTGTGAAATTCATCCCAAACATTTCCTTGAGGGCCTGCCCAGGCTCTAGGTCAATCAGCCTCGCGACAAGAGACGTGCTCTCCCTGACATGCTCCATGTCAGTCTGTGTCCATATGAGGCGGGAGAGCTGTAACCTTCGCTGTTTGGTGCTCAGATCAATTCCCCATTTGCCGTAAATGCTCTCTTTCTCCCCGTTGGAGAGCTTCTTCAGCATCTGCTTGTAGAGCATGTCCCTTTCTCGGCGAAGATTCTTCAAGCTGTCAATAGAATAAGTTCAAGTATCCGCCACATATTATAGGGTACAAGAAAGTATGTACCTTGATGCAATGGCAGGATTAAGTTCCCCTTCTGCTGCAGGTTGTGCACGGAATGAACTCTTAATGAAAGACAGTCTCCTGTGCTCCACTTCCATGTATATGTTATCTGCTGGATCTCCCTTGAAGAGGAGGAAAAAGTAAGTTCTGTGCACAATGGACACGTTGCATTCGTGCCACAACTCGATAATTTGTTGCTGTTTTTTCTCAAAATCAACTGTCGGATGAGACGGAGATTCAAAGGGGCTCAGTGCTGAATCCACACCAACGTCTCTAACAGTTTTTGTGGATGTCTTCTCATCTCTATCGGCCTGCTGCTTGAATTAAATAAATGAAGTTATGAAAAATCAGCTTTGTAAGACAAACCAATCAATATGTTAGCCAAAAAAAAAAGAAAAAAAGAAAAAAGAAAAGAACATCTACAAATTACAATCTTTGAGCTGGCCAGTCAATTCTATTTCTCATGTTTCCATTGTAGGCATGTATAGTAAGAAACACAGCAGAGTAAAGAGCAGGATGCTGATGCCTAGTTTCTAGTACATTTTAAGCAAACTGCGAGTGATCCTGGAGGTATCATGAATGGAAGGAAAATATATGAAGAATCCACTCTTACCATGATTATGTGTGCCTGTAACTCTTCAAGTAGATCTTCATGGCAATCTTCAGTATTCTCTTTCGCCTCTGTGACACAACTAATGTCATTGACAGGAGTTTCTTGTTCTTCATCGCTGGTGCTCATAGCTACTTCATCACTGGTGCTCATGTTATTGAAAACTTCATCAGATGCTACTTCACAGGAAACCGTGGAGCAGTCCAGTAAACAGTCCTCATTTTGGTAATCATTTTTTTCAGGAATCAACAGGGAGGTTTTGAAGTCCTCATTTTGGCAATCACCATTGTCGTCATACAGGCTTCTCCTGACCTTATCAAGCCTTCTGGGAGCATACCTAAACATTTCATCAGGTGGTGTCCTGCTTGTATTCTCAAAATCATCAAACCAACTATTAGGAATCACCATGAAGGTAGCCCTGCAGCTTTTACTTCTAGCCAGTGCACGATCCTTAGAGCTCATTATGCACCTCTTGAGGCTCAAACATTCATGAGGGGTTTTTGCAATGTCAAAAGAATGGTTAGCATCACATGTATATAATTTGACAACATTTTCTGTAATTCTATCAGATTCACATTGATACGTTTTGACCGAATCTTCCTCTATCTTTCTTATATTCTCAGCTTGTTGCTCGTCTTTGCTGGAATATGATCTGACATGATCTTCTATTTTCTTTGTTACGCTTTTGAGCCCTTGCTGTTCATCAGGTTGTGGGACTGCATCTTTGGAGATCACCTCTACATCAGGTGTTTGGCTCTTGGTGTCTTCAGGGAGTAATTGATTGAATTCCTGGCTTCTGATTCTTACATGCTCATGTATCTCTATGCACTGGACTTCCCTGCAGTGCTCTTCAGAAACTTCAGAGGTAGTTCTTGAAGGCGATTCCTTAATATGGTATGGTTCTATGCCATCAGAGCCATGGTTGCTGGGAGGGTGCCAAGGTGAAATCACCTTTTGATCCCATGTTTGCCGAGGAAGCTCCCTTGTTTCACCGAGGAATGCTGAGTCATTATGATCGCTACTGTAGACATACAATCCATTAAACGATGCATAATCTTGATCTTGATGAGCAACCCCATAAGCATCCGCAACTGAAAGCGCCTCTTCCGATACATTTCGTGCAAGGGACTCTGATGACCGACTATGCTCATCCTATCAGGAGTAGGTCAATTTGTTAGATGTTGCAATACGGTGATTCTAAAGGGAAGTATAAGTATAAGAGAACAAATACCCATCGCTTTGCAGTGTGCTCATTGCCATGGTCATCACCATCACCTTTTAGCAAACAGTTAAGTTGAGACTGAACTGTATCCCTTTCCTCCATCAATTCCTTAAGCTGCTTTTCAAGCTGAAAAAGGATAGACGAGTGCATAGTGCATAAAGATGGGTGGTGCAACTAACAGTATTCCGAGGACTACAGAATCATAGAAACGAGGGAATGTACCTTCTTAATCTGTGCATCCTTCTCTCTCAAAGCCTCAGTGTGAGTAGTGCAAACAGTTGAGCCAGGGAATTTCAGTTCATTTTCTAATCTTGCAAGTTCTCTCTGAAGATGCTTCACAAGTGCTTTGTCAGACATCACTACGTTAACCTGTGCATTTGTAACAACCTCCTTTGCACAGGTCGCAAACAGAAGGGTGTTCCTGGATTGCTCCATATGAGTGTGAGCAGGGCTCATTGTGCAGATAATGGCTGTTCTAGCATTGCCACCAAGAGAGGACTGTAATATACGGGTCAGCTTCGAATCTCTGTAAGGGATATGGCCATTTCTTCCTTTGCTGCAGCATGACAAATGAAAAGGGTCAAGTAATAAGCAACATTTTATCTAAAATGCAAGTGGAAAAGATATATGCAAATGCAAACTGCCAAAAGAATTAGAGCAGAAATTCTTTATTTTAAAAAAAAGGAGTATATGCAACTCACTGTAGTTACAAGTTCTTTCTAGAGGAAAACAAACCTGAGTAGACGGACGACCTTTCCTAGTGTAAGCAGACTTCTGTTAATATGGCTGCCTTCTTTTAGCCTCATACCAGCCGAAGCTGTCTGTGATGCACGCTCACTTCCGGCTAGATCAACAAAGTTCTGTCCACAGGAAGAATATAAGGCACAGAACTTTCCACACGAAAGAATTATAAATGTAGGACTATTTTTTCATACCACACAAGCCACAAGGGTGCTCGAGTTTCCTCTTCCTAAAAACTGCCTAGCAGAACTTTCAATTGTCTGAAATTAACAGATAGCTTAAAAAAACATTTATTTAAAGAATAATGTGGAGCATACAGTAAACAGTATTAAAGGGACACTAACCAATCTAAGTATTTGATGGGATCTGGAACTTGTTTCATTCAAAGCAGTTTCTCCAATCTGCCTTTGAGCTGGAGCACAAAAACAATTGTGTCAGATAATGTGGGGAAAACACGCCAACTCTTTCATTTGCAGCAAGTTCAGTTCCGCACCTTCACAGACAGCAAGAAGATCCCTAAGATGACCATAATCCCTCAAAGTTTCCTCAGTGAGTCTTTCTACAGTAGTCCCTTTCTATTTGACATAACAGCATGAACAGTTTTGTAAATAGGAGGATGAAAAACTAGAACAAATTATGGTGAGTTGAAGTAAAGACGAATAGAGTACCTCTGGATCATCAAGAAGTCTAAGAGGTGTTGGGTCATGGCTTAGAAGGTCCCTCACAGATTCATTGTATATCTCTATGGCCGAAAATTTCAAAATGAACTCTCTTTCAGGATGCTGCAGCATGGAGAAGGGGTTCAAATACAAAGAAAGACTAGTAAAGACACAATAGTGTCCCAGAAAAGATAAAAATGAAAAACATGCAGATACCTTATCTATGTAGTCATAGATGTCAAGCATACTATACTCCGTTATTCCCGTCATTGTGTAAGTCTTTCCACTGCTTGTTTGCCCATAGGCAAATATGCTTGCTGCCAAGAAGAAGAAATGCATGCCAAAACATGTGTTAGCTCACATCGGTTCATAACCAAAAAATGGAAGTGACAGAAGCTGTTTCTCTTGTGCATACAGTTAATTCCACTGACAACTGAAAGAGCAACTTCTTTCGCTCCTTCCTCATAGACTTGCCTTGTAGAGCAACTGGGGCCAAACACCCTATCTGATGGGGACAAGAAACAAGCACAATGTGAGCAAACAACTGCTGGTAAAATGCCTAAGAACACCAACTCCTTTTTTTTTGTTCCAGAAAAAAACACCAACAATTTAGTGAACACCACTGCAACTGGTAAGGTATCCTGAATTTTGCAACAAAAAATAAATCGAGCTCTGCTGGTGCTACTCACCGTAGGTGTAGGCGGTGGGGAACATGGCGCGCTCGGGGACGGTGCTCCGGAACATGATGGTGGTGGGGCTGATGCACTCCCAGTCGGAGCTGTCCCCGGCTTCCCTGCCATTGAGCGGCCTGAGGCGGACGGACACCATTATCCTCTCCTCCTTGGCCTCCGCTGCCATCTCCTCGCCCGCGGCCCCCATGGCTGGCGCTCCTCTCCTCCCCCTGCACACTCCCGAGCCAAGAGCAGTGTCGTCAAAGCCTCCCCCTTTCGTTTATACCAGTCTCACCGGCAACCCTCCCCCTCCTCCGGGACCCAGCAGCAATGGCATTGCCCGCCCCGAAAGCGACGCTCCCCCGCGGCCGGGGGAAAACGGCAAGTTTCGGACGCGTGCGGTAGGTGCCCCCGCGTGCCAGCGGGCGCTGGACGGGAGTGGGACGGCGATCCGGCGAGAGACCACACGGGCCGCGCAACAGCAAGGACAAATTGCGCGATAGGCTCCTTCCTGCTCGCACCGCACATGCACCGGCATTACCACTACTTTTTGACCACCGGGCCGGCCGGCTAGCTAATTTCCGCGAGAGCATTATATCGGGTCGCCGCCGCCGCCCCCGGACCGCGCTGGAGCCGTGCGGTGCTGCCGCGACGGACCATGGTCCCCGCCCCTCCTCTGGCCGCTTCCTAAAAAATTAATCGTTTTATCTATGCGCCTCACATGGGGGGAGGCCGGACCGCCGGAGGGAGGAAGACCAAATGAACCCAGCCAAAGCCATGATTTTTCTTTTCAATGCTCACCAACTACTGCTAGGCTACTAGTATCCGCGCAAGGCTTTATCAGCAGAGAAGGAAATCAAGAAGCAGCATTTAATTACCTGCGCCGGCGAGAGCTAGGCGCGCTCGTGGAGGCTAGCTAGGCGGCCAATGCGGGAGACGCACGCGGGGATAGACTGGAGAGGAATGCGGCCGGCTAGTGAACGGCGAGCTTGTCGTCTCCTCGGTGGCTCGTCTCTCCCTCTCTTTTTCTGTGAGTGGTGAGCGAGAAGAGGAGAGGGGAGGGGAAGGGGGAATTGGTAATGGCGTGGCGGCCCTCCTCTGCTGCCTCTGAGCTCTGGTGGGAGGCGGAGACGGCGGTTTGGTGATTGAAAATCCAAAAAAGAAAAATGAGAGGCGTTCTGCTGCGGGTACACGAGGGCCTTTCTACCCGTAGCAGATAGGACGCGCTATCGGCCAATCGCGGTCAAGAGCGCGACCGTGGGCCCGACGAACGTTCAGGTAGGACCACAGTGTCTGTCTGTCATGTGCTGGTCAGTGGTGTCCGTTCCTCGCCTTTGAGGCTATCCGCACTCGTCCACCTCTATTTCTATCTCTAAAAAGGAATATTCTATCCCAGTCATCGAGATTCTCTACTCTATATCCATTTCTCCCGCACCCGTATTATCTCTATCCCATACTCTATACCTACTATTCCATATTTTATTTCCCTCTCTCCCCCTTCTCTCTCCCCAACTCTCTCTTTCTCTTCTGCTACAGTGTTTAGCGTACCTGCACAGTGCACCTCCAGGCGTAGCGCGCGCACCGCCCGACCGCTACGCGCCCGTGCATGATACAGGCGCGCGGTGCGGGCGCGCACACGCTACGCCTGGCGTAGCGGCCGCTTTGGCGGTCTGCGGTGCCGACAGCCTGAGGGCTTCACCAACGCTACAGCGTAGCGTGCTGCCCGGTGCTCCACGTCTTCGCCTAGCCTCCGTGTCACAGCAGATGATAGCCTTGCAGGTTGGCATAGACTTCTGCAGAGGAGTCGATGGTTTCACCTGACAAAAGCTACAGGCAGCAATCGAGTGACCCCTTGTTTAGTTCTCTCAATTCTCCTCCAAATTCCACTATAAAAAAGAAGATTCTCCGTCACATCAAAATATCGGCAAATGCATGGAGTACTAAATGTTGATGAAATCAAAAACTAATTGCACAATTTTGTTGTATTTTGCGAGACGAACATTTTAAACCTAGTTAGTCAAAATTTGGATAATTTTTACCAAATACAAACGAAATGCTACAGGAATTCTGATACAGTGTTTTTCTCCCAATTCTCTGAACTAAACGAGGCCAGCGTTGCGGCGACGGAGTAGCACGGAGGTACGCGGAGACGGACAGAGGTGACGTACGTCCTGGGCCCAGCGAGGAAGGACGCCACTTGCTGCCTGCGTTGGAAGTTTTGAGAGCCCAAAACTTTGATGTCTATGTGGCCTGGGCCTTTAGCGTGAGGCATACATGAGATGTGGCCCGCGTTGAAGAAGCCCTGAACGGACGGACGGCAGTCTTGTCTTGCCACATCAACTCACTGGTAGTTTCAAAAAAAAAAAAGATCAGCTCACTCGTCGTTTTTCACGTCTCGATTTTTCACTCAAATGGCAACACTTTGAATTGAGTCAGTTGAAGTGTTAAACTCTTGTACACTGTGGCCGCGTTTGATCTTTGATGCAGCACCGGAGGCCTGTTTGGTCTCATCAGCGGCCACGAACGTCTACAATCAATTGCCTAGTAACGTTCATAGTACCCAGCAAAGTTGTCTGGAAATGAAGTAAACACGTCCTAGACCTTTCTTTTACCTGAGCAAACTACCGCGTGTACTCTATTTATAAGGTGTTTCCTATAGATAGTAAACTAAATTAGACAGTTGCTTCTTCCACCAAGCCACCAAAGCGAGTGTTGCACGTTGAGCTTTCATCATAGTGAGTACTCTATGCTAACCAACCAGGCCTCAGGGGTCAGGGCTCTATTTTTTTTCCCAGGCAACAAGCTTCAAGCAAACAATTACTCTTCCATCTCCTTGACTAGGCAAAATCAAAACCATTCACATGCAACATGCAGGCACATCTCCGCCACCCCCCCCCCCCCCCCACCCCACCCAAAAAAAAAGCAAACGGTCTAGTGTAATGACATCATTCTAAGTGAACTCAAGAATTCACGAGGTACGTATCATAATTTATCTGAAAAAAAGAGGTATATATCATAAGAGAAATTTTACAATGGTTGAAAAAAATAAGATGTCTCCATGGATCCATCTAATTTTTTCCATGTAATGATCCATCAGGAGTTCACGGCCAAGATCCTTGACTCATAAGTTGATTCCAAACTGATGTCAAAGAGAGGGGCGGTTGGGCTCAAAGATCTCAACACGCAGAATACATGTCTTATGTTGAAGATGATTCACAAGCTTCACTCATCCACGGAATCATCATGGGCAAGATGGGTTCAGCAAAATGCCAGCATTGCATCGCTGACCGGGAACCTGCATGGGCACCATTGGGACACGCTAAGGTCACTGCTGCCCATTTACCGGGCAATCACAAATTCACAATAGTGGCACTAGCAAATGGGAAAACAACGTCGTTCTGGCATGATGTCTGGGATGGGCATGACTCCCTCGCTGAAAGGTTTCCAGAGCTTTTTAGTTACTGTAATGATCAAGAACTAACAGTGTAGCAAGTGTATGAGGGGGGTCTTTAGAGATTTCTCACCGTGCGCCAATCAACAATGGTTGTGGCACAGCTGGGCTAGATTCACGACATCATGGAGCAGCACACACTAGTGTATGGTAAGGACCGCAGACAAAGCATGATGCTCAAGAAAAACGGAGAACTTGATAGCTCACTGTTATACAGAGCGATGAAAACTGCTTATTCCGAACCAGATGAATGGACTAAATTTGTGTGGCATAACAAGGCTCCACCGAGGGTAAAATTCTTTGCATTGTTACTATCACAGGAAAGGGTACAGAGCAAGACTCTATTGAGGAGAAAAGGAGTTGTCAACAACATCGAGTGCAAGGTATGTCAGGCAGCAGAAGAAACGACGGTGCACATCATCTTTGGGTGCTCCTATGCGAGGAAGTTCTGGGGGGCAGTTGGAATCCAGACGGATGCGGCATGGCCCATTCAAGCGCTCAAGGATATCCAGCCTCCAAGTCACATTCCGGCAAAACACTTCACCACGTTTTTGCTGTTGAGCTGCTAGCACATATGGAAGAGAAGGAACAATGCGGTTTTTAGGAGTGAAAGAATAGCGCTCAATGTCTCATTAGCTGCATGCAAGACGGAAGCCTTTCTATGAGGTGTAAGATTGCCAAGAGATGACAGGGCAATAGCTGCTACTTGGTGTTCAGTTATTGGTAGTGCAATGTAAATCTAATGTAAAACATTCAGAATGTGATCTGTAAACTTTCAGGCTATTTCAAAGCCAATATTAATTAATCAATCAATCAGTTGGGGGATTCTCTCTCCCCCCAGACTTATAAAAAAAATTGATTCCAAACTTGATGCCTAGACTCCTGTGTCAATTTGTTTTCAATCCTGTGGTACTCAGTTCATTCTAACTTGGGGCTATCTCTGAAATTGGGCTCACGCTAGGCGGTTACACTTACGGATGATGACTCTGATGTGGAAATTGAAATGAGTTGGTCTTAGGTTCATGACAAATATACTGAGTGCTTGTTGGGTGCACTCGTATTCATACTTGTTGAGGTGGATTGGGTGTAAGTTAATTTAATTTCCACCCCAATCTACCCAATACATGTCAATTGAGGTGTAAGTTAGTTTAATTTTCATCTCAATTCACTCAATACATGTCAATTGAGGTGGATATGAGTACAGCCAAATAAGCCCTGGTCCGCATGTTTTTGTCCAGAGGTGGGATTTTTTTTTTTTGAAAAAGAGATGAGAAGTAATGCATTTTCCATTAAAAACTTGCTTACCAGTACAACACATTGGACATTAGTGAATAATCTATGTGATGATTGCATCTTAGATTAAGCTTGCTATCTTTATCAAAGAATAGGCATGGGTTGGAGGAAGCTTCCTGGCGTGGAACATGGACTATTACTCGTTCAATTAAAACATTTCCAGACGCAATAATTTAATATATATGGATCCTCATGGTTCAGTGTCACTTTCCTGGTCGTTAAAACAAAACATTCTCATCAATGTCAGTCTGTCAGACCATCAGAAAACATCCCGAAATCTATTGTTTTTTTAGTATATATCTATAAAAGAAAATCCAGTGCACACCAGTTCTAGATATCAGGAAAACAAAATGAAAACGAGGCAAACCAGCAAACATCATGGCAATTAATAATAACATATACTTCATATGCATGACACCGACTGGTTACTGTAGCTCATTCTCAGTCCAGAGACCCAGGTTCGAGATTAAAAAGCAGGGGTGAGGTCTGCTCCTCCCTGTCGAGAGTTTTTTTTTTTGATATATGACCCATTCCTTTAAGATGTGCCAAGAATTGGCACTGTGCAAAAATCCTTTGCTTGCTTAGGCACTAAACAAAGGACGCTGGTCGCTCGGCTGGAAAATTAAGCCTTCAGATCTGCGTAAAGTAAAGCTTAAAAGCATCATCACCATCCCCAAGCAATGGCACTGTTGGTGTCTGGTTATTTTTAATCCCTGTCCTTGATTTCCAGCTCACAAAGGCTGAGAGTGCATCTAACATGTTGTCTGCTCAGATGGGAGATGGATCGAGTAGAAAGGCGGCAACGCATGCGCTGATGCGCAGGAGATCAAGCGACGAGGATTTAATTTCTCCTGCCTCCTCGGCTTGAGTCCACATTGTTACCTGAAAACAACTCGGACCTCAGGCTCTCGTTGGCCTGGTACTGAATGTACTGCATCTGAGCTGAAACTTTTGGTCAACCATGCAGTTTTAACATTCCTCACTTTATACACCTTCTGGTATGCTGGAAGTATGTTGTGTCTGTTCGAGCTTTTAACTCCTTCGATTCAATATAAGTAAGTGGGAACTCCCCTAAATTGATTGAAAAAAACATTCCCCAGTTTTCAGTTCGTCGGTCAGTAAGCATTTTAGCTGAACCGATACTCATTTAATTTGGTCGGAGCATGCATGCATCAGGTGTTGTGTCACTGGCAACTGGCATGCATGGCTGCCTACTCGTGGGTCACCTTGTACCAGCAACCAGCACTGTTAAGCAATAAGCATTGTTGTTAGCGAGTGTGGTTATGGCAGTGGCCCTGTTGGTATGGTATAGCAAAGATTCCAGGGCATTATGACTAGTGGATGGTACTCCCCACATGCCATGATGCCACAACACGGCTGGACTGTTCTTGACACTGCAGGGGCGAGCCATTGCTGCTGCTCTGCTCGTACACACAGTGCAGGTGCAGTGGCAGCTGCGCAACTGGAAGAGCCGAAACCATCCATGGTTCCTTTTGCACTTGTATATGGCAGCCGTGGGGTTTGAAACTCGAGACCTGCCCAACACAACCGAACCCAACTGCTGTTTCTACTGGCTCCCAAGGACGGACAATCATGCCTCGCATTCTTTGCCCTCGCCATGTGCCGCTATCCATCCATGATGCATGCATGGACAGGCAGCTCGATGCACCCATCATTATCCGCAGGGCCGGTCCTAGGTTTTTGAGGGCCCTCTGGCGAGCTCGTCACGACAGTCCCTCTAGACCATATATAAAATCTTATATTATATAAGTGCCAATTTTACTTATAAAGGGAAAAGCAAATCCAATAATATATTTTTATTTTAATATGACTAAATTAGAAGAAAAACATGACTATACGAGTACTCCCTCTGTCCTAAAAAGAATGCAATTCTGGAATAGTGTCATATTTTAGTATATCAAATTTGACCAATTGTAGATAAAAAAGTATAAATATTTATAATATCAAATAAATACTATCAGATTAGTTACAAAATGTATTTTCATAGTAAATTAATTTGGAGCCATAAATGTGAATACTATTTACTAGAAATTTAGTCAAACGTGAAGCCCTTAAATTGGCACGCATACCATAGTTGCATCCTTTTGGAGCCAGAGGTAGTACAAAGTACTAGAAGTCTGAAATACTATACAAATAATTAATTTGGATTAAAAATGAACAAGGAAAAGATACCTAGAGCCTGGACACGAACTGAAACAACCGATCGCAATTCGCAAGAAGGCAAGAACCAAGATGTTGTCGTCGTGGAGCCCTGCCTGGTCCTAGTCGCTGCCGTTGTGCGCCGTTCTCGGACTCGGCGGCGTGGCCCGTCGCCTTGTCCGACTCAACGCGTGTGCGTTGGGACTCAGGCATCGGCATGTAAGCGCGTCATGAACTCGCGAGTCGCAATTTGTGATTGTCACTACGGCGCGGCTCCTCGCCTCCTC